>OZ023142.1:1593787-3029755 GCA_963675895.2 Styela plicata
GTGGAAAGCGAGAAGTGGGTAGTGCGTTACCCAAAATTGAACAACCGAAAATCGATAAAGTTCTAAATATCAAAATATTAATTTAAGTAAAATGTTTCCAGAAAGTCCAACCAGTAAATATTAATAAAAATTCTAACCTGAAACACAATAAAAAAGTATCTAACCGATAACAAATTCCTAACTAACAAGAAGTCGCGCTCATTAACACTGAATAACGGCGAAAGCTGTCTCACAATAGCAAATCAAACCGCAAGTTGATAAAAAGCGCTTCCAGAAATGACACAGATGCTCTTTGCGGGTAATTTGTCTGAACATGCTCAAGAACAGCAATATGACGTCACACACGCTGTAGCTCATGAATGGACTTCGCGTAGTAAACAAAATGAACAATAACAAACAGTTCGTAACAGACATTCATAAGACCAGTGTTCTTCAAACTGGGGGTCGCGACCCCCGGTGGATCGCAAATAGACTCAATGGGGGTGGCGGAATGTTTCAAGCACAGTATTAAAGTATTAACAAGAATACATTTTAAACCTTTTATTTAGAGAAACAAAGTAAGCCCAAGCCTCTCCAAACCAGAACAAAACCGAACGTAGACGAGTCATCGTGTATGACAGAACTCTTGTTACATCACAAAAGTTCTCTTCTTTAAGTTATTTAAGATTCTGCGTTCAGAGAGCAGGCTGAAGAATGATAGGCTACCGGTGCTGGAAGAAGATAAGCTCCTTTTGGGTTAGCGTAAAAACAGTGTGGAATAAGAGTTCAAATTTCTCTTCAAATGAATTCACAAAGTGGCTGTTTCTTGGAGTTTTATGCGCAATTCCCTAGCCTCCAACCAAAGTCCAAAGTAAAGATGCAACGAGATCCAATGAAACTGAAACTGTATTCAATGATCTCACCCAACAAGTAGTAAATGTTGAACAGCGTGAAACCTTCGGGAATTAACGATAAAACTAATATATGATGACACAGCCACTGTAATGCATTATAAATATTTTACAGTTAACTATTGCAATACAAATTAGCAGTGAAAATAATCCTAACTATCAAGAATATCACTAACTTATCACAACCCAACTTAGCCAGAACACTAAAATACAATACTCCCGAAACTAAACTAATTTACCAGACTGCAATAATAAACGCCTTAACGCAGTCATAAAAAGAAAGAAAATCCTTATCGCGCAACACAGGGAAAATACAAAACGCTTTCTGTGAGGCAACAAGTTCACATAAACATGTTCGGGCATGTTTTAGTGAGGATAAAGAAGAGAGTTATCTCTCGTCGCATAATATAAAGAAACACTAAATTAGAGTTCACTAAAGTAAGACAGCGAGTTTATATCTAACATTCCGGCCCCAAATAATTTGAATCTAGGTAAATTATCTCAGAAATAAGAGAAAAACGAAGCAAGTGAAACTTAATGAATAGAAAGTGTGTACATATAAACAGAAACCACATAACAATATATACATGATAGCATAATTTACCCATTTTAACATTTAGTCAAGTTCAAGTGAGCAAATCTTTCTTATATCACGAACAAAAGAAGATTTGGATGTTCGCACCTTAACTCTACGGACAATTCCCTGCTTCTCTGGGTAAACCTCGTCCACACCAGCCATGGGCCAACTGCCGCGAGGGAGGATATCATCGCACGTAAGTACTAAGTCACCTGTCCTAAGATTGGGAGAGGGATGTAACCATTTTAAACGTCTTTGAAGCAAGGGGATATATTCACTTGTAAATTTCTGCCAGAATATGTCTAACATACGCTGGACATGCCTATAACCCTGTCTGTATTCATCAGCACGCAGGAAAACATCAGGGGAAAGGTCAGGGTCGAGTTTACTTATCAGGATAGAGTTAGGGGAAAGGGCGTGAAAGTCTCTCGGATTGGTACTAATACGAGTAAGAGGCCTATCATTTAAAATAGGTTCCACTCCAGTCAGAAAGGACCAAAGAAAATAATCAGTTAGAGGTTTATCATCGAGCATGTTTCGCAAAATCTTTCTGACTTCTCTAATCATCCCAGGTACATTTTAAATCTATTAAGCCAGGTTACAGCCGTAAGAAGTTTCTCAAACTTGGAGTAACGTTCCAATAATATAAACAATCCATGACGTGTTGTACTTGTTTCAGTAGCAACATTCGATGCAATATTGTAGTTAACTCTCACCTCCGAAGATATCTCGGAATCTTCAAGTGAATCAGAAAACTGTAAAGATTTATGTGAAGGTAAATTCTCATCTCTTAGAATCGAGGGTCCTTGGAACCAACATGCCGCTTTTCGGCACTTGTCAGGCATCATTCCGCGGCTTGCTATGTCCGCTGGATTAGACTTAGTGTCAACGTGATACCACTGACTTGGTTCAGAGAGTAAGCGAATTGTATTTAGGCGATTCGCAACGAAAGTTTTAAAACGCTCTGATCTGTTATAAATCATTCTCAGAACTGTCATCGAATCTGTAAGAAAAACACATCGGTTATCAAGTCAGGCAATTCCAATTTTATACATCAAGCCAACTCTGTCGCAGAAACAGCAGCAGTTAGTTCTAATCGTGGAATTGTGATAACTTTCTTTGGCGCTACTCTTGACGAACCTTTAACGAACATTGCATGTACATTTCCTGCATTTTCAATCATTCTTAAGTAAGCACAAGTACCGTAAGCAAATGAACTTGCGTCACAGAAAACATGCAATTGGTAAGAGGTAGAAACGAATCCAGCAGGTCTATAACAACGTGAGAATGAAAGTCCATTCAAATCTGGTAGCTTGGAAATCCAATCTTCCCATTTCTGTTTAAGAGGTCCATCAATTAAATCATCCCAGTGAAATTCTTCATAACACAGATCTTGTAATATCATCCTGTCAATCAGAACAAATGGTTGAACATAACCAAGAGGTTCGAATATTTGAGATACCATAGAAAGTATACCGCGACGAGTAGGCGGTCGTTCACTTATATTCACAATTACAATGAATTGATCAGCAGTTGCATTTCAATTCAATCCGAGAGTACGGCTTAACGCGTCGTCTCCCAATTCTAATTCATGTGTTACGGGAGCTTTATCCTGATTCGGAACAGGCTCCAGAACTTGTGGTTCATTGCTCAGAAATTTGGTTAAATGGAAACCACCTGTAGCAAGCAAACAGAAGTTGCACTAAAACAGAAACTTCAGACACTGTTTCTCTGGAGTAAAGTCCGTCATCTACATAAAAGTTAGAAAATATACATTGAACGGTTTCAGGGTCAGCATTAGATAGATTGTCTCTTGCGACTTGCCTGATAGCACGTTCTATCTGTCGGTGCTAATTCATCATCGGGTATCAATTAAGCATAGCCATTTCTTATGTACTCATCCATTTTTTTCGATGTATTTAGAGGCAAAATCAGCATCCTTCTCCATTCTACGTTTGACTGACAATAAGCGGCGCACCGCCATAACATAATTGTAAGGTAATTTGATATCGTCAAATTTCCACAGCAAACCAATTTATAAACGGCTATTGACACGCTTTAGAGTGTCGTTCATAATCTTAGTTGCTCTTTCATCAGCGAGTGATGGTTGAGTAGTAAATGGATTTTCATTCAAATCAGGAAAGTCATTTCCATAAATTTGACAGATAGATATTTCAGGTTCAGTACTTTCTTCTTCAAGAGTGTCAAACATAGCAGAGCATAGAAAGAAGAAATCGGAAGCATTTTCATGAGTAAATTTAGTTACGTAAAAATCATTAACATTAATATCATAATAACGCATGCAAGGGTTTTCAATTCCCTCAGTTGCATCGTCTGTATCTTGTAAACTATTTTCATCTTGTAAATTATCATCTTGCGACAAGTCATCAATAATTGGGAAAACACAATCATTACATAGAAGACGTGTGTCAGAAATTGGAAAAGTAGTAGAAATGAAGTTAACAGCAACCTCACTTTGTGAATCAGATCCACTGTCATCCAATATCATTGGCACAGAAGTTTCAAAATAGTTTGTCACATTATTTGTTGTAGCCATTAAAGAATCCCTGCCATAAAGACACCATCCAAGAGATGTGAAAAGAGCCCCTGGAGTACCAGGCGGACCAACTCTAGAGTCAATAAATGGGCAGCCACCCAGAGCATCAGCACCAATTAAGAGTTCGACTTTTCCATCAACATTAGGAAATTCCACATCACGCAGATGTGGATATTTGTGAATCATGTCAGGTTTTGGCAGTGAGTCTCTAACATCAGGAACTTTGATAAAAGTCGAAGCATTCTGTACCTTAACAACGTCAGTGTTATTGATGCCATTAATGCAAAATAAAATTCTTTCACCAGTGTGAATACTGACACCATTCGTAGAGCGCACCATACAACGTTCAGGCTTACCAGAAAGCCCAAGTAATTTTGCCAATTCTGTAGAGCAAAAAGATCTCTGTGATCCTAAATTTAAGAACGCAATAGTTGTCCTTTTGCCTGTATTATCGGGTCGACGTATTTCGACGGCGACGGCCATTAGCCTCACCGGACATAAGGGATCAAGGACAGACATAGAAGTAACAGGAGTTGCCACATCAGGTTTGGGTGTCTGTGGTGATAATGGTTCCTCTGAACGCGAAGTGTGCAATGCAGGCGGTTTAGTCGCTTGCTTCATTTGTAACAGAGTACGATGAAGCTTACCACACCCTTCGATCAAACACCTTTTCTCTGAAGGACAATTACTAGCATAATGTCTCTTTGAAGACATGCAATTGAAGCAAATTGACTGTTCCTTAACGAACAGTCGCCTGTCAGTGACGGTTTTTTCTTTAAACTTTGAGCAACGCATAAGCGTGTGATCACCTTTGCAAAGATAACAAGTCACAATAAAGTTAATACTACTGTTAAAGGGTACATGTTTATGATAATTCTGCTTACTCGAAGCGTTATCTTGCTTCGACATATTGGATGTTGCATATGTAGAAAATTTAGAAATACGCCTGTTGTTTTGACCCACAGGTCGTGAAGATAAATCAGCCAAAGCACGACCATAAAAGGTATTATACAGTCGTGCTTTTGTTTCAATGAATTTGAGTAAATGATTGAAAGAAGGAATTGTGAAGGATGTCCATGACCCATTCATAACATAGTCAGTACGCATATTATGCGGTAAACGTTCAAAAATAGCAGTAAGATATGCTGGAGCATCAAGCAAGCTCCCAGCATCCCATTCGTGAAATACGATAGCGCAATTTCTCATTTGAGAAGACAATTTGCAAAGTCCTTTAACATCATTTGTGCGTATTTCCGGTCCCTCAGTAAGTTGTTGAATAAATGCATTTATAATCAGTGATCTATTGCCAAAATGAAATTCCAACGTTTCTCTTGCAGCATTGTAGGCCTCAGCTGGGTTATCAGCCATTCGCAAATGTTTGATAATTTCGTACGCTTCACCCTTGCGGTGAGCAAGTAATTGTGCCAAAAGTGTCGAGGGATCAGACGTAAGACGAACAATCGTATTGTAAAATGACCTTATAAACGCGTGATATTCTAATGGATCGCCATTAAATTCTACCCTATCAAGAGTGGGTAAGCGATAATCTTGCTGTATATTCCTACCAAGTAAATACAGATCATCTTTGCTTGCAGCTTGATGAGTAGGAAAAGGGTACGAAGGATTATAATGAGCAATGTGGGGGTCAAGTGAAGGTTGTTGAGGCCACGGTTGTTGAGACCACTCATAAGGCCACGAGGGGGTAACTGTGAACTATTCATACGTGGCAAGGTTGAGGAAACAGTGGCAGTGGAAGTGTGTAAAGCGCTGGAAATGTTAGATTGTGAAATTCCAGAATAATAAGGTCTGGTTGGCGGAATGATTGAGGCTGATCTCCACAAAAGGGAATAGTACGCAAAACATTTAAAGATAAATGAGCGGCTAATTGTTTTTCCTGTAATGCCTCAAGTCTCAGCAATTTCGACTTCTCCAACATTCTGCTGGACGACATTGATGATTGTGAGGAGCGAGACTTCGATGTACGATGTTTTGAAGAACAAGATTTTGATGAACGGGATTTAGATTTCTGTGAATCAGAGTGTGGTTGAGGCTGGGTGGCACAATTGTCCACAAATTCTCTATAAAGCATTGTACTTGATTTCAGGTTATCTTCAACTTGTATATGATGTAGTTTAGCGGTGTGTGAATCAAGACCATTGAGTAAAATATCAGTGTCCAAACAAGTTTTCCAGTCATGCATATTTCCTGATATTGTGAAACAACTTTTGATTGATTATCTTTAACCAGCATAAGCGTTGCAAAATCAATGTGTAAAATTGTATAAGCTTGCGCATAACGTGAATTGTCAATTGCTTCATTTCGATCAAAGTCATTCGTTGGTAACTGCACTGGAGAATCGGGACAAATTGTACGATCATCAGATTCAACTATATCATTTGAAAGGTTCGAAGCCATAATGTTGAAGTAAACCGGCAAACTGTATTCCAAGATATAATATTACCGTAGTTTTATAAAATGTTGAATAGGAGTTCAAATTTTACTTCAAATGAACTCGCAACGTGACTGTATCTTGAAGTTTTATGCGCAATTCCCTAGCCTCTAGCATCGGCCCAACCAAAGTCCAAAGTAAAGATGCAACGAGATCCAATGAAACTGAAACTGTATTCAATGATCTCACCAAACAAGTAGTAAATTTTGAACAGCGTGAAACCTTCGGAAATTAACGATAAAACTAATATATGATGACACAGCCACTGTAATACATTATAAATATTTTACAGTTAACTATTGCAATACAAATTAGCAGTAAGAATAATCCTAACTATCAAGAATATCACTAACTTATCACAACCCAACTTAGCCAGAACACTAAAATACAATACTCCCAAAACTAAACTAATTTACCAGACTGCAATAATAAACGCCCTAACAAAGTCGTAAAACACAAAACGAAAATCCTTATCGCACAACACGGGGAAAATACAAAACGCTTTCTCTGAGGCAACAAGTTCACATAAACATGTTCGGGCATGTTTTCGTCAGGATAAAGGAGAGAGTTATCTCTCGGCGCATAATATAAAGAAACGCTAAATTAGAGTTCACTAAAGTGAGACGGCGAGTTTATATTTAACAAACAGAATACCCATTATTGTCGGAACTGGCCATGCCTGCCTTTCTTCCTTTTGCCTCCGCTGTGCAATCAACTCGGTACTATTTTGCACTACGACTCCGAGTTACAGGGTGTAACTGAAATCGCGTTCTATTTTCTAGACTGTGCGAGATGGTCTTCAATCTATGCGCCTTCAAACCCTCTCAAATCTACCGTTGCCTGTAAACGCAGCACACTCGAATATTCAATGAACATACAGTTGGGTTGAAAGAAACTTTATTCTGTTTACAGTCCACAAGCTGTAGATGATGCAGTTGAAACTGAGTCACAAAATGCAGGTTCAATTACAACTAGTACGATTGAGCCTTGTGTACGGACCGCGTCTCAAAGGCTCGCACCATATGCGGCCCATATTGTTCTAACAGTCTTACATTAAACTACCTAATATGTCTGACAAACTACTCGATGCAAAGACGAAATACTGCGGGCAGGTTTCAACGTGCCCGTGACTGTACAACGAAACATGGGAGTCATTAAAGAAGCGTCCTATGACGTCACACACAAGATAAGAAAGTCGTAAATTCTCATCTGTTTTGCAATAGTAGCAATTGTGCTAAACCAGAATAAAACATAGAGGTAAAATCAACTAATATTGATGAGTAATACCAAGGTAGCAAACATTCCTAACATTCCGGCCCCGAAAATTATATGAAATGTAACAAAGTAAACATGTAAGATGATTTTCCAATAAAGAAGGAATGGTTGCATGAAAGAAGTGTATAATGAAACTCACGCTATATTTACAAAGAATCGTCAATGACGAACCCTAACAGTGGGGCGCAAAGACTACAAAAATATGCAAAAGGCAATCTTGTCCTACTGCCCAAACTTCAAGAATAATTCAGAACGGATACTTTTTAATCACATGTTTGTGAGAAATGATGTGGCTGAGTGTGGTTGTGACAATTATGTTGTGTGATAAATAGTGTGAAGTCAGACAGCCTCTAATAAACATAATTTCCTGATATCACGCAAAAATGTTGAAGTTGATGTGCGCACCTTCACTCTCCTAACAATTCCTTGCTTGTCCGGATACACATCTTCAACAATAGCTATGGGCCATCGTCCTCTTGGAGTGTTATCATCACACATCAGAACGAGATCTCCTTTCCTGAAATTCCTTTTAACATCGAGCCACTTCTGTCGACATTGTAATAAGGGGAGGTATTCTTTTATCCAACGTTGCCAAAATAAATGAACTAAACGCTGTACATGTCGGTAGCCTCTTCTGTATTTCTTCGTTCTAAAGAATACATCAGGTGGTAATGATTGGTCTAATCTATTTATCAAGATAGAACTAGGTGAGAGAGCATTGAGGTCTTTCGGATCATCACTTAGTGGGGTAAGTGGTCGATCATTAAGAATCCCTTCCACTCCTGTTAGGAAGGACCATAAAGAGTAATCATTCAAAGATTGACATTCAGTAATTGCTTTAAGAATCTTTTTCACCTCTCTTACCATTCTTTCAACAACACCATTCTGATGGCTGGAAAGAGGCGGTGAAAAATGCCACTGTACTTCCTTTTGTGATAGTGTAGAATCTATCTGCTTCGAATTCCATTTATTGATACCATCTTTAAGTGCTTTACACCTGGCAACCAGGTTAGATCCATTGTCTGAATAGACATGTGCCGGTTTCCCTCGACTAGATGTGAATCTGAAGAATGCTTGTAAGAACGCTGAAGTATCCAGAGATTCTGCAACCTCCAGATGAATGGCACGAGTAGCCATGCATGAAAAAATAACACCATATCGTTTGTGTTCACTACGTCCTATTTCACCTTGACTGGACCAAACAAGTCGATTGCAGTACTGTAAAATGCTGCGTTACCCGAACTTACACGATGAAAGGGAAGATCTGCCATCCATTGTTCTCCCACTTTGGCGGAACGTCTATTGCATGAAACGCATTCTCGAAGAACTTTAGAGACAGCAGACTGTCCCCTAAGAATCCAATATCTTTCACGTACAGAAGCAAGTGTATGTAAGGTGCCTGAGTGACCAGTCATACAATGATACTTGTCAATTATAAATCTAGTTACATGAGGGTATGGCGGAAGTATAATCGGATGCTTCTGTTCAGTTGGTAGGTTTGAATGTTGGAGACGACCTCCAACACGAAGAATCTGCTCTTTAACAAATGGATTGCATTTGAGAAGAGCTTTTGCAAATGGTGATTTGAGTTTCGTCCTAGTTTTGGGATAAAGAGGTGCAGTGTTTGCACTTGTAATGTCTTGAAAATATTCCATTTCAGATGAAAGGGAAGATTGTTGAACAAGTCTACCAATTTCGTGCGTTGATTGGTTCAATTCCCGCACCAGTAAGAATGCAGTTGGGGGAGAATTGTCACGATGCAAAAACTTCCATTTTGCATAAGCTTTGAAACGGAGTAGCCATGCTACTGCTCAGCGAAGTTTCTCAAATGAAGAATATCGTTAAAGCAAGTCATGTAATGGTGGAGAATCTGAGAGTTCTTCCACAGGATCAGTATAATGAAGTTTCATCTCAAGAGCGAGTTGTGGATCGCAAAAGGCCTTATCTGGCATATGACCACGCGATGCTATATCTGCCGGATTCATTTTGGATTCGATATGATGCCACTGATTTGGTTTCGATAATAGATGGAATTTGTTAATCCTGTTTGCAACAAAGGTTTTGAATCGTTCTGAGCGATTGTTGATCATTTGGATAACTGACATAGAGTCCGTCCAAAAGTTGACACTATCAATTTTGTAGTGGAGTTCACGAACTATAGAACAAGAAAGCTCAGCAGCAACAACTGCTGAGACCAACTCTAGCCGAGGTATAGTAATGGGTTGTTTGGGAGTAACTCTAGAAATACCCCTGATGAAGGAACAGTGAACTTTTCCTTCACCATCAGTTAGGCGTAAATAAGCACAGGCTCCATAGCCTGTTGTACTTGCATCACAAAAGCAATGCAACTGTACATTATTAGGTTCAAATCCAGGCGGTTTATAACAACGAGGAATTGCTAATCCATTCAAATTTGATAAACTTTGAATCCACTTTACAAACCGATCTTTCATAGATCCGTTATATCATCATCCCATGTATATCCCTCTATGCAAAGATCTTGAAGGAGACGCTTTGCAGGCAATATGAATGGCTGGACAAATCCAAGCGGGTCAAAGATCTGACTTGCCATGTATAAAATTTCTCTTCTTGTAAGAGGTTTTGGTTCAATATTGATATAAACAATAAATTCATCAGTGTGCATGTTCCATTGAATGCCTAGTGTACGACTAAGTGAATTATTTTCAAGATCTAGATCTTTTATCGCTGGGGCACCATCATTTTCCGGGACAGATTTCAAAACATTAATATCATTACTCATAAATTTCGTGAGGTGGAAACCTGCTGTTGCCAACAATTAAATTAGTTGTTTGATTAGTTCCATAGCCTGTATAGGATTATTATTTGACTTAAGCACGTCATCTACATAGAAGTCTCGCTTGACAGTGCGAACTGTCATCTCATCAGCGTTTGATAAGTTATCCTGAGCTACTTTCTGAAGAGAAAATGTAGCAACAGATGGGGATGATGTGTTTCCAAAGATGTGAGAGACCATTTTATATTCAGATGGAATTTTGTCAATATTGTCATCTTCCCACCACAGAAAGCGCTGTGCATCAGCATCTTCTGGTGTAACTTTTATTCTATGAAACATCTGTTTTATATCGCAAACAAATGCAGTAAACCCTTGTCGGAATCGCATAAGTACACCTATTAGTACATTGTTATTATCTGGACCCAAAAATAAATTTTTATTAAGTGATGTGCCTTGATATTCTGCAGAACTATCAAAGACTACCCTGAATTTCGATTGCCGTGTGGCGTGGTGTGGAATGTACCATGTTTTGTCTGTGGATGCAAGTGAATGTGATGGGATTAGTTCGGCATAACCATTCTGAATATACTCCTGAATCTTATCCCTATATTTCCTGAACAATTCACGATCCCTTATAAACCTGCGTTTCAGATACATCAACCGCTTTTCAGCCATGTATCGGTTGTTTGGAAGTTTAACAGTATCTGACTTCCATGGGAGACCAATTTGAAATCGGCCTTCAACTTTAATGACAGTTTTATTCATTATATCAAGCGCTCTTATGTCATTTTGGGATGGCTGAGTAATACACGGGTTGGCATTGACATCATCAAAATCATGAGAACACATGTGACAAATAGGCTTAGTAGCTTCAGAGTGGTTTATAAAATTACAATTGAGTTCATCAATAGTTTTAACAAAATTAATTTCAACATCATCTTGTGTAACATATCAGAACCAGTCAGTTTATCAGGTCAGTTTATCAGGACCAGTCAGTGCCCAGCCCAGAACGGTATGTACTGCAGTGGGGGTTCCATCTGCACCCACTCGTGTCTCTGTAATTGCATAACGTCCAAGTACGTCTGCACCTATCAGTAATTCAATTGGCTTATCCAATTGAGGGAAACTTAGGTCTAGCAAATGAGGATACTCTTTCAAAGTGTCAGTTGTAAGTATCGAATCTCGTACATCAGGTATCGAGTCAAAAGTCAGGGCATGGTGAACATTTACTATTTGCGAATCATTCACTCCTCTTACACTAAAGGAAATTCTCATGCCATTATGAGGTTTTGGACCATTAGCTGTATGAATTGTACATCTTTCAGGCTCCCCTTTGAGAGCCAAATCATTTGCTAAACGTGTGGAGCAAAGAGATCTGGTTGCTCCATAATCAAGAAAAGCGTATGTTGATAATTTATAATCAGAATTACAACCATGTACTTCCACTGGTACTACCATGAGCCTAACTAAACAATTTTCCTCAAAAACATTTTTAACGTTAGCAAAATAAGAACTTACATTTGGCGAGTCAACCTTACTATTAGTGTCTGTGGGTCTACTTTTGGCTAATGGTGAATGAGGTCTTGATTGAATCTCACTCTGGTGAAGAATGGTATGGTGTCTACGTCAGCACCCCTCGGCTTGACAACATCTCTGAGAGGAACATTCCTTAGCAATGTGTCCGGCTCTCATACAGTTGAAACATAAATTGTTTTTCCAGATAAATTCTTGAATGTTGTACAACGAAAGAGAGGATGATCATTTTTACAACATAAGCATACAGTTCGTGAGTGCTTCGAACTACCACCTTGTCGTTGAATTTCTTCTCTTGGTGTTGAAGTTTCTGCAGTCGATGATAGGTTCCTTTTCTCTGATGCTGGGGAATTGAATGTAGAGTAAGCTGACATATTACCAGTTCGTGGCTTGTAATTTGGTACAGGCCGCTGTTTATAATCAGATTCAGCCATTAAACGTCCATAAAAGTTATTACTGAGATGTGCTCTCAGCTCGATGAATTCCAGAAGATGAGTGAACGACGGAATCGGATTATTTCTCCAAGAAATATCATGAACATAATCTGTTTGCAATGTCTGTGGAAGGCGACGAAAAATATCTTTGAAATAAGCCTGAGCATCTAACATCTGCTCTGCTTCCCATTGTCTGAGAATAATGTAACAATTTCTCATTTGTGAAGCAAGTCTACACAATGACTTTGTGTCGTTGACTCGTAGACGTGGGCCTCCAGTAAGTTGTCTTATATGGGCATCAATGACAAGTGTTCGATTCCCAAATCTATATTGCAATGTATCTCTGGCCGCTTGATATCCTTCACCAGGTGAATCAACAACAACAAGATGTTTTATGGCATCCTTAGCTTCACCTGTGCACATTTGCACAAGCTGAGCTAATTTCACAGCAGGCTCATATGCATGGCGGTGGATAATATTGTCGCATCCACGGATGAATGAGTGATAACATTTTGGATCCCCATTAAATGTGATAGGGTCGAGCTTAGGCAATGAAAAACCCTGTTTCATGGTGTTTGATAAAATATACAAGTCATCTTTACTTGCATAATCAATATTGGATCGCTGTGTGGGCATTCTGGGAGCAGAATAAGATAAAGGATTAATTTGTAAGGTAGGAGAAATATTCTGTGTTTGAGGTGATGGCATCCAGCAATCATCATGAGCTAATGTTGACATGATGGGACGGTTAGGTAGAGAACGGTGGAGTTCAGAAACAGTGGCAATAGGGTGAGAGATTCGAGGATAGGTCGGGATAGGTTCATAAAATGTGGGATGAATAGATCTTCTCCAAATAGGCACCGCCCCATAGGAGAATGTGTTGATACCGGAATACCATATGGATAACTTGAAATTATAAAGGATTAATTTGTAAGGTAGGAGAAATATTCTGTGTTTGAGGTGATGGCATCCAGCAATCATCATGAGCTAATGTTGACATGATGGGACGGTTAGGTAGAGAACGGTGGAGTTCAGAAACAGTGGCAATAGGGTGAGAGATTCGAGGATAGGTCGGGGTAGGTTCATAAAATGTGGGATGAATAGATCTTCTCCAAATAGGCACCGGCCCCATAGGAGAATGTGTTGATACCAGAATACCATATGGATAACTTGAAATCACTTCAGAAATATAGGGCGGACTTGTGTTAGGTACACTTTCAAATGATACCGACCCCATATGACTACGGCAGATTTGAGAATTAATTATAGGCCTGGTTTCGGTTTGGGTAGCTGAAGCAGAAGATGAGCTACAAACCACATTAATTGTTTGAAATTGTCGAGTCATATTGAATCTGGGTGGAGAAAACCCAGAAATTAGTTCAGGTGTGGATAATACATAAGCCATACCTGATAAATTGTCCATTCTTGTTGTCTCAATGTTGGTGTTCTGCAACGGTGCTGGTGATACATAATCCCTTAAGTTCAATGCTGGTGGAGGATCACACATAGTTTCATCAAGAGCAGGAGAATCATTGACAGAGCCTTTTCTTGATGATTTCGTGCTGCTGGCCTCTACTAATACTTTGGCCTCCTGCCGTTTAAAATGAGCTCGTAATTGTGCTCGACTAGTTTGCATTTGTGCCTCTTCTAATTCTTCAGCTGCTTCCAATTCTAATAATTTTGCCTGCACAACCATACGTTTTGATGAGGTTGTGCTTGTGTGTTTTGAAACTGAAGAATGTCTTGAATGAGGTGATTTGTGTGTACCAACATCCAGGTTTTCCTTTTGATATAATCTATATCGCATATCAGTAGATTTCTTCAAATTAACAATTTGAGTTAAATATAATGAGGCATTTTCTGCATTCATAACTTGATCGGATGCAGATGTCGAAATGAAATCTTTCAAATATGGTTCATAAGCAGCAACTGCTGTGTCCAGTTTATCCTTCACGGCAACTACACTTTTCTGGTTTCCAGCAGTATGCATTAATCGGTCGAGATTAGTTGACAATGTGGAAATGTTCTGGTTATGAACCATGTGAATCGTTTCCAAGGTTTGACTATAAACAATGGTGTTAGTAGGGGAAACAACATTGGTATCGTCCATATCAGCTTGTGGTTGAAGCAGTCCATCTTTTGAAGATGCCATAAGTTAATTTATTTCGATGTGCAATGAACTCGGTACTATTTTGCACTACGACTCCGAGTTACAGGGTGTAACTGAAATCGCGTTCTATTTTCTAGACTGTGCGAGATGGTCTTCAATCTATGCGCCTTCAAACCCTCTCAAATCTACTGTTGCCTGTAAACGCAGCGCACTCGAATATTCAATGAACTTACAGTTGGGTTGAAAGAAACTTCATTCTGTTCACAGTCAAGCTGTAGATGATGCAGTTGAAATGAGTCACAAAATGCAGGTTCAATTACAACTAGTACGATTGAGCCTTGTGTACGGATTTAAAGTACGATAAATTAACTGTGTTTGACCACGGACTAGAAAATAGCCATAACAAATACTAAACAAGAAAAATACGGTAATTAACAATAATCCTACAGAGCATAAATAACACTTAATTAGTATGACCCTTACATGAATCGCGTCTCAAAGGCTCGCACCATATGCGGCCCATAAAGTTTTAACAGTCTTACATTGAACTACCTAATATGTCTGACAAACTACTCGACGCAAAGACGAAATACTGCGGACAGGTTTCAACATGCCCGTGACTGTACAACGAAACACGGGAGTCATTAAAGAAGCGTCGTATGACGTCACACACAAGATAAGAAAGTCGTAAATTCTCATCTGTTTTGCAATAGTAGCAATTGTGCTAAACCAGAATAAAACATAGAGGTAAAATCAACTAATATTGATGAGTAATACCAAGGTAGCAAACATTCCTAACATCCACTTATCTGTGAAAAATCTTTTTCGACTCTTTCGAACTTATGTAAAATACAAAATATCGATCAAATTTATAGGATTTAGAACCAGTATTGAGATCCCCCCATCACCGAAATAGAGCCATGATTCGATCTTTTGTGCAAGAATATGCAAGCACATCAGTCTTTTATTAACATTTTTTCTATATTTCCTGTACTATTAAATCTTACTTTATTGTTATTCATTTTATTCCGCGGGGGTCGCGAAAAAATTTGGCCGTGCAAAGTGGGTCGTGATGAAAAGAATTTGAAGAACACTGCATTAGAATATTCGGGCAATTTTGTTCTAATCGCCTCCCCTTCGGGATTTCAGCGCGAGATGAGTGAAGTTTTGAAAAAAATTAAAGCAAGCTTGTGTGAAATAAACGGCATTTTAGTATTTGCCTCGAATCAGGATGAACATGATTCTAGAAAGAAGTGCTTGATGCTTTGTCAGAAAGTGGTTCATCTCTAAATAAACAGAAATGTGAATTTTCAAAATCTCGTATCAGATTTTTTTGGCACGACGTACCAAATTGAAAATTTTTCAATCGCATAAAAATCAATAAACCACTCCCGAAAGTGACTAAGTAGGAAGAATCTGTGGCACTAGAGTTTTGAACAAGAACGTTCATTTGGTGGTGTTAAGAGATTGTGCAGTTCTCCAAAAGTTTTATCCTTGAATGATTTGAACAGTGAAACAGTGTTTTCTTCTGATTCGTCACCGTACAGTCTAGGTGGAATTTTACCACAGTGCCAGCCTAACGGGGTATGGCATCCTGGATGTTTTGTCTCGCGAAGCCTGAGTGAAACCGAACAGCGCTATGCGCAAATCGAAAAGAAGGCGTTTAGTGTTACTTGGGCGTGCGACAAATTTTCTTAATTATATTCTTTGGATAAAATTCACTATGCATACCGACCACAAACCATTATTCCTTATATTGGGCTCTAAAATGCTGAACAAATTATCTCCACGAATTCCTGAGGTTTAAAATACGGCTGATACGATATAACTATGAAATAGAGCATATCCCAGGAAGAATCTTGTCATAGCTGATGCTCTATCCTGCTTGTCCGTACTATTTGAAATACCTGTCGCTCAGAAACTAGAAGTTGACCAGTCCGACACATCTTTCACTTCGTATTTTACTCGATCTTGTGCTTGGAATAAAGGAATTAGCATAACAGATACAATTGAAAGCGCCCTAGTATAGTGATTCAGTATGTAAAAAATGTTTTTCACTTGGAGCACCGTTACTTGTATCCTATTTCGTAGCATCTCTTCTGCCAAGTTAAGTGGTCGTGAGTTGGTTTGTTTTAGACGCTGCTTAAAGTCTCTCTCGGCCTTACTTAAAGCGGATTCCAAGCAAAAATTGTATTTTATGTACAGAATTTTATAACTAGGTTGTTGACCAAATGTTTAAAAAAGACTGTTATCGTTAATATCAGATTTCAATTCACCAGTAATGGTACATAAGCAAACTCGTGTACATTTTTTCTAAAGAAAAAGTTACCCATCTTCAAGTTTTATGCTTTCAAAACAACCCTCTAACTGAATTTTCGTTAATTTAGTTGGTTTTATCACAACAGAAAAACCCGTTGGCAAGCTCTGGACAAGACCGAGCAATCACTTACAGCACGAGACGAGGTCATTATGCATATACCAAATGAGAGAAATTTGTGACTGAGGAAAATTTATACAGCGTACGCCGTAAAGCAATGCAGTCGCTGTTAGATCTCTAGCGCCTGTCATTTCACTGGACGGTCAGCTGATGGGAGATCTCTCGTTCTTTGCCACATAATTGCACCATTTCGCTTGTTTGTAACAGTGTCTCACTTTATTGCTCACACAAGAGCTCTCCCTATGTTACACCTACAGCAGTGATATCCGATAACTTTGAATGGCTTTGATGCTTGGACGTGTCCTTCGATATGCTTATAATGAAACATTAT
Source organism: Styela plicata (assembly GCA_963675895.2). Taxonomy (NCBI): domain Eukaryota; kingdom Metazoa; phylum Chordata; class Ascidiacea; order Stolidobranchia; family Styelidae; genus Styela; species Styela plicata. The sequence continues at coordinate 1,611,136 of OZ023142.1, forward strand.
AAGCACATGGAAGAAGGAGATTGCTATTACCAAATGGCAATGACATAAAATAATGGCGTCATTATGTTAAGAGGCTAATGCAAGCTTGACTATCAACTTCGTGATATATTTGATGCCAGTCGTTGATCTATTTAATAGAGGTTGACTATGTAGTGCAAGTATATGTATCGATAGCAAAATTTGGGTGAGACGGGATTTGACGCGTCCAATGTATTTTCCCTTGTGCCGCGTCTGTAGAATCCGAGCTATTGAGAAAACATGACGTAAACGTTTTCAAACGTTAAGAAGTTTTTGAATGTTGAAATTTCAACAATTTCCTAACGTTTTGTTTGAAGAACATCTGTCAATAATTAGGAATATTTGAATGTTGACCGCTTGTGCAAATCCAAGCGCCTCGTTTATCGATTAATGATATGACTTGCGGTGAGGACTCTAAATTGCCCGCCGTTAATGAGTAGCTGAATGACAATCCTGGTCGGTTTAGTGAATTTCAGTTTGCTTTAAATATTCACAGCACTTCCAGTGACGCGAGGGGAAGCTCCTCTACTGTGTCGAAGAAGTCTTCGCGAAAGGCGAGAGTCAAACTTGAACTAGCGCGTTTTAGAGCTCGACACGATGAAAAAACAAATGTCCTGGGAAAAGAGTACGGGTCGAAGACGCGCTACAAACAATCAGCTCGAACGGAAGCAAATATTTGGGATATGTTCGATGCAGAGTTCTCGCGGTGGGTACTTGTAGATAAAATCGATCCAAATTTTCGCGTTGAGAACTCCCGTCCATCTAGGCCAATTTTTCGTAGTAGTTATCATATTGTGGGTCGGGTTTGAGTCTCGGGTTTGAGCCCCGGCGAGTTCGGCTTTCTTATACATGCCCTCCACTCAACCCAGGGTGTAATAACTTGGGTAGGTTAAGCCGAACAGGTAAAGATGATACCTTTCCAGTAATTGTAACTCTGGTCGTCTATAAGTGGCCGCTGTTACAGTGCCTTGAACAGGGTGATCCACTCTAAGATGTGGATATAAAAAAATTGTATTCCACCTTCTATGAAGCAAGCACGCTTTATTTATTAAAAAAAATTAGTTCTACCGTGAATACACCGTGTAACATGCAGGCCGCGACAACGAATATATCTGATTTCCCCATACATAACCAAGATCAAGCATATTTTCAACCGCCAATATTTTGTCGTAAGGCCAAAACCTGAGATTCTAAAGGTGGTCCCATGGAATATTATACATTCGTCCGTAATTCTATGTTGGCGATATAATTTCGCTCGAGACGTGAGGTAGTCCGAGGGTGAAGCATACATAACCTACAGGTGCGGCTCCCTTCATAGGCTCGATGCGTCGGCGGCTCTATCTCAGCAAGAAATATTTTGTGCATGTGTGATTTGGGTAATCTTGAGTCAATGATCGATTACGCGTATTTGGCCTGTGTCTCATGATTGCCAAAATAAAATTTCTGATAGGGATACACTATGCAAAACATGAATTATTGAAATTCAGTGGTCGGAATACTACCGGCTCTAAAAGTGAATAGTAAACCATGCATCCATTAAAGTTATGTGAAACGAATTTCAATGGATTTACAATCACATAGTGTAAAGAGTCTTGGCTGCTTGTTTATTTTTTATCTCTTTTCAGTAGCCGAGTCTTTCTTTAGAGAGAATGATTTCCATTGACATAAAACTCTTTATTGTTTTTTTAAATATGTTGCCCTTCACTACACACATCAGTTTATCTATACATGGCAATACCGCTAACATACGATGGCTTGCGGATTTTTTATGAACGACAGAAGAAAACGGCAAGTTATGATTTTCGGCTCGACGCCCATTTTTTATGAAATCAATTTCCTTAGAATTCTGTACGAAGAATATTGAATCGCGTTTTAGCTTTTTACGAAAAATCGGCACGTAGATGCGTACAAAACGCTTGCGAATAGGAAATCCTCCACCTCCTGGTACGCAACCGGCAAAATACAGCACACAATCCCTAATTCTCGCCTTGATGAAAAGGTAATTATGAAACCAAGCAAAGGGTGAATCAAACCAAATTGTTGGAAACTGACTTATCGTGGGTGTTTGGCTCGGGCAATGTGGGGTAGGTATCCCTTAATTTGATTAAAAAGAGGGTTAATTTGCGTTAATCGCTATATTGGTTAGACACTGGTAATGAGTGGCAGGTATACTCGATTTGGTTAATCGTTTATTAATTTCAACAAGACTGCCATTGGGGAATCTTTAAATATTCGTCTTTTTGGCCTTATAATTTAAAAAAATCTCGTATAGTGTTTATTGGAAAGAAGGCTTTATTTTATTTATTCCGTGGGAACCATGTAAAACAAAGATAACAGTGGGGTAACGAGGAAGAAAAGATACAAAGTTGAAATAATGTGAAAAAGGAAATAAAAATACAGATGTAATTCCCCAAAATTCGGCAAGTATTGACGAATGGTAAATATATGGTTATAAAAAGAACCTTAAAGTTGAATAAAGAGTAAACCAACGTGTTTTTACTATTTCTACACCTTCTAACAAAAAGTCAAATGTTTTTTATACGTTTCAAATAAGGAAATTTGAGATTCTACTAATTCCTGGCGTGTACTCAAACAGGTTGGGAAACCACGAAGTTACAAGCATCTTTTACTTTGTTAAAGCTGGAAGCAAAAATTACAGCTGAGGTAAATACAAATTAGAACAGTACGCACGAAGTATAGAATTTTTACGGGTAAGGAACAATTGACAATTTTTTTTTAAACTGAATGAGCAATGAAGTAAATAGATGTGCACTGGCGTTTCAAGTCTACAACATCTCTCAAATCCTTAGAAAAAAACACGAAGCATTCGACTGATGCAACATACCTCAGAACAGTATTACTATATGATAAATTCATGCATTAATAAGCAAATACACAAAACGACTAGCAAAATCGGATGGGCGTGTGCTAGGTGTTCTTTAGTTGACCCGTCGAGGGAAGATTGATAAGAATGATTTCTTCTAAACGTTGGTAGTCGACAAGTAATTATTGATACATTCACACACATTATTAGACATATGAGAAAGTACTTGTCTTTCCCGTCGCAAACACTATTGGTGATTTGCTCAAAATGAAATCCAGATTCCATTTATTTTTTCCTTCCAAGTTACACCCACTGCAGTGAATTGGGATATGAATGTCATTTTGATACCAGAGTTTTTCCATTACATTTGGCTATCAATGGGTTAGCAACACCATCTGGCTCACACCTAGCACGGTTCCTTTTACATGTGAGAAACAAATATCTGAAACGTAATTTTGTTTTAATATAAATGTCAAAAACAGGCGCTTTTCTGAGTTTATTTTGGTAATCTATTACAGATATGCCTCACGGGCAGCCGAATTAAGCAATACTGACTGGACCATTCCAACCCGGTATTGATTTGGATTCCTGTGCTGCACCACGTGAGAGGCTGAGCTAATGAGGGCACTTCAAATATCCTGTTTAAATTTATCGAGATCATTAGTATGAGTTAGATATTTTCTCTTTTGTCATCTGATAGCTTAAAATGGAGCTTTGTTACATTTTACACATAATAATATTGAATATAATGTCGCTGGAAGCAAATCCCCTTCAATCTCTCGTCTTTTAAGTTAACTATTGATATATAAGCCTATAAACCAGGATTAGAAGGAGTAACTTTAAATGAAGCATAAGAAGTAGATTTGTTTTCAAAGATTCGCATGTTGTTATTCTTGCATCTTTCGGAAACTGCTTTTGAACAAATTTGAGAAGGTTATAGTGTTTTGTAACTGTTCTGAAGCGTGAAAGGAAATTGTTCATTATTTTCGATGTCATGTTGTTTGATAATAGTTGTACTGGTGTCAAAATTGCTCTCTAAATCTGTAATATCGGAAGGATAAACATGATTTTCGTCAGTACGTTTTTGTGATGATAATGGACTGTCGTCACCAGTGTTGGGGATACTCGGTTCGCACGTAGCCTAATAACTCGACTTGACAGAATGCAGATGCGACTGGACTCGGGACATGATAAAAATTCAGTCCGTTCTGTGATCATCTTTTAAAAATCACATTGTCTGCCGTTGCGTGGCTCCTCGGAGACGAAAACGCGCCTCCCTATAAGGATATAAAATATGCAATGTATAGGGTTGCAAATGGGTGGAAAGTATCTGCGAATTCTAGAAAGTTTCTGGGAATTTTAAGGACCCAGGAATATTGGGAATTTTTGTACAATTGCTTTTTTAGATTTTAATCACTCTAAATGATATTTTAAACCATCTTTATATGTTAACCCTTATATAACAGAATCTCATGTTTAGAGAGCAAGTGTAGGTTTCAAACTATGAATAGTTCGTCAACTCGAACAAGTCCCCGATAACTTTATCAACAGTAGGGCTTGGCAATTTGATTCGGTGATTCGAATCGATCCAAAGTTATTTATTTACAAATTATTCGAATCAATCATGAATCGTTGATAGAAACAAAAATTGCTAAATAAAGATAATTTTTGTCTAAGTTGCCAGGTAAATTACCTCGCATGAAAATTTCCGACATTTTGCAAACCTAGCGATGTACTCTGTTGTGGAATCCGTGTTCGCCCATCCAATAACAACCAGTGATAACAACCGGTGATTCTAATAAGGTACATACTTGTAAAGTGGTATACTTGTAAAGTGGCAAATTAATATGTCATTGGCGTCTCGTGACTCGACTCGCGTCTTCTAAATGTATGACTCGATTTGACTTGCCACTTGAAAGTACAGTGGGTTAACTCGAGACTTGAACTCGACTCGCAACTCACGTGCCCTTCGACTCATGGGTAGGATTTCACTTTTATCCCGCGGAGGAAGAAAGCCGAGAATACGGTCAAACCGTATGGCGAATAACGACCTCTCGTGCAAATATCATTTCCGAATCCGGGGTGAAAGTTTATTTTGGCTTATCGTATTTTTCTCAATTTTCGCTATGAATGGACCTGGGGTCCTATTCACGAAACTCCGCTACTAAACGCATTTAAGAGCTCTTTATGCGCCTTGAAATCGAATTCTCACGAAATTTTCCGGGGAGAAAACACCAGTGCAGCTCAAAAATCCCCGTTTCATTATGTTAAAATTTCAATTGCTATTTGGTTAAAAAATAGCCTTTCAAACCACCAACGCTCGGCGTGATGGTGCTACAAAATATAGGCTATCTCAGCCAAAAAAAAATTTTTTTAAACATGTTCTGTTAATTAAGCCTGGGCACTGGTGTATCGCGCCGTCAAGGCCTGCGTCATGGTAGAGTGAACGTTTGGTAAAACGCGCAAACTCTCGCAGAACCGATTCTGAAAAAGTTTTTTCGGAATATTTACAACTGCAATTGAAAACGTATGCAAATTTAAACGTTTATGAAATCGCTACCTCATCGCTGAAGTAAAAGAGCATGTTAGTGCTTAATTTATCTTTCAATAAAGACGATTCCTGCTGAAATGGGTTTGCCAACTCACAAAATTGGAAGCCTGTTGGTTTGATATAGATCCTACTCCTTAATCAACAACCTCGCGAGTTTGTTCGCGGATGGCCGAGAATAGGATTTTTTCGTGTTTGGAAATAGAAAAAGGGCAATCTCTACTAGCGTTTCTCGCAAAGAACGGATTCTCCAATATTCGTTAACGGGCTTTCAATAATAGCTTTTCCATCGTTATGAGAATTTTAGTACTTGCGACAAGATTATTTGCTTAACGGAGTTTCCTGAATAGGGCTACTGGTTGGCGGAGGAAGCCGTAAGCAGCGCTAAAATGAATAACATGTACCACCGTGCACCGGCGAGGCGTCCAGCAGACCTCTTGTATATAATAATCATCCAAAGGGTGGCAAGGGTGTACGGTACACGTACTTCTTAACCAGCAAAATAATTTCGTACCGAACTTCGATTCGAACCTGCGTCTTGACGATTAAATATGCTCAGACCGAAGCGTATTCCCAATTACTTTACCGATTGAGCTAATCGGGCATTCGGAACTGGTGTCTGCGCGAGAGATCGTAGTTCGCCATATGGTTCAAGTCCTATTCCCGACTCGGGGTGACCGGTTAGCTCAATCGGTAGAGCGTTTGGAATATGCTTCGAGCTACTGACCGTCCTGAGTGGAAAAGAGAGATAAGTTTTATTCATCAACCATAAAACAACTTTAATCATCAACAATAAAATTGTTTTGGGGTTGAATATTAGTCAAGTCTGAGACAAATAAATGAAAAAAAGTAAATGCCTATTTACAAGTGGTTGGTCATTCATAAAATGGATGGATGGGGCACACCAATTCAAGGATATTTTATGATACGAATTTTTGTGACAATAAAAAGTAATTGAAAGAGGAGAGGTGGGTGGTATATTGTCGAGAGTTAAGTTGGGCAGTAGGTACCCAATAAATAAAATAAATAAATAAGGTTGTAAATTTGACATTTAAATAAAACTATAGATATATAATAGCTATAAATTAATAAGAAACAGTGGAAATGATGGAGCAAGTGATATATCTTTACATTCATGAATTAACGATAACATTACCATACGATAGCATTTGCAGCAAAATCAGAACCGCATTATAGTTGTGATTAATAATAATAATTTATTATTGCATAGGATTCAAGAAGAACATACCCATCACTCATTCGCAACGAATGGAAAAGAAATTTTGGTATATGAAAAATGGCATATATTAATTCCTTAAGTTTCCAATAGGTGTTCAATTAGCGGGCTTGTTGAAGGAAAATTGTAAAGGCACGAAAGGCAAAACCCAATGAAAATAAAATTTCACAGTAGTACAATAATAGTATTGGTTCGTTTATGGACAGATAAGTTTATATAGTCGTCCTAAGAATAGTGATTATCAGGAATTAAACAGGATTTCATAGGAATATTTTCATTGGTGTAAATATGTATACTGGAATTCCGATTGCAAACAAATGTTGAATCAATTAGCAAAATACACACATCATTGAGATAGTTATGTATATTGAATTCTGATTGTATACAAACGTCGATTCAGTTAGCAATTTTAACGCAGAAACATATTAAAACGAAGTCTAGTAATTAAATTACAAAAAATAACTGACAAATCATCATAACTAGTGCGAATGACACAGACGGGCTTTGAAACCATTTTGTGATCGATAGGATGGAAAAATCTTATTTTCTTTGATTGTCTGAAATGCCAAATCTGGGTTGCGGAAACTAGACATAAATCCTGCAACCTCAAAATCGAAGCAAATATTAGAATGAAAAAAAAAACACATTAAAAATTATATATCAGTTATAAAGGTAGTCTTTGTGCATATCTCTTGGTTCAGTATCGAATGGAAATATTTGTATCATAGTCTTGTAAAAATCAACAAGAAAAGGGTTGCTCCAGAGAATTATAAAACACAGGAAAAATCACAAACAACTTTTGAAAAGTTAAATAAAGGTTCGAATTCCGCGGGGGATGATTATATATGAGAAAATTGAGATAATTGTTAAGCCAAAACCTTCACCGATTCCGAACCGGTGTCTGCGCGAGAGGTCGGGGTTTGTCATACGATTAAGCCGTAATTGATGTCCCAAAAACACGATCACTGATAAAATTGTTTTGCCAAATTAACAAAATTTACAGCCAAATTTGTTTGCGAGATATACATTCCATTCTTTAAGCAGCGCCCTCGCGAATGATCGATAGGATTTTCCGGCGTTTGGAGAGAGAAAAGTGGCTATTTCGATTCGAGAAATAATGGCTCCTCTTATTTTCTTTACCGAACTTTTAAGAATACCTTTTTCCTCGTTGACGGGTGGAAACTTTGTGCTCCGTAACAAGATTATTGCTTGACAGATTTAGTGCTCCGTAACAACATTATTGCCTTGGTTTTTATATTAAGGGGTTGATCGGTTGGACGTCTCTCGTCCGCTCTGCAACACAGAGCATGGTGGTGCTGAACAACAAAATGTCATTTAGACTTTCTTGTTTTGATATTGTATACTAGGCAAGAAGGGTTCAGAACACACGTTCACAAAATATGAAATTTGCCGTTTCTACGGAGGTTTCAAATACTTTTATACAGCACATTGCCACAGAACTCACTTTACACGTATTAGGTGGGGAATTGACTTCTGAACGGGCTGATCGAAGATTTCAATTATCAGAAGATTACAATCGATGATTCTAGACCTAATGGAACGTTGTAACAAACTGTGCATTGATGTATAGCTTCGAGCAACTTCTTGTGATGTTTTATACCTCCACCAATTTTCTGATCAATGTGGATATAAAAAGTGAAAAAAAATGAAATGGATGGATAGATCATTGTTGCAATGGACGTTTTAGAATTTTTATTGTTGTGGGTCGGACACAATTTTGTCAATATTGTTTGTTCATGGCATATTAACCTAATGGTATCCATGGTCTCTAGATGCTCTAGCAAATTTGAATGCCAAAACAGACTTCTTTGTTTGTTTTGATTTATTGTGGTTCGAAATACCTCGTGTTTCGCGCCATATTACCTACTTATCACCTTCGCACCTTGTTTCTACGCAAATATTTGCAACATAAGCAACGCCCCTACCAGTCAGTCACACGTATCGCCCTGGTGTGATAGCATAGCCACGTTCAGCATTGACGATTTATATATTTATCTAATTGAATGTGTGTGGGGTGGATGATCACATGCTCACACGTTATAAATCATTTCGATTTTGCTTATTTTCCCGACTTTTCCTCCTATTTGCTGTGATTATTTTGAAGTGTCATTATCACATTTTTTTTTCTAGAAAAGTCTTAAATGAATTCCTTCATTTTTGTGAATAAGCCCCTCAAACGCTCCAAAATGTACTGACAAAAAGGGTTGTTTTTCCATTCCTTCAATCTCAAAATAGGAAGATCATAACTTTTCGGTAGGTTGGGGGAAAATTAATTTCCCCGAAGGCCGATTCGATAAACCTTTAATAAAAATGATATATTATATAATGTTACAAAGAAACCAATGCCAACGAGAGGCTGTAGCACATTTTTCAATGTTCATGCCTCATGAACGCTATTTATTATGGTTCCAATGAATATAATATATAAACAAAACAGATTTAGAGAATATTCAAGGCACAAAATATTGCATACAAATCTGCAAAAATAAATCTTAGTGCGCTAAATTAGCCAAACATTTTGGCGGAATGGCGCCGTCTGCGAACATATAAATGAAAAGTTAATGTGGTACAATTGCATTATCTCAATATCATAATTATTTATACAACAATACGACGTCAAAAATCTACATATATAAACAAGTACATATATAATAATAATTCCACTGCTACAGACCAAAGTCCTATTTGACTTCCACACTTTTCCTTATTATTGATAAGGAAATTTATCTTCAATATAATATTCTGATTTACTCACAGTCACATCACTAGGAAATTACTACAAAAGTGTAAAAAGATCTGTGCTAATATGTACACCGTAACAGCCGGCGGAAAATTTTGAAAACATTAGTTCATGGTGCATATATAATTTCTTTCAAATATAGCATCGTTCAGCAATTATAAATGGTCGGTGAACTTGAATTCTTTTGCAATTCTCTGTCAGCTACAAATATCGGTCCAAATGTTTTTGTGGTGCAGGGTATCTTTTAGAGTAAGCAAGCGTACCGATACTCATGGTAGATCTAGTTATGACAGTGTTATAAACGGCCAGGATTTCATAGTACTGTGTTCAAGTGTTTTTAATATCTGGTCTTGGTAATATTTGTCATGTAACTGAATATGAATACAGTAAGAAAATACAGTAAATATTTTAGATACCTTGAAATTGTCACTGAGTTCGACAATAGAAGTGATATATTACTCTCTACTCTATATGACCCAGCCAGCAATGCACTCTTAGCATGTTCTATTGAATTTTGTATGTTGCCAAATAGAGGCAGATTGCACCTTGGTTAGCGCATTCGACCCAAGTGTTTAGTCTATAAGGGCATAAAAACTCAGTTCCACTCTGGTAATGCATTCCTCCATCCAGCAATGAGTTTCTTCCTCAGTTTCTCAACAAGTGTTTTATATGCATCTTCTGCTTCAACATTATTATCTTCATGTGGATCAATATCACGCAAGTAAAGCTCTCTCGCATAAACCTTCGTGACATGAAATCGTATTTGCCATATTGTTTAAACGTTGAAGGTAGTTTCAGCACAGTGCATTGCAAACATTGGGTAGTAACAATAAAAAACAATTTAATATCTTTGAAAAAATACGCCAAAGAATTATTGCGCAAGTTCTTATTAAGGTTAAAATTCAGCCAAATTGAAGCTGACATCAACCTAAGTATGGATTTTCGATTTCCCAACAGTTGATAGGACAATGAATAAAACGGGAACCATGTCTCAAGAATATTCAGCATTTTTAAAAAAGCTTCACCAATATTCCTAAATGGCTGTTAGCCCTAAATTTAAAAACTGCAGTGTCGAAGCAGGTAAAATGCATATTTCACATTGGGATTCAGCATCAGTGAGAAAGTTATCCTCTGTAAAAAAACTCTCCTAACCATAGATTTCGTGAGCCATAGAAGGAAATAATTGAGAATTTAATTACACGAAGCCATTGATTAAGGATATAAAGAAGGAATTCTCTACTCGTTTACCACTTTTTTTGTTTATCACTATCATGAATCTGGAAAGACGAGAATTTGGTTTAGTTTCTCTGGACGAAAATTAGAATTAGCCTTTGAATCGACATGTCATAATTGACATAAGAGAGACATGTTCAATTCTGCTGAAATTCTTCTTCTGAAAAGGTCAATTTTAAGAATAAAATGACTCAACTTCCTTAATCCTATTCAAAAGAAAGAATTAAGAAATATTGTGCAATTCATTCATTACCTTTGAAAAATTTGCTTGAAATGTTGATGGGTCAAAACCAATCCATTCAGTATAACGATACTGATGTGTCCTCATTGTATATCCCATTATACGGATATCCTGTTTTTAATGAAGAAAATATTATTATTATATATTTTTGAACAAAGGCAAATTCTAGTTGTTTAATCAGATTTGGTCTTATCTCATTGTTTATATATTCAATTCATTGCTGGCAATAAAGAAAAAAAGATGGAAGTATATTGCAAATGAAGTAGAAAACATCCCATACAAAGCTGGACCGCTACAGAAAGTAATTTGTATGCAGAATTAGAAATATACATGGTAAAGATATATGAATCACCCTGGTTATGGCAATGATCAAAAGTAACAGTCCTTCTTAATAATCAGTGAGCTTAAATTGATTAAAGCAAGAGCTTACTTTCAGATCAGGTAGATCAGAATTTTGCTGAGGTGTTACTGATGGTCTTGGGTATTGACTGAAGACTGATTCCTTCCATTGTGATGCTGCTATGGTAATAGGATAAATGACAAGTACAAGCAATTATTGGTGGATAACACAGTGATGACAGGACAGTATATGGTCGTAAATTAGTGATATTTCATGGGACATAAAAACACTCAAATATATCAAATTTGTGTAAATAAAAGGGGTTAGACAAGCCGAAGCAAACTCGAGGTAAACCAAAATAAATTTCACCAGTTACACAGTATTCGTTGTAACAAGACAGCCACATTTGTGCTTATTTTTTCATGTATAGCAAACAGAGGGCTGTTGTAACTATCCTAGAAAGGTTAGTGCTTTCAAAGTTGACACTGAAATATGTGAAGTATCAGTGATGTTTGTTCTGATAGAAGATTCACTTTTTAATGCTGGTCATGCTAACAAAAATTATGATAAAAGCAGTAACCTACCACCAATTCATTTCTCCAAAAACTCGCATTATATAATCAATCAGCAATAACCAATAAATCAAAATTTTATATATATACTTACTTGTGCCATTCTTGATACTTTTGAATAAAGGCATCATACTCAATCCCTCAGTACATAACAGAGTCTAGATAAAACAAAGTAGTTTTAGATATGATATGTCCATTGTCGAAAACAAGTTTGACACTGCATCAAAGATTGAGATAAAAAGATTCAAGATAAAAAAAAAATGTTTGCATTCTTTTTCAATTTTGCAATTTTGTGAATAATAATCTCTTCTGGAAATACACCATGAGACAAAATATATTTTAACTAATATCTATATACTTCTTCTAGTGCTATTGTAATCATGTATTTCACATAAAATACACAATATACCAGGTCTTCAATTTGATAATTGATATCGCTGTTTTTATCGACAGTTTTTTAATGAATCATTTGACTTAACCCGATTACAAATTTGGATACAACCTTATAATGGAACAGTTACATAGAGCACAATGTGTTGTTGTGCTCTATATATCTGAATATAAATATACTTGGTGGAAACAGGGCATAGTACAACCTTATATTTGTCCGAGAATGGACTGCTAAGTGTGTGATTGAACAACCACAGATGAGACAAACAAATTGACAATCATCGCTTGTTCTGGGACTTGGAACGAACCTTCTGCCATTCTACAACAATGTCAAGTGATATGACATTATATTCCGTTTTGAACAAATTGCTTTATCATAATAGTGATGGCAACCTATTTGTTCTAAGTAACCGAGTTTTATTTTCAAAACTACGTAGTACCTTGATTAATTTTTGTCGTATTTGTCGTTTGGCTGTCTTTAGAGCATGTGTAATAGATTTGAAGGTTAAAATCTTTAAATAGTCTATTTTTAAAGCTGTTTTCAAAATAAATAGTGTTCACCTAATTTTTTATACCAGGTACTTAGTTTTTTTTCCACCAGGTACCTAGTTGTAAAATAGGTAAATGTTCCTATTTTACCTAGTAAAGTTACTAGGTAAAATATCAAAAAGTAAACCCTGTAAAAGGTAAACTAGGTAAGTTATATATTGTTGAAAATGTGTAAAAGTACTTTGAAGATGAACTCGGTAAACTAAGTACTTTTAACTTGAATTGCTATCACTAGATCATAGCGCTACAGGATTTTAGAAAACTTACTGCCTTTTACCACTTTGACAGCTTGTTGTATAGCGCAAGCGCTATTACAATGAAAAATACAGAAATTTTAGATAGATCAAATTCTCCTGTAAGCAAAACTAAATGTCTGTATTAGTGCACTGTTCTGTATTCTGATTTTAACTAATCAGAAACTTAATTAGGACAAATCATAGATTCATCACACAGTTTTTACCTTGGAAGAATCTTTTTCACAAACAGGTAAACGTGGTAGCTCGACAAGATCAGACAATGTGGGAAACAGATCAACAAGTTCAACCAAGGAATCAGATCGTAAATTGTTACCTCTATGGAGATCTAAACAAACAAAAATCATAATACAATCTCATTTTAGGAACAGAAAAATCCTTTGAGATAGTAAACTCAGAGAAGTTTTTGAACTTACATTTTTCCTTAGTTGTAAAAACATCTTGAAATTCAAAACTGCTGTAATCTGTTGTTAATTGAGGAACATGGAAGAGGAGAGGAACTCGTGTAACAACTTCCAAGTTTTCAAATTTACACCAATCACCATGTTCACCTAATGACCAACCTAAAATTCAGAAAATGAAAAGAAATCTCAATATATAAAACTATACACCAGGCTAAAAAAAATTGCCGGAGAATTTTTTTCTTAATATGGGTCACTGACGGAATGAAGTCTGTGAGACGGCCCATCTCATCTCATGCTTGACAAAAGGCAGATATTTTAAAATCTTATTTTCTTGAGTACAGAGACCAGTGAACTTCACAACGATAAACCATTGTTGATACTAGGACAACAATTTTGTGAGGAGTCAAGTTCGAAATTTTATACTAGACAAAAATGTAAAAAAATCTGTGTTTAGCTGGCTCAAGTGAGAAATTGTGGGAATCAATATAGTCAAATAATGATAAGTATTCAACCAACATGACACGAAAAAACTAAAATTGACTTTTATTTTATTATTTGTCCCCTTTAGGTATGGGCTTCAGAATAGTCCTAACATATTCCCTGCGCGTCGTAAAAGGAAACAAAGCACTTTAACGATTGTGGTTTAGTTCCGTTTGGGATGTTTTCCAGTTAGAGTGTAGTTGCTGGTACTTTATCTTGTAGGTGCTCTTTGAGTAGCCATTACTTAACTCCTTTTAGACACTGCTTCCGGCCGTTCTGTTTGTACAGTATCAAATATTACCACTAGTGAATTTTGTCAGCAATCGAACTTCATTCAAATCAAATAATTCAACAAGATTTCGTTATTCTGCAATAATAAATTTTTCATGAAAATTAATGCAAAACTCACCATGATCACCAACCAAAGTAATGATTGTATTATTTGCAAAACCACTTGTTGTCAACTGATCAAGTACTTTTCCTACCATTGCATCCATGTAAGTTACAGATGAAAAATAATGCTGGCGGATTTTTTTCTAGAAATCAGAAAACTTATCGTTTCCAACTATGAAAAATTGCAGATGATACTGGAACGGAAATGAATGTAGCCAACCATTGAGAGGCCAAATACAAAAAGTGCTGGGTGCAGACTGATTCATAAAAAATATGTCAGCATTATATCTCTTATATTAAATATGCATATTGTTTATATATATGCAAACATGGCCTCAGTAGCCTCTGTTGTGGCTGCATTCAGGGCTTCAGATCTTTGACTTTTTACCATTTTACTGCAAATGAGTTGCTCAACATTGCCGTTATTGAATTCATTTATAAAATTTTTTTTATTTTCTGACAATACAATCAAAAAACTCTACAGATCACTGACACCAATGACTCATTTTGCTTGACAACATGGAATTCATGATAGGATAAGTATTCGAGACAATAAATAAAGAGATAAGACTGACAATATGGTTTATGATTATAAACAAAATTTTACTTGAAAAACATCAGGGATCGGACCGTATGGAAAAGGATAAGTTGAGTGGTTTGACATCATCCCTTTCTCGTAATGGAGTCCATGGTGAATAAGCAACTGAAGGAAGTTTTTGGGGAACAAATGGATCAGGTGCTAAATTAATAGTTGACAACGGATATAGTTTTAAATATTCTTCAGGGAATTTGTATGGAACATGTGGCTTGTGAAAACCCACTGCAAGAAAAAATGGCTGAAACAAAAGTGAAAATATTAGTAGACGATGTGAATGATTACCAATATACAATCAATTTTTTAGTCCTACGTAGAGATGTTTCATTTTTTATTCAAAGACCCAAGATGCTATAAAATATGAATGAAATTGATTTTCATTATAGCTATGAATGAGATTTTACTTTTATCCCCATCCATATAGTATCTAGGATTTATATTAGCAGGGGCTGCTATGCACAAGATTTATTGGCTTCATGATGTAACAAATACAAAAATATTTTAAAAATACTTTCGCATGTCCATTGTCTATATTTGTGCCACATGCCTAAAAAAAAAGAATTCATGTTTGGGTATTGTATTGTACCTGTTTCATTGAGTCTTTTTCAAAATTTTTCAACATTTCTACAGCATAATCTGAACTCTGAATATCCGGCAATGATTTTTCTGGTTGAGTAGAAACATCGACAGCACACAGCAGATTCATTGAAAGTGTTCCATCAGAATTAGGACAAACCTGACCAAACCAACAATACAGCTCAACAAAAAAAACAAGGAAAAAATAACAATAACAACAAAACAAAGTTAACAATACCAATTCAAAAAAATGCGAAAACACAGTCACAGTCACAACTCAATTGCACTCATAAAGTAGAGCCAATCTGAAGGTTATGTTTGGAAAAAGAGATTCTGATTGGGTAAGTCAGGGGTAATCATAATTTGAATAAATCCTGTAATTTTTTGTAACATTTGTTCTACAGATGTCTGAAAAATTGGGTTTTTAATACCATTGGGATTCTTAATATTCTACGAAACTATTGACTTCGAATTTTCACATCATACATCAGAAACCAATATTAGTTAATTATGCAACCAGAAGCACCATGAGTCATCAATAGTCCATACTTGTGTGTTTCAACAAAAATCCTTCCGACTAGGTCAGATAAGGACAACAATAACCTATAACAAATTGACAAAATTTGGAACTGATGTCTGTACGGCAATGTCACAAAAGCAAAGAGAGTCAGACTCCCACAGTGCAAAAACATTTAAAATAACATTTTTTTGTAGGGAGAATATTTGCATTTTGAAATTTCTTAAGAGCATACACAATGTCTTCTAATGAACAGGAAAAAATAATTGTTAGATTAGCACAGCAGTGAAATGAATGTGTTTTCAAAACGCAAACGATAAATCTATTACTGGATTCAATACAGTAGTGGATTCAACTTTGTAGGTAAACAACTACCGTAGTCAAAACTTATTTACTTTTCCCATTTTATACTTTTGAGTTGACGGATGATAAGCTGGTCTTGACCAAGAATAAGGAAAATCATCTGTATTATTAGAGCATTCGCCTGTAATAATATATTGCAAAAAAATGTTAGTCGTGTCAATCAACAGTGCAACCAGTCCAGGAAAATCAGATATGTTTCAAAACTAATATATATGATAATATATGATAATTGGACCAACTTTCTTTCTGACTAGGAGATATATTCCAACATGTATCTTTTTCTAGTCTTGATAATAAGATTCCTGGAGGGAGGGAAGGGGGATTCAAATTACTATAATAATTTAAAATGAGGAAACAACTAGCATTGCGGAAAGCACTTACATAAAGGAATCAGGTCGCCTCAAAAGCATATGAGAATTCTGGAGGTATTAGGGATGGGGAATTCTGAATATTTCACTATTCCAAAATGCCTAAATCGAATCCAGAATATTGAATCATATATTTTAATTCACGATAGCACAGTAAAAATGTTGCATTAAATTGTACAATGGAGTGTCAAAGAATCGAGTTAGTCACAAATGTTTTAAACATAATAAGGATAGCAGTAGATAAAAAAATTAAGATTCATGTATGTTGATATTTGAAAATGTTTAATCACGCAAGAGTGAATTTCATGTGTACCTAAAACTATTTCTATGAATTGTAGTTTTGGATTCAGATAGTTTAATATTCTGAATCAACTTGATAAACTATTTTGAGACGCCCATCCCCAGGCATTACCTACAGATACAGAGTAATACAAAAAACTATAAGAGGAAAAATTGAAAAGTGCTGAAATAACAATAATAGTTATAATAATAAACCAAAAAATTAGTATAAAGTTGCTATTGTCATCATTCATTCAATAAGTCTGACAGAGAAATATCTAGTGTGTAATAAATACCTGGGTGAAATACTTTCCCAATTGAATAAGCAAAATATCCATTCTCTTTGAAATGTTGAGGTAAAGTAGTGAAGTTTCCGGCATGAGTCCTCCAGTATGAACCAAAATCATAAAGTTTAGTTGTATCAGGTCTCCGACTAGTCAGAAATGAAGTTCGACTTGGACCACAAACAGCTTGCTGTATAATGAAGATATATATATTGATCATAAGATTAGGAATATATATTTGAAATTGCATTGTTGTAGATCAGGCATCTGCCCCAGATATTAGGGATGGGCAAGTACTGGTATTTGGGTCGAATCCATCCTATTTTTTGCATTCTGACTCTGCGCCAAGTCTACCGCAAAAACACTGAGCATTAAACACCCTGTAGTTCTGTGTAAGTCTGACAAACCCAGGATTTATAATCTAGCAATCTAAATAAAGACGCATACAATTTATGGCCACAAAAGACCATACATGGCAATTTATAAATATGGAATGAAATAATAACGATTGGAATTTAGGTGAATGACTTCTCCTGTTTTATTCCTCATCAGAGACTTTTTGACTAAAATTATTGAAATACGTTTATTAGTCAATGATTGCAACATTATATGAAACACATATTCATTGAAATTTTGGTATTAATACGAGGCAAGGACGCTGCTTTTTCTTTAAATATGGGGAAATATGGGACAGATTGGTAGCTTTTACATAAGGCCACTTATCGTTGCTTTCAATACTAATAAAATAAGGAAATATGCATGATATCCAACGTGTTTAACTGCGTCCTGATTTAGAAAAATGGGTGATTAGCGAACGAGAAATGGGTGGGTTTACTCAGATGAAATTCTAAAGCCTGCTCCAAGAGAGATCAAAACAAATGAAGTGCTCTCCATATGGATTTACAAATCCTGGTGGTGGATTTCAACAATGTTTATTGATTGATATAAAATATAAATGTTAAAACGACAACTTAAATATGAAAAACTGAATAACATGTGCAAAACTATGCAAATATTTTCAAGTGTATTTATGATATTATTCTACTGGCAAAATCCTACACAATCTTTCAAATCATAATTTATCGTTTTTCTCGTCAAGATATTTATTATTTGTCTTCAATAACTTCCTGAGTACTCAATACAATGGTCAATGAGTCAGAACAAAATCATATCTTGATTTTCTTCAGGCGACCAAAAAGCTTCAAAACCACCACCACTTCTATTCCATAGCAGTATTGATGATTTTGAACCTTTTTCTACAGTTTGGTTACTACCAGATATTCAAAGAGGCATTTTATCTTCTAGCAAAACTTAAACCTTGAAAAACTGTTCATTTTTTCTGGCAGAAGTCTTTTTTTCATGCGTCTGAGTAGCAAAATATTTGTTATTCTGCAATGGGTTTTTGAGCACCAATACTCTGAGTGGCAGGGCATCTTAAAAAGTTAATGGAAGTTTAAATCATTATGCTGACCTATTTACACAGACACTGGTATAAAATAGTTGTAAAGCATTTTTTTGTAGAAATTGGATATTATCATTATTATGGAGGCAATTTTTGAAAGTTCTCCAAAAATGCGATTTGAAATTCAAAAGCGAAATTAATTAGCTAAGCAGTGGGTGTTTTGCCTACTTTGGCCTGGATAGCAATATTGAGTTATAAATTTGTCGAATTATAAAAATGAACAAAAAAGGCACAGCACACCACATTTTAGAAATATTGAATTCCAGACTATAGCATGATACTAGTTGGCGCTGTGTTCAAAATGGGTTAAATTTCAATGAGTATTAAATCAAAATACTGCTACTTACCTGGACATAAGCATTTTCAAACTGTAGACTCTGTGATGCCAATTGGTCAATATTCGGACTGTGAATTTTTGGAAAATCATAACAATTGAGTGCAGGTCGAAGATCATCAATAACCAAGAACAAAACATTTGGTTTCTTGCCTGAAAACAGAATGTGGCAACTTTTTCATCCAAAATTTGCTCAAAGTTAGAGGTCAGAGATATACTACAAAGAGAATTCCTCAAACAATGAGCGGATCACAATGAAAAAACTCAGGAAGATAGAGATTTATAGCAGAAGATTTGAAAAGATACAAATTACTTTACTCAGGGAAGCAGTTAGAATCAAAGTTAGTTCTTTGATAAAATCCCTGCAAAATTGAACTTCATGGTGAGATTTATTAGGTGATATCAAATAAAAAATAAAATAATTAAATAAAAGACCGAAACATAACAAAATATTTAAATTAATCAAAATAGAAAATCTAATCAAAGGTCTAATATTTCATAACAGCAATGGTGATTTCCGAACTTTTTGTTCAAATTAATTACTGTTTGACGTTTTTGCATTGATGAACTTTATTTCACAGTATGCAATCAGCTATGTTGTAAAATTATACAAATTATAAAAATCAGCTATTCGGAAAGCCATTATAGTTTTATATTAATTGCTATATCATGAAATTTTTCCTTTTTGGGATAATTTTTTTGATACTAACTATTTTATATGAGTTTCTGAGTACGGTACCATAATCTAGCATTATGTAAGTTAGGCTTCTGACTTGGGACAATATGAATTCCAGTAGCGAGTGGATTCAGACAAAACAATATTGGAAACAATAGTAAAAAATGACTTTAGTCATGACAGGCAAAGTATAATACGGAATATTTTATACAGGTACTACTTTGTTTACATTATGAAAATATAGTTTTTAATTTCTCAATACGAAATTTCCACAATTACCACAAAGAGTCATACGATAGGAAATGCTCAATTTTATGAGCTGGCACACTAGAGCCTCATTGCCATGAAGTGCTATATCAAATGGTTCGAAATTGACAGAAAGATTTGAGGCTATTAAAATGACATTGTGGCTGACCTCAAACTGAGCAGAACACTCTTAGATCTGATACAAATTTACAAGTCTTACCTATTCCTACAGAAAAAGTGAACTGTAGGAAGACTATAAACAGGAAAAATAGCTTCATCATACTGCAATTATCTGAGTATTAGCATTACAAATGGATTCCCTGCAAAAATAAAAAACAAGGTAGGCCTAGTTTAACACCAATACACTATGTAAAAATAAATCTATTATTTAAATTACCTGATGTTATGGTTGTATGCAAATATGATATTTTTGTGGTTGAAGTGGTTGAAGAGTTTTATTAAGTTTCGTATCATATTCTCGAATATTACAAAATGACTAATTCAGGAGCAATGCATTGAAGTCACTTGCTCGTTTTCGTTTTTGACGGAGATGGTTTGCCCGATTAATTATTTTTTCCAACTTTCTGACAATGTATGTTATATATACCAGTATATATAATAATGGTGAATCATTCATATTTTTGCACTTGTCTAAAAAACAAAGCTTGATGCAAAAAGTGATTTGAAGAATACTCCTCGACCCAACAACTAAACGACTAAAAATGAACATTTTCATTTCATGGTATGTCTTCGGGCTTTGCGGCGTGATATTTCAGTCTTCAACCAATATTTAGCCTCTATCAAACCGATATTATTTGATCACTTGTGCCCTGTCGCAATTGCAAAAAAAGTGTTTTGACCAAACACTAACAAGGGACTAAGCCATATGCTCAAGAATCCATCAAAACGTGAAAATAATGCAGATGATTTTCCATTAATACAGCAACATCTTTGTAGAAATAAAAATTTTGTTGAGTTTCTGAAATTCCTTGGCCAGATCCAGATTCTTGGATTATTTTCGGTGAAGCATTTTTTAGAGTGAACCCGTCAATCTGCTAGGTATTATAGAAAAATGATCGATAAGATCATTTCGGCAATACCGCTATTCATAAAATGCTTGAAAATGATGGTGACATATAAGCTCTGGTGCTTCATTACATAAAACAAACACATCATTCCCCGAAATAAATTTTACATTTAGCTTTTTTCTAATAGGTAATATATCATATAATAATTTGTAGTTGAAGGTTTTCATCTTATTAGAGAGAATTTCATTCTGCATATTATATAACACAACATGTGAATCCATAGCACATGGAAAAGTTAAATGATAGTATCAATTAGCTATAATCTAAGAATAAAAATATCTGTGAAAATCGCAAGCCTCATATTATAAGGTCTAATAACATCAATAACACTTCGATAAGATCTGTGGTGACAACCTGTGTTTTACCCATATTATATTCCATATGCATATAGTTGTCATCATCATTCTGTCTATCTGTATTCCGATTTTTGACCTATTTAAAAGTTTCCATTATAAATATACGCATAAAGAATATTGGTATTTTGAGGATGTCATATCTGCCAAGATTATTTGGTCCACCTAAAGTGTTGATACATAGGCCAACTTCTTTTTACAAGTCCTATCAAGTGATACATGGAATTTAGTAGGACCTTCAATGGTGTTCAGAGTCATTCAGGCATAGAAATAATGTAATTTGAACTCTCAAAACAGAACAACACAAATTAACAATAACAAAAATAAATTAGAAGATTCAGAAAAGCGTCAAAACCCATAATAAAGTTTAAAACATGACAAAATGACTTTGGCCACTCACTTAAAAAAAAAACCAAAGAATATTTAACACTAAAACACAGTTATTTTGGGAATGGACGGTAGTGAAAAACATGAATGCTGTACATTCGGTCAGTTTCTCTGTTTTGGAAAGTTGTCAGTGTGGAAAGTGTGTAATGATTGACGAACAAAGATCGAAATTGGCAATTTGCAATTATTTAATTGTGGCACATCCAAGTGTGATTGAAAACCAAAATAAAGTAGCCCTGTAGAGACAAATTGAAATGATGAAAATAAACATGTGAGCAATCGTAATCCTGGTGTTACCTGACAATGCAAATTTTGATAGGGTCTAAATCTGCAGAAGTTGCCAGGCCATCTAAACGTATTAAAAAAGTGACGTTTGCAGAAAAGAATATAAATGTACAGCAATATTAAAACACTATTTATAAAAGATAATTCAAATCTTATGCCTTCAACACCTTAGCCTGGATGTTCAGTCTGGCATACTTTAGTGGATACCCGTGACAAACTCCCTTTCGCCATACTGATTTTTGCACTCAGATAGGCCTATCCATTGGTGATAATTCCTGCTTCAGAATCACTATACCGCATAAGTTACAATGATGTAAGAGCTTTGAGTTTTGATGAATATGTTTTTGCAACCAAGCTTTGTTGGAACTTTATAAAACGTTACACTGTACAGTATAGGTAATTAAGGTCAATTGAGCCTTTTTTATATTTTGATAAAATCAAGACATCAATTTTCAATTTATATTGCGAGCGTAAAACGGGTAACTCACATCACATGTAAATGTGATAAACTTTCCCGGATCTCGGGAGGCGTTTTAAAATTGATAGGGGAAATATACATTTTGGGGATTCCCCTAGTTTTGTGGCGTTCTGAGCTGAAATACGAGTTCTTTCACGAACTGAATTGCTCGAATCAACTCCGGCAATAAAGAAATTTCCTTTTAGTTGTTGGAAATTAGGATTAAGAGAGTCCAGGAATATAAAAAAATGAATCAATAAATCCAGACGGCAAAAATTTGAGGCATCTCATTCAGTAAAAGCATTTCGGATAGAATTCGAGCTACGCATATAGACATGGACATAGCTTATTTCGACACCTCTGTCTCGTAACAAACGACGATACATATGAAGATATCACATAACAGAGTAATTAAGAAAGCAAACAAAACCTAAAATAAAGCTTAAAAATGTGCCACGGAGTAAGTTTCAAAAGAAACATTTTGAAAAAAACAATACCCGTTTTGCCTACCTAAATTCGGACAAAAACATCATACGGACCACCCTTTCGCCCACAAAAAATAGGGGACGTCAAACACCAAAAGTTGAAAAACAAGCTAAAAAGAACTATAGAAACTGGAGAAACTCTACAAGAGAAAAAATTCGTAAAAAATATTGAAGTAAAACTAAAGAGGGGTAGAATAGAAATGAAAGAAAAAGCATCGCTAAAAGGATGAAGATCGCTTTCCATGATAGACAATTGTGTTTGTGCCAAATTTCTTGAGCCAAACTAACTACAACGTAAGAGTGGCAAATTCTTACATGCATTACTTGATTTATTGTCCAAGACAGCTAAATTACAATACTGAGACAACTTTTTATTGTTACTGATATTAATTATTATAATGATTTCGTTTTTGATTGATTTGACAATAATAATTCCAAATGCTATTTTTTCAATTATGGACATAACAGACTTGCTGCTGTTGGAGTTTAATAATCATAATAATTTAAAAATGATGACAATTACTGAGGTGAATCAATGCCTTCGTTGGCCAATTTCGGAATGTTTTGTACTTGGGCAACACTGCGAAATAGTCCAAAGCGATATTGTGGTGTTGAATGCCATCATTAGCCAAATTTCGTATATTTTTAGGACTTGGATAATTTTGAACACTGGAGATTGATGTTAAAAATCCTTTTGGCTAGATTTAGAATGTTTTAAAGAGTGGGTAGTATTTATTCCAAGATAGTCTGATTTTAAATACCATTGTGGACCGAATGTGACATATATTTTTTCAACATGGATATTACTGATTGAAAGCGATTGCCAAATCGCTGTTGAACGGTGGTGAATTTATGTCATTGCAATATAACTAAGATTCAGGACATCGCTTTGATTGGGGTATAAAGTTCATGGATGTTGTAAGTGCGACGTTTATTTTACTTTGGAGCATCTGCTAATGAAGAATGCGATTTTCTCATCTGCACATGCAAAACAACAAAAGTCAAGGCCGTCAACTGCTTACCATCTTCGATCCTCCTGACGCAGATCTGAATGCAGTGAGGGATGATTAAAAAATATGCGATTATGCGAGAAGTTTGGTGGATACCTCATCGGCACACGGTGAGTGTGAGTTTGTGTGTGGGATTCTTGGTATGCACTCCATGCACGGCGTGCATGGAGTGCGCTAGATGTAAGGAATGTGTGATTTATACGGGATGTACAGGGTGTACGAGATTTACGGTATGTACGACATGTAGCGCATGCTTGGAATGCAGTGAATGTAAGGGATGTACGGCATGTAAGAGATGTGCGGCATGCACGGAATATGGGGATCGTGGGATTGCCATGCCATAATGAACCTAAGACAATTGCATCCACAGCCCATTGCACACACATTTAATTGAATCCAGTCGGCTTTAACCCGGAAGGACTGCATCCATTAATATTTCACTTCGTAGGATTCCACCCAGTAAGCCTTCTCCAGTAGCGATTGCACCACTTGCGCCAGGTAGGAGTGCACTCTGTAGAATTGCAACCAGTAGAATGTAACCTAGTAGGATTGCACGAGGTGAGACTCCATCACCCAGTAAGATTGTAACCAGTAAAATTGCACCAAGTAGAGGTGCACTCCATTAGATTGGGCCTAGTGAGATTGTACGCAGTAGGATTGAACTCAAAAGAGTCGCCTCCAGTAAGATTGCACCAAGTATGATAATATGCATAAAATTACTGTTGAAAAATGGCGATTTTACTGGCTTTTTTGACAGTGTCAGTAGTTAATACTCCTGAATTATTGGCCGATATTTCAATTTTCAAGTTATTAAAGGTGCTTTGGTTAAGATCTTACCCGGCCCCGTATGAAAGGAATATTTGAACCGTTTTATTCGGTCCCTTGACTAGGTATCATATAGTGATCTCATCGATTTTGAAAATTTGTGTGTCAATAGGAAGGGAATTTAAAATAATGAAAAAAACTTCATTATTTTGTCATATATGGCCCATAAAAAACAACCCAATATTTTGCTATTGTGCTCATATTCGCTTATATGGTTATCGTTTCCTTTATTGGCACAAACAAAGGCTGATGCTGTCAGTAACAAGTCGATATCCGGGAAATAAGGTGTTTGCTTTTTATTTCGAAAAAATCATTGCATTACTCGGTAAGGCTGCTATAGGAAGCTTTGAAGGAAACGAGTGAATGGAGTTGATACCGCAATATTAGGTGTGTCATACAAATGGCTCACCACGAGTAAGTCACAAGACGAGACACAACACGAGAATGTGAAAAAAAAAAACAAAAACAAATGCAACGCAACCCGGTAATATGTATGCAAATAGCGAGCGAGAAACAAGCAATTGAAAAAAGAGAAAGTGGGGAAATTATATTACAGCTTTGTTGACCAAAAACATTTTGCCGAATGTGTTAAATCATTCCATAATTGCTAGAGCTATATTTACTGGCTCCGTTTCTCGACAATGACCGAACAGCTACACTCAACATTATCAAAAAGTTTATTTACCAACTATATTGTTCAGGCGCAATCACATAACATTATCCATTTTCATCTGTGGTTCACGCTATGCGCCTTTTTGCGTTGATTTCCTAGATCGTATCTTACATGGTTATCGTATCGTAGTATGGTTATCGTTTCCTTTATTGGTACAAACAAAGGCCGATGCTGTCAGTAACACGTGCTAGGCATCATTCCAAATTGCTGAATAATATTGTTGTGTCAGATGAGGCCTCAAAAAGTGTCTTTAATTCTAATTAATTCTTAATGGGGCGTTTGAATATTTGGATTGTCTCTTGACATACCTTGGAATCAACTCATAGCCTATTTTAGGTTTGGAAACCACTGTTTATGTTCGATTCGATCCTTATTCTCATCTGTCACTTTACTACAAGAAATTAATGTATGTATTTACAGACAGTAGACATCCCTTCTGCTTGTCGAACTTTCCAACGACTTCAAGACTTCTCTATTTATGAACAGCTCCATTACACTATATGTAACTACTCTTGTGGCAAAGATGCATTACACCAGTGTTCTTCAAACTGGAGGTCGGTATTTGCTTTTTATTCCGAAAAAATCACTGTCTTCATCGGTAAGGCTGATACAGGAAGGAAGCTTTGAAGGAAACGAGTGAGCGAAGTTGATATTGAAATAATACGTGTGTCATACAAATAGCTCAATTACCACGAGCAAGTCACGAGACGAAACACAACACGAGAATAATACACGTTTGCGTAGGTTGCGTTTTTTCTAAGTTTGTTTTATTTTAGCCTTGAGTTTTACGCTAGCGCAGTGCTCTGCATGCAAAGTGAATAGGATTAACGCAAAGCAATGCAGGCGTGTATTGCCGTTTTCATTTTGTCACCCAAAACGCAACGGAATGCATCGGTAAGACAACTTCACGTGTATTGCGGCCTTTGGGATAAACATTGCGACTAATTACGAACGGCAAGTTTTCATATTTTATAGGTTCAAACATTGAACATGACATTCATTTATACCTTTCTTATTGGAATTCACTTTGAGCAAGGCCAAAAAAAATGCAGGAAAGTAACAAACTAACGGCCGCTAGATAGCAAAGATCTAATAAAACTTTGTGGCCTGCGGAGGCATGATGTAGGAGACAATAGCTGCCGAACGTAATATCCAATGAATGCCACGGGTTCAAACCCCGCCAGAAGTATGGTCGAGATTGACGAACAAAGAAGCCTACAAAGAGCACGCGGGTAAGAGGGAGGCACTGTAACCCAAAGACTTGGGACGATGCTCGATAACCTTACCAGTTCTTTATTGGTCCCACACTGGGTGGAGTAGCCTGACGCAAGATAAATCTCGTACCGGTAGCCAGGTATAATTGCAACCTTGGTGATTGCCTACAGTGTAATAAAGTACATTTGATTTTAAAAAATGTTCCAGCAAATGCACTCTGAAAACATTCCAAACGGAACTGTACTGCTACGGTAGAGTGTAGCATGTGGTATATGTCCTGGGCGATGGTAAAACCATCTATCACTTCTTTATTTATTACTCGAACTTAGCAGCATAGTCGTAGGTCATTCTGCACTACTCCCATCGTTTATACTAATCTGTTCTTAAATATAACGGACTCAAAAAGATCAAAAGATCTTATACGCTTCATGATTTGGTGCAAAAGACCATTAGTAGTCGCACGGAGTGGTCGAAGCACCATTTTATTTTACATTCGTACTCCAGCGATAATTGGCGAAAAAAATATAAATACCTATTTGTATCGCCTTATGTCAGCGACTCATGCAACCGATTTCTTTACCTTAATTTTCGAATCTTTCAGATCAACTAGCGGTTATCCATGGTTATTTTTACCACACAAACGATTAACTTAACTGGGCAGTTGGTTAACGAATTTGAATGATATCTAGCTTAACGTCACCAGACGCCCAAATACATATTGGCCCATTATTTTTCCAAGTGCCTTTAAAAGCACTTTGTGATTTAGTTTTGAAGTGATCTCGCTGACGGATAACAGGGATCTACTCGGCTGCCCCGTGTTCAACTACAAATTATATGACATATTTGTATGACTGCACAGTGTGATATCTATTTTTCTTCAAGTATGCAAAAGCAGACGTATAAAATTTATGTAAAATTTCTGTAAAATAAAATGTTTGACTACAGAAGTTTTAGCTTTGACTTCTTTGCATTCATTCAGTTTCCTTTTTATGGCTATTGTATTATAATTAGGCGTGCACTTATACTATTTTTTTAGCCGATATTGATATGCCAAAATGAGCCGATAATACCGATACTCGAAATTGCCGATGTCACTACTTCGCTGATACCCATCACAGAAATGCTTTCAAACTCGTTTAAAGCCCAACTTTATAGTTCAAAATGTACTCGGTACATTTCGCGTTTTTCCAAGGACTTTTTCGCCTTCTTCAGCACTATTGTTGATTAGGCTGCTGGATGAACTGGCAAAATGGAATATTTTTGAAAAAAGACAAACGAATGCAAAAATGATCACGTAAGAACAACGAGATTGAAAGGTATCTTTAGATTGAAAAAAGTTGATTTTTTTATGAATACGAATGTCATTTATCTTGATCAAGAGGGTTCAACCCCCCTTGTTATTGTCAATCCTTCAAATAAGTGTGGGCTTAAAGCGTACTGTGCGATTTTGCATTCGAAATATTTAAACAAAATGCCCGAAGTCTTAATTTATATTTCTGCTAGCCAGTATTCGTAATTAGCCTTATTATTCGTAATTGCCTTTCGGGAAAGGTTCTTATTGGTAGTTACTCCATTCTCAAATGCAAATAATTATTTATAGCAAATAACTTGCCCACGATCAAAATTGTACATTTTTTCTCTGGTGCCGGGTGATCCCGGATACTTTAAAAATAGCCGATACTGATACAGCTGTACACCCCAATTGCAATCCCGCCCTTCACTTGGCGAAAATTGTGTTGCGAACACAAACGCTTCATTGAAGCGTCAAATTTCTTGAGTGTACTTCAAAACAAGACCATAATTACTCAAGGGTTTTTATTGAGTGGTGAAAAGTCGATAACTTACTCTGTTTGACATTTTGTGCGAAGTGAGAAGGGATGCAAGGCGATTATGTCAAAATCAACATTGATTAGCTGTGTTTGGTCATCGAAAAAGTTCAAGGGAGAACTTCCAAAAGCAAGGTATGTAGAACAAGAAAATGTTCAGATTCCGGGACAACCTCTCCTATCAGGATTCATCATTTCCACGTTATCACGCCTCGGGTTGTAAGCAGTATTTTCGTCTTTCTAGCTGGGAGCAAAGCCGTTGATGCTTACGCTTTAAGCATACATAATCTAAAAAGAAAAAAAGACAAGAAGAAATGGTAGATGGTTTTATCATTGCCAAAGATAGCTACCTGTCATTGTATTATAATATAGCGTTTCGATTCAGTTCGGGTCATTTTACGTCTAATTAATATTAACAACATGTTTTATCTAATTTTCACTAGATACAGTATCTAGCTCTTTAAACCAGATATTTTTCATTTTACCTAGTAAATGAATTAAGTGAAACGTAACATCAATTAGGAAACTCGGTTAAGGATAAAGTAGGTAAATTAGATATCAGTGAAATTAGGTTCATTTGAAAACAAACTCGATAAATTAGGTATACTAGATAAAATCGATCGTTATTTCTCTATTGAATATGAGTGATCTTGTCGATTCCGCAGCTTTGATTCGATAACAGACTTAAGTTTGTTGATTTGGTTGTTTGACAATCGGCAAACTCGATCAAACTACTACCAAACTTGATACACACCTTTTTTTAATTCCAGAAGTGGTCATGCAGTGGCTGTCATCGATGATGAAATTTTCATGTTCGGCGGCAGCAAATTTTGTGAAGTCAAGGTAAAACTTTTTATTAAAAAATAATATAGACTGAATGTAAAGAGTTATAATTTTATACTTCTATTCTGGAGGTTTTCAAAGTATTTGCTATGTTCTGTTCTCGAACCTATAGCGAAGCCAACGTCTGGGCACTGATTTTTTTTATATTCATCCTGTCTATTGTGTCTAGCAGCTACCCGCGAAGTGTCTTGCTGGAGTAGGCTACACAGTGGGTAAAAACATCTAACCATCGGTTTGTATAAAATCCATGAGTGGTGGCCACCCACTCCACCAAGCGTAACCTTATCAATCCCGCTTAGCACTAGGAATACACTCCGTATTACGCATCTCTATTCGTTCTGGGTTCAAATCCCCTGTGGTATGATTATACCCAAAGAGGTTCACGTAACCGCAGATGACGACTTCGTTGTACTTTTCAATATATATGTATATATATGATTTTATATTATAATGACTAAATAATATTTTTTAAATATTCGATT
Organism: Styela plicata; assembly: GCA_963675895.2. NCBI lineage: Eukaryota > Metazoa > Chordata > Ascidiacea > Stolidobranchia > Styelidae > Styela > Styela plicata. The sequence continues at coordinate 1,641,009 of OZ023142.1, forward strand.
TATATTTGTTGTGTATATTTTTTTATTTAGTAAAGTAAACCACTTGCAGACATTTTTGACAGGTCTGTGATTAAAACTATACAGCACATCAGAGCAAATGACCATTGTGTCTCAATATCGAGTGCAGGCAGTGAATAAAAACTGCTATTTTTTCAAATATCAATAAATGGTTTACATAAATATCGTTTTTCTAAATTGATTCTAAACTATCAAACATATTTTCAATGTGATTTCAAGCAAGAGAAAAGTTTTAAATTATTTTAAAGATTATATATTAATACATGGTATTATGAACAATTGATGTTACGAAACCAATAAAATAGCGTCATTTCTACATCCGACTGAAGAGACGTCCATTAATATAAAATCAGGAAATTAACAAAATGCGGTTGACTCGTTCTTGCTTTTGCACAGTACCAATCAGTTACCATACGAGACACGGGCAAACTATTCGGAAAATCGATGGTATTTATTAATAGATTTATAATTTTAACTACAGTGTACCAAAAATATTCTTCTCTCGCCCACACGAATGTGGATTTCGAAAATTTACTTGCGACAAAGATTCACCTATAAAATTGCATCAATATTGGCGATTTAAAAGAATAAATCATTGACATTTATTACTCATTTTGTACTACGACTATCAGGTCTCACCAGATTGGATGTCTTTTGGGGACCCAAATATTCTTCATTGGTATTGGATCACAAATTAAATGGCGTTAAATAAAAATTAACCTCCGTTAAAAACGGACACCCAAATTGCGCAAGCGCAATGCTTTGCATGCAGTTCCTTACGTTTTCCAAGGAAACAGAACGGTTTGCTATGAAAGGTAACGCAGAGTGCTTGTTTCTTTTTATGTGTTTTTGCTTCATACGCATGTGAACACGATTAACGCAAAGCAATACAGGCGTGTATTTCCGTTTTTATTTTATAACCCGGAACATAATGCAACGCATCGGTAAGACAATTTCACGTGTATTATGACCTTACGGCCCATATTATAATAAGGTGCACAAGATATCTTCGACGTAGAATATAAGTTATCTTAATCGTGTCCAAATCGGCAAACGGACGTCCTGAGTAAATCTCAAATCATAAAATAATATAGCGTCAAAATTATGTTAATTGCATCGGCCTCAATTCAAACGCTTGTACCTACGGTTGTCTCAGACAAAGCCATATTATTTATGTCGAAATTGTTCACTTGTGATCGCGTTGCTAAATAAGAATGAGACAGGATAGTTTTCTTTTTTTATTTTTAAGATTCCCAGAGGATACGAAGTTGCCTTTCTCAACGACATGTATTCATTTTCGGGTAACATATCTTTTTGATAACCAGAAGTTTGAAGAGTATATAATTAGAGTTGGAAAAATCTAATCATTTAGGATTAAAGTTGGAAAAATCTAATCATTTAGGATTTAAATCTTTGTGTAATTTATCCCAATACCAGTGAAAAAAAATAGTCACAAATTTTGAAAATATTTGATCTGTATGCTTTGTCAAAGTGTAATTTATACTCTTGCCCGAAGAGATTGTGTTTGACTATGAGCTATCGTGTTAATTTTAAATTTCGAATTCCTTTTTATTGAAATGGGTAAGAAAATTTCCTCATAATTATTGTAAAGATTTTTTTATTACACTACAACAGTGAAACAACTGCCACTTGCTTGGAAAGTTGTGAGTCAGATTCAGGAAATTCCTTCTCCACGAGATTCGCACAAGATGTGGTAAGTTTACTTAAATATCGACAACATTAATGATAAAACTAAAAAATGCAACTGGGCATTGCAAAAGCATTGTATACCTTTGTTAGACACGAACCACTAATTTGACAAAGCTGGTTTAAGCCACTTTGACTGCTAAAGTGGCCTAAAAATAAAAATACGTGGGCGGAAAAAGGGGAAATCATAACTTACACGTTTTTTTTTTTCTTCGAAAGTGTTGTAGCAAAAAAATTGTATGTTTTCGGAGGGAAGAATAATATTGTCAGCAATGAATGTTTACCAGGAATGTTCGAGTTTAATTCAGGTGAGTGCTCATTAAAACATCTCCTCATACTGTTACAGTGCAAGCTTTCATTTTATATGCCGCATTCAACATTACGTCATTTTACATGTGACCAGTGGCGGGAGAGTATCTTCAATATTAGGGGGTCCGACTCAACAACTAGGAAGAAAAATCTTAAACGACTCAGGGGAGTGGATAGTCGGTCCATTTATGTCTGTATCAGCCTAGGGCCTTGGACAGGGTGATCCACTCTAAGAAGTGGCTATAAAGAAAAAATAAAAAAAACTTAAACAAGATCTTAGTTCACCACAAGCTTCTCGTTTTTTACCTAATCGAATTCTCAACATCGGTTTAGAAACTAATGCGTGGAAAAACTTGAACACGTCAGAGCATTATCTGAAATCTGTTGGATGTTCTGCGTCAGTTGTAAATACATCAATATATGTGTTCGGAGGAATGATTCGAGGAAGGACAACAAACGTCATGCACTGCTATCACACAGGTATTGGATATCAGGATTGTGAAATCTTTTATTTTGATCTGGAATATTTTCTCAAAATAAATATTTCTGAATATTTATTTAAAATATTTATGATTATTACAAAGAATTTGGGATTTCTCTGATCGAAAATGATATTGCGAAAAAAACCTGGTACTTTAAAAACATTGAACTTTTGTCTACTTTTGCTTTTCAGAACAGAATTATTGGAGTGTTATTGAACCCAAAGGATGCATGCCGCCTCCACGTTGCGACCATTCAAGTGAATCTGTACATGATGTCATCTACATTTTCGGTGGTGTTGGAAATGAAAATGAGTGGTTTAATGACCTTCATTGCTTTAATACATGTAGGCTAATTTTAGAAAGAATATATTATTGTTGGCATTGGTAACCAAATACTAAACCTATATATCAAACAACTGTGACCATCTAGAGATCGTGTACTAGGCATAACAATTTCATTTCAGCCACACAATCGTGGAATACGCCAAAGCTCCGAGGAATCCCTCCAAGTTCAAGATGTCTGCATTCGTTTGTTGCACATCGAGATAAAGATATTTATATATTTGGCGGATGGAGGAGGCACGACGATAAGAATAGAATATTGGGAAGTTTGAAAAAGCTGAGCATTGGTAAGAATTTTTGCTGATAAGAAAATAGATGAATATAAAAGATAAATGACGCAATCAGATTTAAATTAGAAAGATGTTCATATTACTTTTATGTTCCGCTGATATAATATCAAAATGTTAAACGAGCGTAGTCGTAACTTTGTTCGAATCGGGTTGCCAGTCAATTCGAACCTTGGTCAGTTCGCATCAGTATGTATTTGGTGGGTCAATTCGAACTCGAAAAAATTGCACATATTTCGCTTCGTACCCTGGAGAAATTTGCAATGGATTTAATGTGCAAGGCCGGAAGCAGTGCCTAAAAACGGTCATTAAATAGCGAGAGCTTCAGGAAGATGTAGCACCAGCAACTGTACTCGAAGCGAAAAACGGTAGTCAGAATCACCGATTTTGAGTTAGATGACCATTTCCGCGAATTTTAGTTCAAACCACAGATTTACTAAAGTAAGTTTTATTTTGTAATTTTGGGCGGCATGACTATTTCTGTGGATTTTCGTTCGATTCCTTCGCTGGTTGTGCACCGCTAAATCTGATATGTGTTTTACAAGGTCACGGATGGGTCGGCAGTGATTTTTTCAGGGTACAAATTGAGCAATCGGTCCCAATGGAATTTTATACTGATACGAATTGTCCAGGATACGTAATGACCACCACCCGCTTGACAGAATCTGTTGATTTTCCACACTCGGAAAATACATCAGTTTCAGCGACCTATGCAAGAATAAATATGCCTGTCCCAAATGATTTTTCGTTTTCGAAAAAATGTCGAGAAAAAGAAAACATTTTGTAAATTGAGTTCGCGCACGTGACGTCATAAGGCCATATTTTACGAAAAATCTGGAGGGCAAAAAGCAATGTGGCTGCGTCGACAGGCTGACTATCAAGCGGCTTCTTGTGTTCATTAACGGTGTTCGTTTGTAGTGTGAGTTGCCACATAAATTTATCAATGTATTTGATACTTATTCGTGGCAGCAAACGGGGTATTCGCACAAAGCCTTTGTGTACAGCATTTACTATAGCCTACGCAGAGATAATCGACAATTGTGACCAACTTAGGCAATCCGATTGGCGATCAAATGTATAATGCATTCACTAAAACCACTCAAAATGTTGCAATACGGACGTAGTAATAGGCATCTACGCCTATACTTAACATTGGAAAATATAGGTACAGAAACTAACATCTGTCATTCTACGTTCTTTTAAGAAAAAAACATTAGGCCGTACGCAACATCAGATATTATTGAGCGTGGGAAATGAAGAGCGAAGGGTAGAAAATGATAAGCTTTTGTTCCGAACTTGTATTGTTTCAAGTAGAAAAATATCGAGTTAAAAATTGAAAGCCCTGCCAACTCATATTATTTTAGTTTTGAATGCACTCGTTTTTCACAAGTTGTAGTAAATGGGAACACGTTGCATGATGTGGTGGTATATTTTAATAATGACGTCACAATGAAAATAGTTTGTACGAATGGAACTACACTTCTGACGTTGGGCATGGAGTTGGCCATTCTCGACCAAATTTCACTGCCCCCACTGATTATCCTTTTTGACTATCACTTGTCCAAGACTTGTAGCACGGTACGGTACGATTGAATTTTCCAGTACGACACGCTTCATTTTTCAATTTTCGTATTCGGTACGGTAAGGAGTGCGATATTTATTTCGTACTGTACCGTACTCTTTTTTCGTACCTTTGCATTACACCATATTCTTTTCATACGAATTTGAAGAAAATAATTTCATTTAACATCATTGCCGGTTCATACTAGGGCGCAGATAATATAGTTTGTGACTATCAAAGAATTTTCTGAACTAATTGACGATCTTAAAATGATTTAAAGAAGCGCAGTTAGGGCAATAAAAAATGACAATGATTCCCTTGAGCTGATTAAATGAGCTATGTCGTATACCAGTGTTACTGTCCTGGATTTTGAACCAGATAGCCTAAACCTGTAGCACTTTGATCTAAGGTGTTGGTGATGTTTCTCGCCGGCCCAGATTTCACAAATAAGGCTGTTTTGGACATTGGTAGTTGGTACGGTTCGAAACTGCAGCTTACCAAATCGCACCAGTTTTTGTTCTGGTACGAAATATAGTACGATAAATGAAAAATATTAATATTTTTGCACTGAAACGAAATTCGGTACGAGGTACGAAAAAAACAATATCGTACAGCACGGTACCGAAAATTTTCGAAAGGGTACGGTACGAAATTATTTTGCTGGTTCGAAATACGATGGAAATTTCGTACCGTACTACCACCCTTGCTTTTGTCTTGTTGTTTTTGTCTCATAAGCGTGTATCTTTTTTTCAACAGGAAGACCGAAAAAAAAATCGCGCGTTGGCGTTTTATCTCTAAACACAAATCAAACCAGAAATTCTCTTAACATGTTTATTTACTATCTGTGAAATATGCTTTAATGCTTTGTGGAGTTCTATGAAAAATGAGTCATCTCTCAGCGATGAAAACATCCTACACGACCTCGGCTTTAGAATAGTCTTAACTTATTTCTTGCGTGTCGTAAAAGGTGACTTAAACGAAGCAAAGAAGCGAAGTGGTAGACGGTTTTGTCATCGGCCAGGGCAGATACCACTCGCTGCTATTGTAGGTTCAGTTCCGTTTGGGATGTTTTCTGTTTGAAGTGCAAGTTCCTGGTATTACATATTTTAGTAGCTCATTGCTATTAAGTGGCCGTTAGCTTTGAGGCATTGCTCAGAGTGAAATTCAATAAAAAAAATCACTATTTTTTATGCAGTTTTCGCAAATACTAACGTACATATTATTAACGTTTTCTTGAATACTGAAGAACAATTTTTATGGAGTGAAATGCTGATTCCCTCGACCTTAAGTTTCTCACATTCAATTACAAGCGCCTCTACATTTGTAATCTAGCTAATCAAAAGTGGAAAACGGTGTTGTGTGCTGGTGATGAACCACCCCCTCCAAGATACGCTCACCGTTCAATCATATGTCACAGCAAAATGTATGTGATAGGAGGAATGGGAACATCAGGAGAACCACCGATGGACGTTGTTCATATTCTCGAGCTTGTGAATCCTTCTCAACGAAATCTTGTAATGACTCACGCTATGAAAGACTTGTCTGAGCCTTGAAAAAAATATTCACACGAAGTATTGTTTTGAAAAACAGTATTTCATTATTCTGTTTCATTGTTTTGTATTTTTTGTTTTATTTATTCTTTTAGCATTTCCAGATTGTTTTTACAAATAGAATAAACTGGGACTTCTTCTTCTTCTTCTATTCGTGTTTTCCAAGTTTTTAAGGGTAACAATCCAAGTATGTGTACATAAGGGCTCATTTTGCGACGTCCTGGCAAATCAAAACAATGCACCACGTACGGCGCACAGTTTGAGAGAACTGTCCTAAGCAGGACAGAACTAATTTTCTGTTGTAAATACCTCATAGACTATTAATCGTCTTGTTTCGTTTCAGATATTTTGAGTATTTCGATGTTTAATTTTACTTGACCGATGATATTGTCATTGTCTTTTCATTTGTCGCCCTTACTTTTGTAGTTAATGATGCCTCTTATAATGGTGCTTACTGTCATATGAACTACTACTCTGACGTAGTAATCGCTCAGCAAAAACATCCATTTACTAACATAAATATAATGTAGCAATACAAAAAGTTACAATTTGTGTCAAAATGAACTCAGGGTAAATGTTTTGTTCTGATATGCACCAATATTATCACAAAATCTTCTTAGAGGATGAATCGTTATAGAGTTGAAAAACTATTGTTTTTAATTTTTTAGGCATCAAATCAATTTTATAACGAGTGCTTACCATCAGATCTAGCAGTTTTAGGACATAAGGCCTAGGTTGGACATCAAAAAGTTGGATTGGTTACAAAATCGCGGGTTAGTTATTAAATAACTAAGATCATATGTAGCTGAAAAAAGATGCCGTAATCCCATATTTTTGATTTAAATTTAATCCTGGTGAGTAGTATCGCTCTTTGCGCCGTTTCGGTGGTGTTTATTGGTAGTTTAGAGTGGGTTTGACATTGGTCGGCGCTCCATATGCATATGATGGCCCTGAGGGGAATGGTTAGGAAGCTTATGTACATCTAGCCAATACATTGTCTTGTACTATCAATGATTACGGAAAATACCTAAAACACAAGGTTCAGCAGTCAATATTTCTTCGACCATCGACATATTCAGAGGTCACGGTGGACATATTGAACATGGAACACAGCAGAGCAGTTGGCCCCGATAACATTCCATAACATTTCTTGAAGGATATCTCCAATCCTAGTAAAGCTTTTCAACGCTTCACTACAGGCCAGTATATTTCTATTGTATTTTGAAATCTGGCGACGAATAAAATAGTCTCGAAGAATTAAGAATTAATAAATTCATCAACAAACACAACATCATTGACAAATCCCGATTTAGATTCAGATATAAACCATGCAATTTTGGACATGGTTTCATATATATATATATGTATATTTATAAGCAATCCCCGATAAAAGTTTTAGGAAATCTATTCTCTTCGTAGTATAGACGTATAATTCTTAGGCAAACAGAAAGCGAGAGGGATGGATTCTAGTTCGGTCAGATTAAGTAGTGGGGAGAGTTTTTGATCCATTTTCCTCATTTCAAAATGGAAAATCTAAACTGTGTTTGAGAATGAAAGATTTGAATACGATTGAATAGGGATATGGAAACTAAATATTGATGTCTCAGGATGGAAACATGATTGAGCTTTTAAAAAAAATAATAAAAAATTTAGAAGCTTATCATTTGTCTTTGTTTTTTGGAAACTACCATAGGAATTTAAAATTTGCAAATATTCTAAAGGCATTTTGAAATTTGCATCGATGGCGAGTAAGAAATTCCCTGAATATATTGTTAGGAAAGAAACAAAGGGACAGGGCCATCACATAAAACATGCGCGTTTTCAATTTAAAGTGCAATCAACGCTTGACATTTTGGTACAAAAATCATCAAATTCCGTTGAGTAGTATACCTTTTATCGCCAAAACTGACGTTGATATTGATCTCAGAAAAAATTATTGACGTTTTAAAGACCCTGTGAAGTATAGAAAGGGAATAAGACAGGACTGCAAAAGTAGACACACCTCCTTTTTGATAACATTGTAAAGCAACCATACTGTATGTGTTTTCGAGCGATAATGCCTTTACTTTCATAGTCGTTGATCGCTCATCTCCCTCACGAAAGCATGTTCAACTCGACTGGTATATGTATCGAATAAATAGGAAATTCAGTCCTAAACATGATTAGCATGCCAAGAATATCGGTCGAAAATTGAAGTGCAGTACATGATATCTGCTCCAAGTAAGAGACCGGCTCCGGATGAGCATAACGAGTCGACGAGGCCAAAGGAATAATGGAATTATTTCACGTGCAGCGAACATCAGGAAGTGTCCTGTGGAGAGTTGCGATGACCGCTGTAGAGAATAGCCCGGGTATCTGCTATACGCGAAGGAAAAACTTGCTCCGCTAGTGGTGAAGCAGTGATTTCGGCAAAGGATAATTTCATACAGCACAATATATTTTAAGTACATTCCGAAAAAATAATTTGATAAAAAAAATTAAAAAATAAAATTAACTAAAAATGAATATATGCACATTTTTGCTATAAAACAGATAAATCTTTGAAATGTACTATTTTAAAATATATCTGAATTCAAATATTTGCAATATCCCATGGAGTATATTTTTTCTAATGTATTTGAATAATCCAATCGTTTCAGATTTTCCTGTCCTCCCGCAAAATTTTTCAGAGCTACATAAACTCACTAATGTAATCACTCATATCTGCAAGTTTAATAAATGTTATAGCGAGATAATGAAACCATAGATATCAAAAAATCGTAATTGATCATATTCATTTGCTATTTAAACTCAAGAAACGTTCGGCATTGCAGTCATATCTGCTATTGGAGTGTCATTCGACGGGGCTGTAGGCTAAGGCCTAGTTCATAGTTTTCTTAAAAACTCCTTTTTCTTTTTCCCGACACCGCCCATCGTTCACCAAACTGTCTGCGAACTGGGAGAGGCGAAAGAAGGAAGTTTTGTGACGTCACAATATACAGATTACGCAATTAATTTAGGTGAGAGTGCTCAAATGACCTACGCCGGCGCTACATGCAATAGCCTAAGATAAAAATGCTATTTTATGCTATTTTTATTTACAAAAATTGATTCTCCCACACCTTTCAAGATTATAAATGCGCCATTGTTCTGGGATATAATCTAAACCAGCAAGCTTCGTCAGGTCATATTCCTAATTTATGATAAATGCGTGCCAGGGGCACGCGAAAACATTGGAACAACTAAATCAGTTTTTGGTTTGAGTGCTATATATCGCGTCTCCGGGGCGATTTTTGTTATTTTTTTTATAGTAATATACAATGAAAACGCTATTTTATAAGGGAATTTTTTGTCTGCGTTGCCCATTATGAAGTCATAATTTTACCTCGAATTATTTTAAATTTTCCTCCCCCTTGCAAGGTTTTGAATACACCACTGTGCTTGGGTAATGGGTTCAGGCGTGAACAATTTTATGATAAAAATGTGAGCATTTTTCTGCAAAATAAAGTTGTTGACATTGTTTAATATTGTAGATGCATATCAATGTTGAGTCAATTATTCAGAATCTCGCCACAGCGGTGACTACACATAGGTTGAGACATTTTCAACGAATTCTAACTTTACACCTTTTCAAATTCAAGGTTACATTGAATTCCTTAAGTCGTCGCAAAAAACTGAATTTAATCGTTCGTTGTGTTCTTTCATAGTTCTGCCAGAAATTATCAGATCATCAAGATACACAAAAATTCTAGGAATAATTTCAATCATCCCGTTATGACAGGTACTCCTAATAATTCACCGCTGTACGATTGCAATTTGGTGTTAGTTTTCGTAAGACGTAAATGAGACAGTTCTGATCAATAATACGTCAAAAGTAAGATTGTAACATAGTGCCTGCTTGCAATTTAATCCATTTTCCGTCAACTTCAATTTCCGTCCACAGCTTCTTGTTTTGAAAATAATGATGCTACTTTGTAAACATGAACGTTATTAGTTTTGTTTACCTTCGTTTTACAACATTTCGAAAACTGACCAACACGTTCGCATTTCAAGCATTCCCTACATTTTACAGTATATTTGCGATCACTTGCTCTGAGACCTAAATTACCACAAAGCTAACGTTTAGAAGTTTTGCAGTTTGGTTTTCTTGTGCGCGTCTGCGTACTTCACGTATCGTCATATCGAAATCATCAATGCTATCAGAAAACCTTCAACTGTTTTGATTCGTTCCTCGGTTTTCTCATAGGTGAACGACACAATTTGCAACCTTTCAAAAGTTAAGTTTGATTCAGTATAAATTCAATCACGCACTGACCGAATAGCAATTTTACAGAAATTGATCTCTAATCATTCATTCGATCAGCCATTCCACCGAAATCACCAGAATTACTCAAAGTCCGTAAATTTGCTGCGTACGTTGATTACGGTTGCGTCGATTCCTGTTTACATCGACGAGATAAAATTTTCGCAGTTACCGGATCAATTTCTTTATAAAAATATATCAATTAAAGATTGTACAGTACCTGCATATTTCGTGCTATCTTGGGTATTCAAACCTCCGTAAAATCTTCTTGCTTCTGCTCCAACGCTGTTCAGCAGTGCCGATTGTTTACGTTTGTAACTCCAAACTTCAGACCCACAAGCAACAATGTAAGTTTCGAAATCTGCAAACCAATCTTCGAACGGAATTCTTGTTCCGCCTGGACTCTCCAAGTATAGTGCTGACGATCGCATGCTTTCCATAGTTTCAGTTGTCCTCATTGCCATATCCGTGATGTTTTATCATACCAAAAAGCATGATAAGATAAATGTCATTACACACCAAACTCAACATGTTAATGTTACATGTTTTTCAGTTTACAATTAATTACATTGTATGGTGATTGTTTACAAACGTGTTATGTTGTGCATTCGGCCATTATGATGTGAAGACCTTGTTTTGATTTGGTCTTATTTACTAACTTTCATTCCAAATAACTAACTTATTTTAACTTTTATATTAGTGAACAGTTATTTTGGGTAAATTTAATCACTATGTTTGCTATTTTTCAAGAATGGGGAGGTTTGTGAAAGTAAATTCTGGCACTGGCATAAAATAATAAATTTTTTCGGCAACATTACCTGAAGGATTGGTGCTACATGTTGGCATCGCAGGTTGAAAATTTCGGGTTCGAGTTCCGGCTAGTCCGTCTCGTTAACCCAGGTCCACCACTCAACTCAGGGTGTAATAACTTGGGTAGGCTAAGGCGAATAGAAAAAGATAATAACTTTTCAACAATTCTAACCCTGCCTGTCTATGAATGGTCGACAGTACAGGGCCTTGGGCAGGGTGATCCACTCCAAGAAACATTCGAAACAGTTTGAGGATAACTGATCGTGTACTTCAAATACTGACGATGCACCAACTGCAGCCAACTAACTCATACTCCATTTGGTGCACTTAACATTACTAAGGCACTTGGTGTAGTCCAACAGCACGGATTGCGCATTCTGGGCACTTGATGCGCTCAAAAACTCTTCTAACAATTTGGACAATACATTGAAGGTCAACTTTATTACAAAAATGCGACAGTTATAAATGTTAATCAAAGGCTACGTCATTTATTGACAGAATCAACTGGCCCAAGCTAATCATTTGGGCGGAAACAAGAAGGTGTATAAAACGAAACAAGTAGGTGTATAAAAAATATTGTTCGGCGCATATCTCATTTCTCCTAAAAAACACATCTGTTCTGCGTCGCCGGCGAGCGAAGTAGCCTCCCCACAGAGATAAAGTCGTTGCTGTCATCAATATTTGAAATCACGATTAAATCATGAAAAGCAATAATCATTGAGTTAATGAAATATTATGTTGTAGAAAAACCATGCTTTTTTCGTCTTCAACCATTCATATTTATAATTTGCATTCAAAAATTTTCAGGTTTCAGTATTTCATGTTGATCGGGCCATTTGATCAAATAAGTAGGAAAATTCAATAATCACCTATAATAAATTGTAATAGAGAATGAACATGACGGATCAAAAGAATAGTTTTTAATCAAAAGTCCGACGTAAACAAGATTTGCTATTGTCATTTCTAAAGAAATGCCGGCACAACACATCACAATTAAAAACAAGCAGCAATATGACTTGCTAAACGCACCGAGTTGCGCCTGAGTGGAACATGTCCTTGGTGCATCATCAGTATTGGAAATGCACCTTCTGTTTTTGCACCGAGCACCAGTGTTTTTTTTGGGTGAAGTTAATCTCTTTCAGAGATTGCATAGTGAAATATAATAGAAGACTTCCTGACAATTTTACGAGGTTTGATAATCGTGAAAGCGCAACGTCATAGCAATGTAGTGAGCAGTTAGACCAAATTGAACCAAAATAACAGCTTAATTTTAGGGGAAGAAATCAAAACAAAGTATTCACATCACAATGGCTGCATACACATCATTGCACCTATGTTTGCAAACAATCACGACGCTATACATCTGTAAACTGGCAAACATGCAACATTATCGCACATTAGATGTACGAAATCCTCCCATTGGGAAGAGAAAATGTAAAGAATATCAGCTATATATTGTACTAGCAGACATCACGATACCACAACAATTTACAAAACTACGTTTGTTATACAAAAACACTATAACCTTAGCCCAACAAAGCTTTAAACATGTTAATCAAATTGGATCAAAATAACAGTTGATAATCAGAAGTTATTGCACCAAGTGCACCATCAGTATTTGGAGTCACCCCTGCCACAGTATATTGTCTTTCATAAACACTCGCTTAAATCAAGCAGTTCCTCACAATACGTTGGCAACTGGTAAAATACAGAATCAAATGTTTTCTTTTCCCCGAGTCGTGAGCCACCTTGCGTCCGCGCGAGTCCAGCAATCACCTTCTCACATATAATCATTACACGTGAGGTTTTAACCTAAGCCACAGAGATGCGTAGCTCCAAGCGATGCTGTGACTTCTCAAGCCCGTCACCAGTGACGGAAGCTAGGAGTAGGAAAGGCAGGATGCCTGGTTTATTCTATTTCCAAGCACACAACTAAAACTTTTTTGATACTTGAGAAATTATTTTATATTACGTTGTTGTATTGTATTAATCTGCCAAGAACACATGGAGTTAATGGGCAGTTATGACGTCATAGAGATATAAGCATTTTGCGCAGTTATAACGTCATCTATGGATTCGCGCAAAGAAACTGCTATGTAATCTATATAATATTATGAATGCAATAATGTCATAACGATAAATTTTATTGGATAAAATTTTATCCGTGTCTCAAATTGCTATTTTTTACGGCACGGTCGCCAATTATTACCTCTAGACCCCCTCTACCTCTTGCGAAAGGGGGAAGCCGAGACTGTGGTTCCAATACTGGTGCTGGCACCAGTTCCGAAAGGGGATCTTTGGCTTAACATTTTCGCTGTGCATGGATATGGTTTGCGGAAGAAGCCGTAAGCAGCGCTTACACAAACTTCCCTCTGCGGGCGAGTAAGGGTCGTAGTACGGTACGGCACGAATTTTTTATCGTACTTCGAACCAGCAAATTAATTTCGTACCGAGCTACGTGCCGTACCTTTCGGAAAATTTGCCGTACCGTACTGTACGATATTATTTTTTCGTGAAACTTACCGAACTTCGAACCAGTACGAAAATAGTTTCGATTACTATTTTTCATTTATCTGACTAAATTTCGTACCGGTAGGAAAACAGGTACGATCGCTAGGCAGTAATTTCGTACCGTACCAACTACCAATGTCCAAAACAGCCTTATTTCTAAATCTGGTCCCGCGAGAAACATCACCAACCTTTTAGATCAAAGCGATACAGTTTTATGTTATCTGGTTGGAATTCCAGAACAGTAAAACCGATATACCTCATCTAATCAGCTCAAGTGCATTTTTATTGTTCTACCTGCGCCGCTTTGAAACATTTTAAAGTTGTCCTTTAGTTTCCCCGTTTTGGAATTGATGTCTGTACGAGTGGTCGTGGTCATGATCGCACTTTTCCTTTCCCCGTAGAATAAAAATGAAATTGTAGAATGGGATAGAAAATTTCATTTTTATCGTGCGGGAGATGAAAGCCGAAAATAGGCAATAAACATTCTTGACGGGATTCCGACCCATCGTCAAGTTAGTTGTATATAAGCGTAAACCGCTACCAATGGTTGTATCGCTTTTTTTAAAATTAATATAATAAAAATTATGTTTTTGCAGATTTTGTGTGTGTATTTTTCCACTAATCTAAAAATGAAAACTTGTTTCTAGTTGATGAATGGAAATTGTTCTTTTCCTCTCTCTCTCTCTCTCTCTCTCTTTAAGACAATCTATAGCGTAATCCATAGTCATTGTTCGATGGGTAGCATGTTTGACTTAAGAGATTTAAGTAGCAAACTTTTGTAACTCACTATTTTTTTTCTTGTGTATAAATTTGCATTCATTTAATGAGTGTTGTTAGTATTTTGTGTGTGTGAGGTAAAGTAAACACGGACCTAGCATAGTTTTAAAATCTCGTTTTTTACTTTTGTTTACTTTCCTGATTTTACCGACCTTTTTGCTTTGTTGTGCCATGTTTGTTATAAGTTAGCAGAGTAATCAAAATAAACGTACCTATTTTATCTTATCTAAGACTCCATTCACTTCTCCACAAAGCGGAAAGATTGTTATGCCTGGTTGACCCGTCAATCAAGCTTCTGTCAATGGGCGAGCCCTGCTGCAGTCCTGAGTCCTTGTACCGGTAACGTTTTGGCCTGTCCGTCTTGTTTTGTAGTCGAAAAGAGCTTAACATGTGTTTTTTTTGTATCTTAGCGAAATTGACGAGAATGGGTACTAAAGAAGATCCTGATAATAGGTGGATATATTTATTACCTAAAGATTGCATATCGGGCACTCCAGAAAGTAAACAAAATGAAAAGGCAGAAATCGGCTGTGAAAATCCTAAAGCTTTATCAGTATTAACTTTGAGACACCCATGTACAGGCGAATCTTCGAAGTTTCTATGCGACGAGAATGCTTCACACTTGTATGAACTTAATTCACACAAAGATAAATATGGATCCTGGTTTGTTGATGCAAAAGTTCAGCAAGATGGTTCGTTATTTGTGGCGACCAGAATTGATCCCATTTTCATAGTGCTCCCTTATTTGAAGAACAGTGGCCAAGCAGAAAAATATGTGATTCTTGATCAAATTTTGAAAGATGATCAATACCCTGATTGCCATAAATTTGTGAAAGTGATATTACAATCACAACTGGGAAATGTTGCTGATGTTTCAGGGTCAGGTGATTTTGTCGGTTTTAAATATAATCAAGAAAAAACTTTGGCTTGGCTGAGCAAAAAAGTTCATAATACCGTTGAAGCTGTGCGATCTTCTGGGATTTTCATTGCTGAGCAGGATGATGATAAAGAGAATAATGATGAAATTCAATTAGAATATGCCTTTCGTTTTATATCAAGCTACTTGAGTGAAGATACTGCGAGCATACTTCAGAAACATTTAAAAATAAGAAAACGTGCGGAAAAACGACACTCTACGGAGCATGGAAATCAACTTAATGCGAAAAAAATTAAAAATGAAAAATCTGATGGAAATAATGACAAGAGAAATAATAAGACAAAATTGTCAAAAACTCAGAGAGAGTTAAATAAAGTGAATAAAAAAGGGATGAAAAGTATATCAAGCTTCTTTTCACCTTGTAGTAAAAAATAAAGTTATTTTAAACTATTGACATTGTTTACAAGTTTCACCAATGCTTTTGGTCATGCTGTGTCCTCTCGATGATCATACATAACTGTGTATGTGCGGGATGAATGACATATTTTTATGCCTTTTCAACCTTGTTCCTTTCTAACTAACAGTTATGATGTTTTAGTATTCAAATTGTATAAAAATGAGAACCACTCAACCCAGGGTTTAATAAGTTGGGGATAAGGATAAGTCGAACGGGAAAAAGATCATATCTTTTCCGAATTGTAACCCTTTCTGTATATAAGTGGCCACAGTTACAGCGCCTTGGACAGGGTGATTCACTCTAAGAAATGGCTATAAAAAAATGAATTAATTGTCACAAACAGCGCTCAATTAACTATCAGTTTTTTCTAAATTTTGGATGTCTTTTTCAAACAGATTTCGTGGATTGAAATGTATTTTTCAGTATTGTTGTTATCATCAGTTATTTTGAGTATATTTGTCAATATCATGAATTTTGTATTAGTATTTGTATATATCAGTCATACGACAGGTGCGGATACCTACACTGAATTTCGATATTAAATTTAATGCAATCAGATCAGAAATCTTAATTTGTTAAATACATGTCATGACTGGGCATTATTCTTCCGGTTCAAATATGACCAGAAATATCTATGTACCTAAAGTAGTACCGTAGTACCTAAAAATTATTGGGGAAGGGGTTAACTAACTCCTGCTGTGCATTCGTTATCTACTGTCTGCAATCAATACGAACTTCATTTACTATATTCGAAAATACATGTGCCATCCCATCTAATATGATCATGTGCCTTGTTTAATTTTAAATCATAATGAATCTCACCTGCAAATTTTCTGCCTCGATTAATATTTGTCTTGCCGTTTTCCACTGCCCTCGATCTAGGTGCTAAATTATAATGTTCCAATTTTCTAAATGTTTTGTGTTGATTTTTTAGCGACTTAGGAGCCATATATTATTGAGTATAAATATTGTAAGAAATTACATTTCATTGGTTAAATTAGAAATCAAATAAAATGTGGCGAGCAACAGTTGGTAAAAATGTTGATATTACCAAACCTGCAGTCAATAATGATGACGATGATGAATGGGAGACCGATCCTGATTTTGTGGTAAATATTTATTTTCAAAAATCCATTCAGTAATGCACTCATCCAGAAAAGTTATCTCCAAACAGGTTTTGTAAAATTTTAACCTGATTGATCGTGCTGCCAAAGCTGCCATACTTGACAAAAAAATTTCTGATTGGGTACAAAATCTGAACATTTGAAGAATTTAGCATATTTTAACCTAATTTATTTTTATATACATTTTTTTACACCGGTACTTGAATGCAATGACACTGCCCCGTGGTGAAAAGATATCATGATTCAGGAAAGATTTCGCTTATTTGTTTTTCTATGTAAAATTTTGTAAATATCATGATAGAATTGTATTTAACAAAACTATAGATTGCCATAAACTTTTCTAAATTGAAGAATCGCTGGCACACATGTGAGCAAAATGCAATATAAAAATGTTCAAATAATGATGGTGACTTGATGTTGTGAATGTCCGTGTATTATATTTAATAAGAGAGCGAAATGCTTTCACTGTAAGAATGCATTGAGGACTCGCAATTACCATGTTCTTCGTTTCCAATATTACTAACTGGATTTAATATATTTAGAATGAAGTATCGGAGAATGAACAAAGATGGGGATCAAAGACAATTGAAGGATCAGGAAGAGTTGGACACATTAGGTATAAAAAATATAGCTGCTAACTGTGTATTTTCTTAATAGAATATGAAGACTTTCATCTTGTTCCCGGAGTTGTCTTCTTCCGAAAAGATTAACATCAGGTCTTGACGAAACTTAAGCAAAAGCACGGGCAACTGGTTGATTCCTAAAAATAATACACCTGCCGATTATCAAATCTTCTAACATTACCTACACTTGATTGCTTTTTGTTAAATTCTTGTGTTGATGATTTAGGATTGTTTTTATGAGAATAATTTTCAAAATGTCATGATAAAACATGATTGTTGTGTCGTACTAAAAATCTTTGGTACAATATCACGTTTTAACTTTAAGTTTAGTAAAAGTTACTATGATATTTTATTTTACTAGTAACTTTGAATCTATGTTTGTGTTTAAGTGTGAGTGGACTTTTCGCAGTGAAGTGCAGAAAGATGATCAAAAAGTGAAACAAGAGGAGGCAAAAGCAGGACCTAAAGCAAGTCATATGGGTAATATTATATCACTAGTTTGTTTAAATGTTCCATGTGGGAATTGAACAATGGACTGCCAACATGTTTTTTTTTACTCAAAAGTTTTGTGGAGATATTTGACTAGACTAATGTAAAACTCCTCAATATATCCTGTTTTGTTTGCTTATTAGTTACTTTATCCTAGACATTTTTACAAGACTTCAAAGCATCAACAACGCTACGACCTAACAATATTATTAGCTTTGCAGTCTTCTCAACTATCTTAGAAAAAAGGTTCTAATTGTGTGTATTTTGTGTACACTAACAAATCTTATATCTGGTATTGCTAATGGGAAATTTTTGGATTGTGTGTCAGGACACAGACCAACTTAATGATCAGTGCTTAAAACAACATTAATTTTATAAAAACATTTCAGTATGGCTAATGACAATATTTTCTATTTTTTTTTATCAGCTATGGTGGCAAGTTTGGTGTCCAAAAAGACCGAATGGATAAATCTGCTGTCGATAATACATATCAGGCTAAACTGGCTGCTCATCAGTCACAAACCGATGCAGCCAAAGGTTTTGGAGGAAAATTTGGTGTTCAGAAAGACAGAGTTGATAAAGTCAGTATTTGAGCCTTGAATTTCAATAAAATTTATTTTATTGGCAAATATACCGGTATATGGCTTTACAATATGTAGAAATATTTATCCATCTAATAATCTTTAAATTACTTCAGAATCTACAGTTTTAGAGTAAATAATGAAACAAAGCTCAATCTTAGACTTTCTGAATTGATTAGGGGGGAAGGAATGCAAGTAGGGATTTATCTATGTGAGTGAATTTTAGAAATAAATCCTGATAATTTTTATAAAAATTCTTTAATTTCACTACTATGCCTAATATTAAAAAATTTATCATAAATAAGTTTCAGTGGTTTTCGAGGCTATCAAGAATATTTAAAACTATTGCAGAGAAATTTTATGAGCGCATTTCAAACAAACACCCACTCTCATGAAAAATTTGCCATTTAAGAGATTTAATCGTCCTACAGCTAAGCTAGAAGATTAGGGTAAAGCTCCTATACTCCAATTTTCCATATTTTTTTTCCATTCCAACTCCATTACAAGTGTAAAAGTCACTTTGCATCTTGTATTATAAAATATCTGACTGCTATGTCGACACACAGTACTCAACATAATTTAAAAAAAAAAAAAAAAACATTTTTTCCTTTTATGTTAGTCTGCCGTTGACTTCAGTTATCAGCAAAGCTTGCTGCTCATGAATCACAAACTGATTCGAAAAAAGGATTTGGAGGAAAATTCGGAGTACAGAAAGATAGAATGGATAAGGTACCAAACTTTTAAATAAATGTTTCTTTTATTTTTCTCACAAAAATTTTTTGTTTAAACTATTTTGAGACAAATTTTATATACCTATGTATGAATAATAATTGTTTTTATGTATTGTGTTTTAATTTGGGTCACCCTGTATATAGAAATGGGTACTTTGAACCGAATAGATACTCTGTTCAGGATTCAGTATGGATGTATTTTCACACAAAATGGAATTGAATTCAGGTAAAACAATATGTTTGGTAGTAATGGTGATGGCCAGACAGTCTAAACAGACCCAGAAAGACTCAAATCTAATTAGAAAATCTAAAATAAGATGGATAATTGTACAAAACTGTATTCTGATTATCAGTCTCCATCTCGCTCTCTAGTAACAGTGATAGTTTTGAAAAGATAAAATTTGTCTCGAATTATTCAGATTAGGAAAGTTTATTTTTTACTCCAACTTGAGCATATACTCAAATTAAATTAAATATGATATTTTCGCTTATTAAATTAGGGTATGACCATATTTGATTGGTGGTTTTTAAATGGTTTTATTTTTAAATACCTCTGCCAGCCCTGAATAAAGTGATGGCCAACAAGTAAGAATTTTTGCCTTGTGTTAGGTATATTTTGATTGTTACTTGATAACAGAAAATAATAGGGGGATTTAAGTGTTATATTCTTTTATTTCAGAGTGCGGAAACGTTTGAATACAAAGGTCAAACAGATAAACATGAATCTCAAAAAGGTATGACAATTTTCTTCTGATGCATGTCCACGTTTTTAACCACGAATGGGTGCATTTAATTTATAATTTCTTTTATATATTGAGATTTTAAAAACTTAAATTACCTGTTTTTATTATCCAGCATTCATAAATCGAAATAGATTTAATCACCAGAATGTTCAATCAAATGAGATGGACTGCTGATGCTTGTTGTCCATCTGCGCCTGACACATGTCATAATAAAATTTTGATCAAAAGGTTTCATTTTCAGATGAAACAGTCGAGCATAACTATTCGATAAGTGAAAATGATGGAAAATACCAATTTTCGAGCTACAAAAAAAGTTAATCTATCTCTAATCAGAAAATAATTGTTAAGGCATTAAACTGGCCAATTTTATATTTAATTCTTTGTGGCAATTACTTTGCATCTTCTGGCTAAAAAGGAATTAGTTATCTTTGTTAATCGCTTTTTGTTGCAATTGTCGATGACAGATTTTTCATTGTGTATATTGGTAAAATAGATATGGAAACAAGCATGTGAATTTTTTTATTATTTTCATTTCCAAATTATACTCAAACATAATTATCATGCCAAAGCAATACTATTATTTTTTCTCAAATTTTTGTTGCAAAATCCAAAGTGAATCGTTTCAAGGCAAAGTCTTCAATCCACATATTGTGGTGTCAATTATGTCTGGTTGGAATTGGTGCAATTTTTCTCGTTTTTTAATTTTTTCTTATTTTATGCATGAAAAAATATATATTTCACTCAATTCTCTTTTGTTTTTCACTTAATCTTCGAATGGTGCATGATTTTATGAAATATTCAAGATTATTCATTCGGTTTTGGTGGAAAGTACGGAGTTCAACGAGATCGTCAGGACAAGTCTGCATTGTCTTGGGAACATCAAGAACAGTTGCAAAAGCATGAATCACAAAAAGGTTTCACTGAGTGTCTTGCTTTGGCTTGTTTGAGAATGTTCTGTAATGTCGATATCGATTGTTATCTTGCTCCTGCTCATTGAAAAATATTTTTAATGTTGTGGATGAATCTTATTCGAATAGTTCAGTATTCTAAAAGTCTGTTTGAGATTTGAAATCAGAAATCATTTATATTTCAATTCGTTTGAAAAGCAATTCATTTGATCATTTGAAAAGCATTTAGCTTTTATTATAAAATGGTAGGAATACCTTTATACCTTTTATTGAACGTATAAAATACGAAAGTATAAATTTCAAATTTTGAATTTATTAAAATGATTAGCATGCATGGGGTGATTTCTTATATACCGGTAAGTTGATTGATAATAGAAAAGATGATATTTATTTTATTAAATCTCATAAAAAGCTTAAAAGACACTCCTAGTGCCTTTATCTCTAGATACACTGGGAGTAAAATACATGAATAAGTCAAACAGGTGGAAGAAAAAAATGCTCTGCTTCCATAGTTCGAAATTTAATGCTTTTATACATTTGGACTGTGTGGAGGAATATATTTAAAGATTTGTCCAACTAGCGTTTCAGTTGTAAATTCTCTGCATTTTAGTAGTAAAGATCTGTTTGATGTTTCATGTTCAATCACTCATGGATTGAAACGATTTAATGTTTTTCTTTCGCTCAACAATCACCTGATAAATTTTGTAAAGTGATTATTAAAGTTGAATATCATTTTATATTTAACACACGAGTGAAAAATGTGTAAGATCTTGGAACGAGGAAATGGTTTGTTTTTTATGATAAGAGCTACGACAAAATAAATACCCCTTCCTAGATACACTTTATTAATTCCTTTTATTTGTGATTGAGTTTGAATATTCTGGACTGGATTACATTACATTGAGAGCCTATTCTATCCGAACTGCTGTGCGTACTTCAAATTTGGTCTCTTTTCTATAAATTTGAAGCTTTAAATTATTATTTGTCTCTAGATTATGCTACTGGTTTCGGTGGTAAATATGGAGTTCAAAAAGACAGACAGGATAAAGCAGCTCATGGATGGGATGAACAATCGCAATTATCTAAACACGAGTCACAAAAAGGTAAAAAAAAGTTTTATTTTAGGTATCTTGACAAATAAATTGTCTTTATTGTACAAAGAATCGTGTTGAAACTGCAATAGAAGGTGGGTTTGCCAATCTAAATTGTTGGGTAAACTTTACTCACTGTTTTATAATGATCTTTATTTTTCCAAAGTTTTATGTTGGGGACTAAATTTTACAAGTATAATTGTAAACGGGAATACTACTACAAAAGGGCAAATTGTGATGCTTCATATTTTTTTTCTCATAGAGAGAGAGATTACACAGAAAATAAGCAAATAAAACCCCTGGGGAAATCAAGCTCTCTTCTTTGAAATATATATTTTAAAATTCCATTTTAACTCCTTAACAGTTTTAAGAGAGCCTGAGCGAGATTTTAAAACCCTGTACTCGGTATCAAATATATGAGGGGAAATCAAATACCGGTGTATAATTACGTGAACTTGTATACAATACTAAATTACTAGAATTGCTTCAAATACATTTTCCAAATTGGAGCAGTTATGGGTGTGGCTTGTGGTGTAGGACCTCGCAAGGATCACCTGCTCAGAAAATATCACTGCTAATTGCAAATTCCAAATTTAATAGAATAATTTTCCCTAATAAATTAAATTTCAAAAATTATAGTCGAGCAACTTGACCTTGACCTTATTTTCTAAAACCATCTGACAAACCACAAATTATTTGATAGTTTGAACAGTTAAGTGCATCAGACTGCTACAATTATGGGGTTTTGTTTGTGATTTTTGAATATTAATCCATCTTTTCTATTTGGTTGTAAAAATATTCATAATATTATGGTTTCAATTTATGTCAGATTACACCAGTGGTTTTGGTGGTAAATTTGGAGTTCAGAAAGACAGACAAGATAAAGCAGCTCATGGATGGGATGAACAATCACAATTATCCAAACATGAATCGCAACAAGGTTAGCTGGTGTTTCACATATATATTTCTTATTGTCCTTCAATTTTTTTTTATTCCAGTGTGTATTTTCTTTTTATTAAATTGTGAGTCTTTTCTTTCAAAATTTGGAAACCAAATTCAAATTTGTTTACTATTATTTCAAATAAAAAAAAACCAGAACTACTGCATTAGATACCAGCAGTATTGCATGTCTAAGTGAAATAAAATAATCTTGATTATTGAATAAGATCTAATAGTTGTACCACTGGTGTAGGTCACGAATGGAATGCACCTCTGGTATGTGGTCAGTACATCACACACACTTAACAAAATAAAAACGAAATAAAATTACTTACGTTCTCAGATAATTGCCGGTGGTATGAAATAAGATCTTCAAGTCAAAATAGTATATCCCAATTGTAAACTGCAAGATACCATAAAATTCTTGCCTATATACCTAGGCCACTTCCAATGTTTCACTCATTTACAGATGGTTTGTGCAACACAGCTTTGCACTGCTCTGTTATCGCGGATTGTACACAAAGCTTTATAACCAATGGCTAAATCCGATCTATCGATCGATATGTTTTAAGATCGAGACATTTTGCATGTTTTATGATACCGTTTTCCAAAATCAACGAAATTGTTATCTTTGCATGTTATTTTTTTTTCATTCTGTTGATTATTTGATTTTCGAATGAGAAGATTATACAAGAGGATTTGGTGGAAAGTTTGGGGTTCAGAAAGATCGTCAGGATAAAAGTGCCTATGGATGGGAAGAACAACAAAAATTATCACAACATGAATCACAGAAAGGTGGTATAGAAGTTGTGGGTTTGCAAATATGATTCATAAGCTTTTATGCACTTCTATGGATTTTCAATGCTATCGCTAAAATTTTATGAATAATTTCATCCAAGCAGATGTTACTAACGTATTTGCAATCCAACAACTGATTGATTTATTTAAATTTTGTTTGTTGTATGGTTGTATTATTTTAATATCAATTTTAGGTAGACCTATTAATTTATTTGTATGCGAAATGATTAATTTATTAATATACTTTTATTGTTTACTAATTAAGTACCTAATGATGTTTATTATGTACAGTTGATTCATAGGGAGATTATATAAATCTCTAAAAAATTTGCCCCAAGCCGTGTTATAATTGTTCACATCATAATTGTTCATCCATGCATATCTGCAGTAAGTAGATAAAAACGCCAATACTATTACTTCTGGAACTGGAATAGGGTTTCAATAATTCTATAACAAACCAAATCGTTAATTGTATTGATTTGAACATACTAAGATTCAGGTCTCCATGGTTAATTTTAATAATGCTGAGATGACTATTGGTTCTTACTTTGTAATTTTGGGATAAAATGGACAAATAACACTGTATTACTGTATTGGAAGACATAAATATTGAAAGGAAAACAAGGGCTTAGCACTGCATCATGCTTCACTCCAGATACAAAATGCAATATTTAATGCTTAAACTCGCTTATTTTGCCTTCAATTTTCGCACTGTTGGTTGTGAACTTCTCAATTGCGTGAATATATGAATTTTTCGCTAACTACACCTAAATCCACACTTCAGGTAGCTCCTATTTGATTGCATTATGTGATTAGCTTGGTCATCTTGTATTTTGCTTCAAGTGGTTATTAGATGAACCTTATGAGACTCCCATGAGCCTGTGAATTGGAATTTCAATCCCTGGTGTCAAATTGTACAAAAAATATGCACTGTAACAAATGCAGTAAAAGTTACTGGTCATTTGCAGTAATTGCATATTTCCAAAGGTAAAGAAAGTCATGTGTTTGAGATTTATGCCGATTATGGTCTGTTGATGGACCGTACCTCGCACTGATGGCCATCAGTGACTTTAAGGGCTTTTCATCATTGACTTTTAGGGCTGGTATAAGTTTTTGATTAGCCTTATGAAGCACAAACGACCTGAATGACGTTAATCACCAATGTTTGAGCTGGTAGAATATGCCAGATTATTTATGTAGGAGCTTGATCCATTCATTCTATTTATGCTTGCTTGTTTTGTAAGTACGATGCAGTAAATCAAGTATGTCGTTAGGAGTTACTGATAAGTCACCCCATTGAGGCACAATCTGTGTATGGGTCATGCTGGACAAAAATCTAATTAAAAATCCAGAAATTGAATTTTAACTGTAAATTTTTAGATTATTCCACTGGTTTCGGCGGGAAATATGGAGTACAAACGGACAGAAAAGATGAGGTATTGTATTTAATAATCCTGGGAAAGTGATTTATTGTGGATGTTATCAACCGATTTATCCCCTGGGGAAATACCATCATGTAATATGCAATGATATTGTATTGTATTTTCACAAAATTTGGTACTTTACTATTGGTTTGCATGATAGTTTGCTTTCTGGTATGTGTGGTATTGGTAAACATTGTTCTTTTAGTGTATTGTTATTGGGAATATCTATTGAACCTTTAATACTCTTAACCATGTATTGATATATACTGAAATAGTATTTTTATATTAAGCAACTCATTTAATAAGGACTGTTATAAAACTATTTGAATACTTTCGCATTTCATTAAATGTGTTTAATCTTCACGATGATAGTTTTTTGGAATAAACTAGTTATTTATTATTTGTTACTGTCCTATAAGCAAATAATACGCTAATGCTCATTTATACGACCGGTTGTCATGTAATTTTTTTAACCTTAATGCTTTTCATCGACCTTTTTTATTTATTTTTTTTTTCAACAGAATGCTGGGACATTCGAAGATATGTCAGGTGTATCATCAGCTTACAAATCAACGAAAGTTGCTCCAAGTAAGATTCTTATATTTAATTCAGCATGACTTTTCTCCCCTTACCCGAGTTTGAGTATAACAGTATGTGTATATAAATTTTTGTTTTTCTTTGTATATCTGAAATGTTTAACGTCGTTTTCTTCAGTGCATGAAGGAGCTTCAAAACCATCAAATCTTATATTTCATAGCAGTATTGATGATTTTAAACCTTGTTGTACAGTTTGTTTGCTATCAGATACTCAGAAATAGACATTTTTTCTTCTAGAAAGACATGTATGACAAATTATTGACCATTTGTTATATTTTCTTCTGATGAAACCCACTCCGGTTCTGCCAGTTTGTTTCGACTTTTCATATGAAGGAATATTCTGATATTTTACAATATTTTGCCCATTTACAGCAAAGTCATGGTTTATGTCAAATTTTACATCGAAATTTTGGCATATATCATGATTTTACTGCAAAATGAATCTGTTCAAAATAATCGAAAAACTGAGGTTACTTTTAATTAGAATTTTAGGATAACTGACCATCAAGGGTGGCAGAACGGTACGGTACGAAATTTTTATCGTACTTCGAACCAGCAAAATAATTTCGTACCGAACTTCGTACCGTACCTTTCGAAAAATTTTCGTACCGTACCGTACAGTATTATTTTTTTCGTACATCGTACCGAACTTCGTACCGGTACGAAATTAAGTTCGATTAATATTTTTCCTTTATCGTACTAAATTTCGTACCAGTACGGAAAAAGGTACGATTTGCTGGGCAGCAATTTCGTACCGTACCAACTACCATTTTCAAATCAGCTTTATTTGCAAGATCTGGTTACCGCAAGAAACGTCACCAATATCATACATCAACGTGAAGCAGTTTTATGCTATCCGGTTTAAAATCCAGGACAGTGAAACATGGGCGTAACTAAGCATATGCAGTGTGTCACCCCCATATCATTGTTCACATTGCGCATAATATGAGAATGGTAGACCGGTGGTGATAAATAGAGGTGGGATGAGCACAGTTTTTGCGAAAAAACCTGGCATGAATCAATATTTAGCATATTAGCAGCATTGTGTCGCCACAAGAAATTGTCTCTCGACAAAAGAATGTTCATTGTGCACCACACAAGGATTTCGTGAGGTCTCATTCGAAGGCATGGTTATAAGAACATTATCATTGTGCATTTTTGCATCTGGTATTTCTGGTGCAATTTACGTTTTCTTCACATTACTGAATAATGCTATTTATTTTTTCATACCAGACAGACGTATTCCCGACATGCCTCGTCTATATCGTGACTTGACTGTTTTTTTTTACAAAATATCTTCTAATTAAGATGAGCATCAGCTAACATTCAACTCAAAACAGCCTGAATATATCTTTATATTTCTGATATTTCTGCTCTGATAATATACTTCTACGTGTCAGAGTACAAACGAAACGTAATAGCGGTGGTTACTGGATAGCTTCGTTGCATAGTTGGGGGAGAGAGTTTTTAATTTTTATATTTTATTTATATTTCGTAGCATTTGGTGAGAATTTTTATTCAATTTTTACAAAAATATCAGCGAGCAGATACATTTTCCTGTCTGGTAATATTTATTTCACTCTTAAAACATGTATTTTTGTTTCGTTCTCAATAAAATTTTGCGCGCCTCCGGCACCCTAATCTTTTTTTAAATTTGAAAGCCTATGTTTGCATGTGGGAAAAAATGTGCCCCCCTCTAAATTTTTATCGGTATAAGCCGTTATAGTTGGTATATTTGGGCAGTTCTTCCTACGCCATTGTGAATTTTAAATAAAAACAGGTCAAAGCACATCGTCGATGCTAACGATATATTCAGAAACTACATCGTGATATTTAGTATGATGAATGATGCTTTTCTTGTCGATTTTAATTAGGCTAACACAACTTTCGTTATTAAAGAAAAATGCATTAAGATTAAGATGACATAAATCAGCGGCCTATATTTATTTCCATGCAATCACAAAATTTTACACCACTGCAGTAAAATCGATATACGACATAGCTCATCTAATCAGCTCAGGTGAATCAGCATTTTTAATACCATACCTGCGCCCCATTTAATCATTTTAAAATTGCCCTTTAGTTTAAAAATTCTTTGATAGACACAATTTATATTATCAGCGCACAGTTATGAAACGGCATGGATGTTAAATGAATTTTTTTTTGAATTCATTAGAGAAGAATAAAGTGTAATGCGAAGGTACGAAAAAGAGTACAGTACGGTATGAAATAAATACCGAACTTCGTACCGTACCGAACCAAGTACGAAAATTGAAAAATGAATCGTACCGTACTATCGTACCGGAAAATTCAATCGTACCGAACTCCGTACTACCAGCCTTGCTGACCATTCAGATTCGGTCATCGTAATCAAAATTAAATTTATTCATTTATTCCAGGCGGAGGTGGAACAGGTAATATAAGAAATAAATTTGAAAACATGGCATTACAACAAGAACAAGAGGAACAGCGAAGAAGGGAAGAAGAAAAACAAAAGCGAGCAGCTAAAGATCTTGCCGATAAAAAAGCTGCAGAAGCAAGACAGCAGAGGGAAGCAGCTGCGACTGAAGATGAGGTTAGTTCATAATTGGAATTTGCACAATGTACCAATTATTATCACCAATCTTTATTGTATATTAAATTTCTCGTTTTAAAGTAAGTCCAGTTGGTGAATTCATGTCCAATAAGAAGGAAGCTGACTATCAAAAGGAAAATATAAGAAAGCTCTCAGTGAATTCTTCAATGGAATCATAAAATTGTTCATGATTGACTGAATTGGTGTATTGACTGTCGGCCCATATCGTTTTGAAGTATTGTTATCAATGTCAAAACAATATTCATCTATCTTCCATACGACTCCCACTCATAAAACTACTCATTATTTATGTTTTATTTCAATTACAAGTGTATAGGAATAGTTTATCTGTGTTCAGGAACGTCAAAGGTACGAGGAAGAACAAAGAAGACAACAGGAGGAAGATGAAAGAAGACGACAACAGCAAGAAGAAGAGGAGTACAGGAGGCAACAAGAAGAGGAAGAAGCAAGACAGAGAGAACAGGAAGCAGCTGCTGCTGCAAGTTATCAGCAACAAGATGAGGTACCGTATTTCGCAGACTATAGGTCGCTACTTTTTCCCAATACTTTCCCTTCTGAGACTTCGACCTATGTATTGTTTTTTCCCAATCCATGGAGAATTGTGAGGAATTTTATTTTATATAGACG
Source organism: Styela plicata (assembly GCA_963675895.2). Taxonomy (NCBI): domain Eukaryota; kingdom Metazoa; phylum Chordata; class Ascidiacea; order Stolidobranchia; family Styelidae; genus Styela; species Styela plicata. The sequence goes on from OZ023142.1 coordinate 1,670,250, forward strand.
AGGACAGGTCATTTTGTACTACCGGTAAATATAGGTTTCACAGATTTTACATGTTCATATTCTATTTGCACAATGAATTTGTGCTAAATACATCACAAAATTAAATAAATATTTCATCACATATCCCTGTCCTATTTTCAGTTATATTTTCAATTTGATTGATTTTGCAGTGAAATGATGATATATGCCATAAATCATGATTTCACTGCAAATGTTATTTATCTTAAATAATAAAACATTCTATTCATGTAGAGAATTTTGAATCCAGCATAAACTAGATTATCTATTAGAAACATTAGTATGTATGACTGTGATTGGACTAACCATGCTAAAATGTTCTGGACTTTGAAGTGTTCAAAAATGGACTGAAAGTGTTTAAAAACTCGTATATATAGTCAATTAGGGGGAGAGGGATATCAATGTGGTCAAACCATGGTACATAGGGTATCTTTGGGATAGTGCTATTCCCTATAATTTAGTTCAAATCTTCCTGCCTTCGGAAAGTCTATATGTCTTTTTATTAAATGGGAGTGAAGTAGGGTATTTAACTTGGATCCAGTAAAGTCGTTTGGTAAGAATTACATTGTATTGCTAAATTTAAAATTTTTGAAACTCTTCTTCCCTTCGCGCTTCAGCAAATTGTGACGTACAGTTCTGCCTATTAAGTTGTTTTTCTTCTGCTGAGATCCGTATCATGGAGTAGCTGATATTCTCGAGTCTGTGAATATTTTAAATATTGTTCAAATAACTAATATTTTACAGTCTGCATATGAAGCAGAGCCCAGTGGTTATGAGGCCGAACCAACATACGAAGGGGCTTTTGAACCTGAACCATCCTACGCATACGGAGCAGCACAACCCGAGCATGTTCCTGAGGCAGAAGATACAACATACGAAGATACAAATTCATCTGCCCAACCATATGAAGAAGAAGAACCTTACGCCACAGGTTATGATGACGAGAATCCATATGAAGGTATACAAGGAAATTAATGCCTTGAAATTCATGTTCTGTTTCATGGTCTCGTATGATACGATTTAACTTATTGCAGAACATGTATTGTGATCTCATAAAACTCTTGTGTTTTCGTGTTTCTGAGTCGTGAGTAGGGTCTTAGTGATAGCGACAATACCTCTACCAAGTCTTCCATTAATCCATTCGATTCTTTATCCCACCTGTTCACTAATCGATCAATCCAATTTTTCCACAAAAATATCACACAGGGAAAGTAAGGCGATAAGATGAAGTCTCCTTGTCCTCATTGTATCATTTTCAGTAAAATCGGCCCCCATCTGCATCTCATGCTTGACAAAATAAAACTTGACTGGGAAAACTTTTTTCGAATTATATCGAATCACAAAAATGAGTATAAGACTCCCTCAAAGGCTTTTATCCGGATATTTTTGGATCCAAATGTCGAAATAATGCAAATGACTGACTGCTATATATACTGATTAAAAAAATTAAATAAACTTTGAAATGGTTTTTACGCAGCTGTAGGAGCCGATGAAGTTCCTCAACAACAACAACAGGCCAGTGCAGGAGATCAAGGCTTATGCGCTCGTGCATTATATGATTATCAAGCTAGTATGTTTGATTTTATAATATTACGATCAGATAATTACGAGTTTTTCTTTATTTTAAACAAAGTTAAAATGAGACTTGAGAACAAATGAATCACTAAATGCAAACCTTGTTGATAATAAACTCAGAGTTGAGTTATGGAATTTGTTAAGACAAGTGGCTCCTAATCTTTGTGGCCCTTTTGAAGATTTGGCTGAAAGCTGTAAACCCCTTTAATAATTCTTTCATATGATCTGATCGTATCCTAATGTTGCTGAAGTTGCACTCCGCTCGTTTTTGCCTTTTGTTCCAACATATTTTGTGCTAGTCTGGTTTCTCAACAATGCTCATCAAAACTGCACACAGAAACTGCCCTAAATTGCAGAATGCTATGAGGTGTGCTCTGTCAGAAATGTTTGCTCGTATGGATAGGCTTCTCAAGAACAAGCAGTTTCAAACGTCTGAACTTGATTAAATGAAAACTAACTTGTTCTTTCATATGAGCCAGATCTTGTGTGGTCCTCTAGCTTAGTTTCAAGATTTGCGTTATTTTGTTTTCATTCTGTGCGCAAAGCTCATGGTCCCAAAAATAATTCTGTTGACCTCTGGGGCCCACGAACCTGTGATGGGAACCTCTGGTTTGTACATTTAGACCCGATCAATCAATGGACCATGTTTGGGAAAATATATATAATCTAATTAGATCTGTAAATTTACATATATGTTCCACATAAGATGAATTGCACATACACAGTGATACTTCACCTGAGTTTTATAATGATTTATATATCCTTTTTTACAGCCGGCGAAGATGAAATCACCTTCGATCCCGACGAAATCATCACAAATATTGAGCAAGTAGATGAGGGATGGTGGTCTGGATCATGCCGTGGAATCACTGGACTTTTTCCTGCAAATTATGTCGAGATCATTTAGTAGATGTGTTCAATAAGTGATCCTTGTCTAGTTTCATTAAGTAAAATTATGCTGGATGATGCTGTTATTCATGGATCAGGAAAGTAAGAAAGCAATGCTGAAATAAACGTTGTAAAAGAATTAAAATCTTTTTGAAATTGTTCATATTATGATATGCATACTGTATGAAATGAACGAGTTTTTCTAATTTTTTACATTATAATTTGAACGTCAACTTCTGCAGTATGCTAATTCTACATATAATGGATATTCAAACATTTCTATTCAATCATGTGTATCATGAACTGAATGTTTAATTGGATTATGTTTTAAATACCCTAGTTCTGCTGTTATTGTCTTCAACTCACTACAAGGGCTTGTGCATAAAGAATAATTGGATGTTTGCTGGCGAATCAAGCGAGGGTTGTTGTATCACCATATCGTTCTCGTTTTCTTCCCATTATATTCACTTTATAACCTAATAATTGGAAAACATATGAACAATCAGCATGAGCTTCGATAATGAAAATTTTTTTGAAATCGCCCCATCCGACATTTTGTTCTGTCAAGATTGAATCACAGATGCACCATGTCTCATCGACATGATCAGTGCCCCGACCCACGCTTAACAAAAGATATATATTTTAACAAATTTTCCTGATTGTACTGCCGATTATAGTTTTAATATGATTCTTCCATATTTGTTGTTATTGTCTCTGCGTTGTATTGTGATTTTTAATTTATTGGCCATAGGTCATCAATTGCAGACAATTTGCATTTTATAGGCATATCAACCCCCAAGTAATATTATTTGGTTCATTGATTTGATCTGTGCTGTGCTTAAGGTTGATGAATCCAAATAAGGGCTTCAAAGTAAGAGTGGTTGACACTCAGTCTTTTGGGATATGTTTTATTGGTTATATAAGGATAATTGATCTATGTTCCGGTTCAAAAAACATTATTTTCAGATGAATATTAGCCTAGACATGGTGAGTAGTAGACGAAAACTTGACTTGCAAGACTTTTAATTTTTATCTATCATCTTGAATAACTTTGTGGGTGGATGCACATAGTGAATAAATTCAAATTTTCAATCCTTTGCAAGTTCTGTTTAAGTTTTGAGTGGCATTGTTGTAATCAGGGTTATGAACTCGAACTGTGGTTTTCTGTAAACTCGAAATATAATAAGTTCAATATTATTATGTGTATTTATGATGGTCGTATTGTTTCACTCCGATGCACCAAATTAATTGAAATTAGGCTTCAAGTTTATCAAATAGAACACTAAATCTCCTCAGTACTTTTTTGGAACTTTTAGAATTTTTTTATTTAATTGTTTGTGACACTTGAGTGGGGTCGATTCCTGTACTTATGAAACCTGACCACATAATGTCGCTAAACTGTATTGAACTCTCACAACTCGTGTCCTTTACTTTGTTGAAAGCTAATCGAGCTTACAATCCTGATTGTAATTGTGTGAAATTGGCATCATATAGCGTGCTGCATTTGTTTGTGTTGTTGGTGCATGCAATCCAATCAAAGTATTTTTGATCACAGATTTTTAAATCATTGATTGTTGTCGAAATATGCAGATACTTCCAAGAATGTCCAGAACATAAATTGTTCACACATGACCTTACTTAAGATCATGCTACGATCACCTGAATTTTTGGTTTGGTATAATCAAGTACTGCCTATACATTTTACGTAGTTATTTAGGATGGCCAATTTTCTGCGTATACTATTCCCAGCAATGGGATTCATTTATTAAATTTTCTTGCTACTGTTATTCATTATGTATGTTTTCATCTTGTCCGAGCATTAGATCTACAATTGATTTTAGCGTTTTTACTTCATTTTTAATTATTTCAATTTTGAAGTCCTGAATCAAATGAATTTTTTTCTTTGTGTTGTATTATTCTAGAAATTCTTGCTTCGTCATGGCTAGGGTTGCCATTTTCAGATGCATTTATTATGGGCTATTGCTTAGGGCTGAGCAATTCGATTCGGTGGATCGATTTGAAGCAAAAATTAATCGAATCAATTGCGAATCGATCGTGGGAATATTACTTATCAAACGAACTAGAATTTTCATTTTTAACAGCAAAATGCAATCGACTTTGGTCAAGTTTGACCAAAATCGATTATACTTTGTTGTTAATTTATGAAAATTGTTAGTCCTAGACATGAAGTGTGAATTGAGAATACAATATTAACCATTTTCGCAATGGAGACAAGTTGTAAAACTAAAAATGGAATATTTGTTGTTTACATAGAATTTATTGTTCGAATCCGATTCAAATTCTAAACGATTCGATTTTGCCCAGTCCTAATATTGATATTATCATTCGGAATATAATACTTTTGAATCTGCTGTCGTGATATCGATTCATTAAAAAAAATAAAAACAATTAATATGCAATTTGCAAAAAGTGCTGAAGTATCCCCAAATCTTTGTGCGCTCTCCAGTCAGAAATTTGATTTTGTCAAACATGTGCCACAAGTGGGCCTTGCTCTGGCGGTGTTCCATTAGTGAAGCATACCTTACAAAATGTGGTCTGACAGAAATTTTCCACTGGGTCATCCTTCAAATTTTACCAACCATGTGGAAGCCCTGAATTCAGCTCTTTCCAGGATCGATTTGAAAACTTAATGTGGAAATGATGCACCTGGTAATGAACCAGTCAGGAAGTCAAAGTAATTATCAAACCTATTATTTTTATTATATTATATACCTAAAGCTTAATATCAAGTTGGATTAAAGATTTCTAATAATCGGAGCTTTTTGAATTTCAATTATTGTACTTACTATTGTTAAACTGTATATCTTTTCAGACGTATTATCTGCTTATACAAATACTTCGATATTCCATGTATTATATAAATCTGAGAATTTTTAAGATTGATTGATTGGTACTCATTTAATTGATTTATTGGCACGATCCAGCTACATAATATTATTTTTTGTAATTTAAGGAGTCTTTGGACGCGCCTCTGGCGGAAATATCATCGACGAAGCATAATCCACAGATGACACACAATGCCTTCTCGGCGCAATTTGGTTCGTTTTTACGTTTGTCAAGCGTGAGTCACGGATGGACCGCGCATCCTTGGCTCGATCCATCAGTGACTAATGCTTAACAAATGATGCTTTGACTGGCAATCCACCAAGGAATCTCCCTGTGACGAAACGTGTTTAGACATATTATTGTTATTATAGATAAAGACTTCAATTTTGGCGGGCGAATCATAAAAGGATGAAAGTATTAATTGACGTGTGGGGACGAGAAAACTGAAATACCTTGAAACATATTGTTTGGACCAAGTATTCGTCTGATAGCATAACCGATCTGCTAAAAGCGTTCCCAACTCCTGGAAACTATAATTTTATTCGTAATCAGTTTTTATTGAAGGCCTTTCGAGCAGCGGGATCGACGCAAAGTTAATCCAAACTAATCATTAGTTTCTACCTTATCCTGGATCAAACATGTGGTGTGAGGCAGGTGTGTTATCGTTGTCTGAGTAAGGAAACTCGCCGAGGGAGTATCCTTAAGCGAACTATATTGTGGGTAATTGGAATGCCACGGGTTATCGGAAGTCGATGCCCAGCCTATGCGTGATCAGATGTTTTCTTACAGAAGCCCGCACTAAAAATTGAAATCTCTGCAGTCGTTCGACTGATTAATGGTTTTTTTCTGTTGATTTTTGAATAGGAAACACTTCCTTCAAAAACTGAACGGGAGCGTCATCAGGAAACCACCATTTACACCTTTCGATCCTGGCTCGTTATTGAGTCGATCGATTAGTTTCAGACTCAAATCGTACTTCATGCATTCGCCAGGGGAAACAATTTGTGTGTTGCCGCAACTTCGTCTATATTCTTAGGGGGACGGCATTTTATATGTAAAAAAAAATGCTAGAATGTCTAGTCATACTTGACCATGTAGTATTATAAATAAATAGTATTATATATCGCACCACGAAGTTGTTCATCAGTGAGTAGGGGTTTACAAAATATCATATATAAACGCCAACCACTTCACATGAATAGTACGAATGAGTGAAATGCAGCATGGCTTGTCGATGTCTCCGTGATTTCCATGTTGAAAAAGAAGATTTAAGATCTTGAATTCTCAGTCCACTCAACTTAGCATGCAAAAACATGGACAGATTCGGTCCAACGGAGAACGTATGTTTTGCCAACGGCGCGTACTTCGGTGGTATGACTTCATTGCTATCCTATAGGCACGGAACCTGAGAATACGACTTGAGGGTATAGCGAACCACGATCTCTCCTGCAGATATGCAAGTTCAAAATTGGAAGGTTGTGGATTTTGCTTAAATGTGTGCTCATTTTCCTTCAAACGCTCAAATGGTGTCTGGTGGAGGGTGTTCAGACAACAAAATAATTTACGATAAAAACAGATCGACATCGGGTCACATACGCTTTGAGATTCGTTCGTAATAGTACAGTAAAAACATTTTAAATTATTGATCTATGCCACTGTTATTAGAACCTCGAAATTTAAAGTACAGAACATTTATTATTCAATTATTTCTCGCATATATTTTAGAAGTTACACAGTGAACAGTTTCTATATAATAGGTAATATAAATAATAGTATTGCAACACTGAAAGATAAACGCGTATATTACTTTATTGCCGATAGCAACAATATAAATCTTACAATGGTCGATACTCACCGATATGGGTCAGGCATGAATTGTAAAGTACAGAATCTCGCTAAAATATGCATAATAGTGATCAAAAAATCATCTACATGCATTTGTCAAACTTTCCCGAAAACGTGAAAAATAAGTCTATCATGTCTCTTGAAAAATATCGCAAAAACCAGCCAATTTGGCGCCGACGTTGATGTTCACAAATAACCGATACCGATATATCGGTACTTCCGTTTATGGGGTTTATTCAAACTATAAAACTGTTGAAAAGCTTTGATACAATCTATGACAGTGTTAATCACCCAGCCATAAATAAGATGCATATTGGGACAACGGAAAATATTTTTCAGACATTCCCGCCAATTTTACAAATCATAAGTCTTTTATTGGATTAGGTTACCGGCAGACAAAATAAAATTTAGAAGTGTTTACGGTAGTTCTCTTGAAACTCTTTTGGGAATAAGTTTTCAATTTAGTCAGATTCGGGGTTCGACCCAGAATGTTCCACGACTAAATTACTGAAATTGCTAAAACTTTTACCACCCGGTGTGTCTGAATCGTGGTGTTTCAAAGTACGAACAAACGCCAACCATGCTGCAGTCCTTGGATTTTTTTCGTTGTTCTGCATGTTCCTTAAACCTTTTGTACCTTGTTTAGAAATAATGTCTATAGCTTTTAATTGGAATTCCGTTCGTTCCGTGGGTTGTAAATCCGCATTTGAATCTTCTCGTTGCTTCGTGGGTGTCGGTCGCAAGTTGGATCTGCATTGGCGAAGTAATTCTTCGCCATCGGAAACTTTACCAGCTCTCGATGATGAGATGGAATGATTTGCTGGTTTTGAAACATGGTCTTCTCTATTCATTTCCGTCGGAACTTCAGCAAGAGATACTGTTTTAGCATGACGTTCCGGATTTCCATTACACACGTTGTTGAATATCTCTGACTTCGTGTTGCCATTATTTAATCCAATAACCATACTGGAAACTCTAGTCTTTTTCATCATAGATCGAGAAATACGAGGGTATTTGGCGGATTCGGAAAGCCGTCTTGTGTCTCGATTATCTTTCATATTTTCGTCTTGGCCTCGATTTGTTGAAATACTCTTTTCCAATATTCCCGTTGGTTTAATTTTTGAATTGTTGAGACAATCGGCAGCCTGGCGAAGTGTTTCGAATATAGATGATGGTTGCATGGCATTCGGCCCATCTGGGCAGTTCGACATCGTAAGCTCATCGAAAACAACGGGATCGTGCTCATTCAAACGTGCTAAATCCACGTCAACAGAAGATTTTTCCGCATAGATCTGTTTTCTTGCTACAGTTTCTTCACAAATCGTTTTGTTTTGATTTTCTTTGTCAGAGTCATTTTCTTCGGATATATTATCTAGACGGAGACTAGACCTCTTCGTGGTTTCCAAATTACAATCGGAAGATTTAGGTATCTTGCTCTCTATATCGGCATTTTCACCGTTCAATATGATTGAAGGAACTGACATGCATTGCGATCGACCTTTCTTTTCCTGCTCAGTTTGAACTTGACGGCTAACGCTAATTTCAACAAACCCACAATGATGATTGATGCCCTCGGAATCATTCATGAACAAAGTACATGTGGGAACGCCTCTTTCTTCTGTATCGTCCCAAACCGCGAAATGATGTAGCGCTTTACCGAATTCTACAATTTCTCGTGTCAGACTAGGGTCGGTTCCACGCGCTTTTATTTCAAGAACTTCATTGCCATTTGTCCTGTATTTGACCACTACATGTCTCGAATCGGCAGTCATGAGAACGGTCAAGTTTGGGGTACAAATTTCGGAACTCCATTCCGGCCGTTTGTCAAGATATCCACTACAATTACTCTCTGTGTCAGAATCTTGGGCTGAATTCTTATTTCCCATAATTGACTTTTCCGATCACTATCTAGACATAATCACACTGTAGACTTGTCAGAAGCCTCATTCCATTATCAGTTTAGCGTCCAAACGTTTCTGCTTTTCGAAATACGGTGATATAACGTATATTCTCTGCTGTTTGAAATAAAGTAATGCAAATATTCTCGCAAATGTAAACTGTCAATTACTCATGCCAAGTATCATAATGCTGTTGTTGTCTTCTGTGATCATTCAATTACCTGGCTGGCTAGCTTATGCGTCGAGGCGATATGTAAAGATAATTAATCACGTTTTTAAAGTCATATCACAAGTTTGCAGACAATTTCACAATGTAAGACGTATTAACATTTACACGCGGTTACTTACTTACCGGTCATATAGCCGGTATACTGCGATCGCAAATTTGTATAATTTTTCAAATTTAATGACATTTTCAAACGCCTTATATTCTGTATTGATCAGTCCAATGTGGCTGTTTTCTGAGGAAGCGTGATTTTATGTTTTAATCAAGCATGTTGGGATATGCATATAAATACGAATAAAAATATACGTTTTATCAACGGTGACAAAAAGAAAGTTTGAAACTGGAAAGGGCAAAAATCGTCTACAAAAAGGGCAAACCCTTCCGTAATTTTCGCAATTGGTTAAACATGGTCTGACTAGGGCTGAGCAATTTAATTTGGTGTTTGAACTTTCAATTTATGGCATATTCAATTCCCCATATCTTGCGGATACAGTATTTCGTGGTCCTAATCTAGCCTTCTTAAAGACGTACGTGAGGTTGGAACGTGTTTGAAACTATTATGGCGTCAGAGACAAATCGAATATTTGGAATTTTTTGGCATTCGCTTTTACATCTAATATGACGTATTAGGCACATTTATCATTGTAGAGAATGCGGGCTTTCCCAATTCCTTCGAAAATGGAGAGTGACTGGATTTATGTGGAAATAGAATGGTGTCGATAGAATACAGCGATATTTAAATTATGAATATTAGTACTTTACAATTAATCGTAGAAAAGCAGCCAAAAATTCAGCCAGAGTTTCGCAAATATTCCGAATAATATTTTGGGTAAAACACAAACATAGCAATAAGTTATTTAGAATAAACACTCAAACACCGCCTCGTGGACTCGAATGATATCACATTAGCTGGAGGTCGTGAGTGTATAGTTGAGCCAGGATCTTGTAATAGGATATTGCACAGCCAATATTAAATTGAATTAGTGTTATCTATCCGTACAACCATGTGCCCTTGAGAAATTTGTCCCCTTTTTTCAATGAAAATGAATGGTTCTTCGACGACATTATTGAGTGTATGCCTGAATGTCCTTGCCGTTTTCAAGTTTTATTGCTTACATTTACTCTAGCTATTTTTTACTAAAATTTTTACTGAAGTAAAGCCAGAAACACAATATATTTGTAGGTACCCACGATTAAATGTCACGACATTTGGGCAAATAGATATGTTTGACTTACGAATACTAATTTATTGAACAGTAACAAAACTTTGACGTTCTTTCCCATATCATGAATGCCAATGCTATTCTACAGCTTAATATTAGGTAGTCGGAGAGTGAAAGTAATTTAATTCAGGCGTTTGCTGAACTGATTCAGCGACCAGAGGTGCCGGCAGTAAAGTCCCCTTTAATGTTCAGTAGGGAGGAAATTTTTAGAATATTGAATCGATTTGAATCACTCTTAATTCGAATCGATTCGAAGCATTTCGAGCAAAATTCGTGATTAATAGATTTCTGTTGCGTTGCGTACGTGGAATTCAGTCGTTGTCGGACCTTGAAAGCAAACATTTAACTTATTTGGTGATGATAACTTGGTGCAAATGTTATTGTACACAGTCGTAAAATCAAAACACTATACTAAAATCAATACTAACTATAGGTTGGGAATGAGTTTTCTTAAATAGAATCTTGAATAGAACTCGGATCCGTGGTGCCCAGCCCTTCTATCCTCGTTTTGATTTGAAATATGGTAGACATATTTCCATCGAGTATATTAATATTATTTGCATCGATGATAATATGTCTACCATATTTAAATCAAAACGAGGATAGAAGATAAAATTTGGTATGACAACTTTTATTTATATTTCTTGAGTTTATTAGTATTAGTTACACCAATAAATATAAATAAAAGTTGTCATACCAAATAAAAGTTTAATAAGCATCATATAACTGATTTTCACCATTAAAACTTTCTCGACAAATGTGCAGCTCTCATTTCCGGCATGATCAATTACATTTGTAAACATATAACACAGTTATATTTTATGATATTGCCTACATTTTATGATATAGTAGAGTATAATGTCACACTATTTTTTTTTATAAGCACTTCTTAGAGTGGATCACCCTGTCCAAGGCCCTGTAATACCGGCTACTTATAGACGGACAGTTCTTACTATAACAAAATAACTGCAATATAACAACACTTATTGATAGGCACTAAAGATACCCCTAAACACGCCTAAATATACTCCTAAAAATAATTGAAGTTTGGAATCGACCTTCGCTTTTGCAGCGGTCGCAGCCTCTCCTTTTTTCTCAACAAACAAGCGTTTAAGGCAAAACTTCGAAGTTTGATCATCAGCGACGCAACAGTTTTAAATTGCTGCCTTCAGATCACAAAATTTCGACAATTAGCTCAATATTTTCAAAAGCGCCTGCATTTTTTTCCTACGTTGATATTTTTAGGAGTAGTAGGCTATATTAGAGTTGGAATTGTTCACGATAGAGTTTTCGAATGCTTATTGAATTGAATGCGTAGCTCGAAGCGTATTCCCAAAACTTTTACCGATTGAGCTAACCAGGCACGCCGGAAAACGAAGTCGTTCGGGATTGGTCTAAAACTACTCAAATGACTTCAATTATTCGGCTACATGATATGTGGTGGAAAAGACAACTTTTCCGCACCCTGGCGGCTGAGGTAAATTATTCACCTAATTTTCACCTTTGTTAATTTAACGCACGTTTTGACCCGAGTTAGCCTCAGAAATCGCACTTTGCTTAAAATAATAAAAGATCCAGGTTTAAGATCCGGGAAGACTTTTCTGGGACTTTCCTGGGAACTCTCTTGAAGTTGGGTTAGTGCACCCGAATCAATTTTCGTGTACGGTATTTTTATTTTGATTGTGTGGTAAATTAGCGCATGATCGTCTAAAGCTCCAAGTTTTAAACTTTGTATTAAGTTTTGCTATTTTTCAGGTTTTTTTCGTTCTATCACTGTTTTGAGAATGTTAGTGTTTATTCATTTTAGTTTGCTTGCATCTGTACGAGAAATATTGAAATAAATTGTATCATTTCGAATAAAAACCCTTTCGAATCTGATATAACTAGGAAAAAATTGAAGGGGAAAATAAATATATAAAAAAATTTACAATCTTCGTCGAACACAGAAACGAGCAGAGCATTGAGAGCAGGATGTTCACTCGAATCGACCAACCTTGTTGCTGACCAATAAAAACTCCACAACGAAGTGCGTCCGTCTTTATGAACAAACCCAATTGAACATACGTTTTATTTCAAGCTTTAAGAAGCCATCACAACAGCATAACCTACAAAAAAAGTCGAAAAATTCAGGAATGGTCGGAAAACCTTATTTAAACCATTAAACCCACAGAAATGATGTTGGGATGTCCATGAACAAAAGTCAGCAAAAAACGCGTGCGTAATTAACACAAAGAAATCAGACACGTGGTCAAAACGATATCGAGGTTAATACATTAAAACATGTACCCTACTAAAAACATTTCTAAACACATAAATTAAAAAAAAACGCGGACTCACCTCAGATAGAATTATAGTATGACCGAGTGTTCCTCAGTGATCCGTTTTAAGCGGGCCTATAACTATTTAAATTTGTTGTTTTGGAAGGAACATATATGAACCAGCAGTCCGGGATATATGATATCTATTCTCAAAAATCGAGACGTCAGGAAAGCTTCACAGCCAGCGTCTAATTAAATCGCAAACACGCGATAGTTCGTTTATTTTTTCACCAGTCTTGATATTCGGGCAAGCCCTTTAGGTATAGCGCTTTACTTCAAGTCCGCCTAAAACCAAACACACAATAAGTGGACAAAAAGTCAGCTTCAGTTATTCTCGGGATAAACGGTAACAAAATTATTTAAACCTTTTCCATGTACAGGAGCCCTGTAGTTACTTACGGACTCAGAACGTGTCTCCTGCGTATTGTAACGGGCAACTAAATAAAAACAAAGAAACGGTAGATCATTTTATCATTGTCAATCACAGATACCCCTCGCTGTTTATTACCACGGTGGCTTGGTATTGTAGTTGCTCGAACTTCATCTTGTAGCGGGTCTTTGACATTTTGAGCGAACGCTAACCAAAAAAATACTAAATTCACCGTAACTCAATTGGGAAAACTTCATGAATATGCTTCCAGCTACGCATCGCGTTTCTCATCGTCCTGGCTATGTTCATTATCCTGATGGATGATATATGTGAGGAGTCTGCTGGACACCTCATTGGTGCAAAGCGGTTCACGTAAACAAATACATCCTATCTTATATGAAATGTACGTCCACACTATGTTGTCAAGTGGAGCTATAGTCTAGTCGCGCTGTAATAGTTGAAGTATTTATTAAGAAATTCAGAAATCTTCATCCACATGCAGTATTCTTCGCAAGTATAACACGATAAAATGCTGATTAAATAATATACCAATATAGGATGAAAAAAATTAAAATGAAAAATAATATAAAGCAGCGTGACTGGGTAAATAAAGTGATTTCAGACAGCATTATTTCATGGAGTTAACAATATAAAGGCGTAGCATGTGTAAACTGTGACAAGGATAATGATAAATGGTCCCATTGACAAAACAAGTATTAGAGAAAACTGAATATATTTGACTTATGATATCTCAAAACCCGACATTTCGAACATTCAATTTTTAAATAAATAATATTATTGCTCTTGCAATTCAAAAGTATTTAAGTTGAAAAAGGTTATTCTACAGAAATGATTATATTTTTATCTCAGGAGCTATTCAAAATTTAATATGTTTGCTGCAAGTATTCCAATTATGGTACAATTTATTACATTTGAGACTCTTTTGCAGCAAATTCACAACATATACAAATTTTACTTGTACAACTTACGGACGAATAGTGATAAATAGGGGTGGTCCATCAGTGGCTCATGTCAAAGTGTTTCTACCAGAAAATACAGAAATGATATAACAAAACTGGAAATGACTTGAACTTGGCAAAAGTAGCAATAGGAATCCTATTCTTACTCCGTGGTATAAGAATCGTGTCCTCTTCGAGATGCATTTTAGGGAATATATTTATCACATATTCACAGAATATCGATGGATATGGGTCTGCAACTCGAAAGCATAAAAGAGGAATAAATAGTTGGTCTGCATCTGCTAGACCAATTTCATAGGTTTAATAACTATTGTCGATTTTCAAAATACTGTATAGGTTATTAATAAGCAAAACTGCAAACATGCTTTAAACATCAATTCAATGATGTGATGCAACCAAACCCAGCGGGTTATTTAGGACCAATAAATGTCAAAACAAGAGCTAAATCATGAAGTCATGTGAAATGAGACGTTCAAAAATTATCAAAAAAAAAAAAAAAAATCACAGTGAAGAACAATAAAAGTGAAAAGCTACTTTACAGGAGCAAATCAATAAAATTCATTGGATCTAAGTAATAATTATAATTATCACATCTTTCAGAAACTGAGCAGAACTATTTCATAACCTTTGTTTTATAACTGATTTTCAATTTCCGCAATATTTCTGTATTTGTAATACTGCCAGTTCTGGTACTGCAATACAGGACTGGCTGAATTTTGCTTTTCTCCATGTATCTTGGAATGGACAAAATTTAGACAAATCAAAGAAGCTCCAGAAGCATCAATAATGCTATTAGAGAGTAGTATTGAGGGTTTTGGAGCATAGTATATAATTATACAACTGTAACGAATTCCAAATGCAAAAATATTTAAATCTTTCTGCAAGCAAAAATTACTCTTTATTAAATATTCTTTAGATGACAGCCGTTTAGATCGGGCATCTTGAGCGGCAATGAGAAATGTTAAAAATAAAGCACAAAACCACAAGATAATATCAAGATTGGTTTCGTTTAAATACTGGATATTTTAAATTGGTTCAACTAACTGAAGCACCTAATAACAAAAACTAATTCATATTAAAACAAATGTACTATTTCTATTGAAGGAAAATGAATGACATATAAAAATAAGTTTTGATTGCTACAAATGCGAACACAATTAGGTAGATAGGTTCAACTAAAAATATATCTGTAATATAATAGCATTTCTAGTTCATGATTTGGAAAGTTCGCTTTATTTTAAATATCAAGATCTTTATATACCGATAGTTTATATGCCGATAATTTTAATATGAAAATGCTTGAGTGGTAATCAGAAGTATTTTTGCCTACTCAAAAACAGTAACATTTTAGAATAATAAAATCTCCTGGGATGATCTATTAAGTTTTCAAACTCTAAATTAGCACACTTAAAAAAGGTATCATCAATGCCAACATTGGATATAGAAATAACTTCAGTAATAAAATATAAAAATAGCAAGTTTTCTCCAAAGCCCTAACCTGTAGATACAGATGTAAATCGTGTACGGGAGATGCTGCCAATAAGACTAGAAAACATAAAACGAGTTGCCCAACATTGCAGGTGGTTGTGATGTTATCCACTTGTTTGACATAAATATTTAATCAGACTTTTTTCTGTGGCATTGGACAAGGCCACCAAAAACCTTACACGATAACTAGTGCCGCAAAATAGTGAATACTTATTTAGTGATAAAACTCTTGGAATTATCAGCTGATGAAGTTATAGTTAGGTAGCTCCATTATCAACGTCTATCGATAGTGATTCGCTTTACTGGTTGTAAAATTTTTGGATTGCCATAGCACCTCGCCACTGTTTTCATCCTCGCCTATTCATTCAAACCATAACTGGGAATTTTTTTTAACAACGACAAAAAAAATTTCATTTCAATAATGAACACTTTGAAAAAGAAAACCATTCAATTCATATAATTTCCAAATAAACAGTTTTCAAAAACTGTTATCTTAGTAGCTAACCACTTAGTTGACAAGTAACATGGCTGTTTGAGGTAATGAGACAATTATCAGAAGACAATAGAGCAAGACGGAATCGGAATTTTTATGTTGAAGCCAATCATAACTTTTATTTTGTCAAGTTTGACTCACAGATGGACTTTGCCTCGACTAGGGTTGAGCAAAACCGAATCATTTGGAATTCGAATCTGTTTAGAATATTTTTTTCGAATCTGATCAAATCACTAATTCCATAAAAGTAACAAATATCCAGTTTTTACTATTACTATCATTGTCTTTATTATGGTAATTAAGAAATTTATAGATTTATAGTTACGAATTGCAAATATTAGCTTAAACAGAGTTTCTATTACACTCCACTACTAAGAGCGAAAATTTTCAATTTGTTCAAAATCGATTGCATTTTGTCTTTTAAGATGAAAAAATTCTCTTCATTGAACGGGTTTTCGTTCTTATGACCAATTCACGGCAGATCTGAATAATCTGTGCTTCGAATCAACAAATCGAATTGCCCAGCCCTGGCCTCAACAATCTTTTTTTGACAAGGAATAAATAAAACTTACATGACAATACTACTTAGCATTTCTGGTAATATGGGTTCGGTTAATCAAATCTTAAAATTATAATATTTTTAATTTGTACGGGCAACTGATAGAACATAGGTTCAATTTATTTACAAAACCAGAGAGGTTTTATTCATTGATAAATACCAAGTTGCAGTCTTGAGTTAGAAAAATATTGTGTATAGCACAGACTTCCATGCTATCTGCCTGCGTTCGTTACAGTACATCAGTGTCATCTATCAAACACTTGTGCTTAACAGAAAAAAAGATCCATCAACGACTTGTGCTTAATAGAAAAAAAAAAGTCTGCTAAAAACATTTCCGACTAAGATATCTTCCAACACCACTAATTAGAGTACTGTAGCGAAATTATCAAATATCGTAGATTTGGAGGCTGTTGATGAAATGCACAATTTTAGTTGCTCATCAGAGTACAAATATTTTCAACACAGGACATCAAATAATTTTAGGTATAAAACAACAGGGACTAATTGACACATCTGAATGTTGAACCAAGAACAT
Source organism: Styela plicata (assembly GCA_963675895.2). Classification (NCBI taxonomy): domain Eukaryota; kingdom Metazoa; phylum Chordata; class Ascidiacea; order Stolidobranchia; family Styelidae; genus Styela; species Styela plicata. The sequence goes on from OZ023142.1 coordinate 1,687,513, forward strand.
CTAACTTTTATATACCGGTACTTCAATGTTGTCAACTATTAAGATACAGCACAAAGTTAGCTCATTCAATAGAAGGTAGACTTAAATCCTGTAAAATCTGCTTTCGAGTTGAGTTCTCTTGCAACTCTGCAATGTTTCAACTTCACTTAAGCTTATGATTGGCAAAATACTATAAGTCTGTGTGCAACGTTCGCAGAATAGGTAGTAATATTGCAATATTTAGATGGATCAAATAAACCTAAAACACTTTTGTTTTTCTGCAGGTAGCCGCGTTTTAAATAAAATTGAGTCCACCCGAAACTGAGTCGAAAGCAGTGGCATGTAACCAAATACCTTCACAAAATAGTTGATACAATTATGACGTTCGTCAAAATGACTTTGTGATTGTGAAAGGGCCTCAGGACAACCTGGGCACCTGAATGTCCACCTTGAGGTAACCTGGAAAGGAAAAAAAACTAAGGTTTAGTTATCAAGTTCGTGAGATCAAAGGCAAAAGCCAGAGAAATGTCAGTATCTTTATCGTTCTCCCACAGATTCCAATTCAAATGTAGACTAACTCAACTCTACACCACAAGAATACTCAAATAAGATGGTATTAGAGTAATAAATCATGCTGACAACATCTCATTCCTGGAAAATGTAAGTGTGACTTTATCAGAGCAACCGAAAGTCCTGTCGAAGCACGGAATTTAACTTAAATTTCCATGGAATGTTGTCAGATTTTTGTTATGCATGAGACACGAAAACATGAATAACTCCTTGTCATCAAAAAGCCATGCCTTCGGCACATGCTCGATAGTGGCCAAGGATTGAAAAAATGTACTGGAATTAAATCATTTTGACATCTTTAAACAAGTACGGATAGCAATGAAATATGAATAACCAAATTGACGGCGACACCAGAACATGATTACGGTGTATAAATTAGCATTAATATATTAAATTCAAACACCTCTACATTCAGTCATCAAAAGCTTTGTTAATATTTACAATAAAATTAAAATTTGTTGTTTGGTGGTTTGAAAATGTTTTGGTTTGCAACGTTACTATTTTAAGTCTGGTACTCTCGAAATGATTTAATTTTTCAGATCATGTAGAATTTGACACCCTTCCAGGAGCTACATTACAGCGAAACCATTACAGCGTAAATTTAACATAAACCTTACAACTGGATTGCAGTTGAACGAACAAAAAAGACAAAGGCATTTGTTCCAATTATTGACTTTTGTATATAACGAGACTAAATCAATCCATTTCAATATTCCAATTCAAGATTATTTCAGAAGTCACCACGTAATCGAATAAACAAATGAAAATTGCAGCGTACCTTTATCGGAGGTAACCTTGTTAAATGTGAAACAAGAAAATTCATAGCGATATCTTCACAGTTCATAACTTCATCAACTTTATCTCGGATTTCTTGAGGCATCCAGTATGAATACATATACATGTAATACTAAAAAGAAACATTACCATTGAGACTATATTTTGATGAAGAAGTCATGAGATTTCGAAATATTCTTGGGCATGGGTATATGAGCTAGACCTACCACGACTTGAGATGATTTAACCTGCGTTGCCTATCGGTTAACTGCAATCTATCGCATCCAAAAAGGGAGATTAAGAACCAGTTAGTAAAAGGTAAAGAGACAAAGAAAATCTAAAGGAAACAACTGCTACACGCTGAGCAGAATACAAAACTAAATTGCTGCAACAGAGTGTAGATAATGGTATCGACTATCGGTGATGAAAACTACTACTTTTTTTCTAGCCCAACATGGAGGAAAAATGTTAATTTTAGATAGAAATTGAATTTAGATTAAAAGATTTCAATTGATTCAGACGTATGGACAATTCGAATCTGGCAAATGTGGTTATGTTACAATTCAGCGAAGCTCCGAGTCAGCGAGAGGTTTCTCTCGATGTTACAGTTTTAAAATCTTCACATTTATGAAATAAAAAAAAATTGGTCACTCAACTATTACTCCAGTTTGTAATTGGTGTAGTGATTTCCCCATCACATTACTACCTTCCAATTAAAAAGAAACAAAATCATCTATTTCTTTTTAAAATGATACACACATATACTCACTTTATGAAAGAAAGCGGCACCAGTTAATACCATAGACAATTCACAACAATAATCAGAGTTATATTGCCATTTATTTTTGGAAATATCCCATGCATGATATCGTCCAGGAAAACCGACTACTCTTTCCCTGCACTCTCGCCATGACCTGTAATTAGATACTAAGTCAGTTGTACTCTAGAAAATCTGTTTTACCAAGTGTGTGCCATTGATAAAACATGACAAAAATGCAGTAGGGCCCACCATGGTGGCAACATCTTAGTTTTCTGCAGGTATTCATTTTTTTGGATGGATAAAAAAAAAACTTCAAAACCATCAACAATGCTATTTCATAGCAGTATTGATAATTTTGAAACTTTTTACAAACCAAAGTTACTACAGGACACTTGAATTTTCCAGCTACATTTATATCATAAAATATCGTCATTTACTGAATTTTCTTTTCGTGGAACTAATTTTTCGGGTGTTTGAGTAGCAGAGTAGCTAGGATTATATCGCTCTGGTAGAAAATATTTGAATATTATGGATACATAAGATAGTGAATGGTTGTTGTATCGGTATTTATCAATCTATTTTTATGTTATCGCTAAAAACACATTTTGGAGTTACTGAAGGCTAAAATGAATCATATACCACAAAGTTTATTGATTGTGCAACAAATTGCAGCCATCCTACAATTAAAAATACAAAGTTATTTTTTCTGCTACACCAAATGACTTCAAAAGAATAAGATTTCAATTATGAGGCTTTTCGTAGTAACTTGTTGACGTCGCACATGAACATTTTTTATTAAGTTTTTGTTTTTTTTCATGAAATTAATGGCTTTTGGCATTCTGGGAATTTTTTTATTGTAGTTAATCATTTTTTTTTTATGTCTGATTAGTAATAAATAACATTCCGCAAGTTCGAGCATGGTATGTCAAGTTTTATTACAATTATTAGACCTAGATATAAAGTACTAGAATCTCAACCCAGGGTGTAATAACTTGGGTAGACTAAGCCGAACAGGAAAAGATCATATCTTTCCAGTAATTGTAACCATGTCAGTCTATACGTGGCGGCTATTACAGGGCCTTGGAAAGGGTGATCCACTCTAAGAAGTGGCTGTAAAAAAACTCTGTTTTACCTAAATCCAAACAAGATTTCATCGTGTCGTAGATGAGCATCATCATCAATAGAAAGCACAGCATCGGTGTCGATTTCATTGAATGGAAGAAATCGATTATTCAAACTATTACGTTTAGGTCTGATGACGACAACGTCGACACCAATATCCGGCCACTGTATACTATCATCAGGTGGATTAGGTGAATTCCAGACAACGATTACCTGTGTTTTATATATATATATCAGTATTAATTGTAATTAATCATCAGTGACATAGACAACCGCAATGAGATGAAAGATCTTAATCTCTTGAAGTTCAACTTCGATCAAGGACAGGGATAAATAAAGGATTCTTCCACAAGAGTACGCCACTCTCCTGGTTTTTAACACGAGGTAATTAAAAAAAATGAATCTTGATAATATTGTATAAAAAAACTTTCATTACACCAGTACATAGACTATAAAAATCCTTCATCATACCTAAGTCGAGTGCATTGGAAGTCGTCCAGAATTTTTCAAACAATTGTATATAAACTTCCAGATACTCGCATTTATGGAAAATTTCCTATTCACAAGATTATTTAAAGACTCTGGTGAAGGAATGTTATTGCTTTAGCAGTGTTGGCAATGAACGGCCAATCTTTATAAACGAAAGATATATATCATAGAATATTGATTCTTCAAGCAAAACTTCCAGCTGATGCCAGGACAGCCTTTTTCGATTGGGTGAAGTAGATTTTTTGTTTGCTTATAATATAGAAAGGTAAGGGTAGAATATAGCAGGGGACAGAATATTGTTTTTCTTCAAATCGGAAGGGGTCGGAAATGCCCATGCCATTTCTTCAAATGAACGAAAAAGCTTCAAAACCACCGACACTGCTACTTTATACCAGTATTGATGATTTTGAACCTTTCCTGCCGTTTTAGTTGCTACCAGATGATCATTTTCATCTTTTAACAAGAGATATATAATGACAGACCATTTGCTAAATTCTTTTCTGATGGAACCCATTTTCTTCATGTGTTTGAATAGCAGAATAGCTGTTTGGAATATAATAACGGACTATAAGTTTTCATGGCTGGACTTGGAAAACATAATAAGAATACCTTATTGAGATAGGGAAGACCCTTCAGTCTCTGTACTGATTGTAACATAACTTCCTCCCTTTTATATGTTAACATAACAATTGTGAATTGCTCCCTGGGTACGTTACCCCCAATAGATTGTTGAAATACTTCACCCACACCACCTTGACCATCCCCTATTGGTCTGAAACCAGTTGAAGAACCTTGATTTGAAAAAATATCAGTAATATGGTCTGTAATCTTCATCCTACTGAAGCACAAGAAATGGGAAACACACTCTCAATATTACTGAATTAAACATATTTGAACCATTGAAATCTTGAAAAACGACCCCGTCCCATAAAAATACTTTGGATTTGACAGAAGAACCTGAAGGAAACTTGAGCAGGGATAAACAACGCATGTAATCAAAATGCAAACAAAATCTGCTTGAATATTGACAAACATTTACCAGCCATTTGTTGTTTAAAGTAAAACTGCAATATATTTTAATTGATGCATTTATTTCAGATTGTTTGGTATATTTATAGATAATATCATCTGATTATATATATAGTCAGAAGGGGTAAAAAAACGTCAAACAAGTAGGGGTAAAAATTAGGCTTGAAGAATAGCATATATAGCAGTGCAAAATTGATGACAAAAACTTTGAGAAATATTTATTTTTTTTTACTTTTCTCACAGAAAATATCCTGGACCTGTCACAAAGAGATAACCGTGATGTGTGGTATTGATATAAGTTATGAAATAGAAATGAAAGAATCATTCGAATGATATTAGTTTTTGAGTTACATTTCCCTACACAGAGACAGGGACAAAACATTTTCCTAAAAAATTGCATTTTCATTGTATATCGAGATAAAACAGGCCAAAAATAGCGTTGAGGTTGAAGAAATCTTCGAAAAAAACTAGATATCAGGGCCTAAAAGTGAAAACATCTGCCGAAAAACTTAGGATTTCCTACGTTTCAAAGCACTTGAAAGGTCATTCTGCAATTTTTTTAGTTGACTAGGGTCCCCCATGCGCACCCAGCCCCCCTCAATACGCTAGTATTCCCTACATTCCTCACCCAGAAATTTTGCATCGGAAGACAATATTCTATCAAAAGGTGTTGCAGGATATAGAAGGAACGGTCCTGGTGCTTTATTCCACAGGTCAACGGCATCCAGCGTTACAGTTGTAAAATTTCTAATAAATTTAGCAGAATCAACTTTCCCTTCAGGTGGAGGCATCGCAAATTCTGATTTTGCATCCCCCGGTGCATCTTCTTTATCAAAAGTATAACTTTTATGCTCAACGACATTACTGAAATACAAGTACATTTATGTTCAAAATATAAAAGCTAAACAATACAATATTATAATACAGGGTTACAAGTCCATTCAAATTTTTAAAGAAAATTATCTCTGGTATGAAGTTTATTAGCTTGCAACAGAATACTAAATCAAGATTTGTAACAGTTTAAACAAAAACAAGTTCTGTTAATTAAGTATGAGGCATTCACGGACAGTGTCGTTCATCTGTGGCTCTTGCTTGAACAATAAAATTCTGATTGAGAAAAAGCCTACATTTTTGCTGTGAAAAATGCAGACTGATTGAGGGATTGAGCAGTTTCAGGAAAAATAATTGGGCAAAGACTAATTCTCAATTTATGGATTTTAGTTATAAATTAAATATTATTCATTTCGATTCCAAGTTTTCTTTGATTAGATCTAAACCAAAATTCACGTCCCTGAAAAAAAATTCATTCAAAATTTTTGATATCCTAGAAGAAGCCATAAGCAGTGGTGACCCTAACACAATGAGCAAATAGTATTAACAAACCTCTGTTCAACTTGCACCGACAATGGCGGGATGTTCAGTCTTGTACGTAGAGTAGCCAACATAGAATCTAATATAGATTTTGCTGATGCAAAATAAGTATCGTATATGAATTGTCCTCGTCTTCTCATAGTTAATATGTCAGAGTGAGGATAACTTTGTAATAAGAATCCAAGTTCTGTTATCCTGGCCTGTTAACATTAATTGAGTAAAAACAAAATATTTTATAATTCCCACAAAAAGTTGCAAATTCCATCAATTTAAAAAAAATTAAAAAGTATTTCTCAGAAAGCTTATGTTGTAGAAGTTCTAAAAAAGCTTAGAGCTCATCAACATTCAACAGTGCTATGTGAAAGTGATTGATAATTTGAATATATTTCATCATTCAATGATGTGGTGAACAAAATCCTATATGGTGTGGTGTTTAGCATCAATTCAATCCCAGCTCAAGCCCAGATTTCGGTAGGTACTGACAGCAGAAACATTTTGAAAATTTGAACCAATAAAAATTTGGCTTCGACCACCGAAGTGCTTCAGGAGTTTTTTTTAACTTTTTGAAGTAGAGGAGAGGAGAAATACAAAGAGAGGTTAAACTAAACAAAAGAATTCTACCAAACCTGAATCGCACCATAAAATGAGATATAAATATATAAAGTTAATTTACAAACCTTAGGCCATATAATCGCAGCCTTACTCCAGTCTATATGTTCATGGAAAGGTAATTTAACTTGATTTCCCAAAATTATCGGAACAGCACCAGAATGCAGAGATTCTGCTAATCTTGTTGCAAGTAACGAAGTAGATATCAAGTTGTAATTTTCAGGAGCAACGATAAGAGAGAATGTTGATTGTGAAAGAACTAATAAGCGTGATTTCACTGTTCCACACAATGCCCATTCTGACCTGTTTTGCGGAAGACAAGATAATATAACATGACTAATGGAGTAAATGAAGCAAATTATCTTTTATCGAAACTTGAAATCAAAAGCCAATCTGTCTTAAATACGGTAGTTTGACAAATCCTTGTTTTGCTCGATAGTAGCATACTCTGATTGTACTTCAATAACCAAAGAAAAATATTATGCTATATCGCTGGAAATGCATCAAAATTCATATAAAGTATGTCGAAGTTGGCAGCGGTTCACATTGATCAAACACAGAACTTGGAAAGACATACAGTTCGGGGAAAAGCAACGGCAATTAATGGTTTTAAAAGATTTTTTGTCAATCTGAAGAAAATGACAGAGCATTTTGGACCACTAAAAAGGAACTAAGATTCCGCCAGAACTCATATTCTAATTTTGAGAATGCTGCTAGTGTTTTTTGCTGTAGTGTTGAGCCGCATTAAGTTAAGTACCCTGATCTTTATTGAACGATATAACCATTACACAATGGTTGGCACTGAGCATCAACAACATTTAGAGTTTTGAATAGATAAAATCCAAGCATCAGTATGGAATATTTAACAGGGTTGCGACAATTTGAATCCAAGTAGTTCTAAAATCTAAAAACAATTAACAAATAATATAGGAGTCCATAAATAAATAATAATTTTCTCATCAACATACTTGAAACCAGGAGTAACCGCTCTCCCATCCAAACATGAAGATTCGAACAATATTTTTCCTTGTTTTTCATCATTTGACATCTCATTTAATCCTTCAATAAGAGTTGAGTGAAACTTATCATCAAATGCTTCCTGGTTCAAATTCTCTTCTGAAATGTGTTATAGAAAATTGGGTTGACAACAGAGCAATTCCAAAATTCTAGTGCTGTGTCAGTCGACAGAATTTTGATTTCCCTAAGATGTCCGAATTTCATTTGATATTTTGGAGATAAGCCAAATACTGCACAGCAACCAGTTGCAGTTTTATTACTGGTAAACCTTGGGGAGGGAATTTCTATGAACCTAAAATCTATCTGTCTTTAATGTGTTTTTACGATGATCTTGCAGTCACAGGTGAAATATTTTATGCCAATTTAAATGTTTGAGCATTCCAAGAATGCATGTTTATCAAGAATGCATGTTTATTTTTTCCATGCAACACTAATATACTCCAGTTTTTTTAATTTGCGATACACCTAAGTAATGACTCGAATTTATATGTCAGGAACAAAAGTCAAGCCTTTCCCCTGAAATATTGCTTCAAAGCCAGGTGTTCGTAATATTTCTTTTGGATTTTTACAACTTGCCTAAAATTTTCAGGGTGTGTCCCTACAAATCACTTTCATAATGTCAGCAACTAACAGTGCTTGCTGACTACTAGCTTAACTAGTTATAGATTTTGAATATTCATTCACGTTTCAACTATTTTGAACAACAGAGCAAGCACATAATAGACAGACTCACAACAAGAAAAATTTATTTTGTCAACTATGAGCCATGCATGGACCACGCCTCAGTGTCTAACTATAAAAGCAGTTGATATTGGCACACATATCTTTTTTCACCTTGTTCTTTTCCAATGTCCAGTTCTTGATTTTCTCCTGGGGACCATTGTCCAATAAATGTTAGAAAATATTTTCTCATGACAGGAACCTGATAAAAATATATAATAAACAATAACTGGAGCTACTGTAATATGAAAAAATAAAAAGAATAACATTTGTCATGAGATTTTTCAAAATTGGAAATTCCAAGCACCGGTTTAGGGAACAGGCGTTGAACACTAGCAGTAGGATGCCGGACACCAATATGAGTAGGTACGTGGTTATGTAGTATTATACGATTTCTTTAGTTCGTTTCAGGTGACAAGAATTAGAGCCAGACGAATGTATCGGTCACATTTTTTACTTTACCCATATATCAGTATTGGCAGTTCACAAAATTGGTCGAAAATATCTGTTATTTTAAATATCACACAATTTCCACTGAAATAATCCTTCTCCCACTATAGAAATTTTTGTAACTTTATACCATACAAATGCATGATATAGACTGGCAGAATGGTACTCTGATCATCAGAAGGAAATTCAGAAGATCGGCGATATATCATGCAATATCTCTTGTACGTTGCTTAACACACTTTTTCTTGTTTTTGTTAGCAACCAAACTGTAAAAAATGGTTCAAAATCATCAATACTGCTATGGAATAGCAGCTTTGGTTTTGGTTCTGGAGCCTTTTCTGTTTTGGAAAATCTTATACCCTAATTTTCCAAGCAAAAACTCACATTATCTCGTGGTATTGCGTAAACTGCACATTAGGGCACTGAATTCATACTTAATGTATTACAATACTTCAACAGAAACATATTAATACCTGCATGATTACGTTGGAAGGATCAATATTTTCTAATTCCTCAATTGTACCCGTTGATTTCTTTGGCATGCTTACTGAAAAATGAATTTTCATAATAACCGGAATATACTGACTGATAGGGATGGGAAATTCAGAATACTTTACTATAACGGAACTGTTCTGGAATAATAAAATTGAATCCAGAATATTAATCCTATTTCTAAATCAAATTCCTAAATGTCATCATTCGGCATTTAATGTCTCACCAAAATGCCACCAAACAGGCTAACCAAAATATTCGTTATGATTTCTCGCTCGCCATCAAACATACGCCATTGAAATTAATTAATCAAACTGTTTTCTGTCACGCCGCATCTCCACAATTATACTTGAACTCACGCTTTTACTACGCTCTGTAAATCTTAATTAGCAATTTCAAATTCTGGTATCCGATTCAATTATACATTTTCAACCCGTTTTCAGTGTTTTGTATCCGATTCCACCGCAATCGCATTCGAACTCGCGCTTGTACAACGCTCTGTAAATTTTAGTTAGCAATTTTGAATCCTAGTATAACATTCAAATATAAATTTACACCCAGATTTGGCGTTCTGAATTGACCAACCCTAATACTAATGCGTGAATGCTTTATAAAATTTTAATCAGCCACCACCAACACTGCCACCTTTCACACACATGAAACAGTATTGACTTATAGAAGCCTCATCAAACTAGGTATTTTAGAATTGAAGTCAATTATGTAATTAGGCTAGCCTACAGTAATTAGTTTGCATTAAAATTAGATTAACATACTTCGGCCTTTTTGCTTTAAAAATCAAAAAGTCATATAAATTCTTTCAATGACCCTGTTAACAATCCATATCACAGAGTTTAAAAATAACTGGCGAATCACAACTACTTTTGATCTCACGATCCATGTAGTAACCCAGGCACAAATGTGAATAAGAACATTAAATACTCGACCACAAAAATTTAGTGATCAATGTTACGAGGCGGTTGCAAGATTTGGGACAAAATAAAAATTTGTGCAACAACTAAACGGCTACAAACAATACTGTTCATATCAATCATGTATGATGGAAAAAAGAGGATTAGTCCTCAGCAATGTATGCAATACACCAAACTAGTGAGAAACAATCTTTCTTAACGCTCCTGTAAATTTTTAGCTTGATAAATCAAAGAAGCCCAATTTCAGTGAAATTGATCAAATCTTGACTCTTGTCACCAGGTCACAATAAAGAGTTTTTCTGTTTCAATTATTCAAATATTTTTTCTAGTCTCAGCATCAGGAAAATGTACCGGTACTAACAAACATGCAAGACATAACATAATTATCGTTAAATCAATATGTAACATTAACAAAAAAATGAGATTTCGAAACAGTTTTGTTTGATTGAAATTCAAATTCATTTGGACTCACCTTTGTCTACCGTAGAAACGAGAGATGGTATAATAATATCAAATCCATCCCGAAACTGAGATGCTTGATATGACGATTGTGCGATCATGGCTCTATTAGTGTTGACTCCAATAAGAAGATTTTGATTGTTTGATTGTCTTGACATGTGAACAACTACATGGTTCCTCCCATCTCCTCTCCAATAAGGCAGTGAAGTCAACCATTTCTGAATACTTCCAGAGCCTAGAGTATTTTGTAGAGAATCTGAAAATGGGGCATTGTATTTTAATAGGAGAGCAAGTTGAGCATACGGAGAATAATGTTAGATCCCCAACTTTGTTTTTATCATGTGACTATATTAAAACATAAAATACAATATTTCTAATTAGCCCAAGTTATTTGTAATTAGCCCTATTACCCAAGTAATATATGATGCATTAACTTATGCCATAAGAATGGGAGATATTGCCTATGTTTCCCATTAACCACTATTTTCAACAGCATTTAATTCAAGCAAACAATTTCAATAGTTTTTTTCTAGAAAGCATAAAAATTTTTCTTATTTTTCTTAAAATTCGAATCATTTACTGACTTCCTTAACGAGGCCCAACCCATTTTAATCCAAGAATTACTACCGAAGGGAAAGCGGTGGATATGCACAAACATCGTTTCCAATGTTAAGTTAACTTGTTAACTATGAATCTAAGTTAACTATGAATCTAGGAGAAACTCGTATTAAAAAAACATAATTTTAAAATATTTGACTGAGCATAGATTCATAAGTTAGCCATAGAAACTCCAGAGACTGAATCATGATTTTATTCCTAGTAAACTTTCAATATTTATTTACTAAAAAATGATTATATCAAAGAAATAAAATACCTTGCTCAATCTCTCCGATAATAACAACATACAAACAAGCCACAGCTGGATCAGAAGTTACATAGGAATTCCCGAGAAAGGCATTCAATGATGTATCCAAGATGTATGAAGTTATCGGCCAAGATTCATCGGCACCTGAATAATGAGCAAATATTACCGTATATAAATTTTAGGTCAAATTAAAAAACCAATTTCAATCATCATGCTTGCAATACAATAATTGAACTTTATTAAGACATTCCTGGTGTAAATTTCATGCTCGCATGCAAAATTGCAACCAGGAAAAAAATCAAGTATGGGTCATGGATGAATTCTGATGTTGGAAATAATTCGAAAATTTGTTAGTGGAGTGTACACCAATAAACGCTAAAATAAACGGATCATTGATCAGTACTGTACTTTGTCAGTCACCAAGCAAGCCATTTCCTAATAATATTAAATTTATGGTTTCATATTTCAAGATTCGGAATTGGAAAATTAAATTCGAAGAAATATATATAAAAATATATTAATGAGAGTTGAATGAAACCTTTTTGTTCATTAAAGTTGGCTCAAAGCAGTGTCATAAATATGACCCAGAAGCAAGCAACTGACGATCAATTAAATATTGAGCCGGCACAAAAGGCAAAACAAGGAATTATGCCCCCAGGTAGAAAACATTATACACTGGACTGAGCCATAGAAAGTTCAGGGTTCTATTTACTCTGGGCAATATTAAAACCATCTAACACTTCTTTTTTTCCCATCTAGTTTAACCATAATTCTGGAATACTTGACTTTTTGAATAAAGACATCCTTCGTATCATCAGTAATATGAAATATTGAATAAATAAAATTGATATAGTTGAAAAAAAGCTACTTGCCTCTGTTATTTGGTGGATAAACATAAACAGGAAACTGTGATGTAAGAGAACAACGAGAGTAATCAAAACAGTTGTGCATTCCACACCTACAAAATCATATATATTAATTTTAATTTCAATGAAAAAACAGCCTACGGTAGACCTGAAACATTAAACTTGTCGAAGGGCTAAAGAATCGGGGGAAGTACAAATTAGGCTTAGGTTAGGATTTACACAGCAGTGAAAGTAGAAAATTTTATTCACAGTTCTTAAAAACAGAACCATTCAAGCTCGTAATAGATCACAATGTGGGCTTGATATGCATATTTCATAAATTTTGTCAATAATCAATCTTACCAGCTTGACTTTGCAGGCGGTTCAATATCAATATTATCTTCGTCTTTAGGTAATAAACGCACTGGAGCAGCCATCTTCGGATTCTGATAAAGAATTTCTAACCTTTCATTTTTAGTCTGTAAAATCAAGTGGAAAGAAAATGAGCCCTATTATAGTTTATTTTATCTGAATTCGCTCAGAGCAAGGTTATAGGAGACTTTTAATAAGAGTCACCTATATAAACAATGATGTTTTTTCACTTACATATAAGAATCTATATAGCACAGTCATACATGCCAGAGTACTCTACTGGCATAGACACCGAACTTTGAAAATTCCAGGGTGTGCCGCCGGTCAACAACTTTTCAGGAGATATATATATTCAAATGCTACAACGTTGATTGCAACGATGCTTATTTTACAAAAAATGGGTTATTCTACCAATTTCCTATTGCTGCAATAACACGCATTGCGTCATTATTTTGCACTTTTTATTTTGCAAATAATCTCCGAAAACCGGAACCACAAAGCTGCCACAGTACATTTTTTTCCATTCCTGATATATTTTTTCCTTGTACGGTATGCACACAGTGATGCAGCTAGAGAATTTTCAGTGTGGCAATTTTTTAAAAACATCTAATGGTAATTGTAGCCATAATATCATACGTCAACAGCGGTTCGTATTAATGTTTTGGCAACTATGCAATAACATGGCCAAGTTTGAAAAAAACAATGTAAGATTTAAACTAAACTTCCATGTTTACTACTAAATAACGGTTCAAGAGGTTGAGTGAAACAAATTGATTAAAAGGCATTGGCTGCCTTCGAAACTAGCTTCAAATAGAAACCGCTCCTTTTGGTCAATCAAATATGCTTGCTTTGACATGCATTAATTACTCTTAATCTAATCTCTAGATTTGCCAGCACTCGATTGCCCCTAAATGATTTTCCAAGGAATTTTGACATCACTACACTCGATTCAAGTGTGACCAATCAAGACAGATACTATAGAATTTGTTGACAATACCAATGTCCAACTTGGAAGGTCCGAAGCAATTAAAGTTAAGGTTTTAATTTCATTTTCAATGAATTTACTGATATTATTACGATCACTTTGATACTAAACATGGCTCAGTTGCTGGAGGACCTCATAAAGTATATTGAATTACATTAAAAGTATTTAGTACTTTTTGAAACAGTTTGTCAAGAAACCAATATGATATTTGGGCCTTGTTAATAATGCGTCTCTAAGGTACATGTCAAGTTCAGGCCAAGGCTGGTAGTACGGTACGGTACGGTACGAAGTTCGGTACGGTACGATTGAATTTTCCGGTACGATAGTACGATACGATTCATTTTTCAATTTTCGTACTTGGTACGATACGGTACGAAGTTCGGTATTTATTTCGTACCGTACCGTACTATTTTTCGTACCTTCGCATTACACTTTATTCTTCTCAAATTAATTCAAAAAATTATTTCATTTACCAGCTATGCAGTTTCATAACGGGGAGCTGATAATATAAATTGTGTCTATGAAAGAATATTTAAATAAGGGGCAATTTTAAAATGATTAAAAGCGGCGGAGGTATGGTAATAAAAATGCAACTGATTTACTTGAACTGATTATATGAGCTATGTAGTATATCGGTTTTAGGTATATATAGGCCGTTGATTTATGACGTCCTAATCGGAATGCATTTTTCTGTAATAACGAAAGTTGTGATAGCCCAATTAAAATCGACAAGATAAGCAGCATTCATAATACTAAAAATCGCGGTGTAGGTTTCTGAATATATCGTCAGCATCGCCGACGAACTTTGACCGGTTTTTATGTAAAATTCACAATGGCGTAGGAAGCACTGCCCGAACATACCAACTTCAGTAGCGGATCCAGAAAAAAATTTAGGGGAGCACATTTTTTCCAACATGCAAACATAGGCTTTCAAATTTACAAAAAGATTAGGGTGCCGGGGGAGCGCAAAATTCTATTGAGAACGAAACAAAAATACATGTTTTAAGAGTGAAATAAACATTACCAGACAGGAAAATGTACCTGAGCGTCGGAAGCCCGCTGAAATTTTTGTAAAAATTGAATAAAAAATTTCACTTTATAGGCTCAATGCTACGAAATATACAAAATTAATCGGGGAAAAATATTGCGCAACGCAGGCGCGCGAAAATTTCATGCAAATTAAATTGAAAACTCTCCCCCCCCCGACCAACTCTGCAACTAAGTTAACCAGTAAGTTAACCGCTATTACGTTTTGTTTGTACTCTGACACGCACAAGTATATTATCAGAGCAGTAACATCAGAATATAAAGATATATTTGGGCTGTTTTGAGTTGAGTGTTAGATGATGCTCATCTTAATTAGAAGGTATATTTTGTTAAAACAGCGAAGTCGCGATATAGACAACGAGGCATGTCGGGAATAAGTCTGTCTGGTATTAACAAATGAATAGCATTATTCAGTAATGTGAAGAGAACGTAAACCCATGCGTGGTGCACAACGAACATTCTTTTGTCGGGAGAGAATTTCTTGCGACGACATAATGCTGCTAATATGCTAAATACTGCTTCATGTCAGATTTTTTCGCGAAAACTGTGCTCATCCTACCACCATTTATCACCCCCGGTCTACCATTCTCATAATATGCGCAATGTGAACAATGATATTGGGGTGACATATGCTTAGTTACGCCCATGTTTTACTGTGCAGGATTTTAAACCAGATAGCATAAAACTGCATCACTTTGATGTGAGATATTGGCGACGTTTCTTGCAGTGGCCAGATTTTACAAATAAAGCTGATTTGGACATTGGTTGTTGGTACGGTACGAAATTGCTGCTCAGCGAATCGTACCTGTTTTCGTACTAGTACGAAATTTAGTACGATAAATGAAAAATATTAATCGAACTTAATTTCGTACTGGTACGAAGTTCGGTACGATGTACGAAAAAAATAATATCGTACGGTACGGTACGGAAAATTTTTGAAAGGTACGGTACGAAGTTCGGTACGAAATTATTTTGCTGGTTCGAAGTACGATAAAAATTTCGTACCGTACCGTACTGCCACCCTTGGTTCAGGCAGAGTAATACACACCCGGCAGTGGATTATGATTTGAGTTCAATATTTTAAAGAAAAACAAAGTTTGCTCCTTCTTATATATACATAATTTATTAAACTAAAAAAAAGACTTTGGTTACTATCTACGAATTTGTCTAATATGAAAACTAAATCGTGAACTCAAAATTGCTGCTCTATTGATCTGATCGATTATATCTATCAAAGTGGTAAAATTGACTCATCTACCTGGTTAGGCATCTAAATTTGTGTGGCGGGGCAACCATCAAAATAATTTGCGTTTTTACTGTGGCCATGGGAATCGGAACTTATATGACGCATCATTATTATGATCAGTTTGATACCAAACATGTCTACTTGCTCAAGAAACTAATTAAGCCTGTCGGGTGCTGATCGTATTGCGTTGCGGGAGAAGAATGATAGTGTAAAATAGGTCGTGACAATGCGAGAAACTAACCATTTATAACATTAAATATGTAATAACAATAGGGACCATTCCACAATAGATATTTGATAGCAAAGTCACACGCGGCATGTACGGTAATAAATTGATTCCACGCATTTCAAAATAGCCAGCAAAGAACAGAACAAGTCATTTTGCAAAATTAATTAACTAATCGCCGGTCCCGCTATATGTTTTATCAAAAAATGAGCCCGGTGAATGTTTCCTTGCCAAATGAAGTCAGAAAATGGGTCCCATTCGTAAAGGAATATATAGAAAATAACCAGGATAATTAAAAACAGGTTTTTTGAGTGAGTGATAATAATCAAACTGTACAAAGAGCTTTGAAAACATCAATATTCTTAAATATTGACTATTTTAAGATAACGCATGTACCGGTACTTTGAAGCGTTGTTCAAAACGCCCCTGAATTCTGATTTTTTTTGCTCCCAATCTTTGAAATTTGTAATTGCGCCAAACGGTTCAAGTTAATTTAAACAGTACAGTATGGTAATAGCAGTTCTTTTTTGAGCATATCGTGTCGAATCTGAGCCCGAATGTTACCTGCAAGATTTGTCTTTTTAAAGATTCCAGGTCAGACTGTGCTCTTTTTGATTCTTTCTCAGCCAGAGTAGATTGGCTCTGAAACCCAGTTATTTCCTCCTAGAATCACACAAGAATTAAAAAAATACAGAGATTAAATTCTCTCAACGTAATTGTAAAGGACAATTTTAGGAAATTTGAAACTTATAATTTGCTACACGTGACATGTAGCAGGAAAGAGATCGTCTGTCCCACACATGGTAATTTATATCATGAAATGCCGATTAATTGAATAACAGTGGATAAACTAATTACATAATACAATATTTCTCAAGAAGTAACATTTCACATTAACATTTCGGAATTAACATTTCGATTTTAATAACGGAATGAAAAAAAAACAATATACTTCATTCGCACTCCTATTCTTACGAACTCTAAAATATTCATACCCTTCGCATGTTATGGAATTTGATCTTATTCATTACAAGTTTTTTTCATAAAGACAAAATACAGACAAATTGTTTTTTGTTATATGGGCCATCCGTGCCTCATTGCCACTATCAATAAAACAAATTACAAAATGACAACAGATTCATTTTAGCAATTGCAAGAACTTCACATGCCGAAAATTTAAATAGATGGTACCGCAAGTCGGTTCCTGTGATAAAACAAACAATGAATGCAAAAAACAAAATTTTACTTGAAGCTTATTTCTTTGACTTTCTAAATCTCTAAGTTCAGATGAAATTGATCTTTTAATTCTTCGCAATTCTTCAACGTGTTTAATACTCCTAAAAAGTATCAAATATGAGTGAAATCATAATCTTTGACCTTAAGTAAATAATTTTTCTTTTATTCATTTTATCTTTATTATTTTGCTTTTTATTTCCGAGGCACAATCGTATCTAAAGAATACTGTGGTGATCATTTATTAAGAAATTGAGTTGTGAAACCAACCCAGAGTTTAGTTTGCTCAAAAACTAGTCTAATAAGCACCAAAACAGAAATTATGTTTTGTCAAACATAAAACACTGATGAGACGCTCCTCATTGATGCGATCCATACTTCACAAAAGATGCTTTAGAAAAATTTTTCTGTTTGGGTAAAGATAATTAATAGTCCCATTACAGTAACAATAATAAATATAATATCGACCAGTAGAGTAACAAGTACAGAATGGATACGGTATAAATACACTTGCTGATACCTCATTAATACTAGCTCTTTAGCACCTAAATGGCCAATAGTTGGTTCCTTTTAGTCGCTGCTTCCATTCTTGCTAAATGGATACATGACTGACTGATACGACCTCAAATTAAATTCAGCATCAAGTCCATCTCGCTGGATAACAGTTCCTGATTGGGCAGATATAAAATAATGAATGGTGAAATGACCGATCGCAATTACAGAAAGAATGAACAGTATCAACTTTGACAACTTTGTATTGACGACACATCTGAATACAAAAAATGTAAGTAAAGTTGAGAGAACATTGAGGATCAATAACAAAGTTTTTGAAAAAGGCTTAGCAAGAAATGGCAGACGTACAGTATGTCGGTTAAAATCAGCACAGAAAATTGAAAACGCAAAGGTTTATTTCGTTCCGCAAAATATTTAAATTCATTCAAATCTGAGACCGACAGAAATCGTTTATTTTAACATATCCGCTAAAAAAAAACACACAAATAAAAATTCCAAGTTCAAGAAATACAAATCCAAGAGAAAGCTTACAATATTAAACACTAGCTTAATAAAGGAATGCTAAAAAATTTGTACAAAACAGCATTAATACTAGACTCCGCACAGATTTTTATTGATTTAATTTCAATAGGGAGGAATCGATAGCCGCAAAAATATGCTTAGCCCAAAAACCCCAGTAACATGTCACATAAACTTACATAGCCCCAATGCTGAATGTGCTGAACGGGGAAAATATCATTGGTTTCATTATCTACTGGATCATCCTTATTAACGATGACAGAAATTAGGGATGTAGGTTTCAAGATTTCCAATATATTTAAATAACATATTAAGTGATTCTAACCAGATTTTAATGTATTTCCATTGCAAATATCTCAAGTTTTTCATACTCTATATATAAATACATGTATATATACAGTATATATACATATTTTTATATTATATTCGAAAAAATGATTTTATTCCCAATTTGATTACAAAGAAAATATATATATACATTTGGAACTTGCACCCTAAAGATAATACTAACCTTGCTATATTGAAAAAATTTGGGATGCTGTAAGATCTACCAACTTTGTTGTTATTAATTATCATATTTTCAAATCTGCAATAATCATAGAACAGGTGTACAAGTTAGTTAATAATATTCTATTCAACAATAAACACACATTACTGGTACGGTAACAGTTTACACAGGGACCCCGGGAAGCCAAATCATCTCAACTTTGTTTATAAGTACTAGGATATGTTGTTTTGCCAGAAAAATACATTAGATGGGCGTTATGGTAATACAGGTACATTATTTTTATTAAATTTTATAACCTATTTCTTTTTAATTCCCTCTCAGCGAGGTTATTCTCATTAGCAGGGGTTACCGGTACTAAAATTACCGAAACGACCGCGCAAAAAGTGGAAGCACGGAAACGACCCTGAAATATGCTCTCTGCTGGCCGATCAAATAGGTTGTCCCTGGAACCCCTAATTCCAGAGAAACTTTTCTGCGGTTAACCATTTCTTCTATTCCATAGAATAAAATCCAATCTTATCCCGGAACTTTACAGTTTAAGCCACATCGCAGACTGCACAGCATACAAAATTTCCGGGATTTAGAGCAGCGTTACTTCCACGAATTTTTATTTCATCCTTTCACTGCTAGGCTACTACAACGCTACACTAAAATTCGTGAGCAGGTAAGCAAATTCCCATGAAATTGAGAGAGGTTGGTACCGTAGCCAAATATTGCGCATACGGCTGGCTGCACAGCGCTTGGTCAGCGCTATCTGCTATTGAGGCGGCTTGTCGGAGGGCTGGGCTCCTGTGAGGCTGGCTCGTACGCGGCAGGTTTCAAGAGGCTGACTCACACAAGCAGCAAGAGTGCTGTTTTCAAATGCAATATTTTAAGCGATTCGAATACATGTTCAATTCAGATGATTAAAGTACATGTTTCTTTGATTCGGTATTATTTGAAAATTATTTTGAGAAAAAATTTAATAAGATATGATGAAATTTAACTTGGATTTCGACTTGGTTTGATCACATGCCTAGGCTAGAATTGACATATATTTTTTATATTGCCGACCTATTCTGCTCTTGTACAATTGGTGAAATCCTAGGATTAGCTATAGATCGTTTTGCAGAAACCATCAACTAGCCTTTTTAAACAGAATGAGAATTGTTATGAGAACCTTATAAAATAAACCAATCATAATACAAAATTTTAGAGTTCTGATGATTCCAAATGAAGATAAAAAAAAAAATTACATTCAAGGAATTACTACTTTCATCATGACGTCATTTGGTCATAGAAATTCCTAGAAGTCTTCTCTATTTTTCAAATATATAAATACTGGATTTTGAATTGAGCTTGGAGATATACTGATTTCAATTGTCTTGTGTCACATTTGAAGCCAGCACTTCAAATTTTGCTACAATAATCGAATTAATTCCTGAAGATTTGTCTACCTTCATAAAGTCATCGTTTTGAGGAAAAAACGATGAAACAATATATATAAAATATTTTTATTTGCGGTTTACGATGATCATGGGCAATTGGGGCAGGCGGTTCGCTTCTCGTATACAACATAGGAACCCGAAATTTAGAGGTGAATGCTGGTTTCGATGACTATATGATGGTCGTATCGTCCCTCAAAATCAATACCGTTAAAATCAATGTTGTTTAATGAGTGCATTTGTGTGTATATTTTCTGGTCGATTAAAAAATTAATTTCTCCCCCCCCCTCCCTTGAAAAAGTATTCGACTCAGTTCAAATTTAGCCACATTTCTCAAAACGGCCCTCGAAGTTTACTCTTTCTATAGTTTTTTTTAACTTGCACTTTAAAACATCAAGACTGGAATTTCTTGTCCAAGAGGGTAAACATGAGAAAAATGCTTTTTTTAATGTGATAAAAATATTTTTCTCGTATTTAAAGATCGTTTGAACCCCTTCCCAGTATTCAGCTTTGCGAAGTAAGCATCACAAGAGCCCATTACATATTAGAAACTTTGTTTTTGCCATCACAAGCCACAGATACAGCGCTTAATTATATGGTGCAATTCATCAGTGATTTAAGCTAAATAATAGTAACTATTGCTGAACCAAAAATGTCTCGCAAAATCGTATTTTAGACCTGATTGTTTTTTAAAGTGAAAATTTTCACGCGCCTACGGCACGCTGCTATACCTGATTCCATATATGAGTTAATTTCGTAAAAAAATTCCCCAAATTTAGCTGATAGTCATTCAAGTCGAGGTTTAAAACGGCATCATGATGGTGACTATACAATTTATGACGTCACAAAAAATTCAGCTTTTTGGTTAGAACATGTTCCTACGCCTATGCAGTATGTCTCAACTGCATTTGTTTGATTTGCTCGCGTTTATACTATATATTTGTGGAATTTCTCTGTGGTCTTTCTGTTTACTATTCAGTGAATTTTGGGTAGGGATACCGAATGCGAATATGTAGATTTATAAAATCAAATTTTTATACTTTTCATAAAATACTCGCGCTTTTTTCAGCCTATCATGACAAAGTTGGTGAAAATATTTGGCCTTTGTTAGAAGAAATTTTCAATGTTTCACTGCAATGCTGTCGCTTGCTTGATCTCCTGTAATTAAATAACAAAACATTTTAATGGGCTAAAAAGGTTATTCTACATAAAAAAAATATTATCTTTTTCATAAAGTTGAGCGTGTAGAAGCAGACATCAGTATAGTATAGTTTATTTAACCAGCATGTGAAAAATGAAAGGCGACAAAAAAAATATAGTTAACAAGCAATAATTTATTAAACATCACATGTGGAGGGCATCACAGAGAACCCGTTGTGGGTTTTCGAGCTGTGAAACCGGAGTGCTCAAGGTAAATTGATTAAATATACTTCGAGAGGAGCAGTAGTTAGAAATAAATGGGGTTGGAGAAGAAAAAGTCGGTGCAATGGACGGAAGTAACTCATTCTGTAAATATATAACAGTATTTCACAACAAAAAAGGATAATGATTCAAGTACAAAGCCGAACTGAAATAAGCAGGACAATCATGGTTTTTTAGGAATCGAGTATCAAACTGTGACGAATTGCTGACGGACAGAAGAAGATTGCTTTTTTAAGTGATTCTTTAGATAGGAAGAATATTGACACTAAAACAAATTTAATCGGATTCAGTGTTGCATATACATTTTTCATACAATGATTATTGTAAAAATGCAAGAATAATACTGCTACTGTGGAAATAGAAATAATTTAAAAAATATATTAAATTCAATTTAGTTTACCGTTTATTGTTTTGCAATTTTGGTCAGCTTTATTATTGTATCAAAAAGGGAGTACTGGTAGTTCAGCCAAAAGTCAAAAAGGAAAAGTTTTTCATAGTCGTATAATAATTTGGATGACATTCCTAGCTGCAGCTAAGCAGCTAGGATTTAGCTATACCAAACAGAGACTATCAGCTCAAAATGATAACATAGGTAACTTAGCTATACATGCCCACACACAATAACATACATATTTAAAATAGGTATGTAATTGTAGTTGAAACCATAAGTTTGTGCTTTAATAAGCCAATATAAAAAAAATGAAATCAAGTCAGGATTCACGACTAAAACGGTTTGATTCAAATTCTCCTACCACATAATAAAATTCATGTTATAGGTATACACTAACCTAAAATTTCATTATTCCTCAAAGCCATCAAGAATATGTTTTTTTAAAAGTCGATTGAATGTAGCAGAAGAGCTAGCCTTGAAATCATGTGGAATTTTTTCACACACCTCAATGCCCACAAATTTCAAAGATCTTCTTGAAATTAATGAAGCGCATTGAAGTGTAAAATAAACTCTTCTTACCACACTACGTGTGGAATGAGTATGAACATCTGAAAGTTTAAGGAAATAATTATGAAAAATTGGCGGTAGTAGATTATTTTTAAATCTAAACATAAACTTCGCAACTTCACATAGATAAATGTCATTCAATTTAAGCAAATTACTCTGAAGGTAAAGAGAATTAATGCAAAGGCGTTTTGATTCTACAGATAATAAACATCTGAGAATTTTGTTGTGCAGTATTTTCAAAGGATGCAGAGTTGTTTCATTCGCACAACCCCATGCGAGTATTCCATATTTCAATCGAGAGTAAATCAGACTATGATAGAGCATTTTAAGAGTATGAAAATCAACAATATGTCTAAGTTTATAAAGAATACCCAGAGACTGTGACAATTTGCTGGAAATATGATCAACATGACACTTCCATGATAAATTTTCATCTATTAATACACCAAGATATTTTATGGATTTAGTCCTTTCTATTTTTATTTGTCCAATTTTTAGATGAAAATCAAAGCCAATCAATCTGTTGCCTAGATCCAAACAACATGAACTTGGTTTTTGAGTGGTTCAAAGACAGTTTGTTCGATTTTAACCATTGATCAATTTTATCAATTTGTTTATTCATCGATAATTGCAATTCAGTGATGTTAAATGCAGAATCTAAAAGGGCTGTGTCATCAGCAAATAAAGTTGAATCTAGAGAAGATAGAGGTAAATCATTTATATATATATATAAGGAACAGCAATGGGCCGAGTGTACTGCCCTGTGGCACACCACAGGCTATATATTCAAGATTAGAGGACACATCATTGCTCTCGATGTATTGCTGACGCTGGCTTAAATATGATTGAAATAGTTTAAGAGGTGTACCCCTTATGCCATAATGTGACATTTTATCCAAAAGTATTTCATGGTTAACAGTATCGAAAGCCTTGGCTAAATTCAAGAAAACTGCACACGATAATTGTTTATTGTTAATATTTTCAATAATTTTTTCTTTTAATTTAGTTATTGCTAGTTCAGTAGAATAGTCGTTTCGAAAACCAAACCGGCAGGCACTTAGTGTATTATTTTTTTAGAAGTAAGTGGAAATACGAGAATACAAGAGTTTTTCAAATACCTTAGCAAACTGAGAAAGTAAGGAAATTGGTCTGTTATTATTAGGATCTAGCTTCGATCCCTTCTTGTGTATTGGGACAACTTTTGCAAGCTTTAAAACATTTGGATAAATTTCTTGTTTAAAACAGGCATTTATCATTTTGGTCATAAAGGATGCTAATATATTTTTTGCTATTTTGATAAGTTTAATAGAATTCTATCACTTCCTATGGCTTTTTTCTCATCTAGCTTACCAAGAAGATATTCCACCTCTGATGATGTGACATCATGAAGGAAAAATGAATTACAAGAATTAGGGCCAAGTGGGATCCCCTTGGTATTACAAGGCACTATTATTGCATCTGCCAATTTACGGCCAACATTAACAAAATGACTATTCAAGGCATTACAAATTTTATAACGATTAGTGATTTTTCTTCCACAAACATCAATACATGTGGGCAGATTTTCACACATGGTATTTTTTCCGATAATCTCCTTAATCTGCTTCCACGTCTTCGCAATATTTTTTTGACATGTTAGGAGCCGGTCTTTATAATATTTTTCTTTAGAAATGTAAACTAATTTTCTTAGATAGTTTTTGTACACTAAATACTTCTTAAAATAATTTGAATTTTTATCAAGATAAGATTTTTTATACATAATATTTTTTCTTTTCATTGATATAAGAAGACCACGAGTAATCCAGGATTTCAGTTTCAATTTAGTTTCTTTCTTAGAGAGAATTTTCAGAGGTACATGCCTATCAACAACATCTCTAATAGATTTAATAAATGCATTAAACATATCATCAGCATGATGTCTTAAGTTAACTTCACGATTCAGAACTATATTCAAATGTTCAAGATAATTACTCTCATTAAAGGATGAATAATCTCGCTTATAAAACTTGACTGCATGTTTTTTACATGCTAATTGAATTTCAACAAGTAGTGGAAAGTGATCTGAAAGATCGTAAGTTATAATGTTGGTGGATGTTGCTACTTGCATATTATTAAAGTAAAAATGATCAATCAATGTCGAACTGTTTTGTCCTATTCTGGTTGGTCTGTTAATGCCACAAAGAAAGCCAGCACTATGAACACTATTTATGTAATTTTTCACTTTCGAATCAAAATCATATTTTAATATATCAATGTTAAAGTCACCGATAATATATGTACTTGAATTAGAACTACCAAGATAATTTAAAACTGTTTCCAGTTCATTTTGAAATTCAGAGTATAAATAAGAGGGATGTCTATATATATTACCAATAATTAATTTTTTCCTTGACAATTTTGAATCATTACAAGTATTAATTTCGATCCATAAGTTCTCGCAGCCATCGATACTGAAAAAAAGATCAGGCCTTTCCATAGCATGAACATATACACCAATATACACCACCACCCCCCCACAATAGTGGGTGAGTCTTGATGAAAAAAATTATAGCCAGCAATTAATACATTTTCCATATTATGACTCAGTTTGGTTTCCGAAATTGCCAATACTTCTGGGAGATTAGATGTTTTATGAAGTAAATATTCTATCTTGGACTTATTACGTGACAAACTACGTACATTAAAATGTAATATTTGTAAACTTAGATTAGATTTTTTAGCAATTCTATCAATGGCATCTTGTGTGCTAACATAGTCACTTCCAAGATCACATTGAAAACATCAGGTATAGGGGCCAACTTATTGTCAGTACTTTCAGTACAGTCAAAGGAAGAACTTCTATCAACATCTAAGGGTGGCAGTACGGTACGGTACGAAATTTTTATCGTACTTCGAACCAGCAAAATAATTTCGTACCGAACTTCGTACCGTACCTTTCGAAAATTTTTCGTACCGTACCGTACGATATTATTTTTTTCGTACATTGTACCGAACTTCGTACCAGTACGAAAATAGGTACGATTCGCTGGGCAGCAATTTCGTACCGTACCTAACTACCAATGTCCATATGTCTTCACAATAAGATCTGGCCACCGCAAGAAACGTACCAACATCTTACTATAAAGTGATGCAGTTTTATGCTATCTGGTTTAAAATCCAGGACAGTAAAACATGGGCGTAACTAAGCATATTCACCCCAATATCATTGTTCACATTGCGCAGCTTATATATATCTTTACAGCGATGTTTCACCTCTGATAATTTTACGTGTCAAGTACAAAACAAAACATAATAGCGTTGGTTACTGTGTTAACTTAGTTGCATTGTTGGTGAGGGGAGAGAGTTTTTAATTTAATTTCCATAAAATTTCCGCACGCCTGCGTTGCGCAATATTTTCCCCGATTAATTTTGTATATTTCGTAGCATTTAGCTTTTAAAGTTAGAATTTTTATTCAATTTTACAAAAATTTCAGCGAGCTTCCGGCGCGAAGATTCAGTTTCATTTTTTGCCTGTCTGGTAATGTTTATTTCACTCTTAAAAACATGTATTTTTGTTTCGTTCTCGATTAAATTTTTGCGCGCCTTTTCTCTAGGCACCCTGGTCTTTTTTTAAATTTCAAAGCCTATGTTTGCATGTTGAAAAAAATGTGCTCCCCCTAAATTATTTTCTGGGTCCGCCATTGTAGTCGGCATATTCGGGCAGTGCTTCCTTCGCCATTGTGAATTTTAAATAAAAACAGGTCAAAGCACATCGGCGATGCTAACGATATATTCAGAAACTACATCGTGATTTTTTTATTATTCTTGCTGCTTATCTTCTCGATTTTAATTGGGCTATCACAACTTTCGTTATTACAGAAAATGCATTCAGATTAAGACGTCCTAAATCAGCGGTCTATATGTATTACACGTAATCAGAAATTTTTACGCCACTGCAGTAAAACCGATATACGACATAGCTCATCTAATCAGCTCAAGTGAATCCGTTGCATTTTTATAATACCATACATGCGCCGCTTTCAATCATTTTAAAATTTCCCTTTAGTTTTAAAATCTTACTTAGACGCAAAGTATATTATCAGCGCCCTGTTATGAAACGGCATAGATGTTAAATGAAATTATTTTTTTGAATTCATTTGAGAAAAATAAAGTGTAATGCGAATGTACGAAAAAGAGTACGGTACGGTACGAAATAAATACCGAACTTCGTACCGTACCGTACCAAGTACTTACCGTACTATCGTACCGGAAAATTCAATCGTACCGTACCCTACTTCGTACCGCACCGTACCGTACTGCCAGCCTTGTCAACATCATAGCCAGTAGAAAGATTTTCAGCAATGCACATGCGACAGTAGTATGGATCATTACTGTTCCCTAGATTAACAAACTGTTCTTTACTTAAAAACGAACATTGGAGATGTATCCAAAGTTTGCAACTATCACAGTAAATACTATCAGTATTAGAATCAAGGTCAAATGAATTTATGCAAAATTTGCATCTGTCTTCACAAGATGAATTTGCCATTGATATAGGTTAATAATAAGCAACAAAAAATGAATAGCAAATTTTCGGCATTATTGATTGCCTGCGTACACATGAGAAAACATTGAATTTTATCCAAGTCTGCTAGACATGAAATTTTGAGAGCGTCCGCACCTTTAGTTTTGTGAACATACACATTGCCATGGTAAGTGTAGGCGTATCTATATCCTTTTTTTTTTTTATTTGTCGAGCCTGATAGAACAGGCCTCTTTGAAGATCACTCAAATTCTCATTTAAAAAAATATCCTTCTCATCATTCAGTTTCATCAAATTTGCCTTTTTCCAGCCAAAATTTCATCTCGTTTGTTTTGTCTACAGAAGCGAACTATCATGCCTGGATTTTCCAGCCTTCTCTAGGCCCCAATCTGTGTGTGGCAGATATATCTTCAGTTTTCACAGTGACATTCAGCATTTTCGCAACTTTTTTCACAATATCTATAACATTTTCATTATATTTCTGTTTATAGCCATGAATCTCTAAATTAAGTCGTCGCCCATATTGATCCAAATTGTCATGTTTTTTTTTCTTGACTGCTTAGTCTTGCATTCAGTATAGTTAATTCAGATTGTAGCTTTAGGATTGTTTTATCATTTCCTTTAATCTTTTCCTCCATTTCAGAAATTTGCTTACATGCATCAACATAGTCCTGATTTAAACACGAATGACTTTGCTTCAAGTCACTCACGTCACGGATAAGAACTTCTTTGTCTATTTGTACTTTACCAACTTGCGATCTTAATTTATCATACTTGACACCAAGTTCATTTATTGCTGCTGTGTTTTCTGTAACAATCCTCTCAATGTTTTTATTTTGTTTGTCAGATTGCTTCCTTCATCAGAATTTGCATCTCATCTCGTATCACTGATACGATTCTCAATTGATAAGTATCGAGCAGGTCCCTCATATCCAGCATGGGTGGTCCAAGACCTAAATTAATATTTCCTTGTTCTGATGTCATAGAACTACTGGAAAGAGGACTTTCCTTAAGATTTTTATTGTGGAAGTCATCTAGGTGGTCAGCGACAGTGTCATGGAACACACCAGTAGTTTCGATACCATTAGAACCATTTTTTCCAGTACAAACTGCCCTATCGGACATAGATCAGCCAAAGACTGCTCTAGGCTAAAGCTTGTTAATGCGCACTTACGTTGTGCCCCGAATTTTTTGCTATACATTTGTTAATTGTGCAGTTGATTGAAGTTTTTATGCATATTGTATTTGGCCCCTCTGAAATGATGTTTACAGTTTAATCGTCTTCCGACGAAAATCTTCTAACTCAATTATTCGAATGCTTTATTCATTATTGGAGTTGCGCATTTCTAAATTGGTTTGTTTTGATTGGTGACCGTATTGGTAAAAGGTGCCACGAGACGAGAAAATTCGCCACGTTAAATTTTCGACTCATCAGTACGCTTCTGTTTGACTCAAGTCGGTAGCGTTAAAGTTTAGGTGGTTTTTCGTGTGTGTTGTTTCAAGCTGGTTATTCAATGTTAGGAAAATGATTGAATTTGGTTTAGGTGACTTGTATTTGTACTATGGATCTAAAACATGCCCCTAACTGTCCAGGTTGCGTAGTTGCTTAGTTTTTTGGTCTAATTTATTCATTTAGACAGTAGCGAAATGCTAGTGACTTCACACGTTTGTTTATAATAAACGACCGAAACATGATAACACTTGGCGAAACGAGAGCTGTTAGTTGAATTAACGACTACTCTCGCTTTGACCGCGCGGGATATGTCATGTAGAGCTGTATTTAACCTTTTTATGGGTTAGACTGGATTCTCCTCCCACTAGGATATTACCACAGTGTCAGGTATGTTCTGGGCTTGTTTGGCACTTCACCGTTTGTCGCGGTTTTGTGTCGATCATGCTCGACCCTTTGCTGACGCTCCGGCCGCTATGGCCGTGTGAGCACGTTATACGATTGTTTCTTTTTCAGACTATTAAACTTATAGTGTGCTCTCACAATTAATTCAGAATCGCACGCAAGCACGCAGAGTGGGCATGGAGAACCAAGAATGTAATTTGCGTCCAGGCATACCAATATTCATACGCTGCATCAAAGGTTGTCACAATTTATCCTTGCGTTCATAACATGATTTGTGTGGGCGCAACTTTTGAGGCTCGCAGTCGGAGAATTTGCTGCAACTGTATTTTCTCATGTTTGCTGTTTATTCCAACTCTTGCTGCAAGGTATAAGACATTTTCTGGCACATACCAGTGTTCTGTTGTTTTCAATATAAACTTTTGTTAAACCACTGGTTTTGTGAGGTGTGTCCGTATTGTGTGCGCATATTGAATTCAGAAGAATAGAGCACCAGGAAAATAGGCGCAAATCGCCTATTTCAGCTAAGAATTCAGGCCACCATTAGATAGAAACGTCATTGGGCGGTTTGGATCTTACAATGCAAAAAGGGTGTATAACATCACACGCCGTACAGACCAAACTTTCAACGTTGCCAGTTGACTGTTTCAAAACGAGTACTTCTGTTATGCACAAGCTATTGACCATATGGCGAGCCGCGTGCAGACACCAGTTCCGGATCGGGGTGAAGGTTTTTGGCTTAACAGAGTTTCAGGCTTACTAACGAGGCGTCCAGCGGACCTCTCGCATATAATCATCGTCCATCCCGGGATTCGAATTTACATCATGACGATCAGAGATCAGATCACGTGTAGCTCGAAGCGTATTCCTTTTCCTACGCTTTTAACGATTCAGCCAACCGGGCCTGTTGCCATTTGGGTTTGGGGCCCGGATACTCGTATGACGGTCTGTGACACAGCCTTGTCGTTGGCTGCGCGCCGATAAGTAGTTGCAAATTTCGATACTGGAGCATTTTGTTTCGCCCGCTTCGTCGGAATTTGTCGGAAATATAGGGCTGCTCTAATCTATGCATTTCAACTTTGAAATTTGGACAGTTTTGAAGGCCTCATAAATATTGTGAATTTTTGACAAAGTATCGGTAAAGGCTCATTTTGAAGCATCGACAGATATTGGAAATTTGAAGTTTCGACAGCATCGATATTGGTAATTTCGAGTACAGGCATTATCGGTACCGACTCGTTTTGAAGTATTGGTATCGACAATTGTGATTGTCGGCAGTATCGTATCGGCTTAATTTCAAGCAACGGCATTGGCAATTGTGAATTTCGGCTCAATTTTAAGTATCTGTAACGGCCGGTATCGCAAAATTAGAATTTCGGCAGTATCGGTATCGGTTCATTTTGTAGTATCAGTATCAGGCAGT
Source organism: Styela plicata (assembly GCA_963675895.2). NCBI lineage: Eukaryota > Metazoa > Chordata > Ascidiacea > Stolidobranchia > Styelidae > Styela > Styela plicata. The sequence goes on from OZ023142.1 coordinate 1,718,243, forward strand.
GTCGATATTTTTGAGTATCGACGTTATCGATGTCAGTTCATTTTGAAGTACCGCATAAGTTGCGTCTAACCCTTTTGTCTGTAAACTTCATGATTTATTTTCTTTGCTTCATGCCATTCGTTGATGAATTTAATGGAAGCTGATTCGGACTGTGTCACCTATCGGAGGCACATACTTGACAAAATGAAGTTTCGAATTGGTATTGTCATGCTACACCATTTGGCTGAAAGGTATTATCGAATAATGAAATTAATATCTTTTACAGTTTATATATATGGTACAGATTTCTCGCCGTCTGTCGATGAATGACAAGTGTAAATTAAATAGACTGAAATATTATTTACTACTTGATTGGGAAGAGGACTTTTACACGATTGTTCACAAGTTGATTACACAAACAACATAAGAACGATTGATTTAACTTCAGTCAAGATTTTACACGTTAATTTATTTAGGGTTTAGTCGAGAACAGGTCTGACACGCTTCACTAGATTATGATAAAAGTGTCGGCAATTGAAGCCCGTGTTCGCAATGGACTTCGTCACTTTGTCAGAGACTTCCAAAATATAGAACATTTTTAGTAAAGGGGGATGCAACCATTCACGGCAACGACAGCTTGTGACTTGTTGTCGCCGATTCCCAATGCACACATCCACGATTTTCGCTGCCCCGTGCGATGGACACGGCTGAATTTCGTGCTGCTACGGCTCTACGACAAAGTTGAACAATTTCGTACAGCCGTACGACTGACTGACATTTTCCTGCATATTTTGGCGTTTGTATTGACTTGTTAGTAAGGTTTTTAAAGAGTAGATGCTAATAATCGATTTCTCTGGAACTGGGGAGGTAATTCTACACTGATATTATTTGATACTATCTCATCATACGTTACCGGTACAAAGTAGGCTACCGGTACTAGTAAGCGTATGCCTGTCGAATCATTGGAAATATATATATTTTAATGAATTGAGGTTGTATTTTGTTAAAACATTCATATGCAGCTATATATATCAATTGCGGAGGGATAAATAATTTGTAGCGGTCTGCCATCGTATCGGGGACGTGTGTATCAAAATCGCATGCAGCCATTATCGGCTATGAAATGGCCGATCGGGAATTTCCCGATCGTTGTCGTTTTGCCGGTTATGTGGACAGCGCCCTTAACCTGGTTCTGTACTCATTCGAAAACGTAAACATTTTTGGTGTGTCTATATATATTGATTCTCTTTATTTTCCTTTTTTATCTCTTATAAGGGAGGCATCGCTTACTTGCATGTTTTAGGTTAATGGATCTTGTGCGTATTTCTTGTCTATCTGACATACGCTATCTTAGAATGTATATTTATACGAGACGGAAGAAATTCAATCATTTGCTCATTTGATTTTAACGGGTTATCGGGTTTGAATTCGTTCCCGTTATTGAAAAATTGTAGTATTTTTCATCAAATTCTTCATCTTTATTTGAGGCGTTTCTGTGTGAAAAATAAGCTTTCGTTCTTCGGAAGAAGTGAGTCGAGAATGCGGCTTAGCCATATGATGAACTTCAGTGCGGTTGCCAATTCCAAGCGGGTATAGACGTTTTTACCCAGCTATTACTTGTTCTCAATGTTCGAAGAGGGAAGTAGTGTAACCAAAGAACATGTACTTAATATACATTTTGTAGATTTGAATCTGCGGACCGCTGAAATGCGTAATATTCGTGTATATTAAATTATTTATATTTGTAATTATTATACTATAGTGTTGAATATTTCTTGCATAAATATCTGAACGTAGTAGTGATTCTCAACGCTTTACAGTTTGAGCCAAACAAGGCCAATTTTTTATCACTTTGATCAAAGAAAGGATTGGGGGAGCTCCATGAAAGAGGTTTCAAAATACCAATGTTATAGATCAACTTTGCAACATATATATATATATATATATATATATATATATATAATAACAGAATCCTTGACTCAGAAAATCTCTGCAATCGATCTAACCCGAATCCCGAGGCACAAAATTATCCACGAACCACCTATAGATTTTCCTTATCAAAACGACTCGAATGCTGTTACAAAACAATCTTACCAGCACAACTTTCTTTGATTCTTCACAGCTTGCCATTAGATTCTGTATTATCGATATATGATATTCTTATAACTCGAGTGGAAAATTTAAATGTAATATTGCCTAGATTGACTGTTCCATAATGGTCTCAACACACATAGTACTTCTTGATGTCCGATTTTTAGGGGCGGTACCAAAATTTCTGTCGATACTGATAATCACTGCAGCCTCATTTACGCTCGTAGATGCTTGAAACATTTTCCTAATGCCTAAAATTATTCGTATCGACGTATGTTTGCGTGCACTTACGTTTGCTCCAATGTAAATTATTTTGTATTAAATGCGAATTCAAAATCCATGGAACCAACTCAATATAAAAGGATTCAAAGATTTTCGGCAAACGGGTGCTGTAAAAGTTAACATCGATAATAATCGGTAACGGCAATGGTGACAAAAATTTTCCATTATACCGATACTTTGGAAATAGTCGATACGTGGGCACATCTTTAATCTACGACCACCCATTGCGAATGTAAACATATATATAACTGTACTGCAACCAATTTTTATTTATTAATATCCCACATACGCAATACAGAAATTGATAAAGTAGATAAAAAGACGTGTATCGAGGACGTTATTCGATGAATTCTCCATACATACATGTTTTTTTGTTTATTTTGACTCAGATGATATCGTGTAAAAAATCCAACATAGAAAGCTAAAAAATCAAACATCAGAATTAAAAGGTATTTGTTCCATAATACTATCTATGCTTTCAAATACGGAAGTTCATAATTAATTGATTTTTTTTCATGGTTTCTATTTGTTCACAGCAAGGAGGTTAATAAAAATATCATGCAACTATGAGAATCATCTAAAAAAGATGGTTGTATTACAAGAGATTTGGTTTGATAAAACAGATTTAGAATAGTATGTTGTAAAACATATGCGGAATATTGACCATGTTTCGACGACATGACGTGCACGGATTGATGTCCAACAAACCAAAAATTTATTGAACGAACACAGTCAAGCCACATATTGTGGGTTTATCACTTTTAGATTGCTTGGTCATCTGCAAGTTCTAATTGTTTTTGACAACTCACTCGTCAATTGTGGATACTTGGTGGGTAATTTATAATTAAAAACAAAAAAAAAAAACATAAACGGGATTCAAATATTTTCGGTCTTGAAACCGGCTGATATTTTCAAAACACAACATAAAACCGCATTCTGAATCATTAGGCCTTAACTTCACAGAGAACTCCGGTTTTTGGCCAGACTACAGCAGACGTTAACATCCCACTGGAAGTATCGTCGTTCGGTACTACATCGATGGCAATTCGATTCATAGTAACCGGATCAGCCACAATTCTTACAGGATCCCCCAATCGCCACCCAGTGTATTTGGCAGTTGATCCATCGTAGTTTGTAACTTTTCCGGTCTGAAGAAAGTTGTTTATCTTATTATATTAAGTTCAACCTAATTCGAGATGATTGTAGCGCTGTACGTTTGTTCAACTTCATCATGAAAAGTTTGAATGAATTCAGAATAATCTTAACATTATTTACCTAGGTTATGCCGGAACAATTATTTATTTTGCTATGCGAGGTTTTCAAGGTTCAAAGCAGTCCGATTCAAAAAAATTAGAGAAATGCAAAGCCTCTAACTGCATTATAACAATAATAACCATATTTCGGCAATCGCGTGCATGTGGAGAAGAGCGAAAAAATGCTTGAACTATTAAAAAAATGTAAGGTATTATTATCACCTCCGTATCAAAATGCATTCCTAAATAAACGTGGTAAAATGATTTTCTTGTCTTGCGCAGATGACGCATGACTTGCTTAAAATGTCGTTCGCTGTAGATGTTTGCCGGAAATCCTCCTTTACTTGCACAAATTCGAGTAGCTGCCGGGTATCTGATCTCTTCAGGGGGTAATTCAACCCAGAAACACTTCTCTTTGAAATCGAAACTATTTTCGAGTGAATCGCACGAAAAGTTTTCAGGGGTAGTAAGCGGTACCCATTTGAAGGCTTCTAGGAAAGCTGTTAAAAATTATTAAGCGTTATCAAACACTCTCGGACATAATTTCGAGATTCTCCAGTAAATCAATTGTTCGTATCAAATTATGAGGAAATATCCTTAGAGAGGAGATGTAGAGAATAATCCAACCAGGGAATGTATGTTTTGAGAGATCTACCGCTTATGATTTACGCTTCGGTAACAGAATTCATCGATGGCAAATATACAACAAACCATATTTCTATGTGTTCTATGTGTACAAAATGTTTCTACCTGAAATATTAAAATGCATAGTCATTCAGAGTTATTTTGTAGTCCCCATAATATTTCCAGATATCCCAGCTATTTCACAAAAATAGGTCATTTCAAAAACGCTTTCTGAAGAAATAGAGAAGATAAATATAAACTATTTATGCTCCGTCGGAGCGTTTCAATTTTTTGCCGAAAAAAAAAACACTTCTTTTAGCATGAGGGATTTTTGCAAAATCGCAACCCCCAACTCAGTGCTGTGTTTTAAAATATAAACAGCCCATTTACCTTCCGCCGCCAGCTCATTTATCTTTGACGTTAATTCGAAATCTCCCATCGAGTGTGTTGCTGCATAATCATCATGATCACCTTCAGCTCGCCTACATATAAAATTTTCAGATTTTTCTCCGAGAACTGCAATTGCAAAGACGCACAGACATGTTAGTATACCGTTCATTTCGACTGATTGTATAGTTGCGATCCAGTACGAAAAACGAAATACTCGAATACCCGTTAATGGCAAGCACTTATATATAATTCGGATATGTGATGGTTTTGATTGATTTTCATGTGTCGGCATCATACGTTACTTTGAAAAAACGTTTTATTAATTGAAAATCATCACGAACGATAATGAGATGTCTGATCGTGAAATGCAGAAATTGCTCATGGATATGCAAAGGCATTGCAACAAAAGATGAAAAAATTTTTAGAAAAAAAAGCTTGGCTAGGTATGTGTCACTGATAAATCGCGATGCCATTGCGTGATGTTTGTCGCTCATGGTTCACGGAAAATTAAAACAAAGTTAAAATGATCTCAATATAACCTCAAAAGGTTGCGCGCGAAAATGCTTGGGATTTCCAACGTCTTATGCACTGTAAATGCAACTCTTTTATCCTACATACGCTGGTGACTGTAAAACACCCATTGCATATCCACGGCTGCAAACTTGCATCGAAGTATCTTGCTGTATTGCCAATGATGTCTGCATCATTAGTCGTGTTCTGTCATAGATGACCTGACGTTGTAATATTCTAATGGTTTTGTATTGACAAATAAAGTGAAATAGTCGTCTGTGAGTCTCTGTTATTGCTGATATTGATCAATTTCCAATCCTTCGATCTTTCAATACTGACGCCTTATACTCAATATTCAAATTTGCCATTTAATTTTGGGATGATGAGATCGTGTTAGTTAAAACGTGCTTATTTTAAATAAAATTGCTTCCAAATTTTCGATTAAATTTCTCTATTATGTGTGAGAATATGTCAACATTAGATTTATTTTATTTGTACATTTTGTCTTGTTCTGCTTGGCAGTAAGATAAATTATATTTGATTCATTTAAATTCTGCTAAATGAGAAGGTGACACTGATGGTACATTTACGGTTTATTCTTGGCAAAATAAAATTTTTTATTGGTTTAGATTTCCAATAAATTTGAATGAAAATTTAAACAGGTCAAGTTGCAAATTCCAATAAAGTGTGATAATCAAAGATAAAATTGAGCATAATTGCCGTCGCTTGACTTGGAATCGAGCATAAATGCCTTAAAATTGTTTTATATATTATGGTCGATTTCGAGTCAAGCAGCGTGAACATGGAAGCACAGATTTTTTCCGTGTAGAAATATAACGTTGGTCCGGTCCTGGTGGTCAATCGTTATCATCAATTTTATATGATTACAACGAAGGGCCATGACACGGACTATCGTTATCAATGTTTTTCATTTGAACAAATTTTTCAAACTTATTTTTCGAACAAAAAACAGCATAATATTGTTGATAACGATGGGCCAACATATGGATGGAATCTCTCAGAATGTGACGTTCTTGTACATGACCATAGTTATTATTATTAAGTTAGTATACCACAATCAAAGGTTACATTTAAAATAATTTGTTTCTAAAATACCATGGCAAGTTTTGTATTGGGGCTACTTGTTGTGTTGGCAGGTTGAATGTCTCGATTTGAAGTCTGGGTCAGCCAGCTTAATTCGCAGTGCAATAAGTTTGGCGTGATCGGCCGAATCGGAATGATGTGTTTTCCAACAACACTAGCCCTCCCTGTTCGCTTATAAGTGCGCAGGTGTCTCTTGCTTATGGTGAACTACCCAAATTGACGACTATGAAAACTATGACTAGGAAAGCATAATCTCTAGAATTAAATGAATTCATCGATTAAAAATCGAATATAAACAAAAAATACTTGCCTAATATAACTGTTGGAATAAATTGTTCATTTCTAATAAAAAAATCTTATTCGGCTATAATATTTCAATACTGAAAACCTCCTCTCAACATCGCGACCATACCTGCGAGTTTGCGACTGCAAATAAAATATTCGAAAATGTAAAACATGATTTTACTCGTGTTATCGTCACAATTTGATTTATGTCTTGAATGATGCAGCAGAATCGAGATGTTTCGTTTGGAAATCCATTTGTAAACATTTTAGCAGAATTAACTTAACCTATCGGCATTGGACAAGTAGATAAGCACTCAAACTGGAAGACCTCAACAGTCAATAGCATTTTTGCGAACAAATCCCGATATCGATAAATTGTTCATTAACATCTGCCATTCTCATTGTGCCACACGAGGCTTTCAGTCATAAATGGTTTCTTCCACGAAATATGAAGGGGAATACTTAAATTACTCGAAAATGAAAAGAAAACATTTAATAACAAAGAGCTACTACTACTCTGTCTTCATCTACCACTTCTTTGTTTTCTTTTAGTCGCCTTTTACGACGCTCACGACTATTGTAAAGCCCTATAACTATAGAGCAACATAGCTAGAAATATTACAAGCTTAAAGATTGAATTTCCTTGGCAGTGTGAGTCAAGGGCTCCATTTAAATTAGTTTTACGAGATGTCGTCGCAAAATGAAACATTTCTGGTTTCTTGACAAAACTCCCTACCCGCCTGAAAATTTTTTGTGCCACTGAAACTGAGTATTTTATTGGAATTGCGTACAAGGAAAACGTGAAACAAACTAGCATTTTATAGATTTATTATTGTTTTTTGGTAATGCCGAATTTATTCAGGCGTTTTTTGTACCCATCTTTCGATTCCGAGTATCGGGATTGAAAAATATTATTATCCAGGAAATTTTTAATATTAGTAACAATTCAACCATTGCACTCATTTCATCTTCTATTTATTTTTCATACTCTATCTTTGTGTTCCTTCTGATCTTGATTGCGATCTGTGTAGGGTTTTATAATCGGCAAACGCCAGCGTATTAATGAAGAGACAAGCACGCCAGCATTTTTATGGCGTATGGAGATTTTGCTCTAATATTTAGCCTATTTCAAGTCTTGATACATCATACCGGAAAATACGTGTGATGTTTGAAATTGCCTAACGTAGCCTACTTCCTGCGTGTCCCAACAGACGGCTAAAAGGAAGCTATACCTCTAATTGGATCTTAGTTTAGCCGTTCACTCCTATATGGGAAGTTTTTCAATTAGGGTACAGTTGCTGAACTACATTCGAGGTAGTTCCATGCCATATAAGTAGCTGTTATTTGTTTCCATTTAGGCGCTGCTTCAGACATATTGGGTGAATTCTATTTAAAAAGAACAAGAAGGTTGCTGAAACTAAATTTTGAAATAACTCTTTGTCATTATTAAGCGCCCCTAGGCTATTTTAGTTGCTCCTTCACATATATAGTGGATTCCAATAATAAAAACCCATCGCGGACATTCGGCTGTTTCTTCAAGATTTACGTTAAAAATGCTACTTTTAACACATTTTTGGTAATGTTATGACGTCTTATGTGTATGTCATGAAGATGTAATAATTTCATAAACATGTTTTAAAATGCTGTATTGCTTACGTTATCGCTCTCGGTCCCTAAGTATGACTACAAGCCTTCTTGCCAGAAGAGTTCGGTCTTACAACAATCTCAGCAACATATTTTGATATGTCACAATTTGTCACAAATTATACATTATTTTTGGCGTGTAATTTTCTATGACGCTTTTCTGGTGACCCCGCTATCCTTGCAGCAGTGGCGCCCCTTGTTGGAGTGAGAATATTCCGCCAGTTTTAATTTTGATGACATTCGCATGAATCAGCTCACCTACAAATAAAATTTTCAGTTTTTTTTTTGTAGGAGTACTTCGACTGCTAAGATACAAAGACATGTTAATATACCGTTCATTGCGGCTGATTATACATTCAATGAAACATTCGAATCACCGTTAATGATAAGCACTTTTTTATAGCCACATCTTAGAGTGGATCACCTTGTCCAAGGCCCTGTAACTGCGGCCACTTATAGACGGACAGGGTTACGATTGCTGGGAAGATATGATCTTTCCCTGTTCGGCTTAACTTACCCAAGTTATGACACCCTGGGTTGAGTGATGGGCATGGATAAGCGATATATATAATTCGGATATGTGATAGTTCTGATTGATTTTCACGTGTTGGCATCACACATCAATTTGAAAAAGTTTTATTAATCGAAAATCATCATGAACGATAATGAGATGTCAGATCGTGAAATGCGATCATGGAAATGCATAGGACATTGCAGCAGAAGCTAGAGCAAAAAAAATCATTTTTTTCAGTCATAAATTTCAGCGGGCAATATAAGTTTTTTGGGATATTCATATTCTTACAGAAAAAAGTTTTTCTAAGTTTGTCACTGATAAATCACGATGTGATCTATGTTTGACGTTTATGGATTGTTGGAATTTAACACAAAATTAAAGTGATCATTAGTCTGGTTCTGTCATAAATGCCGTGATGTTGTAATATTATAATGTTTTGTTTTGACAAATTATGTGAATTAGTCGTCTGCGATTCCCTGTTATTGTTGGTATTGATTAATTTGCAAGCCTTCGATCCCCAAATACTGACGCCTAACATTGTTATGAACTTAAAAGATCATTCAACCTTGCCATTTCATTTTCAAAATGAACGAGGTCGTGCTGGTGTGAAACGTGCATATTTTAAATAAATCTTAAATACATCACTGCACATTCACACTTTGCACTATATCATAGCAGTTCCATTCAGTTTGGGACGCTTTTCCGCTTAAAGTGCAGTTGCTGGTACTACATCTTGTGGGACGTAAAAAAAAGCTATGCCTTCTACGCGAAAGGCTGCGTCATTTCTAAAAAGGCTATGCCAGTGGTTCACGGAAGCAATGCTTACAGCTTCCTCCACCAACCATGTACAGAAAAAATGAGAAATATTTTAAGCCAAAACCTTACCCCAATTCGGAACTGGTGTGTGCACGAGAGGTCGTGCGTGGCCAAGGGCGGCAGTATGGTACGAAATTTTCATCGTGCTCCGAACCAGCAAAATAATTTCGCACCGTACCTGTACGTACGAAAACAGGTACGATTCGATGGCAGCAATTACGTGCCGTACCAACTATCAATATCCAAAACAGCTTTTTTGTAACATCTGGCTGGCCACCACAAAAAACATCACCAACATCTTACATCAAAGCGATGCAGTATTATGCGATTTGGTTTGAAATCCAGGACACCGAAACATAGGCGTGACTGACATGTGCTTATGCCCCCCCCCCCCCCCCCCAATGTCTTCGTTCTTATATATATATATATATATATTGTGCTTAGCTGTGAAAATATTGAGGTGTTGATTGAATCCTAGTCTTGATTGCGGAGTTGTAATTTGTATTGTATACCGCAATAGGTTACCACAATTCAATCAACTCTGTAATAAGATGGACCGGCTGTTGAAGCCAGCAAGACTTGATTGAGGTAGATCCGAATGAACCTGAAGCTAAGATTTATAAAATTTGGTTCAAAACTTTCTCGGGCTTTGTCAAAGCAGCCCAGGCAGCTCAACCTGGTACAGAGAGAGAGCGAGCTCTACTCCCCCAGAAGTAGATAAACTTCTCTTGTTGATCAAATATTTATCTCCTCTGGTATACTCTGGTTGAAGAGGCAGAGTTTTTTAATGAAGCAATAAAACTTGTGGAATCGGTGTACCTTAAAACTGAAAACGTTACCTATGCCAGGCACCTCTTATTCACGAGGTCTCAGAAATCAGGGGAAAGCCTTGCAGAATTTTCTACATGAGTTGAAAAAGTTAGCTAGAGACTGTAATTTTCAACCAGTATAAGCTGACATCTATAAATCCGAAATGATACGCGACTCTTTCAAAAGTGGCCTTCTTTCTCCTTCGATTAGACAAAGGCTTCTCAAAGAAACTATCCTTGATCTTAAAACTACTTTTGGTAAAGCTAATATGCTTGACAGGCCTCAAAACAATCTTTCATGTCTTCTACTCAAACTGTCTCCATGGCAACAGTTCACAACGAAGGTATTTGTCCTGTCGAAGCCCGCGGTTCCCAATCTTCAGAAGCTAGTTGTCTGCCCCTGACCGATTCTTCGCAAGCTTCTGTCGCCTTGACGAAGAAGACAAATTCTAGTAAATGCAAATTGCATCCGTGGTTTCTCTGCCCAGCGCGAGGTGTCCAATGTCATGCTTGTGGAAGGAGAGGTCATTTTCAAAAAAAATTGTTTCTGGTTTCATAAAGACATGTTTAGTCAGCGTTTTAGGAGGGACCCCAGAATGTCTCAAAAGATCTGTACTAGGTGTTGAAATGAATGGAACTAACATCAAAGCGCTATTAGATTCTGGAGCTTCGAAAAGTTTTCTTAACACAGAGATTGCTGAAAAATAACAGCTCAAATCAATGGCATCCGCAAAATTATCAATTAAGATCAGTGGTGCCGTCAATACTCACCCTAAAATTTGTGGAAAAATATATAATTTGAAGTTTGGCTTGGTTGAGAACTTTCGAGGTTCGCGTGATGATTCCATTGTAGGAAATCCGCCCAAATCATGCGGTGTTGCAGCTTTCTCGTGTCCCAACAACTAGTCTTTTCTCCAATTTGGAAAACGATTGCTGTGCAATTGCGACAAAATCACGTCGATTCAACAACGATGACAAAAGCTTCATTCGAAAAGAAATTGCAAATCTTTTAAAAGAGGACATTATTGAAACATCCCACTTCCCTTGGCGGGCTCAAGTTTTGGTTATCGAAGATGAACGCCATAAGCGACGAATGGTTGTTGATTATTCCCAGACAATAAATAGATACACTCTAATTAATGCTTACCCTCTTCCTCTGATTGATGACCAAGTTAATCAAATCGCGAAAAGCAAAGTTTACAGTACTTTGAATCTTAAGTCCGCCTACTATCAGATAGTTCTGTATAAAAAAGACAGGCCATATTTCGCTTTTGGAGCAGATGGCAAGCTTTACCAATACTGCAGGCTACTCTTCGGGGTTACCAATGGTGTTTCTATTTTTTAAAGAACTATTGATTATCTTAGAAAAACATAAATTGCGTGGAACGTACGCTTACCTTGACAACATTACTGTAGTTGGTGATGATAAAACTGATCACATAATGAGCTCAGAGCTTTCTTTGATGCCGCAAAAGCTGAAAATTTGACTTTCAATCCGATCAAATCTATTATTGCTCAGTGAGAAGTCGATTTGCTTGGGTATCGTATTTCTCACGGCAGTATCAAACCTGACCATGAACGCATGGGGTCTTTGTTACAATTACCACTGCCTGCTACAAATGAGGAATTGAAAAGAATCATTGGAATGTTCGCGTGTTACGCCAGGTGGACACCCCATTTTCCCTCCTGTATACGACTTATCAAGTCTGAGCATTCACCACTGACTCAACCTGCAATGGATGCCTTGAGTCTCTTCGCCAAAGCCTGATCACACCTTGTTTAGGCTGTATAAGGGAGGATGAGCCTTTTTGTGTCGAATGCGATGCTTCTGACCACGCAGTCGCTGCTGCCCTCAGTCAGTCCGATTGTCCAGTGGCTAATCAAATATCCCATAGTGGAAAGAGAAGCATCTGCTGTAATCGGAGCGGTTCAGAAGTGAAGTCATTTCCTACCTTCACATTAGTAAACGACCTAAAAGCTGTTTCCCTTATGAAATCAAAAAACTAAAGTAAATAATGCTAAGATTCAGTTGTGAAGAGCAGAACTAGGCTCTTTCTCTTGCACCATTAAGCCTAAATCGGGCAAAGAAAATGTTGTGCTTGATATATTTCTCGAGTATGTGGTTACATGATTTCTTCTCCTGATCTCCGTGAAATTCACTCATGCTTCGGTCATCACGGAATTACGAGACGGACTCACTTTGTACAGAATAAAAAATCTACCTTATTCTGTCGAAGACGTCTAGAGCAGGCGTGGGCAAACTACGGCCCGCGGGCCGCATGCGGTCCGTGAGACCATTTTATGCGGCCCGTCGGCACTTGCAAAATTTCCTACTCATCATTTATTGTTTTAATTAAACTTTACGCGTGTGTTTTTCTCTTCACTTTCAGTGCGTAGACATACACACGTCAGTCACGTCATTTGTACACTTTTCACGCATTGTTTGATCATAAAATACGGTAGCCGCCACCCGGTAGCGGCTACTTTCCTCCAAAAAATTTTTCATTGTTAATTAAGACACACAGTTTTATGTTTTCTATTTCGACAGGATTTGTGTTAAAAAATAAAAGGTTTATATTTTTACTCTGTTAAAATAATGAGTGGTATTAAGAAGCGAATGTGAAATAAAAAAAAATTGTGTTTAATATTAATATGTGTTTATCTACACACCAAGGAAATTTTCTACTTTGTGAGTGTGCGGCCCCCCGGCTGCCACATTTTTTTAAATCTGGCCCTCGTACAAAAAGTTTGCCCACCCCTGGTCTAGAGTCATCTACACGAGAGGCAGTTCACACTCGTAAACGACCAAAAAGCTCTCTCCTTTATGTTCAATCCCAAAACTAACTTGAAGATAAAGAACGCTAAGATTCAGGTATGGAGAGCAGAACTAGGCTTTTTTTCTTACACCATCAAACACAAATCGGGCAAAGAAAATACTATGCCCGACACACTTTCTCGAGTATGTAGGTACATGACTTCTTCTGATCCTCGTGAAATTCATTAATGTCTTGAATTATGAGACTGACTCACTTTGTACCAAGTAAAAATCCACCTTATTCTGCCGAAGACGTAAGCGCTGAGCTGAAGCCTCGATGTTATCAATCGTCTGATCAAAATTTGGTTAAAGTCACCCGTCCTCGGGAAAAAGTTAGCATAGATTTCAAGGGTCCGGTCAAAGGCCGTACTTGTTCATTGCGGTTGATAATATTGCAGATTTCCGTTTGCTTTCCTTTGCAAAAACATGACCACTTCTTCTGTTATCGATTGCTCGGTGAAATTATTCTGCTTGTTTGGGTTGCCAAATTTCATACATAGCGACAGAGGATCTTCCTTCATGTCCCGAGAGCTGAAAGACTACTGACTACTTGGCCTTTAAGAGGTGTATCTACTAAGTTAATGTTGAAGGGAAAAAAAAACGATGAATCATGGGAACTTGTGCCTTCAAAAGGCATACACGCTACTCGATCTCTGCTGTGCACCACAACAAATTCTAGTCCGCACGGAAGATTCTTAGATTTTAATAGTTTCGTTTAGACAAAAAGCGAACCACTCATGATCTTATTGAATTCAATCCGAGTTTCACACACGTTAAACTTCCATATGGCAAAGAAATTACTGTTTCCACGAAAGATCTAGCCCTTTATCAGAGCAAAGCTTCAAAAACGTAAATAATCATCTTTAAAAGAGCCCTGCTCTAATGAAGTTTCCTCAACCAATAATGATAAAGACGAGTTTGAACAACAACCACAAACTCAAGAATTCTGACTGGAGCGTATCAGAAGGCCTCCAGAAAGATACGGCGAACGGAAATGATCGCATGACTGTTAAATTCACTATTAGTTTTCACTGTTAATTGGTGCATTTTATTAAATTAAATATTGGCGGAGGAGAATGTTGTAAAAATTAATTCAGTACATAGTTGTGATGTATCTAATTTCCAATACTGATTATGTGAATTTTAATCTTATCAGCTTAGTTGGTAATCGCTGAGCTTGCCTGATTATTTTGTTTACATCTGACTCATGAATAAAGATTACTAAATGGCAGTAGAAAAAGACAATACGCAGTTTCCTAACATATTTGAATATATATTGGCATTAACTAAACACTAAAATCTCAACTGACAGTCCTACGATGAGAGACAACTAGATCAAATCAGAAAAACAGGAATATTCCTAAAAGCGCGAGAACAAGCCTGACAGTATCAGCTGATAGCCTATAAATGGAACGCAGATCTGATTCTGAATATATGATTGGTCAGCCATGATGATTGAACTACAGTGGACAAAATTAACGACATACTTGGATGTCTCACCTAGTATTTACTATTCAGTTCACGTTGTGCTTAGCTGTGAAAAAGTTGATTAAAGCCTACTCTTGATTCGAGAGTTGTAATTTGAATTGTATATTGCAATAGATTACCACAAGGACGGAGAACGTAATGAAAATATGCCAAATGCTGAGTTATTAAACGTACACAGTTCAAAAAGTACACAGCTCGCAAACAAATTATCCCTTAATGTATCAAAAACCAAATTTACGATTTTCCAGACTAATCGATCTGATCGCGACATACACAATCAGTATTGTCCTTGAATAACGAAACCATTGGAAGAGTTCTGTAATTCGTTTTTCAGGTGTTATATTCACGAAATCTTTACATAAAAGCGCACATAAACTGCGTCTTACAAAAAAAAAAAAAAAAAAAACGGAGTCTAAGAGTCATAACTAAAATGGCAAGGTTTGCAAGAAGATCTACTCTCCTGACTCTTTTTCAATCATTCATTCGCTACGGTATCGCAGTGTGAGGTCATGGAAACAAGCTGGTAATGTCACGTTTGCAGAAAGTTTGTAACAGTTTTATGAGAATCGCTTTCAGCCTACGTCGAATTGGAAATGTAGACCACCTGTTCGAAAAGTATTGAGAATTGATCGAATTTTCCAGTTAGAGGTCTCGACAATAATGTATACGCACTTCACCGGCGAGCTGCCGAAATTTGTAACGAAATTTGTCTTTACCAAATTACAGAATTCGTTCAATCATTTTATTCTGTTTATGGGCGAAAACGTATGCCAAAGATCAATTACGTATGTAGGACCAAAAATATGGAACGCTGTACCCGATGGTATAAAATTGGCTCAATCGAGAAATATTTTCCGGCGTAAAATACAAAATCATTTATTGTGCAGCAACGAGGGAAAGGATGATTGATAATTTTTTTTAGCTCATTTAACGAACATTGCAATTGTGAATAAAAGCAACCCAATTCGCCATCCTTTTTCTCATTCGAATTTTTTCATTCTTTTCCCTATTTTGCTCGCTTATCCGCAATATGCTTAGACGTGCATTTCCGTGACCATAGAACATCGGCGCCGTTAATTGTAATTTACCAACGTTGGAAGACTGCCGAGATAAACAATTCGGACGTGAACACCAGCGGCACTCTACTTCACAGTTCTCCCGATTACGTCTTACATACATCGTAGTTGTTTTTTTTATCTCCCCGACTTTCCCGCTAGTGTGTGTCACTCATGGATCGCGCTTCCAAAACGCGTTTCATATGGGACAATGACTATTAACAAGAAAAATTCTTAAGATTTTCTCCAAGAATCGCTTTACACTTTCTTGCCTCACAGGCACGATAGGAATTATGTGAGATCAGTTTTTGGCATTTGTCAATAAATTAAGACTTGCCCCCCCCCCCCCCCTTTTTATTTCCATGTGCCACTCGCACCTGGCTCGTATGTGTGTATTTCCTTTGTATTGTCCGATGTAAATACGCGTCGTTGTTGTCCTTCCATCGTCACCCATGTGACTGAATGTAATTGCTGTAGTTTATTACACACATATATATATATATATATATATATATTTGTTCTCTCCTTTCCTGCGCCATTTTTGTGAAGGTGTAGATTCATTTTTATTTTCAGGGCAAAAGGGCGCGTGTACATACCGCACGTTTTTAAACTTCGCAAAAGGTTTTGTCCAACTGCCTGACCTTTCTTTGGTGTATTTCTGTATTTATTGACGTATTCAACAACTGTATTATATTTAATTATTTCCCACGAGGATAAGGTCGAAATAATCCAGCTATCTAAATGAGTGACATAATTTACAGTTACAAGTGGTCTTCCAGGGCTTAGCTATGCGTACCGACTGTCATGAACTGTCTGTCCCGTGTAAGTCACGTAAAATTGTAGACAATCGCCGTCTGCTGGAGTCTCAGTTCGGTGATGTCTTTGTTTGCGTCTTCTCTTTCAGTTGTACTCAATACTAATTCAGAATGATAACTCGCATCACGACTGATTAGCTCCAAAATCGATGCAATTATAAAGCCACTTCAAATATTAATAATATTCAATTTCATATTCCTCCGGAACATATCAGTAATCAGGGTTTTACGGGATATCTCTAGTTTAACTTCATTCATTGATGAATTGCGAATTTTTCTTATATCTACGACGCCTTGTTTTCACAAGAAACGCTACCTCCCATCTGTTCAGTTCAAGTTACAGAAAAAAAATTATTGATACAGTAAATTATAATGAAACGCGTCCCCGGGGCGAGAGAATTTTTTTGTTAAATGTGGCCAAATTGAAATGTTTGAGTTGGACAAGGGGCATGCCTCGCACTAGGTTAATGGGGCTCTCGCTCCCTCACCCCTTCCTTACTAAAACAGTCACTATTGTTTTTTCCGAAGATGGCGACTTTCTGAAGAAAAGCATCTAAATTGAGCCAGCACCGTGCTACCAAACGGCTGGGAAACCCAGGCGCGTGCGAGCCAGCCGCGTGGCTGAAGTACACAAAAGACGCTATGCTACGGCTGTTTTTCCGCCGTTGCCATTTATTACGGCGATCCCATGCATTCATGAGGCATACATGAACGGTCGTCTACAGTCGCAGTGCGTCAGTTTTAGGAAAGTAGAACAATGTTATCAATCATGCTTGACATCTACATACACTTTTGCTATATTTGTCTTTGAGTCAAAATATTGAAATATGATATTCGGCTTAACACATATAATATAGTAAAATTTATAGTGTACAATACATTTAATATAAACAATTTAATATCCGTCTCAATTTGTGATGCTTTGTAATCATTTTTCTGTACTACCCATTTCACTATAATCATCACTCACTAGTAATTGTACATCTAAACATGACTCTCCCGTTCTTGCAGGTAATAGAAGTGAACTGACCTTTGCATTCCGAGCATTATTTTTCTGTAAATACCTTGTTCACTGTGAATTTAATGTGCATACACTGTGTTGGAATGCTATATTCCTGAATTCCACCAGCTCAGACACCCGAAGAATATTTTTCATAATCTAAAATATTTGATCCAAAACTATCGTGTCTTTACAGAAACAAACCTAATGCGGTAACATGTATGTGGTTTGTTTGTTTATTATAAACATCTTAAAAAATGCAAGTTATAGCCACTCATCAATTAATCCAATCCTAGTCCCATACTTGCACCATAAAACAGTCATACCATTTGACCCAATTTCAGAATCTCCACCAGTTTTTGTCAATATTTTCCCCTTTTTCTCGTTTTATTTTTAGAAGTTTGTGAATATAATTTAGCAACCAGTGCTGAAATTTGTTTGCTTTATGAACTATACAACAACAATCAATTTATTGACGCTTTTATTGGTGGTGGCAGACTACGCATTGCACCATATTCTTCTCAAATGAATTCAAAAAAATAATTTCATTCAACATCTATGTCGTTTCATAACGGGGCGCAGATAATATAGATTGTGTCTATCAAAATTTTTTTTAAACTGAAGGGCAATTATAAAATGATTTAAAGCGGCGCAGGTATGGCAATAAAATATGGAATTGATACACTTGAGATGGTTAGATGAGCTATGTCGTATATCGCTTTTACAGTCCTGGATTTTAAACCAGATAGCCTAAAACTATATCATTTTGATCCAAGATGTTGGTGTTGTTTTTCGCGGGGACCAGATTTTTACAAAAAGGCTGTTTTGGACAATGGTAGTTGGTACGGTTCGAACCTGCTGCCTAGCGAATCGTACCTGTTTCCCTACTGGTATGAAATTTAGTACGATAATTGAAAAATATCAGTCGAACTTATTTTCGCACTCGTACGAAGTTCGGTACGATGTACGAAAAAATAATATCGTATACTACGATACGAAAAATTTTCGAAAGGCACGGTACGAAATTATTTTGTTGGTTCGAAATACGATAAAAATTTCGTACCGTACTTGTGAATAAATAATACTAATTCTCTCTCTCTCACGCGGTGCCTTGGATAGAGTTGTGACAGTGTTCTTTACTATTTTAAGTTTTTATGCAATGTTTGAAAGATTAAAGGTAAAAATAACAGGCCTGCTTACAGGTATATTAGATTTTAAATGGTCCAGTCCAGTGATTCCCTCAAAGGGATCTATTGGAACGCTTAGGAGCTTGTATAAAAAATATACACAAAACACAACTTGAACAAAGTCATTTAAAATAAATTATTTTCACAAAAGATCCAACGTTCATCTACCGTACTTAATAGGCCATTTTTGAATTGGTGAGGTGGAGGGGGCAATTTTAGGCCCTTATCCCGTTTCTCGAAAATTTTAGGGATGTATATGTAGGATACAAAACACTGTTACTTAAGGAAATTGTTAAAATTGAGAGAATTTTTATATTTTAGTTCGCTTTACGGGATTCTCAATAGGCCACTAAGCTAGTGATATCTACCCTGGACACAGTTCCCTCACGCTTTTGTGATTTTATACAAAAATATCTTCGAAATAGGCAAACTGCTTGCGTATCAGCTCGTCCTGGGTGTTTTTATTGCTTTGTCCCAAAATAACCCTTTTTACATCAAAAACGCTAAGACGTTACTTTCATTTAGTCGCCTCTTACAACACAAAGCACATTATCGTCGAATATTCAGTAGAATATACAAATAACCAACAAAGCCTATTTATTTAATAAACTAGCAATCAAAACAACATGTTTAAAATTGTTCTGCAGAAATTGATTTGAATCACACCTGACTTGGTTTAGCATGAACAACAGACGGATCATACTGGTCTATGCCCGACAAATTGCATCTATGTATGAGCCAATCTAAATAATTTGGTGGTCGGTTTCAAAGTAGTAAAGTAAAAAATTCCAATGACTCAACAAGATAAGTTCACAAATTGTGAAACAGTCCACCTGCGGTGGATAGACTGTATGGGGGAATTGTCAGACATTATGCAATATTTATTAGCCAGTTCCCCAAGAAAGGGTAAATGGATCTTGGTTTCATTCCATCAGCATAGTGGACTTCCACTGTTTGCCAGCCTTTGCATTTCCAGGTACCGCTCAACTGCTGTCCTAATTGCCAAATTTTGTTGAGGCTACCTCGGTGAAACATGCTCGTCATTGGCCTCGGTTACATTCTTTGGCGCCAGTATTTGCATAAACAAATTTTGCAGAATGCTTTCCTTATCACATGAAAAACCACTTGGGCTGCATAGTGCAGAAAAAAACTGTTGTACCGCGGACCCAAGAAAGTAGCCAAGAATGTATTCGTAACCTTCAGATACCTGGTAAATCTTGTCGTCATTGATGCATCCACAGCGTTTAGCGTTCCAGTTAAATCAGAAAATAAATATCATGTTTGGCGCTTCACAGTAGGTTTTTGCATTTTTCTGTTCAAGTATGTGCTCCATCATGATGTACGTGCTATTCCAACGTGTAGGAACATCTTACAGTATTTTGTGTGGTGGTATTACATGCTGCGTCTGAAGACTCTCCCGTTTATTACATGCCAAGTGCGAGTGGCAGAAGTGACCCGCAATTTTTTCAAACAAAGAAATGATATTCTTTGGCACTCTTTGCGGCATTTGCGCCGTTATCGCTCAAAAAGACGTGGGTCGTATGGAATGATATATCAAATCCAATGAGAATTTGATTTATCATTTCTGTGATGTTGGATGCTGTGTGGGAACCAGGGAAGGGGATAATACTGCAGTTTTTTGCACTAAATTTCTATACAAACATTGTGTCGTTAAACGAATGAACGCGCTCCCCGTACCGGATCCTAATGTCAGTGGTGAAGCTGATATTCCCTAGCGGGTTTAGGAATTCGCTGCACTTTATCCATAACGGATGCATAAATGGCTGAGATTATGTTTTGATAATTTGATTTGCGTATTTCCGACCCAGAATTCCGTACGGCGGTTCTAACTTGTTTACCAATCTGCGAAAGCCAGGATCATCCAAAATAGAAAAAGGTTGATAGTCAAGAGCCATCATTTCACAAATTTTGAGGTGTATTTCCTTCGCATTCGACGAATTTATATCCCTTTTTCAGTGTCTACTCAATTGTTTGCTGGAAGTTGTGTTGATGTTTCTTGATTTTTGTGGGCGACGGCTCCAGTTCATTTTCATGCTTACTGGAAAGATGCCTTTTCAAATTAATTGCACTGTAAGACCTCCCAGATGACCACCTTTCTTGCTAGATGCCTCCCACATAATGTGCGCACGACTTTGCTTCGGTCATTCTCAAGCTCTTTAAAAAAATGCCAAACCACACCCCGGCGCCTGTAGGCAATCCTGGCGTTGAGGCCATGTAGACTGCCGTTTGGTATTTTCAGCACTACTTTAGAAAATCGAGGCAAATTTCAAAATAATGTGGTAAAGATATACATGCGATAAAACATATTAATATCATATCTGCATGTGAGTGAGGCAAACACCTGGCGCACCAGGTCACGTGTCTTCAAAAAAATCTAAGCAGATAAAACACACAGACTGCTATCAAAATTTACAATACAATTTTTTCTTGTATATTTCACTTAAGTAAAGAATGAGGATTCTTCACTGAATACATAAAAAGAAAAAAATGTTACTTTTTTAAAGTATTTTTCGACTTCGCCACTGACACTGACCCACTCCAAAATCAAAAATAGCATACATTTTGAAACAGATTTGACGGTTGCGGGATCAAGAGTTATCATTTAAGTATAGAGTATCGACACCCTAACGTAGATTCACGATCCCCATGGGTTGATTGGAGAAATCGAACGAAATAGGCTATGTATAACCTGTAACGTTACTTGCCACCGAACTAAGCACTGAGAATATACTTTATGCCTGAGGTTATTTTACTGGTGACTTACCTTAAGAGCCCTCGCCAAAGCTTTTGATTTTAGTTTTATTGAATTTCGCTTCAAACAAGGTTGCCATCAGCCTCCTTAAAGAAACCAACTAACAGGCAACTAAATGACAAAGAACTTCCACAAAATGTATAAAAAGCAACTCTAACGTTAAACATTACAGCCAGAACTGAACGACTATAATAAAGTCCAGTTCAACATTTTTACGATAGGGTAGTCTAGATTCCGAGCCCAGGTGACAGTTGAAAATATGTACATAATCGAGGATAAACAACATTGCCTCAAAATTTGTTAAAACATGCCTCCCCTATCATCGACATTTTCCCACGGGCACCATGGACCAGGATATACGAGTACAAGCAAGTTGTAAATTCCCAAAGAGTTTTATTGTTACGTCATAAAACATTTTTCTCTATTTTACTAAAGTACCCGATATCGACTGTAACGGAGACGGAAAATTCCGATAGCAATACCGATATTTCAAAAATCACCGATACTTGCCGATGCCGATACATCGCCCCATCTCTTTTTACATTTGTACTGCGCAACTTTTACAGTTGTATTGTGTATTTTAATGACTCAAACACTTTGTACTTGGTCATAGATTTACAGTTCATGCGTTTGCGTTCCTGTCCGTTTCGGGGATTACAGGAACCGCAGGTACCCCCATACCACTAATACAAATATGTCAAATCATTTTTTTTAGTATTCACGAAAATCATAGAAATCATTCAGTTACAGACGATTTTCTGTTGCAAACGTGCATGTGAGAGCTCTGAGCTATATGACGTCCGGTTAGGGTGAGATGACCATTGTAGCGAATTTTTATTAAAGACAGAATGGCCCGACATCATTATTTTTTACCAAGGTTACTCCAGCCCACAATTCAGCGGTGGTCCACGAGTTAATCCTAACCATAAATGCTTGTGAGATGCATATTTCTGATACAGCATACTATACAAAGTTCAATAAATAATATAATGAAAGAAAAAAAAAACAATACTATCGGCAATTCGAGCCGGAATGCCCAAAGTGTGGGCTGGCGTAGCCGAATTGTGGGCTGGCGTAGCCGAATTGTGGGCTGGCGTACCCGAGATGTGGGCTGGCGTAGCCGAATTGTGGGCTGGCGTAGCCGAATTGTGGGCTGGCGTAACCATCACTCATACGTTAAATTTACGAGTCTAATGATACTCTAAATACATTCCTGACTCATAAAACAAGCTGAACTACATAGATTGCAGGCAAAAATACATTATTACACTCAAATTCTGACACTGAATCTCCTCTTTTAAATTGTGGGCTGGGAAGCCATCGAAGAGTGAAAATATGATGCCAGATAATAGCGTACAAAATTTTTTTAAACGTGAGTAGCACACAAATTGAACGAAAAAATATCGAAATACAATTTCCAATATTTTGCATATTTACATAATACATTTTAACAACACAGAAAAATTTTGGAATTGAGCAAAAACATAAATATGTGTCTGCAAATAAAATTTGAATATACATGGTCCGGCATGGGGATAAACTCCAAAAGACAGCGCGAGAGCCGATACAATACCCCCCCCCCCCCCCCCCCCCCCCCCGGGGCGAAATTTTAAAGCTAATTTCGAAATTATTTGTTTCGCAATAAATATCATTCAAACAAAATTTTATTTGTTTCGATTAACGAGAGATTGTTATCACAATTGAATAGAAAATTATGGTCATCTAGAGACAACCAGTGATATTTTAAAAATATCCCCGAAAACCATATTTTGTGGTCATCTGGACCGAAAATTCAAAGCAAATTTTCGGTTTTGAAAAAACATTTCCCACGTATTTCTTTATAATTTTTGAAAACTACATGGAAATACCTTTCCATAAATATAAATATTATAATGCCTGAATAGGGGGAAAGATATGAAAAATAAAACGCAAAATAAACCGGAAAATCGTATTTTGTGGTCATCTGGACCGAAAATTCAAATCAAATTTTTGGTTTTGAAAAATTGTTTCCCACGTATTTCCTTATAATTTATAAAAACTACATAGAAATACCTTTCCATAAACATAAATAATATAATGCCTGAATAGGGGGAAAGATATGCACAATGGGGCCAAATATATACCCGAAAACCGTGTTTTAAGCTTATATGGACCAAAAATTCCAAGCAAATTTTTAGTTTTGAAAAATCATTTTCCACGTATTTCCTTATGATTTTTGAAAACTATATGGAAATACCTTTCCATAAATATAAAAATTATATTGCCTGAATAGGGGGAAAGATATGCAAAATGAGGCCAAAAATATACCTGAAAAACGTATTTTGAGGTCATCTGGACCAAAAATTCCAAGCAAATTTTTAGTTTTGAAAGAACATTTCCTACGTATTTCCTCATGATTTTTAAAAACTACATGGAAATACCTTTCCACAAATATGAAATTTATATTGCCTGAATAGGGGGAAAGATATGCAAAATGAGACCAAAAATATACCCGAAAACCGTATTTTAAGGTTATCTGAACCGAAAGTTCCAAGCAAATTTTTGGTTTTGAAAAATTATTTCCCACGTATTTCCTTATAATTTATAAAAACTACATGGAAATGAATAATGTTTGAATACCCAGGTCAATTCCGATCTCGAAGTATTAACCCACATCATCAAGAGTGAATTTAATTAGTTTGATTATGGTGCAATAAGTTTAATTTTTCTAAAAAATAATGACGATATTGAATATTCTAAATTTCTTATGTTCCATGCCGGTGTGATGGAGAGATTTGGTAAGAGAGGTGTTGGGTGATGGAAATACTGCAATAGAGAGATCAAATGGTCATATAACGAAATTATCTGTCGTATTTCAATTTTTAATTGACGCTGAATTCTTTTGTGCTATTTTGAAATATCTGGATATCGTGTTTATCCGAAGTTTAAATTAGGTGCAAATTTTATAATTTACATACAAGGCCGATCCTACTATAGCATTGTATTGGCATCTGCGCCAAATGAAGGCATGGATATAAAAGATGTTGCATTTGGACGAAATAATGAAAAATATCTTATTGCAAATACCTTTATTTTCCGTTCATGAGCTTGTTGTTATTTGATATGTATTTGCTGATCAATAAATAAAATGTAAAGAGTAAACAGGATCTTTTTTTTTTTAAACGTAGGGATAATTGTAGGCAATGAATATAAATAGAACCATATACCACTCAAGATCCTTTGTTTCATTTTACTCCCCTTTCACGCAGGCCCGAAACCTGGGGCAAATCCTTCTTCCTATACTGAAAATATCTTCACTTCATTCCAGAATATTAGTAAGAAGGCAATTTTCAGAATAATTCTGACAGCTCCTGAATGTAAAATGTGCTACCGCCTCCGACCTATCGCCTTTTCTTTACTTTCAGACAAAATATTCATCATAATAGGGTTTTAATGTAATTTTTTATCCCTTATGACAAAGAAACACAGAAAATTTTGCGGGTATAGAGTGCCAATTTTTGTGTCAACTGGAAGCCGGACCTCACAATGTTGGAGATCGTCCACAACCGCTGGTTTTCCGCGCCGTAGACCCGAGAAAAAGTGCCAAAGCTTCTCTGAAAAATAGTCCGTGTATGGAGAACGCATAAAAATAAAAAAGAAAAATCGTAATTTTGAATGATTATTTAAGTGAAATTTTTACAAGCTTATGTGTTCCACCATATTAGGTACTTGAAAGTGAGAATTATGCTGCCATAAGATAAGATGTCAATAAGAATGAATAATTTGACTGTTGACAAAAATTATTGTTCTTTAAAAATATTTTGAGATCCGCTATTTGTTCCACAGAATAAGAATAAAAGAAGCATTTGTACATTTCATTAAGAGCATCCCAAAAGTTTGATTTTTGCTACATTTTCGCCTATTCTTTGTAAAAATCACAAGCAAATACGTGGGAAATGTTTTTTCAAAACCAAAAATTTGCTTGGAATTTTTAGTCCAGATGACCACAAAATACGATTTTCCAGTTTATTTTGGGCCCTATTTTGCATATCTTTCCCCCTATTCAGGCATTATAATATTTATGTTTATGGAAAGGTATTTCGATGTAGTTTTTATAAATTATAGGGAACTACGTGGGAAATAATTTTTCAAAAACCAAAAATTTGATTTGAATTTTTGGTCCAGATGACCACAAAATACGATTTTCCAGTTTTTTTTTGCGTTTTATTTTTCATATCTTTCCCCCTATTCAGGCATTATAATATTTATATTTATGGAAATGTATTTCCATGTAGTTTTTATAAATTATAAACAAATACGTGGGAAATAATTTTTGAAAACCAAAAATTTGATTTGAATTTTTGGTCCAGATGCCCACAAAATACGATTTTCCGGTTTATTTTGCGTTTTATTTTTCATATCTTTCCCCCTATTCAGGCAATATAATTTTTATATTTATGGAAAAGTATTTCTATGTAGTTTTCGAAAAATCATAAGGAAATACGTGGGAAATAATTTTTCAAAACTGAAATTGCTTCGAATTTTCGGTTCGAATGACCACAAAATGCGATTTTCGGTCAATATGACCACAAAATACGGTTTTCGGGTCTCTTTTGGGCCCTATTTTGCACATCTTTCCGCCTATTCAGGCATTATAATATTTATATTTATGGAAAGGTATTTCTATGTAGTTTTCAAAAATCATAAGGAAGTACGTGGGAAATGACTTTTCAAAACCAAAAATTTAATTTGAATTTTCGGTTCAGATGACCACAAAATACGATTTTCCGGTTTATTTTGCGTTTTATTTTTCATATCTTTCCCCCTATTCAGGCATTATAATATTTATATTTATGGAAAGGCATTTCCATGTAGTTTTCAAAAATTATAAAGAAATACGTGGGAAATGTTTTTACAAAACCGAAAATTTGCTTTGAATTTTCGGTCCAGATGACCACAAAAAATGGTTTTCGGGGATATTTTTAAAATATCACTGGTTGTCTCTAGATGACCATAATTTTCTATTCAATTGTGATAACAATCTCTCGTTAATCAAAGCAAATAAAATTTTGTTTGAATGATATTTATTGCGAAACAAATAATTTCGAAATTAGCTTCAAAATTTCGCCCCGGGGGGGGGGGGGGTGTTGTATCGGCTCTCGCGCTGTCTTTTGGAGTTTATCCCCATGCCGGACCATATATATTCAAATTTTATTTGCAGACACATATTTATGTTTTTGCTCAATTCCAAGATTTTTCTGTGTTGTTAAAATGTATTATGTAAATATGCAAAATATTGGAAATTGTATTTCGATATTTTTTCGTTCAATTTGTGTGCTACTCACGTTTAAAAAAATTTTGTACGCTATTATCTGGCATCATATTTTCACTCTTCGATGGCTTCCCAGCCCACAATTTAAAAGAGGAGATTCAGTGTCAGAATTTGAGTGTAATAATGTATTTTTGCCTGCAATCTATGTAGTTCAGCTTGTTTTATGAGTCAGGAATGTATTTAGAGTATCATTAGACTCGTAAATTTAACGTATGAGTGATGGTTACGCCAGCCCACAATTCGGGTACGCCAGCCCACAATTCGGGTACGCCAGCCCACAATTCGGCTACGCCAGCCCACACTTTGGGCATTCCGGCTCGAATTGCCGATAGTATTGTTTTTTTTTTCTTTCATTATATTATTTATTAAACTTTGTATAGTATGTTGTATCAGAAATATGCATCTCACAAGCATTTATGGTTAGGATTAACTCGTGGACCACCGCTGAATTGTGGGCTGGAGTAACCTTGGTGACAGGGCCTTGTGCAACTATCCTGTCTTTTATTCTTCTGTATCATTAAATTTTATATTGATTAATACGAGGCGAATAAACATACATACATACATACCTATATATTGTTGTAGTTTGTGTTAACCCCAGATTTCTCCCCCATAAATTATATTAGTCATGACTGCCAGCCATGGAATGTAAAGAACTAATCAAGGACCCATTGCTGAGAAGAGCATTCCATGCATTTTGGAATTTTGATGATAAACTCTACCTTCATGGAGGAATAAATAAACACAACAGTTGTGAGGAGCCTTCAGGAGATGTTATTGAAATAAATCTATCATCAGGATCTGTTGCCATATTGAGATGCCAGAATACCGGACCAGGGTTGTCACATCATAAAAGTATTATATTTGATAGAAAATGGGTGTGTTTTATAGGAGGTTGGGATGGCCGACAACGAACTTCAAAAGTATATGTATTAAATATGGAAACACTAAAATGGTCAATGTTATCTCCAGATGTAAGCTCCATGCCTCCTGTGGGGTTGAGCAGTCACACATGTACGAAAGTCGGTCCATTCGAAATTGTTATAAGTGGACGCGAAGGAGGTGTGAGAATGCAACGTCGATATGGAAGTGTTTACAAACTCACTATTGATGTACAGAGTATGTCGTACCAATATAAAGAATTACCAATACATATTTCTTCGAGATCTGGTCATGTTGCTTGCTTATTAGAAAAAGATTTATCAGTTAGTCTGGTTGTTCATGGGGGGCGAGATTCTGATTCACCTGAAATAATCGGAACTTGGCCAAAAAAGCAGGTCGACTTTGCACATAACACCCAAGAACTAGAAACAAAAGTTAAAACTTATTTGCCTTCTCAGCGTGTTAAAAAGCAAGAAGAGTCTGTTGCCAACATTCTCATTCCTACAAAATCACGTAGTCTTCGTCATCATGCTGCAATTGAGGCAGGAAAGTTATGTCTTGTGCATGGTGGAGAGGTATTTGGCAAGGCTCGTGATACAGTTTCTGGTGACATTTTTGTTCATAATAATATTGCCAGCAAATGGTGGATGAAAAGCTACACTAATTCTTCAATGAAAAGAATGGGTCATAGCATATTTTATCAAAATGGATATTTATACATCATATCGGGTATTGGTAGTAATGGTAAAACGCCTGAAGATTCCATTGTTTCTATAGCTTTATGAAATAAAACCTTTATTCTGTCTTGCATAGTTTAGAGTTGAATAATTTTGGTGTGCAAAATCTGTGCCATAGTTAAAAAATTTGAAAGGTGGTCATCGTTTCAGAATCTGTAATTGTCAAGCTTTTTAATGACTTGCTTCTGATATTGATTACCGACACATAAAAAGTTTTCTTCAAGCTTATAGTGGTTTAAATTATTATATGTCCTTTTATGTCCACTAAATATAGAGTATTGCCACACCATTCACAATGTTCTTTTTACAACATTTTACAGTTTTTCAGATAGTGATAACGTTTTAAGTTTTTTAGAAATAATTTATCGAGGATTTCCCACTGCATAAGACTTTGATAATATAAAGGAAATATCTTTTGGAAAGTAGTACTTGTGTATATGAATTTTATTCATATTCAATAAAAGAATTATTGAAGCATTGTATAAATAATGAAGATGAGTCAATTCTGTCAATGAGCAGACATTTCATAAAGTTTATATAAATGTTATATATAGATAAATTGAATTTTATATGTATTACTTATGTTGAATTACTTGAATTATATTTTTATATGAGGATTTTTTTTCAAACTTAATTTAATTAGTCTAGTGATGTTCATCACATTGCAAAACAAAGGTATGTCAACATTGTG
The DNA here is from genome assembly GCA_963675895.2 of Styela plicata. Lineage (NCBI taxonomy): Eukaryota > Metazoa > Chordata > Ascidiacea > Stolidobranchia > Styelidae > Styela > Styela plicata. The sequence continues at coordinate 1,747,298 of OZ023142.1, forward strand.
CCACTTTATTTTATTTACCGGTAATAAGTGTTTTTATATCAAGTCAGAATTTTTATTTTAAGCGTCAACAGGATCCACCTGGTACTTGTACTGAACAAAATAGGTATTGGTATAAAATGAGTGTTGAATTTCTGAATCAAATTATTGTCTGTGTTCAACAGCTAATGTTGTAGGTATTGTTTAAATCTTTTATAAATCAATATTTTTTCCAGATCTATATTTATTATAATAACAGTATCGAACGCTATTAATGTTGCTTCAAGAAAATTTACTCATTCCAACAGCTTCTAGCAATATTATCAGAGTATTCGAACAAGGAGCTGATGGTACATTTTTGTATTCTTGTTCATCCCTGTTAAAGCATGTTGAAATCAGATTATTTGAATTGGCAACGAAAAAAGATACTTTAATATACGAATACACAGGCTCGGCAGATATTGTCAATGCAACCTTAAATCCAGACCGCAATGTTGTTGCATTTACAATTTTTGAAACTAAGAAAAACGATTCATCCACGACTGAGCATAATGACGTAGATACTTCAAAAATTGTCCCTTCAGAATCAGAGCGGAAAAAATCAGAGCATCTTTCTAATGACACAAGCAGTTCTGGTGCAAATTGGATAGTGAAAGATGCTGCCAATGACACTTCTTGCGAGAATAAAAAATGTTCTGGATTTTCAATGAACTCACCGTCTGTGCAAGGAAAATATAAGTCTTATATGGCAGATCTATATCCTTCAAAATGGCTAAGAAAGTTCAACATTGATCGATCCCATTATCAAAAAGTCATTTTTACTAATTGCTGTAAGGCCAAAGAAGTCAATGGTAAACATGTCATCGAAAATCGACTTTTGTTAATAATGCATAAGAAACATATTGCTCTGTATACAATATATCTAAAACATGCTGTTGGTGGTAAATTAAGCAACGTTACGTATTCTTCTGGCTCACTATTGCAAGGTAACGTAGAGATCCAAGATAGCCCAAGGGCAGTATCAATTGTTAGGAAAACTCTGTGGTGTCAGTGGGATCCCATGCATCAAAGATTATTTTTTCTTCATTGGAAGAAGCGAAGAAGTAGTTCTGAATCTGATGGACCATTGACTAGATATTCTACGTCTTTATGCTGTGAACAATTTTCAGAAGAACAATTTCGGCAGGTTGTTTTCGACTGTTCGATGAATTTTGACCTTGATGAGCAATTTTTTGTATCTCAAGATTCCGCATATGAACTATTGAACATGGATCCTACGGTGTCATCTACGAGTTTTAATATGAAAGTTTTGATAATGGAAAATGGCATGGTTTGCATATGTTGGCAAGTAATCAGTACGAATTACTATTTTTCATACAACATCGCTGTGGTCAATAAAGACATAGTGATCAAATATGTTTCTAATGAGATAAAATATGATGCCTTTTTCAACAAGTTTTCGTTTTCAAATTTTGGTAATAACATACTTGTACATTCTTCAAATCCAGGAATATCTGTTCATGTCATTGCAATAGATGCAATTACCAGTGATCCTCACAATATTAAGAGATATTGTCATTATCTGTCTAATATACCGGAATTGCTGAATGCTTCCTTCATTTGCCAACTTCCTTATCCCATCCCGCAAAATATTAATACTTATGTTATAAGAGGGAGTATACTATGCTACGTTTTTGACCAGGCAACCAATGTTATTTCAGCTATTTATTTTGACAGAGAGTGTGCCAGCAATTCTTTTTTTAATGAAGCGACGACTTTGAAGAATAAAATAGCTATTGCAAGGTTTGCATTCTCTGAAATTTCATCTCCAACGGGTTTGCTGAGAAATGTTTTTCTCAGCTTTCTAGAGAAAAATACGATGTTGAAAGCAGACAAGATTCTTGCTACATTACTTCTTCAGAATGCGGCTAATGATACTTATGAGCTCTTTCCAGAAATAAATTTTTTGAGAGATATTCTTCCAGATGCAATATCTATATCAAATATGGAATCTGTTGAAGTCACATTTGAAACAATTCTTCCTCAAATAAAAGATAACATGAGTCACCAGATATCACAGGCGGCCGAGAAAAGCAAATACACTGCTAATTGTTGGCAGAAAATAAATTACACTCTGAAGCATGGGAGTAATTTTGAACGTTATGACCTGAGCACAATTGATGAAGAGATCCACATACTGAGGAGTGATTCCGTTCAACCTCATTTACAAGAACAAAAGGATAAATTGAAAAGAAGATTAAGCTCTGTCTTCTATGAAATTTTACAGTCAGTTGACATGGATTCTGAAAATATCTTGGATTGTTTTTCATCTCATCAACATGATTGCATGCGAGAAAATATTATGTCTCTGACATTTGAAAAACTATGCGACCATCTTAAGCAGTATATTTCGGATGAAGTGCTTTTTAAAGCCATAGCAAAAGAATACATCACCTCACAATTGAGAGCAGTCAATCATTTTGCGCATTTGTTTATAGATGCTCTTGCGATTGATGAACCCGATGGTGGGTTATTTGATCCCCTCTGTCCTGAAGAACAAAACCTGCTGCAGTTGCTAAACCAATTATTTTTGTCCTGCTCCTCCATCAATTTTCCAATTACTACAGGTTTTCAAACTTTTTTCACGTGCCTGACTTTTCGTTCTTGTGTGACGATACATTTGCTCATTGATGATCAAGACGAAATATATTTGGATGACAGCAGTGCGAGTACTAGGATTGACATGTTAGGTCAGTCTGAATTTCTATCATTTTATAAAGAAGATATCGAAGCATGTGCGTTTGATTTTTTTCAAAAAGTTGATTGCAAATGCATTCAGCTTACAGCAGAGTTTGTTGCTCGTTTGATTGAGGAGATTCCCAATCATGATATTTATGCATCGCTCATTGCAGAAGCATTACAAAGGACAAAGCATGATACATTGGTAATGTGGAAGCAACCACATTTGACCGGTATATCTGCGAAGATGCAAATGAAGGTGAGTTTAGGTTAGACTGGAAGAATGTAATTTTCCTATACAGAAACATGAGGAAAGATTGTTGATATCAGTAGAAAACTCGTTAAAGGTTCTTAATATTTTTAATTAAATCACTTAAGGTGGAATTGAAATAGATTTTTGTGCTATCAATATCAAGAAGAATATGTGAATCTAGGTTTTGGACAGATGTATTTAACAACATAGAAAAACATGGTTCCATCGCTGTGATTCTATCTCAACAAAATGCGAGACTGGACTATCTTGGTCTCCGAATTAATTTTATGGCAAAAAATGGTAGTTTTTACCAAGACATTTTTTCAGCATATCCAGTATACTGTAAATAACCCTTGTGTGGGAAAATCAGTTTTAGTTATACAGAAAATATTGAAATCCTTTTTTATTAACTTTCTCTTTTCTATCTATCATTCAGACGATGCTATCAGTGTTAAATCAGGAGAAAAGAGATCGTAGTGATTCAAGTATTTATGGGAGCGATACAAGCTCCATTCAACCATCACAAACTGGATTCGCTCCATATGATAGATTTCTTGACGATATCCGGCATCATGCTGAAAACTACAGTGTCGATATCAGTAGTGTTGAAGAGGCGACTATGCAATATACAATCCAGCAGCATGGCAAGGACAGTTTAGTCCAAATATCTTACTAATTCTCAATAATAGATATTGGAAATCTTCTAACTGTCATATCAAATTACCGAACCTAATCCACTATCAAAAATTCACAAGTCAATTTGGTTTCTCAATAAATTTCAACTACGTTTTTTTTTTTTTTATTTATGTGTATGTGTTGTACACCACCAGTGTTTAGTTAATCAAATCAATTTGTTTATGTGATTTTTCATTCTGTCAAGCATGAGCTATTGATAGACCAAAGCCTCGCAATGCATTAGTGACTCGTGCCTACCGAAGCATGCTTTTACGAAATTTCGAGGAAGAACACATTTCTCTCAAAATGTTAGTAAACACTACATGACTTCCTAATATCTTTCATCTCAAAATGAGCAGTTTCTTGCATATCAAACTCAAGTTTGATGGTGTGGAGGCATTATTGAATCTCACATACCTGAAAATTGTGCCTACACGCCTACTCTCGCTGTAGAAAACCATCGGTTAGTTTTGTTTTTTGATTATTCTTGTGCAGCAATATTTTTTCAATATTTCTTGTGCAATATTTTTTTTTAATTTTTCTAGTGCAATATCATTTTTCATGTGTTTTGTAGTCATTCTGGTGCAATAAGGAAATCAGTGTTTTTTCAATGTAAAAATCTACAATATGCCATATTTTATGCATTGTATTTCAAATCTGTTTTACCATCACATTATTTTTTATATTTTCAACACTCCTCCACTATGCCAATCGAACCTAGATGTCAGTTATTAAAAATAATTATTTTATGAAACGAACTACACTGTTATCCTATATTCCATACCTATGAACAAAATATTAATCATTTCTACCCGATTGGCTTCCAATTCACAACTATGGACCTTATCCGAGTCGTCCTTTTGACCGACTTTTTGTGATCGGTATTAACAAAATAACCGTACTTTGCCATGTTGGTCTGGGCAAATTGCGATTTCCAACTGTTATTGGCTAATTGCGTACTCGTACCTTTTATTCCAGTCTAGATTTGAGGGCTACACAGAAAAGCGAAGGACCATTTATTGATTAAATCAACTCAATTCCTATATCTCTGAACTAGGCAAAACAAAACCCCACAAAGATAGCAAAATGCTAAAATGACTACTTGGTTACAAAGTATGGTTTGAAAATCTGTCTTGAGTAGAAAAATCTGAGCGCGATTATAAATTTGCGTTGTTACGTTATCATGAACAATTCTATTATAGGCCTGCATGTAAACAAGGGAGCGCTCGGTAAAGGGCAATTTGTTGAGATTCCGCAGCGTCGCAAACAGTTTTATGAAAGCAGTTCATCAACGTCTGAAAGTTAGGGAATTCCTTGCCTTCATACTGCTTTCCTAATAGTGTTCATTTACATGTTTTTAAGTGTCTCCTCCATAGTGGTATCTTTGAGTAATGAGTATTCCTTAGTTCCTATTCCTACCTACATTTCGTAGCCCTGTGCGCACTAGGGTTCTCGGGAGACTTCGTGTATAAAAGTCTCGTGCAACTTTCCTCTGTGCGAAGTGTGGTTGGGAAGTAATTTTAACCCCGACGTTCCGTGTATTAGACCCCTTGACTCCGAATTCTGATGGTTCGCTTTGTATATGATAATGTTTCTTTTTTACTGTTGTATTATATATATATACGTATATATGTTTGATTACATCCAACTTTTGATTTTAAATTGCTATTCTGGCGCAATATGATCATTCTACTTTGCAAGTTTTCGGTATCGTTAGGATTATTAAACCTAGATGTAAGGTACCGTGGTACCCGCTATTGCAATTATAATTAACGTAATTTTTGCCTTTTCTGGGATTGATGTTATTTTCAGTAACTTGAAGGTGACCTGCTTAACCAATAACCGTTAGACACGGGCGTTTGTAGTGACTATGTATCTATTTTTTTGTTGAACTAACCCGCGAAATACCTCGCTGAAGGGGCCTTCTCAGCAGTGAGTTGATCAAGCATCGAACAGTCGGCCTCCCGAACAATACGGTAACTTGAAGGTGACCTGCTTAACCAATAACCGTTAGACACGGGCGTTTGTAGTGACTATGTATCTATTTTTTTGTTGAACTGACCCGCGAAATACCTCGCTGAAGGGGCCTTCTCAGCAGTGAGTTGATCAAGCATCGAACAGTCGGCCTCCCGAACAATACGATAGCGCTTTACAGAGCTTCCGAGTCTGGTTAATTTTCACATTCCCTACCCATTTGTTAAATGTTATCAAGTGCGCCAAACAATATGGACAAAGTACTGAAACCTGAGGTACAAATCCATACTGAAGTTTTTCATTGACGTGGGAGGTCGTTGCTTTTAAACAATTCAAGGCAAAGTATCAACCTTCCAGCTTATTTTGCCGACAGAAATGCTGACTTACATTTTGTCAATGCGCTTTCTAACAATCCCCTTTTAATTGTTATCCGAACATCAGGGCAGATGTCGCTCTTTGAGATTCTTCCCGTGCTGTTAATGGTATCGCCCTGGGAATCAACTTCTCACGATATAATCGAACTTCCTGTCATTTGTAATGAATCTCACTGTTTATTCTATATCTGCCCGTTAGCCATGCTTGACAAAGTAATTTTCGATTGGGAAGTATCTAGGGCTGGGAAATTCGAAGTACAGATTATTCGAATCAATTGTGAATGGGTCATAGGAACAAAAGCATGCTAAATGAAGTGCATTTTTCCATTTTTAATAACGAAATGCAAAATTCGGTTGTATTTTATCGTTAAAATGAAAATACATGGCTTTTAAATCTGTTTATACTGATATTTGTGACTGTATATTTCCTAATCATCATAACGGCGACTATAATAGTAATAGTAAAAATGGGATATTTGTTTTTTTTATGAAATCGATAATTCGATCAGATTAGAATTCCAAATGATTCGGTTTTGACAAGCACCAGATGTATCGATGAGGTCGATATTCACAAATTCATTTCATAAAGGTTGCCGGAGATAGCCCCCACAAAGCGAATACGGAGAGAAGTTAAAAGATGTAATGTGATAGATTATATTGTTAAACAAACTGCTTTAAAACTTTATTTAACAAAAGAAGTTCAAGCTCGTGAAAAATTCATGAATCGAAAATTTGGTTATTCGAAATCAGTATTCTCTTGCATTTAACGTATATGGACTCAAAATTAATATAATTTCAATTCTTACAATTCGAAATGCATGAAAAATTAGTCCTGCGCACAATGAAGCAACTTTAAAACTCTAAAATGTATATACTTTTACTGAAAACCCATAGATATGGAAGTGTTTGAGGGAAGTCTCGCATTTATAACATTGAACAAAGCAAATTTATTCCAGAACGCCAACTTTCCGCAGTCCAATGGCGTCATTTTTTTATAATATGAATCGACACAAACATATATTTTTGAGGCACATGCCCTGTTTTTACGGAATCGGCATCACCCGTTTCCGATTTTCAAATAGAAAATTGTCAATCAATGTTTTGCGATATTGCGCTGGGTCTGAACTGCTGTTCACAACACCTACCGCCAGCTGTGTTTTCATCCATCAAAATGGCGGCATAACATTCGAGGCTTACTGATGACTCATCACCACCTTTCACAGTAAATAGATTCATGTTTTCTTGTTTTGCTTTGCGTCACGCGCAATAATCGAATGCCTTACAAGAGATTTCGAAAATTTTTCCAAGTCGTCAAACTTCCTTTGCAGCATTTCAAGCTCTGCTGTCATTATGCTGTTCTCTCGTGAAATTCTTTCGACGTCGTGTCTTAATTGTTGCCGTTTGATATCGAGTTCTTCTTTTTGGGTGAGTCTTTTGACTCGACAGGAAGCCGCATATCCTCTGTTTTTCAATGTTCGTCTTCTTTGTTTCAGAGCTTTTATTTCATCAGCACTGAGTCCTCGTAAATGCCGGTTTAACTCGGGAACACTTATATTGAGTAATTCTTCATCTGTTAATCTTATTGCCACACCTTTCCTCACATTATTTTTATTGTCATACGGTCTTCGTGGATTCATAATTCTCAGTGTTTGGTTAACGATGCACACGTTGCCAGATTCATTTGCGTTAAAGTTCTGTGTATGCGAGTTCATATTTTCTCCAGTGTCCATGTCCATAGTTTCAATTCTGGGTCGTTTTACTATTGACATTTTGATATAACTATTTTACTATATCGGATTCTTAATTCTAAACAAAAAATACCTTTCAATAGTCTTATGTTTTAAGTAAAATTAAGCAAGATGTTTTTTGTATGCTCAAACATATAGGAGTCACCATAAAGTCTGTAGCTCTAAAGCGTTGTCAGTTGACGAGTGGCAGTTCTCAACAGTGGTTCATACCATTTTTTATCTGAAACTTTTTTTACCCGAATTTTGCTCAAGACAACGCTGGAGGCAGATTCTAGACTCGCAAAACAAAAAATATATCTATCTGCAAACGTATCGCACGTTTTTATATTACAATGATATTACGTGTACCAAGCGATGAAAACTTCTACATCAAGATGACGAGGCAAAATGATTTAAATATTTTGTGGTATATTTTTTATATCAACCATTTCCATCATTTTTGGATTAATTATTTTTGCACTACTGGAGTACTACAGTTTATTTTCATTCGAATGTCGATCATGACCAAACCAGAATGCACTAACCCAATCTAAAATGTTATTTTGTCGAGCATGAGCCACAAATGGACCGCGCATAAGCGGCCCACCGATGACCCATACGTGACAAAACATAATTCAAAGAATATTTCTGATTGGCAGAGCATCTCAAGCATATAACATTTTCCTGAGCAGTTTATTATTGTATTATTACCATAATCACCGATGGTGGGACCAGTAGTTTTTGAGAAGGGAAAATTATCGCTATTACATTTCGCGTACATTATTATTATGTTTCGTCTGAAACGCCAAATTTCCACAAAAAATAGTCAAGCGTCATTTTTGTGCGCGTTCGCCGCTCAGATTCTTCTTGGAGAGAACGATGCACGATGATAATTTATGGGAAATTTCACCTCGCCGCTTTCATATCCCATTTCTAACCTTAGTTATATATTCCTTATCGTTACTTAGGTTTCACTCCGTTCAAAATAATCGATTTTTTGATAAGAAGAAAAAGAATAAAATCGATTGGTTTTTTCAATAAATATCACGTTTCGCAATTGCAAGGATTTATATGCACAGGCAAATGGTGGAGTGGACAACCCACGAAATATTTGTGCAAATTTGGATTTGAATTTTTATCTTGCACAGAGACTACCGCAGTCTAAGAAATATAATTTGTCAAAGACATTTAAACGACTTATTTTCTGGGGTAAAAAAGGATAAACAACAATAATGAATGAGATGACTGAAATATTGTTTTTACGTCACAGGTACAATTAAATTTGTGGAGATGCTTCATGGCAACGCATGGGTCAGTCTAATCAATAAAATTATCTCGTGCTCGTAATATAATTCATATCCTTTCAGGAAAAGTAGCTCAAATGTTTTATCAAGCATGAGTTACTGTTGGAACGCGACGACGAGTCGCGGTCCATCAGCGAATCATGCATGGCGAAATGAAATTTCAGACTGAGCGCTGTATTTCAAATTTCCTTTCTGTCATTACAAAACATCGAGCAGGTATAAAATTATTACCTCGTCATTTGAAGGTTTTAATCAAAATGGCATCTTGTACTGAATTATTTTCCGTACTACGTCATATTATTTACTTATAAATAGAATCGACAGCCGCCATTTATCATTCTGCAATTAAAACTACTAAACAAAATGCTGTGTCATGCATCGATGCATGTGAAACGTGTGCAAACATTATGTGCATCAACAACTGACGTATAAAGTAGCTTTCATTTCGACTCACATATATTTATAGTAATGAGAGATACATTACCCATTTTATCTCGTCATGAATACGATATATAAAATAAGAATTGTATTTTATATCGGATTAATTTTGAATGGCGCTAGTATACCAATTTTTATCCATATAAAAATATGCACAACATATTTGTTCACTTTTTGAAATATTTGAAACAAAACCCGACCGAGTTTTGTATTAAATTTGTCTCAAGTTCACCTTCAATATTTAACTATATTTCGACATTACCGTATCACTTTGTTATAGACGAGCTTCCCCTAGAAATCTGCTCTCAAGTATGAGCCAATGGTGGGCCGCCTCTGATTGCGCGATTTATTGATAGTGCATCTTTGGCAAGTATAATTAACAATATTTGTCTTACCGGAGCTAAGGCTCGGCAAATTATAATATCAGACAACTAAGCAAACATTACGCTAGTTAATACGTGCTCCCTGTTCCGGTATAGACTCCAAATTCGGTATAGATTTTTTCTACAAGTCTCACTTTATTCATATTTCTTCACTGATCAAAGTCTTACTACTCTTCATTCGTCATTTTTAACACCATTTTAGTTAAAGCAAAATATTAAAATAACATGACGCACCGGCGTACTTATCGCAAGCAAGAGCGATAAGTAACGAGTTTAATTCGGTCACCATATAATTATACTGATGCACATAACTATTTAACAAATTTGCGGGATGTTTACCGGGTGATTATTATACCTAATTCAATCATGACATGTCGGTTTGTCTGACACGCATACTATCAGGTTTCTGTTTCAAATTTAAACACGCTAATTGTGATTTGCGTTCGATTAATTCACATCAACTGAATATAATATTCATTACGGTTGGTCGAAAAAGTAATCCGTTCCTATTTTTTATCTGAATATAATGCGTATTTACTTCAAAATAGCAAATAGTTATTCAAAACATTTTCAAATTATAATACCTAAATAAGAAATCTCTCGAATAAGAAATAAACTTGTACCCTCTTTCCAACGAACGACCTCAGACAACCAATTTATTTGCGCTCGCCCTCACCCGTTTGGCGGAATATGTGCATTGTCATCGTGATATGTGTTTCTTGCCAGCATAGGCGGCGTTTAGGTAGAGATTAAAGCGAACAATATTTAGGATCGACCAAGCATGACACGCTGATATATCCGAGGTTTCCAAGCTCGATGTATCAGTGTATCATACTTGGCCGACTTTGAATTGTCAGATTGTGCCGAATATGAGATAATGCAAACGATCATAAATTTCAACTTAAAACACCAGTAATTTGCATACATACCAATGCGAAAACATCGTGCAACAATTTGCAAAATTATCTGACTGCGTAACGATATCCATTGGTGATTGACTATGGATGGATTGGACACGATGTTCTGAGACACTGAATTGTAGATCGCATTATATCAATTCAACATGTAAACAGCAAAATTCACGAACAAATCGATTTGATTTCGGCTAGAAATAAGGTGTGTTTATTTCAACATCACGCTTTAAAAAACCAACCAACAATGACCAACAAGCCACAGAAATATGCCGTCCTGTATGGTATTGACAAATCCTGTGTTTTAAATCAATTTTTTATAAGGATTTCTTTGTTTTAGCCTGAAAATATCCATAAAGACATCGTACAGACGGATTTAACTTGCAAATTGTCCCTTGTTAAAGTAAGAGTCACAGACAGATGGCACCGAAAAGCGACATTGGGAGTCCATCTGTGATTCATGCCTGGTAAATTAAGTTAACTCTAGCATATAAGACGTTTCTATATCTAGTAGATCCCACAGACTTGGCAAAACAGCCAGTCGGTCAAATGCGCTCGACTAAACTCGTGTAGACCCACGTTTTTCATAAACATTTATTTGTTTAAAAGATATTTTCGAGTAGAAATGTTTTTTTCGACGATTTGACGAGGCTACTAGTTGGTTATCCAGCACGGGGTTGATCACTTCTAATTCCTTGAAATATAAATTTGAACTTTATTTCTCTAGTTAATTTATTTTTTTTTTTCAATTGAAATTTACACCGAGCAAAGTATGCCTGAAGGCAACCAACTAGCGGTCATTTGAATATCAAAAAGCAGAGTTGATGAAAGACCTTCGACATTCAAGGTGTGTCCGACTCGCTGATCTTGAAGGTAAATTGAATTTACCTTTACTCGAAATTGAGTTCTGAGAAAAAGGAAAACCGCGACGAAAGTTGTCGGTTTTTCGCAATTTTATCCTAATTTTTGTTGTATTGTACCCCAAAATATTTGACATTGGGACATACGCCAGTGGCAAAGAGCTACCACAAAATGTTGTATAATGGAGTTCACTGGGTATAATCTGCCCTGGGCAATAGGAAACCACCACTTGTACAGTAAAACGTTATTCACGGAAGTATATGGGACGATTTCAGTGAATCAATATCCAGAGTTAAAAAACGACAACATTCTTCGGTCAAAATGGTTTTTAACGCTTCAAACAACACACAGACTGTTTGAAGCAAATTTATGTGCTTGTAATCTATTAAAATAAAGATAAGTAAGCATTGGAAACATACTGTTTTCCTTGTCGTTGATGCTGTTCTTATCCCCTTGAATATGTTGAGATTCTAAAAACAATATTTCTCTGTAAAGCTTTTCATTCTCTAAAATTTACACATTGTCCCAATCTATCCTGCTCTTCGAAGTGCCTAGCTAAAGCTGACTTTCTCTCCCACTTTGATATCCTTTTGATGTTCTTTTTTTAAAAAAAAGACACTCCAAAGAGTGTGAAACATGTCAAATCATATATATTTGTTCAATATCACCATGTATACAATGATTTCACCATCCAACACGAGTTTTCGAGCATCACATCAGCATCCAATTATATTCCATTTTGTCGAAGTAAATCATATTAAATATTTTTCATTATGTATATAAAAAAAGAGGAAAAAAGGAAAAACAAAAAAAAAATCAGTCATTATGAAATAAAATAATTACTTTATACATTGATACAGAAGATTCAATTCATTAATAAACTTGAAATTATTCCTCATTTTTTCAATATCTTTTCTTTCTTTAATGAAGGAAATGATTTGAGATTCAACTCCTTGTACTGATGGAGTCTTTTTTTGAAAAATAGCTTGATTTCGATCTGACCATATTTTATATCTTGCAATAGAAATTAATAAAATAATAGCATTTGTTTCAGCATTATTCAATTTTGAGTATTCTGGTACAGTTACATTCAGCTCTTTAGTTATTTTCTTTGGCATGGGAAAGACTTGTGACAAATATAAGAACAGGGGTAACACTTTCATTTCGACTAATACACATTTTCCTTCAAGTGTTACATTAGTCTGTTGTAGATTTTCTATCACTTTTCTTGCTTTATCAAGACATTTTTGCCAGTAAAGTTCACTTGTGTCTGTATTGTCAAATACAACATTTAGTTTTGATATTGTGTCAACTTCTTGTATCTTTGGAACATTCATCACCTTTTGCCAAATTCCAAGTTGCATTATTTTAGTTTTAGCTTTATTTAGCTTCAAGCTTGTCGCATTTTCGAATTTGTCAATCATCTCTAATGCGGAATGTATCGATGATTCTTCTTCTAGTGTCAAGGTAATATCATCTGCGTGGCTTAGTCCTTTAATCATTTTATTGTCTGGCTTAATAATTCCTTTTATCTTTTGTTCATTGTTAATACTTATTATCAACGGCTCTATTGCAATGATAAATAAAAATAGACTCATGGGGTCTTCCTGACGTACTCCCCTTTTTATTGAAACTTTATTGCTCAAATAGCCATTCATGACTATTTTTGTTTCCATATCGTCATATAGGGAACGTAAAAATGTAATAAATTTCTGCTTGAATCCAAATTTTCCCATGGTTTTAAACAAATATTGTAGATCAACAGAGTCGAAGGCTTTTTCAAAATCAAGTGATGCTATAGAGCATTCACCTGGTCATGTTTAGTGAATTACTAATTTTCCTTCCTGGTACTGCTGTTTGTTGTATACTGATGAAGGATGATAGAACTGATTTTAGTCTACTTGCAATCATTTTTGTGATGATTTTATAGTCAGTATTGAGTAGAGTTATCGGTCTATAGTTACTAATTTCTTTTTCATCGCCTTTTTTGTATATCAGTGTTTCCCTATTTTTTTTTCACTTCATTTATTTGGGCATTTCAATCCTTTCATAAATCTCTTCAACTACTTCAGAAAAATCTTTACCAATACTCTCCCAACATGTCATGTATAATTCTGTTTCCGTCGTATTTCCATCTTTCAGTTTATGTATTCTATTAACTTTGTGTTTAGCTTTCAATTTTTTGAAGAACCATTTGCTACACGTCTCATTATAGTCTAGAGCATTTGCTTTATATTATATTATGAGTTTTTTGTCCCGTTCTTTTTGCATTGTTATCATTTTGTTTTTTACTTGTTTGAACTTAGAGAGTACATGTTTTCCTCGATCAATTTGCAAATCTCCCAACTCTTTCTGAATTGCTATTTCTTCTCGTCTACATTTTGTTGCTTCCTTTATGGAGTGTTCAATGTTTAAATCTTTGAGTCTTGTTTTCATCTCTAGCCACCATTCTGCCTTTGGTTCAAACATACATTTCAATGTTCTCTAATTTGTCCATTTATGTAGTAAGTCTTTTTTGAAAAATCTTCATTTTTATATATATGTAGATTATTTTTCCAATTACCCTTGCCTCTTTCAAAAATTTCTGTATTGAGTTCAATATCCACAAAAAGCATGTCATGATCAGAAAATGCATTGGGTACACTTTTTGTATTCTTACTACAACTGCTGCTACTATGATAAATTCTATCTAGGTGTGATTGAGTGGAATTATTTCTCTACGTATACATTGAATTTTGGTGCGGATTATATTCAACAGAATCAGTTAGGTCAAAACATTCAATTAGATCATTTAAAGCTTCTGATACATACTCTTTTCTAGGGTGCTTAGTTGCGCTTGGGTCTCTATCTCGTTTTACATAATGGACACAGTTAGTATCCCCCCCCCCAAAAATTGTCACATAGTTAAAATATAAAAACACCACTTAAGTTACCATAAAAAATATCTTGCTGATTTTGTGATGCCAAACTAGTTCTACATGGTGCATAAATATTTACAATGTGGAAATATTCACTGAATATATTAATATCAGTTGAAATACCTTTACCCTCTCTATCATATTTAACATTATTAAATGAAAAATGTTTCAATTTTGAACCTAATAGAATTGCTACTCCACAAGAATTGGATGTAGCCGAGTTCCAGATACTTGGCCCACAAGCCCATTCTTTGCTCCATTTTAGTTCAGTGTCTGGTGTGCTGTGAGTCTCTTGTAAGAATACAACATCAGCATTCTGATGTGAAAGTAGGTGGAAGAGATTCTTCCGTTTACTAAGATCTCTTATTCCATAAACATTAAGTGTTAGTATGGTCAAATAAATTACCATTGTGTGGAATATACTCTTAACTTTTTTCCTTTGAATCAGTGTTCCATCAGACTTTTCCTCGTTTCTAAAACTACTTCTTCAGCCTGTTTTTGTAATGTTGATGTTTGGTCTTTGTTGGTGATTTTTCGTTTTTTTTTTTTTTCTGTGGTTTTAAAAGGTTCGAAATTTTCCGAACCTGGATTTTTTGTTGCATTCTCTGTTATATCCTCACTTTCTTTCTTTTCGGAGTCGTCACTTATATCAGATAGCTCAGTCAGGTAATCTCCGTATATCATTTTGGGTAATGTTATTGATTTATTATCTGGGACATTTTTTACTACCGTACGCCATGTTACTTTTTGTGGATTTTCTTTTGCGAAGTTTGTTAAGTCTTTCATCATAAGAGGATTAACATAATCGATTGCACTGCTAGTTTTTTCAGTTTCTTCATTTTTTGTTTTATCGGTTGGTTTGGATGTTTCAGTTGGCTTTCTCTGTTCTCTTTCCTGCTCTGTATTTGCTAAGTTGTCTACATTTTTATTTCCATTTTCGTTTCTATATCTTGTGTTTTTGGGTACAAATCTTAGACATTGCTGCATCACGTGATTCTCTTCTCCACATATTCTGCACGTCGGTCTTTGATCCCAATATTTTATGAAAATTGTGTATCCTTTGATTTTTATGTAGCTCTTGATTGGCTTTTGTTTGTGGTCTTGTTTTTTCATGAAGAATCGACGGATGCCATTTTTGATTCCTCTACGATCTTTTAAATGTACAATGTGATGAACTGGGCCAATGATTTTCTGTATCTCTTCTTCAATGTGTTTATCTTGCATTGGAGTGGGAATCCAATGTGCGAACACTGCAACTTTATCTGCTACATGTAGTCGATACATTGGTAGATCTTCTGCTCCTTCCTTTTTCTTTTGCCATAAAACACGATCAATATCTACTGCTTGTTGTCTCGTCTGAAATGTGACATCAACTCCACCTCTGGCTAGCCATAACATTCCTTCCACATTACTCAAAGCACATCCCACATATTCAGGAAAGTCCCAAAGATGTTCTCTAGCTGGCGATATGCCGAACTTCAAATACAAGCACCTTTTCCTACCTATACTCCTTCTTTCCACTTCATCTTGATCAATGTTGTTTGTGCCAGTTCTTGCGGCGTAGGTCGCCATTTTTAACGTACATACCCTTTCACCAGTTCACTGGTTAAGGGTATTTTTTCAAGTTCGATTGTTTCTATTATATTATTATTTATCCGTCTATTTATAAATCTGAATCTTATTAAACAGCGAATAATTTGATGTTCTCTATAAGCATACCATGTGATAACTGTGATGCAGCCTATATTGGAGAATCGAAGAAATGTTTTGATGTGAATGCCCTTATTGACAATACTGTCTCTTGCTGTTGTCCAATAATTGGAGCATAATGATTACGCGCTCCACAAAGGCAAAAAAAGGCATGCTCGTTGCTCGTGAGACGTTCGGCAGTGTGCTCGGCAACGCTTTAAGTGTTGACTGTAATATGTTTGCCATCCACTAAAGCTGTGTCCTGCTTATTGAGTGAATATGTATTGTTATATTAGCTGTGATTGTTGTTGTTACGTGCTGGAACTGGTATTGCTGCCATGTAATACATAGTTCGGTAGTTTAAGAAGTTCTACATGAGGCAGGCTCTGTAGAACCTTGATTTACTGACGAACACAATATCTGATGACAAGGTTAATAACGGGTATAAATCTTGAACTGCTACCTTAAATGTGACCTAGTTGAATCGAAACGATGCACACAGCTGATCCTGAATTGTGCTGTGGATTGCCAATAGTTAAAAAACGCGCTTAAAGAATCAATTTCACAGTTGGGACACCATGACCCCGCTTCGATCCACAAGGTGATCTGAATAGTTTATCAGTATGATTCAAACGCTGGGTTCATTGTATCTAAGCCTGTTACACAAAACAAAAATCTGTAGATTCACAATCCACTCAATAACAGCAGAATCAACTTCGACTCACCGACGGAATGATGGGATGGAGGGAAGGCAAGGATGAAGGTTCTAAGCCAAAATCCAATCAAAACAGATAAAAAAAAACGCAATTAAATGAAGGTGAGTTGGATTCGTCGTAATAAAATCAGCCTCATTGCTCGAGATTTGATTACCGGCCATTTGGCCGGCCAAGATTTGATAAACGGCCATTTCGCAGTTTGTTGTAAAATGAAGAAATTGGGTAATATGAATGTAAAATTGAGTGCCCTGTCCGATAATTTATTTTGCCTAAATAGGGGTGAAAGTATTGGTATTGACTTCATCAGGTATTTGGCATGCTTCTAGACAGCGCCATCGCTAAAGATCATCCGTACTTGACTTAGATATAGGTGGTGTTAAGATGGATGTTTCAATTAATTTTGGTTATAGTGCTGATGTATTTGGCAGAACAACGTGTCAATGCAATAGCCTACCTTAAATTATGAAATTTTGATTGTGAAATAAACCGAATGCAATTTTTTTTTATCATCAAGTAAATCTATGGAAATTCTAACCAGTTTCAACTTGGTTTGGCCCCTTCAGTAATACGGCTTTTTAAATTCTGCATGACGGACAGGGTGTCTATTTGTCAGTATTACTGGTCCCAGAAGTTTGACAAAGGATAACATTTCGGTACAACAATCGCCGAAATTCATTGGAGTAGATTTCCTGTTATTTCCCATTCAAAATCCTCGCGTTTTGAGTCAAAATTGTTTCATCATTTGATCTCCGCAAGTATGAATTTCGAGGAAACTGAGTTCCTAAAATCGCAATAGGGATTTTTATTCTTGTTGAGGACTTTCCAATTCTAGATGATTACCATTGGTTTTTTTAGCATAGAGTCATTAGATAGAGATTGAAAACCAGACGCGTCATCAGCTCGAATCGTTATTTTGGGAGAAAGTGTCATAATCCACGTAGTTGAAATAATCTCGCTTCGTAGAGTCGCGGTAGTTTCATCAGGAATTATACTCCCAGCTGTGCACGAAGAAAATCTATCTCTCATCACGAAAATTACTTGTCGCTCTCGTTTTTCCAGGTTTCAATATAGCCCCCCACATAAAAATTTTCCGTCTCTCCAAACCTTTAACTCTCCGCCAATGCAAGCAATACCATCGGGATTTATAGAGTTCTTAGCAGTATCCAACACAACTCCAAGTCTATCACTCGGTGTTGGAATAACTACAGTTTTGGCTTTATTAAGTTCTTTCCACGATTTTTCAAAACAGGAAATCGTGCCTGACGTTCACACAACTTTATTGCCGGATGGCAAACATGTCGTTAAATTTTCTAATACAGAAAGTAATATAGAACAACTAGGGATACATCATAAAAATTGCTTGTATACCCCGAGATAGGAACGTAGCTGTTTGACAGTCGATAGACGTTCACAAGTCGCTAATGGACAACTTTTTGAGGGTTAGTTAACCTTTAACGTTCCTCTTGACCAAATCCACCCTAATAATTCCGTAGAAACAGGGCAGACAATAGTTTTAGTCTATGATGTTGACAATTTCAAACCATTGTTTTGCAAAATATGGAGAAATTCATTCCAGTTGTGATATATTTCGTTCAAAGTGAAATGAGTGTGTAAAGATCTGTAACAATCGTGTATCTCTCTGCTGCGTTACTGTGCTAAGAATTTCTTCAGCAGTGCCTAACTTGCAGGGTAGCGGCCTACTATTCTTGTGAGCATAGTAAAATCTGTTACAATGCGATAACCTCCGTTCTGAGGCTTGCGCACTAAAAATGACTTTGATACATGGTACGGAGTGACGCCAAGTAATTTAGGGGTCGCAAAAACGCCCACACGTTCAAATTCATCAAAATGTTTTTGCAATAAATTAAGCTGACTCCGATAAGTATTAGGCGGTTTTACTATTTTCCAGGGCAAATACCACTCACTGAACTTTACCATGGCGGTTCAGTTTCCTTTGGATTATTCTCCGTTTTGAGCGCAGATGCTGGTACTAAATCCTTTAGTACAGTGGTTCTGAACCGTCGGTCCGCGTCAACTTCCCTTCCGGTCCGACAAACATATTACAATTTTTTATCTCAATTGCAAAATGCAATATGTTGAATGCTTGTCCATTGAATAAAGAAATGAAACATCCAATTTTAAACTGATTTAGAATTTCGCAAGTTCCGTAATTTGCAGTATTGTGACGTAAGACAAAGTTCAGAGTCTACTTTGTACTCTGTCGTACCTCACAATGCTGTAAGTATGGTGCCAAAATGTTTAAAAACGAAAAATTTAGCAAAAATCTTTGATAGTAAAATGGAGTCAAACAAACTAATATTATCAAGTTCTTTTAAAAGAAAACCAACAGTGAAAATCAAGTTAGCGGTACTGGTGGGATAGAGGAAGGACTAGCCCTACTGCTGCTTCCGTTAGTGGTGAGTTACTGGTGATCACAGAATAAGAAACTAATTCTGTTGCTTCAGATTTACAACATCGCTTGAAACAATCATGCAATGTTGTTATCGATCATCAAGACCAATCGTATGGGAGTCAACGCCCTACTTGGCCTTGCAGAAACCTCAATAGAACCGCGTTTAACAAGTATGGTATCAAACAGACAGCAGAAAACTTCTCATTAAATTGAAGTTTTCATACTTCTTTGCTTTTGCATTGCATAGTTTTTATCGTAATTACATTTTGGGTTCATTTTAAAAGTCCGCCGGTCCGCAAAATTTGTTTTGAAAATTTACTGGTTCGCAAACATATAAGGTTGAGAACCACTGCTTAAGTAGCTTTGCTGTTGAGTGGCCGCCGTTTGGTTCCTTGCTGCTCCTGGCCTTGTTCAGAAAGAATTTCAATTATAATAATATTGCGAATATTTGGCAATTTGATCAAGAAATAAGGTTCCATCAATTCTGCGCCTACGGATTTGCACATTGGAATCAAATACCACAGAGTTGCACACGCGTCATTATCCCCATAAAGTATCGCCTTAGACGGAAGTGATCACATACGGAATTGGAATTGCCTTAATTTTCTCTAGACACACGCAAAATTGCTCTCACGCGGCGTTACCTCCATGTGGAATATCCCTCGAGAAGTATTTTCGACATGGGAATGCTCCCGCATGAAGAAACTCCATGACCATGAAGTGTCCCTTAACGGGGGTGATATTGAGCCCACGAAGAATTGCATACACACGGAATAACAATGTTTCTCCTCGTGTAAACTTGTCCCCAGGCGGGATTGCCATCACGCAAGCTTGTTCGTAACCGTGATTGCCCACAGACAGAATTGTTCTCGGAATTGCGTCCATATAACGGAATTGTCACTATACCGGATTGATTGATTGGCGTTACGCCCTCAAATGATTTCCTAAATGTCCCTGCCCGCGTGGTATTATCTCATGCCGGATTGTCCATGTATGGTATTGACTTCCGAAATATTGCCCATTTGTGGGATCAACCCCACGAAGAACTATCCCTGCTAGAATTACACTTATATTATTTGCGAATAATTCGATATAACATTTCGCTGCGCCTATCAGGGCGGGGGACGAATTTTTACGCAATATTTAACGCAATATATTTTTTCCTGAAGCAATATTCCGTATAGAGGTAATTGCAACAAAGGAGAATCCTTTATGGCGGCTATACTGTGAGGGGACAATGACGTGTGAAGAAGTCAATTCTATCTCGGAGCGATACTACACGTGTGCGATAAAGGTTGGTGCAATCTCTCGAGGACAATACCGTGGCCACCACAGTGGACCATAACATATAAACTGAAATAAAATAAATCTAGGCAGAGAAGATACAATTGTTTGCAAACATTTTATGCTATCAATGTGAGTTTTTTTGTACAACAACCGTTTAGCAGATGATCAAACAGAAATGATGGTTTTCAGCAAAAAACTTTTTGAAGGTATATCGATGTAGAACATCTTATTTTGACGTCCATTTTTAAATTTCTACTTTTCCCACCAAAAATTATACTTCAATATTCTTTTATTGAATAAATAATTTTTATCAGTATCGGAAAAGATATAGCACATTCATTTTAATCGTGATTTTAATCTTGTTTTCTCAATTTGCTTGGCGACTTGCGCAAAATTCCATACAACCAATGTGTAAAGTAATTTTGTTTTTACAACTAAAGTAGACAAGTTCCGCTTAGATGTGCCTTTTATCTTCTGAATTAAGTGAAAATAAACTTGCTAACAGAAAATAGATAATACTTACAAAAACCATAATTTTTTCGAGCCAATCAAATCATTATATCGGACACGGTGCGATGAACGGTACTAATTAAGTAATTTTAAATCGATTTGGAAAAATATGTTCACGAACAATGGTTATACTCAATGCCCTATCTTATAGAGCAATAAAGGATCTAGACTCTAGATTTATGCTATGGTCCCCTACTCATCGATTTCGGTATTTGTATATTTACATCCCTATTTCTATAATATTACCACGTACGATCTATACTAGTCCTCATAAAACTTGCCAAATGTAAGATTTTTTAATAAATCCGCTACATTTGGTATAACATAACTGCTTAAGTGTTAACGTAAAACTAACGGGTAATTTGAAGATTTTGTAACAGGTCGTCGCTTTTCGAACATTCCAATTTATTGCAAAAATTTCCCATCGAAAATAGGGGAAATTTGCGATATTTTAGACTCCACAGATTTTGAAGTTATTGAGAGATCATAGTGGGAATCTTATGCTCTATGATCCCCACCATAGGGGTGGAAAATATGGGATCACACCTCAACATTAAAGATGAAATTTTATTCGTTCTAAGTTTACAAAATGGAACAAAATGAGACTAAGTAGAAAAATAACTGACGACCTGGGTGTTTTTCATGCACCCTACTGTTTAAGTTATTATAAAAATGAGTATTGTGTGGATTGTGTATTTATGAAACGCCCATCCAAAGTAATTACACACCCACTCATCATATTGTTTTATTTATCAAAAACGAAAATCATTCATTAATATTCACATACTTGGTAAAGTAAAACGGCGATATCACAATTCACAGATTATGATACAATACTTTCATTTTAAATATAAATCGAAACAGGTAAATTAAAACTTAATCTTTAAAGACTTTGCAATTCTGTGACATTTCAAAACAAACTTGTACAAGATTTTACAATATATCAAGCGCCCTTTTCTTATAGAAATTAAAAATACGACGATTTTTAATTTTAATCGTGGCTTGAAAAAATAAAAAAAATATTTTAATGTAATATTTTATTAAATTAATGGAAATGAATGATAATTTTGGTATTCGGCAGTACTGGATTAACGTTCAATAAACGCATTGAGCCTAAAATTCCCCAAAATCCGTTGAGTATATTTAGTATTTAAATGGACGGCGCATAGACATTGTCATAATAAAAACAACCCTTTTTAATAAAAAGTGACGGGGCCGTTCTGCATCGATTTTGCGTTTCATATATTTTGGCAATTGAATATTTTCTCCAGCATTTCGAAGCTCCTTTTATCAGTGCTACTCACCTCTTTCCCCTTTTCACATTGTTATATTTGGCCCGTCTGAAAATATGTTTAATATTTAATCGTCCTCCGACGAAAATCTTCTAACTCAATTATTCGAAATGTTTTGTTCATTATAGGAGTTGCGCATTTCTAAATTGGTTTGTTTTGATTGGTGACCGTATTGGTAAAAGGTGCCACGAGACGAGAAAATTCGTCACGTTAAATTTTCGACCCATCAGTAAGTACACTTCTGTGTTTGACTCAATTCGGCAGCGTTAAAGTGTAGGTGGTCTTTTGAGGTGTGCTGTTTTATGTTGGTTTTTCGATGTTAGAGAAATGGTTGAATTTGGTTTAGGTGACTTGTATTTGTATTATGAATCTAAAACATGTCCCTAACTGTCCAGGTTACGTAGTTGCTTAATTCGGTCTAATGTATTATTTTAGACAGTAGCGAAATGTTATTTACTTTTTCACGTTTGTTTATAATGCACGATCCATGATTACGCTTGGCGAAACGTTGTATTTGTATTATCGACAACTCTTGCTTAGACCGTGCGGGTTATGTCATATATAGCTGTATTTAACCTATTTATGGGTTAGACTTTATTCTATTTCCATTAGGATATTACCACAGAGTCGGGCGTGGTTTGGGGTTGTTTTTAGGCACTTGACCGTTTGTAGCAGTTTTGTGGCTGTCATGCTTGGTTCTTGGCTGACGCTCCGGCCGGTAAGGCCGTGTGGGCACGATATACGATTGTTTCTTTTTCAGACAATTAAACCTATAGTGTGCTCTCACAGTCAGTTCAAAATCGCACGCAAGCACGCAGAGTGGGCGTGAAGAACCAAGAGTGTAATTTGCGTCCAGGCATACCAATATTAAAACGCTGCATCAAAGGTTGTCGCAATTTATTCTTGCGTTCACCATAACATAATTTGTGTGGGCACAACTTTGAGGCTCGTAGTCGAAGAATTTGCTGCAATTGTATTTTTCCATGTTTGCTGTTTATTTCAACTCTTGCTGCAAGTTATAAGACATTTTCTGGCACATACCAGTGTTCTGTTGTTTTCAATATAAACTTTTAAACCACTGGTCTTGTGAGGTGTGTCCGTATTGTGTGCGCATATTGAATTCAGAAAAATAGAGCACCGGGAAATAGGCGCGGATCGCTTATTTCAGCTAAGAATTCAGGCTACCATTAGATAAAACGTCAGTGGGCGGTATGGATCTTACACACATGTTACATGCCTTGTTCATAACCAAAATATGATATTTCAGGCTATCCTACTGATGGAATTTAAGCATATTATGCACGGGTTTGTCCAGTGTGCCTGCAACTGTGATTACGAACTCATGAAGATTCGTTATGTCTCAATAAAACACTTGGCAGCATGTAATTGTTGTTTCAACTAAGACGATTTCCGCTGGTTTTTGTAAGTTTCCTAAAATCAGCAGCCAGACTGTTTGCAAAAGATCAATTCTCCTTTTGATCAACTAACTCATGAGTTTTTTTAATGAATGCTTGAAAATAGGATTTTTCGGCACTTGGGAAGAGAAGAAAGGTGATTTCCGATTCCAATTGGATCGGAAAACGTGTTTTTTTTTTTTAACGGATGTTAGATAATAGCATATTCCCCATTTAATGAAAATTCAATGTTTTGCGAGAAGGTTATTGGTTGAGTTTCTTGAATGAAGCCCTATTGTTATTCTGTTCTAGCTCGTTGCTGCCCAAATACCAAACCGGAATGTTTCTGTTTGCACCCGAACAAATGCCTAAAATCAAGACTGTTCGGGCACAAGGGACGTATGGTATAGTAAGTATAGAATCCATCAAGTTTCATTTGTACCGATGTGTTGATTTGTAAGAATTTATTCAGAAATAAAACTTATCCCATCACCAACTGATCTACTACGTCGAACGACTGTGTTCCCAGTACAGGGCAATTCGATTCGGCGATTCGAAGCACGATTAATTCGAGTCGATCGTGAATCGTCTATAAGATTAAAAACTTGTTAAGGGAACTAGAATTTTTATTTTTAACGACAAAATCCAATCGATTTTGGTCAAGTTCAAATATATTTCGTCGTTAAAATATGAATATTGTTCCTTTTAGTGTGATTTGAAAATTACTATAAACTATGAATTTCTTTATTTTCACAATGGGGACAAGTTGTAATAGTAAAATAGGAATATTTGTTATTTACAAAGAATTAGTGATTGAATCCGATTCGAAAAAATTATTCGAATAAGATTTGAATTCCAAATGATTCGGATTTGCCCAGCCCTATTCCCGAGCCAATATCGTATTTAGGGGTGAGGCCACGGTACCATTCCGAATAATGGACCTTTAATGGCACTAAAAATGGCATCCCTATTAGGCTCATATTAGGCCCCGGAAATCTGTTTTCAAAAATTGGCTGTTTTGTGGTGACATAGATGGAAACATAGAAAAGTGATGACGTCATACTTTTGTTTACAAATATCTCCATGATTTCCCTCCCCTTTCAAGGTTCTGAACACGTCACTGTTCTGACCACATCGTTGGCTTTGTAATAAATCTAAATCTTTTCGATGTTTTAATACATTATATTGCTATATATTTCTGAAAAAGCTGCACAATCGCCATCCAACCTTAGAAGTCACGCCATACTTATCCGCCTTCATAATTTCTAAGCATAAATTTACAAGTGTTATATTTCAATGCTGTTGTTTTTATTTTGATGATCAGTTAAACTCCACACTAATATCATCTAATTTAATAATCAGCATAAGCAATAACATGCAAAGCGGAATACGCATAGTTTTCATATTACTCAGAAGGTTTTTTTCAAAATGCGTTTCATATGGATAGTCGACATGGCTCTAATAATATTATCTAATAAATGCCCATGCATGATCCTTTGATAACTTCAAATCTCATGCTCGTGTGTCTGTACCAAGTTTGGGGATAGATACGTATATATCTACACTGCATGGGCATTGGAAACATTTGTATAGATCTTTCATTTCTATCCTTGTTTCCGGTGAACACCTGAAAAATAAGGAAAAGGAGGAGTGTATCATATGTATTAATGCCTGTCACCCTTTGGGTGATTTTTAAATCTCACGTGTTACAAATGCTAAATTGGTGAAAACCAATTACACTGGGTTGATAGACATGAGCACCATCGAATTGTTATTTATCTGTTTCAGAACCCGTTTCAGGTAGCAATATATTTAAACAAGAAAACAATAAATTAAGGCAGCCGACCTACCGCGACTCTAAATCTAGACGTAACTTAGGAAGGGTGTGTGATGCAAAAATCAATATTTTTTAATGTTCCATCACAATAGACAATTGTCACTTTTGCAGGCTAATTACTCAAATATTTCTCCGCATTTGGAGCTATTTACAAACGCGACCAACTTAATTTCCTGATTAAATAAAAATCGAAAAGTGTCAGAAACGCCATACTGACATGAGAGCATTTTCCGAAAATTTGAGGCCAAACGGTGTTGTTGCGTTGGAGTAGTTCTGGATAGAAATTGTACTGACGGACACGCCAGATATATAAAGATGAAGATAGCCCTAGATCAATCAAGAACTTTTATTTCATTTCCACTTTCACACAATATCACATCTAAACAGTCAAAATCAAAAAACTATTTATTGGCGTAAATAGATATGATTCCATTTACCCAAAAGAATACAAAATTTAAAATAAATAAAGATATGTTAAATAACGATATGCTAAATTAATTGAGTCGTGATCTTCTGAGGAAAAATGAATCCTCAACAAAACTTTGTGGAACACTGACAAATAATGCCAAATAAATTTGGCTGCATATGTTGGGGCTTTAGAATTACCATACCATGTTGTTGTGCGTTGTAAGAAACCCCTGAAAAGTATCAAAAAAAGTTTAAGATAGTTTTACCACAGCTCAGGACAACCCCGCCGTGAGCCCTGATGCAATAACTTCACATCCGCTGATGCGAATAACATTCACATCCATTTTTCGCACAAGATCGCAACGTTTTTAACAGACTCTTTTCCACTCTGAGCGGAACCGAAATATTCATTATTTCTGCTTTCAATAACTTTTATATTTCTCTGAAAATATATCTTATCATTTGCGCCCTCCTTGATTGCTTTCAGGTTGGCCTCGGTGTCACCGCAATGAACTTTGTATGACGTCACCCATTGGTCAAGGGATGGTCTACCTTGGGTAATAATTCCGGACACTGATTTTTTCATTCCCAAGTCCACTTGTATCCATTGTCCGATAGCGTCTGTAAGTGGTCGACAGATAGATATTAGACATGGAAACATCTCACATATTGAGTATTCATTTTGACAACGATCTTGATTTTATAAGAATTTTTAACTATTTGAGAAAAGATACAAAATATTTCTAGTTTTAATTGAAGAGACGTATTCTCATTGGAGAGATGTCACATTATGTTGAAAATTCGAATCGATTCCACTTGCCCGATTCGAGTAATTCGAATACTCTTTTGTGTTCTTCTCTATGGTTCGACAACAGTTATCCAAATAAAAACTAATTTTGTCGGGGATTAGTCACCGATGGAGGCCGCGGCGCCGGGTCAGTGCCACAAACTCAACAAAACATATGTTTATAAAGTATTACTGAATGCTTAATTTTAATTGCGAATTTTGCAACGATTTTCACCAAAATTTCAAAATATAATCGAATTCGATTCGAAATGACGTGGTTCGATTAAAATACATATGTATCTGAAAATGGCATCACCATCTAGATAGATAGTTAGATTTAACCTGGCCTTAATTCCGAAATTAATAACAACGCGGAAAACTCACTCGTTCTGGAAGACCACGACCCCATGTGACCTGTTGGCTTGTTGTCAAGTCTGGCAAGATGACTTGCATGTCTAGGATCCCAGATGGAAGATGATGAAATTTCGTCATCCAATATATCATGACTTTTCATTCCAACAAAACATGTCGCTTCTAAACGGAAAGATGTAATTATTTACCGAGGTAGATGGGTATTTAGGTAAAAGATCGAAAACATGTAACTGCAAAAGTCTGTTCAAATGGACACACAATTTGAATAAACGACACCGACGCTCTTTCATACCTTTAAAACATAGCAAAAAATAAATATGAAAGATATGCATAAGAAAATAAGTAACAACAAAACACCTAATTTACATATACGTTATTTGGAATTGAGGAATGCGAATATAGGGTTCCCAGATTATTTTCCAGTGTTATTCATAATATGATCGATATTTATTTTGTGTATTATCAAAGAAGAAGTATTTGAGTTTAAAAAGAAATCTCAAGTTAGACATTTTATTTCAAAAATTACCCAATTTTATGGCGCAGTTTATAGATTTGTTTAAAAAATGATGTTTTCACAGTCTTGGGTATGTTTGTAATTCTTTAGGTACGGTCATTCTGGTGAATATTTTTTGTGAATTCGTTCTCTAGAAGCGAACTTTTTCAAATAAAAGAAAATAAAAAATAAAATTTACTGACTTACGAGAATGTCTACTTTCCTTTTTAGTTCACTATATGCTTGCTTTTCAGTTTGGCTGTATAACACCTGTGAGATATATTCAACAAAAGGTGTCATTTCACTCGCAGCATTTTCAAATGCCAAAGCAAAAAGAATCACTACAAGTAAAAACTTCATCTTGGTTTTCTTCTGTTTTCTTTTCAAACTGTGATTTCCATGAAGTGAATCATCTATTTTGGGCGAGTTCCCGCCTTTTTCGTGTCAATTTTACTTCTACGTAATTGCATGAAAGTATAGAATATTTCTTACCTAAATATCTAATGCCAAGTATGATTCCCAAGGGCGCATAACATGGTCCATTTCTAGCGTAGGTGTATTACAGGTGAGTAACTTGCCCTGCGGCGATGCTATTCATATTCACGTATGAACCATGTTTGTTTTTATAAATTAATATACAGGACAATAAAAAAACAAGAAGTAATAAATCGACACGCTTTTTATTATTAGCAGACAACGCCTAATATCTCATATTCCTCACATTAAAAAGTTCGTAGATGACAATGCGCTGAACATGGACCACAGTTGAGCCGCGTCGATTTTTTTTTAACTAAATCTCAACCGATTCTAGTGGCAGGGGGGGGGGGGGTAGGATTCACCACTCGACGTTGGCGATAGTCGGAGTTCGGATTAAATCAGTGATTTATACTTGACACACATTTTCTCGCAAGGTTCCATTTTTTTGAGCCAAGATTCCGGTACTCTACTTTCGTTTTAAATGTAATATGTCATAACAGGTGAATTAAAACATATTTTGAAAGAATGTAATTATAATTGTAATAAAACAAGCAGTTTTCAATGTATAAACACACTTTTCTTCCCACGAGGTTCCAAATGCAATGCTTTTTAAACAACTTGAATCGTCGTTTGTTGAATTGTTTAAAAGTGAAAACTTGTAGGATTTTTGTCCGGTATAATTAAAAAGAAATTTTTTTATTTGGATAAACAACCTATTTAAATATGTCAGGATAAACACCTAGATGGTTTTCGAACAAACTTCCTGATGACATTACAGACGAATGTTCTGACGAATTTGAAAATGAATTTGATGAATATTTTGCTGGACAAGGTAATAGATATAGACTGTGATATCCAGCTCAACAATATTTCATCAAACGTTGATTGATAAGAAAAGCAATACAACCATATTCCAACAAACCCATTCCACTACAAGGAGATCGTACTACTTCCCTGATAAACAAGGAACAGATTCACGCAGGCCTCGGGCTGTATGTCAGATTTCAACAAAATGCAAGTCATATCTACTGCGTTTTCGTTTTTGACAGCTCAGTCAGGGCTCATCCCCTGTCTTGCGAGTCGGCCTTGGGGCTGAGCTATTACTGAGCTATTACCGTGATTCGAACCGATTTGAAGCATAACTTATTCGAATCTGTTGTTAATTGGTCATATGAACAAAACATGCGTAATGAAATTTATTTATTTTCAAGTCCAAATACAATCAAATGTGCTTTAATTTTTTTTTAATTTATTTCAGCCTCAGAGCGTTCACAAAATAAACTCGTTTGAATGAAAACTTATAATTTAATTTAGAAATTATAACAGACAAGATTATTTGAACCTCTTAACTAGTTTGAAAATGGGTAACATTCTTCCTCTTTGCAGAATCGTTCGGGGAAAATAAATAAATTCAAAGTGTTAGAAACGTTTGTTTGCTGAACAATTATGCATTTTTATGTCTGTTTGTATTGTGTTGGATTATGAGACGTCTACCCAAAATAAATATACGTCGACACTGACAGTCGACATATTGTATTATTTTTTTGCCAAAAAAAAATTTGGCAACAGATCTTGATTGTAATTAGCAACGAAAACAGCTATGCTTTGAAAAACATTGCCAAGCCGAGCCACAGCCAATCAAATGCATTAAATACATTTTTGTTACTATTCAAGATTCTGTGTTATTCTACCGTTCTGTCTGTTTGGCAACTGTCATTGTTAGCTTCACATGCCTTTGCAGGTAACTCCTCTATAACTAGGGCTGGGCAAAACCGAATCATTTGGAATTCGAATCCGATTCGGAGAATTTTTTCGAATTTGAATCGAATCACTAATTCCATAAAAATAACAAATATTGTATTATTACTAATATTGTCTACATTGCGATAATTGGAAAATTTATATTTGCGATTTACAAATATTAGCATATATTCAGACTTAGTGATGTATTTTCAATTACGTTGAAAGTCCAAAAAATAAATATTTATTTTTCAAGGGGAAAATACAATCGATTTTGGTCAAATTTGACCAAAATCGATGGCATTATGTCGTTAAAAATAAAAAATTCCACTTCATTTGGCATGTCTTTGTTCCTATTCATAATTGATCCGAATAATTTGTGCTTCGAATCGATTCGAATCACCGGATCGAATTGCCCATCCCTATCTTTAGGGCTACGTTTTGGCCCGGAATTACCCAAAACCAGTCCATGATTACGAAGAAACAAATATATATTTCGAATTTCTTCCGAAAATTCGTATCAAAATTATATTATCCGTGATCGAATCAACACAAGTTTACATGGATTTTGGATCTCTATCATGCAGTTTTTTTTTTAGGTGAAACTTTAGATAAGAGAATAATTGTTTTATAAAATGATTATCCTACCAGGTCTTCCAAAAACTCTTCCGCTTCGCGAATCGGGTTCGTGTGTGTATCATATTAAATATATCTTGAAGTTTGTCGTCAAAATACAAGACGTGAGCTCAAGGCATAATACCGTATTCACACAAGTATTGCTCGAGTATTTCTCAATAAATCCGGAAAATAAGGCTCAAGTATTACTTGAATTTTGATATTCACGGCCATTACTTGGGCAATACTTTCTAAAGTAATTACTTCCCAGTCGGAAAAGTTTATGCATCCTTTTTCAACAAAAGCATCTTTTGTTAAGTATGTGTCGATGACACACGGTCCATCAGTGGCGATTTTTGGAAAAATAATATTTCTAGCGGGGTTAAGTGTCTTTACTTGAAGTGGTGAGACGGTAAAAGATGGAAGACCGGTTTGAAGACGGTAAAAGACGTAGCCCGTCATGATTATTCAAATAGGCTAATATTATCAAATTGAACTACTTTGGAGTTATCAGTGTTAACCGTTTGGCGTCAATTTGAGGTTTTCAGGATTATTTACATTTTGCATTGAGGCTGTTGTGCCCAGCACTGCTTCTGGAGTTTCCGACAGTTTCTCGTTCACGTTTTAACGCGCACTCTTGTCAACATTTTGTTGATTCGAATTTCGATTTGATTTGGTGATTCGAATTGCTTTGAGGCGCACACTATTCGGATCAATCACGAATCGTTCATTAGATCAAAAACTTGCCAAATGAAATAAAATTTCCATTTTTAATGGTAAAATGCAATCGCATTTCCCCAAATTTGACCAAAATCGATTGTATTTTGTCGTTAAAATATGAAAAGCGTTTTTTTAGACATGAATGGTGAATTGAAAAAAAAACTATAGACTATAAATTACTTCATTTTCAAAGGAGATACATTTTTAATGCATACATTTTTAATTTTCAGATATTTAAAAAGAAACGGTATTGCAATATCACTTTCGCCATTTCCTTATTAACAAACGTACTTCAGATGTAAGCAAATATTTTGTGTATTTTCGAGTACGATATATACATAAAGTGAATAAAATGATTCACTTTTTTGAGCAGGCAGGCGAAGACAAGTGCTTTAGTTGGCTGAACAAACGACGTGATTACGGCATTGTTTGCAAGAAAGTAAGAGCTCCAACAAATTATGTGAAATTTCTAATTAAAAACTATTTTTATGCAATATTGCAGGGTTATTTTTGCAGTGTGCGATAACTTGACAGTGATATTTTATGTTAAATATTAATAAAAGAACGTTTTTTCTTCTTAAATATTTAGATTAAGTTATATTTGGTGCGTCTGAGGAATTTCGATTTTTTGTTGCAAAAATAAACTCGATCAAGTTGCCTTTCGACAGAAATTGATGCTTGTTTCTTCATAATCATAGACTGATTTGTTTACCACATTCTGATCAGATTGATTTGTTGATGATTTATTATGTAAGTGAAATGCCGCAAACTGGTTTTGGGTAGCTTCAGGCCAAAATGTAGCCATATAGATAGGGATGGGCAATTCGATCTGGTGATTCGAATCGATTCGAAGCACAAATCATTCGAATCAATTGTGAATCGGTCGTAGGAACAAAAGCATGCTAAATTAGGTGCAATTTTTTTTATTTTTAACGACAAAATGCAATCGATTTTAGTAAATTTTGGGCAAAATCAATAGTATACTGACGATAAAAACTAAGAAATTTCTTTTTTGGACTTGAAACGTAATTGCAATTGAAAATACATCACTCAGTCTGATTATATGCTAATAATTGTAAATCGTAAATATAAACTTTCTAATTATCGCAATGTAGACAATAATAGTAACAGTAAAAATTGAATATTCGTTATTTTTATGAAATCAGTGATTCGATTCGATTCGATAAAATTATCCGAATCGCATTCGAATTCAAAATGATTCGGTTTTGCCCAGCCTTAGCTATAAACGAGTTACCTGCAAAGGCATGTGAAGCTAACAATGACAGTTGCCAAACAGACAGAACGGTAGAATAACACAGAATCTTGAATAGTAACAAAATGTATTTAATGCATTTGATTGGCTGTGGCTCGGCTTGGCAATGTTTTTCAAAGCATAGCTGTTTTCTTTGCTAACTATAACCCAGATTAGTTGCCAATGGTATTTCGTTAAAAAAAAAAAAATAATAATACAATATGTCGACTGTCAGTGTCGACGTATATTAATTTTGGTTAGACGTCTCATATTCCAGCACAATACACACAGACAAAAGAATACATAATTACACAACAAACAAACGTTACTAAAACTTTGAATTCATTTATTTCTCTTAAACGATTCTGCAAAGCGGAAAAACGTTACTCATTTTCAAACTAGTTAGGAGTGTCAAATAATCTTTTCTATTATAATTTCTAAATTAAATTATAAGTTTTCATTCAAACGAGTTTATTTTGTGAACGCTCTGAGGCTGAAATAAATTTAAAAAAAATTAAAGCACATTTGATTGTATTTGGACTTGAAAATAAATAAATTTCATTACGCATGTTTTGTTCATATGACCAATTAACAACAGATTCGAATAAGTTATGCTTCAAATCAGTTCGAATCACGGTAAGTAATAGCTCAGTCCTAAGGCCAACTCGCAAGACAGGGGATGAGCCATGACTGAGCTGTTAAACGAAAACGCAGTAGATATGACTTGCATTTTGTTGAAATCTGACATATAGCCCGAGGCCTGCGTGAATCTGTTGCTTGTTTATAAGGGAAGTAGTACGATCTCCTTGTAGTGGAATGGGTTTGTTGGAATATGGTTTTATTGGTTTTCTTATCAATCAACGTTTACTGAAATATTGTTGAGCTGGTTATCACAGCCTACATCTATTACCTTCCCCAGCAAAATATTCATCAAATTCATTTCCAAATTCGTCTGAACATTCGTCTGTAATGTCATCAGGAAGTTTATTCGAAAACCTTCTAGATGTTTATCCTGACATATTTAAATAGGTCATTTATCCACATAAAAATACATTGAAATGAGGTATATCTTATTTTGATTTGTTTCGGCACTTGGGTACCTACTCCAAGATGTATTATTTAAACCTTGAGATCATTAAAATATATTGCATATTAATATATCGAAAGCTATTCATTCAACTTAAATTGTATGAAACACGATTTTTTCGGCAAAGAATTTTCACTTGTGCGGCACACGATTTTAAGGTGTTCTTGTACCAAGAGCAAGTGTTCCCATTAAATTTCTTTTTAATTATACCAGACAAAAATCCTACAAGATTTCACTTTTAAACAATTCTACGAACGACGATTCAAGTTGTTTAAAAAAGCATTGCATTTGGAACCTCGTGGGAAAAAAGTGTGTTTATACACTGACGTTTTATTATTTATACAAAAATATAAATTTGTTACAAATATTTATGTGATCATGGTATTCCATTCAATAGTTTTCATTCGAGAAATAAATCAATATTATGTGTGGGTTTATTTTAACTCAGTGTAGACGTTCACAAAACTGCAACACACTTGCTTATCATAACAACTAAAACAAAAACAACCAAGATAATGATACTTAAAAAACCACTTTCCTTTTCAATGAAAAAATGCGAATTTTGTTAAAAAACAATGGAATCTAGCGAGAAAAATGAGGCGGCTATCGCCAACGTCGAGTGTGAATCCCACTCCCTCCCTGTCACTATGTTCAAAAAATCGCGGCCCGACTGTGGTCCATGTTCATTGTCATCTACGAACTTTTTAATGTGAGGAATATGAGATATTAGGCGTTGTCTGCTAATAATAAAAAGCGTGCCGATTTATTACTTCTTGTTTTTTTATTGTCCTGTATATTAATTAATGAAAAAAAAAATGATTCATACGTGAATATGAATAGCATCGCCACAGGCCAAGTTATTTGCTTGTAATATAATTACAAATATTTGTCAAGAAACTAGGCTAGAAATGGACCATGTTATGCGCCCTTGGGAAGCTTACTTGGCATTAGATATTTCGGTAAGAAATATTCTATATTTTCATTCAATTACGTAGATGTAAAATTGACACGAAAAAGGCGGGAACTTGCCTATAAAAAGGCCGTCCACTTCATGCAAATCACAGTTTGAAAAGAAAACAGAAGAAAACTAAGATGAAGTTTTTACTTGTAGTGACTCTTTTTGCTTTGGCATTTGAAAATGCTGCGAGTGAAATGACACCTTTTGTTGAATATATCTCACAGGTGTTATACAGCCAAACTGAAAAGCAAGCATATGGTGAACTAAAAAAGAAAGTAGACATTCTCGTAGGTCAGTAAATTTTATTTTTTATTTTATTTTATTTGGAAAACGTCGCTGATATAGCAAGAATTCATAAAAAAATATTCAATATGACTGTATCTAAAGAATTACTAATATACCCAAGACTGTGAAAGTATCATTTTATAAACAAATCTATAGCATACAACATAAAAGTGGACAATTTTTGAAATAAAAAATGTCTAACTTGAGATATCCTTTTGAATTCAAATAATTCTTTTTTGATAATACACAATATAAATATCGATCATATTATGAATACAAAATGGAACAGCTGAAAACCCTCCATTCGCATTCCTCAATTCCAGATAACGTATAACGTAAATTAGGTGTTTTGCTGCTACTTGTTTTCTTGTGACTTTCTTCCATATTTAAGTTTTTTATTATGGTTTAAAGCACGGACCATGAGCGTCGGTGTGTTCGTTAAACAGACTTTTGCGGTTACATGTTTTTACTTTTACTTAAATACCCATCCACCTTGGAAAATAATTACATCTTTCTGTTTAGAAGCGACATGTTTAGCTGGAATGAAAACTCACGATATATTTGATGACCAAATTTCATCATCTTCCATCTGGGAT
Organism: Styela plicata; assembly: GCA_963675895.2. Lineage (NCBI taxonomy): Eukaryota > Metazoa > Chordata > Ascidiacea > Stolidobranchia > Styelidae > Styela > Styela plicata. The sequence continues at coordinate 1,782,759 of OZ023142.1, forward strand.
CCTAGACATGGAAGTCATCTTGCCAGACTTGACAACAAGCCAACAAGTCACACGGGTTCATGGTCCTCTAAAACGAGTGAGTTTTCTGCGTTATTATTAATTTCGATGATTTAGACCAGTTCAAATCTAACTATCCAGCCACATAGGATTGCCATTTTTAGATACTTAATTTTTTAAATTTTTTCGGTGTCCTATGGCCGAAATAATTAGTTTTTATTTCAAAAACCGGTGTAAAACCACACAGAGGAGCACAAAAGAGTATTCGAATTACTCGAATCGGGCAAGTGGAATCGATTCAAATTTACCACATAAATGGCACCCCTACACTGAGAATACCTCTCTTATACCTCTCAATTAGAACTAGAAATACACGGGCGTAAAGAATTGTTTTTTGGATCTTTGATGAAATTGTAAAAACTTATAAAATCAAGATCGTTGTTAAATTAAATACTCGATATGTGAGATGTTTCATGTCTAATATCTTTTCGTCGATCAATTACAGACGCTGTCGGACAATGGATACAAGTGGACTTGGAAATGAAAAAATCAGTGTCCGGTATTATTACCCAAGGTAGACCATCTCTAGACCAATGGGTGACGTCATACAAAGTTCATTGCGGTGACACCGAGGCCAACCTGAAACCAATCAAGGAGGGCGCAAATGATAAGGTATATTTTCAGAAAAATATGAAAAATTATTCAAAGCAGAAATATTGAATGTATCGGTTCCACTCAAAGTGGAATGAAATCCGTTGAAAACGTTACCATCTTATGTGGCAGATTTATTTAATCGAATTATTCCTATTCGATTCACATATTCGATTAATTTCAGTAGTTTCTTACGAAAGGCAACAACATGACAATTTTAAAGCCCCAACCTATGCGGTCAAATGCTGAATACAGCGCCATGCTGAGACGTCTCTCGAACTGCGATTCTGATTTTTTTTTCTAGATTCACTATAAGGTCGAAAGCAGTGCCTAAAATATACCGACAAACAGACTTCATTTTTCTGTTTACTTGCTCGGTGTTAGCGTTTTGATCAAGGCAATCACTCAAACTTTTGTTGTCGATTCATTTTCACTCACAAGATCACGAGTCAATTAATTTAACATATCTTTATTGTTAAATTTTGTATTTATTGGGGTGAATGGAATCATATTTATTTAAGCCAATAAATAGTTTTTTTTGACGTTGCCTGTTTGGTGTAATATTATGTGACAGTAATTAGCCTGCAAAAGTTATTAGATGACTAGATTATTACGTCACAAACGCTTTCTAAGTTGCTTTTAAAATTAGAGTCGCCTTAGATCGGCCGCCCTTATTGATTGTTTTCCTGTTTATATATATTTGAAACGCTATTACTTCCTAAAACGGTTTCTGAAACAGACAAATAACAATTCAATGATGCTCATGTCTAATAACGCAATGTGATAGGTTTTTATCAATTCAACATTTGTAACACGTGAGATTTAAAAATCAACCAAAGGGTGACAGGCATATTAATATGTATGATACACTCCTCCTACTTCTTATTTTTCAGGTGTTCACCGGGAACAAAGGTAGAAATGAAAGATCTATACAAATGTTTCCAATGCCCATGGAGTGCAGATATATACGTATCTATCCTCAAACTTGGTTCAAACATATGAGCATGAGATTTGAAGTTATCAAAGGATCATGCATGGGCATTTATTAGATAATATTATTAGAGCCATGTCAACTATCCATATGAAACGCATGCTTGAGAAAATAAATTTTCTGATTGATATAAAACATAATGGTAGTCTTCTCTGCATGTTAATTCTAAATTGCTTCACTAGATTGTAAAATTAGCTTATATTAGTGTGGAGTTTAACTGATCATCAAAATAAAAACAACAGCATTGAAATATAACACTTGTAAATTTATGCTTAGAAATTATGAAGGCGGATAAGTATGGCGTGACTTCTAAGGTTGGATGGCGATGGTGCAGCTTTTCAGAAATATATAGCAATATAATATATTAATACATCGAAAAAAATTCATTACGAAGCCAACGATGTGGTCAGAGCAGTGACGTGTTCAGAACATTGAAAGTTTGTGTGTGTGTGTGTGTGGGGGGGGGGGGGGGGGGGGGATTGTGGAGATATTTGAAAATTAAATTATGACGCCATCATTTTTTCATGTTTCATTTCAATAAGGATGCCATGTTTAGTGCCGAGATTTAATACGCTTCAAAGGCTATAAAAGGATATTATGCGGCATGTATATAACGTGGCCTCACCCCTGAGCTACTGGGCCTGGGATAGGGCTGGGCAAAACCGAATCATTTGGGATTCGCAATATACTCGAATTTGGTCAAATATGACCAAAATCTGTTGCATTTTGTCGTTTAAAATAAAATCCTATTTCACTTAAACAAGTTCTTTTCCCATAAACGATTCACGACTGATTTTAATTATTCGTACTTCGAACCACCGAATCGAATTGCCCGGCCCTAGGCCCGGGAAGCCTACATCTTTCAAATCCTTACGCATTTTCCCGTTGAATAAAACTTTACTGGAATCAGAATCGTTTGAGGTAATAAATCAGTAGGTGATGGAATAAGTTTTACAAATCAAAACGCCGGTACAAATGGAAGTTGATAGATCCTATACCTACTATACCATACGTCACTCTGGCCCAAACAGTCTCCCTTTGAGGGATTCATTCAGGTGCCAACAAAAACATCTCGGTTTGGCATTTGGGTAGCAAGGAGCTATAACAGAATACCATCAGGTCCACATTCTAGAAACTCAACTAATCACCTTCCCAAGTGCCGATTTTATGAATCTTACAAAATTTTTTTAGCGAAATCGTCTTAGCTGAAACAACAATCATATGTTTTGATTCACCTGTTTTGATTTACATTTAAAATGAAATATTGTATCATAATCTGTGAATTGTGATATCGCCGTTTTACTTCACCAAGTTATTTGAATATTAATGAATGATTTTCATTTTTCATAAATAAAACAATATGATGACTGGCTGTGTAATTACTTTGGGTTGGCGTTCCATAAATATACAACTCACACAACGCTTATTTTTATAATAACTTAACCAGTAGGGTGCATAAAAATTACAAAGGCCGTCTGTTATTTTCTACTAAGTTTCAATTTGTGACGTTTTAATAAAAACTTTGACCAAACAAAATTTCAAGTTGAAAAATTAATGTTTAGGAAGCTCACCTCATTGATGGAGCGTTGTTTTGTCAAAAATCGAAAATCTGGCAACACTCATTTTACCTAATCAGAAACGTAATTGAGTATGTTCTGCAGATTAACAGCAATGTTCCTTATTGTAGAATGACAGTACACACAACATATTGGCATATCAATGTTGTGACTACTATAATTTTGTCATATACTATCCAAACATGATTTAGTTATATTTTATCTATGATCAGAGCATGATTTTAGCCTATTTCGCAAAAATATGACTGGTGGATTGTTCTCATTGTCAGAACTTGAAGGTCTGAAGAAATGAAAAACGACGCAGAATCAACAGTTTGTTTCGAAATAATCTGTTTATTTTGAATTATCACAGAAGTAGTCATTTAATAGCAAATGCAAACGATTTATTAAAAAAAGTTACCTTTGCCAAGTTTATCAGAACGTTCGTACGTGGTAATATTACGGCTCAAAATAAGGGTGTGTAGGTATATACACACATACCGAAATCGATGAGAAGTGGACCATAGCAACAAATCGGTATTCTATCCAATGCTTTAGGTTCTATATTATTCTACCCAGTCAAAAAATTGCATCAAATGAGAGTTTGCTAAGTATGAGTCACTGATGGATCGCCGCGAATTTTATAACAAAAATGAGTTTCTGTCTTGGTAGCTTGACCGAGTTTCACTGTGAAAATGTTTTTGCAAGCAACTTCCCAAAGGAAAGGCACTGGCATTTTATGTTAAACCATTTACGTCCAAGCGTGATCCAATTGTTGCTCATGGTCAGCCCATGGTTATTTAGGAATTTTTGATGTGACGAGAACAAAATCGAAACAAAAATATCACTCCGAGGTTTGATTATAATAATATTTAGAAACGTACTGATTTCTTATTAGTTCCTTTTTGACCTGCATATGAATTGATATAAAACATGATTCCTACTTCAAAAATAATGCCAAGAGGCACGTTAGTCTTTACTTTACTTTAAAATAGGTCATATATGTTACGCGCACTTTTTGAATGTCCTATCTACGTCCTAAATTTTACTTTAAAATAGGTCATATATGGTTACGCGCACTTTTTGAATGTCCTATCTACGGTTTATGCTTAACTCATAAACAAATGAAGAACTTTTAGTTTAAAATACGAACCATACTTGAATCGCGCTTCAGCCGTGCAAATTACATCTGAACCATAATTGACATTAAATATTTCCGTAAAGTTTTCAAACGGAGAAAAGAAACTTTCTTTACTTTCATGCAATTACGTAGATACGTAAATAGAAAATTGACACGAAAAAGGCGGGAACTCGCCTATAAAAAGGTGGTTCACTTCATGCAAATCACAGTTAAAAAAGAAAACAGAAGAAAACCAAGATGAAGTTTTTACTTGTAGTGATTCTTTTTGCTATGGCATTTGAAAATGCTGCGAGTGAAATGACACCTTTTGTTGAATATATCTCACAGGTGTTATACAGCCAAACTGAAAAGCAAGCATATGGTGAACTAAAGAGGAAAGTAGACATTCTCGTAGGTGAGTAAATTTTTATTTTATTTCATTTGAAAAAATTCGCTGCTATAGAACGGATCCCCAAAAATATTCATCAATATGACTGTATCTAAAGAATTACTAATATACCCAAGACTGTGAAAGTATCATTTTTCAAAAAGAATGTCTAACTTGAGATATCTTTTTGAACTCAAATATTTCTTTATCGATTATACAAAAAAATAACTATCAATCATACTATGAAAAAGACCGGAAAAAATCGGAGATCCCTACATTCGCATTCCCTAATTCCAAATAACGTATATATAAATCAGGTGTTCTGTTGATGCTTTTTTTCTTGCGCATATCTGCAATATTTATATTTTTGCTATGTTTCAAAGCACGACCCATAAATAGGCGTTGGTGTCGTTTATTCAATGTGTGTCTCAAATTGAACAGACCTTGCAGTTGCATGTTTTCGAACTTTTACTTGAATACTCATCTAACTCAGTAAATAATTACATCTTTCTGTTTAGAAGCGACATGTTTTGCTGGAATGAAAAGTCATGATATATTTGATGACCAAATTTCATCATCTTCCAACTGGGATTCTAGACATGCAAGTCACCTTGCCAGACTTGACAACAAGCCAATAGGTCACATGGGGTCGTGGTCTGCTATAACGAGTGAGTTTTCTGCGTTGTTATTAATTCCGAAATTAAGGCCAGGTCAAATCTAACTATCCATCCAGATAGCGTTGCAAAGTTCAAATACATATATTTTTTTAGTCGAACCACGTCATTTCGAATCAAATTTGATTATGTTTTAAAATTTTGCAGTCAGGAATATTTTATAAAAATATATTTCGTTAAGTTTGTGGCACTAACATATCGCGCCGCCGGAGCGCGCTTCACTGGTGTCAGAACCTCGACAAAATTAGTTTTTTATTTGGAAAAACGTTGTCAAACCACACAAAGAAACACAAGAGAGTATTCGAATTACTCGAATCGGACAAGTGAAATCGATTCGAATTTTCCACATAGAGTGGCATCCTTACACTGACAATACGTTTCAATTAGAACCAGAATTCCACGTGCGTAAAGAATTGTAATTTGTATCTTTGATCAAATTGTCAAGACTAAAATCAAGATTATTGTCAAAATGAATGCTCTAATATATGATATGTTTTCATGTATAATATCTATTATTTGTCGACCAATTACAGACGTTGTCGGACAATGGATACAAGTGGACTTGGGAATGAAAAAATCAGTGTCCGGTATTATTACTCAAGGCAGACCATCCAATGACCAATGGGTGACGTCATACAAAGTTCATTGCGGTGAAACCGAAGCCAATCTAAAAGCAATCATGGAGGGCGAAAATGATAAGGTATATTTTCAGAGAAATATAAAAAACTATTCAAAGCAGATAAAATGAATGCTTCAGTTGCGCTCAGAATGAAAAATTTATTTAAGCGAGTTATTCATCTTTACGTGGGTTCCGTGGATGTGAAGTTATTGCATCAGAGCTCAGGGCGGGGCTGTCCTGAGCTGTGGTAAAACTATCTTAAACTTTTTTTGATACTTTTCAGTGGTTTCATACAACACACAACAACATGGTATGGTAATTCTAAAGCCCCAACCTATGCGTTTAAATGCTGTATACATCGCCTGAGTCGCGATTCACATTTTTTTTAAATTCACAAAGCAAGGCCGGAAGAAGTGCCTAAAAAAACGATAAACCATCTTATTTTTTTTACGTGCACAGTGTTAGCGTTTCGATCAAGGTACTCACACAAACTATTTTTGTGCATTCACTTTTCCTAACAATATAACGCTTCAAGTAATTTAACATATCTTTATTGTTAAATTTGGTATTCATTGAGGTATATGAAATCATATTCAGTTATGCCAGTAATTAATTTTTTTGATTTTGCCTGTTTGGATGTGATATTGTGTGAGAGTGGAAATGAAATAGAAGTTAATGATTGATATAAAGGTTATATTTATCTTTAGTTATCTCTATCCCCTACCGTGTGTCCGTCGGTAACGAATTTCTATCCAGAACTCCTCCGACGCAACAAAACCGTTTGGCCTTAAATGTTCAGAAAATGCTTTCATGCCAACACGTTGTGAAGATTTTTATTCAATCAGGAAATTAATATTTGAAACGCCATTACAATCTGAAACGGCTTCTGAAACAGACAAGTAACAATTCGATGCTAAATTTGCCCAATTCGATGCTAAATTTGCCCATCGCAGCATTTCTTACACGTGAGATTTAAAAATCACCCAAAGGGTGACAGGCATTAATATGTATGATACACTCCTCCTATTTCTTATTTTTCAGGTGTTCACCGGAAACAAGGATAGAAATGAAATATCTATACAAATGTTTCCAATGCCCATGCATTGCAGATATATACGTATCTATCCTCAAACTTGGTACAGACACATAAGCATGAGATTTGAAGTTATCAAAGGAGCATGCATGGACATTTATTAGAAAATATTATAAGAGCCTCGTCGACGATCCATATGGAATGCATGCTCGAGAAAACGAATTTTCTGATTGATATAAAACATATAGGTAGTCTACTTTGCATGTTAAAATTGAATTAGGTTAAATTAGTGTGAAGTTTAACTGATCATCAAAATAAAAACAACGGCATTGAAATATAACACTTGTAAATTTATGCTTAGAAATTATGAAGGCGGATAAGTATGGCGTGACTTCTAAGGTTGGATGGCGATTGTGCGGCTTTTTCAGAAATATATAGCAATATAAATTATAGAAAAAATTCAGATTTATTACGAAGTCAACGATGTGGTCAGAGCAGTGGCGTGTTCAGCCCCTCGAAAATGAGGGGGGGGATTATGGAGATATTTTAAAATGGAATTACAACGCCACCATTTTATTACCATATGTTTATTTAGGTCACACAAAACAGCCCAAATTTTGAAAACTTGAAGTTCAGCGTCTAATATTAGCTTATTAAGGATGCCATGTTAAGTACCGAGATTTCCTGCGCTTCAAAGGTCATAAAAGAGATTAAGCGGCATGGTACCGGGGCCTCGCCCCTAAATGCGCCACTGGGCCGGGGATAGGGTAGGACAAAACCGAATTATTCAAATTTGACCAGAATCGATTGTATTTTGTCTTAAAAAATGAAAATCTTATTTCACCTAACAAGTTTTTGTTCCTAAAAACGAATCAAGATTGATTCGAATTAATCGTGCTTCGAATCACCGAATCAAATTGCCCAGCCCTAGACAAGGGAAGCCCACATCTTTCATATCTTTACGCATTTTCCCGGCTAATAAAACTTTACTGGAATCACAATCGTTCGACGTAGTAGATCAGTAGGTGATGGAATGAGTTTTATTTTTAAATAAATTTTTAAAAATCAACACATCGGTAGAAATGGAACTTGATAGATCCTATACTCACTATACCATACGTCCCTTGTGCCAAAACAATCTCGATTTTAGACATTTATTCAGGCAACAACAAAAACATCTCAATTGGGTATTTGGGCAGCAACGAGCTATGACAGAATAACATTAGGGCTACATTCCTGAAACTCAACCAATAATCTTCCCGCAAAGCATTGAATTTTTCTCAATGGGGAATGTTTTTCGAACCAATTGGAATTGGAAATTGCCTTTTTCTCTTCCTAAGTGCCGAAAAATCCTATTTTCAAACATTCAATAAAAACCAATGAGATAGTTGATTAAAAGACAGAATTAATCTGTCGCAAACAGTCTGGCTGCCGATTTCATGAATCTTACAAAAACCGTTCGTCTTAGCTGAAACAAAAATTACAACTAAATACTTGAATCTTCATGAGTTCGTAATCACAGTTGCAAGTACACTGGACAATCCCGTGCGTCATAATCTTAAATTCCATAAGTAGGGTAACCTACAATATCGTTTTAGGGTTATGAACAGCTTCGTAATGCACAAGAATGTTTTCAATTGCCAGGATAAAGGAAAGGTAAAATCGAAAACGGTTTCTGTTACTTTTTATTAAAATGGGTTGATTTTATCATGACAAAGTCGTCGTCCACGTCCTGTGACATTGTTGGCGTGGTGGTTACCTCCACTTGAACGCGCCTTCACCCGAAAACGTTTATAAGAGACATAACCTTCGTCAATATTTATGCGACACAGTGCGTGGATATTTATGCAAAGTTATATAATTGAAAGGACGTTAATAACTGCCAAAAACTCAACTGGGTAATTTCAAAGCACGATGTGTCTCACATGTTTCTTTAAATTATTTAACAAGAATATAATATATGAATCAGCGCAGTCACTTCTGTCAGATATATAAATCCGACAGTGGTGGATCCGGAAAAACTGAGGGAGGCCACAATTTTGCGCTACAGAATTTCAGTTTCACAAACATTAAAACTTCATGTGACCCATGTAATGTGTCTGAAACAAGAAGAACACTCCCCGCAACCATCTTACAGAACGTAAAACTTTCCCAAGAGATCAATAATAAAACGATTCTGAATTAAAGATAAATCTACGCAACGGATTTTCGAAATTTTATACCAAGGTGCAATGCGTTTATTGAACGTTAAACCAGTACTGCCATGTACCAAAACTTTTAATTTATTAAATAAATACACCAAAATTATTGTATGTAGTACTACAAGCCAAGATTAAAATTAAAAACTGTTGTATTTCCAATTTTAACAAAAAAAGGGTGTTTGATTCATTGTAAAAGGTTATATAAGCTTGTTTTGAAATGTCACAGAACCGCAAAGTTTTTAAAGAATATGTTTTAATTTACCTGTTTCGATTTATATTTAAAATGAAAGTATTGTATCATAATCTGTGAATTGTGATATCGCCGTTTTACTTCACCAAGTTATGTGAATATTAATGAATGATTTTCATTTTTCATAAATAAATCTATATGATGAGTGGGTGTGTAATTACTTTAGGTGGGCGTTCCATAAATATAAAACCCACACAACGCTCATTTTTTATAATAACTTAAACGGTAGGGTTCATGAAAAACATCAAGGTCGTCAGTTGTTTTGCTACTTAGTCTCATTTTGTGACGTTTTGTAAACTTTGAACAAATAAATTTCAAGTTGAAGAATTAATGTTTAGGAAGCTCACCTCAGTGTTGGAGTGTAATTTTGTCAAAAATCGAAAATCTGGCAACACTCATTTTACCTAATCAGAAAAGTAATTGAGTATGTGCTGCAGATTAACAGCAATGTTCCTTATTGTAGAATGACAGTACACACAAGATATTGGCACATCAATGTTGTACCTACTAAAAAAATTTGTCATATACCATCCATACATGATTTATTTTCTATTTCATCTTGGATCAGGGCATGATTTTGCCTATTTTGCAAAAATATGACTGGTTGATGGTTCTCTTTGTCAAAACTAATCAAGGAAAGGTTAGCGTATGGTAAGAATTCATTTGGATGTATTCGGTCAAAATTATATTTATTATTTATTTTCTGATGAATTTCAAACAATTTCAAACATATATTTTCAACTATGTATCAAATCTTTTGTCACGTGTGGGTATCTGATGGGTCGCGTATCTTTGTCTCCTTCTTGACAAAATAAATTTTCGAATTGTAATAATATTTATCCATTAAAATCTAATCCAATGATACTCCTCGTAGTTGAACTGAAATATCTATATTGACTCGAAAGATGTAGTGAGATATATTGCATCATATTTTGACGCTTGGTACAAAATGTTAAATCCATTTTAAAATACAGCGTTTTTTTTTACGAGCCTTATTAAACAGCAGAACATAAAAAAATTAAGTAGTTAAAATTAAAAGTAGTTTGATGATTTAAGTTTACTTTCTCTCTTAAATATTCTACGATGCAGAAAAATGTAAATATAAACCAATAATGAATTACTCTCATCTTTAACATTGAGCCCATATTCTCTACCCCTATGGCCACGGTCATGGAACAAAAAAGTCGGACCATGACCTATCAATAACTTCAAAATCTGTGGAGTCTAAAATTTATCCGCAATGTCCTCCTCTGCAGTCAAAATATAGCTATGGTAAATATTTTGCAAAACGATAATGCTCAAAGTATGAAAAAATTCACCAGTTTGTTACGAAAATACCTGTTTCTTTCAAATTATCACTGGAGCAGTCATTTAGTAGCAAATGTAATCGATTCATTGAAAAGAATACTCTTCCCAATTTAGAACGTTCCTACGTGGTGATATTACGGCTCAAAATAAGGGCTCCAGAACCGATTGTTTTTCAATGTCTGCTACGGGCCAATTTGACGCTGATGACCGATCGCGCATCTCATTATTGCGCATAAAACTTTGAAATGAGTGATTTTATCTGCCAATCATGTGCCATACTTGATCTGCGATCCATCAGTGACATAAGCATACAGAACTATTTGCTTTTATCGGGTTGTTAAATGACGAATAAGTGGCAAATGAACAGAAAGCATATAAATTTCACTCAGTTCTGAAATAGTACCGGGTATATGACATAGAGTTATTGTTTGAAAAAGTTCGTGATAAATATTTGCTATTCTTATGCTGTGTGTAATGGGAGCTCAGTAACATTACACCAACTGTAGTTTCGGGGTCAACTCCTTGGTCCTCCTGCCGCTTTGTCGGCGGCTTCTAAAGATCGGTGCCAAGTTGGTTTTGTCTCAATTTTGCAGCTGCATGTTGCGTTGCTGAAACTTGCTCTCCGTTATCGACGTCATTTCTCGGAGTTTCACTCAAAGTGTGTAAAGAAACGACGGCGCACACATGCCCGTTTTGTAATCCAGCATCATGTAAAACACGCATGATTATATGAATGGTAGCTAGCTAGCAGTTAATTATTTATTTTGCTTTTAGAAATTTAATCGTCGTTCAAGTTGATGTTGCTAGTAATGAAGATAAAAAAGCAAGAAAATAAATTATACGGGTAAGTGAAAGTTCATTTGATTGATTTGTTCTGAGTGTATCGATACCGGAATTTGTTATCGTATCGTATATATGAGTATTCGCATAGGTGTGAAAAAGGCATTAGTAAATCTCCCAATGTTTGGGATACGCTGTGTTAAATACATTACGCCCACCTGTGATGCCGACTGATTATTGAACTTCATAACTGATTGTCTTGCAATGTTGAGCGTACACATGTATGTTTATGGTCCGAAACACGTCATGACCGTGGTTATCGTGGTAGTTGTCACCTCAATTAACCAGATACCACATTTGGATGTCATTGATGTTTGGCCGGTAAACCCTGTGATACCGTTTGATTGACTGTTGAACTTGATATATAACCGATCGCCTCGCAGTCTCATTTCATTATACGCATGTTTGAAAGAGTGTTCATGTATGATCTATTGTATGTATGTTTATTTGTCAATTATGTGTCATATATGAGGTGCGTTCCGTCAGCGATTACAAAACTATTTGCTTATATCGGGTTATCTTGTGAAATGTTGAATGGTCAACCGTCCACATTTGGTTGTGAAATATTAGCACTGTAAATAGCATTGAGATATCTATTCACAATCCTCAATTTGTTGTAAAATATTATATAACAATGAGTTTATGATATATATTACTGTTCTCATGCTATATCTAAATCGTGCTTGGTAACATTACACCAACTATAAGTTTCGCGTCTTGCCGACTCGTGGTCCATCTCTCTCTTTGACGGCGACTTCTAAGTTTTAGTACTGAGTTGATTTTCTCTTGTGCGGTAGCACGTTGCTGAAATTTGTTATCGGTTATCGGCGCCATATGTCGGCTTTTCGATTGAAGTGTATAACGAGAACTCGCACATATATATATATATATATGTCTTGTAACACGCATGGTTAGACATGGGACGAATTAGACTGGTGGCTAGTTGTATAATATTGACCTAAAATGATGTAGATTGCTTATTGAACTTTTCCGTGATTGTCTTGCAATATCAGTTCAGTGTATGTATAATATTAGTGTTTATCTGTTGAATTCACGTCGTGGCCGTGGCCTAATATCGAAAACAGTAATTTTAATTATGTGCCATACATGAGGTGCACTATATCAGTGGCATATGGAAAGAATCATATGCTTACACAGCGGTTCCAGATACCGAAATAATAAATAATAATCAACAACCACATACATTTCAGCGTAAAATAATAATTACTGCTTGTCATTATACGTACGGTATGATACAAATACTTATCTATCCCTTCGCGGCCCACGTTCGATCGGAAAATACTATACAGTAGTGAGACATGTGATAATATCTGCAGACCACGTTAAGTTTTAAGAAATTAAATATTAGCCTGTGCCTTGATTCGATGAAACTCTGCATCGATGGATGGAAACGATCGATAGAACATGCGCGATATTATTTAAATTTAATCCTCTATTACCCGATACTACGTCCAAGTTTGATTAGTAGATTATTTATAATTTCATGTTTATAGGTAAATCTACTCAATATGCATGGGCCATGCTTGGAACCGACGCGATGTTAAATGTTTCATACTCGGAACTGATCGACGTTGATACATTTTCATCTTATATTCATATGTACCCCAAACTAACTTTTCGAAAGGTGAAAGTTTCCCATTTTGGCAAATTAGTTATTTATGAACAGTTGACGTAGCCATGTATGAAACTAACATGGAATTATTAAAGTTTAATCCTAAACCAATGCTTTAGATGTGGTAAGTTATATTTCTTTTATGTCGTTCACATCTTGACAAATCTGTATTTTATTTGCGTGTCACACAAGGAATTGGGTTTATTTCACTAATCTTCTCGCTTGTACTGGAAGTCCAATATATTAATATGTTATTAATGATTTTCAAATTTATTTCATCACTCTATTTTTTAACACCAATATATTTTTCTTTTCAGAATACACTGTGAAAGAAATGATTTAGACATCAGAGAATATTTAAATGTTATTTCATGGAAATTGTATGCTCAACCTAAAAAGCACAACTATCAGTCATGAACGATTTTTTATGCTTGTCACATACTGTACATATTTTCCTAAATTCATATAATTTTAATGCATTTATAATAGTATTCGCAGTCATTATTACTACATTCATACAAATTTATTTATTTTGTCTCAGTAATTCATAAACAATTTTACGCTTTTTATATATTTTCCTTTACAGCAATAAAAACACATTTTTTATGCAATCAGAGTCGTAATGCTTGTGGACTTTGCGGGTGGGTTCGAGAAGACTTCGAGGAACAATAGAAACGAGAAAGCAGTAATTTAACTAGTGAAACAATACACTATAGTGCTCTATACTTCAAAGTAATCATAAATTATTCTATAGTAATTTTAAAGTAATTCTATAGTATTCTATAGCAATCTTAAAGTAATCCTATAGTATCCTATAGTAATTTTAAAGTAATCCTATAATATTCTAAAGTAATCCTGTAGTATTCTATAGTAATTTTAAAGTAAACCTATAGTATTCTATAATAATTTTAAAAGTATTTCTATAGTATTCTATAGTAATTTTAAAGTAATCCTATAGTATCCTATAGCATTCTATGGTAATTCTAAAGTAATCCTATAGTATTCTATAGTAATTCTATAGTATTCTATAGTATTCTTAAAGTAATCCTATAGTATTCTAAAGTAATTTTAAAGTAATCCTATAGTATTCCATAGTAATTTTAATGTAATCCTATAGTATTCTAAATTAATTTTAAAGTAATCCTATAGTAATTCTAAAGTAATCCTATAGTATTTTATAGTAATTTTAAAGTAATTTTATAGTATTCCATAGTAATTTTAATGTAATCCTATAGTATTCTAAAGTAATTTCAAAGTAATTCTATAGTAATTTTAAAGTAATCCTATAGTATTCTAAAGTAATCCTATAGTATTCTATAGTAATTCTAAAGTAATCCTAAAGTATTCTATAGTAATTTTAAAGTAATCCTATAGTATTCTATAGTAATTTTAGAGTAATTCTATAATATTCTATAGTAATTTTAAAGTAATCCTATGGTATTCTATAGTGATTTTAAAGTAATCCTATAGTATTCTATAGTAATTTTAAAGTAATCCTATAACAATCTATAGTAATTTTAAAGTAATCCTGTAGTATTTTATAGTAATTTTAAAGTAACCCTATAGTATTCTATAGTAATTTTAAAGTAATTCTATAGTATTCTATAGTATTTCTAAAGTAATCTTATATATTCTATAGTAATTTTAAAGTAATCCTATAGTATCCTATAGTAATTTTTAAAATAATTCTATAGTATTCTATAGTATTTCTAAAGTAATTCTATAGTATTGTATAGTAATTCTAAAGTAATCCTATAGTATCCTATAGTAATTTTAAAGTAATTCTCTAGTATTTCTAAAGTAATTCGATAGTAATTCTAAAGTAATCCTATAGTATCCTATAGTAATTTTAAAGTAATTCTATAGTATTCTATAGTATTTCTAAAGTAATTCTATAGTATTCTATAGTAATTTTAAAGTAAACCTATAGTAACCAATAGCAATTTTAAAGTAATCCTATAGTATTCTATAGTATTCTATAGTAACTTTAAAGTAATTCTATAGTATTCTATAGTATTTCTAAAGTAATCCTATAGTATTCTATAGTATTCTATAGTATTCTTAAAGTAATCCTATAGTATTCTAAAGTACTTTTAAAGTAATCCTATAGTATTCTATAATAATTTTAAAGTAATCCTATAGTATTCTAAAGTAATTTTAAAGTAATCCTATAGTATTCTATAGTAATTTTAAAGTAATAGTAAAGAATATAGTATTATATTCTATAGTAATCTTAAAGTAATCCTATAGTATTCAATAGTAATTTTAAAGTGAACCTATAGTAACCTATAGCAATTTTAAAGTAATTCTATAGTATTCTATAGTAATTTTAAAGTAATCCTACAGTATCTTATAGTAATTCTATAGTATTTCTATAGTATTTCTAAAGTAATTCTATAGTATTCTTAAAGTAATCCTATAGTATTCTATAGTAATTTTAAAGGAATTCTATAGTATTCTAAAGTAACCCTATAGTATTCTATAGTAATTTTAAAGTAATTCTATAGTATTCTATAGTATTCTTAAAGTAATCCTATAGTATTCTATAGTAACTTTAAAGTAATTCTATAGTATTCTATAGTATTCTTAAAGTAATCATATAGTATTCTCTATAGTAACTTTAAAGTAATTCTATAGTATTCTATAGTATTTCTAAAGTAATCCTATAGTATTCTATAGTAATTTTAAAGTAATCCTATAGTATTTTATAGTAATTTCAAAGTAAACTTATAGTAACCAATAGCAATTTTAAAGTAATCCTATAGTATTCTATAGTAATTTTAAAGTAATAGTAAAGAATATAGTATTATATTCTATAGTAATCTTAAAGTAATCCTATAGTATTCAATAGTAATTTTAAAGTAAACCTATAGTAACCAATAGCAATTTTAAAGTAATCCTATAGTATTCTATAGTAATCCTACAGTATCTTATAGTAATTTTAAAGTAATTCTATAGTATTCTATAGTATCTCTAAAGTAATTCTATAGCATTCTATAGTAATTCTAAAGTAATCGTATAGTATTCTATAGTATTCTTAAAGTAATCTTATAGTATTCTAAAGTAATTTCAAAGTAATCCTATAGTATTCTATAGTAATTTTTAAAGTAATCCTATAGTATTCTATAGTAATTTTAAAGTAATTCTATAGTATTCTATAGTATAAAGTATTTCTAAAGTAATTCTATAGTAATTCTAAAGTAATCCTATAGTATTCTATAGTATTCTTAAAGTAATCCTATAGTATTCTAAAGTAACCCTATAGTATTCTATAGTAATTTTAAAGTAATTCTATAGTAGTATTCTATAGTATTTCTATAATTCTATAGTATTCTAAAGTAATAATCCTATAGTATTCTATAGTATTCTTAAAGTAATCCTTTAGTATTCTAAAGTAATTTTAAAGTAATCCTATAGTATTCTATAATAATTTTAAAGTAATCCTATAGTATTTTAAGGTAATTTTAAAGTAATCCTATAGTATTCTAAAGTAATTTTAAAGTAATCCTATAGTATTCCAATAGTAATTTTAAAGTAATCCTACAGTATTCTATAGTAATTTTAAAGTAAATCCTATAGTATTCTTAAAGTAATCCTATAGTATTCTATAGTTTATCTAAAGTAATTCTATAGTAATTCTAAAGTAATCCTATAGTATTCTATAGTATTTTTAAAGTAATCCTATAGTATTCTAAAGTAACCCTATTGTATTCTATAGTAATTTTAAAGTAATTCTATAGTATTCTATAGTATTTCTAAAGTAATCGTATAGTATTCTATAGTATTCTTAAAGTAATCCTATAGTATTCTAAAGTAATTTCAAAGTAATCCTATAGTATTCTATAGTAATTTTAAAGTAATCCTATAGTATTCTATGGTAATTTTAAATTAATCCCATAGTATTCTATAGTAATTTTAAAGTAAACCTATAGTAACCAATAGCAATTTTAAAGTAATTCTATAGTATCCTATCGTAATTTTCAAGAAGTTTCTATGATATTCTATAGTAATTTTATAGTAATCCTATAGTAAAATTTTATAGTGATTTTATAGTAAATGTGTTCCAATTTTACATAAAATTACTATAAAATTGCCGTACAATTTTTATAGTAATTTTTCAGTATTCTATAGTAAATTTTTTTATTAGGGCAGGGCTGGGCATAACCGAATCATTGGGAATTCTGAACTGATTCTGATAATTTTTTCGAATCGGATCGAATTACTAATTCCGTGTAAATAACAAATATCCCATTTTTCGTATTACGAATTGTCTCCTCTGAAAATGGAGACATTTATAGTTTATTTTCAATTCACAATCCATGTCTAATTAAGAGCAACGATTTTAATATTTTAACGACAAAATGCAATCAATTTTGGTCAAATTTGGCAAAATCGATTGCATTTCACCGCTAAAAATGGAAATTTTATTTCATTTGGCAAGTTTTTGATCTAATGAATGATTCGTGATTGATCCGAATAGTGTCTGCCTCGAAGCAATTGGAATCACCAAATCAAATCGAAATTCGAATCACCAAAATGTTGACAAGAGTGCGCGTTAAAACGTGAACGAGAAACTTTCGGAAACTCCAGAAGCAGTGCTGTCACAATAGCCACAATGCAAGAAATAAATAATCCTGAAAACCTCAAATTGACGCCAAACGGTTAACCCTGATAACTCCAAAGTAGTTCGATTTAATAATATTAGCCCATTCGAATAATCATGACGAACTACGTCTTTTACCGTCTTCAAACCGGTCTTCCATCTTTTACCGTTTTACTACTTCAAGTAAAGACACTTAACCCAGCTCGAAATATTATTTTTCCAAAAATCGCCACTGATGGATCGCAATGTACACAATAATAGTAATAGTAAAAATAGAATATTTGTTATTTTTATAAAATCAGTGATTCGATTCGATTCGAAAAAAATTATCCGAATCGCATTCGAATTCCAAATGATTCGGTTTTGCCCAGCCCTAGCTATAAACGAGTTACCTGCAAAGGCATGTGAAGCTAACAATGACAGTTGCCGAAGAGACAGAACGTTAGAATAACGCAGAATCTTGAATAGTAACAAAATGTATTTAATGTATTTGATTGGCTGTGGATAGGCTTGGCAATGTTTTTTCAAAGCGTAGCTGATTTCTTTGCTAACTATAACCCAGATTAGTTGCCAATGTCATTTCGGCAAAAAAGTAATGCAATATGTCGACGTATATATATATTGGGTAGACGTTTCATAATTTAACACAATACACACAGACGAAAGAATACATGATTACACAACAAACAAACGTTACTAAAACTTTGAATTCATTTATTTCTCTTAAACGGTTCATAGCGTAGCTTTCTTCTTTGCTAACTATAATCAAGATTAGTTGCCAATGCTATTTCCACAAAAAATTAATCCAATATGTCGACTGTCAGTGTCGACGTATATTCATTTTGGTTAGTACGATCTCCTTGTAGTGGAATGGGTTTGTTGGAATATGGTTGTATTGGTTTTCTTATCAATCAACGTTTGATGAAATATTATAGAGCTGGATATCACAGCCTACATCTATTACCTCGTCAAGCAAAATATTCATCAAATTCATTTCCAAATTCGTCAGAACATTCGTCTGTAATGTCATCAGGAAGTTTGTTCGAAAACCATCTAGATGTTTATCCTGACATATTTAAATAGGTCATTTATTCAAATAAAAAAATACATTGAAATGAGGTATATCTTATTTTGAATTGCTTCGGGACTTGGGTACCTACTACAAGGTGTATTATTTAAACCTTGAGATAATTACTGCATATATTGCAATATTAATATATCGAAAGCTATTCATTTAACTTAAATTGTATGAAACACAATTTTTATTGGGTACATGAAAGAATTTTCACTTCTGCGGCAGCAATTTTCTCACGATTTCAAGGTGTTCTTGTACCAAGAGCAAGTGTTCCCATTAAATTTTTTTTAATTATACCAGACAAAAATCCTACAAGATTTCATCTTTAAACAATTCAACAAACGACGATTCAAATTGTTTAAAAATCATTGCATTTGAAACCTCGTGGGAAAAAAGTGTGTTTATACATTGAAAACTGCTTGTTTTATTACAGTTATAATTACCTTCTTTCAAAATATGTTTAAATTCACCAGTTATGACATATTACATTTAAAACGAAAGTAGAGTATCGGAATCTCTGAATGAAACTTTTTATCGTATTACAGTTATTCTACTGTACCAAACCAACTCTAGTCTAAATCATATGTTACAAATATTTATGCGATCATTATTCGATACTTTTCATTTGAGAAATAAAGCAATATTATGTGTCGGTATATTGTAACTCTGTGTAGACGTTCCACAAACTGCAACACACTCGGTGCTTATCTTCATAACAACTTTTAAAACAAAACAAACAAGCGGGTATAATGATACTTTGGAACCACTTTCCTTTTCAAACGATTCTGCGAAGTGAAGAATGCGAATTTTGGCTCAAACAATGGAATCTAGCGAGAAAATGTATGTCAAGTATAAATCACTGATTCATTCCGAACTCCGTCTATCGCCAACGTCGAGTGATGAATCCCACTCCATCCCTGCCATTAGAATCGGTTGAGATCTTCGTTAAAAAAATATCGATGCGGTCCAACTGTGGTCCATGTTCAGCGCATTGTCATCTACGAACTATTTAATGTGAGGAATATGAAATATTAGGTGTTGTCTGCTAATAATAAAAAGCGTGCCGATTTATTACTTCTTGTTTTTCTATTGTCCTGTATATAAATTTACAAAAACAAACATGATTCATACGTGAATATGAATAGCATCGCCACAGGGCAAGTTACTTACCTGTAATATACTTACAAATATTTGTCAAGAAACTACGCTAGAAATGGACCATGTTATGCGCCCATGGGAATCATACTTGACATTAGATATTTCGGTATGAAATATTCTATACTTTCATGCAATTACGTAGAAGCAAAATTGACACGAAAAAGGCGGGAACTCGCCTATAAAAAGGTGGCTCACTTCATGGAAATCACAGTTTGAAAAGAAAACAGAAGAAAACCAAGATGAATACCAATGCTGCGAGTGAAATGACACCTTTTGTTGAATATATCTCACAGGTGTTATACAGCCAAACTGAAAAGCAAGCATATGGTGAACTAAAGAAGAAAGTAGACATTCTCGTAGGTCAATAAATTTTATTTTTTATTTTATTTTATTTGAAAAAGTGCGCTGCTAGAGAACGAATTCACAAAAAATATTCACCAGAATGACCGTATCTAAAGAATTACAAACATACCCAAGACTGTGAAAACATCATATTTTAAACAAATCCATAGCATGTACAACATAAAATTGGCTAATTTTTGAAATAAAATGTCTAACTTGAGATTTCTTTTTAAACTCAAATACTTCTTCTTTGATAATACACAAAATAAATATCGATCATAATATGAATAATACTGGAAAAAAATCTGGGAACCCTACATTCGCATTCCTCAATTCCAGATAACGTATAAGGTAAATTAGGTGTTTTCCTGCTACTTGTTTTCTTGTATGAATTTCAAACTGTACAGATTGTACAGCTGTACAACTGTACAGATTTGCTATGTTTTAAAGCTATGAAAGAGCGTCGGTGTCGTTTATTCAAATTGTGTGTTCAATTTGAACAGACTTTTGCAGTTACATGTTTTCGAACCTTTACTTAAATACCCATCCACCTTGGAAAATAATTACATCTTTCCGTTTAGAAGCGACATGTTTTGCTGGAATGAGAAGTCGTGATATATCGGATGACCAAATTTCATCATCTTCAATCTGGGATTCAAGACATGGAAATCATCTTGCAAGACTTGACAACAAGCCAATAGGTCACATGGGGTCATGGTCTGCTAAAACGAGTGAGTTTTCTGCGTTATTATTAATTTCGGAATTAAGGCCAGGTCAAATCTAACTATCTATCAAGATGAGGATGCCATTTTCAGATACATATGTATTTAAATCGAACCACGTCATTTCGAATCGAATTCGATTATATTTTGGTGAAAATCGTTGCAAAATTCGCAAATGAAATTAAGCATTCAGTAATACTTTATAAACATATGTTTTGTTGAGTTTGTGGCACTGACCCGGCGCCGCGGCCTCCATCGGTGACTAATCCCCGACAAAATTAGTTTTTATTTGGAAAACTGTTGTCGAACCATAGAGAAGAACACAAAAGAGTATTCGAATTACTCGAATCGGGCAAATGGAATCGATTCGAATTTTCAACATAAAGTGGCATCTCTCCAATGAGAATACGTCTCTTCAATTAGAACTAGAAATATTTTGTATCTTTAATCAAATAGTTAAAAATTCTTATAAAATCAAGATCGTTGTCAAAATGAATACTCAATATGTGAGATGTTTCCATGTCTAATATCTATCTGTCGACCAATTACAGACGATATCGGACAATGGATACAGGTGGACTTGGGAATGAAAAAATCAGTGTCCGGTATTATTACCCAAGGTAGACCATCCCTTGACCAATGGGTGACGTCATACAAAGTTCATTGCGGTGACACCGAAGACAACCTGAAAGCAATCAAGGAGGGCGCAAATGATAAGGTATATTTTCAGAGAAATATAAAAAGTTATTAAAAGCAGATACAATGAATGCTTCATTTCCGCTCAGAGTGAAAAATCCGTTAAAAAAGTTACAATTTTGTGAGAAAATTTTTTTAGACGAAACATTCATCTTTTTGTGGGTTCCGTGAATGTGAAGTCATTGCATCAGGGCTCAGGGCGGGTCTGTCCTGAGCTGTGGTAAAACTATCTTAAACTTCTTTGATACTTTTCAGTGGTTTCTTACAACACACAACAACATGGTATGGTAATTCTAAAGCCACAACCTATGCGTTTGAATGCTGTATAAAGCGCCTGGCTAAGACATCGCCTGAGTCGCGATTCAGATTTTTTTGAAATTCATACAGTAAGGCCGGAAGAAGTGCCTGAAAAGACGATAAACCATCTTAATTTTTTGTTTACGTGCTCAGTGTTAGCGTTTCGACCAAAGTACTCACACAAACTATTTTTGTGCATTCATTTTCCCTAACAAGATAACGCTTCAATTAATTTAACATATCTTTATTGTTAAATTTGGTATTCATTGAGGTATATGAAATCATATTCAGTTATGCCAGTAATTAATTTTTTGATTTTGCCTGTTTGGATGTGATATTGAGAGAAAGTGGAAATGAAATATAAGTTAATGATTGATGTAAGGTTATATTTATCTTTATATGTCTGCGGCGTGTCCGTCGGTAACGAATCTCCATCCAGAACTCCTCCGACGCAACAAAACCGTTTGGCCTTAAATTTTCAGAAAATGCTCTCATGTCAACATGATGTGAAGATTTTTATTCAATCAGGAAATTAATTTTGTCGGGTTTGCTGATAGGGCCAAATGCGAAAAACTATTAGAGACAAGAGACAACTGTCTATTGTGATGGAACATTAAAAAAATATTATATTATGGCCCAAACACTTTCTAAGTTGCTTCTATATTTAGAGTCGGCTGCCTTAATTTATCGTTTTCCTGTTTATATATATTTGAAATGCCATTACAACCTAAAACGGCTTCTGAAACAGACAAGTAACAATTCGATGCTAAATTTGCCCATCGCAGCATTTCTGAAAAGTGAGATTTAAAAATCACCCAAAGGGTGACAGGCATTAATATGTATGATACACTCCTCCTATTTCTTATTTTTCAGGTGTTCACCGGAAACAAAGATAGAAATGAAAAATCTATACAAATGTTTCCAATGCCCCTGCAGTGTAGATATATACGTATCTATCCTCAAACTTGGCACGAACATATCAGCATGAGATTTGAAGTTATCAAAGGAGCATGCATGTGACATTTATTAGATAATAATATTAGAGCCATGTCGGCTATCCATATGAAACGCATGCTCGAGAAAATAAATTTTCTGATTGATATAAAACATAATGGTAGTCTGCTTTGCATGTAAAAATTGAATTGAATTAGATTAAATGAGAGTGAAGTTTAACTGATCATCAAAATAAAAACAACAGCATTGAAATATAACACTTGTAAATTTATGCGTAGAAATCATGAGGGCGGATAAGTATGGCGTGGCTTCTAAGGATGGATGGCGATTGTGCGGCTTTTTCGGAAATATATAGCAATATAATTTATAGAAAAGATTCAGATTTATTACGAAGCCAACGATCTGGTCAGAGCAGTGACGCGTTCAGAACCTTGAAACGGGGGAGGTAAATTATGGATATATTTGTAAATGAAAGTATGACGCCATCATTTTTTGATGTTTTTATCTATGTCACCACAAAACAGCCAAGTTTTGAAAACTAGAATTTCAGGGCCTATTATAGGCTTAATAGAGATGCCATTTTTAGTGCCATTAATGGGCCAATATTTGGAATGGTACCGTGGCCTCATCCCTAAATACGATACTGGCTCGAGGATAGGGCTGGACAAATCCGAACATTTGCAATTCGAATCTAATTTGAATATTTTTTTCGAATCGGATCTTATCACTAACTCTTTGTAAATAACAAAGATTCCATTTTCAATATTATAACTTGTCCCCATTGTGAAAATAAAGAAATTTTTAGTTTGTAGTGTATTTCCAAATTAACACTAAAAGCAAACAATGTTCATATTTTGACGACGAAATATACTCGAATTGGTCGAATTTGACCAAAATCGACTGCATTTTGTCGTTAAAAATGAAATTCCTCGTTCACTTAACAAGTTTTTGTTTTTTTAAACGATTCACGATTGACTCGAATTAATTGTCCCTTCACTGGGATCACAATCGTTCGACGTATTAGATCAGTTGGTGATGGGATAGGTTTTCTTTTTAAATAAATTTTACAATTCACCGCATCGGTACAAATGGGACTTGATAGAATCTATACTTACTATACCATACGTCCATTGTGCCAAAACAGTCTCGAATTTAGGAATTTATTCAGGTGCAAACAGGAACATTCCCGTTTGATATTTGGGCAGCAACGAGCTAAAACAGAATAACAATTGGGCCTCATTCAAGAAACTTAACCAATGATCATCTCGCAAAACATTGAATTTCCTTTAAATGGCGAATATGCTATTATCTAACATCCGTTAACAAAAATGAAAAAACATGTTTTTCGATCCAATTGGAATTGGAAATAACCTTCTTTTTCTTCCCATGTGCCGAAAAATTCTATTTTCAAACATTCAATAAAAAACTAATGAGATAGTTGATTAAAAAGCAGAATTAATCTGTCGCAAACAGTCTGGCTGCCGATTTCATGAATCTTACAAAAACCGTTCGTCTTAGCTGAAACAACAATTACAACAAAATACTTAAATCTTCATGAGTTCGTAATCACAGTTGCAAGTACATCCGTGCCTAATATGCTTAAATTCCATAAGTAGGATAGCCTGAAATGTCATATTTTGGTTATGAACAAGATTATATAAAATATGTGAAAAGGGGAAAGAGGTGAGTAGCACTGATAAAAGGAGCTTCGAAATGCGGAAGAAAATTTCCAATTGCCAAGATATATGAAACGTAAAATCGATGCAAAACGAGCTCTGTCACTTTTTATTAAAAAGGGTTGTTTTTATTATGACAATGTTCATGCGCCGTCCATTTAAATACTAAATCTACTCAACGGATTTTTGTGAATTTTATACCAACTCTCAATGCGTTTATTGAACGTTAATCCAGTACTGCCAAATACCAAAATTATCATTCATTTCCATTAATTTAATAAAATAATACACCAAAATATTTTTTTTTTATTCTTGCAAGCCACGATTAAAATTATGAATCGTCGTATTTGAAGTTTCGTAAAATATCGATAAATAAAACAATATGATGAGTGGGTGTGTAATTACTTTGGGTGGGCGTTTCATGAATACACAACCCACACAACGCTCATTTTTATAATTATATAAACAATAGGGTGCATGAAAAACACCAAGGTCGTCAGGTATTTTTCTAATTAGTCTCATTTTGTGTCATTTTGTAAACTTAGAACGCATAAAATTTCATCTTTAATGTTAAGGTGCGAGGCCATATTATCCACCCCTATGGCGGGGATCATCGAGTATAAGATGCGCACTATAAAACCTCTCCGTAACTTCAAATCTATGAAGTCTAAAATTTAACCGCAAATTTCCGATGGGAAATTTGTGCAAAAAATTGGAATGTTCGAAAAGCGACGGCCTGACACGAAATCTCCAAATTACCCGTTAGTTTTACGTTATCACTTGTGCAGTTATGTCATAGCAAATGAAGCGGATTTATTAAGAAAATCTCATCTTTGGCGAGTTTTATGAGGACTAGTATAGTTCGTACGTGGTAATATTATAGAAATAAGGATGTAAATATACACATACCGAAATCAATATGTAGGGGACCATAGCATAAATTTAGAGTCTAGATCCTTTATTGTTCTATATTTGTTATCGAATGTTCAAAATGAAGATAAGGCATTGAGTACAACCAATGTTCGTGAACATATTTTTTCAAATCGATTCAAAATAGTGTCCGATATAATGATTTGATTGGCTCGAAAAAATTATGATTTTTGTAAGTGTTATCTATTTTGTGTTAGCAAGTTTATTTTCACTTCATTCGGAGAATAAAAGGCACGTCTAAGCGGAACTTGTCTACTTTAGTTGTAAAAACAAAATTACTTTACACATTGGGTGTATGGAATATTGCGCAAGAATTTTCAAAGTCGCCGAGCAAATTGAAAAGACAAGTTTAAAAATCATGATTAAAATGAATGTGCTTATGTTTTCCGATACTGATACATATTATTTTTTCAATAAAAGAATATTGAAGTATAATTTTAGGTAGGAAAAGTGAAAATTTAAAAATGAACGCCAAAATAAGATGTTCCACATCAAAATACCTTGCAAAAGTTTTTTGCTGAAAATTATCATTTCTGTTTGATCAGCTTCTGAAAGGTTGCTGTAAAATAACTCCCATTGAGAGCATAAAATTTTCGCAAATGCGTGTTCTCTACGACAAGTTTTCGAGGTTTATTTCATCTCAGTTTATATGTTATGGTCCACTGAGGTGGCCACGGTATTTTCCCTCGATAAAATGCACCAACCGGTATTGCACTAGTGTAGTATTGCTAGGAGATAGAATTGACTTCCTCACACGTCATTGTCCCATCACTGGATAACCGCCGTAAAGGATGGCCCCATTCTGTCGAAATTGCTGCTATACGGGATTGCCTCGGAAAGCATTGCTTGCACCCATATGAGATTACCCAAGATAGATATTTTTGTGTAAAAATCCTTCTTCCGCTCTGGTAGGTTCACCGAGATGTTATATCAAATTGTTTGCAAATATTATAAGTGTAATTCCAGTATTTTCCTGAGGCAATTATATGTTTTTGATTCCGTCGTTCCCGCATGGATGCAATCCGTCATAAGGCTAATACCTCTGTGCGGGATAGTTCTTCGTGGATCTGATCCCACAAATGGGCAAGTCCTCCTAAGGATAATTGCACATTGGAAGTCAATATCGTACATGGGCAATCCTGCAGGAGATAATAGCAAGCGGGCCAAGGTCACTTAGGCCAATCATTTGAGGGCGTAATACCAATCAATATTGCGAGGAGGCCATATTGGATGGAGGCAATTTTTTATCGAATTGAATTTTTTGTGGCGCAATCTTGGTATGGTGACAATTCCGTTATATGGACGCAATTCCGAGAACAATTCTCTCTGTGGGCAGTCACGGTTACGGACAAGCTTGCGTGGTGGCAAACCCGCCCGGGGACAATTTCGCACGAGGGCAAACATTGTAATTCCGCGTGGATGCAATTCTTCGTGGACTCAATGTCACCCCCGTTAAGGGACACTTCATGGTCATGAGTGAGTTTCTTCATGCGGGAGCATTACCATGTCGAAAATACTTCTCGAGGGATATTCCACATGGAGGTAATGCCGCGTGAGAGCAATTTTGCGTGTGTCTAGAGATTAAGGCAATTCCAATTCCGTGTGTGATCACTTCCGTCTGAGGCGATACTTTATGGGGATAATGACGCGTGTGCAACTCTGTGGTAATTGTTACCAATGTGCAAATCCGTAGGCGCAGAATTGATGGAACCTCATTCCTTGATCAAATTGCCAAATATTCTCAATATTATTATTATTGAAATTCTCTCTCTGAACAAG
The DNA here is from genome assembly GCA_963675895.2 of Styela plicata. Taxonomy (NCBI): domain Eukaryota; kingdom Metazoa; phylum Chordata; class Ascidiacea; order Stolidobranchia; family Styelidae; genus Styela; species Styela plicata. The sequence goes on from OZ023142.1 coordinate 1,810,252, forward strand.
GCCAGAAGCAGCAAGGAACCAAACGGCGGCCACTTAATAGCAAAGAGCTACTAAAGGATTTAGTACCAGCGTCTGCGCTCAAAACGGAGAATAATCCACATGAAACTGAACCGCCGTGGTAAAGTGCAGTGAGTGGTATTTGCCCCGGAAGATAGCAAAACCGCCTAATATTTTTATGCTTCCTTTTAGTCGCTCCCTGGGAATACGTTAGGACTTTTCTACAACCCGTACCTACAGGGCATTTATAATATGGATGACCAAATGGCCACATTATGACGTCATATCTTGAATCATTATCAGAAGATGTCCCGGACTGAAAAGCTATCCGCGTTTTGTTACAACATCTCAAAAACGTTTTGATACAGAAAACTTATTTTAATGTACAATGGTAGTGGTATAAGAATATGCAGTTTATCATAACGGTATTGCAGGTGCAAATTTTGCGGCTAATGCACCATGTGAAATAGTCCATCGGTACGCTACGCTTAGCCGCGCTTAACTTTCTTGCCCGTCAAGCTTTGTGCTAGCCCTGTTAGCATTCAGTATTACCAACGTTCATCAAACAAGGACGCTCGGAGTATTGTGATTCTGGCGCAGAGACCAATCTTTTAAGAGACTCTGGTGCTGTGCATCAGGGCATTCCTATCGTGCCAACCAAACGATATACGACAGGTAGATGGTGTATCTCTTTTAGATACAGTTGGAGAATGCCATATTTCAATAACTAGAAATAACGTCACTTTTCAGTGTGATGCTCTGGTTGAACGGACAATGGGCAATTGTGCATTGGGTGAAATGCCTATAAATTTGATGGTCGAAAATCCCGTGTAAATCGTCAAAATCTTTATATACTTCGGGCACCAAAATCCACAATATTGTTGCCAGGTCATATTTACGCGGTGCGAATTGAAAATGATTCTTTATATGACACTGACTTTGCTATAGATCCACAAGCTCAATCCGGTCTAGAATATCCACGCACTGTACGAAGTGAAAATCCATCGTCAACAAATCACAAGTCAGTTCCAGAAAATTCATTTAAAAATGTCAACATAGATCTAGGCGGTATACTATCACAGCAATGGAAAAAGAGGAATTGTGTACTTGCATTGTGAATATTCTGACATTTTCAATCCCAAATTGTTGTTTATAATGATTTCAGTTGTAAAACTAGATTGAACTTACAGGCAAATGGCACAAATGGGTCTCCGACAAAAGAAAAAGTCCTCAATTATTCAAAGAGTCGGTTTAATTTATTGCAAAAACATTTTGATGAATTTGAACGTGTGGGCGTTTTTGCGACCCCTGAATCACTTGGCGTCACTCCGTGCCATGTATCAACGTCATTTTAGTGCGCAAGCCTCAGAACAGAGGTTATCACCCTGTAACTGATTTTACTATGCTCACAAGAAAATTGGGCCGCTTCCCTACAAGTTAGGCACTGCTGAAGAAATTCTTACCACAGTAACGCAGCGGAGATACGTGATTGTTACAGATCTTTACACACTCATTTCACTTTGAACGAATTATATCACAACTGGAATGAATTTCTCCATATTTTGCAAAATGATGGTCTGAAATTGTCAACATCAAAAACTATTGTCTGTCCTGTTTCTACGGAATTATTAGAGTGGATTTGGTCAAGAGGAACGTTAAAGGTTAACCCTCAGAAAAGTTGTCCATTAGCGACTTGTGAACGTCTATCGACTGTCAAACAGCTACGTTCCTATCTCGGTGTATACAAGCAATTTTTATGATGTATTCCTAGCTGTTCAATATTACTTTCTGTATTAGAAAATTCATCGACATGTTTGCCATCCGGAAATACAGTTGTCCTCAACAAGAATAAAAATCTCGATTACGACTGTAGGAACTCAGTAATCCCTTCGTGCACAGCTGGAAAATCATAAACTTGCGGAGATCAACTATGATGATGAACAAATTTTTGACTGTCTGGTTTTCAATCTCTATCTAATGACTCAAAACGCTGAACTCTGAACTTTGCACGTCTCGTCATGATACAAGGATTTTGAATGGGAAATAACAGGAAAACTACTCCAATGGATTTCGGCGATTGTTGTACCGAAATGTTATCCTTTGTTAAACTTTTGGGACCGGTAATTTGGCACTGACAAATAGACACCCTGTCCGTCATGCAGAATTTAAAAAGCCGTATTACTGAAGGGGCCAAACCAAGTTGAAACTGGTTACAATTTTCATAGATTTACTTTAATGATAAAAAAAAATGCATTCGGTTTGTTTCACAATCAAAATTTCGTCATTTAAGGTAGGCTATTGCATTGACACGTTGTCCTGCCAAATACATTAGCACTATAACTAAAATTAATTGAAACATCCATCTTAACACCACCTATATCTAAGTCAAGTGCGGACAATCTTTAGCGATGGCGCTGTCTGGAAGCATGCCAAATACCTGATGAAGTCAATACCAATGCTTTCACCCCTATTTAGGCAAAACAAATTCATCGGACAGGGCATTCAATTTTACATTCATATTCCCCGATTTCTTTATTTTACAACAAACTGCGAAATGGCCGTTTATGTCGCATTTTGTACAAGTTTCGGTCCTAGCGAGGTAATCAAATCTCGAGCAACGAGGCTGATTTTATTACGACGAATCTAACTCACCTTTATTTAATTGCGTTCTTCTTTATCTGTTTTGATTGGATTTTGGCTTAGAACCTTCATCCGTGCCTTCCCTCCATCCCATCACTCCGTCGGTGGGGCGAAGTTGATTCAGCTGTTATTGAGTGGATTGTGAATCTACAGCTTTTTTTTTGTGTGTAACAGACTTAGATACAATGGACCCAGCGTTTCAATCATACTGATAAACTATTCAGATCACCTTGTGGATCGAAGCGGGGTCATGGTGTCCCAACTGTGAAATTGATTCTTTAAGCGCGTTTTTTTAACTATTGGCAATCTACAGCACAATTCAGGATCAGCTTTGTGCATCGTTCCGATCCAACTCGGTCACATTTAAGATAGCAGTTCAAGATTTATACCCGTTACTAACCTTGTCATCAAATATTGTGTTCGTCAGTAAATCAAGATTCTACAGAGCCTGCCTTAGGTAGAAATTCTTAAAACTACTGAACTATGTATTACATGACAGCAATAACAGTTCCAGCACGTAACAACAACAATCACAGCTAATATAACAATGCATATTCACTCAATAAGCAGGACAAAACTTTAGCGGATGACAAACACATTGCAGTCAACACTTAAAGCGTTGCCGAGCACACTGCCGAACGTCTCACGAGCAACGAGCATGCCTTTTTCACAGCGTCGGCGAGTCACATATAATCAGTGTGGAGCGCGTAATCATTATGCTCCAATTATTGGACAATAGCAGGAGGCAGTATTGTCAATAAGGGCATTCACATCAAAACATTTCTTCGATTCTCCAATATAGACTGCATCACAGTTATCACATGGTATGCTTAAATGAGCATGGGCCACATGTCGATCTCACTCGCTGTAAATGCTTGATCTCAGTACTAAAATGTTATCCAAGCAGCTTTTGTTAAGTATACGATACTGATGTTGAACGTCCATTTAAGATATTGCTACTATATCATTTATGCAACTTTGTATAAAATAAACTATCCACTTATCGCAAAACCTGGACAGCCCGTACTCATTTATACAGTCTAGTATAAAATTTTTTGAACCGAATGACCTAGTTTTTTTATTGTAAGAGATTTTTCCATAGTAAGCAAAACTGACTAAAAATTTCATATTTTTTTCTATCAAAGCCAAACCGGAAGCAGCACCTAAAATACACCTGCACTGTAACAAAAGCACAGTAAATTTACTGGTCATTTGCAGTAATTGCATATTTTCAAAGTTAAAAAAACGCCAAATCAATGAGATTTATACCAATTATGGGCCGTTGATGGAGCGCATCTTCGCGGTGACTTCCATCAACACCCCATATTTGGCCAAGAAAGTCAATTTTGAATTTTCGATACCGCCAAGTTGAATTACTGTCAAAAACCAGTGTTTTTGTTGCATTTTTGTTACGTTGTTTTTCACGACTACTTATTTGCAAGGAGCTACTACAGAATGTTGTCGAGTGGAAAACATTCCAAACAAAACTGAACCGTTAAAGCAAAATTCAGAGTGAGTGCTATCTGTCATGGGCGATGATTGAACCCACCCACCACTTCTCAATTTTCTTTCAGCCTCAACTTATACACACAGGAAATAGTCGAGGCGTTTCTATACCTTTCACCCACAGCACTCTGCAAATCAAATCGAACTTTTTAGTGGGAATAATGATAGACGTGCAACTGGCAGCTTGTAACATTTTTAAAACGAAGCAACGGAATGCTTTAATGAGTGGTGTAGGTCTACAATACGTGGTAGAAGAACTCTGATCCACCAGCTTTTCGAAAAAAATTGTTTCGTGACGTCCCAATATACACCACAATCGCCATTTCTTTCCCGTAAAGTTTTTTCAAAAAAAAAAAAAAAAAAAAAAATACGACACCAATAAATACGACACCAATATGAGATTTTGAGTTTTCAATAGTCATTTTCCTCTCGACAGTAGATTATATCAGTGACGATCTTAATAAATTTTTCTGCGTTAGGTTTTCGATTTCTTACAAAAAAAAGGTATATATTTCGTCTTTGCTGTATCGTTTAAAAGTTTTAATATAAACGCATAAGAAAAATTTCTACAAATGAACACTAGAAAGACCAAGGATAGTACGTCTAACACAGGATGCGTTAAAATTCGATATCCAAGATCTCGTATGGAATAAAATCGAAAACTTAATGTTGCTAATAAGACATACGATTTCTCGTTACGCCCAGTCGTCGTCCCCCAAGTTAGCAAACCCTGAATTGAGCGGTGGACCTGGATTCCTACCGGCACTCGGAAATGAGTTTAAACCTACACTGTAACAAAAATACAGTAAAATTCACGCTCTTTGACTGTAATTCCAATATGCAATATTGAAATAAAAATCTAAAATAGACTTTCGGTGCCAATCATAGGTTGATGGAACGCACCGCCAAGAACCCATATTCGGCTTGAATCTCATATACAAGGCGATTATTAAAACATACCACAATTGAACGGTAGATTTGCTGTACTTTTGTTCCAGTTTGAACCAATCAGAAAATTGATATTGTCGACGCGTTTCCATTTTCTGTTCGTTTTTTTATTCTTAACTGTGAAAATGTTCCGTGCAAAATAATTTCATAACAAAAATAATCTCTGAAATTCATGAAGAGGGCATAAGAAAATATATTCATAATGGATAGTTTTATCAGAACACTTTAAATAGTGAAACCTTCATATAAATCTGGATACTTTATTAAATATATTAGCAAACATCAGCGAAGCAATTTGAATTCCCCTAAAGATGATTTGTCAACAAAAAATAAAAACAATAGTCATTTTATATAGACAACGTTATTTTCGGCGGAAATCATGGAAAGAAAAATATGATGTTTTAAAGCAGATTGTAAATTGCATGACCTGCAATTAGAGATGGACAATTCGATTCGGTGAATCGAATTCATTCGAAGCACGATTTATCCGAATCAATCGTGAATCGTTCATAAGAACAAAAACTTGCTAAATGAATTAATTTTTTTTTTTTTTAACGGCAAAATGCGATCGGTTATTGACTAATTCGTTAAACTATGAAAATTGTTGCTCTCAGATATGGCATGGAATTTATGATTCGATACGATTCCAAAAATTTAAATTCGATTTTGCCCAGTCCCTTTTTTTTAAAGGAAGGCGAAAATTGATTTATCTAAAAAGGTAAATTAGACATCTTCTGCGTGCCCGTTGTCAAAAAAACTTTTTTAAAAAAAATATTACAACACTGATATTAATTCGGCAAAGATGAAAATGTGAATAAATAATATTTCTTGTCAGGCAGTAGATTCTTTCATTAATTCTTTTTCTTCAACTTGTTGTATATTTGGTTTGGCTGACGCAAATTTACGACATATATTGATGCCATAGAATCTGTGAATAATGTTAATTATATATGAGTGAAGTAGTTTTAATCTCAATGCCGTGTATTGAAAACTTCCCATGAATATGTCAACAGACCATTGAAATATCAAAAATTAAATAGAATGCGGTGGAGAATTTCGGTATTTAGACATTAAATTGTTTGGTATTTATGGTGCTAAAAAGCAAGACATGCAAGATAGAAAAAAAGAATGCGATTCAATCGAAAATTGGTAGCATTGCCCAATTTCCGCTAATTTCATGCCCATCTGTTCTATATGATATTTCATTTATACTTTGTAACAAAAGTACAGTGAAATTACCGTTCACCAGCAATAATTGCGTATTTCCAAAATTGAAAGCCGTTCTGTTGATGAAAGATTTGCCAAGTATGAATTTTTGATAGACCATGCCTCGGCAGGCGCGTCCATCGACAACCAATATTGGCGAAAATTCGCAATCGCTTAGAATTACTGTCAATGGATAGAGATTTTACTGCATTTTTGTTATAGTGCACTTTGAATGAAAATTTTGAAGCCAATTTTTAACCGAATGTAAGTTTTTTTTTCACATTTGTTTGTGAGACACTAAAATTTTGTTGGAAACTAGGCTTAAACATTTTAACTTTTCTTATTCGCTTCCACAGCAACTTAATAATCTCAATATAAAACAAACCTTTTATTATTTTCAGCTTTTTCAGTAGTGTCAGGCATCTCTACTCCTCTCGTTTCCGGAACATATATAATTGTGAGAATTCCACATAAAATTGTGATTCCGCCCATAATCCAGTTTGGTATTGAATGATCAATTTTATCTGCAAAAATTTGAAATGAAAATTTTGTAGTAATTTAAAAAAAAAAATAATCATGTTCTAGAAGATTCTATCCAGAGTAATAAGCTTTCATATATTCAATACAAAACTATACATAGCTGAGACTCAAAACGATTGGTGTGAAAATTATCGAAATGTTGTTGATGCGAATCTGGTTAAAAAAAGGCATATTAAACCTATACTCACCCAAAAACATAATAAAAGGTGCAATGAATGCTCCAACGCGACCACAAAATGATGCTATACTCATGACTGCACTTCTCTGTAGTGTTGGAACCAACTCTGACGTGCTCAGATAAATGACGTAAAATACGGAAGTTACCGCTGCTTTACCCAGCACAGATATCACCGTTGTTATCGCGGGCATATCTGAATTTAAAAATGTTTTTGACAATTACTTCCAAAAAGATTGAACGGAAATCATTTTTTATTTGTCAAATATGGGTCACTGATCGTTCGCGTGGCGTATAGATCTCTGACGAACTTGCGAGCCAGGACGAGATCTATCAGAGAAGCCTCGATGAAATGATATTTCTAATTGCCCGTGGGCGACTTTAGCGAATATTTGTTATTGGAAATGACTGATGTCAGCAACGTTTTATCAACGATGATTTAAAATTTTCACCAATGAATGAAAGAAATAATTACTAATACTACTACACGACATCATATACAATTCGCAAACAGAAAGCCTTTGAGTTTGTTCCCTTGGTAAAAGGGGAAGGATTATCTTGAATACTAATTTGCGCATATTTCTGACTGATTTTACAGTTATTCTATTGAAAATAATCACACAGTTTTCTTGTTCATGGGTAAATATTGGTGCTGATCAAATTATTCAATTTGACTTGTGATTCGAGAATTCCTGAACCAATCGATTAGATTTTGCCAGAAATTCAAAATCAGAAATGTATAAATTTCTTGAAAATATAGGAAAATTTTAATGTTCTTCATAATTATCCAGAAATACTTTTTTGTTTGTTTATTAAAAGACTATTATTCGATTCGATTAGCAAAGATTTAGGATTCGACCCTGTAGTAAAAAACTTTCGATTTTGGCCGCTGGTAAAATTAAAAGTAGTAAAATCAGAATAATACGCTATTAATGAAAGGTAACGATATTAGTTTGGAATTTCTCACCTTGTGGTATGTACGGAAGTATAATGGTGAAAATGCCACAAGTCACGAAAAAGAATGTGAGCGATCTTGGACGACCGAGTACGTTGGCGGCATAAAATGCCCCGACACAGGCAGGAATCTCAGCCAATCCAGCATATAGTACGTTAAGATATCTATCAGTGCTGAAACTTCTTGAGTGGTATGATATACCAAAATATACCACACACGTCACAAACCTTGAAAATAAATAGTTTAATTAGGGATTCTGATAGACCATATCGTCAAGATCTAGATGTATAAGATGTTTAACAAGGCATAATCATGTCTGGGATGAAGCAAACGAATCAAATCCATTTCGTGTAATTTTGTTTTATTGCCGACGTTAAAGGAATTTATTTGGAACCGAAAGTGCCTACTTTGCTAGTAGGTCTGAACAAAACCGAACCATGTGGAATTCGAATCTGATCCGAATATTTTTTCGAATCGAATCGAATCACTAATTTAATGTATATAACAAATATCCCATTTTACTATTATAACTTGTCCCCATCGTGAAAGGGAAGAAATTCATAGATTATAGAGTATTATCAATTCACTAAAAGCAACTTTTTGCATATTTTTAACGACGAAATACAATCGATTTTGGTCTAAATTTGACCAAAATCGATTGCATTTCGTCGTTAAAAATAAAAATCATTGTTTATGTAATAAATTTTTTTTCCTATGAACGATTCGCGACTGATTCGAATAAATCGTGCTTCGAATCGATTCGAATCACCGAATCGAATTGCCCAGCCCTATTTGCTTGTGAGAAATGATATGCCTTAACGTACGTTGGTAAACATGTGTCACTTATGGATCGCGCCGCTTAGGCGCGGTCCATGAGTGGCTCATGCTAAATAATGTTGATATTTGTAAAATTAAATTTAATACTACGTTTGAAGAAAACCTGATGGAATTAGCGTAACTTGAATAGGCGGGTACAATTTCACATAAAACTTAGATTTTAGATATTTGTTGACTCACCATGCAAAAAATGATGCTAAACATCTAGATGTTAAGCGACTTCTGAAAATTGTGCGAAGTGTTTCAATAGGTCCCGAAGATCTAGTCTCGACGTCATTGGACGATGACAAATTTTCCTGAATATAAGTTTAATTAAAGGTCCTGTTGTAGTTGGATTATATTAAACTAGCGTATTTAGATGGTACCGTACTCTCTTGCCGACAAAAAAATTGCATCATAGCCTTTCAAGAGGTTCAAAACGTAAAAAATCTATAAATTTTTCGCGCTTCAAATATCACTCTGGGCGTACTCAATTTAAGCGAAAAAATTGATAAAGCGATTTCAATATTGACCAGTTATTCCCGAATACAAGGAAAATATCTCGGAAGCCACAGTCTAGCTATTATCGCTCGTTGAAATCTTGGGTACAAGTTCTTTGAAGTCCTGATATTCAAAAACATTTTAACCACTCCACCCAATGTGAGAGAATCCTGTTTTTCTTCGGGTGTCTATTCGTATCATTTTCTTTAGATAAATATAAAAGATTCAAACCCTCAATACTGCTTTTTTCTAGTAGTTCTGATGATTTTTAGCCTTTTTCTACATTCTGTTGCTATCAGACGGCCAGAAAAAAAAATCATTTGCTTAATTTTCCTCGAACGGTATCCCATGTCTTCAGGTGTATGAGCGGCAGAGCAGCTGACATTCTGTCAGTCGGTGTAGCAACCCACCACAAAACTGATATCCTCCCAACACTACCATGTTTCACTCGTACAACTACCAACCAGAAATATGCGTGAGATTCGGCCAAATCCCAACATATACCAACAGCAATCGGAGTTAACAATACCTGCTTTAACTTGCTGAAATTAAGCTTCATTTTATTTTTTTCTGCCATTTTATTCAGTCCTTCGATAGCTTCATCCACTCTTCCCATAGTCAATAACCATCTTGGAGACTCAGGAAAAAGCCTGTATTATTATTATTAAGTTTAAGTCTGTAATTACCTGTGTCACGGATGGATCGCGCCGGGGTTAGGCGCGAAACATTTGTGACAAATACTCGACAAAATACATATTTTCTCATTGGGTTGACAGCTCTCTTTTTAATTTGCCCCGTTTCGTGTTTTTTTAACTGGTTGACTCATTATGCAATGTGTTTTAAAAAAATCTGTTCCTATTTCCCAAAAGGAATTACAAACAAAAAAAAGTAAAAACTTATTAGGTCACTAAAAATACCTAAAATTTATCACAAAATTAGACATCAATTTTATTTAAATCCACAAGGACCAATTAAAATAATTGAAAAGTAAAGAAAATCAAGCATAATTCGAAAGTACATTACTACTCGTACATCCAGTACTGACTTACCAGTAAAAGGGTAGATAACACACAGTACCGATACATGTAGCTGCCCAAAGGTATGATCGCCAGCCTGTTCCTAAATATGCCACCAATGGAATTAGACAATAGCCAACAGAATATGAGTACATCGAACCCACAGCCATGAAGTTTCTCCAATCAACCGATATTACCTCTGTTGCTAAAATTGAACAACTTCGATTTGTTTGTCGATGCGGTGTTGTATGAGGTGCCCAATCAGGAAATTACGTCTCGACATTTTTTGCCGTTAAGTGTGTGACAGTACTGGATCGCGCCACCGAGGCGCGGCCTATCAGTAGCTATGCTTTAAAAATGAAATTAATGATTGGGACAGCGATAAGCGTGTGATTGTGAAGACGTGGATTTTACTAAATAAAAAAACGCCAAATAAAGAATTCAAACAAACTATAGCATCTGTCACGAGGAAGATACTAAGGGGATAATGATGAAACAACTTTGGCTCAATGCAAACATTAGATAAAATCACGGGCAAATTTAGAGAACCATAATGGTGCCATGTCCGCCATTCGCAGTACAAAATAAATTACATTGTAACAAAAAATGAAGCAAAACAACTGGTCTTTGACAATAAGGTGCGGTCCATCAACGGCCCATAATTGGCATAAATCTCATCAGCATGACGTTTTTTAACTTTGAATACATGCAATTACTGCAAATGACCATTCAATTAACTGTATTTTTGTTATAGTGTGCCAAGTATACTATTTTCGCGAACCCGCCGAGTTAAAATATCAAGTTGAATATTCAGTAAGTTTAGAACATTAAAATCTGTGTGAGGTGTCTATTCAAATCTTTCTTACCCAAAACAAAACCAACGATGTAGTTGATCAATCCTGTGCATCCACTCAAATAAACGGCAACTAAATATGAATAATAATCCCAGGATACTGCTGCAAGAGCCATGGAAAGAAGTTGAGCGAATGAAGCCCACAGAAATACAGGTCGTCGTCCAAATCTTCAAAATAAAGGGATATATTTATAATTTTATGACGGCCTCAAATTTTGTTGGATATTATGTTCAAAAAAATATTTCTTAATTTTCAAGATATGATCAAACGAAATTCTAGATTTGCGCATCCCAATCAGCCAAAACTTGAACCAAACATGCTTTGTTAAGAGTCGCTAATACATCGCATTTTTAAATTGCTTGTCCGAAGATATCTGACTGAAGTCAAACGAAATACCACAAAAATAAATTTGCGAAGTGTGAAGCAAGACTTTGAACCTCTCGATAGTCAGTCATAGTTACTCGTGTTGGTGTATGTATTTACCACATATGGATACGATAAGGATAAACCTATAATAACCATTCAAACACGCATGCGGCATTGAAACAATACCAAAATTAAACAAAGAATATCCCTTGGCGCTGATAGACTTTGCTTTAGCGGTGCAATCCATCAGTGTCTACCAGAGCATTGTGTATGAAAATAATATTGGACTGGGCAGATTTATTTCTACAATCACTGTATAGTGTGATGAATGAACTTGAATAAGTTGGTTTAGTATACAATTAAAGATATTATCAGTGTAAAACGCTAATACCTATCTGCAAGCAATCCAGCCATAGATCCTGTAGCAGTTCCGAGTTGATAAAATGTGATGGCAAGAGGTGCCCTCCAGTCATCATCGCAGACCATTTTGTACTTGGAATTAAGAGAGATTTTTATTCATAAGCAAGACTATAAAAAAAGTTCGTAACCCTGTAGGTCCAAATTTATTTCCTGCGTGTCAAAAAATGCGACAAAAAGAAACCCAAGAAGTGATAGATGATTATTTCATCGCCCATGGCAGACACATACAGAGGCTCAAGTACTGCACTTTAACATAGTGGTCAGTTAGAGCGCAATCGTTGGTACTGCATCTTGTAGTAGTTCTTACTATCAAGTGGCCGTTAGTTGGTTTATTCTAGGAACTGCTCCCAGTCTTGCTCGAAGCGAATTTACAAAAATAAAATAGATATTAGCTGTTATTTTTTACCTCTGTCAAAGCGGTGTCATGGTTTGTCGGCATGTCAAATTTCGTGCCATTTGTACACGAGATGATTTCAATATGTTCGGTTGAGTTCATTGCAAATACTTCATCTAGTTGATCTCTCATGTACATGTTACAACTACTTGGACGAATATTTCCATGGATATCATGTTTGAACGGTATAAAATAACGCAAAATTTCTTCGTGATTTTCAGAATTCTGAAAAAAGACGAAATATTGATGATGATGTTTAAGATTAAATTAGATATTTGGCTTTGGCAAGCATGGGTGCCACACGGACCACGCATCAATGATGTGATTCATCAGTAACTCTTGCAAGACAAACTAGGCAAAGGGGGCTCCGGACCCTCACCCCAATGCTGAATGTGAGGGTTTGGCCTGGCTAAATTAGCGAAAATTATGATGAAATCGTGAAAATCGAGAGCCATCGTCGTTCCCTATTTTATACTTGTCACTAACGAGTTATATAATTGACATATGTTTTCCATTTTCTATCTTGCCGGAAATATCTTGCGTGTTCTTCGTATTTTCGTTTGTATAAAATTGATTGCCAATTTACCATTGTGTCGACTCTGACCTCTCCTTCAATATCGGAGCTCTTTCGCCACTGAAGTGAACCGATGATTAATGCCAATACAATTGGTTAAAGTTGAATTAACTGACACTTTTATGTGAAAGCACGGTGTGGCGAATTTCGATTTTAGGATATGAAGACTTAACTCTCTATTTTCATATTTAGATGTTGAAAAAATTGTTTAATTATTGTTATCACCGTCAGTGATAGTTAATTATACTGAAACTCTGTCAATTCATTCATCACTAAATACTTACATTTCTCATTTTTTCTTCAATTTCATCAGATAATCTACATCGATGTTCAGGTTCATATTGTGAAATAACAAATTGCATGGTTGTGAAAGAATTGGGGATCGAAGCAACGAATATTAAGATGTAAATAACGGTTTGGTAACGTCCCCATTTCCCTAACAGTTCAAACGCTTTATCTATGTCCATGATAATGCTGGAATATTCTGCAAATTTCAAAAATAAAATATAATATCTATAGAATGTGAGAAGGAAATAAATTTCAGTTACTATTATGCGAAATCTCTTTTTTTAATGGTACAAACTTAACATTGGCACCCCATTAGCACCATCTGCCGACTGGTTGAATGGAACTTTTGCGTATCTGTTACTTTTTGCTGGGTTCTCGTGTTTGGAATGTTCCATGGTACTTCGATGCCCACCACACCCACCACAAATATGTTCACACTACTGTGCATAAATGGTTCAACTAAACTACAGGCAAGATGGTCGTAGAATTTCTTCTACAGAGCAAAATTTGATGTTCATAACCTATTACAGTCACTTGTAAACTCAGTGAACTCGGTAACTAGATTCATGAAAACGCACTTATTGTAATTACTTGTTGATGAACACAAGCAGATTACATATTGCATACATGTTAATACTCCAAGAAATGCTACAGTTGCCTCATAAATGAATTGTTCTCAACTTGTAAAAACCTGTTCGAGCGCAGTCCAATAGTTTCGCAATGGTTTATATTAAAACAAAATTTGTGATGAGACACGGTTATTATAATTTGGCGAAGCATCTTTTATCAAGTATGGCTCGCTGATGGATTGTGTCGATGGCGTTTATCAAAAATTCCCCAAAGCACACGCTTTTGGCTCACCTTTATCCGAACAAGAGGATTCCTTTATTTAAAATAAAAAATTTTAAATTTTAGTATATGCATCCTTATCTGTAAACATGCTAAAGATTTGTCGGATTCAAAAATGGCATATACGAGGCAACATATTTACGTTAAGCTATACTTTGCTATGCTCTTATGATATGCAAATGTTTAGCGCGTCTAAGGTTTCAGGCACCGAAATCTTATCTATAAAAAGAAAATGCTTCGTATCTTCGACAAGAATTTTAGGCCGTTCCAATTGCATTATATTCTGCTACCACCCAACAACTTACCCTCCCTTTGAATATTAAAAATGCTCTACTGAATCTATAAGCCTATGGGCCTTCAATTTATGGCCAAAGCATGCATATTCAACCCAGCAAGTACTCAAGTTTTAAGCAGATTAGCGACATTGTAGTGTGTTACGCATCTCCAATCCTGGTGTGATTTTTCTACAATCAACAACCTATAAATACACAAACCATCTTTTTGTACTTGTCTCCTTGAGTATAATGTTTGAACTCAATTTGTCATATATGAGATGGAGTCGCTGCGCTGGCTGCAACGTTTCCTCACGGCGGGCTCGGACGCGGAAAACACTGTCGATAAAGTAAATAAAGAGCTGCATGTTAAAAAGTATAGCCGGAAGTATATGACTAATGTACAATGATCATGTTTCAAGGTATTTTGTATAAATATTACGGAAAATAGTTATCGTTTAATACCGTTATAAATTTCAACGAAAAACTTTTGAGTTGTAATAGTTCGTCATTCCCAGCGATATATCTTCCAACTGGTGCCGAAAATGAAGTGGAGCAAAAATACTGTAAATTAATAGAAATAATTTTCCCATAATTTTTTTTAAAGGTTATACATAAATCAAACGGGTGATATTGCTTTTATAATAAACGACATTATTTCTGAGTTCCGTTTCTCTGTATAATTCTGTTTTTACATTGCCTAGCACATGAGATTGATATCGCTGGCTCAAAACTGCATGCAACAGTGTATGTGCGTACCAGAGCATTCATACCACGTTCGAGATGCTAAAGATTTCTAAAAAGTTGACTGTTGCACGAAATACTGTTACCGTACTTAAATTCGTTCACGTTTACGTTTGTTAATTGCTATTAAGTGTGTGAATGTATGAATAGCGTTTTTCGTATTATATTAGCGGCATCATCTATTTCATTTTTACTAAATTTCTATTTTTTTCTATTTTTCCTACTAAATTCACAAATAATGGTAACATGATCCTCGCAATTGACACAAAATCAAGGCAGTATATAGGGGCACATTTCAGGGAAATAACAAGTAAAAGTTCGCTTCAGTGCTTAGTATGGTGTCCGGTTAGGTCAATTTGTTGGGACTAGGAATACGTATCGGGCTGCCAATCATGGACGTCCTGGTTTACGTCCTGGTTTCGAATCCCGCGATGGCAGATTGCATGCGAGAGGATTGTTGAACACTTCGACGGCGCTCTGTGGTTCACCAGAGCTCGAATTTGCTTACTTCAAGTTTAATGGAAAAAGTTTTAAGCCCATATTTTAATTTAGCGTTTTTCAAAATTACGGCAGGACATTGACTGAGCTGTATATGTTTGGAATTGAAAAGCCAAAATATGGCATAAGAAAAATTTACTTGTTAATGTCGTGAAAATTTCAATGTGAATATTTCCTGGGGATAGGTGACATCGCTCATAGAAGATACCACCCATTGCACTTTACCATAGCGGCTCAGTTATTTTGAAATGTGTTCCGCTTAAAGTGTAGTTGATGGTGATATGTCTTGAAGTACTTCGCTAGATGTATGGGTGCGGCAATCCAATCAATCTTTTGAAATAAAATGCGTGCGTTGTAGTCTGTAAATTTCATTTATATGATTTTTTTTATAAATCAAAAGTAAAAGATCGCCACACCTGTCATGATCACCAACACAGCGCTATATACAGAATAACTGTCGAGGATAACTTGAGCATAACAATGGTTTAAATCATTGCCATCGTAAAACATGAAAAATCATATTAGTGCGGATAACCCGATTTGAAATTTCCATCAGTAATCCACAAAACATGTCTCTGGTACAATTCCCGTTTAGAAAAAAATTTGAGACGCCCAGGCGCAGTCAATATGTGACCCATGCTTAAAAATCTCTTACTTTGTGCTATTGAGGCGCCGCTAATCAATGAAGCGCATGTTTGGCAAAAAATCGCTTCCTGTTCGGGAAAGATGCAAATGCCTTGTTACATAACAGCTGCTTATGTGTTTAGCACAGACACGAACACGGGTTCTTTTGTCAATTATTTCCGTGGCGATTAGATTCTCATTTGTCAGAATTAGAATTATACAGTTTATGATATTTGTCTTTCGGAGTTTTTGTATGTTAGCAATCATTAATGATGAAATTTTGGATCCAGGTTATTTGAATAACCTTTTTAATAATATGGATGTTGGAAAGGATGATGCTGATACTGTTTTTGACATCAAGACTTCTAATCAATACATTTATTTACTCTCATGAAAATGATGACATTGAGTTTGAGGATGGAACTGAGACGAATGGATTCATGTTTCCTCTCTATAAATATTAGGTCACTGTCCTCCTTTAAAAATTTTACAAAACTTGAAGCATCAATTGGTTCTCCTCCATGCAAACAACCAATAATAGCAATATTCTATTCAGAGAAAAATTAACTTTGCTCCTGCCCAATCTAATCATTTCAACTTATATTTATATCATGTGTGACATGAATTACAATTCATTGGATCTGTCCAATGACAGTATAAGTTCGTTGTTTATCTGCCCGTATCAAACACTACACCAACAGAACAACTTTAATAAGTATGTTCCAGACATTGATATTGATTCACATGTGGGTCAGTTTGCCTTCATGGAAATAAAACCCTATTATCGCATTTGCAAAGTACATGTAATCGGTTTAGGAGAATGGTATTTAATAAGGAAATAAAGAAATTTTGATCATATTTATAAATCACTTAAAATTTTGAAAATACAAGATATCTGCTCGTTTGAAATATTTGTTCTGATGTATGATTTTCACACTAATTCCTTGGCAAAATGTTTCAACAATAGGTTTGAAAAAATTCTGGTAGTAGAAGAAATTCCTCAAATTTGGTGTAACCTTTTCGCAGTCATTACGTTACATGGATCCAAAAACTGTAACGACTTACCTGGCTACCTTAGGGAGGCCAGAAGCAAATCTCAATTTCAAAAATTGCCACGTCCATCAGACGACCGACCATACAGTTAAGGAAGTGATATATGAGAGATATTCACTGGGAATTGTCAATCTCTGTTACTTTATTTCGCACTGTTGTGTCTTATTTGTCTACATTCCTTTCAGAAGTCAAGTGATAAAATGAGTGTCACGATCTTTCTTCGGCTCATGTCTGAATGAGCGTGAATTAAAAGACATTTTTTAAAAGAGAGTGGGATATTTTGTATGTCACACGGTTGGGAAATAAGAGTTGCTCCGATCATTCTTGAGTGTAAATTTTGATGTATACCTTGCATAATATAAATAGCCTTGTTTTTGGATTGAGCAAAATCGTGACTTCTGGATGCATGATATCCTTTATTAGGATCTCAGCCTTGCCTTGCCTGTTCTCCCTTTTTAATGTTTGCTGTAGTTTAAATGTAATAGGATAGTAATTTATTTCGAGAAATATGTGTGTTTATTTTATATATGTATGTATACCGAGAGTTTATGCTCCTGACTCAATAATGTATTGTTTTTTGTTTTCTATTTTGTCTTGATGTGCTTATTTGTAAATAGGCATGTTTTTTTTTTAACTCGGATTGACTATAATGATTGGTTCTTGATTGATCCTTATAATTTGTGATTGGTGGTTAAGAAAAACAAGATAATTACGTAAGCAATTAAAGCAGTGATATCACCATTATAGTCTCTAAATTATAATCCAAATCCACATGTGATTTATAGTCTACTTGGTAGGATGAAGTATTCCAAGTTTCATAAATTTCCCCGCTAAACTTTTTCGGTAAACCTCATTCTCATTCTAAATGTCATTTTTCATCACCAGACGCTGCTATCTCCAAAGTATAATAAAGGTTGCACTTGTAATATCCATGAACTTTATACCCCAATCCAAACGATATGCTGAATCTTAGTTTTATTTCAATGACTTCAATTCACCAACGTTGAACAAATATTGCCGGCCTATACGTAAAAAAAGATTTGGCCATAGCTTTCAATTAGTAATATCTATGTTAATAGAACATGCCGAATTCGGTCCATGACGACCTCTAAAAATCAGACTATCTTGGAATAAATACTTCCCACTCTTTAAAACGTTCCAAATCTAGCGAAAATAGTTTTTAACATTATTTTCCAGCGTCCATAATTATCTAACTCCTTAAAATATTCCAAATTTGGCCCACGATGGCATTTAACACTACAATATAACTTTGGTCTCGCCTATTTCTCAGTGCCGCCCGACTCCAAAAATGCCGAAATTGAAACCCATATAGTAATTCATATCAGTAACAATAAAAAGTTGAACCAGTATTGTAATTTGAATGTCTGGGACAAAGAATCAGGTAATGCATGTAACAATTTGCCACTCTTACGCTGTATTTAACTTTGCTCAAAAATCCTGAAATTTGAAGTATTTTTTCTCATGTACAGCTGCTCCAGTAGAGTCTAGTTACTTTTTTCTCTTGTGTTTTAACATATGGTGTGAGTGTGTGTGTGTCTTTCTTTGAAACCTATTTCGTTGAAACCTATTCCTCCAGTTATTCGTTGATTCGAAACCCACCGTAAGTCAACTGGCTTTAATGATTTTTAAACGTTTGTTTTGTGCACATGTAGTATTTAAAACTTTGTTTTTAAGACCTTGGCGATAGCTTGAGGCGAAAGAGTTAATAAACAATTTTTCCAGTTAAAAAAAAATTGAAAAATCTGTAAAATTTGAACTGAAAAATCACATTACTTTTATTTTTTCTCAAAAACGATAAATCCGTGTTTTGTTAATTTTCTTATTTTATTCGTAAAATCGCGAGCTTAATCAAAACATAATATTCGGTTTGCCGAACATGGATCGGAGTCGATTCATCATACCAATACTAATAATATCGTTACATAAAGGCAGGAATACACTTTGCGTAAGTTGCGATTTTTGTTCTAGGTTTGTTTCATTTTAACCTTGCGTTTCACGTTAGCACAACGCTGTACAAGCATTTCTTTACGTTTGTCAGGACAACGGTTTAGTTCGCAAACGGAGACCGCCGTTTCGTTGCTTACGTTTGCGTTTCGTAGGCACGTCACTACTATCTACTAACCGTGTGTATTGTGGCCTTCAAATTAAAGGTATACCAAAAACACTAAAACCCGCGCATTTAAACAAAAAAAATTTGGAATATTTGTTATTGCTGCTCGTATTTTGGTCGACCATCTGTATACAAACACGATAGTGTCACTGAGATCACACTTCTATCAAATAGTTAGATTCGATTCACCAAAACATTCTATTCAATTTCCTTAGTGCCCAGTCCCTTTCATTTTATTCTGTTTCATTTTTTATTTGTTTATTAGAATCTCGAACAATGTATGATCTTTTCTATAATGTAAAAGCGTGTCGAATTGAAGTTAGGAAAATGAACTACCTGATCCGAACAATTTTGTCAAGTATAAGTTACCAAAGGATCGCGCCCCTGAGGCGCGGTCCATCTGTAGCTTATGCTTGGCAAAAATACTCTTCTACTTGGTATGTTCATGATCCAGAAATACTTTTATTTTTGCTCTAAAAGTTGCCTTTTGGTTCATTTCATTTCATAAGAATGGTCATATATTCACTATGTGTATTCAAGTCGAAGTCAATCAGCAAGTCTAGCCTGAACGAAACAAGAATTATTGCTCTGGATCAAATACCATAAATGCGAATTCAATATCCCATGGTTTCAGGCGAAATAAAAAATGCAAGTTCCAAATTTGTTCTTTTTTTACAAAGACACGACTTTCGACGACGATAGATTTAAAACGGCAACATGAGGGATTACTTGTATTTTTCAGCGTCGCTGTTAATCTGCAAACTACTTACATATTTGCTTTTAGATGTTATCGTGTCATATTAAAAAAGTCAAAGGTAAAAGATTTCAATGATCTAAAATTGCTAAATCGTCGAACCTTTCCAATAATTAAACACAAAAAAGTTTCTAATGTTCTTTTTTCGAACACAGGTGTACATGCAACGCTTGATCACGCGATACTTCATCTCGCAGAAAATAAGGATGTCTCAACCAACAGCAATTATTTATGTAAGGGTAAGCAGCATTGGAGCATGGCAAATTCCCATTACACAAACCTGATATTTCTGTACCAAATACATTCCAATAAAACAAGGCTTAAAATAATGACTCACTTGAACACAACGTTGCAAAACAACGTAATCACCGTTTTACGTGTATCGATTGAAAATCATTGAATGTAGGATGTTTTACATTGACATTATTTGCACTGTGGTACATTCACAGTATTTAATTATTCGTAAAATTTAAAAAAAATTTTTTTACGTGTATATATTCTAAATATATTTATTGATTTAGCACATATTGACTAGAGCCTAGGAGTAGCGATCCACCAATACCCTTACATAACAAAACATCGCGATTTTGCCGTCGGTGTATATATGGCGCAAACTACATGGTTCAACTGCGGTTCGCATTTTTCTTTCTCTATGTGGCTGACTTGTCTGTCGAAAAATCGCATTCCCCTTCAAAGATAATATTTACCTTTTTTACAGAACAGATAAAGCCTGGTATTGTCGCGGTAACCTTATTATTTTTTCCTAACCTTTTCAAATATTAGATTATGTAGTTCTCTTTGAAAATTTGCCTATTTTCAGAGCATATGGACATGTTCAGTCTCTGTAAGAAATTGAACTTGATATAATCAAGTTGTTATGATTGGCATTCCTTTCACACTACATGACTCGATCTTATTACGAAAATTCGTGTTGCATAATTTACAATCGTGACAGATAATTCTAATGCACGTAAGTTACGACATCTACGTTGAAGAGTAATAAATAAAATTAAAAATAAAAGAAGCCTTAAAAGTACACGCACGATTTAGGCGCTTTTTTAATATGGGTAAAAATGATTTGTCATCGCATGAAGAAAAATATTAATATGTCAGTTATTTTTCCTTGAATTAATGGGTGATTGATAAATTTTAATCATTGATTTTAATGTTGAAAACCTAATCGGCCGCACCTCAGTGACAAGTTGCATCAACAAACTACACTTGGTCAACTGCTTCATAAGTCACATTATTGAGTATTAAATTTTTTAGATGTGGACTTTTTTGAATTACCTTAGTTTGCCACTGACTACATCTTTACTTGCACGAAGTAATAAAAATCAGGCGTCTTGAAAATATATAAATATGCCAAAGGCGTAATATTGTGCGTCTTCACATCGGTGCTTGTCTTTGTCGACAGGCGTAGGTTTTTTGAACTTTTAGCTGGTCTGCAAAATGACATCTATGATAAGCATACTGAGTGCGGCATTGGCGTTGGCAGCATGCATACAAGGTAATTTTACAAATAAGATTTTTGAAATATTTATCCAATTGTTTTATTTAAGTTTAGAGTGAACAACACAGTTTATAACATTTTTTTTATTCAGTAAATGTTTTGTGCTACTTTAAAGACGTAGAAAAAGCACGTCTTCACTATCCAGCCTAATAGAGTAATTTAGAACTACTGCATAGCACTACATGTTTCAACTTCAACAGAAATTGTTTTCAGGCTATTAGTGAAAAATAAATTAAGATATGTTTTTATTTCGTGTTTCGCCTTTTTCAGAAACTCATAGCCCTGTCTGTAATTTAATTTTATCAAGCGTGAGCCTCAGATAAACCATCCAACTAGAGATATCTTGTAAACCTATACATTAAAGCTATGTATTTTCCAGGTTGCAGCATTCCTTATGTTCCGTATTCCTATATGAAAACGTCGGCGAAAATATATAGTGATAGATATGAAGCAGGTGCTGTCGTCTCATTTCTATGTCGGGAAGGATACATGCTGACGGGAGATTCTAGTATTCAATGTCAGTTCAGTGGAAGCTGGAACAAACCGTATCCAAAATGTATAAAAACGGGTAAGAAGCGTATTCACTGCAAGTTTGAAAAATCTCAAAACCTAAAAAAAATTGAAAAGCCTAATACAAAGAACAATTTATTGTTCTTGAGAGCAAAATAGAGAATTGAGAATCAAAACACGAATCTTAAGCACAGTGTTTTTAGCCTTTACGTTCCTCATTGTAGTTTCAGTTTAATCAATTCAACTTGCCAAATTTTCAGTTTATGACTTCCGATCAAAATATTCAAATTTGACTTCATTTGGCAAGTTTTTGTTCCTCTGAACGATTCACGATTGATTCGAATAATTTGTCCTTCGAATCGATTCGAATCACCGAATCGAATTGCCCAGCCCTGGCCACAATACAGTGAAGTTGGTCAACCGGTTATTGGCGTCCGGGTTGGGTAATAGTCAAAAATGGCGATACACGTTTGCATTTCTTTGCGTTAATTTTTTTGCATGTTTGCAAAGATCAAACGTACCTAACGAGATGAGCTCAATCCGTTAGCTTGCTACGCAAAAAAGTCGGTTGCGTTGGAAGACGTAAGCAAACGCATGCGCAACGTGGCGCTAGCGTAAAACGCAAGGTTAAAATAAAATAAACACAAAAACGCAACCTACGCAAGCGTGAATTGTTACCTTGAAGGTAGACTGAATCCAATTTAAAAACACACATGCAACATCGCAAGTTCGTCGGGGCTTTACAAATTAATACAGTCTTGCGATGGTAAGTAGACAAAGCTGAATTCCCATTTGTAAAACACGACGACGATAATTCGATAAAAAAACTTGTTTAATTATCGAACCACTCACGGAATGCACATTAGCACTCGAGCATTCCTTCTATGAAAATATACTCTACAGGCATTGATTTATATTTGACAAAATGAAGATTCTAAGTAGGTCATCAATCAATTTCATTCAAGTATTATAGTTTCATTATTTCTTTCTTATCTTTAGATAATGGACCTGGTTGCATGGCACCTATGTATGATGATTATCACCATCTACCTTACATGAAAAGGACTTATAAGTATGGTGAAATGATTGAATACAGATGTAAATACGGATATTATGTACCAGATAACATGGGGTATAAAAAATCAACTTGTATGTCAGATGGACGATGGGACAAAAAGCCCTATAAATGTCAAAGTAAGAGTTATTTAAATTTTGAGACAAAATCACTTCTGAGCAGGGACAATTCAAATCGGCGATTCAATTGATTCGAAGCACAAATTATTCGATTCGACTCGACTTTTTTAATTATTAATATTTTTATTTTATTTGTGTCCTCAGAAAATGTAAATTGAAGTAAATTACCATTAATTGCTGATATCATTTTTTATCAATCTATGGTTTAGTTGATAGAAAAGCCAAATACAAAGGAACAATTTATTGCTAGTGAGAGCAAAATAGAGAATTGGAATCAAAACACCAATTTGAAGTCTAGTGTTTTTAGTCCTAAGTAAATGTCTATGAGTAAAAGTTTTCATTTTCGACACGTTCCTCGTTGTAGTTTTAGTGTAATCAATTCAACTTGCCAAATATCATTTTTCGTTAATCTATGGTTTAATAGATTTTTTGCTAAAACTGGCAAATTGTTGTGGGATCAGATTCGAATTACAAACGTTTCGAATTGTCGAGTTCTTTTCCTGGAAGGAGATCGTGTCATTTTGTTTTTGACTACTACTATCTCATTCAAGCATCCTTATGACAAAAATGCAGATTCGAGGTCACAAGTACACAAGGAAGAAGGACTCACGCTCCACTGTACAACACCCGGGAATCGATTCGAATTTTTTCGTTGTAAAGAACCACTTTTAACTTTCCCAAAAGATCATGAGCAATCATTTCCTTACACTTAATAGATTTGGTGAATTGAATGTGATTTTGAATAAATTTCTCAAGGGCATTGGGTACGAGCAATCATGATATTTACGTCTTAAACTGTAACAAATCTTTCAGGATATTGTGTCAATCCAAAAGTTTTCTTCGGTGGAGAATTCTATCCAGATCAACCGAATTATAAAAATGGAGAAAAGGTTTTCTACGCCTGCCCAGGTCAATACCATAGATACATATATTCAACTTGTTCACAGAGTGGTTCTTGGAAGCAAGCCAGAAGATCAAGGACTGACAGATGTTTTGGTGAGACAATCACGATATTATTAATGTGTTTTTCTGCTTCCAACAATGGAAGCATTCGTCTTTTTTAATTTATATAAATTATTATTAAAAAATGAAGATTTACCAATATCTTGGAAAGGGGTTATTAATTTTGCAAGATGTTTTTTGTAGATCACAGAGCGTTTTCCAAAGTAAAAACTTGGAAGAAATAAATGTTTCGATTGGAAATACCTATAATTAAAGGATTAGATTAAGAAGCTGCGACATAAACAGGCTTAAGTCTTATTATCGTGATATCGTTTCTTCAAAATTATGAGTGTAAATGATCGAACGTGTAATCATTACCGCTTTAGTAATAATGTTTTAAATTATTTGTGAAAAGGTTTTATTCCGAAAAAATTTTTTTGTCAAGCAGCAGCGATGTTTGATGGGATATGTTGTGAAGTATGTTTCGTCAATATCGACTACAATGTGTTATTGTTTCAAGATAAAACAAACAAATTTGACAAAAATTTCAGGAAAATTTAATAATTCCACTCTGCTACACAAGCTCACTACGGTCACAAATTTACTAAGCTCAATGTGGTCGAATAACAACTGATTCGAATATTCTGTATTGCGAATCGACTCGAATAACCGAATCGAATGGCCCAGATCTATTAACAACGCGACTAAAACTTATTTCGTTTGGGGTATTGTGCCGCATATATTGGATTCCAAAAGCAGTTCTCTAGATAAAACTTACTCATCATGCATTGCACCATGATTGAATTGTTTTTTTAATTCGTTTTTTGTATGAAATTTTATAAACTTCAAATCACTGTTGGAAGATGAGTTTAAATTTCGCGATTTTAATCATTTTACGGAAACCGCATTTCAGTTTAGATAGGATGTTGATATTGAGTTTAACTGTATAAAAATATCGCATACACGCGGTTTAAACTTGACAAAATGATGCTCCTGATAGGACGATCATATTTTATTCATTTTGTGTGCGACACCGCACAATATTATTATGCTATGACATTTTCACAGATTATTGCAAAATGCCCGAGATGGAATATGGAAGCTATGAACCAATGATGAACAAATATCGTCTAGGAGATAAAATTAAATATTCTTGTAGTGAGGGATACACCATGTCTTATGAGGAAGGAAGTGGAATGAAAGATACTTCAACATGTTTGAGTAATGGAATGTGGGACATGAAAAAACCTATGTGTAAAAGTAAGTTGGGAACATTGTAACAAATGTTCAGTAAATTTACCTTCCATTTGCTGTGATTGTGTTGCAAGATTTATATAAACTGTGACAAAAAAGCGCTAAATTGCCTCTCTCTGACCGTAATTGATCGTAATAAAATAAAACTATTAAAGCGACTTATTAGGCCAACTGTGGGATGGATCTGACCGTCTAGACATCAATAATTGGATATTTAAGAGCAATATTTATAACATGCACTGTAATAAAAATGTAACAAAATCACTGATCTTTGACAGTAATTTCACTTGGCGGTATTGAAAAAAAAAATTCAAAATTGACTTTTTTTGCCAAACCGCGGAACCCTAAGGAAAAATGGAGCATCATTGTCGCCTAAAACATGCCATAAAAATCTGTCTGCTTTTTATCATAAACGTCACAAACACATGGACGAATCATAATTTTTGATCCAGTAAAAGTCGCGTGTCCTTTATAACGATGCTAAACAAACTTGCTGAAAAGCAATTAAAAACAGCCTTTGCAAATAAAGGTGAATCGTTACCTTGTGCCCCACGGGCTTGTTCATAAGATTTATTTACTAATATTTATGTGCATAGATTTGTTTGTCATTTCATTATTACTTAATGTACAGTTAAGACGCTAAGTCTTGCACTACGTCAAGAAAATCATTTAAAAGATAAAATGTTCTACAAGAGATTAGTCATATCTCGAAGCATTTTTTTATCAAAACAAACGACTGTTTAATGACAGATAGCTACTGCAAAATGGAGTAAAAGCAGCTGCACTCCGTGCGGAAAACATCCCAAAAAATGTTACGCAATATAGTAAAGTACAGTTTGTGGTATCTGCCCTGGGCAATGATAGATCCATCCCTTTTTGATAAAACTACCCAGAAGTTTTTCCAGAATCAAAATTTTCTATAAACAAAGTTGGAAAAAAGCACTTAAAGGGAACTAACAATCACAGAGGAGCTATAGAAAAACATTATGAACTAGTCGATGATCTTTTGAGTAAAAATTACAAACGGAACTGAACCGTTATAGTGAACAATGATATTTCTGATCGATGCCAAACTCCTTGATCATTTATTTGCTTCCTCTCTTTAAGTACATATATTTCTTTTTTACCATAATGTTGTTTTCTTTGCAAAATTTATCTGTACCTTATACAAAAGAAGTGTGAACTGAAGAAACATGATTTGACTGTATTCCTTATATTGAATTCCTAGTTACAGATTTCTCGATTCTGATGATAATGGTAAAGTTGGACATTTTCTGTTTTATGAAAATATATCGAACTGGTGATTCGATCTGAAAAAATTTTTCGAACTAGATTAGAATGCGGTTAAACTCTTGTCGTTGCAGAATATTGCTCTACGCCCGATTACCGTATGTACAACCATCGACCATATATGAAAACAAGATATATACCAGGCGAAAAATTTTCCTTTTATTGTGAGGAGGGTTACGTGAAACCAACGGAACATGAAAAGTCGGGTATTACTGTTACATGCATGGATAACGGACGATGGAACATGATGCCTTATAAGTGCGAGAGTAAGTATTATTAAGATTTATGGAAGGACAAATGAGTGTATGCAAAATGTAGGCATTTACAAATACATGATAATCGCCCGGGGTGTTACATCAGGTTGCACGCTGAAAGTGAGATCATCGACGCCATCTATCAATGACATACTGCACAAAAGCTGTCTTGATAAAAATTTTCCGGTTGAAAACTTTTGAAAAATATGAATTTGCATAAAACAGAGGTGTTTTCAACGAAGTTTTAATAGGAAGTAGTCTTTTCTGATATAGTGATGGCAATCTATTTTTTCTTAAACTAGTCAAAGTAAAACGAATTTTCCACCGATCTTCGTAATGAAAATATGATTAAACTAGTTTTTTATATATTGAATGAATAAATTGTAGATGTCACTGGTTCATATGTATACATATTCTAAAGGTTACCGAATTTTATTGGCCCGAAAAATTGGTAAAACCAGCTACGAATTTTTCCCATTGAGACTGCCAAGATATAGGATATAACGATGAGGTCAATTTTACATCCCACATCTTCTGTGTCGCGCCAACGAATGGGGATATTACCTTTTAATTTTACTACATCTTCCTTCTTCAGTGCGATGCATGGCATTTGACCATACAGCCTTTTATCACAAACCTTATGCAAAACCGCATTACAAGGTAGATGAAAGAATGGAAAAATATAGATGCATGGATGGATATCACAAAATGTCTGAAACGCCATATGAAATGCCGTTGTGCCAATCTGATGGAAAGTGGGATATGGCACCATATGAATGCTTAAGTAAGTGTTGCAGAAAAGCTGAATTGCTCCCGTAAAATTATAAAATGTTTCAGTGGCCTCGCTGTTGTTTTAAAGATCCAACATTTGTGCTTCTGTATATAATTATTTTGATATCACTGACTAAAATTATTGCAAAAAATGGCAATTTTAATGCATTTTCGTTGAAGCGTATCACAATTTATCAGTTTGGTATATGAAACAATAATGGATCGTGCAGTTGAGATTCAAAAGTCGATCAGATTTCCAGAATTTTATGAACTATAATTTTGGTATTAATTTACATAATATTGAAAGATTATGATCATATTTGAATTATCTGATGTGATATCAGAAATATTCAAACCGAGAAAACGTATGCACTTTTCTGATAATATACGTATTACATTGTTGCTCGGGGCGGCTTGAACTCAAGTGATGTGATATGGAAAATTTTTAGAGAGTATTTGACAATTTGACAAAAAATATTTGGTCATTTTTCTCATCAAACGTTTATAATAGAATGAAATTCGGGAATATTCGAAACGATATGATTCGAAAATAAGTATATCTGATGGGCCATCTACCACACCATGTCACAAATATTACTTCTTGTTCAGAATATTGCAAGGCTCCAATGATAGAGCATGGAAGTTATATGCCGATGAAACAAGCGTTCAAACATTTGGAAAAAGTTTCATATACTTGTGATGAAGGATACACAATGTATTTTAAAGATGAAAAACATGATTATAACGTGTGTGAGGAACAGGGCAAATGGAAACACATGATTCCGATGTGTAAAAGTGAGATTTTTTCAACCAGAAATTTTATTTTGTCAAGCATGGGCCACAGATAGGCCGCACCTGGGCGACGCGACCCATCAGTGACCCTTACCTAACAAATTATGTCTAGCACTCAAATTTACGACATTTGGCTTGGTACTATTTTATGTTGTTACGTTATGTACTTTATATATATTTTCTTCAATTTCAACAAGCACGATCACTTATATTGCTCTGCCAATCATGAACATAACATCAAAATAACAATCGGTGGTTTTGCCCAGACACAAAACGTGGGTTGTAATAACTTGGGTAGGCTCGGAAGATCGGAAAGCTCAATGTCTTTCCAGCAATATTATCTCTGTTCAATTTTGTGCTCGCTCAAACGGCTCTATATAAAATCTTTCTATTGTCCTTGCTGAAGTATTACCACAAATTATGCTTCTTAATTATAGAAAATAAGAATGGCATTTTTGTTCACTGTCATGAAACTTACAGGTAATAATTGGGATGCCTAGATAGATTAACAAAATGCCCAGAAATTAAAAAAAAAAAATACTTCCATACCTTTTCAACAGAATATTGCAAAACACCTATGATGGAGCATGGCAAGAACATTCCGCAGAAAGACAGATATAATATCGGAGATCATGTCAGACATGAATGTGATGAAGGATACGTGGTGAAATACATGGGATCTTGGATTTATGAATCGAACGTTTGTTCGGAAAATGGAGAATGGGAGCACATGTCTGCCAAATGTGAAAAAGACTTATCAGGTTTGTATCATATTTACGTATTCTTCTTCATATCGATCTTTGGTATTTATTAAACAACTTGACAAAATTATAAAACGATACTAATTACATCTCCTGGTGGGTTACCTCTGCTAAACTCTATACAATTGCAAAAACTTTGAATATAATTTTGTCATAGGACCTACATATTCTGCAATACCGCCAAAATTGCGTACAGTCTCTTCGTATTAAACAGCTTCAATTTTATTTTGATACGTTAACAGTGTCATATTGTTATTTTGTTTCGTACATTACGAGTCAGATGTGTCGAACGTTTTTTACCGAATGTGCTTTCTCACAATGACCCTTGCTCAACAAAGCATTTTCGTCAATACTCTGAGACTCCGCTATGCTAATTCAGATCATTTTTTGTAATAATACAATACTTTATTACGATTAGGAAAGTGCCAGCCTATTCCTATTGACCATGGATCATACATGCCGGATAAAAAATACTATGATGTGGGAGAGGAAGCCTCGTTCAAATGCGAAGAAGGATACAGATTATTCTTTGAAAAAGATTGGTTTGAATTCGCAACTTGCATGAAAGGAGGAAAATGGGATTTCATGGCACCAAAATGCCGACCAATAGAAATGAGTAAGATTTTTATTACATGTTATTAGTGATTTTGAAAAATATATTCGAAGTTTGGTGAATGTTTATTCGTGAAAATATAATGGGTGCTGGTATTAGACAGGAATCAAAATATCTTATCTAATTTTCATCATATTTCAACTTCCCGCTTCAACAGAGACCAATGAATATTGGTGATTGAAATTTGAATAGAATCCTCTCTAAGCAAGGATGGAAGCAATGCCTGAAACCGCTTAACAACAGGTATTACAAAATGTAGCAATTTGGTTCTGAGCAGAAAACATTCACGCAGAACTGTATCTGGTGGCAAGTCTCTTAGGTTACGCCGCCATTTAATGGCTTCACTAGATGTTGTTACCCCACAAACTAGTGACCATGCTGGTATATATTAAGTTTGACGTGCGTTCGAGACAGATCGCACCGGTTAGGTGAAGAGTCACTGCGAAATGTAGAAACAGCAACTGCATTCTTAGCAAATCACCTTGAACAGAACTGGATCGCCATAATTAAGCTTGGTGAGAGTGTTTCTAACACATCACTAATCAGTTTTTCGTATGTTCAGAATTTTGCAAAGCACCGATGATAATGCATGGATCATATGAACCAATAAAAAAAATGTTTAGTGAAGAAGAACGACTTTATTTCAAATGTAAAACGGGTTATCAATTATTCTTTCCTACTGACTGGTTTGAGTTTGTAACTTGTCAAAAAGATGGAAACTGGGACTTCAAACCTCCAATATGCAAGAGCATAGGACAAAGTGAGTTGGCTTGTATACTTGTGTACTATTGCTCTTTCTTAATTTTTGACTCGTCCTTTTTGATCTTCACTTTTTTATTTTTAACCCAATATTCCTTTATTATTTTTTTCCTCTGTACGCGCAACGTACGAGTGGGGCTGTTCAACATAATTTCTAGTTTTGAAATAATTCGAAATCAACTACAATATTAACATCATCTTTTTAGTAAGTAAATTCAGATGTGTTTAACAGGTTAGCGAGAAAATGTTTTTTTTGCTTGTATATTCTATTACATTTGATTCGAATATTCGATTCGGAGAAATTATTTGATTCTGAAATGGAAGAATATTCGATTTTGGCCATCCCTACATGCAACGCATCACATCACGCGTCTTTTCGTACACTCATATTTACAATTTTTCTTTCCATTGTCCAGATTATTGCAAACCACCCGATTATCCCAATGGAAAGTACATGCCAATGATGAAAAAGTACGACGAAGGGGATCGATTATATTTCAGCTGTAAAACTGGATATCAGATATTTTTTGAAAAAGATTGGTTTGAATACAGTACATGTATGAAAGATGGAAAATGGGATTTTGATCCACCGTTGTGTAGAAAAGTATACAGTGATGATCGAAGTGAGCTGGTTTATATCTTGTTTCATTTGAGCATTGAAAAGAAAGAATCTGTGTTATGCCAATACTTAATGACCCCAATACTCGTATCAAAGAGTAAATGTCTGGGATTGGAATCTCCGTATTTACGACTAATGAATCTGTATAAATGAAGTATACTGGGCAGAACTGAGAACTAGGGCTGGGCAAAACCGCATCATTTGGAATTCAAATCTGATTCCGAGAATTTTTTTGAATCGGATCGAATTGCTGATTTTATAAAAATAACAATTATGCCATTTTTACTATCACTAATATGGTCTCCATTATGATAATTGGGAAATTTACAGTTACGGATTAAAAATATTAGGTATAAACGGACTAAAAAGCGATGTATTTTTAATTGCACTACAGTCCCTTTTTAATGACCTCCAGTCCTTTTTTAAAGTTGACCAAAATCGATTGAATTTTATAAATTCCACTTCATTTGATAAGTTCTGTACTCCGAATCGATTCGAATCACCGTATCAAATTGCCCACCCCTGGCCGCTTGACCATAAGTTGTGGAGGTGCTTGCAAAACATTTGAAAACAAAAATAATGGCGAATCCGCTACTTGATCGATACGTCCTTGCTAGTTACGAAAATGAATATCTTGGAGTTTTACTGTCGTCCAAACGCAACATTATCTATATATCTATTATATATTATCTGCTAATTTCGCGATTTTAACGCTTGACGAAAAGTTTGCTACCGATAATAGTTCTGTGGCTAGACTTGTCAAAATATTACTAGGAAGATAAACCGACCTTTGCCACCGCGTTTCACGCTGTAACTTGAGAATTTGTGACAGGTTGAGTTTGAATCATATCCAATCGCTAATCCAGTATTAGTATGTGTAGAATCTGTACAAAGTATTACTTTTATTAATATTGAAATAGTAGAGCATCAGTAATATCCATTATATTTTTATATCAGAACTCTGCTATCCCCAAGAAGTCCTTCATGGCATGATGGAGCCAAGCATGAGCATGTACGAAGTAGGAGCTAAAGTTATGTACAAATGCAAAGAAGGTTACATGATGCATTATGAAGGAGAACCATATGAATATAACAAATGCAAGCCTGATGGAACGTGGGAACATGGCGCTCCTATGTGCAAATCTGAAATGCAAAGTAAGTATACTGCTGAAGTTCGGGCCATTTTCCCAGTCAGCGAAAAGTTTTCCTATTGATATTTTGTTTAGTATGAGTCACCGATGGATCGCGCATCCAAATAGCGTGCCATTTAATGGCTCAGGTTTCACAAAATTAAATTTCTGAATGGGTTAGTTCTGTGTTTAACACATAAAATCACGGTTTGTGCTGCAGCAAAGAGTTATAGTTTGTGGCTGTGGAAAAATGTAACACAGGCAAATTAGTAAATAATTTATTTAATTTATTTATTTTAGTTTTTTCGACCCCAGTCGTCAATCAATCAAATATGTTTGGACATTAAAATATGAAGGGCAAGTCGCAAAAATATTTTCCCAACATGATTTTGATGATATAAACTGTGTATAATGATTTTCAGAAGAATACCCTTCACTGTAGACATATCTAGAAATATGAAAAAGTAGTATAATGGCAAAGTGAAACCATGGTAATCAATTTGTTCACTTTAACTTTTCTTCTAGATTACTGTTACCCGCCTGATACAATGCATGGATCTTACATGCCTAAGATGAAGATGTATAATCCTGGTGATAGACTGAGATATGAATGTGATTATGGATATGATATGTATTACAAGGATGAAGGATATGAATATTCAACTTGCATGAAAAATGGAAAATGGGACAAAAAACCACCAATGTGTAAAGATAGCCAAATGAGTAAGTTCGACTTTATGAAATGAATGTGTGTGATTTAAAAAAGGCAGATGCTCAAATCATGTAATCACAAATTTTGGATTCATCTCGGCTCGTCTCCATCAACCCAACATTGTTCACCCACCACTGTACGATATTACCAGATATAAATGCGATTTACGGATTAGTGATTGCGAACTAGTTATTCCTTATTAAAACTAGGTATCACAAAACTGAGTAAAGTATTGCTGGATAGCCTAGTCTCACTTTCATAACTAGGCTGTACCCATATTATAAACAATGTAAACTAGGTAATCGTAATTTGGCTGCATTCATGGCATTTTTAATATATTTGAATATTAAAATCTTCAAACAATCCATTTTGAAAGCTTTTTTATAATGAAAATATGGATTTATCTAGTTTTTGTACTGGGTAGGCCTATCTATTTTACCTAATAAATTTACTAGGTAAAATTTCAAACAGAAAACTCGGTAAAAGTTGAGCTAGGTAATTTATATTTTATTGAAACTAAGTAAAAGTACTTTTTAAACCCGAAAAAACACGGATGACTTGTTCAGATTACCACTGACGGCAGAACCGGGGCGGTGTTCAAGCTTTGTGAAAGGGAGAGAGGCTCCATCGTTCCCATCCCCTCCAAGATCTCGGATATTGTTCTAAAATTTCGTAACAATAGGCGTAATTTTCGCGCACACTGGACGCAAAATTCCTTTTTGTTATTTTTTGCCCCAAAATGACGACCTTTCGCAAAGAAGGGCCATTCTTTTTGGTAGAAAAGGGAATCCTAACTTCTGACGTATCCCAAGATTTGAGGATTTCAGCTGCCATAGCATATGACCGATTGGTCGATAAAATCATCTGAAACTGGAATGGCCGGTTCTTTAATGCACCAATTTTCCGATCTCTGGGGTCTCACGCTACTTGCATATTTCTTTTTTATTATTATTTTAAAATGACTAGATGCACTGATCCTGATAATCCGGTGCAGAATTTTGTCTAATCGACTATTATCTCATCTGAAATTTTATTTTGCTAGGCAACAAAACTTGTTTGGTAAAAATATTTTCGACCTGGATACCTGAGACTTGTCTTGTTTATCTTGACTGTCGCGTTGCCGCAAAGCCATGACGTTTACTGCGTTATGGTTGCTACTTTATACAAGCCTGAACTGCGTTCTGGGACTAATTACCGTGACTAATTAGAAATCGCGTTTGGCTTCGCACAAAAGATTGCTGATAGCCAATTGAGCCAACATAATATACAAGTAAAATTGATCGCATCGCAGGCCTTGCTTCACTTCTCTGAAATTAAGTGATGCATTATTGTGAGGCTGTATTACGTCAGATGGGAATTCGGATGTATTTTGTAGTTTTTAAAAAAGTGCATTTTACAGTACCAAGTCCAATCTGTTTTTTTTATTTCAAGTGATGTATGTTTTCAACCCGAGGTATTCATCAATAATGGTTTATATACACAGTGTACTGCAAACCACAGATGATTGAAAATGGAATGCAGATGCCGATGTACAAAATGTACGAACCAAATGATAGAGTTCATTTCAAATGCAAACCTGGATATATGTTATTCTTCGAGAAAGATTGGTTTGAATATGCAACTTGTCAAAAGAGTGGAAGATGGGATTTCATGGCACCGATATGTAAAAAAGCTGTAATGGGTAAGAGTTTTACTCTATACAGTCCGATACGTTTGCTTCAAATTTACCAGTACTCATTGTTTTGCTTTGTTGAGCATGATTCACTCATAGCAGTTGTTGCAAAAAAAGTAAATAGAATGTTCGTTTCAATGACAAAGAAAAAATGCTTAAATGTTTTTACTAGTGAGAATATTCTACGCCTATAAATAAACTACAAGAGTACTTATTCATCAACTGAGATGCAGACGTTGTGAAACCGATAAGGTTTTCTTCTTTAGGCGATAACATTAATAAGGGTATCCATATCTTTAATTTTATAAACAATAGAACCTTTAACTACGAAGTTCTTTCACACTAACAAAAAATTTTCAGATCATTGTGATCCACCAAGAATCGATCACGGGTCATCTTTACCGATGAGATCTCGATATTCGATCGGAGAAAAAGTGAAATTTAGCTGTAAGATGGGATATATGTTATTCTATGAAGAGGATTGGTATGAATTGAACACATGTAAGCCTGGTGGTTACTGGGAATTCAAACCACCTATGTGTAAAGATATGAAAAAAAGTGAGTAGCAATCTTTGATGCACTGATATCTGATCAAGATAAAGATAAAAATGTTATCCCTGATTATTACAACTTTGCAATCAAAAAATATTAAATTCGCGGAATCGATCATGAAAGCCACCACGATGAAACAACTCCAACTCTATACAAATCCATTTTATTAAAAAAAAAGTTCATTTTGAAATCATTTTGTATTTTAGATTGTCCAAGGCGTTATCCTAGTTCCTACTGATTAAAGATCTTATTTGCTTTTTTCAATTAACTCATTTTCAATTAACTTAATATTGGTTAATTTCAAACAGATTAAGAATAACAATTTCACGTCGGTATGAGTTCAAAGTTCATAGACGACACATAAAATGTGTTACGATGCTGTAGTCTTTTTATGAATTACTTTTTGAAATAAAAGAACGTTGTTTTTTGTGAATTCGAAATGGTTGCAAACAAATACTTGGTCTTCTACTACCATCATCCAAAGTAAAAGTACATTTGCGCCACAATCGAGATGATGCTTTTATTTACATAAATATGAAGGGCAGAAATAACTCATGACTAAAGCTGGGCAAAACCTAATCATTTGGAATTCGAATCTGATTCGAATAATTTATTCGAATCGGATCGAATCACTAATTTTATAAATATAACAAATATTCCGTTTTTACTGTTTTTTGCTATTAATGTCTGTCTCCATTAAGATAGTTAAGAAATTTATAGTACTATTTATATTTCTACGATCTACCAATATCAGCATATGATCAGACTTAGTTTTGTATTTTCAATTACACTCCATCCCCAAGAGGAAAAATTTTTGTTTAAAGTTAAAATACAATCGATTTTGGTCAGATTTGACCAACTTCGATTGCATTTTGTCGTTAAAAATGAAAAATGAAAAAATTCCACTTCGATTAGCAATTTCTGTTCCTATGGCCGATTCACGGATTGATTCGAATAATCTGGGCTTCGAATCGATTCTAATCACCAAATCGAGTCCTACTCATGGTCAATTAGAAGTTTAATTTGCCAGGCATGAAGGTTAGTATTAGTAGCCCAAACTTCTAAGAAATATTTCTGATGTTCAGTCATTCATCCCTTGTTAATATTCTCTTCTTTAATAAGGAATTCTCACAATTTTCGTCATTCACATTTTTCGTGATATATTTTCAGAATATTGCAATCCTCCCGATTATCCGAACGGTTATTACGAACCTGCTAAACGAATGTACGAGGAAGGAGATAAGATATCGTTATCCTGCAATCAGGCTTTCAAAAAATATTATCACGATAATATGAAATATGAATACGTTACTTGTATGAATGGAAAGTGGAATAAGAAGATTCCAAAGTGCATGAGACGTGATACAAGTGAGTCACTCATATACATTATAACGATGTAACCTATATGAACGTAATCAATTGTTATCATGCTTTGTTGATCATTCAATGAATTCTGGAAAAGCTCTATTTGGTTTTTAGTAAAGAGCATTATCTGCAAAGGTCAATGAAATTATAACTTTGCTACAACAATTTCGAGATCTCTAAAGTGGACAAAAACATACATCAGATACATCAGAAGAAATGAAATCATAAGCCGAACGCTGTGCCGATATTGCCAACATAAGATATTGAATTGAACATTGAAATTACTTTTGCAACATTTAAACTTAAGTTATAGTTCATTTGAAGTATGTTTTATATGAATTCGACTTCAACGTCATTTGTTTTGATAATATTGGATATATTATTTTTTTAGCATTCACAGAAAATGATGTTTTGTCTAACGCAAACCACTCATATACCACACTTTAGTGGTTCGTGACGAATGAATGAAAAACTAAAATATACACGATGGTGATTGGCTTTACAGTATAATAAATTTAAAATATAGTACTTTTCACTACTTTTCAATGATATTATATTCTTATTTTAGATTATTGCAAACCACCCATGATGGAACATGGAATGATCGAGCCCGAAATGAAACTGTACACGGAAGGTGATCGGGTCTGGTTCAAATGTGAAGACGGTTACATGAAAATGGACGATGACGACCATCATGAAAATGACGATGAAAAGCATGACCGCGCTCATGATCACGACGAACATGGAGATGACATGGAACATCATCATCATCGTCATGACGACAACGATCACGATGACCATGACCACCATGACGAAGACCACCATGACCACCATGACCATGACCACCATGGCCATGACCACCATGACCACGATCACAAAGAATATGCAACTTGTAACAGACACGGATTGTGGGATAAAAAAGCCCCGAAATGTGTCCGCAGAAGCATGGGTATGTTTAGAGAATGAAACTTATAATCACATATATTCCAGAAAAACTTCTCCAATTATTGTTTTGTCTGGTATGGGGGCGTAATCCATCATTGACTCATGCTTGGCAAAATAATATTTATGATAGATCACAAAATCAGAACACGTCTCACTTGAAATGTGGCTCGGTAATCGCAGACATGAATTTACCTCCATTTGGTTCGAGAGTGACAACGACCGGGTCATACCTCGCAAATTGAATGATCTTGAAAGTCGGTCGCTTCGATAGTTATTACGGCATAATAGTAAAAAATCAATAGATGCTTCCCGTTTCAAACAGTTCTATATCTCCTAATAAACATAATGAATTATCGTTGAATTTTGCAGGCCTGATCATTTTTGAGATATTAAAGAAAGACTCCTAATTGATAAAAATGGCGTATATTTCGGAGTATATTTTAAATAATTTTTTGTTTGTAACTGATGAATAGCTAAATCGATTTCAAAAAATCTCCAAAAACGATAAATCTACCTGATCAGATGTTTGATTTTGTCAAACATGAATACAAACCGACAACTCCGCGGCAGCGCGTCAATAAAACTGTCACCCATACTTGACCGAAAATGAAAAGTAGTTTTACAAATTCAAATATTTTTAAAATAATTTATTCTATTTCATTAGACCACTGTATGCCTCCCCGAGTTGACCAGGGTAGTTACACGCCCATGAAGTCAAAATATAATCCCGGTGACACGTTGGCGTATACCTGTGATATGGGACATGAAAAAATGTATAGAGGCGACAACTATATAGTGGCAAAATGTATGACATCGGGACATTGGGACAACATGCCACCCATGTGTATGAATCGAAAGAAACGTGAGTATGAGTAACTTAGAAAACGGAAAATTAGTCCTGTCAGATTTGTTGATTTGTAAGAATTCTTATATTTGTCTGCAAATTATTGAACGCTTGTTTTATCTGAACTCAATCAAAACGTTTACACTGTATGAACAAAAATTTTTAAATTTTTAAATTCAATAGAAATGGAAATCAGTTTTTGTATGTATTTTCTGCGCGATATTCGAATCGTGGTTAGTGTATCATGCTGAACTCTAGTGGCAATGATTTTTAGGTGGTAGAATTCATGAGACGGTGTCGTTTCTTTTCATTATAAAAGTGTAGTGCAGTGTCAAATAGGGAAAGTTAAAAGATCACATTCAACTGTATCCCAGAGATATCCTGTTCAAGTCACAAATTGTATTTTTTCTCAAAACATCTTTTGACAAAGTTGTGCCATAAATGGATCGCGACGTTAAGGCGCGTTAATTTTACAAGAGAAAATTGTTTGCATAGTGATCGACTTTGAAAATTTTCAATTTTTCCTTTATTTTTTGCAGCATATTGTATGAAACCAAACGTAATGCATAGTGAAATGATGAAACCATCGAAAAAATATTACAAGAATGGCGACAGAGTTTATATTAAATGCAAAGATGGTTATTACAAGAAATATATGAGTTACTACAGAATGTACAGCACGTGCTCAGAGGGAGGCAAATGGGACATGCTTCCGACGTGTGTGGAAATGCCGAAAAGTGAGCATTTTTTGAAGTGGAACTTTCTTTGACCTTGACAAGTTGCGTTTTTAGAGCTTCGAAAAAAGAATAAAATTTAAAAATTTGAAAATTTTTGAATATTTATTTACGGCGTCGCAATGGCCGCTACAGGCATAAAAATTGCTTTTATCATCTTATATAAACATATAAACGAAAACTATACCTTTTTTTGCCTGGGCGCTTATTTTTTCTCCAAAAATGAGATTTTGGTGCAATTTCCGGTCGTAAAGGTTGGGAGGATATGACCCTCTAACCCCAAATTTTTTGGTGGCTCTCATAATATACTACGAAATTATTGTTAATTAACTTCTTTTATAATTGCATTTTCCGGTTGTATTTTCTCATTTAGATGGAATTATTTTCAGCCATTATGGTAGTTTTCCAGTACTTGAGTTGGTTAAAACAATATAATATTGCCATATAAATGCCATTTCCATTGCTCTTACTAAGTATTTTGTTTTAATCGAGAAAATTG
Organism: Styela plicata; assembly: GCA_963675895.2. NCBI lineage: Eukaryota > Metazoa > Chordata > Ascidiacea > Stolidobranchia > Styelidae > Styela > Styela plicata. The sequence goes on from OZ023142.1 coordinate 1,850,098, forward strand.
TTTTGCGATAAAAGTTTTCACTTTCAGAACCTAAATTATTTTGAAACTAAATATTTTCTTTGTTTTGTTTCATTCGGTCAAAATAACTATAAAAATCGCAAACAGTTTTTGTAATCCCAAGGCTTTCTAATATGTAAAATGATGTATGCAAAATAAGTTTCTCTCATAAATTAATAATGCCTTTTCGTTTAAGAAATGTGCAAAGCTTTTATTCACTTCGCCATGGGACACCTGTCTTACTCCAAGAAATACTACATGCCAGGAGAGTGGATAAAATATCAATGCAGTGATGGGCATTACGATCCGACCGGGATGATGGCAAAATATGCTATCTGTAAATCTGATGGCACGTGGACGGTTCAGCCTACTAAATGCATGAGTATGTTCATAGACGTATATTTCAATTTCTGTTTTATTTCAACGGGCATGCGCTTTTATAATAAATACAACATAGGACCCACATTAAATTTTCTTTTCCAACTTTACTTTGATAACGTGGAATGCGGAAAGTTACAACTGAAAGGTACGGTAAAAAATTATCAACGTAAAACCAGCGGCTGCGGGACATATGTGGAAGTGGAGAGCATTTCATACAGAATCATATTTTAACAATGCAACCCGATTTCAATATTCTCCATTATCTGTGCCTTTATTGATGTTAGAAACATTTTAATCGCAAACATACCGCGTCGTACAGTTTGTACATATCCTTAATAGTGAAATCATTGTAACTAGAGTTTTTTGTTACGATATTGGAGACAACTTGCTCTAATAAAAATGCACATTTTCTGTTTAAAATGAATTAGTTGTTCTATTCGATTCGACAAAATTTTTCAAATCATATTAGAATTCTAAATCATTCAGCTTCGCCCATTCCTATCAGCATCTTACAAAGTAACAGCTGTAAAATCTCATATTTGAAGTTTTGGTCAAACTATTGCATAAACTGATAAAATTTAATACAGAATACTGCATGGTTGATAATATGAGATACATAAATTATTCTCCGATGAAAAAATATTACAAGCCCGGCGAAAAAATCAGATATTCTTGCGATGATGGATTCTACATGAAATACGTCGGAACGAGTGGATTTGGAGAATCAACTTGTATGGAAGGAGGAAAGTGGGATCGTAAAGCACCGATGTGCAGAAGTAAGATCTTATCGATTGATATTATACACTGCCATCAGAAATTTCATTTTGTTAAGCTTGAGTTACAGACGAACCGCGCCTCGTCGGCGCGATCCGGCAGCAACTCATGCTTAACAACATAAATTTAATCATAATTTAATTTTTGTGCCCGTTTTAACTATCTTTACTTTTTGACTTTTCTCTGCGATTTTGCGATGATTGCCAATATACCAGCAAAAATAAAATATTTTGAACAAACTCTTCGTAAGTTAATGCAACTTTATTTATCTGTTATCTCCGACCATATTGAAATTGGTGTAAAAGCCATTTTTATTAGAAAATTTAAAATTGCTATTCTCATAACTGTCTCTTTATGTATATTTATGATTCAAATTATTTATAATTTAATTTAACAATTAACGTTCAGAAAACTGCTACGCTCCAAGGATCTTTTACAACGGTCAATATACCCCGAGGAAATTTGCATTCAATCTAGGAGAATTCATCCATTTTGATTGCTATTCTGGTTATGAAATTCATTATCCGACAAAATCATTAAGATGTGGACATTATGGAAAATGGGAGGGAATGGTTCCGACGTGCCACAAATCAAGTTCTAAACGATACCCTGCGTAAAAGTTCGAATCTTTGGAAAGTGGAAATGCAAGTGACTATTTTTTATAGCCATTTGTTATTGGACATCATGATCAGAAATTTAATATTTACTTTTGCAAAGCGATTCATCAGTGACTCATGCAATCAAAAGATGATTATGTTCAATTTTTTTACCGAGATACCATACAATTAGGGCTGGGCAAAACTGAATCATTGGGAATTCGAATAAATGAAGACATTTAAAGTTTATAGTTTATTTTCAATTCTCCATCCATGTCTAACGATTTTCATATTATAACGATAAAATACAATCGATTTTGGTCAAATTTGACCAAAATCGATTGTATTTTGCCGTTAAAAATGGAAATTTCCTTTCATTTGGCAAGTTTACGTTCTAATGAACGATTCGTGATGGATTCAAATATCGTGTGCTTCAAAGCAATTCAAATCACCGAATCGAATTGCCCTGCCCTACACACAGTAATATATGGTGATAGGCCTCTGGTACGGGGTGCACAATACCTTCAATGGATTTGGTAAATAAACATGATCAATTTGAATTTTTTTTGCAAAAGTAGGTTTAAAGTTTCTGTAAGATTTGTTACGTATGTACTACGAGAAATGTAAATATATTTTACGTTGGGTGGCGGTGTGAACTTGTTTTTTTCGGCGTAAAATTGAAACGTACAGTGCGTTGTATGTATCTACCAGATTTTCATTGTGCTTGTAAGATTCCATATATATAAATATATATATGGGAAACAAAAACTGCGATTGTATTTTGAATTATCTTAATATTAACCTACCACTTACCACTTGCAACATTAAAAATGCACCTGGGTCTGATCAAGAAGTTAGAAAAAAAGACATCAATCAGTGAGATCAACATATGAGATTCGAGACAAAAAACCTACCCCGAAAACTAATGATTTGCTGAAGTGAGATGCAGTGAGTGGTATCTACCCTGGAGCGAGAGCTTTCCCCCAATTTTTGGGTTTTGTCCTCCATAAAACGAAAGCGAATTTGCAAATTGGTTCGATAGGAACAGGGAATTAATTAACCTGTGCATATGTAGGGACAAGCAGAACGGGGCCATTTAAATTTTGAATTTTATTTGGATATTTTTATATCTGACCTAAATATTGCATTACATGGAACCGTCATTCCATTATATCAATTCAATTTGTTTTTATTATGAAAAATATAATAAACCGATGATAGCTAAGAATTCGTGAGTAACAACGGAACAAAAACTATTAGAACTAGTGCACTTTCAATCCACACCCCCTCTTTAGGGTGAAGAATATATTTTAATAGAATAAAATATATTTTGGTTTTATTTTTTGGTTTCAGTAAAAAAATTCACTTTTTGCGTGGTTTTGTTTCTATGACGATTCAGGAATAATCCAAATTTGTACTTCGGATCGAGTATGAAAGGATGGAGCTCCTTTTAAATATGTATTATATTAATCACACGACATTTTGTTCCTATTTAACTTTGTCGAACGCTGGCTATTGATGGCAAAGCCAAGCTGCTTGTGGTGATAAAATTGACATAATTATCAAAGTACTAGATTATTGAAAATTGGTGAATTTTACATAAATGTTGAAAATAAAATCAACCGTTGGAAAATAACTGATTTCATTAGTTATTCATTCATCGTCGCAAGAAGGAATAGGGTTCATTTAGGGTCACAAGATACAAGAACAAAAAATTATCTTTCATAATATTCTGACTTGGAATTGCATCGCATCACAAGATAAATTCTGACGCGTATTCTAGCAATGGGAGTCTACTGTTTGACCCAGCCCACCCAATCCCTTACATTCCGGTTTGAATTACATACGGAAATGGATTCGTATCGACCGATCTACCGGTAGTGTACAAAATTTTTAATCTGCATACCGGCGCCGTTGCAATATTGAATTAGCATACCAACCAGTATCACAGAGGTAGAACACAATATTATGCAGCAGATCACAGCCATACACGAAATTGAGTCATCTAAATATAAACAAGTTTTTTTGACGAAGCAATTGGAAATTTTTTGTGAACACGTCTTTTGCTGAGTATGTGCCACTGATGAATCGCGTCGATTAGACGCGATCCATCTGTGGCTCATGCGTGGCAAATTAAATTTTTGATCGGACGTTATTCATGATTGCGTTATCGGCGCGATCTATCAACGTCATGAAGTCATAAATTGGTAGAAAATCTTAATTGCTAAATTTCTTCTGTCACTTGGTAAAAAATACTCCAATGGTCAGTAAAAAATATGTATGGAATCAATCAGCTAAAACGAAAACGACCTATTTCGGGATCTGCATGCGTTAAGCTGTCTGGAACAGACAACGTAATTGAGATTGAATGGGAACTTTGGAAAGAAGAATCTATTCACCACCTGGATTAATTTGTTAATCGGTGGGAGAGTAAGTGGGATCAACAAATTAAAGGGGTTATCACGTTCCTATTTTGTGGCTAAATTGGGGCGCGTTCAACCGTGACGTCACACACTCGCACGCAATCCCACAAATGTTCTGATAATTAATTGACCATGTGATCTAATCTCAAATAACAAATAGTGATTGAAACAAACTTCTATCTCGTTTAGAAAGTACATTTTTTCAAGCGCGGGCCACAGCCTTAGCTATCAGTGACCCACGCCTATCCCAACTTATTTACAGGCCAAATATTCATTTTTAATCCTGATAACTTGAATAAGCTGTTCATGTCTGAAAACAGCTTGAGATCGACTCAATCGGATATATCACACAACATATAAATGGTGCATCAACGCCACATTTTTAACGATAACTAAAATCCACCGATGCTCGGAAAGATTCATAGTTCCAACTACAGCCGATTTTTTAAAAACCGCAGTCCGTTTGTACTGGTCTCCCCATCGAAATTGAGTTGAAATTCATATTGAACCGAGCAGTCCGAATCGAATCTTTTTCAATCTAATTCTATTTTAAATGACTGGATGAATCGTCTAACTTTGGCCATTATATTTGTGTATTTTTTAAATATAGGTAAAATCGCAGCATATCTGATGATTTTTAGTGAAGAACTTAAGAAATTTTAAGAAATATTTTGAAATCACACCTGTTCTTGTTTAGTTTGTGTCACTACCTGATCACGCCACAGACGCACATTTCGTCTGTCTCAAGTTTCATAAAGAAAATAATCTAATATGAATCTGATTGGGAAAATCTTTGTCAAATCACATCAAATCACAGAAATGCATATTCGAACTTGTATCCGAATTGATTGGAATTTATAATCTAAAACTTACATCTCACAGTCATAACAGGTAGGCATCAGACCGTCAACTAACATATTACACATTTCATCGCAATAATTCTTTCAAAAACCGGAAGCAGTAAACAATGCAAATGTCAGTAAACAATTATGAGTAATGTGGATTACACGCAACCAAAATATCACGGATCGGGAATTACACTACACAATTGTATTCATTCTTTGAGCATGTTTAAGCTGATAGCTGTTAAATCTTATAGAGCTCGTACACTTAGCATAATAATGACCTATTTTCCTAAAATCTGGAAGGCAGAATGCGAACTGTCTGCTCAGGCAAGCTGCTGGAACAACGGCCTCATGTGCCCGTTACCGAAGTTTGCTTGCAGTGTGAGTTGGTACATAGATAACCTGATGTATTTGGTTCTTTTTCTTGGCAGTAAATGAACTATTCGATTTGTGTGTTCAAAGCACTAAGCCTTTGCATACAGTAGTTACAACAGGCTACAAAGAAATCATCGATATTATGATCAACCCAAACAATTCACCGAGATCAAATGTATAGATGTATTACTAGTTCCCAGAACCATAATTTACATTCACAGAAATCGCGCGAAATATCGTAAAACGGTGAGAGTTTGATCAAAAACCAGCTGTGCTTATACTTCACCATTGCGAAAATACGCTTTTTCCCTCCATATATTGTTCACATGCACTGGAAATCTGTATTGGCTCCGGTAGAATAATCTGAGTAGATAAGTGATTTTTGCATCGAAAAATGACGGCATAAATATTTGAAGAAACAACAAATAACAAGGACAGGTTTCAAATGTCGAAAATAGCAACATGTATGGTGAGACGCGCGAACGTTTTGAAATGAACTTATTTTAAAATCCTTAGAAAATATATACCCAATTAAATCTAGAAAATACCATCATGCTAACTGGCTTACCGATTATTATCGGCGGGGAACTACGCTGTTTATGTTCCAGAATTACTTACAATTTTACACATTGTGTAAGGTTATACACTTGATGCTGGTTTAGATTCATAACTATTTCAGGCAAAATCATTTTGTTCTCTTTAATGTTAATTCCATTTTAACTCGAGAACGATATTTTGACGAATATGAATCATGGACAGAGATGATCAAATATGGATAATAAATGATAATAACAAAACACAAATAAAAAGCAATTTAGAGCGATCGAACATGTTTTGAAAGTATTGGTCACTGATGGAACGCGCGGCCAAGGCGCGGTCCATCTGTGATGCATGCTTGAAAAAATATTATTTCTTTGTAATGTGAACCGTTGTTTGTTGTCATCGTCATAGAAATCATCTTAAGATGCAGCAGATTTCTGTTTCTGGACTTTGTTGTTGACAGTTGATTAATCTGTTATCATTGTTTTCACACCTGGTTCTTACTAATGCTCAGCTCAATATTTGGACTAAGACCTTTAGACCTTCAATGTAAACATAAATAAGCAAACTAAGCACAACGAAGTGTCAGAGTGAGATCCCAGCCATTGTTTTTTCATATCAGCAATGATTTTTCAATTTGCTCCTGTTTATGATGTCAATGTGAGTTAAGATTCGCACGCATGTATGTATATTATATAATCGAATCTGCATCGTGATCGGGGACTAGATCCGTGGCAAAAATTATCAGAACAATTCATTTCACCTCAAAAGCGCGCATCAATGAAGAAAAAGGTCAACCGAAATCACAAAAATGAACGTCATGTTATAGCAAATTTGTCCCGTTAATTTGATTTTTTGGGGGTTAGATTTTGAAGCAAGTTAAGCAGTAATTTTGGGGTTATATTGCGTCGTTCTTTATTATTGAATTCATGGTTAAAAACAGAAGATACGCTGTAAAATCACTAGAGTTAATATTAATATTACGCAACATTTTCCTCTTTTAAAAGAACAGAATTGTCTTTGCTTACACTGTAAAATTTATCGTACGAAATTTTTTGGAAATATTTTTTGTTGGAGAATAGTGAGAATGCATAAAAAGTGTTTGGATTTTCTTTATTGCTACTACACTATTATAACTAGGCAACAGCAGTTCATCCCGATGTATGATTTGTACGAGTGGAGTGCTGAGTAAGAACGTTAAAAAGTAATTTCAAATAAACCAAATGCTAACTGAGCAGTTTTATATGTTAATTGAAAGGTGGTAAATAAACTTTGACTTGTTTTGTATATTATGAACAACAGTCAACATAAGTTTGGATATACAGTAATCTAACCATAGTAAAGGATTGCAAAATATATTTCAAGAATATGTTCAAAACGAAGGTTAGGCAGATTTTGACGTAGAAGGCAAGTTAATTTGAGTTCAACCTTATTTGGAAGAAACATAATTCAAAATTAGAAAGTCGGATTTTCTCAAGAATGCGACACACATAGACCGCGCCTCGGCGGCGCGATCTATCTGTGACTCATGCTTAACAAAAGATGTTTGGTTATAATTTTTCTCACTGTAGTACGTACTCTACATATAAGGAAATTCATAGTTTGTTAACGAACCATGAACTCATGAAAGATGACGTAAAAGTTTTTCACACAAAAGCGAGCGTTGGCGCCAAACATGGATCGGAGTGCATTTTGAGGTGAGACAAATTATCTAAATTTTGCTTTTGACTGCAGTCGAAGTATGGGTTTTTAGGAGTGTTCTCACTGGACCACACATTAAAATCATTTATCATTTTCCCGCGTAGAATTAAGACAGCTTAACACGATGACACTAATTAGGAAAATAGCCTTGAAATGGCTGAGTTTTGTTGTTACAACTTGCTAATCTCAAAATCCAAGTTTGTCGCAAAATAATAGCTCTGTTTTGTCATCAAAACTGCAAAACAATTAGATTTTGAGCATTCGCACGAAAATGCGAAACATTTATTTACGAATTTCCAAATACATTTTGTGTGGGAATCAGGCTTGTGTTGATACGTTTATGTCCAAATCCTATTTGATATGTAGATATTTTTTAATCTTTTTCATAAGAATGCTAATTATTTTGAAAAGGCTAGGCGTTTGTTTCAAAACTAGAAGACAAGCATTTTTTATTTTATACTCAATTTAAAAATAAAATGCCTGTAATAAAATTTTAGTTAAGTTAAACACACAGGTCCAAGCGAGCGACGATTAGAAGTAATTTACTGAGGACCACTTCTATCCCAGAGTCACACCGAATGTGTTACCACCATCAACTGCATTCTGAGTACCAAACATCCCGTGAATAACTGATTGAGTAAGGGATGCTGATTACTCCGATGGCTGATAATCAATACAAGTGTTTCTGAAAAAGATAATATAACATTTAAAAGATATTTTTTGCTGTTGAAACACCTCTAAGGTAAACCGGAAACAGCTTTTAAAATAACCCAACCAACGGTTACTTAATGGAAAATAGCTACAAGCTGCAAGATGTAGTACCAGCAACCGCGCTCTAAGCGGAAAACACCCCAAACCGAATTGAACTACTATAGTAAAGTACAGCGAGTGGTATCTGCCCTGTAGTGATGGCAACATAGGTAAAGACAAATGAATTCACCAGAAAACTAGGTAAAGTATTACTAGGTAACCTAGTTTCACCTTTAAAACTACGTGGCACCTAGATTAAGAACTAGGTAAATTTTGGCTGCATTTGTAAACATTTTTTATAAATTTGAAGAATAAAATCTTCAAATAGTCTAGTTTGAAAGTTTTTTTTTTTATTAATTCTAGCTACTAGTCTTTTCAACCAGGTACCTTTTTTACCTAGTAAATTTCCCAGGCAAAAACCTCAAACAGAAAAATCGGTAGAAGTTAAACTCAACCTTGAAACTACGTAAAAGTACTTTAAAAATTACCTCAGTAAACTAAGTATACTAGGTAATTCTACCTAGAATTGCCAACGTTACTGTCCCTGACTTCTAAAGGAGATCATCTGTCATTTCTTTAATATCTGAATTGATGGCTTTTCTAACAGTTTACTACATTAAGAAAACTAAAGAAATCTGAACAGTGGGGAAATCAACATTTTACCTCAAAGAATCCACTTTTCACTCGTGTTAAATGTTGTTATGTTGTAAGCGAAGATAATTTGTTGTGGGTTATAATGAGGGTAAAGGTCAAACACAATTGCAAGTGGTTGTATGGGAAAATTAGTTTTGGTGATCAACAAAATAACAAAGAATGACTTAGAGTATTAAGAGAAATCAATCCATGGTTTGGTTGCAGAGTGGAGACCAAGTCAAATTATTGCCAAAATAAAAGTATATCATGAGTCATACTCCGAATTAGATAAATTTTAGTTTAAACGTGTTTTAAACATGAGTCACAGATGGATCGCGCCGCCAAGGCGAGGTCAATCTGTGCCTCAGGATTGACTAAACAAAATTTCTGACCGGGCTATGCCCCTGTTTTGCAAAACGATGTGAATCAGTGAAATTTAATTTAATGAGTAAATGAAAATTGCGTTAAAAGCGATAGTTCGTTCACTTAGTTGTATTTGACCAATTTGAAATGCACTAATATCCTCAAATAATACTAGCACCTGCTTTCTGATTGTGTTAATGAAATAGTACATGGATTCACTGCAGTACCACTTTTTTTTTAGAAGATTGATCTACACAAGGCCAAAAGCAGTGCAAAAAAAAACCAACTGACGGTCACTTATATGACTGACACATCCCAATAGAACTGGACTACTATAACAAAATTCAGTGAGTGACAGAGCCAGGTGATATTAAAAACGTCGATCACTTTTTTGTTTTCTTTAATTCGCGAATATGTTAGTGCAATTCCATATCTACATGGCGAGAATGTAGATGCTCAAATTTCCCCAAATACCATCGCTCTACAGATCATAGTTATGTAACTCATGTCATAAGGATCGTGGAAGTGATATTTGTGCAAAGAAACCACGTTTTGAAAAATACGGTTTTACCAATGTTGTTGTGTTTGCAAATTACCACTGTCATTGTCTTGTAGAACGTTCCACAGTTCTCAACACTATTTTTGGGCACACGCATAACGTAACCGCCAATTTGAAGTCAGAAAACAACAACATTTGGTTCTTTATAAAATGTCTGCTAAATTTGGCCAAGTGTCATCGTAAATGTTTGCATTTTACAAAAAAGCTTTTTAAAATTTGAGGACTTCAAGCCATATTTTCAGAATAACACAAAAATTAGCTTTTTCAACCCAAATGTATCACCAAAATTGAACAATTATGATTGAAGATACCAATGAAGTGCAAACTGAATGTAAATTTTCAAATAAAGCTATTTCAATGTTTTATTCACTTCTATCAAGCATGAATATCTTTTAAAACTTGTGATCAGACTCGGTTTATCTATAGCCCATGTTTGTTTGATGCGCTACTAAAATCGTGAGAGAGAGTGCTAATCAAAATATTTTTGTGGTATTCGTGCAGAATATAACTGATAATGTAGGAGTGTTAGGGTTTATGACCTAAATTCATCGCACGCCACTCGGGAATAGAGTATTGTTGTCCTTAATGCCCCAAAATCATAATATGTCAAGGTCCATTTGTCACACTGCCGGACGTTATTTTTTGACCATAGGGGCGTGGTTAAATGGACATCTGGTTGTCTGGGATCCTGTTTTGTAGCGTGGCATAATGCCGTTGGTAATAATTATTTTAACAGAAACTGCTGCGATAATATGTTAACCACTCGACTCGATGTCGGTTAAGCGCAATCGCATTGTTCGAGAGTCCGATGGTTCGATGCTTGACCGTTTATCACCGAGTGTGCCCTTCAGCAAGTGACATACAACAGATACATAGAGTATAAATCCCCCAGTAGGACACGGACATAGCAAATAATTCAAAAATGTTATAGGCCACAATCGGATTCATTTCTGAGCATTTATCTCGAAAATCCTTTCAAATATTATGTTCTGTAACGCGGAATACGTAATTTGTTTACTCACCGTCACTATAAATTAAAGGAAAGTTAAGGAGTCTCCATCATCTGCTGTTTTTAGAATTTGTAAAATTACGTTTGTTGTAGCAATAATATCAAGATGTCAATCTTCCCTATTTATTGTTTTGTGTTTTGGATTTCATTGATTCGCACTGTTGTTCATTATAAAACTTACATCGGTATGTTGTTGTTGTACTTGCCATAAAATGATTATCGACATATACCTAAATCCGAAAAAGTGTCCATGTACAGACATCCTCTGCCAGGCGTGAGCCACAGAGGATGAAATATGAACCTTACGAAGGATCTACACTCAATCTGGCAAAACTGTATCTAAGATTTTAGTGACTTGACACTTTTGTTTGGCAATAATATTAAGATTCGATAAAGTTTACATAAAAACATCTTCAGTCAAGCAAACTTTATCGTACAATTGATTACAAACCAAGCGAAACATATCAAACTAACTTTCCAATGGGGCACGTTGTTAACACGTGAATATGTCATTTCCATTTATTTTGGGTATTGTAATGTAGGAATGACGTTTTGTTATAAATTTAATAGTGACAGAAGATGCGTAGTTCATTGCCAACGTTCTTACATATGGCGACATATGTACATATTGTTGTAAAACATTAAAGTTGTAAAATCCGTATATATTCTTATATATTCTCTGTCCCACTAGCGTACTTAAGAGGAGAAGGGCAAAATTCCAAGATGACCATTTAGGTTCATCAAAATGTAGGAACTCTCAAAATTTTTCTCGGGCATTCGACGTGCAGATTACCACCAACTACAATCCACCGTAGCGATTCAATTCCCCCGGAATGTTTGGACAATTTTCGCGCGGTTTCTGGTTTTCACAGCTCTTAGTTGTTAGTTGGTTCATTTCAATGATACTTCCAAGCAAGTTTTCAAATGAAACATTATCCAAGATTTTTAATAAATTGTAAAAGAATTGCCTGCCCACACTTACGAGACTTACGAGATAAAAAATCTGTTTGTTGTATGGTTATGAGGTATAATGATTCTTTTATTACTTCTCTTACCACAAATTATCCTAATTCACATCCCCACCCATATTTATCATTGTCCAATATACAATGATAAGGTTGTTTATGAATTGTACTACGCAAGAATGTGAAGCAACTGGTTCAGGAATCAGAATTGTCATTTTGTTGAGGTTCCACAAGTATATCGTTTCTTTGTTTCTACGATTTATGATTTTTTTTTTTTTTTTTTATCGTTAGTTTGTAAACAAATATGTCACATCCATAAATCGAGCATATTATGCTCGGTTTATCGATGTTATATGTTTGATAATAATACAGAGTTATATAATTTTTTCATAAATTTTATTCTCTCAAAAATTTAAACAAAAAATGTGATCCACTATCAGCGTCACGAATTAGCCGTGAACCACATTGTTATTGTTTCATACAGACGATCTTTGTTCAAATCCATGTTCGTTTCGGTTAAATCTTTTTGTTCAATAAACAATTTTACAATATCTTTTAAAAAATCAAGCTAAATCCTGAGTAGCTCATCAAAGATTGTCATTTATAGACACGATTGGATCTTAACGTAAGACAGCTATAATGCGGTGTGCAATTGTTACATGGCCTCTGGTTTTATTATGATATTTTTAAATACAAGTCAATAGATGTCTTTTTCATTTTGTTCGTTTGTTTATTTGCCAACGTATGTTATGTTGCATCGGCAAAGAATTACATTACCAAAAATGACTGGTTTGTGAAAAAAATTCTAATACATATCAAAGATTATCTACGGAAGAAAAAGAGAGCATGAAAAAAGGGCACGAGAGTGGTGGATCTTTACAAATTTAACACCAACATTTTTTCATGAAATTAAATTAAAATAAAAGTATGACATATATATATATATATATATATATATATATATATATAATATATATATTATATATATATATATATATATATAATAAAAATATTTTTTATATATAATGAAATTCGCCTATCATCAAGTTAATTTTCAACAACAAAAATTAAATATAAGATGTTGTCATTTCATTTATTATTTATTGTAAAAAAATTGTTATGCTTTTAAACAGTTCTGGCGAGATACAATGATTAAATTCTTACTGATATGTGCCAAAATCGGCCATGAAACTACCTCATATATTTATATATATTATACATATATGTAAGCGTATGTATATAAATTTGAATGGGGCAATGCTGTCCCATCTGCATTGTGTGGAAGAAATTTGTATGTTCTGTCATAGGTGAATGGTACATAAGTGACGCGAGTCACGCGACCCACTGTAGACCACTGTGTAGTAAATTAATCTAGAGCCAGCTTTGCTTCATCTGAAAAGTTAAAAATTTAAAAGGAGCTATTTCTATTTCTTGCCAACAACTCATATAGTTTCAAGTACTTAAAATGAAGATTGGTTGTTTTCATATTTAAAATGTAAAATGTGAACATTTGTATATATTTATCATAATCATTTGATTTGTGTTAAGGGTCAGTTAGGGTGTGTCTGTCCTGTGTTTACACTACTAAACAAACAGAAGCAAAAACAAATCTTAACATTCAAAACACTCAGGAGTACACTGTAACAACTGCGCAGTAAATTTACTGTTAAATTCCGTTAATTGTATATTTCAACTAAAATATTTAACTGACCTGTGGATGAGATTTATGCCAAGTATGGGATGTTGATTGACCGCACCTTGGCCGTAATTCCCTCCCCCCCCCAAAAAAAAAACGTTTGTATAATTATATTTCAATATAACCAAGTAACATTACTGCCAAAGAGTGGCCATTAAACTGCGTCTTGTTGCAGTGTATAAGTGAAAGGAATGAATGTCAAACCGTTATTTCAGAATGCAGTTGCTTCCAGTTTTATGACATAAAGTATTCAAACGGGAAGATATATAATATTATGACAAGAAGGTATAATAAGCTTTTGGGCATAAGGGGGTACCGCCCCTTTCCGCCCCATATCTACTCCAGGTCGAGTGTACAATAGGCTATCGAGCAAACAATGGACACGGGGTTGGGTAAGTGGGGTCTAATCGGAAGTTTGCCCTTGTTTACTCACATGCTTGACATGATTGTGGCGTGACGCTGGTAACCTTATATTGTTCAGGTGACGATATGTTATAATGATGTGCATGACGTCATATTGCATTCATCAGGTAAAAAAACACTATAAAACAAGGAACATGAAATCATTATATTCAGAAAGCACCAAGCAGCCATGCTGAATATTGTTCATTGTTCAAGTATGACGCCATAAAGAATTTTGGTGACAGTATAATGGGATATGTCAAAAAATGGATGAGATATAAAAATATATTCATAAAAAAGCCTTCTAAGTAGTACGATTGCAGAAAATGACATGTTGAAACATGATATGTAGGGTTGTTTACGATATTCCGACTGTTTTGTCGCTTTGCTGCCTTGCGATGTATGTTAAATATCTCTCTTTCTCTCGTGCGTGACCAGATTTTTAGCAAACTTTCTCTTGTTTGATGCCTTAAATGTCAATACTAGCAAAACTATCGTACGGGAGCAGTACTAGCAACATAACTTTATGACAAGCAACAAACTTCGGTCGTCGACGACTTAGGGGGCAAACAGGAACAGTTCAGCAGGACGAACTCGCCTGCACGCGACACTAGATTCAGTTGAAGTTATTTTCTGCAAGATAGACTTGTAAATGAGGCCTGTCAAATTGATTTCTGGTTTTCGTGCCAGATTTATGATCCAAATCGCTCACCACCTGGCCATTACGTGCTTTGTGGGTGGAGAGCGTCAAAATTTACTGTACCTCCACTGTTAAAATTGCTGCAAAAATATGGCGTGAATTCAAAAAAATGTTGGACGCGATATTAGTCACCAAATTTCCAAGCAGATAAAATCTGGATTTACTATAAATTTTAACCAAATTTACTTAATCGTTGTTTGTTGTAATAAAATTAGAACTGGTTGGTTCAAGTCAACCCTTTAACAAGGGATTATATCTATAAACATTACGTGTGAATGAGTGCTTACCAATATCGAAATTAACAGGTATATATATGACTATTGAAGGTATTTTTTTATAGCCACTTCTTAGAGTGGAGCATAGATTAAATTTTGAATTAGAAAAAATATTTTATTCTCGCAAAAAATATCAGAAATATTTTTATTATGGATATTTGATTAAGTTTACATAAATTAATTTTCTTTCAATTCATCATTCATTTTGAAATCTGAATGTAAACTTGGGGTTAAATTAGAATGCATATTTAAAAAAAGGCGTGGCAGGCATTCAATCACCGAAATTCCATATTGATCTACCTACTTTTCTTCAAGCGGGCTACACATTCTACAAGATATTATGAATTTTGTGACTGTAAAGATGACAGGCCGTATGTGTCTCGACAAGCGCAGCCAGATTCGACGTAAAGTAGGCTATATTCTTGAGAAAGCCTGATATTAAATATTGAAAAGAAAAAAACTGATGGAACATTTTTAATCGATTTCATTTCGTTCATTTTCCCAGAATAAATACGTTTTTTTGGTATAACGGGACCAGACCTTTTATAGTGGTTGCTAAAGGGGCAATAACTTCTGAAAAATTGTTCAGAAATACTGCACTGGGTTAATCGCACCATACGATTACAATTACGTCATATATTCAAAATATCCATGTTAAATTATATAGCTTCAATTTTGACGTGATGCTAGTTTTTAAATATGCTTATGTTATAGCTCATTGCTTCCCACTTTTAAATTTGAGAACTTTGGCCGCCAGCACGCAAGTAATATTTTGCTTTTTTCTCTCCTGAAACGAGAAATTTTTTGTGTTCGTCCGTATAAAGACTTTTACATTAATGAAAATTGCATACAGTAGGTTGGCGAGGGCGAGGGCGATTAGTTCAGAGTTCCTGAGATGTTAATTATTTTTTTAGGAAACAAAAAGAAAGACACGTTCAGAAATAGTATTTGTAGGTTTATGAGTTTATGTTCAGAAGCAAAGAAATCCGAAATGACAGAGATTCTAGAATTCTGGTTAAAAGTAATATTTTTTTTAGAATATTTTTGAACACATTCATTTTGCGGTAAAATCATGATATATGCCGAATTTTACGCTGTAAAATTTGGTATAAATCATGAGTTTTAAGAACGAATTTTCTCCAAATTTACCGAAATATGATTAAATATCAGCAATTTTAGTATTAAAATTTTTTTCTAATTGTATAATGATTTTTTAATACCGTTTGAATACTCTTTAAACTTAACTAAACCAAGGCCAGGCGGCGAAAACAGAAATAGGTGGAAATACACAAGATCTCAAATCGTTCGTTAACATACTGGTAGCATACCGAAACCATCTTGAACACCAATCATACAAACGCATTTTCCAAGTACTAACCATTAGGTTGGTTTTTGCCTTGTATTTGTCAAAATTAAATTCCTGATCTAACATATCACTATGAGTATTTACTGTTTGACAACTTTTTATTTTGAATACATTTAGCAATTAGTTTTATATATTTTCAAAAAGCTACATATTAAATGACCTCAATGTTTAGATTACAAAGTAATACAATAATTGAACTATTTTATGACTGGAAACACATCGCCTCGCCCTTTGGTTGTTTACTAGTAAATAAACAAACATGTAAACAATCATGTTCTTGGATGTTTCCATAGTTGAAACAATATTATATTTATAAAGGATAACTCGGTCAACGTGGTCGATATGTGGCTTAGGCGCTAAAAGTTAGTTTGGCAGCCTGCTGTACAGGACTTGATTTATTACTGTTTATTACTATGTTTTGAACGTTTTTGAACGTCACATATATTATTTCTAGTTGTCCGTTAAAAATTGTGGTTAACTGAAGTTCTTCAGCGCCATTGTAATCGAAGCGTCAGAATTAATTTGGTTACGCTTACGAACAAAACGAATTTAAGCGTCGACTACGCAATAAATATGTGATATATTCACAAATAATACGTTACGCACGCCGAATACAATACATATCACGTAAGGGCACACCTTACACGCACAATCGAAAGTATTTTTGAAGCTTAAGAAGGAATGTATTCCTTGAAACATGAATAGATAATACCACATTCCTGTATCAAAAATACCCTCGGTGCGTGCCTTGGATCATGTTTACAATTTATTCGAAAGTCAGAAGCCGCCGCCGTCGTGGGTTTTCAATAGGCTATCCTTATAACGCACAATTGTATTTAGTTCTGTCTGTTCGACCTCGGACGCACAGGAATGCTTTCAGCGCAGAACCATAACTCCACAAAGTTATGACGTAAAACAGGCAAGATGAAAGGCGCTCGGCGTAACTGGGGTGGCACTTAGCGTGATGGTGTATCACCATAAACAGGGGGAAATTTGATATCACTTGAAGAATATTATTGGTACGCGTGGCATTCGGTAATTTTTTACGTGGTTAAAGTATTGGCGACAGGTGGAGCTGTTCTCGAAGGGGCGAAGGCTATCCTATGGAGAATAAAAATTAATGGAATTTGGCGTGTCACAACTTACATCAGTTGAGATGTGGAGTTGTTTATTACACTTAAACTCTATGAGTTTTACTTTCATGAGATTTGATACTTTGTGATAAACGCTTGGCTGACAAAGAATTCAGAACAACTGGATAGTGATGACACATTAAACGTTAAGTTCGACTGAACTGGTGTTAGGTTTGTGAGAAGAAAATTATATCTGAGCTTATATTGCTTATAGTTAGAGCTTAGTATGCGTTTATATCTCTAGTTCTAAATATTCTTCGAATGTGGGAGAGCGAAAACTGATTAAAATATATCAATTCAGTTTTTTATTTTTTTGTTAGGAATATTATACTTTTATTGTTATTACCTTATTTGTCCCATTTATACCGACCCAACATTATTTTACGACTATTGGATAACTACCACTGCTTTTTAAAGCGTTTTGTTTTTATATTGAAATAATTAAAAAGTTTTATCATGTTTTTTTACTTTATTTTTGACAGCGCAAATTTTATACCAGCTACGTATTGGAATATCCAAAGTATAACAAAGAACAAAGTGTGCCAATTATTTCTGTATCGAATCTAAGACAAGAGTGTATAGTGAAATAAAAAATAGCAATCTGAATAAGATTCGGAAAAAAGATATCAAAGAAAAACAAGTTGACAAGAGGGAATTTCCACCAACTCAGCCACACATTAAACAAGCCATGCTGAACATCAAACTTTGCCTGATATTTGTTTTGATCTCGGTTGTCTATGGAACTGAAGAGGAAGCAACAATGGCCTCTGAAGAATATCAATTGAACAGCGAAGACATTGGAAATGAATCGGAAAGAGATTTATATCCCCCGGTAGGTTTATGTATATATACTTCCTTCTATAAATTTTCGAATTAAAAAATATTTAATAAGCAAAAAATAGAACTTTCGTGTTACTAATACTTTTGCTGGAATATGATGTAACATATTTCTTCAGCGAATGGGCTTCCCATCAAAAAATATCTGCTCATGAATGTTTTGTGAAATGTAAGTCACTGATGAATCATGTCGCCAAGACGCGGTTCAACTATGGTTTACGCAACAACGTGACTTTTCAATTGTGAAGATTTTCGTATAAATAATTATTAAAAAAAATAAGCCAAGAGGCTCAACACGTTGAAGGCATGTTTGATAAAAAGTTTGAAATCTGAAATGTTTTCTGTAAATTTGGAATTTAGATACAATCTTCTATATTACCAAACTTTGTCAATAAATACACCTTCTTCGTGAAATAATGAGAATGCGATGCAGGAATATACGGATGGTTGACCATGTTAAAATTGTAGCAAAATCGTGCGCATGCAAAACAAGCGGGTCTGTTTGCAGAAGAATGTCTCGAACATACTTGAATTCCTCGACCTTTTGACGCTGTTCGTTTACACTCAAGTTTGTCATAAACAACCATGTGTTTGATCACGTACTGATTGTAATAAACTAATACTGTGATGAAGTTTTACACTGTCGAACACTTGTTTACAAATATATTGACTCAGTGAGAAACATCTTGTTTTGCTGATGGTCCACCGGCAGCTTGAAGGTCATGCTTGATAATTCCAATGTATGAGTTCTGAAGTGTATCAGTCCAAGCATTTTCAATCATCGATCTAGGCATTTATTTTATGTCTGTATTTGACACACAAATAACACTTACGCAAAAAATCTTTTACCCACTCATTTAAAGTGAGCCATTTTATATTAAGCGATCCAAAAATTGCCTGCATTCGTCACTCCATACCTGAGACATTCCACCCTCACTTGCAGCAGAAAATGCATTCTCCGAACAATCACCTTAGGTAACCAAAGCAGCAATAACGCATTATAAATTCCGCAAGCGATTATTTTTTGCCATTTAAAATTATTCAATAGTTTCGAAGATGCTCTTTTTAAGCCTCTTATGATAAAAACAGAATATATGCGAAAGTATCAGTATATTCTACCTATGATAAATACGCTTACGTAAAAATTATTTTTGCACAAATGTTTCTGGGACAGAGTCACTGATGAAGCGCGATCCATATAGTATATCCATATTTGACAAATAACATCACAGATTAGAACAATCGCGCCGTCAGAATATTGCAGTAAAATTGTCGCTCTTTAATAGTAACTTCATTCGGTGATGTTAAAATAAAATAGGAAAATCGACTTTTTGACCAAAAATGGCCTGCTGACGAAATGCACCATTCGTGGCGCTGTTCGTCGACTGATCATTGGCATTGACCCGATCAGAAAATTGTGCGTGCGCATATTTTGTTAAGCAACAAGACGATTTGGAAATAAACAATGAATAAAAATGAACGGTAAAGATACTAAACTTTAGTCACAGTCTGGGATAGGTTTTGTTAATACATTAGAAATAAGTTCACACATTTCTATACAAATGTCGACAGAAAATAAAATATCGACTTCTGGATCATTTTATAATGGCCAATGAAATTATCAACGAACATAAACACATTTTTATCATCAATAATTCAGCCTTGCAATAATTCTGCTCACATCCACGGTCTTGTTATCCCAAACCTAGTTTGTCCTTATAAAGGCATATGATTATAGCTTAAAGGGTACGGTTCTCTTAAACCTTCGGGTGCTAAAGAAGATTTGTTGGAAGTGGAAAAAATCTCTGACCGAGTGTTGAACTTAACAAAATGACTAGTTATCAACTAAATCTTGACACTTATGTCCAATCGAATGTACTTATAGGTGGTTTAAAACGATCAAGTATAACCATACATGAGGCATGTTTGAAGAGCCGAATAAAGTCGTTCGAGTGACTTAAATAATGCTAAAAAATTTAAACTTTTGGAATTTCCACCATTTGAGAATAAACACCCGAGCTTATATTTACGGCACAGTTTATCTTTCATACAAATATACAATAGTAATACCAAACGAAATAAAATTCACACTGATCGGTGGCTTAACCGCATCTTAGCGCAGATTTAAAGCTTTCAATCCGGGATTTCAAGAGTGAAATTGTGGTCAAATAAATACGATTTGTGGATATTTTCAGATTCAATATGACCGTGAAATGACACTCCGGGAGGTCTTTATGCATTGCAGTTAATAATGAATAGGACTGGAGTACACTGTATGAAATATTATCATTATCAAATCTACAATTTTTCATCACTTATACTCAGACAGAAAAATATGTTTTCAAAGTCAATTCGTAATTTCGTTGCAAAAATGTAATTAAGTAAAGTACGAAAAATAGACGCGAGGATTTGAGGGGTTTGTGCTCTTCGGTGCCAGTAATTTACGATTTGACTAATAAGAACGAAAATTTTAAAACCTAAAAAATGTGCCTGTGCACGATTGTCTCGTTATCAAATTGCCATCGATCGATGTATAATAATATATTGATATTGATGTCTGATAATATAACAGATATTGAAGGCTTTTGCTGTAAAACAATAGTAGTAATCGTTTACATATCTCACTTCTTCAATACCACCTACCGAGCATCTTTCAAATACTTATCTCCTACTTGACCCCGGGTCAATCGAAACTATTACAATGATCATTATTATAAATTAATAAACCATTATTCAAAACTATCATGTCGTATTGAATTGATCGTCAGTATTTAAAATTTAACAAAACTCTAAAAATATCACATTCATGAAATCAAGTACCGCCTAAATGAATTTAATCAGTGGCATGCATGCAGTGGGTTGGTGAAAAAGACCTTAGTTGTTTAAGCACCAATTATACTTATACATACATCCAATCAGGCATTTTATTTTGCTAAGCATGTGTCACAGAAGGAACGCGCTTCGAAGGCGCGTTCCATCAGTTATCCATACTTAACAAAACATGTCTGGGCAGAAATATTCTGACTAGGAATTTAATGAATTGTCTGTTGAATTCAATGAACAAAGAATCAGTGATGTGCTGTGAAGGTTCAGTTTATTTTTCGAGTATGACTTGTACTTGACTAAAAGACATTTCCGCTGAATTGATAGCACAAATTCTTATAGTATTCCACTGTTTTGTTCAAGTTTTACCTTTCTTGAACAGGAAAGAAAATCTGGCCTATGCAGACAATGTTCCTGCCCGCCAACGCCGCAGTGTGAAGCCGGTGTCAGTCTGGTGATGGATGGATGTGGATGTTGTAAAATATGTGCAGGTCAACTTGGAGAAAGATGCGACCGAGAGAAAGTTTGCGATCATCATAAAGGTCTTCATTGTGACGATAACACCGGGACATGTAAAGGTATGTAATATACTATAATATGTATATGGATTTCTGAATCAACTCGTGTTGAAATTTTCTTGTTGAATCTTAGATAATTTAAAGCTCTTCAGAATCTTCTTTTATTTACCGCACACGGTTGAATTCCTTTAGATCTCTCCATAATATTTATAAAGTGTGTTTATTTTCAATTTTTTACCTCCAATTTTTTCAAAATTTATTTTATTTGAACATCCTTCAGTCGTTTTCCACTGTTAATCAAAATGCAATAAACCACTCAAATTGAATGAACTACTATTATTGATATTCTTCTGTCTTATATTACAGCTCGACCGGGAAGATCATGCTTCGTCTCAAACAAATGGTACGAGAATGGAGCCTTGTTTTCACCTTCGTGTCGAATAACTTGTTCGTGTATAGATGGTGATATTGGATGTATGCCGAAGTGTAAGCCTCCTCCACCTGGATGTGCTTATCCAAAGTAAGTTTAATTGTATGAAAAAAGATATAATATCTGAAATGGGCAAATATAGAAATATTAGATTTTCTGCAGAATACGAGACATCGAGCCTGTCATGACAGTCATGATAAAACCAAGTCAACGAAATTTCTTGAGCTAATTGGTTTTGTTGAGATTGGATCGTGTCGCTAAGGCACGGGCAGACAAATAGCGATAACAGAAGTTGGGCAATCGTGTCCTAATGTTCCCTATTGGTAATTCACTCTAAACCAGTCTTTAAAAGCAGCAAATTTCAAATGAAGGCTGCAAAAAAAGATGTTTGTAATGTCACGATGGAAATTCCAATAGCGCCGCCATGATGACACGATGCGAATTCCAACACTTTGAGAGTCAAAATCAAAACCATCACATCGTTTACATTCTTTCGAAAGTTCGAAACCACTTTTTGTCCTCGATATTGAACTTTGTTCGATTAATTGAACTTCCGTGAAACCTGGGTGTAAAATAAAACGTTTGACCACCTGGATCTAATGCCTTAAACGCAGGGGTCGCGACAGAGGTCATTCCGCGGTCATATTTCAAAAGTTCTGATAAAATGACGTCGTTTGAGTGCACCCCAATCAAAAATTCTACTTTATCAAGCATGAGTCACAAATGGACCGCGTCTTGGCGGTACGATCCATCAGTGACCCACGTCTAACAAAACATGTTTCGTAAATATTTTTCCGACTAGGACCGGTTTACTCATTAGAGAAAGTACGTCAGGGGTAAGTGGTGTAACGAACTTTGTTGGGACCCGACGATTAGACTTGAGATGTCAAGAATGGATTGAGTTTAAAAACAAACTAAGCTTTATTGTATAAGGTTGCTGAAGTCGCCTCGAATCGCTATAGAAGTTTTTATTTTTTATGCAACGCAACGAAATCATGAATCATCCAGGATATACCCAAACATATATTTTTGCCGATACCAATAGAATTCATTCCAAAGTACAGTGTTATGTTAAGCATGGGCCACTGACATTCGATGTTTGAGCGATTTTTATTCTGCAACTGTAAAAGTTTTTTTCCTGAAAATATCGGTTTTATAAGATGTAATCTCACCTTGAAGTTTCCGAATTACAACGCAATCAAACAACCTTCTATTGTCCGAATTTTCCTGCACATGGCAGGTTCAGACATTCGCATTAGGCTAGAAAAATAAACGCCCAAGTTCATGGTTTTCTTCTTTTAAATTCTCTGTTATGATTTGAATCTAATCAGTAGTAAAAGTCAAAATAAAATATGTCTTTTATGGTTTGTTTGTTTATTTATTTGTTTTCATTCTCTGAAATATAATACAAAATCTAGTGAACTCTAACACAATGATAAACGGGATATTGGCAGACAATTCTGTCATATATCGCCAAAACGTGATTATAATCAAGTCAAGGGCTATTTTTAATTATGACGTTTTTATCTCTTTGTACACTGAACTTAGAAAAGACAAAATCAGAATCTTCACTAGTATTTACAGTATACGCAAATCTTAACAAAGAAAACTATGTAACAGCGATGATTACGTCATGTAATGGGAATATACTTCATTAAACCACAGTTTAAATTTGAGTATTAATTTCCACATCTCCTTACTGGCGCTATCCATCAAAAGCTCTAGAAGAATTTTTCATAAGGCTTCCAAATCAGAAATTGTGTTTTGTCGAGCATGTACCTCGACTGAAGTACTGATTAGAGACCTTGACAAAAATATGGAACAATATGTTTCCAATGTGAAAAAAAATAATATTGAAACATGTTACTCGAGCCTGATGGATCGCGACACGGATAAAAATGAATGTCTAATTAGGTTAACTTATATGGTTCGTTTGGCATTACTTAAGATCCATTTTTTAAGGCGTCATCACATGTTATAAATAAAAAATAAAATAATTGTCTTTTGTGAACGAAATTGGATTACATGTTTTAAATCGTTCTGAAATGCTAGGCAGGAAGTACAAGCCCCAATAAAAGATTCCAGAACTTTGAAACAAACAATAAAATATTTATATTCAATTCCTGAGAATTATGATGTAACCAAATTTAAAAAAAAAAAAATGATGAAGTATGCGAAAGGGATATTTTGACACAAATAAGTCGGAAGACTTAAATAATTTATAAACCAACGTCTGGCGATGACATAATTCTAATCCGAAAATTCCCCTAGTCAAGCATGAGTCACATATGGATCGCGTCTCATTGACGCGATCCATCAGTAACTCATGCTTGACAAAAATTGCTTTAACGAATGTTTTTAAATTGGGATGTGCATATAAAAAACTACTTCATTCACCTCTCAAGTACGAGTTTAGACTGCCTATTAGTGGGGTAAATGTAAATGGTAAAAATGTTCTTTTTAGGTTGGTCAGAACAGCAAGCAACTGTTTTGGACAATGGAGATGCAATGCACGACCAAGTGAATACGGTGAGTTCTTTGTTTATGTGAACCTTATGTTTAATGCGTTTGACTATTTTAACTCCACTTTCTCAAAATAATCGCTGATAAAATTTGAAACGTGGTGATGTGTGTTGTCATTGTTGCAAAACCCCAAAAGCCGAAACCTCCGTTCTTGCGCCGCACTCAGGTGTGCTGCGTGTGATAGGATATGTAACATAGCAGTATTTACTTTAAAATCGACTTTTAAGTGAATTTCATCCCAAATTGTTTTCAAAATAATCATTGATTTCATTTCTCGAAGCATCTAGTCGAGACATTTCGAGTTGATATGAGTGAAAATAAAAATTCACATCTCGATTCATTTTAAAAATCCGCTGTACCACTCACTGTTAATGCAGTCTTAGCAAACACAGTGAACTAATCTACAAATTAGTCAAAAGGAAACCGCTCGAATCTAAATCAAACACAAAACCAGACATTGCATTCCAGAAACAAATAAAATTTGACATAGAAATTCGTCAATGAATAAAATAATAATAAATCACTTTTCAAATTAAAACAATAGCAATTAAAAATCAGACATCGGGAAAACATCGTAAAATTGATAGCAAGCAACGTCGGCCGCTCTCCACATTCCAGAAATGCTTTCTAGGAAAGTTAGCGAGCAAAATTTAAAAAGTGTTTTGTGGTAAGTTTCACAAAACCACTATACGACATGCTTCGTGTGTTATAGCACTTAAAAAGGCTCTCGGAACAAAAATGTTTTTATTTTTCGGCAAATATTTAGACAACTGGAAACGATAACTGTTAAAAACGCTCTTTAGACCACCACGGCGAAGATTGTCGGGCTATGCTTGTGGTCACTAAAGTTTGTAAAGCAATTTGTTTGACTTTCAGTAAGCACGGGCATGGAAAACTCAACACTAATATACCTAATTTGTACAAACATCGTGCTTGGCAAATTATAAACCTAATCAAACGTTCAAATATGCGGTTATCAAAAATTAAAGCTGCTTTATTGAATGAGGTTGAAATATGTGACAGATAATTGTAGTGTGAACAACTCTAAAACAACAACTTCAAACGAAAATACAAATTTGCGGAATTTGTCGGAAACAAACAATACAATGCCAGACCAAAGTGACCTCAAGTAACATCGTTTTACCGAGTTGTTTCCAGTCAGAAAAATGTTTCACAAATAATTTTTGACGAGCGTTGCCAGATTTTTAGTTTGTATAACCTTTGCACTGCGGTAGGAGAATTTAATTATTGTGTCAAAACTTTCCTGAGCAATACCTGTTTGCTTACTTCGCTTATTGTGAATTATTGCGTAATCTTGTACATGAATGATAGGTGTGACGTGCGTACATGTTATTTACGCAGATTATCATCATTATTTGTAATATTTGAGATTCGAACGATCATACATCTAAACTTAGAGACATATACCGTTATGCACTAACCTCGATCCATTATCCTAAATCGGCCTGTAAAATTGTGAGCAAGGTCGAGGATTCGATTCCTGGTTATAAATACAAGATTTTTTTACGCTAAACCGATTGATGTTGCTTATATAACGCACTTCTTCTACCTTTTCCATCAAAAGCGAGCAGAAATATTATTACGTACCGTACATTTCGTTTCATTTAAATGGAATTTATATCACTGCAGTTGCAACACGTTTGGTTTCCCATGCTCAAATGTCATTTCAGAAATGGTATTGCGGTCATATCATATAAATTAGATATGCTGCCAAGTTGTCGGTGAAGTTAGTGAAATCGAATACTCAACTTTGTAAAATTTTTGATATTATATATCGAGCAAATGAAAACACTAAACTGATTTTGCACTAGACTAACATTCTTCATCATTCCTTATCCTTTTATTTTTAATTTATGTACATTTTTGACGGCATTCAAGCGTTTTGCACACTTGTGAACCCTAGTACAGTGCAAAACATTCTCAACTAAATACGTTTTGTTAAATATAGGTCATTGATGGATCGCACCGACCAGGTGCGATTCATCAGTGGCACAGCTTAACAAAAAAAGGAATTTTCCGATCGTAAATGTGGTATAGGAATGAACTTTTCTCCTTACAAATTACTGTCAAATGAACACTGTTCACCTGATAGCCGAGTTTACATTGCGCCTCCTTTCACCTCTACGTGTGGGATGCCGTGGTTTTCATTTCACCACGACACGCAACCAAATATGTGATTGCAACTGCGAGAAGTTATCCTTCACCGACAGATAATTATAGGTATAAAGTGTTGAACTTGCCCAAGCATGTGGCTACTTTAAATCGTACGTAAGTGGTCGTATTTACGCACTATGTGGTTTACAGTGTTATTTACTATAGACGATGTCTCAAAGTGCTTCCTGCTTGAAATTTCACACCGGAAGTACATTTCTGTCGATTTCGAGAAATCGGACTGAGATTAACGTATACGATAAACCTATTTTCAGAATAAAGCGATGACAAAAATTCTATAAAATCATGTTGTCCTGCATATTGAATATATGCATGGAGTGAAATATATTTCATAAGCTTAGAGAAAGTTCTAACTTACAGCGCATAGACAACTACTCATCAGCACAGTGATCAGTGATATCCTATTTAATTCTATATTTCGTCATTACCATATAAGTGTTTTTGTTTTATTTTAGCCCGGGGAAAAGAATCATCGTTATCATTCCGTGGTTCTTGTTTATTGCAAACAACTGAATGGTCTACTTGTTCAAAAACATGTGGATTTGGTGTGAGTGAGAGAGTAACGAACGATAATGACAATTGCAAACTGACAAAGGAAACAAGACTTTGTATTGTCAGGCCCTGCAAACAAAGTGCTCCATCGAGAAAGGTATAATATGCAACAACTGTATTCAGCTTATCAACATTCTTGGCCTCACGATTTTCGTCAGTACGTGATACACAGTTCAATAACGATCGGTTTTGATTGGTTGTTGGTTTGCACCACTAGCATTAGTAGGCGACAGTTCTTTCAAAATAGTCTTTTGGACTAAGTTCAACGTCCGTTCGTTTTTTATTTCAAAGTTCAGGGCGAGTCTGACAATAGTCAATATTGTGTAAATAAACTGCGGCAGGATAATTACTAAAGGAGGAACTAAAATTTGAAACGCATTTGATGACGTCTTAAGACTTGAACAAATCAAAATGTAAAATAATCCTCCTATATCTTTTTAATAAGGAATAATTGTTAGTTGTATTTGAAATTGCGTTGTAGATGCGCTTGGGTTTTGTAATGCTCTTCAACATTATTTGTAAACTTGAGTTATAAGTCGAAGTATTAGCCGAGTGACTCGTTGAACTCCCACTTTTCTTGTAAGGTAATACGACTAATCATCTAATTAACTTTATTTCAGTTCAAACGATCATGTCGTCGAAATATGCGTCGAGCAAAACGAGTCCGATACTCTCTCAGTGGATGTATCACTGTAAAATCGTTCAGACCTCGCTATTGTGGAACGTGCCGTCATCCGGACAAATGCTGTAAACCAAGCTCAACTAAAACGGCAGAGATTGAATTCAGATGTGACACAACTCAGCCTGGAACTGACAGCAGCAGTCCTTCCAGCAGTTATATTATGAAGCGCAAGCTTATGGTAATACAAAACTGTGAGTGCGGTAAATTCTGTAGCAGTAATGAATTTGTTGGCAACTCTGTGCAGGGTCGGCTCATGGGTGACACCTATCGAGGCACGTGACCATGAAAGGAGAAAACTGCGAAAATTGTGGGATTGATCTTGCATTTTGTATACAAAGCTGTGAAATGCAGATATCTCAAAAAATTTATATTTGCCACCGGTGAAAAAAGATGGTCGTCGAAGTCCAAGAACAGCTGCAGCAACTACACTCAAGACAGGAGTAAACTCGCCGACTCCACCAATTGAGACTACTGTTTCTTTGACCCGCGTACTTTTTTCAAACAAGTTGAATTCGTATTCTTCTTCGTATTATTTGGATCGCACTTTATTTATTTACGAATTTAAAATGTTTGCAACCCCAAGGTCAATACTTTTCATGATGCAACATATATTAAATTTGGTGAAGCAAAGATTCGAGCTTTTAACCGACACGAAGATATATTTAAAAAATCCCATTCTAATGGGTCCTTGGATAATGTTTTAAAAATACCACACCAAAGTCACTTATTACTGCTGTCTCTGCATTTGGTCAACTCAAGTAGATAGTCCTATAGGTTTCACAATTTACCCAAAGTATTTTATGCGAGTCATAAGAGGTATCTGAAGAAAAATGACGAACTGATAAATAGCTTTTGCCATCGCTCAGGGCAGACACTACTAACTAAACTATACTACAGTGGTTTTGTCATATACGGAAAGCTTCCCATTTAGAGCACAGTTATTGGCACTACGTATTAAAATACCTCTTTACCATATGAGTTGTCCGTTAACTTGTTCTAAGTAAGCGTTGTTTCCAGCTGTGTAGAACGGATTACAATAAAGTTTAAAAATAAAATGCTTTTGTGTATATTCTCTTGCTCATATCAAACTGTGTTGCCCTTTCAACTCTACTTAATTTCTCCTGTGTTAATTCTACTTAAATTTTAATGTTTTGATATTGTGCGCATTCTTATATATACAGTGGAAGCCAACTTGAACGGATCACTTACCTAAAAATTATAAACAGGATGTAGAAGTTTGATATATTTTCAATACAAATTAGACTTGAAACAAAGAACTTGTTGAAAATCGAAATACGGGAAATGGTAACAGAGCATACTGTAAACAACGACTGCAGTCAAGGTTAATTTTGAGTCAAGAATGACTGGTGTATCGCGTCTCGGAAGAAAGACACGATTCACGTAGGATCCAGTCGCAAAAATAAAATAATGGTACTCACTGAGTATTGGCCAATCGCGTGACTTTCATTTTCCGTTCCTTCTTGCATCAGGTTCCTTCGTCACGGTTGATTGGTATTCTATGTAAACAAAGGCTTGTCAACATCATTAGGAGGTCGCAGGCCACAAATTCAGGTGTCAGCGAGTGAAAGTAGGCTATCACTAACTTTAAATCATTAAATGGTGTAAGTCTATAAATAGTCTGTCTGCTGAATACTATTTTACTGGATGGTAAGGAATAGTCTGATTTTCAATTCTAAATTAACTAATATAATATAGTTAGCGGCAAATGTAATTTTCTTACATGCAATTTTCAAAATCTACAAACATTTTTGAGTGGATATTCAGATCATTGTATGGAAGGTTATTCAAAATTGCGGTTTAAGTATAAATCGGATCAACGCTCAGTTGTCAATCTGAGTTGTAGGTCAGTCTTTAAATATTGACTACCGTTCACACCTGTTTCAGATGTTGCTATCTGGTATTGTATACGGATCAATAAACCTCAAGGTTAGACGGTCTGCACACAGAAGCAATATTTTATGGATTGCAATACATTTTTATGACCTTTATACTTTCTATTTCTACCATGAAATATTTCACGAAATTGTATTCCAGTGCAATTTTATCCCGGTAATGGAACGTGTTGTATATTTGCTGCAATATTGCACGATGGGTTGGTCATTTTCGGCGTGGAACTTGTGGAATTTAGTTAACCTGTGAACCTGTGT
The DNA here is from genome assembly GCA_963675895.2 of Styela plicata. NCBI lineage: Eukaryota > Metazoa > Chordata > Ascidiacea > Stolidobranchia > Styelidae > Styela > Styela plicata. The sequence continues at coordinate 1,880,307 of OZ023142.1, forward strand.
TTATTGATTACTTTATATTGGGATGTTGATGGTACCGGTGGGACTGGTGCGGAAGTACCGTAGCCTGCATTTGGTATCGTACTCGCAGCGTAAGGTATTTTGTTTACGGTGAGTCGGTGATGCGTGTTCGGTATCTAAGTCTGATGAGGATTGACAAGTATACGAATAAACTAAAGGACACGATGCACGTAAAGTTATCTCACCGATGCATTGCGTTGCGTTTCGGTAAGCAAACATTAATGGCAATACACGTTTGCATTACTTTGCGTTAATTGTATTCAAAATCCAACAAGGCGCAAATGCACGCAACGAGCCCACTCTGTTAACTAGCATAGCAAACCGTTCGGTTGAAATAAAACAGACCTAGAAAAAAAAAAAGCAACCTACGCATACGTGTATTGTGGCCTTTACTGAGATAACTTACCGTCACCAAGAAATCGAATCGAATGCTTTATAGGCATGCGTGGTGGGCCGTATCGGTACTGGCACTCTTTGATATTGTGATCAGTGGTATGACATTTTTATTGGACGACATTATAGCTTAAAAAGTACGGTACCGTAGGTTTGGCTCCCCAGAAATGGCTAGTTCGGCCTCCGTTTTTGCATCGCGCGCTGTGCTCCATGAACTAGATTCCACATGAGCACACACAATTCTTTTTTGGTGCATGTGTTTTAGTCTAGCTATAAATTTGCCAAATAAACTCTCTCATTCACTCTTTCCAGCCTCCCACAACAATATTCTTACAATTACCACTCGATTCCCACAGTGACTTGGGCTCGTGTCGTGGCCGCACGACGATACAAAACCTGCGGTCAGTTTAAATGCGACAATACTTCGGTTGAACTCACTTCTGAGTTTGGAAATAGCAGTTTGGACGTGGTATTTCTTTCTTATGGAAGTTTGCTTGATCACCCTCGGTGATAAACTGTAAATATTCCACGAAGGACTTGCGAAGAACAGCAACGACTGACTGACCGCTACCTAGCCAAACCATCAAAACATGATTACAGAACAGGCCGTCATGATCGATTAAATTTGTTTAGTGGAATCATGTAACAGTGAATATGACACAAATTTGTAGAAACAATTTTGGATGGTATTAACGAATATAAGCTCATCATTGATAGGTGTGCATCAAAATGAAACGCATATATTGTTGAAGAAAGACTATATCTTGTAGAAATAGGCTTATTAACGGGTCAAATTGTGATAATTTTATGCGCCGGTATCCGTATTTTATGCGCCACAAATGTATTCGTGTAATATTGTACTGGTAGTGGAACGCGCCCGAGATGGCTGAATTAGTTTTGCGTATGTTTTACTAAATTTGTATTTATGATGCACCTACAATCAAAGATTGTGTTAAATACCACCGGGAAAATGAGCAATACAACCGTACCGGTAGGTGGAGGTGCGACACGACAAATTCTGGCTGTAAAACGAGATCAGAGGCGTATCCACCATCTAGAAAGGATGGTCCGCGGTAATTTCAGCGATAATATCTTGCTATTACGATTCGATGGTCACGATTTCTCTTCCCATCCATTTTCTTTATAAATAATAACTTGTCTCAATGTTTTTAATTTCTACAACGAAGCTGTGAAAATGGAGTTAAGTATAAACTTGTTTAAGCTTGTAACACAAAGGTAATGGAAGATAGGAGCAGTAACCACTAGCGTATTTAAAGGGCAGCAGTAAAGCAGAATTTTTATTTTTTTGACTGTGGTATCAATTGTGACGTCATGAAATTTTTTGAAATTTGCTCTCTCCTTCTCAAGGTTTTAAATACGACATTGGGAGCAACTGCAACATATAGACAAAATTGTAACCACGAGAAAGATGTAAACACACTCGATCCCAAATTTCCAATTATTAGGTAACAACAACGGATTACTATGACATTTTACTCGAGTTACAACAATCATCAAAGCACTACAGCGATTTAGGGATGAGTCTTCGGACTAGTGCCACGGTTTTTCTTTCTGTCTCTTTTCCTTTAAGCAGAGCTTAAATGGAGTCGATCTTTGCTTTTGTGGTATGAATAAACTTTATCTCTTTTATTTCAAGGAAATATTTTACCATCAAATTATTTGGTAAGTTGTATACACAGTTCTTATTATTTGGTTTTTGCCTTTTAAGTTTTGAAGAAATTGAATCCAACAATTATCAACTCAGTTCGCATATAAGTGGCCCGGTATAGGGCCTTGTTCAGGGTGATTCACTCAAATGAGTGACTGTGAAAAATAAAATAAAATTTGCTAAAGCGGAGGATGATATTGCCTTTTGTCAGACTGGTGTCTATAACCGAACTGTTTCAGCGTATTTTGATCCAATCTTTTTAAGCAACGGCCTAAGCGTCGTGCTCCATCAGCGGGTGATTCTTGAATTAGTTTGATCAGTATTTTTTTGACTGGGAAAGGTGAGTGCTCATTTATGAGCACTCAGCAGGTAATTGGCACACGAATCTATCGTCATCAAAGCGGTTGTCAAAATAACGGGAGTTTTGGTAATACCGGATGATGCACCAATTGTCATACTTGAGATGTGATAAAACTTGCAATTGATGTTGAAATTCGCTCATAATTTAAATAATAACAGAAAATCTACAAATAGTTCGTATTGATCGTACGTCAAACATTTCAAATGCGCGTGCAACCGCAATTTCGAAAATGTTGAAATTGTAATTTATGGTAATTGTTGTACTTGTGAATGCCAAGGGTACAACTATTTTAGATATTTTATCATCGGACCGTAAATCCAGTTTTGTCGTAACGAAAAATTTTCGTATTGTGAATTAACAAAAATCAACTTTGAAGATAAGAATCTTTCTCGATTACATGACCATGAAATTTTCCGAACATTATTATTTTATTAAAACACTTATTTTTTTATAATGTCACATCTTTGTATCTTTTTCACTTTTGTTTGGATGCAGTTAACGATGTTATCCACCTGGTGGTGTAATGTGATGTTTTTTGGAAATGAAATTTCTGCTGAAAATTTTGTTGCGCCTCGCAAGTCGTGACTGCAAAGATCATTAATGCAGCACATTTTTGTACTTTTTAGTTATCTTGTTTGGTCGGTGATGGTTTAATCCGAAGTAATGCTATCGGAAAAGGTAGGTAGGAATACTGCAACATCCCTGCCAAACACCAAATCGGAAAAAAATTGTCAAAACAACTTTTGTGTCACTGGAGGATCACGTCGATAAGACGCGGTCGATTGGTTGCGCAGGCTTAATAAAACAAGATTTTAGATCGAGAACGCATAGTTGTGCTCGAATTAGAGATTTAGTTTTATCAAGCATGTGTCGCAGAAAACTTCACAACATATTCGCCTTTCTGATATTTCTATATAAAATGGGTAAAAAAAGAATCGTTTTCTTTAATATATTTTCACTAGCGCAATTCCCACCAATTCACTTGTTGATCAATGAAAAAAATTAACTAGAAACGAAACATGAATATTTAAATTCATAAAATAAAGAAGAAATCACGACCAACACATTGAATAAACCCTTATTAAAAGCTGTTTTAATTGATATAAAGTATCTAAGATACAACTCATTTGACACACAATTTGCTATCCACTTGCTAAGGACTGTTTATCTTCTAAATCAGAACTTTTTCAGTGCATAATGCGACATACTGATCAGCTATGTCCAAAAATGTGCGGGTACAATACCCGCCTAAAGACATTTTGTATGGGTGTGCAGTTAAAAATTGTCATTTCAATTTTTTCAAACTATCAACACTAGGTGTGGAAAAGGTCAAAGGAAAGCAATTTTAGCCGTTCTATTTTTAATTTTAAATGACACGTGTAGTTTTGAAAATGCAGCTCTCGTTAACGTCATCACGGTGACGCAAATATAACTTCCATTCGACGTCACAGGAAAACTTGTCTGTAAAGCGTTCCTTGTATAACAATAGCTGTACCATATTTTTTCTTTCATTTTGTAATTAACGCGATTAAGGAAAGTCCACAATGTAGGAAAAAGCTGTGATTTTTATATGGCAATTTAAACTTTTGAAACAAATCGTTTGCTTACCGATTTGACAAAAGGACACTCGAATTTGATGCTTTATAAAACGATTTTTCTTTCAACCATGAACGATCTACTTCACCTTCAAGTATTTTTCCACCACAATGACGTCATCGAGTAATCGGATATTTTTTGTTTAGATATTGGAATGGAAAGAATGTCGTTAACATCAAGATCTATTTACGCACTGCGAAGTGGCTCAATCTATAATATTTTTTTTTTTTTTTGTAATAGCATAGCGGTTATGCTAAAGTACAGGGCATTTAATCAGTTGTGTCTATTTTCCAATCAGAAATTTAATTTTTTTATACATGTGTCACGGAAGAACCGTGCCTCGGCAACGTGATCCATCGAGAACACGTACTTAACAAAAGACGTTACTACGTTTTTCGTGCTGGGTTATAACCTATTTGTTTATTTCTGTTTCAGCTACCCAAAAATGCCTAGTCGAAGATTTACAAGATGTGTCTAATGCTTGGTGATTTCGAAAACGAATTGCATTTATTTCTATCAGAAATTTATTTTGAAAAAACATGGGTCAGATGTATCATAACAAAAGTTTTGGCAAACTTGTCCCGATTCATATGGGCCAAACGAAAGGGAAAATATTTGAAAACGATTTTATGAAACAACAATAACTGCATGTACTGGTTTAGGCTCGTTAAAATGAGATTATCTTGACCTAATGGGTTTCGCATTATATTAAAGTATTTTCTGAATACTTTAAATTGCGAGATCGTATTATTAGAATAAATCATGAAGTTGAAAGCAGCCGTCAAGTTTTGATTTAACTAAAGAAAATATCCAGGTCTCAGAGTTATAAGTGTCAGTATTTCAAGTATCGTCGGTATCGTCCCAATTTGGAATATCGCTACCGATACCATAAGACAAAGTTCTATTGTCGTATATACACTTGCGTATTATACCGGTTTGAGAATATTTACGCTTTCTGTTTATTTCTCAGACGTTTCTAGAAACATCTACAAGATATAAATCAATATTTTTAATCTTTGGATAAATTTTCCGTGTGCTGACGCCATAAAAACACGTGTAACGGTTATGATAAGACGACAGTAACAGATTTTCTATTGCCTCATATTATGTCAAACATGATCGGTGAATTAATTTTTGAAACACAATTTTTGAAAAATTTTCGTAGTAATCATGACCGATATGGATCAAAAACAAGACTGCTTAGTGTGATAAATGGGAATTTTTGACTGCAACCAAATTATGGTCTTTGGAGAAAATCGAAAGAATATTGTTTTCATGCAGAAAAATATGTTTATCAATTGTCTAATCTGTTCTTACAATATAGTGAGTTTTGTTTTTACTTTTTACCAATTTCCACGCAGTGCAGATTTTTAGCTTTTGTGGCGTGTTTTGTCGTGTTAGCAGTTAAAAACCACGACCTCTCGTGCAGATACCAGTTTCTAATTGGGGTGAAGGAATTAGGTTATCGTATTTCTCATTTTTCCTATGCATGGACCTGGTTGTGCGGTATTATCAGCCTACACCAATTTTTAAGTAAAGTGATCTTAATTAAGATACTGCCCAACACTTGTCTAAATCAGTGACTTAATGTGATTAGATTCGATAGCATAATTCTATGACACCCGAAGCTAATTAAGACTTGAGCTCACAAATTGATACGCACGGGCCGACCAGAAAAATAAACTTATAAAATGCGCGTGATAACCAATGTGGCAAACTTTTTTGGTATTCGTTTTAATGATAAATACCACCATGCGGTCATCAAAATCAATCCCAAGTTGTGAAAGCTGTTGAGATGTGCGTGGTCACATCTTTCCAAGCAATATTCCATGTTGCCGAAATGGACCGGGTCTTGGATTTCTTAAAGTCGAATTAAACAAATTAGTGGATTATACCCATGAAGTTTTGTATGTCTGTCCAGATCAGAAAAATTTTAGTGTACATATGTTTCATCAAGTATTAATCACTGATGGACGCGCCGCAAAAATAGGTAAATTATTACTAGGTAACCTACTTTTACTTTCGAAACTAGGTAGTACACGGATTAAAAAATACGTGAAGTAGGCGATTGTCGTTTAACTGGATTTAACGCATGTTTAATAGATTTGAAGACTAAAGTCGTCGAATAATTTTGAAAGATTTTTACATTGGAAATATAATTTACTTAGTTTTTTTTTTTATACTAGGTACCTAGTTTAAAATAGGGTAAATTTACCGAATAAATTTACTAGGTCAAACTTCAAATAGAAAACTCAGTAAAAGTAGGGAAATCAGATATCAGTGAAATTAAGTAAAAGTACTTTGAAAATAAACTCTGTACTTCGACCTAGATTGGCCGACACTAATGGAGTTCCCTTAAAATTATATTTTTTTTGCAAATGAAAGGTCACGTGTTTCGCACCGATAATCCGACTGAGGCATATGTGATAATATAGTATCTCTAAGAATAAATTTGAAGTGAACAAAATTGTATATCGACACAAAAAACAGATGTACAATGCCATATCAAACGTGTGCACTTCAAAACGTGAAATTTCAGGCAATACTCGATAAATATGGTTTTCAGTATCCCGTGCGTTAACATTTAAAAATAGAAACCTTCAAATTTTGTAAATTGAAAATCACACCAAGTCATCTTATCTTGTGGTAACCTAAGAGTTTTAAAATACGTTTACAAAATACTTTGAAATCAAGTGCATAAATTAGGTGCGTAATATCGTCGCTCAATTTACAAAACAAAATATGAATATTGCATTCACTTAGTAAAAATTATTTATGCTAACGGTTTGATACCGCATTTGTTTTCAACATTGCTAACTCAATCACAATTTAGGGAATTTTCTACTTAACAGGCTTGGTGAAAAAGGTTTTTTGACCGCGCCTCTCACCTTTATTGTTGTGTTTGAAAACATGAGCATATCATATTTCATAGAATTATAGACTTTACAGGTTTGTCAGGAGTTAAAGTCTGTTTACTGGTCGTGCCATAGAATATCAAATATAAAAGCGGTATGTTTTGGCACACTTTAATAAAATTTTGTATGCCGTCAAACTTTTTATTGAAGTTCACTCCAAAGCGAGACCGAAAGCAGTTCTAAAAAGACATCAACCAACAGACACTTATATTCAAAAGTCTACTACAAAATGTAGCACCAGCAAATACCTCAAACAATACTCGGGGCCCGCTATTCGCGAGACTCCATAATCTTGTCGCAAAGCAGTGAAATTCATACAAACGAAGGGAAAAGCTATCCCTGAAAGTCCGTTAACGAAAATGAGAGAATTCGTTTTTCGCGAGAAAACTGTTTTCTATTTCTAAATATGGAAAATCCTGTTCTAGAATATCTGCTAACAAACTCGCGAGGTCGTGGTTAAGGAATAGAATCTGTTGTCACAAACCAACCGGCTGTCAATTTTGTGAATTTGACAAAACCATTTTAGCAGGAATCATCTTTAGTGAACATCAATTGAGTGCTGGCATGCTCAAAATGCTTCACTGTAACGATATCGACGTAGCGCCTCCAAAATTGCAAATGCCCTTAACCAACTTTTTTTATGATTACTGCTGTCACTGCAGCATATAGAAGTCGTTGGACCAATGGGGAATAGAGATTTAAGTTGGACCAATATAGGATAAGAGATATAATAACCCTCGCGTACTCGTGTTAAATTCCACCAGTAGGCTACAATATCGTCTGCAGTTTATGAACAAGTCCACTTACAGTACGTGGGAGCTGGAAGGAGTTATGAGCAGCAGCATCGACATAAGAAATTTCTTAATTACCACGAATGAGGCATAGGATCAATTCATTGCCAAAGTCAAAATATGCACTGTCCTCGGCGGCGCGAGCTAACAGTGATCAACGCCTAACAAAATATTTTCGATTAACATTGTTCTGGCTCGGATATGTTACTTGTGTAATAAACAGGATATGACAATCCCTCTTTTTGCGTCGAAACCAATCCCGTAAAGGGTGTATATGCCGATACCAATACTTCCTTAATCATAAATGCTAACATAGCCGGTCTCGATCGATAATATGTCAATACTTGTGTAGCAACACAGAAAAAGTTCACTCTTCTCCGAATATCACCAATTCGGCGGGACAAAACCTGCCTCGTACTTATGACGTCATGAATACGACACATTATCTTCTGGCTAACACAAACAACAGGCGTTGAGCATGAAATCACGCCGCGAGAAATATTTAATTTAAACAAGGAGATACGGATTTGTTGGAAATGCCAATATCACCATACGATGTGCTGTTGCATCTCTAGACATAAACATCCGTACATTGTATAAAGCACTCTTATTACAGATAATCATGCTGTTCAACAAATAGCTTGGATTTAAATTTAGAACATCGGAAGTTTTTGAAAACAAATGAGCAATGCAATTCTACCGAATAAATTTGAGAATTATTTCCGCAATCATGCATTGTTGAGTGTGAGACATCGGTAGGGGCATCTGTAGTAACAATGCCTGACAAACTATAAACTTGCTTTTGCAAATACATTCGGAAACCAACAATGAATCGCAATGAAAACTGTCAGAAACTGCTTGGTTTTTTCATCGAATAAGGCAATAATCTAGATTCAAATTGCAATGTCTCGTTCCTGCCAGTCAGTGAACCCGGAAAGAAGGACGTTAATATCCTATCGAATCACTCAATGTCCTTTCCAGCCAAGGTATACACATAAACAAATGTGAACGTGACGAAATGTTGTAGTAGAAAGAACTCGATTCTCGCAATGAAAGTGGAAGCGGATTTGTATTTAATTTATTGAATATATGCAGGCTATATCCATTGCACGGTAGGAGTTGTTTGGGTTGCTGCTAAATGTGCCAAATAGTTGATAATAAAAGCATATACAGACATAGAACCAACCAAATCCCTTTCAAACCCCTCATAATTAACGAAACAGAAGTCATACTTTTTATAAAAAAAAAAAAAAACATATTGCATATTTTTAAACTTTAACAGTCTCGCGCTCCATTGCCAATAATAGTGATGTAGTCAAACAATGTCTGGTGAAACGATTTATATAGCTCAATCGAGAACTAATCTATTAGGTAATGACCTAGACGCATTTGGCACCACGATTGGTGACAAAATTGGTATGCTTATGCTGTCAATGATTTAATGGAAAGATTGTCAATGTCCCACCCAGTCAGAAATATTTCGTTCACACGGGTTTTTGTAGAAGTCACTGATGGATCGCGCCGAAGGGGCGCTGTTCGTCTGTGTCTCAGCCTAATCATCAATTTTATTTTGTCGAGCATACGGCAGACCTTAGATAGTTGTTCAACGCACCAAAAAGGTGGATCACAAAAGATAACAAAATTAATCAGGCCATGCGTATGTGTTACAATAAAAATCATAAATACAAAATTCTCTTATTTAACATGTTATTTTTTTAACTTTAGCGTGTTTTGTGCCACGTACTTAAGTCATCAAAGATACGCCCGTTTCAGTTCGATTAATAGAACAAGAAATTCCTGTTAAAATAAATAACGTAAACTACATGATAATCCGAAATGTTATCATCATATAACAAGTTACTGAGTGTATTATCGCGGTGACCAGTAAAGCCTATGTTGCATTTCCCCTCAAGTTTATATAAAAATGATTAAAAGGGTTTTGTGAAATGGTATAATACTTCTGCTCAGATGAGTGCTCAGTTGAAATTTAATTTCATTTTTGCTACGTTTTTTCAAACTCAAAAGCAATCCAATACGCCATTTTTGATTAGAACTTACACAATCCAGAGTCTTGACTTAAATGGAACTAACGACCATTGATATGCAAAGCGTTGCAAGAAAACACATAAGCCGTCGGCTGGATCATCTAAGCGCAGAACATTTGATAGGGAACTAAATTGGTGTAGTTGAGTAGCGAGTTGCATCAGTCTTGGTGCCTGTTAAGTATTTACCGCGTCTTTACCTCCCTCGCCTCTTACAACGTGTAGGAAATACGTTATATCAACCATATACCCGTGCACGTGGCAAGATAGGGGTCCTGCACCTACGTCATAACATATATAAAAAAAAACTTGGGGAAGGCAAAAAGCGTACCGTATCACCGCCGAAACCGTACACAAACGCCTCGCACACTCGGTTCATGAATTGAATGGGCTGTTTACTGCCGTGAATAAGTGTATAAATATAATAGCTAATCTATTCCGCATACTAACTTGGCAAACAGGCAAAGGAAGCCCTTAAAGTAGCAGCCTGCCAGCGAAGCAATTTTACTTTTTGCCCTCAAAATATGGCATTACTCGAGCCCTATTCTAGATGCGTTAGATATAATACACGCCTTTGCGTCATATGTGGACCGCAAGATAGTGTATGTTCCTGGTCTTTCCAGACTAAGCCGACATTTTAGTTCACCTCGCGACCCATCATCAGGCGACGATCCGATTCTACCTACCTTGACCAAGCTTTCCAAAAGTTTACGTCAGACAAGGGTTGGACCGATATGTCTGACGAATGATATTTCGGCACAATATTTTATCTTCTGATGTTATTATGTTATTAACCACATGTGTGTATTGCGATACTTGGAATTCGACTTTGTTATTTACAAAACTAAAAATATCATTGTCAAACATGTTCAAGTGAACAAAGATGTCAATTTAAATTCTGTGAACTACTGAGAAGAGGCATCACTCCACCGTTATATTTATGGTTCTGTGTTTACCCATTCATTTAAAAAAAACAATTCTTTAATAAGGTTTGTCAAGTATGTGTCAATGATGGATCGCACCATTAAGGTGCGGTCCATCTGTGACGCATGTTTGACAAAATAATTTGTACCTCTATTCTTGAGGTTTATCAGTCATTGTATTGAGAGCATCTACTCAGAAGTATTTCAATTAATACATCATGGAACTTAGGATATCGACAAGATACTGATAATATTGAAGAAAAGCATGTCTTTTTTGTCGCTCATGATGATATTTAGAAGTGCCAAATGCAGCACGGGAATGAAGTGAAAAATATTTGGATTCGGATATAATAGAATTTTAGGTGGAGTTTCAAAAAGTATATGATAGTCAAGAATATTTAAAAATACTCAAGCAAGACACTGAAACATTTTAAACTACTCAAATCATATTTAAAAAACTCGTAATCTTAGAAAAAAATATTCGATTGCAATAAATTTATAAAACTGAACAGTTCCAGAAATTACAGAGATACCAAACCTAATTGAAAAAGCAAGCCTTTAGTTAACTGCAAAAAATATGCATCATAGCCATAGTACTACATACCCTACAAAAATGATAGCCGAATAATTGACGAAACTTTTGACGCCAACTATTTATCACGCGCTAAATTGAAGGGCGATGTCATCTGTTCTTTGTCACAAATTAGTCTAGATTTTTGTGACTCATGTCTTTATTTAATAAACCGTATCATGTTGGAGAGTAATTTTGAGCTCTCTATGGATTTCCTAAAATTTATAAAACACGATCCAGTCTAGACTTCCAATGCCCGGGAGATTCATAAAAACCAATTCACATTTCACTTTGCCCTACTCCAAACTTAAATATGACCGAATTAGCACTTATTTTCTTTTTTTTTCAATTAAATTCACACATTACAATTCCACACGAATGGATATTTCGACCACCCGCAAAGATCCAGTTTTTAAATCTAATAAATATCTTTTAAGCCATGAAGGTTATGTAATTATCATTTTACCACGCATGAACTTAGACATTTTTGAATATTTGTTAAGTTGAGAAATATCCTTTAATGTATGGATTACCATTCTGATGTAATCGTAGAGAAACAGGAGTCAGTTAAAAGACTATTGCTTTATGTGCAAATTCAAACACGGGTGCAATAGATAGAGACTGTTAAATAAAAAAATCGTGTTAGGACAGAAAAATTAAGATAACATTGCAAATGGTTTACTGTTTTGTTGAGCAGAAACTAAAGATTACTTGCTCAAAATATTTTTGTGGGTTACTCATAAATCAGTTTGGTTTCTAGGCGTTTGAATCAATTTGAATAATTTGTCATCTGATCTTAAGTATCCAGCTCATGCCACACACGAGCACACACTGATCGACCGACATTCCGCCCTAATTTAATTTTCGAGTTCCTGTTTTTTTTTATATGACTAATAATAGAAATGATAGAAAGCTTATTAAAAACCGGAAAAAAAATTTGATCAATATTGAAATCTGAACAAGTGTGTGTCTATCCGCCAGCATACACCACCGCTCCTTGTCGAAAATTAAATCGCTTTTCAGACCTTTTCACAATGTATATAGCCAATGAATGAACATATAACAGCACAACATATTAGTAACTATAACTAGTGGACTTAGAAAGCGTTATGAAATGATATGCGCACCGCAGACCAACCAGGAAAAAAATCGCACAGCGGCCTTTTGACTGCTATAAAAATAGGCAACAGTTCTGGAAGTTTTACCCAGATTCACGATAAAAAAAGCAACTTGGAATCATTTTTTTCTCGTGGTAACCATTATGACGTTATTTTTTGTCACATCTTTTTATTTAGTTTTGATTACCTCCGTTTTCAAGTTCCCAAATACACCCCCTACGCAAAGTATATTTAATGTAACATTAGCATGATCCAAATATGTGTTAAAACAGTTTTGCGGCCAAGTCTCCTGGACTTTTAAAATAAAATTTAGGTATTGAAAAGTCATCTTTGTGATACGGATTGCATCATTGGCAATCCCTCAAATTGTTGTCATGGACTTAATATAGATCTTTATTCTCTCGATCTATATAGTAATTATGTAAAAAATACCGCCAACGCAACTTCGATATAAGAGAATTTATGCCGGAAAACAAACATATTAAAACGATCCGAGTAAATAGTAGAAATTGAGATTTAATACTTCGCAAATAAAATGAATTAAAAGTTGGTATCATAAAACTTATTTTAATCGAAGCTTGAATAATAATTGTATTCGAATTGCCTCGTAAAGGTTGTTGTAAAAGTTCCCAAGGAAATTAAAATAAGCCAATGTACTTACTATTTGTGAAAATTACATCATACGTATGGGCATATCACAGATGTGGAATTGAGACACAAAGGATTTTAACTGTATTGCGATTCATAATTAACGGAGTTGCCACACCACACTTTAACAATACGGCAATAAAGTTTCTCAAAATTACGTAAAAAGGGGAATTAATATACGACATAGACACGCAAATAACAACGTGGTCGTCGTCCACGTAAATATTCATTCACAGACATCTAGGAAATACACATTAACGCCTTTTTAAGAGCACGGCGAAGACTTCATCAATACAAGTATATCAGAATTTTCGTATGTGAACCACTTATGAACCGCAACTCGGTTGCGCAATTCATCAGTCCCCCAAACCCAATAATTTTGTAGTGGCAAACATTATTGCCTGGTTTTATTGAATAAAACGAAATTATGATTTGTTTACCCAACATACCCTTTATAGTAGGGCTTACGAAGAAATACCGGAACGTAATTATATTAGTAGTCAATAAGCCATAAATAGATTGGTAACAATCGGTCCCAAGTAATATTGCGTCACATACGTAGGCGATGAAATAAGCGGTGTATCAAATATAGAAATGATAATTATTACTTTTGATGTGCGCGAGTTACACGCAATTTTGGATTTTCTCCAGTCTGATGTGTCAACGCTGGAAAATAGATTGGAATTTAACTGGCGGATGTATGAAATCCGGTATTTTTTAAAGAATAGTTTTACTGACTATGAAAGTTTGACTTGGAAAACAATTTGAGCTACTTGATACCAGTTTATGGTACACGCTCAAACCAAAACGGGATCTCAATCAATAGAGAGTGTAAAGTTCATCGCTCTCACATGGTTGATACGGAACAAATTATCTAATAAAAAAAGACACGAAGTTACATCGCCGACATTGTCTTGAATTTTCACTCCTAAAGCATAAAATTAAATTTGAGGTTTACAAATGGCGAATATATTTTTTTCAGTTCATGCTTACAATAGGAATAAGACTTTTCAATTCCGAACATTTCCTCAATTTTATCTTTATTCCAGAATAATACTCAAAATAATGCTACCTAAATAACATTTACAGATATGGAGAATATTTGACGATATTGCTCAGATTTGTTGACGATTACGAAGGTCCGGAATTTTTCTTTGTAGAAAACTATATTATTTGGTTGAAAGTGACATAAAATTCTCTACAGCATAACGTAAAATGTCCCTTTAACCGGCGTACAGAGGGCACTATAGTCATAGCCAGCAATTTTCCAGTTGTTTGGATCTGTTATTAAAAGCAACAAACGGAAAAATCCCGTCAAGTTCGACTTCAATTCACGCTTTTCTGAACTACATACCAAGTACGCCAACAATTTTATTGCTTTAGTACAGCTGGATGTTTTGGGATAAAAATGTCATCGCAAACCCGTTATTTGTCTAAAAATAAATCAAAGCTAGTAATAATTTTGTTCCGGGTATTAGTAATTTTAATAGTAGCTTGTAAAACATAACATTACAGAATGTTTAAAGCCGTATGATAAAAATCTTATAGCTTTAATGGAATTTCGTAATAATTGAAGCCGACTTGAAACTAAAACTATCCACTAATGTTTAGAAAAAAGACTCCTTTAATACTATAATAAGCAAGTTTATGCTGGCAAATATTACTTCATAGACGCATGTTTTTCCAATGTTCAATTTTTTACCTGCATCATCAATAGAGAAAATCCCACAATATTGAAATTCTAGTTTGTTCTTACTAATTCAGCCACAAGTTCATTTGACTAAACGAAGTATCTGTTGGTTCAGGTGTTTTGTGTCGTTTGTGGTGAAATAAAAATTTTCAAGGTCAGATGGATAAAATTAATTATGATTACTACAATGACAGGATTTGTTGTCACTCAGTGAGAAAAGAAAGAAAATTAACAATTACATGACGTTTTGTCGTAAAGTAAAAAGTATAATGTACAAAGCACGACAATCGTCCTACTTTTTAAACTCAGTACCAGGTCTTTTTGATAATTTTTATATTAATATTTTATAATCAAAGATTGCATTTTGTTTTGCAAGTTTTGATAACAAAACATTGCTAATGGCTGCTTTGGGAGTAAAAAGATCATAATTTTATATAAACATTCGTGTACGTTTAAAAAAATTAAGAATAAATACAAGTGTGCGAACGATATTATTATTGAAGAGAAAATACTTGCTCCTCACACTTGAAAACTACGAGAACTTGCTTAACAAAACGATTGTATGAATTTACGCTCTTAGACATGGGGTGTGAATTGAAATTGCATCTTATCCAAATAGTGCCCATAAATTGAAGAGACAGACTTCGACTATTCTCCCGATCGGTAGTAATCTTGATAGCAATGCCAATACCTAATGTACCATTCCCGTAACCTTTATGTGAATGAACCAGAGAGTGATAACTCTTTCCACTTTATATCATTTCAAAAATAGCCCTCCCGTTAGACAAATATCATGGTTAGTAATAGCATGAATCACTCATTTTACCAGTTCGCATGATATCGCAAAATCGTATCATATGTTTGCAAAGTAGGTATGCGAGATAAGTGCTTTAATCCAGCCAGAATAAACTACTGAAACATCTTGTCGTCATTCTCGATATTTTGTATAATTAGTGAGAAATGTGTTGATTGTAATTTGCTGATTCACTGAAGGATTTGGGATGTACGATATTGGGATGTCAACTTTTAAAAACCGAGTTGGATACTTCTCCAATTCGGTTGAATTACCTAGAGTATGTGAATCGGTACAAATTAGGGAATTTGAGCGATTGGATTCATCGTATATGTTAAAGTATACGTTAAATTTCGCTGATTTTCGCCGTTATAAAGAGAGTTAGCGGACAATTCATTGAATAAATCTTATAAACTTCTTGAGTAGGATTAGATTCAGGAAGATTCGATTTGAAATTGTGTAAATCGAGATTCATTTCGAAAATAAAAGTATGACTGACAAACTTGTTTTCGAGCCTTTCAAATATTAAAATGTGCCGATACTACAAAATAAGTCTCCGATCCCACCGATATTTTAATTGTCCGATACTTACCAATACTTTGCAAATTCCAACCAATATGCATTTCAAGTTACAGAATAAATTGTGAGAATCCGAATTTCGAACTAGTGTTCTTTACTTGATCAAGTTAGGTTTTCCTATGTTGATTCTGCAAACATTTCAATAAATATGTTTTAAAAAAGTTCAAAATATGAGAAAAGACTACAAAAAGAATGAATAATTTTTTTTATTTTTTCTCAATTTTTTTGTACAATTTCGCGACATATGCGTAATCAAATACCAGTGCGTTAACTGCTGAAAGTGCCTAAAAGATACACGACTAGACTAAATATATCAGTGGTTATGGAATTAATAAGCAATTTAATACTTTAAAACCGGAGTTGAACTAATACCGGACGAATATAATGGGCAAGTCAGGATATGGAATGAAAACAAGAAAAGTATTACTAACATTCGGTAATATAATGAAAATCGTATTTCAATATATTAAAATGTATACAATGATATCATCACAAATAATTCATTCAGTTATAAACCATCAATGCACTATCACTTCATCGAAGAGGTACCAGGCTGGCTCATACCACAGAAAAAACAATTTCTGTAGCTTTTAAGACATACCTTACTATGCAGGGAATATCGACAAAACAGAAGGAGGCTTTAAAGTTGCTCAAAAAACCCCTATTTGGCCGATTTGGGACTAAAACATCTATTCTAAACATTTAGAATGAAACTCTGTACATATCTTTGCATTCAGTTCGTAACATAGAAGCGATTGTTTGTTGTATCTATTCACGAATATTTACACATACGTATAATGCTATTTATTTAAAAATGCGTTTGGGTCGTCGACGATATGCCATAACTAAAACGATTGAAATAAATACATTCATGTTTTGACTAAATGAAAACACTAAGATAGTAAATACAAGCAGTTTCTAAAAAGAAATTTGAAGCCATAATTGAACTTCCCACACCAAATAAATCGAAAAAAAATTAATTAGGAATCTATCAAGCTTCAAGCTTACGAAGTCCAAACAAACATTTAGGACGATTACAAATCGATTATAATCGTAAACGTTGTAATCGGTATTTCAAGTTGTTTGCAAAACTAATATCGCCTTTATTATAAGTCGATGACACTTGAAATTTTATAAACAGAAGTGCAAACAATGGAGCGAAATTTAGGATAACTCGGTGGGTAAGGAATTTATTTACTTTCTAAGTTTTAAACAAAGCTGAAACAATCCAAAGCTAATCGAACAATTTTGGAATTCCGACTCACCCGCGTGGAATTCTGACGAGGTAGTCAAGAAATTTGGTCAGCTGCGTTCTAGTGATGTGCAAAGAATTTTAACTTAATCACAAATTTTCCCGAAAATATGTTTTGAATAAGTATGAATCAATGATGTATCGCGCACCTGTGGCGCGGTCCATCTGGGACTCAAGTTTGACAAGATAAACTTTGACGAATATGACGGGTTTTATGAAATTTTTATGAGGTGAAATATGTGAGACATGTAGATACGATTTATATTTAGAAATAAACCAAATTAAACTTGTAATAAATCTAGCATTAAGGACTTTTTTGGTAATAGATATTAAAAAAAAAATATGTATATATATATATACCCGTAACCTAGTGGTATATACGATTGTATGGCAAATTCCAATTGTCGTCAGACTGAACTCCATTACATATTTTGAATTCTTTATTGGACATAAGATTTTATTTTACCATATGGGAAAGATGGGAAAGAAAAGCCAATAGTACGGCTTTGCCATGCGAAGAAGCACGATCTCTCGCCTCGAGCAGATATCATAGATCAAAGTCGGTTTCATATTTCCTGTGTATAGACATGATTGGTGGAGGAAGCCATATACAGCATTTACGTGACTCACTCTATTCCGGTTATGAATACAGCAATCCTCTCGCATATATCATCTCTCCCGATATTAGAACAGGTGTCAAGACGATTGTCGATTCAAATCTCTTGGTGTATTTCAAAGGCTTTTACCCACTGATCTAACCCGGTCTTCATCTATAGAACAATGTGTATATTTGTAAATCTATATAAGTTATACAATACCAAGATTAACAACGTTTTAAGTATGTTACATCCAGGTCTTTCTTGGGAAATATCATATTATAATTTCCAAAAAGAAGAAATTTAATCATTTCCGTTTCGTATAATCTACGTCATTATAAATTCTTGATAAATTCCTCAACTCATTCTAATAGACTTTGTCACAATGGAATAGCTGGGAAATGATGACGTAAATAACAATATTGAGTAACGAAGTTATAGGAATACAAAAGTCCGATCCCCAGGAGCAAATATTTGGTCATCTGGGACCATCAGGTTGTTTTCAATATTCTCATTATGAATGACAAGTTTTCTCATTACTCAAATTTGTTGTTGACGTTTTCTATTTCTGAAATATTGGTGAAGCCACAACCGCTATTTCGTCACATTGAGTGATTGAAATCTTATCGTAGCCGAAAACATTCTGGAAGCGTATTTTGTGCGGTCCATCTGTGACTGATGCTTGATGAAAATGAAATTAATGATTAGCATTATGGTCGTATTTTTATCTCGGGAAAGTTTTTTAGAAATCGTCAGTATTACCCGAAAAAAATGTTTGCCAATTTTAGAAATTTTTTATTCATTTTCAAATCTAAACTCTAAACACGAGTCATTGTGGTTAGGGAATTGTCATTTTAAATTTCTACTAATTTGGAATCTTATCCACAAAATATTTTACAAAACACACTTTGAGCACGGACCAGGTTCATGTGGGGCTCATGCTCGGAAGTTTATTAATGACTAAAGTAACTTCATTCTGTAAGCCAAGTTCATGGTCGGCGAAATATTATGTTGAACTGCGTTGTACAGTAATGAAAATTCTGTATAAATATCTTATGCAGTTTCCACCCAAAATACAGCAACGATTAGGTGAGAAACATAATAAAATAACATTATTATTTTACGCTTCTTATATGCGCCTTTTTCCGGTCTTGAATGCCAATAAAAAAAATTGCCGCATATTATTGAAATAAATATTTAACAATACAAACAACAATAAGAATCAGAAACTACGGGGCCATATTACACTATGTGAATGCATGTTAATCTATTCACTGTTTTTCAAAGTTTTTTATCCAACAATACTAATTTTCAATCGTACTGTCAACATTTAAAATTCCTAATGGAATGATAATATACAAACATCAATACCCCCCGCAATGTCGACCCGAGTATTATCCATTTTGAGGCCACATGTGGTTTGTATACCCACTTGTCGTGCTTTTGTGGACTTAACCCCAGCTGCCTAAAAAAATTCTTGTAAAACACTAGATTATTGGACAAACACAAACGTTTATCTAGCCCATCGGTGCCATAAAAAGATTTTGACAAACTTAATACGACTAGACAAAGCTTCGGAATTCGGAAGTAAACATATTCCTGTGAACTAACTCGTGATCACGCATTAGATGTGATTATCCATATAATTGATAGCAAACAAGTTCCGAGTGGATCTTTCTTGTACTCGTGGTCGGGTTTACATGGGACTAACTACTCACCCGCCCTTCGTGGAAGCGGATCCGTATGCTAAGCTAAAGAAAAGGAGAGTGAATTAATAGACAAACGGGTGTAGATCAACTTTAGATCATCGGAGGCCGCCCACAAAACTGAATATCTCGGCTGCAAAGCTAAGCCATATTCGCTGCTTCAACGTATAGCCATTATTAGCAAAAATGGTATTGAAGATGCTCCAAAACTTCGCATTTGCTTCTAACAAGAGCAAATTGATCATTATCAGGCTGAAACCAACCTATTTACTTTGCCCTCTTTTGGTCGAGGATGTGTCTATCGTCATGTAGACTTGCTTAGTAAGGTGTTGCTGCTTTTATTCTGAGAAAAAGAAAATATAAATGTTGGCTATTTACATACTTTTAAGAACGTTTTCAATTTTAGCACCTTTTGCGTCTTTCCGGTCTTGAACAAATATCCGCTGCTGAGAGCATCACAAGGTTAAAATCTTTTGTTCGTGCATTCGATTAAACAGTTGTCACAACTATAGTAATTGAAAGGAAATGTTTATTGCAAAAACATTTTGAGCAAAATAAGCTATATTGCAGAATTGGCTCTATTCATTAAACAACAGTCCAACCGTTTATAACAAAACAGCAGTTAGAGTGGATTTGCCGTACAACGACCACACAACTCCAACGCAAATGACGTTGTATGATTTACTTTCAAAAACCACTTATATGCGTATGTATGTATGAAAATGTTGTTAATATAAATATCGTTGATGAAAGATCAAACCTACTTGTAATTTTGACTTTGCTAGAATGCGAATACAACACAAAGTTCAACGTTGCCGAAGCTGATGGTTGCAAAGAAATGTCTCTGACAAGGCGAGAAATATAGAAGGAAATATATCATGTGGTATCAGAAATTATATTTTACGGTTTAAACTTTAAAATTTAAAATTCACACAGGTGATAAGTTAGCGCTGACCACACGTTGACCTCACGGTCACGACAAGGGTGCAAGTTTCGAATAATTTTTTTTCGAACTGAATCTATTAGAATATGATTCCAGCAAAATAAGTTTTTCCCAACGCCCTTTTAAGATACTATGTTAGTTTACAAACCCAAAAAATCACAGTTGCTATTCAAACGATGACTGGGTACAACAAAATTGGCAAAAAGTAAATAATCATAAAATATCACCAAATAGCCAAATAATATCAAAGTGTTTGCTTGCAAGGTCCTACAGCGACAGAACTTACATACACGATGCAACAGGAATAAATCGCAACGAATTTTGAAATTCGAAATTGAAAATGCACTACAAACTATAAATTTCTTGATTTTTCCAATGGAGCCAAGTTTTAATAGCAAAATGAGATATTTGTTATTTACGTAGAGTTTGTGATTCGATCCTATTCGAAATAATTATTCGAATCAAATTCGAATTCCAAATGATTCGGTTTTGGACTAGCCCTAGTCCTAACTTTGATGAGCTATGGTTTTCGACACTGAATAGTGGTCCGTTTATTGTTAATGCTTGATCTAAAAATCTGGTAATCCGTTAAGACTAAACGTGAACAGTCGATTGAAGACCATGATTCTGTTGTGTCCAGGAAACGGAGGTCATGCTTTGTTGCAGTACGGTTGAATTAAACGCTTCATTTGAATGTACGATAAATATGACGTGCGGATTTACAAACATCACTACAAAGTGATGGACAAAGACACCGGATGTTATCAAAGTGTTTGATTGGATTATTGGATAAATTCAGCAAACGGGGGTGGGCGAACACGGGGTACACTCAAAGCCTGTATACCTTAGTTCAGTTGAACGACGCGTTATCAAAAAAATTTTCTTGGCACCCAGTTCGATCATGAGGCATATTAAATAAATCATAGTACAAATATTGTATTTTTTGTGTGAAACCTATTTCTAAAATTGAAGTATCCAAATATATA
Organism: Styela plicata; assembly: GCA_963675895.2. Classification (NCBI taxonomy): domain Eukaryota; kingdom Metazoa; phylum Chordata; class Ascidiacea; order Stolidobranchia; family Styelidae; genus Styela; species Styela plicata. The sequence continues at coordinate 1,901,897 of OZ023142.1, forward strand.
AGATTATTTTTCCTTCTATTTTGCATATGAATTGGGGAATTTAAACGAACATTTCGTTGCTACACACTAACAAAAATGCGGTAAAATGGCTGTTCTTCAAGTGTAATTTCACTTGGTCATGCTGAAATAAAACTATAAAATCGATTAGTTGTTGACGGAACACACCGCCGATGCTCGATCAATCAACGGCCTATATTTAGTAACGAAACGGTTTCGGATTTTGGAAATATACAATGACTGCAAATGAACGTTAAATTTACGGAAATTTGTCACAGTGTATAGTAGGATATGTTACCATATTAAACTTGTTATTTTTTTATTGTCGAATATCGTGACCTTTAACAAAATATGTTTGTGACCCAACATTACCTCGTTTCCGATGTAACAATAGTTCAAACACCCCCGGAAAACGCGAAAAATAAAATAAACAAGTCTCGAAGCTGCAATTTTCTCAAAACTATCAAAATTAATACGATAGCACGTTCAAAGCTACGATACGGATAATTTCACTTTCCGCAAAAGAGAACGAAATATGCCCGTTCAAACATAAACATAAACCAATTGCGTTTTCGTGGTGTACATGATCTATACGACATCATTGATCGAACATGTAAATATTTTCAAAAAATCCTTACTTTTCTCCTTAAAATGTTTCATGAAATCGACCATGACCGAAACATAATATCACCTGTTTACATAGAATGAGTAATTTAACCCACCAGTTAGTTGTTCATACTTTTGTTTCAGTCGATGATCTCATGATTCTGTGGTAAGTCGTAGAGGACTTAATTCGCCGATTAGAAGGATTTCGGTCATGTTCATCGTTGAGTTAAGAGGTCATTAGCAAATAAATTATATATATATATATATAAAAAAAAAATTTTCACACTCGTTTATTCATACTTGAAGTATAATCACATTACATTCTGGAACAAAAAGATAATAAGAATCATTACTCTCGATAAAGAGTATCTTCTTGTTTTCATATCCTTGTTTGAGCTGTGGCGGTGTGATGCACCCGAAAATAGCTGCCAAACATAACAACCAGTTCGAATCCCGCTTCGAATCTCACATGTGAAATATAGTTATAGTTATAGATCGATAAACAGAAAAAGGCTTCAATGAGTAATACATGCGGTGCGCCCCTGGTGAGTCACTGTAACCCACGGCAATAGGACGTTGCTCGATAACCTTACCAGGTCCTCATTTGTTCCACACTGGATGGAACAGTAAGATGCAAGATGAATTTCTTAACTAAATGTAATGATAAACATTGTTAAATACACACTGTCATATCGTTTAATTTAAAGAAACCATCTATATTACCGCAGAAGGTTTCCTATATCAAAATATAAAATATCTTTGATAATTTTTTTTAAATTTATTTCGCTCCGATTATATTTCGAGAGACTTATTGTATGATGTACGCAATTATGTTAACCTTTTCCATGTTTATGCCTGCTCAATAATTTTTGCATCCCAGTAAGAGAAACTTTGTTCAAGCATGTTTTGTTACGCACGGGCCACTAGTGCGCGCCGCCGAGGCGCGGGCCATCCATGGCGTCTGCTCTACAAAAATCTGATTGGATTGTCCGCATCCTTTCAGCAAACTAAACAAATGTCGTACCATGCATTATTTCATATTCGGTTGGTTAATTAAATTTTCCCGAATGTCAATCATTTAACCAAATATATTCTATTTTTGCTTCCTCATGCTCATTATTATGCCAAATATATGTTGGTTTCGTTTGCAATATATTCTATAATCATGATTGATTATTGACTTTCCTCTTCCCTATTTTAAAGGAACAAAATCTGTTCTGACGAGAATGAACAATTGATGGAATATGTCGCCATCACTGCCCATGTTAGATTATCTTTCAATTATGACTTAAAGGATGATATATTTCCAAACTGTTATTATTGTTATTATTAAATTATCAATACGGTTTTCTGGAGTTGATTACAAATAGGGTGATTGTTTCGGGGCGACACTGCTTCCAAGTCCAGAACAGTAATATTTACCAAGGGGCAATTTAAAAGTTAGTGTCTCGCAAATACGCGTATATTTGTCGTTAATACTACTACTCATGTTAATATGTGTATAAAAATGAACAGCGAACCCCATCGTCGAGTGAAATCAAACATTTCATCCATATTTTAGAGCAAAAAGACAAGATCCTCGGGTACTCTAATGCGTGAAGGAATAACTAAATACACAAGAAACAAAATATCGAGTTATCTCGCAATTTCTGTGATGCGGGAAAAAGTAGAGTTACGACCAAAATCCACAATCGCCCGCAACAGCCGTGCGTTAAGATTTTAAGTGCGCAATAGACCACAAATTATGAAACGTCACGATCATATCTCGTAATTTATGTTTATCCAAAAGCTCAATAGAAAAACTTGCTTGGTCAATCTACGCATGTAAAGTCATGTTAACTAATCGGTGGCATTTTCAGTCGAATTACCCATAGTTTTCATTCCGACGTAAAATTGGACATAACATGGCGCCACAGAAATTATTTTTGATCTAACAAGGAATTATACTACTACGTCGAGATATAAACAAATTGTCAAGCTTTATCTGAATACATCAAAAAATGGATGCAATGTAAAATATTAGACTTGCCACACTCAAAAAGAAATTTTTAGCTATGTTGAAACTTTGGTAATTTTTGAACATTCGTATATGAAGTTTAAGCGATTCGTAAGTTACTATAGGGCAAAAATATATTGGTAGTGGAAAATGTTTGGGGAAAAGCGTAAATCAACATCTTACATCTTTATAGGGTTTCATGTGGCCACTCTTTCGAGCGAAACACCCTAAGCAAGAACCAAAATATCAGCGGTGACTTACAGTACTTTTTTTTATATATAGCCACTCCTTGAAGTGAATCCCCCTGACCAAGTCCCTGCACTAGAGTCCACTTATAGACCGACAGGGTTAGAGTTGTTGGGAAAATATGATCTTTCTTTCTCGGCTTGGACTACCAAGTTATTACACCCTGAGTTGAGTGGTAGGCATGGATTGACTCGCCGGAACCATGCCAACATGTTGACCACTAGATCATCGCGCTCACTAAAAGCGAACGTTAATGCTCTGTGTTTCGGCTTTGCATTGAGTAATCAGTCGGCGGCTGGACTGTTCGCGATATCATGGGTTTGAAATAGACTATGGAATGAACAGTTCAATTTATATTACGACAATTTTCAATTTTGTAATGTATTTCATGATGTCATTTTAGTAGCAAAGCAAATGATAGCCTTGAGTCCCAATTAATAAACGTGGGCCACAGATTGACTGCGTCTCCTCGCATTCTGGAAGCGATCCATCAGTGACCCATGCTATAGAAACATGTTCGGTCAATTTTTTCTGACCGAGGTCGGGCGCAATAGTATTTATTTTCATTAGTATAAAAAATTAACGTTCTCTTCCATTGTTTTGTTTCGTGTAGTGGTTCCCATTTACGAATTGTCTCGCACACTCCGGACATGTTAAATAGCGTTTCGTAATACACTTATTTTTACATTTTCTTAAACGCTGTCCGCTTAACATAAATAAGTTTTCTCCGTGGATATATTATGTCACCCTCATGAATTACTTAATGCCCGCCCTCTCCCCCAGCTTTTGGAATTATGGCGACACCACTGATATCTAGCTACTTTTCCATTTGTTCGTAGTAAACGTTGCTTGGTATTCTCAGTTGAACGGCTCTCGTGAACTAAACTAGTAATTTCCTAACCCGAAAACAACTGAGCAACCGTACTTTCCAATTAGATAAATTTTTATCAAAACCTGTCTTGAACCACGGTACCGTAGTCACCGTACGTTGGTGAATCATGCTTAAACTAAAAGTACGGATGGGGGTTACGTCAACCTATGGCGTGGTATTAAACAACAAAATGACGCTAATTCGGGCATAGTGATGAGAAGATACTGTTTACTTTACAAAATATATGCTTCATGTTTACGAGGTCGAGCGAAGGACTTGAGGATTTGGGAGAAAATTACTATGAAAGATGGTAGTCTTTATTTTACAAAACTTATTTAACATACGAGTCTCCCCCCCCCCCCCCCCCCCCCCCCCCCCCCCAATTCAGAAATTTTAGTTCGTCAAGACGCCGCAATCTATCAGTGGTTATGCTTGACAAAACGTTAATTTTATCGTGCTTTGCTAAGGACAAGAAAATTTTTTGTGCGCAACCCGGCACGTTAGTATGAGACTAACTATTTACTTTTTCGTCGGCGAGTCTGAACAATCCAATATATTTCTTCTGCCGCCGCTGTGTTAAGCATTTGTTTATAGTTTTATTATTATATAATACAGACAAATACCTTGTTAGATTGAAGATTTAAAAGTTTATACAACAAAACAAGAAGGTGACCAATAAAGCAATATTGACCAAAGTACAGAAGAGGCATAAAAAAGATTGATATTATTTGGTAAATCGTTTCGAAGATATAGTCCGATGTATTGGAATCGGAAAAAATGGATTCTTATTTTTTATTAACTGTTTAAACTTATCAGACATTGAATGTTTACATCCATGGAATGCTGACGGACGAGGCTTCATTAGCGATTTTTATCGGCGGATCATACTTTTAAAAAATTACGAATCGGAAAAATTTGGCCGAGCCACGTTTTGTTAGGCTCATGCTTGACAAAATTAAGATTCTGATCTGATAAATCGGAACTCTATCTCATGATTTATTCCCAGCGGATAGTCGAAGACAAACGGTACTTTTTACCGGAAAACAACAAACATTTAAATTCCATATACCCAAGTCACACTTCACGTGTATGTACAATATTATACTCAGCACGCGTGCGAATTCCGTTGAAATCCCCAGTGAGACGTTTTAAAATTCTTTTCAAGCTTCAATGTAGATGCGTGAATTTTCCTTCTGGTGCATAAAATTCGATATTTCAGTTTTCCTGAATATGAAACTTCCACGTAAGAAATGGAAACAAATTTAAAATTCTATTAAGATATGTTTATCTTTTTGAAGATTCTAAGAATACCTTTGGTTTGCGGGGGAATCGTGCATACGGTATAAAGTTAGCCATGTTCTGTTACACAAAAGCAGTAATTTTGATCATCTGACATTTTAAATTGAAATTCTACCCAGTAAATCAGAACTGAATTTTTCAAAGCTAAATTCATTCATTCTTTAAATTAATAAAACTCTTCCGATCGCGTTCCAAGGTACAAAGAGACAGTTAATACTCCCTCTTAGGTACTGACTTCAGAATTGCCATACTTATTCCTGCAAGCCGTGAAGTGGTGGACGCTCATACCATAGCCCATGACAGATAACACTCGCTGCGTTTTAATATAGCGGGTCAGTACTATAGAGGATGTTTATCACTTAGTTACATGTGTTACATTTCGTAATAGCTCAATTTTTTTTGACTGACCGCTGACGGGTTCTTTTAGGCGCTGCGTCCGCCATTACATAACGCGAACTTAAAAGCAAAAAATATACGCAAACTGGTAAATTTGTTTTCCCAAGTTTTATTTGGTCATCAAAACAGTTCCAGAAACAACGTTTGTGGGGATTTTATATTTCCTACAATTAGAGAAAAGGTTTTTCTTATGCACATACGTAATATTGCCACGCGTACGACAATATCATGACAAGTGATAAATGGATAAACACGATTTAAAGTTTGAGCTCTCCTATCATGTCAACGGGCCACACTCAAGGAATATTACACATAAACATACACGATTTAAATTTGTTTATTGCAGATTTTTATCACCATGAATAGATAGAGATCAAAACATGACCAATTATCTCCCTTACATGGACATTTCAGACGTCAACGTAGAGACTTGAGAAAAATTGATACTGAAAATAAAAAAATTTTCATATTAAAACTTCCAGCGCTAATTTCACAAGAACCAGTATCATATTGTTTTGGAACTCAAATTCACCTTGATAACTTTATAAATTAGGAATATTACTAAAAGATATAATTTGATTTGTAATTGTGTGATGGAGATATATCTTATCAAGATACTGTCTAAATTTGTCAAAACAGTTTCTTTTGCGAGATAAGATTTTTATTGTTTGACATCTTTATGCCCAAAATTAATTGACTATCAACAAAATTTCCATGCTCTTATTAATTTTTGTGTTACGCATGTGTTATTTTTATATATTAAACCAAAGCATCAAACTACAAAAGTAGAATTGCATATATGAGATTTCAAGGTCATAGCTAGGTTCCGCTGTCAACGACGAAAATGCTCATGTACGCAACAGATAGCAAAATTTGTGAATGTCTCGACGTCTCATACACATGTCACATACGCATTAGTAAGCGTATACACGCCCGTTTCAGATGAAATGGTTATCGTATTTATGATTTACGTTTTGATATAAAGAAACTTTCGCGAATTGTTCTTATGTAAAATTTCTAACCGATAAACATAACTTCAACATTTAAATGCATTGAACAACTGTTAGTCATATTGACTATTGACTATACTTGTCATAAGTATAGACTTGGGTTATGAGAGTTTTAAGTATTGAGAAAACTAAATAAAAGAGCGCTGGAGGCGTCGAAAGCATCTCGCCTTTGAATACCGATGTATCCAGATATCTTGATAATAAACAAAGACGTTGAAAATATGTTGATTTGCGAATCACGAAATGAATCGAATAGTCCTACCTTTATGAACCTTTACTATAGATTCAACAAAAACATTTCCAAACTATAACGGGTTGTTTGTGAATAATGACTCACATCATTATTTGGGAAAAGTCAGCAAACTATTATAATTTGTTAGGAGTTAGCATTAACGATAGGGATGTCCGAAACGAATCGAATATTAGAATGCAATCGAAAACAAACATCGATATCGTATAATAGTGTCGTATACGGGAATTTGCCAACTAACGCCAACTACGGGCATTCAGCCATTTTCGGTCCGGACAATTCGTATTTTCCTAAAATGGTTAAGTAATGCTTTGAGACCGAAAGCTGCTAGAAACTTTTCCAGGTCAACTTGCAGCAGACTGCGCCATAACAAATTTGTCGGAAATTTATGTCATCACATTACCTCGCTCGTATTATTGTGACCAGTCACTCCTCCAATTGCCAATATTGTGATGTAGTCAAACCCTCTATGTTTGGAAGAATTTTTATTGCTCAATCAAAAAGTGATCAGTCTGTTTGCAACGCAATGACCGCAACAAATTTGGCGCCAGTATCGGGGACTGAATCGACAAGTGCATGTTGACAATAACTTTGTTTCGCATGTGTCAATTTGTTTTGGTCGAAGAGGGGTTTTCCACTAATCAGCTCAAATATGGTATGGCATCGCTTAGTTCTTCAGTACTGTAGTAACAACGAAAACCGGTATGAAGTCCCCAACGGTATGTCGAATATTAACCAGTCAGAAAAATGTTTCTACAATATGTTATATCAGGCATGATACAATGATGGACCGCGCTGCTGAAGCGCCTGATCCATCATTGTATCATCTTTGGGGAAAATACTATATGGCTGGGTAGAAGAAAAAGAAATGTTTTATCTAGATATTTTGAAAGTGATTTCTTTTCCAAAACAACTTATCTGAAAGCCGTGAACGCTTAGAAAGTTTTAATTTACTATTAAGCTTGGATTGTTGAATGAAAAAAAATTTGACTGGTATATATTAATTATAAAAGATGTCCATCTTAACCATCTTCTGCAAAATTTTTCTTGAAACATATTTTGTCAAGTATAAATCACTAATGGATACCGTCTCGCGATGAGGTCCATTTGACTCGACTGTTCACAATTAGCAATAATTGGGAATATTGTGGAGTCCAAAAATTTTGACCCAAGTGCAAAATATGAATGACCTGGACACACTCTGCAATATGATCCATGAGCTAATTTAAGTCTTTGTTTTTCGAAAACAATTCAATTTTTGTTTGCACGTGATGTAACTTGTTTACGTGCAATTCTGTATAAAGAGTTCATTTATTCTTAACAATTGCTTTAATTCGTATATCTCGTAGGATTAAAAATTGTAAATTAGGAAATTATAAATCCCTAGCAGCGCGTGCATAATATATGATCAATGAAATATAACAAGAAAATATTATTAATGGTACCGCATTAATAAATTGCTTTCAAATTTTATTAAATCCAACTCGATTTGTCGGGTAAGCAATTGCACTTCGAAATGAGTAAGAAATGAAACCGATTCTATACCTGTTTTTCGATTACGCAGAGATTCAGGTTCACTGTGAAAATTCTAGAATAGTTTAATAAAAAAATTAAGCTCCTTTTTATAGAAACCGTTACATACATTTCCTTACCAATCGCAGTTTAAACAAAGGGCATATGCTTCTGTTCCAAGAAAATGAATTTGTTTTAAAACGTCTTTGTAATAGCAATGAAACCATGCGCCCAGTGAGGTAAATATTAATGAAATTATATATAAATCGATACAATGAAAACTTGAACAAAGTGAAATCCTATTTTCATTTAATCGCCGGTTAATTAAAGCTATTTAAAAAAGATATGCAAATGATGTTTTCGAACTTGTTTGTTGTTCAAAAAATTTTATCAACTTGACCTCGAATGTTTGGTCCACCAATATTCTGTATTGAGAGATCTTTATATGATGAGCACTCCTAGCTACAAAAGTAGAAATTTATTTATGAGAAATGTTGGTGATATGGTCCTGCATTCAGTCACACAATTCAACATGTAATTTTCAAGATACTAACCTTAATAGGAATATTACTTGGGCAGGCATGGATTGAATTGAGATCATCAAACCTGGGCCTAACTCGGGTTCGAGTCCCGGTGAGTCCGGCTCGTGAATCCATGCCCACCACTCAACCCAGGTTGTAATAACTGGAGTAGACTGAGACGAACAGAAAAGATCCTATCTTTCCAACAACTCCAACGTTTATAAGAGGTAAACAGAATCCAGCTCAACGACGCCATTTCGACAATTCGTTGAAACCTCATCAAAAATAAAACATCTTGTTAAAAAGCATAATATTTTAACGCCATAATAATAAAATTCTGACCAAAACGGGGATTAGGCAAGTGCCTTTATCAGAAATTTATTTAGTTAAAAATGGTTCACATAAAGAGGGCGCCTCGACGGCGTGATCTATCAGTTATTCACACTTGACAAAACATGCCAGTAGACAGTTTTTCTTGCAAGGAATTGTGCTTCGATGTATCATATTGTTTGTGAACTGTGTTGTTGGGGAGATGGAACACTCACTACGACGCAATGGTTCATGCTTTTCAGTACGGAAGTTGTTGATTTCATTCAAACGCCTACGTATTCTGACAAATCATTTTACGAGTTGAAACATTTTATCCTAAACTTAAAACTCCTTAAAAATATTTACCAATGTTGTTACAATGCAGTGTTTTGAAACACAAGTCATGTTGTGACTTGTACGCCTCGCATTTCAATGGAATCGAAAAAACAATGAGTTTTTAATTAGCTCTGGCAAACGACCACCAGAAATATTATATTGGGAATGCTTTGTCAAAAAAGCCCACAAATGGAAACCCAGATCGCTTCTAACTGGGCTTGTTCTTACAGTTTACTTTGAACCATACACTCTAACAAAAATCCAACAAAATTACTGGTTTTGACAGTATTTTACTTGGCGGTATTGAAAACAAAATTCAAAATTGTCTTTTTGGCCATATATGGGCCTTAGCTGTGCGTTCCATCATCAGCCCATGATTGGCTTAAATCTCATCAACATGGCGTTTTTTTAACTTTGGAAATATGCCATTACTGGAAATGACCAATAAATTTACTGTACTTTTGTTACAGTGCATTCGAAATCACTGCATTTCTAGATCAATGCTTCAACATTTCAGATAAACCGAATTGTTCCCATTTAACTATATTTTGCCCATTTTGCTGTAATGTTACAATTAATGTCAAATTTTACATACATACATGACGCAATACTTTTATTCAGAATTCTAGCACACCCGGCAATATAAATTGAATAAAAAACAACAAATGAAACGAACAAAATAAACAAATTAATGGATTTCGATTTTGGTCAAACTATCATTCATTGACTTTTTCTCAAAATATCTTTATAAAACATCTTTTGAACTCTGGTAGCTAGCTGTTTGTTGATATTTTGACATTTAAGCATTGTTATCGAGTAAGTCAGTAGTCCTCACTGACCCTAAATTAGCCGAAACAAATCAATTTTTATGGAAAATCGAAACATAAATCATAATTTTGACATATTGAACTTGCCACCTGTTTTATTGAGATAATCACTTTTTGTATCATAATCGCCTCCTGACATTGATAACAAGTATTTACAATCAAGCGTTTGACACATTTTGGTGAAATCTGTAATTGTATTTCACTTTACTTTTTTTTTAATTTTCAGGCAACGTAATCTATGAATATTTAGAAAAATTACATCAGTCAGACAGATCACTGGTATCTCACGGGACCGCATTCTTACTCTTGATTTTGGCGTCTTTCAAACAGAAAAAAGATCAACTTCTACCTTTTTTATAACAACGACTTAATGACAATTCTCGAAAGATGTATAAATATACCCGGTCTATATCCTTAGCCAGAAAAGTTGTGTATTGGTCACTGCTGGAAGACGACGTCGTGATTAGGACGTTTTCAGCTTAAGAGTTCAGAAGTTTTGAGATTCTTATATAATGTCATATGTCATATAATCTCATTTTCGGCAACATATTCAAAAACATTCTTTCACTTCGATTGGAGATACGTTAATTTTTATGTATAAAACAGCGACCGTGAAATTGATCGCATATTTTCATCGGGGTCACTGCTCCTTATTGAAAGTTTATCTTCGCGTTAGTCTTGTTACAAATTCAGGAGGGAAAATTGAACTTAAAGCCAGAGATTTTTATCACGAGAGACTTCGTGGTTGAGACAACAAGATCTGATACTAGTCTTTGTGTCGTCTGAGAACCGTGGAAAATGCACTTTTGCTTGTTTTTGAAAATTAGGATTTGATTGAATCCACGCCTCGAAGGCGCGTTTCTTCAATAACCAATACTTGACAAAAAACGTATGGGAAAAAATTTCTGATTTAGCTTGCCGCAATTGCGTTCTTTTCTGCAATTATGGGATCCGAAACCCTCAAACTCAGTTCGCTGTCGTTATTTATTTAATTTCAGAAGGAAGAAAGCTCTTGAAATCATCATGACATCGGATCAGCCTCAAATATAGCTTTCCATTTATAATTTAAATTTATATTTTTGGAAACAAGAAAAATTTTCTGATTTTTACCAGATATCTTGTAGATCATATTTTAAAAAGCAAAAATATTGAAATTTGTTTATACAAGAAGAGTGCTGAGAACGCTTAGTTTTATTCACTCGAGATAAACCCTCTTCAAAAATGGGTTGAAGTATTCCGCTAAATTTATATTAGATAATGTAATCACCTCAACAATGGTGAACCGCATTCGCATATTATCGAGGTTACTTATAATAGAGAATGTACTACTATACCACTATGGTTACGTACAGTTGTGTTTGATATTTGCATTCAGACTAGACTATATAGTCAATAATGTAAATTATACATTATGACTTACTTGGCATTTATTAAAAAAGTATCATTTGATATGTTCAGATTCCGAATTTTAAATTGGATTGTGAAAGTAAGTGTATTATTTATGAGTCAAGGGGTGTAACCAAACGACCTATGGTTGCGTTACAATACAGCTCCGCGAAAAGACATTATATTCAAAGTTTTTTTTATTGAGAGTCGAGTATATAAACGATGATATTACCATTATTCCCCTTTCTCGAAATCTCGAAGACGGGAAACTCTTCTGTTCAATGCTACAATTGATTACGCAATGGTTTTATATTGGCACAATTCCGTAGTCTTTTTATTCGTCAAATTATCTTGTGTTCGGAATTATCTCATTCCTAGCATTTAATATTGTTTAAAAACCATCATTTCACATCATTTTACACAACATGAAATTATGTTCATGATTGGTTAAACAAATTTCTGGAGGCAAAAATGTTCCCAATAAATAGTTTTGCGTCAGCTTGTTTGATCAGATGAGGGGCATAGTTAATCATGCTAGAGAAGTACGGTCCATCTGCGCATCGTAGTTGGCAATAAAATATGTATATCTGAACTATTTCTTATAAAATATTTTAAATCGATTTTATGTTTTCAGTTTCTTCAATGTTTACGATATAGTTATGGTGTAAAGTATGGCTAATAAGACTAATTAAACAAATTGGTACTTCGCGATTTTTAACCTAGTGAGAATTTTCAATAAACTACAAATTAATTTTACAAGTTTTCACAAATAATAACACGTTAAACTTCGATAAACACAGGTTTAAAGGGTGACATTGCAACTCGGCAGTGACGCGTGACGTCATTTCTGCTCGAGTCGAAAAGAAATCACGCTTGTCCAATGGGTATTGCTCATGTTGGGAGAGAAATATTATATTCAAAATCAACATGTATTGTGACTCATTGCTCGAGCCGCACAGCCGAAAAGAAAACGCGTTTTCTCGTTTTATACGCCAGTATAAATACGATGGAATTTGATCGAAGACTGCAGTTAACGGCAGCGTTTTCCGTCGCTCGGTCGCGAGCGCTAGTACGGTGGAGCGTGGCCGTGATTTCACGTACATTCGTGTAGCAAAATATTTCGTTGTTTTAGTATCTTAGAAATGTCGACTGTCTGTTGCAATGCGTTATGTATAACCATTGCAGATACCGGTATTCTAACGCACAGTTAGTGATACTGGGCTACCAGAGTCGGAAATATGTTGTGCATACACGTTTTTTTAGGCTCGAGTCACAGATGGATCGTGCCTACGAGGCGCCGTCTGTCTGTGTCTCATGCTTGTCAAAAAGAATTTCTAATCGGGACCTGAAAAATCTGTTGTAGGACAACATACAACGCAAGATTGCCTCATTGGCTGTATCTTCATATTATTAGTTTTTCAAGAAAGACATTAGTGTATATCCGCAGTGTGTCTATTTCGAACTTGGATGAAATTGTAAAATATCCTGATATATTTGTATAGGTAATCTTTAACGATGTTACTGAAAGAAAAATGCTTTGTCAAAAATGCAAGAAGCAAACTCTCGTTTAACATCGCGGTTCATGTAGATTTTTGGTAACTTAATACCTATTGAGTTCCAGCATACTAATCATTTTAGTCATATCGCAAAAAAACGTAACGAAAAAACATCCAATCTCAACCCCTACATTCAGGGAGCCGATACTTATTTTCATGTCATTTTATTAGAGAAATTTGATAGTATGCGTGTAACGCGATCCATTTGCGATATTATCAAAATTATCTTATTATTTTGCAGATTGTAAACCAACTAAACATTATATTAAAGTATCAGTTTTACCCAACAGTCGTTAACAATTTATTTGCAAAGACAGTAAAGTCTATTTCGAAATCAGGAGTGAAAACTGCAGATTTATTTTTCAAAAGTCAGCCTTCGATCTAATCAACGGAAGACTTTCTCACACCGAGGTGTTTTGTTTTCTTTTTGTCCTTCGACCCGTAAGATTTGCGTCAAAATGAAGACTTTGTTTGGATTTTACGCGTTGGCGTTGATGTTGACCTATTTCTTCGCACGTGCACAACCCGACGAACCTGCTACACAGGCTGATGAATATGAATTACTTGAAGACGAAATTGGAAATGATTCTGAAAAGGATTTCTACCCGACGGTAATTATTTTAAAACATCATTTCTATATTTTGGGAACAAAAATCATCATTTATTCATTCAAGTTCAAAACTCGATTACGCACGCTCGTGTTAACCACGAACTGATTATGAAAGTTATATCGATGACCCATGTTTCTATATGGATCATGACTGACCAACTCTGGATCATGTTCGACAAAATAAAATCTTCTGATGGTGATCTGATTATTTGTATAGCCATCATGGTTTTGTTGAATGAGTGATGTCACTACTATTTTATACAGGACACTCATTTATTTTCCATTTGAATCACACACAAGATATGATATAATATTTCATAATAGTTGCCTAACAATTTTAATATCCACGATATTGATAATTTATAGTAATTATTCATCATTTCTACTACGCGATTTGTTGTTTCCGATTTTAGGTAAAATTTGGATTGTGAAATCAACTTGGTAGTGAGCACAGAATACTGAAAACCAAATAATAAATCATTATATTGGACTCTATAATATAATATTTTCCTTCAATTTTGAGAATTTTATTTGCGTGAAAATTACCTTAATAGAATACTTGTACGTCTAGTGTAATTCCTGAGAGATTTGTCCATACTGTGGTGATTGGGCCAGCTATACCTCAGCGGCTCGATCCATCAGTCATAATTTATATGACAAAAAGTATTTCGAAATTATTCATTATTTATGGTCTAATGTGACAAGATTCCATCGTAGTTAACAGAAAGTATTCATACACGGTCAGGGCCAACTATATCATACTTTAATATTGGTTCATTAATAACTTCATACTACTCGGTATTTGCGTTCCTGGCAAACCACGACATCGGTGGTTTAATTATTACATCTGCTTGCTGACAATCCATTGCTTTTTATATTATTAAAGTATTTAAGCTCACTGAAAGGGACTTTGGAATTTGAACCTTGAGGCAAGAAATTAAAATACGCCCCGAATATCATTTCGAAAGCATGACATGTATTTGTATGCTGAATTAGATGAAAAGCTATTCGTAAAAGAATTGAAGCAGATAAACCGAATATGCCAACAAACTAGTTTATACCAATTTGCAATGAAAATTAAATTGCAGTTTTTTGTTAGCAACGAAAGCGCATTTAGTGAACAGGTTTTGTGGCAAAATTTTCACCGTAATATGCACCGTCTTAAATGAAGTCATTTGTTCTTTGTTCACAATAATCAAAGATTTTTTTGACTGATGATTTTATAAATATATATATTAGGGATTCAGATCATTTTTATACAAGTATGTCTTGTCAAGTATAGACCACTAGTGGTTCAACATTGTCTATCTGTGGGTCATGTTTGATTAAGAAAAAAAATCTATAGTTGGAGGTTCATTCCATAGGCTACGATTCGACGGGATTGCAGGAATCAAATTATTGCGACTACAAATTAAATTTGTAAAATCTGCTTTTTATTTATTCATATATACAAATAAAGTGAAGGATGTGACATTAGGAATAATTCAATCCGTATGAAAGTTAAAATTGTTCTTAAATACTTCCGTACCTTGTCGCATACATAGCCCGTGATACTTTCGTTTAACTAAAAGTCACACATATCTGCGGTGATCATAGTGCCCAGACACCGATTGGGCTGCTGAGGCATTCGGGTATTTAGTAACTGATAAAATTTTGACTGGACGAAAATGCTCGTTTTTGACTTAAATTATATAGTGAGCACCCCTTTTAAAATTTTCCACTTCGGTTCAGGAAAAGAAGCATGGCCTGTGTCGAGAGTGTGCTTGTCCGCCAACACCACGATGTGCTCCCGGTATCAGTCTAGTAATGGATGGCTGTGGTTGTTGCAAAATATGCGCGGGTCAACTTGGTGCGAAATGTGATCGACGAAAAGTTTGTGATCATCATAAAGGTCTTCATTGTGAGGAAAGCACTGGAACATGTAAAGGTAAGTGAACGAATCTACTATGTTGAGAATCTTTTTGGTCAAAATACTTCACCTGGAACTTAGTTTTCAAGCATGCCAGCCTGCATGGAAATATCAGGTGGTAGAGCTTGGAAAACACGCTTACATAATTCCCCTCTCAATGTTCGAATCTCTCGTGGAATAACTATGTGCGCCGGGTTACCTAATTGTCAAATAAATGCTATTAAGTAACCACTGTCCAGTCTAGCTGAAATTTCAATTCCGCAATCGGGCGAGATGTCCATAATTTACCCCATCAGAAACCTAATTTGTCGAGTATGACCCACGGATCGACGCGACGTGATCCATCAGTGACTCAAACTTAGCAAAAAGTGTTTTGACAAAAATTTTCCGACTCGGTCGGTAATGATCAGTCCTTGCCTTTTCCTGGAACATAAAAATATATCTTACCAGTATACACTTTATTTTATAGCACGACCAGGACGATCATGCCACGTGGCAAACAAATGGTATGAAAATGGAGCTTTATTTTCGCCAACATGCCGAATCACGTGCTCGTGCATTGACGGAGATTTAGGATGTGTTTCTAAATGTAAACCTGCACCTCCGGGATGTGCTTATCCAAGGTATTTGTCAACTTGTGTTTTTGAATTGATCTAGGCTGAAAAAACCATGCAACAGCATTTTCCAAAATCGCGAATCGAAACCAATATTTCGGTGATCCCTAAAGCGCACCGTGTCCTACTCGGTTGTTTCATTATTTCATCCGCACCTATTATTAAGCTACCATAAAAGCTTTTGCGTAGTGGATTCGTGACGCATGTAATTGTTTTGCATTTCGATTTATGTACTTTTTCAGATCATATAAATTTAACCCGTGATGTTTAATACAATCAACAGGTCATTTCGCATGGTTTTCGGGTCGCGAGATGTTCCTATCACAGGTAAAACACAGCCGGCTTTATAAATTATAATCAAAACAAAAACCTTTGCAAACGAAGCAACTGGGAAACATAACTTGCAAATCAGCGTCGGTTCCAAATTAGAAACTGTTAAAATAAGAATGTTCTATGTCAAAAATAGATCACGACCGACTAGGATCCATATATCTGTGACTCATGCTTAGCAAAACGCATTTTCTGATTATGAGTTCAACAGCTGTTTTAAATTGCTCAAGCTTTCAATCCTTGCACCTTCGATTGCAAAAGCCTCCCAACCAAAGCATTCCATCCATTTGGGAGTGCGATTGAATGACGTCGTTGGCGTCAATGTCGCGTCACGGGTGACACAAATTGGAGTACCCTCCCAAAAATGATTTTTACACTTTCGCATTGACTTTGCGCATGTGGGGCACGTGGATGAATCGCACCTGTTGGTGACAGATCATCTATGTCCCGTTGCAGACGCAGTCATAAACTTTTACGAGCAGGGCAAGTATTTATTGAAAACACATTAGCTTAAGAGGGTGGCATTTCGGTTCTCTATTTACCGAGGTAAAAAATGCTACAATTGAATTGTGGGAATAGTCAGATAGAGACTGATTTCTACCAACAATAAACTGGCATTCATTTTGTCAACATGGTTTTTACGGATAATCTAATAAATCTAAAGGAGATAGCACGCGATCGCATGATTTTAAAAAAGGTCCAGATTTGTAAGAAGTTCTAAGTATCAATGAAAATAGTGTTAAGGTACGTCGCATGTACAGCGATAAAACCGGAAACATGAAATCTATGTGCAGGGATTTCAGGAACGCTTTTTATGTAGGATATTTTTTAGATGGAATTAATATTATGAAGTTAATATTATTATATATTTATGTCAAAACCGTTTTGGATAACTCATATTTTTCAGCAAAAATCTGCTTAATTGTCACAATTCCTGTTTTCACACAAGTACGGTACATCCCCCATTTAAATATACTTTTAAACTTTGTGTTCGTTATCATGAACTTATACTAAATCAAAAGTTTATTTCTTTATTTTGATTTCAATTTGAGATATATTGAACAACAGCTATAAGAATGCGGGTGCAGAGATGCATGTTTTATACAGAACACACCTTAATAAAATAAAAAAACATTATAGTTCGTGTAACCACAAAACATTGACGTTCTTCAAGATCATACTCACATTGTTGTTTAATATTAATATTAGCAAAATCCATAAAATTCATTTCATCGGATTGCACAGACAACTTTTTAAAATTCCTATCCCGGTCTAAAATATTCCTAGCAACCATGTTGATAGATTGATTAAATATGTCAATCTGAAAGTATCATTTCACAAATTTTGTCAATTTTATAACATTAAATCAGTGTTTTTTTGTTTGTTTTCAGATTGGTTCGATCAGCGAGTAATTGTTGTGGACATTGGAGGTGTTCAAGTCGACCTACTGAAGCTGGTAAATACATTAAATTTTATAATACTTTATTTGGACTTGTTTAAACCTATGCGGCCATGTATATTAATTTCCAATATTTTGGAATCTTAGGAAGATAATTGAACGAAAATATTGCTTCCATTTCTACAATAATTCGATACGTTACGGAGGTTGTTTGTCATATCGTGGTGACCTTCGCTCGTGGTACATGCACTGCTATACGAATTTTCTATATTGGAACTAACTATGATACTAATTTCAAGTCTTATTACTTATGTCATTCTATAGTGTTATATAATAAGCGGATAAGTATTTATCGTTTCACTACTTGGGGAACTAATCTAACTCCATTTTCCCGCAACCAACCAATTATCAAAGTTGCCCTGAAATACTTTTCAAGCAGTATCTATTTAACCCTCTTTATATTAAATTAAACATCCTAAGATCTCATTTTTAATTGCCAACAATTGCCGTATGGCGACTGCAAATGTTTACACGTCAGTTTAAATGACCCCCTCGGCGACGGGGACATGGATCCCCGGGTAAACCGACTGTAATTGCCGCAGCTGTGTCAAACTTCTGTCACGTCGACAATGGGAACAATTTTGATGAATATAAATTGTTTGAAACGTATTTTTGATCAATAAAATCGTAATTTCTTTCAATCAAATAGGGGTCATAAATTATTAAGCATACTTTCACCAGTCAGACCCTGGCTTTAGGATTAACAGTCTGGCATTTGCCTATGAAAAATTAAATAAAAAACAAGGCCTGTTGTACTTTATTATTGTACGTTATTGAATGAATAGGATAACAAATCCAAATTAGAAATTTTATTTTTTTCAAGTATGAGCCATAGATGAACGCGAACCACTAGTGATTCAACATTTTTCTGACGGGGTGTTATCGCACTATATATACTCGAGCACATTTGACCGGGTACAGCTGATCGCTGACGTTACTTTCATACTATAGAGTGCATATTTGCGAATATATTCTTTGATATTAACAATCTGATAACAGTATAGATATTAAGTGATAAGGCTTTACAATTCCTTTGATATATGCTTTTGAGGTGCCGAAACACACAGCCTAAACTAACAAAAGTGCGTTAAAATTATCGTGCCAGGCAACAAATATGTTGATATTCAGACAATTTTCAGATATTTGAATTGATTGGTTTAGGCACTGTAAGCCAAAGCCCAAATCTGATTTTCATGTTCGAATCGCATACATTCCATTTCTAAATCAATGGTTGACATATATTGAAATGCTGTAACTTGTACAATGTCCTAAAAGTTTACTCTTTGTATTCTTTCGCGGTTTTCCAAAATTTCATTTCAAACCGTGTGAACGTCAAATCCAAGTTAGTCACATATTTGCGTCTACGTATTTTACGCAAACTTATATTTCGTACGTCGTCGCCACATTGTCTCGGTAGCGTACTTACGTAAATTCAACTAAAAAACAAGTTGAAAATGATAGAAATAATTGCCGCTTCCAAAATTGAAATACTTATTATTATTACTAAAATGTAAGAATGGAAACGTGTACAAATTTTAAGATTTCAATCATATTCAGTAACTTTAATTGTCAGTCACTGACAAGAATTCAAGCCTCAGTATTAATCATGCGTGTTTTTATAAAAGTCGCAGCGAAAATCACTACTAACTTGTTTTGTCAACCAGAATCAGAAATTTTATCATAATGAATGTACCGCAGATGACCGGGTCTCAGCGATAACCAGAATTCAGTGATTCATACTTAATAGAACATGTTTGGACAGAACAGAGAGACAGAATTTAGGTCAACTGTCGATTAGACAAAGTCATTAAAAAACTAAAATCGTTTTTAACAAAATGTTCAAAAATACAAAATTCCAAGATTATCATTCTCCTAAATTTCTATGGGAGCCCTGAAATAGCATTAACGTCATCAAAACAAGATGATGATTTTCGTCACTTTTCGCTATTTTTATTTCCGATAGGCGCATATAATAAGATCACTTTTGCGAGCAAAAATATTGACTTTATATGACCTCAACACAGACTTTGGTCTTGTCAATATTTATTTAAAATTCTGTTGAGAATTTTTAATCAAGTTCGCACCAACTGGACAAAAACTATTATTAAATAATAAACAAAACCAAAAATAATTTGTTTTATAAAATTGCTTTCCATAAACCGAAATTTGTAAAATATAAATATAATACTGAATTACATGATGAACGATATTTAAAACGCATTCCATAACATTCCAAAATATGTTTAAACGGCAATTAGTCAAACCACAAAAATTTGTAAATTAATAAAAAGGCATTGGTAAATTTGATCCACAGCGCGCATTTAAAGAAATTTGTTTGAACGAAACCAAATCTCTTTCAAAGTTGGTCAAAAGTTAGTCACGACGTTTGTAATGGAATATTCTCAATTCCTTATTCGTGGAATGAATCGTCATCTTTGTCGATATCGTATATCGTCGAAAAGTAGGCGAATTGGTTATAAGCTGCAACATATTTTGTCAGTTGCGATCCTCATTTGCATTTAAAAATAACACCTCTATCATGATTTTCGATTTGTATAACCCAGTCTAAAAAATTTCCACCTAAATAGGTTTTGACAGGTATGAGTCACTGATGGATCGCGCCTCCGAGGTGCGAAACATCAGTGACTCATGCTTGGCAAAATAAATTTCTTCCGGGGGGATAATGTCATAAATTGCCAATGACGATTCTGAAAATCGACTGATAAAATTGTACATTGATAGAAATAGATCCCCTATTCACTTGATTCTCAACAATATACAAACATTTTTGTTTTTCGTAGTTTTGCAAATATGCTTCTTATTCTTGTAAGGAAACAACCTGCATACGGATTTAGGATTAAAATACAACATTCAGCATTTCGTAGAATAAATTAAAACAAATATCGCATCAACAACGCAAAAAGACGCGTCATTTTGAACTGATACTTCCCGTTTACGGACTAAATATAGAACACGAATTGCGGAAATTGTATCGCGCATTCCGCTGTTTGGTTGGTACGAAATTAAAAATGTATTCGGAAACCAAACAAATATTAAGTCTACTACAAACTGCCAAATAAAAAGCTTGTTTTGTCAAGCATGATACTGATATATAAATAGATCACTTTTCTATATGCAATACTGCACGCTTTAGCATTTCCAACATTAAAAAGTTGCTTAACTGAAAACCTATGAAAAACTGCGTCCTGTAAAACCCTATGTTCCATATCAGTCAACAACAATAACTTGCCCTCGTCGATCCCCGTTAATCCATGCCCACCACTCAACCCTGGGTTTAACAACTTCGGTAGGCTGAGCCAAACAGGAAAATATCATATCTCTCCAGCGATTTTAACCCTGCCCGTCTAAGTGACCACTGGTACAGGGTCTTGGTCAGGGTGATCCACTCCAAAAAGTGGCTATAATGTAAATATATAATATATCCCACTGAATTCCGGGGAACATCATAGTTAAAGCAAAAGCGTACGAAATTCCAATACGATTGCACCGCAATATTATCATGTGCCTTCGCGTACCCAAATTCGACTTAATTTTCGACCACAAAATTTAATTGCCATATAAACAATTTGAATTGCCCCAATTGAACAGGTTAATTGATTAAATTGTGATATATTTGTCATAATCCTTCATATGCTGATTCACCAAAAATGGAACACTCAATTTAAACCACAAAATTCACATGTTTTCGCCTTGTTTATCAGTTTATTTTAATTGTTCGGTTTCTGATCACTTACGAGCACTTTGTGTCCTACAATTGGGAACGGTCGATGATAACAATACAAGCGACATATAGCATTCGCACCGTTGTAATGTTACCGTACTTTTTAATTTTAGCTCGCGGAGGGAAAACTTCAGCCATTTTCAGTCCAACTTCTTCTTGTATGATTCAAACTACTGATTGGTCGCCATGTACAAAAACATGTGGATTTGGAATCAGTGAACGAGTAACTAACGACAACGAGAAATGTAAGATGACGAAAGAAACCAGACTTTGCATTGTTAGACCTTGTAAAGGAAACACGGCACCGAGAAAGGTTGGTTTGTAATTTTGTATTTTATTAAACAAAAATCAGTGTTATTTCGAGCAAATCGAGCAAAAACTTTATCGAGACGAGACATGAGAACTCCAGAATATTCCCGATGATGAAATTGCTGATATATGACTATATTTTGCATATTTTGAAGCAGAGTCGCGATTTATGTTGAATTTTTACGGCTAAAATTTTGCATATCGTAATTTTACTGTAAAATGTATCCAATTTATGAATAATCGAAAAACGTAGTTAACTTTCAAACATTGAGTGGCTGCTAGTACAGGGCTTTGTTCAGGGTGATCCACTCAGAATAAGTGGATATATGAAAATATATATGAATAGAACAATTTAAAGAACATTCTACAAATAAATCGGAAAAACACTACTAGTGGATAAATTTGATTTCTTAAACGTACTGCACATATCTTTAACGTACTAGGCAATTTTCTAATTGTTTAATTGTTTTTCAGCCTAAGCGATCGTGCAGAAGGACTTTGCGTCACAGCAAACGTGTGCGATACTCCATCAGTGGCTGTTTGACAACGAAATCGTACAGACCAAAGTATTGTGGAACATGTCGACACTCAGGAAAATGTTGTAAACCTCAAATAACCAAAACTGTAGAAATGGACTTTCGATGCGAAGCAAATCCATTTTCTGTAATCAAATCATCATCCGGTACATATATAATGAAAAGAAAAATGATGGTCGTAGTCAGTTGCATTTGCGGCGACTTTTGCACTACTAATGAAAATGATATATTTTCAAACTCAATACGAGCTCTCACAGGCGATATTGAAAGAACATGACCACAATATTGCTAAAAATGAATTCGCCCAGGGAGGCTTGCAGAGAGCCCGTTATCACGTCGAAGATATGAGCTGCTTATGACGTATGAAATCAGGAGAACAAGCGTGCTCAACCACAGATTATTCTTCACTTGTGAAAAATTTGAAAATATCCCACCTGGTATCGTCAAAATACATCAGCCGGACGAGTGTGGACAATAGGTGTGAGGCGACAGCGAGAATCAGCCGAGCCTACTATAATGCACACATTAGAATCAAAATTTGTTGCCAACTTTGTTTCTTCAAACTTACCCATTACGCATGCTTGGCAAGATGAAATGCCTGATTGGGTCAGTAGTCCACGTACGAACAAAAGTTAGATTTCTGTACAAATATCTGACCATACCATCTATGTGTTATACACATAATTATTGGTCTCATATTTCTATATGTTTTTCTCCCTTCAATTTGAGTCTAAA
Source organism: Styela plicata (assembly GCA_963675895.2). Classification (NCBI taxonomy): domain Eukaryota; kingdom Metazoa; phylum Chordata; class Ascidiacea; order Stolidobranchia; family Styelidae; genus Styela; species Styela plicata. Next base: position 1,925,259 of record OZ023142.1, read on the forward strand.
ACATAGCTCATTCTGTTGCGCCATCGAAAATTTTATTTTAGTATACATATTCGCATGACATTAACAGGTCTGCACATGCAAAATACACAAAAGACAATGACATCCAGATAAACTTACCGAGATAATTCGTCTACATCAGCATTCCGGTGGCAATCTTTGCATATTATCCTTCAATAGCTGTACAATTTGTATTTAATTCAAGTCACTGTCACACTACAAATCTACAGTTTTTTCATTCATTTTCTTGAATGAAATGCCATCTTACTAATGATATTTATAATTGTTTTTTTATATGAAATATACTTGTCATTTTTTGATTTATTTATTACTTTTTCAATTTTTTATTTAATTATTTTTTTGTTTGTTTTTTTTTGCAAAAAATACATCACTGAGACGATTTAATTCTGTGTGTTTATTATGCATTCAATTAAAGATAGAAATCAGAATATTCTCAACGTGTAAGAAATAAAATATATTGCGTATAAAACTAGTCTTTAATAATTCAATAATTTTGTCAAAGTATCGCAAATGACGACGAAAATTGGGTTCTTCGATTATTCCACAAAATGAGAAAAAGTCATGACGTCGAGTAAATCCGAGAGCAAGCTGACGAAGCTAAAATCAATTTTGACTCTAGATGAGTATGACGTGGAGTGGTTACCTCAAACTGGACCAATTGGGATGGCTTTAACAAAAGAAATGGGCAATTTGAGTCGATCGAATTGTCGATTATTCGAATTTCAAACACTTTAATTTATATTGCAGCGAGGTCTGCCTGAATGGCACGATTAATCAGAGGATCATATTCAACAAAACATGTATGATGAATATATTTCAGACACACGTGTCATATATAAAACATTACTATCCAGAAATTTACTGTACTGTGCGTATGTACCAACCGTTATTACACAAGTAGTGTTCAGAGGTTTTGCTCAACAGCAAGGGCCGATGTCAACTGAATCTTCCGAGCTGCCCTTCTCTGAAATTTTACCGCCTATGGAAAAACATTGAAAAACTAATCTGAAACTAAACTTAACTGCACCTAAATTTCCACAACAACATGGCGGTATTGAACCTACCTATATATTTGAAAGAGAGCCCTTTCAACTATATACACAAGTTTTCTGCTGGTATCGTAGTACGCAGTTAAACTTCTTGCACGTGTCGATCTAACAAACGTGCACCTTCTGCGCAGCGAACGATCTTGCAAAAGACGGCGACGCAGTAATTAATTAATTAATTACTCACTCATCAGAAACGACCTCTTCCTCTTTATCGTTGTTTTGTTTTTATTTTGATTCAAATGTTCAGCGAGGGCGAAAAGGTAATAGAAGTTGAGAGATATGATAAGATCCGGCCAGCTATTTTTTCAGGCACTGCTCCCAGATTGAATTCAATCAGATAATATATTGTGGCCTCGTTTAAAGTTGTGTCGTTCCAAGTTTTTCGGCATGGTCTTATGGAGCATTTGTGCAATGCGATATCATTAATAGTTAAACTCTATTGATGTGCACGTATTTGATATACTTCTATATATATGTCCATGATATCGCGCTATCTCAGTAAATGTGTTGGAATGATGGTGAGAATATTTCCATTAAAACTCCTCTTTACGTATATTTTCAGAATGATTTGTTGGGTGATAGCAAGCAGGAAACCTCGTTCGTCCCTTGTTCGTGCACGATTTGAAATGATATTATGTTAATAGTATTTTGATTAATGTTCGATGGGTATACCATTGCATATTCTAAACTAAATATACTTCAGACCCGACATACTGCTTACTTGAGCACGTTTATAGTCAATGCAGTTTTTATTCGACTCTTGCTGACTGAAAAAGTCGACGTTCGATTTGTTCTGTGTGAATTATTTTGCAATAACGTAATTATCTACTCAACACAGGTAACATGGTTCAGCGCAGTTTTATCCTGCATTCAGGATTTAGCTATACAACACTCAAGAGAAAATTTGCAAATTAAAAATATGTTTGAATATTCCCACCTATATTATTTTGTAGCAATGAATCGCTTAATTGATATCGCTATTGAATTGAAGCGACCTACCGTATGTCAGGTATACTTTTTATGGTAAAATATAGGATTGATGACGTCAGATTTATTTTCGATTTATTCAGTGTGACGAAAATATAATATTGAAAACTACGCACGTCACAAAATGCTTTCCTATGAGTTAAAAAAAAATACTTTGAAGTGTTCAAATATGTGCTAATATTATCAGTAAATTACAATTAATGACCGGATATCAATTCATAAATTTATTTTAAGCCGTGTAGCTGCGAGATTTAGAATTCGTCAGCGCATTTCCGGAGTGTCGTAAGAGGCCCTTTATTCGCCTAGTAGTAAAGTAAAGAAGAAGTATTTGACTTGACCATCGCCCAAGACGGATACCACTCACTACTCTTTATTATACGCCTATTAGTTTATGGTATTATTTGTACTATAATTGGCATAAATTAGACGCGTTCTATTTATTACACCTGCCTCCAACTAACCAAAGAATAAAAACTCGATGTATAAGCATAGCGGATCGCAACGATATTCCTGATATATTAAGTGGCCATTAGTTGGTTTCTTTTCGGCACTGCTCCCGACGATGTTCAGAGTAAATTTTAATATACAAAAACGTATGTACTCTGTAATTCAATGCCAGATCATTCGCAACTCTTGTTTGTGTGTTGCGGTTCCACGACTGTTGTCTGACAGCATTGGTTGGAACCCAGCACTAACCCAGTAGATACGGACTCATATTTGCATACAAACGTAATATCACAAGCAGTGGCGTATTCAGAGCTTTGAAAAGGGGCGGGCGCAATTTGAAAAATTTTATAGCCCAAATTACGACGTCACAATGGCGCCACAGGGCAGATTTTCCCATTGAACATAGCGTTTTATAATATATCACTGCAAAATGCATCAAAAATCGCGCAAAAACTTTTTGCAAAATCTTCAACGGTCATTTGGAAGATTGGGAAGGGAGATGACATAGCATGCCACCATTCCATGACCGAATGCGTTTTTTATTTTCAGACGTAAACTTTGTCAATATTGCGCGTCCATGTTGCACATGGGTTTATTTTAAAAGTTCTACCAATAAGAGGACATCGATACCTGCCCAAAAATTTCATTTGGAACATTCCAAAGCATGGCTCATCAATTCCTTATGGTGTCTACAAAAATGTAGTCCTTTAATCCTCTCTAACGGTACCATTTGTACGAAAAAATGCAATAAATGACGTTTTTCCATGACCAATGACTATTGACCAATACATTTTTAAAACAAATTCTGCATCATTATTTCATGGTTTACCTATAATTATTAGAAAAACTAGTATTGCAGCCGAAATCCCCAAAACAGGTTAGAAAACCCAACTTGGAAGCACTGTTTAAACTACGCACATGCAAACAAATGAACCACTTATTTCGTTTACGTCCTCTTGTGGCGGTTTTTGCTTGCTATCCCCATACGGCACACAGCCCACTGAGTAAGGGGAGTTGTGTTGTCTTCTTGAATGAGTCACGCAACAGCCAACAACAAGTTTCTAAAATGGTTACTCTCTGCATGGCCAAATTTTCCCAAGTCCCGAATCAGTCCCGTTTGCAGTTTTCAAGTCGAAATAGGAGTCTAGCTATGTTGCTAAGATGATTCGAGTCAAGTCGTTGAGAAAGGTCTCGAGTCTCCTCAACTCTGTCACTATTGTCCTCACGTATGAACCATATGTCATAAACGCCCATTGAAAAGGAAGTGATGAGAAAAGTTGATGAAACACAACAATAAAACTTCTAAATATATATTTGTAATATGAACACGGCAGAGGTGCATTAAAATTTGTATGTAATATTGATAGGTAAATACTCCAAAAACGGCTATCAGGCCTTTATCAAGCTGCAATAGGGTAGTTGTCTACTCTCCATCGCCACCTAAGGATTGTTGGCAGTGTGGGAAGATGATCCTCCAGTTAGTCAGATGGTCCATATTACATAAAACTGCAGTCTGGCACAGAGTCAGACGTATTTTCAGCATAATTTAAGAAATGTCTGTGGCATAGGGTAACTCCCAGAGCCGCTCACCCAAATGAATTACCATAAAACAATATTTTCGATTCCAACAACAATCTAAGGCGATTCCAATTGTCGCTCTAAGATACAATGAATGGTATTGGCCCAGGTCATTGGTGAAACTTTCTACCACATTTTTACCTTTCCTAGTCGCCTCTTACAACATTTTAGGATAGCGAGTGATTGCCACCAGGTAGACTCATGGTTCTGTGCATATGCATAACCGGTGAAATACATCGTTTGTATTTCACCGATATAGCATATCCCTAGAGCTACATTTTAGGATATTTGATTGTTCCAAAACACGCTTCTCCTTACCAAAGCTTCCGTCCAAAAACCTTTATTCTATATTTAAACGAGTTGCGACTTTACTCTTTCGTGGTCCCATCAGAAAGAGTCTCCAAGTAAACTACCTGTTATGCTGCTACCTCTCGTCCTTGTACTTAATTGAGACTCCAAATGCACCAAAAAACAAACATCTAGGCCAGTCATGTTCAAACAGGCTTAGTAAAACATGTTTGGCAACTTCGTTGGGAAGATTTACCATTCTGGAAGAAAAACAAGAAAAATTATGGCAATTAGTAAAGGCTGTTGGACATTTTTCCTATTGCAATGGGTTTTATAGAAAATTAAAAACTATCAATAGCATACTTTGCAAAACTAGTACAGAGACGATAATAATCTCCAAATTTAATAAAACGAAGATCCAACTGATTGCCTATCAGTTTTAATATAAAACGTTTCGATAGAGATTTCATATTGTTTTAATATCCTCTACGTTACAATATGTAGGTGACACTTATACGCAAAACATAGCTATAAAATGTAGTAATCTAGGAGAAAAGTAGAACAGAGACGCTATAATGAAGTGCAGTTAACAATATCCACCACCTTTTTTCGTTTATTCAGTCGAACCTTTTGACGCGCAGAAAATACGCTGAAGCATTTCTACTTTAGACCGACGATCAACACGGCGGCCTTTATACAGCTCTACAAAACCTTTGCAGAAAATCGCACGCTTCTACTCATTAAAAATCGCCAACGATGCAAGCTACAATATTTAGTGCATCAGGTACATTTGAACACAAATACCACGACCAATCAGACAAATCAATATAGCGGTACTCATATTTTTCTGTTGTCAGCAGCCATAACCAAGCGTCAACAGTGGAAGCTATTTTTCGTTTGGTCGTTACATAATTGTCTTTGTTCAAGGGTTATATTATTTGTTTTTATTTATTTCAATCAAGTTCAACCAGGTACTTTCTGCGTACTTTTAGTCGACTTTACTAAGCATTGAGTCTTGAATAATGTGGACCTAACATTAGGATAGGCTAGCTCGTCTGCTTTTCAAGCGCAATATTTTTATTTCATTTTCTATTTCCTATGAGTTTGCAATTTCTTAAAGCCGTATATTTGGTTAATATAAATTATTATTAAAGCAAACTCTTTGACTTGTTGATTCATAACTGACGTTTTTGATCAAGATATAGTTGCTATTTTCCATTTTATGTAGTTCTTCGCATATCAGGGATCGCGAATTTTTATTTCTTTCAGGCGCTTCTTCTACCATCTCATCTAAACTGAATTTCAAAAAAATATATTATGTTACTAAAAATACATTTTTGATCCATTTTTTTGATCCAGTTTTGATAGATTGTTTCAACGACCCGATAATTTGATATGTGATTTGGTTATTTACGCTGACGATACAACTCTATATTCTTTTCTAAACGAAAATCCCTCCCAGAACAACGTCTACCTCTGGCAAAATCGCTTGAGTATGATTTGGCGACAGTATCTAATTGGGGTAACACTTGGCAGGTAACTCTTAACTCGGAGAAGACCAAAGTTTTTTCAAGCAATCGTTACACAAATACGAATGCAGCTCAAATTTCATTATATCGAGTACTGTTCTGAAGGAATCCTCAAATATTCGTCTCGTTATACTCTGTCTAAGGACAGGGGTTGGAATGAATGTGTCACTAGTATTGCTAAACAAGCCTGGTTCTGTATATCGAACTCGCCATTATCTCACTCCCGAAATCATTCTTCATTTGCACGGATCATTGATTCGAACCTGTATGGAGTATTGCTGTCACATTTGGGGCAGTGCCGCTGTCACTGTTTTTAGCATGCTCGGCCGTATTCAATGGCGTGTAATCAATCTGATTGGCCCTAAACTTTCTTCCGGTCTGCAAAGTTTGACACACCACCGCATCGTTGCCTCACTATGTTTATTTTACAGATATTATAATGATCTTTGTTCAAGGGAGCTCTCGTTCCTTCGAACAAAATTTTTAATCGGTCAACACAATTGGCTATCAATTCGCACCTATCCACTGTGAAGGTTCCACATTGTCACAAACAGTTTTATGCAAGAAGTTTTTTCCAAGAATCTCTAAACTTTGGAATTCCTTGCCTTCTTACTGCTTTCCTGATCGTGTTGATCTACAAGGCTTTACACTCGCGTTAATAGACATCTATCAGGGATAGGGCTTCCTTAGTTCCTATTTCTGCATTTCATGTAGCTCTTTGCACTTTAGTGACTTCAGGACAATTTTCAAGTTTGATTCTTCTCCCGTGACCTTGCTCTGGGCGAATTTCAATAAAAAATAAATAAAAAAACACGTAATCGTGCTTAAATGAATATTGATTTCCGAAATCAGTCTTCATTTCCGGGTATAATGAGTGACATTACTGATTATGATTATGAATTATGATGATGTCATGATTATTTTCGGGTCACCTCGGGACATCATACTTGATACACTTTTAAACAATTGGGCTTCGATAGCGATAAGCGCGCCGCTGAAGCGCGGTTGAACTGTGGCCCAATCGCAGATTTGGTTAAATTTCAAATATATTTTCATCATGCAATAGAAATGGTTTATAAATATAATTATACTATATTTGAATTTTCAGTTGTTGAAATACGGCGATTGAATATACAACTATAAAAAATTACTCACTGACCGTGTAATACAAACAAACGAGTATTGAATATTGAGAGATTCCATGCGACTATTGTCGCACTTACTCAAGGTCTGGAAAAACACGGTACTCGCTAACTAAAGTTCATGCTTTGTTAAAATACTATTTCTGATTTTGACTTCGATCGTTCTGGATTGAAAACATTTTCTTTGATCTTACTCGTTATTTCAGTTAGTGAAGTATCCCCGAGACATCAAGTAATATCCAAATAATAATCTAAAATTCTAAAAATACAATCAAACGAGGTTTAAGAATTCGCAGAAAAAAATTGTAGTAGCTCTTCGCCATTGAGTGGCCGTAATTTGGTTTCTGTTAGGAGTTACGCCTTTACTTAGTGAAAATCGATGAAAATAAATCACGCTTCGTTTCTGATGTATTTGCATCCCTTGATAATATTTTTAAAGTAAGCGATAGTTTTATCATCAAATACTATCATCGGAACAATAGAACATCGCAAATGCAGTAAAATATTGATAGGTATTTCTGAAAAAGCAACTGTTTAAGCTTCTAGCGAGCAACTGAGTATAACACGCGTTTCACCTACATCCTCACGTGGCGATTACTGGTTGCTACATCTATTCTTTTGTTATATTCTTAAGTTATACAATTTAGGTATGTATACAGATAGCGGTACCGGCGAGTATGGGCTTTTTTGAATTATCGGTATCGACTTGAGGGAGGCCGATACCACAGATTCTTTACAGAATGTACCGAGTATATCGACTATGTATCGACTTTTTCGATTATGAACAAGTGGAAAGGATAAACAATTGTTGCAATAAATTTTTTTGATCCGTTGCGAACAAAATAAGTAGATTTTGGGTTAACTAAATTACATATTCTGGCACAAAAAATATATACAATGACTCCAGACATATTTTGTTTAATTCACTGTAGAATTGGGTCCGCAAATTTTTAAAATGAAAAATATCCTGGAAAACACATCATTGAAACCGAAGTATAGGAAGTATAAGAAGACTTTGATGAATATATTCCTTTTATTCTTGTAGACCATCATTGCAAAGGTTCGACGAGAAAAAAATGGGCATCGGTATATCATTAATATCATAATGGTGCATAGGCTTCGTATGCCCGACGCACAAACAAAGAGACAAATCATTTGCAAGTGACGATGCGAGTCCGCATTTTCTATTAATGCTCTGATGTTAAACGTTTACCCAGTACTAATTCAACAAAGTATATTTTAGGTTGAATAATTGGGTTTATCAAGGGAAACAACATTCGTCTCCATAATTATTTGATGTGCTCATGCTCAACGTAATTTGCCGACGTTTCAAATGTCTATTCAGACAATCTTTATCAGGGCAGTGAATGATAAAATAAAAGACTATTTTATATAATGAAAAAAGACGACTTCTAAAACTTATCTAACACTACTAAAAGATAAAATTAACACTCAATAAACAGATAATCAGGCTTAAGGAAATAGATAAGACTAACGCTATCGACGATAAACTAAAGATAAAAGAGCCTTTGGAAACACACAATTTTGCTTGCATAGATACCGTTTTGATGGCAATATGATACGATTCTAAGAATAGCCTTTTCCTGTAGTGCTCATCATTTTCTCTCTTGGCACTGTCCTATCCTATCTGATGTTCATTTTCAACAAAATGTCGAGACAGGGTTAATTTCCCCTTCTTTAATACCTTTTTGATGCTTTTTGACGTATTGTCAAAACATCAATTTGTTTCCCCTGTATATTGCATAGCAATCCTCATATGGTATGTAGTAAACTACCCTTCTTGGGATGGATACGATCTTTGGCTGTAGTTAATGTCTGTCCAATTTTATTCCGAAATTTGGAAGCTACTCTTGCGTCAACTTCTTCTAGGATGCGTTTGATCTTCTCACTGAAATCTTTTACTTACGGAATACCCAAGTTATCAAGTTATACATTAGGACATTTAAGTATGCGGAGCATTGTAGGTTCGATGGCGCGCATGTGTTGGTCTATAAATATATTACGAAAATAACTGTCTCTGCATAAAATGCGTATATATCAAAGTTTGCTGATTGGTAACCAAAGCCCTGCACCGGAGGCCACTGACAGGGTTAGAGTGGTCGGAAAGATATGAACTCTTGGTTCGGCTGAGTCTACCTGAGTTATTGACTTCGCCTATTCAGCTTATTACTCCCTAGGTTGAGTGGCCAGTTGGTCAGTTCGATGCAAGCAAGACAAATTTCATTTCCTTTTTATACATTTATGTGCTGTATTCAGTGCTGTATGCTGTATTATACTGTATGCAGATCATTATATCTTGACTACCTATATCTGATTTAAAATGAAAAACGAAAACCGTAGTCCAGACCAACGGTTTTTGACAGACTGTTTTTTATATAGTCACTCATCGGTAGGGCTGGGCAAACCGAAATCATCTGGAATTCAAATCTGATTCGAATATTTTTTACGAATCGGATCGCATCGTCGATTTCATAAAAATAACAAATATTCCATTTTTATTATCACTATTATGGTCTCCATTATGGTAATTAGGAAATATACAGTTATGAATTGCAAATATGAGCATGGACTGACTTAAAATCGATCTGTTTTCATTTTAACGACAATATACAACCCACTTGACCTAAATCGATTGCATTTTGTCGTTAAAAATAAAAAAAAAAACTTTCATTTAGCATGTTTCTGTTCCTATGACCGATTCGATTGATAATATTGTGATTGATTCGAATAATCTGTACCTCGAATCACCGAATCAAATTGCACAACCCTACTCACCGGCAGCGATCCATAGGAGAACAAGGCTAATGTTATTTGGCATCCATGAATTTTCCCGGTTCCAGCTGAGCCTACCCATTAAAATCCTTAGTTGGGCCAACAATATTGCCACTAGGCAATCGCAGCCACAAATTAGATTTGTGATCTTTCTATAGGACATTGCCAAACTTCTTCAGGAAAAACAAAATGTTCGGCTACATACCTATAGGTTTTATCTTGCTTTGATTATGTCATTTCTGATATTTACTCTATTTTGTTCTTTGAATTATTTCGTTCGGGTATCTCAGAGAAAACAGCAGCGATATAATAAATGTAATTATGTATCCCACCAGGAAGAATTATTCGATAGAACAGGAAATCATCAATTGCTTGGCTTTTCATTGAATTATTTTTTCGTACTATATCCAAATTTGGGCGTGAGGTCGTATGAAAGTCAAACATGAGAGATCATCATGGTATCCTAACTCTTAACTGTCGGAAGTTGACATTTCCTTTTCAATACATCAATAACAAATAGGTCACCGTTGTCAGAAAGTTCGTTTCATCGGAACACTGTAAGAAAAGTGAGAGAGTAAATAGCTTAGTAGGCAAATTAGGTAGGCATGTGCGAAAATCCAGGTAAAAGGTCTGCACAAGAAGCGGATGAGAAGACTCTACGTTTCTACTCTCATACCGCGAGTTTTGCTTGCTACAGCTATATTCTGTGTTTAAAAAGAGATCTAATCACGGAAAAAAATTTGCTAATCTCTCCCAACACATATCTCGCGAAAGAAGGATTTGCGTGACTGAGCAATAGCGGTATATATACCGTTGTGGTTTTCAAAAACACGAAAGAGACGATAGAAATCATTTCGATAAAAGTTACGATAAATTCCGTTCTAGTGTAATCAAATCCGTTTTTAGTTTGTATTAGGCATAGAAACTATAGGAAAAAGTAAATGAAAGTAGGCAAAACATTATATTGATACTGAAGTGAGTAAATTGGCTATAGGTCAAGACTATAACTCAAGCAGCTTTAACAAAAACATAGAACAACATATGGAATCGCAATGTCGAATATTGTTCAAAGATCAAATTTTATTTAGCATTACATCAGCTGCTAAAGCCGTCAGTCAATATTTTAAGAGTAACTTGAGCAGATTCTTACGTAAATGTTTATCAAGATTTATTTATAATATTCAAGCATGCAACAACATTCATACCACTACATTGTGCCGATTCAGCTCTGTTTGAAATGGGTTTTGAAAATTAATGGTTGGTAGTTCGTATTCGCCAAAAACTATCCGAATGAAAGTCTTAATTTCAAATTATTCGCGCTTGTCCAGCCTTAAGCAACAATAAAATCATATTCCATAATTATATAATGGATATATAAAAATAAATTTCTCTAGTTTCTATATTTTACATGCTAGAGTTTTCATATAACCAGTAACTATTTGTACACAACAGATATGGAAATCAACATACCAGGCTTGGTTTCGATTGTGTTATTTTATCTTGCCATATTGGCAATTGGGATATGGGCCGCATGGAAAAACAGGAACAAAGAAGGCGAAAGAGCCAGCAAGACTATCTTGATAGGTAGAAGAGATCTTGGATTGTTCTTGGGATCTTTTACAATGACAGGTGAGTACAATTTGCACTTCCCAAATCAGAAAATTTTCGTACAAACATATTTTTGTTAAGAATAAGATACTGATTGTTCGCACCGCCGAGACACGGTTCATTCGAGGTGTATGTTCAACAAAACGATATTTCTGATTGGGCAACATTGATATCGAGATTCGTAAACTGAGAATGAAAAATGCAAATTAGGTTCAATTTCAAATAATTTTCACTTTAAATAAAACTGAATTGTGTATTAGAAATATTTCTCTTTCAACTCGATTTTTAAAAAAAGAATGTTTTTGAAATCAAAATGAATATTTCTCAAATAACTCGATTTCTATTGAATCAAAATGTAGTAAAATATTTTGTATGCTCAATCTCTTCTTTAAATATTCATGTCCATTTGCATTTTTTATTAATAGGCAGTCGAAGAGCGCGAAAATGAGCATTTTGAATGTTCAGAGACAAATTACCGTCTGTGATTTGAAATTACACCATCATACAATAAAAAAAACCTCTAAATATCTCAGACGGAATTTCCACTTCAATATGCAAAAATTATTTATTTCATTAATGCTTGAGATCGTGCACACTCTTCTGTATTGCAAAAATGATATATTATTTGAGTTAAATAATGTCCTTAGACGTATACTTACAATTTATTTCATTTATCATGCCGGATCTATTAGTCTTGTGGTACAATTAATGCAATATTATTGCTATTTCAGCCTCTTGGGTCGGAGGTGGTTTCATCAACGGAACAGCAGAATCAATATATGATCCGAACACCGGATTGGTGTGGACATTAGCTCCGATATGCTACTCTCTAAGTGTGATCGTGGCAGGAATCTTCTTTGCAAAAAAAATGAGAGAAGAAGTATGATATTATTTTTGGTTATTGTGCTTTTCGATTAATTTCGAACATTGTTTTTGTAACAGGACATTTATATCAAACTTTTATATTTAAAGAAATCCCCCCCTAGAAAAAAAAACTGAGATTGATCTTCTGAATATATTTATATACTTTGATGAGACATAGAATGAATTAAACATTTCATCGATTCGCCAATTACTACTAGACAAAACCACCACAGCCCATCAATTTTAATTTTCACTATTTATAACACACGAACACGACGGTTGCTTATATCACACACATCGATCTTATCAAATGTATTTAGAACTACCTTACGATGCTCGACCCATTTCAAAGAAAATTTGGAATATACGTGGGAGGGATATTATATTTACCTTCTTTACTTGGAGAAATAATGTACTGTGCAACCATTCTTTCAGCTCTAGGTAAGTTATTATGTTTGTATATCGAGGACTTAATGCAAAAACCGTTTATGCCCATTTTGTCGAAAACGATTTCCACCAGCATATTTCTGCTCTTGTTAACAGAATCAATTGTTGTACTTGACGTTATTGAAGCATGGTTAGAATTTAGGGAAGATCCCCCTCACTGTACTTTATATGATATTTCCACTGAAGGTGCAATTGCTTTCAGTTAATCTGATGGTAGCTCTTTGATATTTGAGTTAGTTACCTCCTTTCAGGCGCTGCTTGATTAGAATCTATTTATATATGAATAGAAAAAAATGTCATTGTATATATATGTTCCTAGCCGACGCCCTGATACAAGTAGAATTGCCACGTACAATTGCTAAAGTAATTCTCTATAACAAGTAAGTCTTCCCATTTTGTTTCCTGGTGTGCAACGACATTTTCGTCCGATTTCACAAACCAGTTTTTTAGGGTTGGAGCCAGAAACGCCCGAGGTCTCAAGTCCTAGGGGCTGAAAGTCGTAAGTATTACCTGGGCGACAATATTTTTTTCGTTTGGAATTTTTCGCCAAATTCGCGGCACAAGCTGGTTCAAGTGAGCAACCAATTAAACGTGACTCACAAAATGTATCTCTAACAGTGACGTCCCAAACTAAAGATTTAGCAAAAGCATACGGGAAAATAGTTTTGAGTTTAGACACTAGTAGTTGCTTTGGCGAAGTTAGTGTTTGCACAGTTATCGAAATCATGTTTCAATTTTTAATTTTGTCCTAACCGCGTAGTATTATGTCCACGAAGAAGGACAAGAGATGCGTATTTTCATATGCAAAATGGTTCATGTCCAACTTATAGCGGTTATCCGCTCATAAAAAAAATTGTAACGGCCCTATGGGTTAGACGTAACAGGATCCAGTACATCAAAGTAGGCTGTATGACGACAGTGTGAGAGGTTTTGGCTGCATCGCAAAATTCTATGGAAAATTCAAAAATACTTCAATTGCGTTTCTCTCGAAATATCAGAAATGGACAGAGGACATACGGTTCTTAATTCAAGCCCTCAATATAGTGACCCGAGCATTGATATCAGGGAATAACATCTAAATGGGCATTTTGCAATAATAATTGTTAGATATAAACTCGTCGTCTTACTTTAGTGAACTCTAAATTAGTGTTTCTTTATAATATGCGCCGAGAGGTAACTCTCTCTTTTATCCTGACAAAAACATGCCCAAACATGTTTATGTGAATTTGTTGCGTCACAAAGCATTTTCGCTTTGCAGGCATTTTGTGTTTTACGACTTGTGTTAGGGCGATTATTATTGCAGTCTGGTTGATGAGTTTAGTTTTAGTAGTATCGTATTATAGTGTTCTGGCTAAGTTGTGTTGTGATAATTTAGTGATATTCTTGATAGTTAGGATTATTATTACTGCTTAGTTGCAATAGTTAAACTGTAGAATATTTATAATGTATTGGCTGTGTCATCATATATTAGTTTTATCGTTTTTCCGAAGGTTTCACGCTGTTCAACATTTACTACTTGTTTGGTGAGATCATTGAATACAGTTTCAGTTTCATTGGATCTCGTTGCATCTTTACTTTGGACTTTGGTTGGGCAGATGCTGGAGGCTAGGGAATTGCGCATAAAACTCCAAGAAACAGTCACGTTGCGGCTTTCATTTGAAGAGAAATTTTGAACTCTTACTCCACATTTTATAAAACTAATATTCAATCTTGGAATACAAGTTTGCCGTTTTACTTCAACAATATGGCTTCGAACTTTTCACATGATATAATTGAATCTGATGATCGTACGATTTGTTCCGATTCTTCAGTGCAGTTACCAACGAATGACTTTGATCGAAATGAAGCAATTGACAATTCACGTTATGCGCAAGCTTATGCAATTTTACACAATGATTTTACAACGCTTATTTTGGTTAAAGATAACCAGGCTCGAAAGTTGTTTCACAATATCAGAAAATATGTGATCATTTACATGACTGGAAAACTTGTTTGGACACTTATATTTTACTCAATGGTCCTGATTCACACTCAGCTCTACATTTATTCAAGGTGAAGATAACCTGAAATCAAGTACAATGCTTTATAGAGAATTTGTGGACAGTTGTGCCACCCAAGCCTCGAAACACGCCCTGCTTCACAAATATCTAAATCCCGTTCATCAAAATCGTGTTCTTCAAAAACATCGTTCATCGAAGAAAATCATCAATGTCGTCCGGCAGGATGTTGGAGAAGTCAAAATTGCTGAGACTTGAGGAATTACAAGAAAAGCAATTAGCCGCTCGTGTAGGTGAGCTAACGGCTCATGAAGCAGAGATATCGGCCGAGAAGGAAAGGACAATGGCGACAACGTGCTGAAAAGAAAAGACAGCTGGCTGAGATGAAAGCTAATTTCAAAGAACAACGGGCTCAACTTCTTTACAAAATGGCAAGTGACAGAGATTGCAGCATCAAAGTCTCTTTTCAGCGATGTCTGACGACATTGTGAATTCAAAAACAGATCAGTTTACGTGACTCAAATCTTACTTCTACTATGTACCGACAAAGATCGAGTTTCAGTTCCTCCTGTGGTAACTTACAATACGGAAAATCAAGGTATCGATAATGAGTTACCTAATTTATCTTTGAATGTTTTGCGTAATATTCCCTTTTGTGGAGATCAGCCTCCACATTCATGTACTGAGTCAATTTCGATGCAAGCAGGAGCCACAGATGGATTGCATTTGCCACAAACAAGCTAGTAATGGATAGAGATTTGAATCTACGATCTGTTTCAAATGTTTCACAAGTATCGAATAATTTTAGTCACTCTGCTAATAATTTTCATGATTGTTTACCCAGTTAATGTTAACACTGCTGCAATTTTTACCCCTGGTCGGTCTGCGGGGCCGGTACAGAATAGTTCTATGATTTCAATCCACAACAGCTAATGGCACCAATTGCTGCTATGAGTATGGGTCCTCATTTGCAACCAGTTAACTCACATTCAAGTATGAATGTTGTTCAGTCAAGCATGGTTCATGGCACTGGGATTTCTCGCCTTTCACCCATACATAATATAGGAAACCCCTACGATATAGGACATGTTTTTCCTCATGACGGTTTAGCTAGTATAGGTTCAAATGTTTGTTATCAGAATCAGCCTATGTATTCAAACATGCAGCAGCAGGTTACGTCAATCATTCCGCCAACCAGACCTTATTATTCTGGAATTTTCACAATCTAACATTTCCAGCGCTTTACAACACACTTCCACTGCCACTGTTTCCTCAACCTTGCCACGTATGAATAGTTCACAGTTACCCCCTCGTGGCCTTATGAGGCAACAACCTTCACTTGACCCCCTTGCTAATAATCCTTCGTACCCTTTTTCCTACTCATCAAGCTGCAAGCAAAGATGATCTGTATTTACTTGGTAGGAATATACAGCAAGATTTTCGCGTACCCACTCTTGATAGGGTAGAATTTAATGGTGATCCATTAGAATATCACGCGTTTATAAGGTCATTTTACAATACGATTGGTCGTCTTACGTCTGATCCCTCGACTCTTTTGGCACAATTAACTTGCTCACATGCAAGGGTGAAGCATACGAAGTTATCAAAACATTTGCGAATGGCTGATAACCCAGCTGAGGCTTACAATGCTGCAAGAGAAACGTTGGAATTTCATTTTGGCAATAGATCACTGATTATAAATGCATTTATTGAACAACTTACTGAGGGACCGAAAATACGCACAAAATGATGTTAAAGGACTTTGCAAATTGTCTTCTCAAATGAGAAATTGCGCTATCGTATTTCATGATTGGGATGCTGGGAGCTTGCTCGATGCTCCAGCATATCTTACTTGCTATTTTTGAACGTTTACCGCCTAATATGCGTACTGACTATGTTATGAATGGGTCATGGACATCCTATTGCAATCCCTTCATTCAAAGTCATTTACTCAAATTCATTGAATCAAGAGCACGACTGTATAATACCTTTTATGGTCGTGCTTTGGCTGATTTATCTTCACGACCTGTGGGTCAAAACAAGCAAAACAACAGGCGTATTTCTAAATTTTCTACATATGCAACATTCAATATGTCTAAGCAAGATAACGCTTCGAGTAAGCAGAATTATCATAAACATGTACCCTTTAACAGGAGTATTAACTCTATTGTGACTTGTTATCTTTGCAAAGGTGATCACACGCTTATGCGTTGCTCAAAGTTTAAAGAAAAAAAACCGTCACTGACAGGCGACTGTTCGTTAAGGAACAGTCAATTTGCTTTCAATTGCATGTCTTCAAAGAGACATTATTCTAGTAGTTGTCCTTCAGAGAAAAGGTGTTTGATTGAAGGGTGTGGTAAGCTTCATCATAGTCTGTTACACATGAAGCAAGCGACTAAAACCGCCTGCATTGCATACTTCGCGTTCTGAGGAACCATTATCACCACAGACACCTAAACCTGATGCGGCAAAAAAACCTCTATGTCTATTCTTGATCCCTTATGTCCAAGGCTGATGGCCGTCGCCGTCGAAATAAGTCGACCCAATAATACAGGCAAAAGGACAACTATTGCTTTCTTAGATTTAGGATCACAGAGATCTTTTTGCTCTACAGAATTGGCAAAATTACTTGGGCTTTCTGGTAAGCCAGAACGTTGTATGGTGCGCGAGACACGAATTGGTGTCAGTATTCACACTGGCGAAAGAATTTCATTTTGCATTAATGTCATCAATAACACTGACGTTGTTAAGGTACAGAATGCTCTGACTTTTGACAAAATTCCTGATGTTAGAGACTCACTGCCGGAACCTGACATAATTCACAAATATCCGCATCTGCGTGATGTGGAATTTCCTAATGTTGACGGAAAAGTCGAACTTTTAATTGGTGCTGATGCTCTGGGTGGCTGCCCATTTATTGACTCTAGAGTTGGTCCGCCTGGTACTCAGGGGCTCTTCTCACATCTCTTGGATGATGTCTTTATGGCAGGGATCCTTTAATGGCTACAACAAATAATTTAACAAACTATATTGAAACTTCTGTGCCAATGGTATTGGATGACAGTGGATCTGATTCACAAAGTGAGGTTGCTGTTAACTTCATTTCTACTAAAACCAATTTCTGACACACGTCTTCTATGTAATGATTGTGTTTTTCCAATTACTGATGATTTGTCGCAAGATGACAATTTACAAGAGGAAAATAGTTTACAAGATACAGACGATGCAAGTGAGGGAATTGAAAACCCTTGCATGCGTTATTGTGATATTAATGATTTTTACGTAAATAAATTTACTCATGAAAATGTTTCCGATTTCTTCTTTCTATGCTCTGCTATGTTTGACACTCTTGAAGAAGAAAGTACTGAACCTGAAATATCCGTCTGTCAAATTTGTGGAAATGACTTTCCTGATTTGAATGAAGATCCATTTACTACTCAACCATCACTCGATGATGAGAGAGCAACTAAGATTATGAACGACACTCTAAAGCGTGTCAATAGCCGTTTACAAATTGGTTTGCTGTGGAAGTTTGACGATATCAAATTACCTTACAATTATGTTATGGCCGTGCGCCGCTTATTGTCAGTCAAACGTAGAATGGAGAAGGATGCTGATTTTGCTTCTAAATACATCGAAAAAATGGATGAGTACATAAGAAACGGCTATGCAGAATTGATACCCGATGATGAATTGGCACCGACAGATAGAGCTTGGTTTATACCGCATCATGCTACACGACAGTCAAAATTCCGTATTGTCTTTGACAGTTCAGCGGAATTTGATGGGACGTCTTTTAAACAAGAATTTATTAACTGGACCTGATTTCAATAACTCTCTTGTTGGAGTTTTGTTAAGCGTTTCCGAGAAACCCATTGCAGTTTCATGTGACATACGTCAAATGTTTCATAGAATACTCGTCAAAAAATGAAGACACGGAGTCATTACGATTCTTATGGTACCCCTCACATGATATTTCACAGCCTATTGCTCAATTTAGAATGCTCTCTCATGCATTTGGGACATCTTGTTCTCCGTCAATTGCCTCATTTGCTATCAGCAAGTCGCAAGAGACAATCTATCAAATGCTGACCCTGAAATATTCAATGTATATTTTCTAACTTTTATGTAGATGACGGACTTTACTCCAGAGAAACAGTGTCTGAAGCTTCTGTCCGTGCAACAGACAACAGAATTGCTTGCTACAGGTGGTTTCCATTTAACTAAATTTCTGAGCAATGAACCACAAGTTCTGGAGTCTGTTCCGAATCAGGATAAAGCTTCCGTAACACATGAAGTAGAATTGGGAGACGACGCGCTAAGTCATACTCTCGGATTGAATTGGAATTTACTGATCAATTTATTGTGCTTGTCAATATCAGTGAGATTGGTAATTTCTATGGTATCTCAAATATTCACCCTCTTTTATTTCAACCATTTGTTCTGATAGGATGATATTACAAGATCTTATATGAAACTTTTGGGATGATTTAATTGTTGGACCTCTCAAACAGAAATGGAAGATTGGATTTCAAAACCAGATTTAAATGGACTTTCATTCTCACGATAGAATTCGACCTCTTACCAATTGCAATTCTGTGATGCAAGTTCATTTGCTTATGGTACTTGTGCTTACTTAAGAATGATTGATAATGCAGGAATGTACATTGTAACATTTGTGAAAGGTTCGTCAAGAGATAGCGCCAAAGAAAGTTATCACAATTCCACGATTAGACAAAAACTGCTGCTGTTTCTGCGACAGAGTTGGCTCGATGTATATGCTTCTGCCTTTTCTGCAAGCATTTTTTTCGATTCGTTGCACGACGCTCTAAACCAGCTCATATGTATTCAGACAACGGCATTTTATTGCGGGAAGTAAAATTCTCAAAGATGGATTGCAAATTGGAATAAGAAAACAAATAATGATGCTCTTGCACAAAAGGGAATTCAATGGCACTTCTCTCCATTTCAAGTCATCAAAATTGGTGTTGTTGAGAGGATGATTATAGAGAAGTCAGAAAGATTTTGCGAGGATGATATCTAACTATTTTCCCTTTGGTCCTTTCTGACTCGGAGTGGAATCTATTTTAAATGATAGGCCTTTTACTCGTGCACCGACCAGAGACCTTCACGCCCTTTCTCCTAACTCTATCCTGATAAGTAAACTCGACCCTGACCTTTCCCCTGATGTTTTCCTGCGTGCTGATGAATACAGACAGGGTTATAGGCATGTCCAGCGTATGTTAGAACCGTTATTCTGGCAGAGATTTACAAGTGAATATATCGCTCCAAACGACGTTGCAAAATGGTTGCATCCTTTCTCCCAATCTTAGGACAGGCGACTTAGTACTTATGTGCGATGATATCCTCCCCCGCGGCAGTTGGCCCATTGCTGTTGTGGACGGGGTTTACCCAGATAAGCAGGGAATCGTTTAGAAGAGTTAAGGTGCGAACATCCAAATCTTCTTTTTGTTCGTGATATAAGAAAAATTTGCTCACTTGAGCTTGACTAAAGGTTAAAATAGGTAATTTATGCTATCATGTATATATTGTTATGTTAATCTTCATTATGTACAAAGTTTCACTTGCTTCGTTTATCTCTTATTTCTGAGATAATTTACCTAGTCTTAAATTATCTGGGGCCGGAATGTTAGATATAAAGTCGTCTTACTTTAGTGAACTCTAAATTGTGTTTTATATGCGCCGAAGGTAACTATTCATTTATATGAAAGAAATGCCCAAAAAGTTTATGTATATTTGTTGCGTCACAAAGCATTTTGTATTTTCCCCAGTGTTACAAGTAGGATTTTCGCTTTGCAGGCATTTTTGTGTTTTACAACTTGTGTTAAGGCGATTAATTCTTGCATTCTGGTTGATGAGTTTAAGTTTTAGTTCCCATTATAGTGTTCTGGCTAAGTTGTGTTGTGCAATTTAGTGATATTCTTGATAGTTAGGATTATTCACAACTGCTAATTTAGTTAACTGTAGTTGGTGGCTGTGTCATCATATATTAGTTTTATCGTTAATTTCCGAAGGTTTCAAGTCAACATTTAGGGTTTGGTGAGATCATTGAGTCAGTTTCAGTTTCATTGCATCTTTACTTTGGACTGGGGGCGACTGGAGGCTATTTTTAAAAACTCCAAGAAACAGTCACGTTGCGGGTTCATTTGAAAAGAATTTTTCTCCAAATAATAACGCTGATTGCCTGACAATGAATGAGTTTTCTCGTGGGGGGGGGGGGGGGGGTTTAAGAGGGGAAAAAGGTCAAAAACCTACGAGAGAATTTTGGAGTAAAGAACATGAGTGAAAATTAAACAAATATTGATGCTTCCGCATGACTGAATATGTGTAATTTTTAACGACTTTTATAAATTCAATTTGAGCTCTAACATGAGCGTGACATTTGCTGGAGGAAGTATTATACTATAACAACAATGTTTTTCTTTTTTTAAAAGTAAAATAATTTGGCACAAATCACTGATTCCATTGAACAGTTTTTCATGCATTGTGATAGTTCAGAGCGATGGCCTAGTGCTAACTTGTTGGCATCGCAGGTTGAAGGTCTCGAGTTTGTGTCCCTGCGAGTCCGGCTCGTTAATCCATGCCCAGCACACAAACAGGGTGTAATAACTTGGGTAGGCTAAGCCGAACAGGAAAAGATCATATATTTCCAGCAATTTCAACTTGTGCCCGTCTATAAGTTGCCGCTAGTACATCCTGCCTTGGGCAGGGTGTCCAAGAAGTGGCTGTAAAGAAGGGCTTACATTACTTATATGCGTAGACGGAGAAGTATTGTATGTGTGAACCTCAGATCTCCGTGGTAAATTGTCGATCCATTCATTTGTTTCGTATTCCCCAAATCCATTAGTGACTCATATGCTAAAAAAAATATGTTCGGGAAATGACGACTAGGCAAATAAATGTACATTGCGAAGTTACGAAGATTTGTTTTCTTTTACAGGTGGTACAGTGTTTGTGATTGTTGGAATCGATTTCAATTTGGCAGTAATTATATCAGCAGTGATTGCTTTGACATACACAGTAGTTGGTGGATTTTATTCTGTTGCATACACAGATGTTATTCAACTTTCCTGCTTATTTATCGGAATGGTGAGATAAGTGTTGTGTTTAGTACATCGAAGAGTCAATTTCGCAATCAAATTATTAAGTCTTAAGGGGTTCAGCAGGCAAAATGTTGAAAACTACGAATTATCGGGGTCGAGCAAGGCCTAAGCACCGGGAGATTTATTTTATTTTAAGGCTCTTAAAAAAACATTCATCGATCATTTTCGATCGGCGAGGGAGAGAGGCGTGACACCACAACCCGTGGCTATAATACGCTCGTGGATTATTTTTATTCGAGCGTTGCAAAAATCCTTTAATTCAGTCAATCCATCTGCATAAAATGTGCTAACATTTTTATATCAGAGTTTAGCTTGTAATCTGAAGGGGGTTTAAATTAGATTGTTATCAAAGTGAATTGATTTTCCACAGACTTCATTTAAAATCTCTTCCATTTTTTTCAATTTAATTTCAGTAAGTTCAATTTTAGCGGGCTACCATGTCAAATTCAAATATGGAAATTAGGTAGATATCTAGATTCTCCAAACTTTGTCACATTCTAAAAATAACTAGAACTGTGTACACAGTACTACGAAAGCGTTAGCCTGATCATAATAAACACTGTCATCACTGGATCTTCCATGAGTACTCATGCATGATCTAATAGATGTCTCACAGCACACAGACTTCTGGACCAAGATTGTAGTTGACAAACGAAGTTATGAAAAAATCAAAGTTCATTTGTCATGATATTAAATCAGGCAATGCGTACTACCGCTATCATATATCCAAAGAAATCATATATACACCATACACTATATCCAATCAGTCTCAAACTTATCGTTACACGCTTTTGATGAAATCAATTACATATTTATGGGTCATGCATGGCAGGATATGATGTTTTTTAAATTATGAATGGAGCAGTCATTTCAGGACTGCGTTGAATTAATCCAAAGCACAACTTTGAACACGTTTTTATCCAATAAATGATATGTGTGAGTCATGTGAGGGAAAAACAAGATGTGGAGGTCTCAAATAACACTTGAATCATTTATGTCAAACCTATGCCTAATCGATTTCAAAACATACACGCTTTTTGATCAAATAAATAATATATGCATGGGTCATGCAGGGGACAGACATGATATGGAGTTTTGAAATTTCATTTAGATTATTTATGGTACGATTCAGGATTATGTCAAATATGTTTCAAATTTTATATATATCTTTTTTTGATCGATCCAATGATACATGTATGGGCTATGCATAGAACAGTCGCGATTTGGAGTCGTGCAATTGCAATTGGTTTATTTATGTCAGGACTATGTCAAATCAGTTTCAAAGCATATATTTATTTGATCTATACATTGATATATGCATTGGTCATGCATGGGACAGAAATGATGTACAGTCTTGAAATTGCAATTGGATTGCATATATCAAGAATGTGTCAAATCAGTTTCAAAACATATATTTACACTCTTTTAAATCTATCCAAAGATAAATGTATGGTCCACACATGGAACAAACAAGATATGGAGTCTTGAAATTATATTGGAATTATTCATCTCAAGACTGTCTCAAACCAGTATTAAAGCTCATCTTTGCACTCTTTTTCATCTATCCAAATATATATGTATGACCCATGTATGGGGAAAGACAAAGTCTGGAGTCTTGAATTATATTTTGCGGTATTCATCTCTGAATTGTGTCGAACCGGTATTAAAGCTCATCGTTGCACTCTTTTTGATCTATTCAATGATATATTATGGCCCATGTATGAGAAAGATCAGATTTGGAGTCTTGAAATTATATTTAAGGTATTCATCTCAGGACTGTGTCAAGCCGGAATTAAAGCTCATCTTTGCACTCTTTTTCATCTATCTAATGATATATGTATGGCTCATGTGTGGGAAAGACAAGCTATGGTGTCTTGAAATTATATTGGGGTTATTTATCTGAAAACTTTATCAAATCAGTGTCAAAGGCAATCTTTACACTCTTTATGATCTATATTTGATCTATTTTACAGACAAGGTGTGGTGTTTATAATTTATATATGGGTTACTCATCCCAGGACTACGTCAAATCAGTATCAAAGTCTATCTTTACACTCTTCTAGATCTACCCAATGATATAGAATAACTACTACCCATTGCCTTCATCAAAAATCCTTCTACGTTTTAGGTTATCCCGAACCCATGCATGGTTCATACATGATACCGATATAACTACGAATAACTATACTTCTGCTATTTTTGCATCAGAAATGTCGAATCGATCTTAAAATTTAAACCATTTTAATCAGTTTTAGAATTCATACATACGCCATACATGACACTAACATAAAACGAGGTCCTCAAATTTTTTGAATATGGTCCCAAGATTTTTAAAAGTCACGGAACATAGCCACACGTCTCTGAGTACAAAACAATGTTTTTTTCAAATAGCAAGAATAAAACGAATTTTAGCTCTGTAATCACATCAGCAAACCGAAATTGTCAGACTCTACGGAATTTCTTTGTTCGAACTAGAATTAATACGTCATAAAATAGCTTTTAAACTGATAAAACTGGCCAATTTGCAGCTGCTATATCGTAAAAACGAAGATATAAATCAAGAGTCGGTTCAGCATAACTTCTTCACTGGGTCTTTGACTATGACTCAACACACAGAACAATTTCACAGCATCCATTCAAAAGCTATTTCGAATTTCGAGAATAGTCGAATTTTGACGGAAAATCAAGAATCCTTGAGACTTGAGTTTTCAGTTATACAGATCTTTTGAATAAGATTTTGGATCACTAGACTATGACGTCAAAAATGTTATTTTGACAGTCTATCAGGCCACGTTCAAATGATTATATCTGAAAAACAGAGCCTTAAGCACGAAAACTACAAGGCAAAAGTTCTTCATTGAATATGATTTCACGCATGATTCACACTCCGAAAGCCTTGTCCTGCAAAAGCGTTATGTATTTCATTATCATCACTTTCCATACTGCATTTTGATGGAAAATCAAAGATCCTTGAACAACGAGATTTGAAAGTTTGAAGTAAAAATATGAAACAAAGAGTTTCCATACACACAGACCTTTTAACTAAGATTTTGGATCTCTAAATCTTGTAGCTTTGATGCTAAAGCCATGCAGCATAATAATGAATAATAATAATAACTGCAACTGTGTACACGGTATTACGAAGGCTTTTTTCGCCTGACCATGATAAACACTGTCATCACCGGATCTTCCATGAGTACCCACTCATGATCTAAAAGATGTCTCACAGCACGCAGACTTATGGATCAAGATTCTAGCTGTCAAGCAAAATTATGAAAAAATCGAACTTCGCTTGTAACAATATTAAATCAGGCAATGCATACTACCGCTATAATCCAAAGAAATCATATATACACCATGCACTGTATCAAACCAGTCTCGAACTTATCTTCACACGCTTTCCGTTAAATCAATGACATATTTATGAACCATGCATGGAACAGGGATATGTTATTGAAAGATGAAAAGAAGGGGACAGAAGTGAGTAATTACAGACCAATAACTTGCCTTCTCTCACTTGAAGGTGATTTACTGGTGTAATTGCTGATTAATTATATAAGCACCTAGAAGATAACTAATTGTTATCCGAAAAACAGGAAGGATGCAGAAGAGGTACTCGGGGTACTAAAGATCTATTGCTGATTGATAATATGGTGGTGAAAAACTGCAAAAGAAGGAAAGTGGGACTGAGCACGGCTTGGATAGATTATAAGAAAGCTTACGATATGATACCTCGTTCTTGAATTACTAGATCTTTGGACATTTGCAAAATAGCTGATAACATTATAAATATACTGCAACAAAGCATGAAACAATGGAAAACGTCCAAATTAAACAGGGGAATCTTTAGGTAGATAGTTTATCACCTCTATTATTTCGTGATGTGTTTGATCCCTCTGACCCATGTATTAAATCGAGAAAAACATTCAGATCAATTCGGAAAAAGGGGCAGTAACATCAACCACGTACTGTTTATGGATGATCTAAAACTTTATTGTAATACCGCAATAACATTGGAGTCATAAATAAACACTGTTCGAGTGTTTAGTGAAGACATCGGAATGTAGTTTGGCATGCAGAAATGTGGATATCTGACAATAAATCCGGGAAAACTGGGTCCGAGTATAGGTGGTATAGGGTTACCATCAAAAAGAAAGATTCACATGCAAAAAGGATATAGATATCCAAGTATTTTAGAAAGTTCTGATGTTTTACATGAGGAAATGAAAAAATACAATCAAAATAGAATATTTCAGTAGGATAAAAAAGATTACCTCGTCTAGTTTAAACGGGGGAATATAATCATTGCCTTAAATTCCGGGCAGTATCATTAGTGAGATATGGGGTGAGAATAGTAAAGTGGACAATAGAGGAATTGACAAAACTTGATCGGGAGACAAGAAAAATACTGACTATGAACAGAATGTTTAAAAGTGATTAAATCAAAATATATTTACCGATGAAAGAGGGAGGGAGGGTACTGATAAACACAGATAATTGTGTCGATGAAGAAACTAAGAGTCTTCTTGGATGGTATGTCTACAGAATCGACGAACGATTGCTGAAAGAAGTTATGAGGGAGAGACTGCTGCCAATACTCACGAAGGATCCAAAGAAAAACAAAGAGAAAATAATAATATCCATCATTCAAACTACTAGAAAAAACAGGATTTTACAGTAAGAAGTGATAAGTCTTGGGGCTGGATACGAAAGAGTTTTTTAAAGAAGGAAACCGAGGGCATGATTTTTGCTGCTCAAGAATAATCCTTGATAACAAATTGGATAAAAAGGAATATTGATGCTCAAAACTTTCAATGACAAGGTTAAACAAAATCGATTGCATTCTGCAGTTCAATTAGGGAACTTTTCCCTCTTTGACATGGAGTGTAAATCAAAAATACATTCCCTTCATAATTGTTTTTGTTAATATCAACAGTTCATAACTATACATTTTTGGAATTCCATAATAGAGACAATTTGTAATAGTAAAAATGGTAGATTTATACAGGAGTGGAGATTCGATCAGATCCGAAAATTCGTAGAATTCCAAATGATTCAGTTTTCCCCATCACTCATCACAAGTTAAAAGGCAAATGACAAATCAACTCAAGCTGAACATTGAGACACAAATCCAATTTGATTTTCAACAGGCTGTAATCCTGGGTATAGTTAGAAAAGCTACGGGTTTTAAAAACGATTCTTAGATGTGTTTTAATTATCAAAGCCACACATTTAAATGCAGCCGGCCTAGCAGCCGTGGAAGAACAACAACAACATAATATAATAATAATAATAATAAACGGAGAATTTCGATAAGACTTTCGCTTTGGAGCGAAAGCCTCAATAATAATAAAAAAACGTATAGTTTTTCAATGACTTTCGCTTTCGAGCGAAAGCCTTAATAATCCTAATCAACCTCAAACAAGTCAACTGGAAAGAATTCCTCCGTCATGCTTACCGGATGTGCGAATGTTGGGAATAATTAGCCGCATTCATTGCCTATCTATAGGCAACAAGTTAATCAGTGTCTAACTTGCTGTGCGGGAATGCTTCTTCAGCGTAAAGAATGTCCACTGACGCGTACAAAATTACAACGCATTCCATTTCCAAAATAAAGTGTATTCCCACATTCCTCTACTTTTAATCTTATACGATAATGGGGACGTCATAATAAAATTGAATTCGGCGGAAATTCGCATGATTAATGCTAACCGAGACACGCCTGATCAATATTTTTCTATTTATGTTGGAAATAGGACATTGTCACAAGAGGTACAAAAGCCCTGTCGGATCCCTAAGAGATCAGATCCAAGTCTGTATTTAACTGTATGTTTCAATCAAATATACCTTATAGCCCGCCGAAGCATTCACCTGATATTCAAATTAAAATAAGTGATGTACGTATCGAAATGCTCTTAATTGTAAAACATAAAGATAGAAATTTTTGTGAATTTCACTTTGTCAAACATAAAGCTGGGGCTAAATATGAATCGCGAGATTATTCCGAACTTATGCGAAGACCTTGCAATGCAAAGATGTATACAGAAGGAATGATAAAATTGAGAGGGATGTTCAGCCAATTTTGCATCGTCGTAAATTTCCTTCTCGCCGTTGTGTTGCTAGCAAATTTTGTGCTTTTTTCAAAAACAGTGGCTCAGTATTCCATTTGTGATGACGAACGAAGCAGTGGGAAGTATCGCAGAAACTGCTTTCAGCGGAGAGGGAGGTTGGTTAGGAACTTGGTATTGGTCATTCACTGGGACATGGATAGACACTATTTTAGTAATGGTAAGTAAGATTTCTTCAAATGTACATCTACTTGCATTTGTCTCTTTAATTTTTATATTTTAATATTATTTTAATATATTTATTTTTCAGAAAGAAACATTTAAGGACCAAAACACGCTAAATATGCAAGAATTCTCTTGTGTTCTAAATTGCTCAAAGCGTCTCAATGTGTCGCGGTTTAGCACCAAATACCATATTAACTTCATTTATTAACATATACATACAAAGGATGTGCCGAGGTATCGATATCAGTGGGTTGTTGACTGAATATCCAGTGGTGGAAAATATGAGCAAATTATGTCCTGTCCGTAAATCTTCATTTTCTTTTCAGAACAAAAGTTTAGAGGCTTTGTCGGATTAAATTACATAAGCTGGCAAGCAAAAATATTAGTAGCAAACAGTTGGAAATATTTTGTGTAGTTAATTAACAGTATATTAACAGGTTTATTACCAGTAAAATTCTACAAGCGTGAAGCCTGTGAGAGGACATTGTCACGACAAGTGCAAAAGCCCTATCGGTGTCTACATTTAGTTATTTCCATGTTGAACTATTTTCAGATATTCGGTGGTATACCCTGGCAGATCATATTTCAGCGCGTCCTTTCAGCCGAGTCTCCGAATCGTGCCCGATTGATTTGTATTATTGGTGGATCCTGCGCTTTGTTGATGGCAATTCCATCCATCTTGATAGGTGCTTCCGCCAAATCTACAAGTGAGTGAAATTGATCAGTAAAATATAGTATTCTTGGTTAATGTTCGAAACCCTAAAAGTTGAAAGTTGAAATCGAAACAGTAATCGACAAACTGATTGAAAGTTCATCTCAATTTACCGGTAAATGTTAATGTTTTGTTGTTCGTAAAATATAATTTTTTCAAAACGTGATAACCCACGTGGTATTTTATTCATTTTATTTATCGGCGGATATAATCGGTGTTGAATGGGTTGTAAAATTTGTTATTGTAGCGATCACAAATGTCGTTTTGAATTGAAAATAAGATTTTCCATCAATCTGCAATCCAAAAAGTTTTCTACGTTTCGTGAGCTTCATAATGGGGAATTGTATACACAAATAAGATGATTTAACAAGTCAAAATCGATAGTCGAAGCAACAAAAGTGAAACACTTTATTTCTTTGTGTATATATGTGTGTGGTCATGTATGATAAAACATGTGAAACTCTGCGAATACTGTCTAGCCTATGTCGAAATTCGCGCGAATATACATAACTAACAATTAGATGCGGCGTCCTTTGAAGAAGAAATTAATCATGGTTACGTGTCTCAATTCCTTCCAAATATCACCTTTTATTGTATAAGATTGGACAATGACCAGTTATAATAACGGGTCAGGATTGAGTCCTGCTGATCTCGAGCAATCAAGAGTGATTCTACCAATAGTTCTTCAACATCTTACTCCGACCGCAATAGCATTTATAGGACTTGGAGCGATTTCCGCAGCAGTGATGTCGTCAGTCGATGCAACACTGCTTTCTGCTGCGAGCATGTTCACAAAAAACGTTTATAATGGTATTTTCAGAAAACAGGTAATAAAAATTTACACATTTTGGTATTGGATCACCGTGGCTAATGAATCACTGAATGAATTTTCTATTCTGATAATGTTAGCATAAGAAATTATTTTTGTCTATTAGGTCGAAAAATATACATAACATAAGAGACAATTAGGGGTTGGCCAAATATAGTTCATGGTAAGATTTGATCTCTCATGAACTCGATAGATAAAACTGGATATTAAAACTTTCTCCCAATCGAAAATATAAACGGCAAATTTGCCGCTTCTTTTTAAGAGAATTAATAACCAAAGTTTGCTTAAGACTTCGAGGACAAGTGCAATCTTAAACCCAGCAATAACACCCGTTTTTGACAGAGTATGTATGCTTCGACAAAATTTCCCTTTCGGAATGTACTTTACTATTTTCAGGCTTCAGATAAAGAACTTGTTTGGGTGTTGAGATTAAGTATTGTACTTTGTGCTATAGGTGCAACGGCGCTTGCCCTTACAATAAAGTCTGTTTATGTGTTGTGGTATCTCTGTTCTGATTTCGTCTATGTTCTCTTATTTCCACAGGTTAGTAGACGTAATTTTATAGCAAGGAAGCGTACAAAATCTTGAACAGTCAAATCCGATATTTATCATTGAAGTGCACTCTAACCAAGGCCTGAAGCAGTGCCTAAAAAGAAGCAACTAACGCCCGATGAATCCCATAGAGCTACGAAATTTTTGACATTTTTTATTTGTTTGGCAATTGTCCTGTCAACACTTCTAATGTTGCTTGTGTGTAGCGCGAATTTGGACATTAATGAGACCCGGACAAACTGTTTCATTTTTGAAATTCACTTTAAACAAGTTCGAATGCAGCACGTAGAAGAAAATTACTGATGACTAATAGTACGGCAAATATCTACTTAAAATATATAGCTAGCAGCAATCTCTTAAAGAACATTTTATACAGGCTATTCCCTCCCAAGAAGTGAAATGAGATCCGATTGTTTTAAATATACAAGTCGAAATTCCGCGTGAAAAATTGACATGCTTTTCGTGATTTGCATGGTTGTGTAATTGCATAGTAAACGCAAGTATGACTTATCGGCCCAAAATAGTAACTGACAGATGACAATTTAACAATACACCTTTATCATTGAAAAATGATTTGTAAAATATATTTCCTCATGTTGAAACGTGCCAATTTAAAATATTATGTGCTAAAATGTTAAAATTCACAGCTGCTGTCGGTCATATATCTCGATCCAAATGCGTATGGTTCAATTTGCGGATTGCTTGTCGGCGCAGTTCTAAGGATTGGTGGAGGAGAAATCTTGCTGGACTGGTCACCGTTCATACATTACTTAGGAGGAGAGAATTTTCCACACAAGACTTTCACCATGCTCATCCATCTGACGATATTAAACCTGGTGTCCTTCGCCGCAAAACAATTGTTTGTGCACAAGATCATTCCTGTGAAGTATGACTACTTTCAATATACGTTCACAAGTAACAAAAGAAGACCTGAGGCAACTTCTATATAAATCATCTAGCATGTGTAAAAATCGGAAAATTTTTCTTGAATCAAGTTAATCAATCACTCAAAAAAACTTTTGCATAGTTGTGCCTGGGAAGTCCTCCTACCTAGTCTTACTACCACGTTCCAAGAACAGGAGGCAGCTGACACAACATCTCCTCAGCGACGCCGCGTGGAAAATCATAAAAGTTTTTTGCACAAGTAGAGCTGCATCAAAACTAACACCAACTTATGGCATTCCGAATAAGAAATATCCAACGACTCTTCTCAAACCTGAGACTTTTCAACGTGCCAATAATACGCTAGTTCAGAACCTGTTTTCTGGATTGAAATAATAATAATAATTGTCAAACCTTGAAAACAAAACATTAAAATTTTTTTGGCTATTTGATGATTTCTATAATTTTTGTTTTATTGTGCCCAGTCGCGAATTCAATTCACATCTATTTCGTTTTTGTTCAGTGTTGATCCAATGAATGTTTTGTCATTTAATACAGTATCTTGAACCGGTTGGAAATGAGTTATTTTTTAAATCATATCCTATTCGGAAAGATAAATATTTTTTAGAGATTTGATTCGAAACTTGCATCCCTAGGCGTTAGTCAGACCAATGATCGTGAGGCTACAAACTTTAGAAAAGTACACTTAACGGTAGGCCCATGTAAATTCTTACACAAAGAACGGTGTCGGTAGGCTATTTCATTACCAGTTCTGGTGATAACACAAATATCCGTATCAAACAGATGATTAGTTATTTACTTACTACAGGAAAATGAAGCAGGTAGAACATAACTGAATGATCTTACAGCAAAGCCCACAGCAGGTCAATCCTGAATATCAGAAATAAGTACCGACGTTTCTTACTTAGACAGTGCATTAGCTGTAATTTTTGTGCCAGCACCATCTTCATGATATAACGCACATTCCTGTACGGTTATCATTGTTATCTTATGCCAAAAGTGGTTCCGTGTCTCAAAATGAATTTAAGATTGTGGTAACTTTGTACAATATTTTAGAGTGCTAATATCTCACCAATCGAGAGCGTTTTTAAAGAATTCGGAAGGCATATATCATGGATTTGAGGCAACATCAGAACTTTTTTTGTTTGAAATTGATACCACGGTTTCAAACGAACTGTTTTAAAACACGCTTTTTATTTCGTTTTGTTATACCTTAATGCTGAAGTGTTTTTGTATATAACATACATGCACGCCATACCTTTCTGAACGCGCTCAAGCAAGTTAACCAACACTCCAGAATTGCCTGTTATTGTGTAACAGGCAATGTGTTTAAGAGTGTTTTTATGACCGTTTTTTCTGTATTCTAATGTTCAAAGTGTGTCATTTGTATTTACTATATACAATAAAAAAACTTTTCTTCCAATTTATATTCGTGAGTTCCTATGGTCCAAGAACCGGGTCCATGATTTGAGTTTGCCAAGCCAGTGGTGGCAAAATGCTTTAAGCTTAGGCAGAATGTTAAAAATAACTACGAAAAGTTGCTCAGATCACGCAAAAACTCGGTGTTGAAAATATTAACTATTTTGAATATATAACATCGAATTTGTATGGTACCTGTATAATTTGTGATTGTTTCACAGCTCCCGGTAACCCCAGCCGACCCTTGCAATAATTCCATTTTCAGTCAAACACCTCACATCTCGAAGTCACCTTTTCTCTTAACGCATCCACAATGCCACAATACTACAATCTTTGTGCGAGTGATTATGAATGGTATGGTGTTATTATGAATATTTCATTTGCAATAGCAATATTTGATTTATTTTTTGCTTTTCATTCTGAAAATTTGTTACCAATCTAACTTAATATATAAGGATATATATATTAAGAACTGGAACCCAGCACACTCAACTTAATCAGAAAGCCTGTTTATCAACTACATTTTGTCAAGCGCAACGTGCATAAAGTTATTCAATTTTATTCAAGGTTAACGCTCAGCAATGCTATAAATGACAAAAATCTAATAATTTGGGCCACCTAAAAGTCGGATTAAAAAAGGTATTATATGATCACTGAATACTTTTTATCAATTTCCTAGATCCAAAGTTACATGGCGAGAATATAGTTATTGCGCTTTCTTCATTGCCACAAACATTGATTGCCACGCTACACGTGAAGGTGTCTTAAACGCATGCGCAGCGTTTCGCTGGGATAAAATGCAAGGTTACAATAAAACAAATCAAGCAAAAACGCAACCTGCGCAAACGTGCAATTTATGCTGTCAGAAATTAATGCTACGCCTTTTCCGCGTCATGTGATACAACCTCTCAGCTCTTTCATATTCATCATAGCTCGGGGCCCTTCGTGTGAGCATAGGTCGCAGTCAATCCTTCGTCTATGACGGTCGCCCTTTCATTACTGCGCATTATGTGTTTTATCCGGCCTGCTCGTTTTCCAAGGATGGGTGTCCGGTTGGATTAATCAACGGTCGAAAAAACACTTCGAGCTACACATCTCTGATGGTCCTGAGTACCTGACGAAGGTTCGAATCACGCAAGAGATAACTATATGTGAGAAAATTTGAGCACCTGCTGACGCACGTTGGTTCCAATAAACGCACCTGCTTCATCTTCTACACACGTCTTCTTCCGCCAATCATTTCCATGCACAGGAAAAGTGAGTAAAGTTTGACTGAATATTCATCTCAGATTCAACTGAATAAAAATGAAAACTTTCCCAATAATTGTGGAATGGAAAAATACCAAATTGCTTAATAATAAATTTTTTTCACTGACAGGTACCTTGCATTCTTGAGCAAGTTTCCAAAATTATACAACTATATTTCAAAGTGGAACCAGGCAAAAACAGGAAATTTGATTCTCGACTCGACTTTTTTGGCAATATATATATCGAATATATTTGTGTTCGTTCTCGTGGAACAAACACTGTGGACGGCATGGAATACTAGGTATACTTAATCAAGCCACCATAACCAAGCCTATGGACCGAGG
The DNA here is from genome assembly GCA_963675895.2 of Styela plicata. Taxonomy (NCBI): domain Eukaryota; kingdom Metazoa; phylum Chordata; class Ascidiacea; order Stolidobranchia; family Styelidae; genus Styela; species Styela plicata. The sequence continues at coordinate 1,959,430 of OZ023142.1, forward strand.
CTTGCCCAGATTCCTACGCTGGAACCAAGGCAAGAGCACATGCTGATGAAGCGGACGAAAAAAGAGATCTATATTTTCGTAAAAATAAGCGCACCATATATAGATAGAAATGTGACAATAATCCGAGGCAAATTAACTAAAACAAAAACGTTTTGATCTAGTTCTTATGTACTAAAAATTATCGTAATAAATTATAGGAAATTCTATTTGACATGTTTCATGAGTGATTATAGTACAAGTTCACGTGAAAGCAAAAATCGAGTTCCGTGCTTGAAAAGTTAACTGCTTGTTATTTAATGAAAATGTTCGAGGGCAATATAATTGTGTCAATTAAAAGATTTTACAGGGTTTTAATAACATAACTTAAGTTTTAAAGTGCGCCACTTTCTTTGTGAATAACATTGAAACTATTCAACAAAATCATAACTTGCTTTTCCATAAACAGCTTAATATACTGAGATATACCTTGAAGCTACTCACAGCCCATATCAGTAAAATTTTTGAAATTAAAAATGGATTGTTTATGCTCAAGATCCCTTTCCTCGATGGTCCTGTGAGACATATCTACTTTGATATGTACGTGCAGGGAGTAAGCATTTCATTTCCTTGTCAAACTTTCCGAAAACTTTAAAAGGGTGCTATATTTATCATACAGTCCCACTACCTCATGCTTATAATGTATGACAAGGATGCAGTACACCATGTCAATTGGGCCACCAGAGCTACAAAATCGATAGCACTGGATACCTGCAAGGGTGGCAGTACGGTACGGTACGAAATTTTTATCGTACTGCGAACCCGCAAAATAATTTCGTACCGAACTTCGTACCGTACCTTTCGAAAATTTTTCGTACCGTACCGTACGATATTATTTTTTCGTACATCGTACCGAACTTCGTACCAGTACGAAATGAAGTTCGATTAATATTTTTCATTTATCGTACTAAATTTCGTACCAGTACGAAAACAGGTACGATTCGCTGGGCAGCAATTTCGTACCGTACCAAGTACCAATGTCCAAATCAGCTGCATTTGTAAGATATGGCCACCGCAAGAAACGTCACCCCATCTCACATCAAAGTGATCCAGTTTTATGATATGTGGTTTAAAATCCAGGACAGAAAAACATGCGCGTAATTAAGCATATGTCACCCCAATATCATTGTTCACATTGCATATTAGCAGCATTGTGTCGTCACAGGAAATTCTCTCTCGACAAAAGAATGTTCGTTGCACACATGCGTTTCGTGCGGTCTCATTCGAAGGCATGGTTATAAGAGCATTGTCACTGTGCATTTTTGCATCTGGTATTCCTGGTGCAATTTACGTTCTCTTCACATTACTGAATAATGCTATTTATTTTTTCATACCACACAGACGTATTCCCGACATGCCTCGTTGTCTATATTGTGACATGGCTGTTTTTTTTACAAAATATATCATCTGTTTAAGATGAGCATCAGCTAACATTCAACTCAAAACAGCCTAAATATATTTTTATATTCCGATGTTTCTTCTGCTCTGATAGTATACTTCTGCGTGTCAGAGTACAAACAAAACGTAATAGCGGTGGTTACTGGTTAGCTTAGTTGCATAGTTGGTCAGGGGGAGAGAGTTTTTAATTTAATTTTCACAAAATTTTCGCGCGCCTGCGTTGCGCAATATTTTCCGTGATTAATTTCGTATATTTTGTAGCATTTAGCCTTTGAAGTGAGAATTTTTACAAAAATTTCAGCGGACTTCCGGCGCGCAGATACATTTTCCTGTCTGGCAATGTTTATTTCACTCTTAAAACATGTATTTTTGTTTAGTTCTCAATAAAATTTTGCGCGCCTCCGGCACCCTAATCTTTTTGTAAATTTGAAAGCCTTAGTTCGCATGTTCTAAAAAATGTGCCCCCCCCCCTAATTTTTTTTTCTGGATCCGCGATTGTAATTGGTATATTCGGGCACCGTGATTTTTAGTATTATGAATGCTGCTTATCTTGCCAATTTGTATTGGCTATCACAACTTTCGTTATTACAGAAAAATGCATTCAGATCCAGACGTCATAAATCAGTGGCCTATATGTATTTCCTCGCAATCACAGAGTTTTACGCCACTGCAGTAAAACCGATATACGACATAGCTCATCTAATCAGCTTAAGTGAATCAGTTGCATTTTTATTACCATACCTGCGCCGCTTAATCATTTTAAAATTGGCCTTTAGTCTAAAAATTCGTTGATCGACACAATTCATATTACCAGAGCCCCGTTATGAAACGGCATAGATGTTAAATGAAATAAAGTGTAATGCGATGGTACGAAAAACAGGTACGGTAGGAAATAAATACCGAACTTCGTACCGTACCGTACCAAGTACGAAAATTGAAAAATGAATCGTACAGTACTATCGTACCGGAAAATTCAATCGTACCGTACCGAACTCCGTACCGTACCGTACTGCCAGCCTTGGATACCTGTCGAAAACAAGGTGTGTGCTTAAACACCGCACGGCTGTGCAGCGCAGGTATGATTGCTTGTCATGCAAAAAGCATCTATAATATCCTCCTTCCTCGGTAAGGCTGTTATAGGAGCTTTGAGGAAAATCGGAACAGCGGCAGCTGAACGTCACTGAGTTTCAGTTCTAGTCGATATTGCGATATGAGCACTAGGCGTGCCATAAAAAACAGCACATTATATATTACTTACCACTAAGGCCAGGCAGTTCGATTCGTTGATTCGAAACACAAATTATTTGAATCAATCGTAGGTTTTCCATACCAATCAGAAATTTAATTTTCTCAAGCATAAGCCACAGATGGCCCTTAATGGCACGATCCATCCGTGTCCCATGTTTAACTAAAGACTATTTCAGTGAAATGGAACTTTCAAATTTTATCGAAAAATATTACAAACAATGGGTTTCAATATTTTGATAATTAAACATATATCAAAGGTAAAAACGGGACATATTGTTATTTATGCGGATTTAGTGATTAGATCCTATTCGTAATAATTATCCGAATCAGCTTCGAATTCTAAGCGATTTGGTTTTGCCCAGCTCTACCTACCACTTTTCACAAAACGAGAATGCGATAAAATAAACGAAAACAAATACGCGTCCCAGGAAAGCTTGCAAAAAGCGCATGAGAGATAACCAATTGCTCTCCTGTTGCCATACTAGTACAAGGCTCTTTGTACGATAAAGATGCTACAAATTCTAATGTAATTCGGTTTGGATGGCTATTTTCAATGGTTGTTCTTCAATGGTTCACCGCTTATCTAACCGATCATTATTATAGGCCGCATCATGGTATGAGGGTAAGGTATACAAAAATTCCCAATTTGGAAGAAAACGAAGTCCTTCGGCGGAAGAAATTATCAGTGACCCATTCTTAACGAACATGTTTTATTAGTTTTTTTTTATCACCGCGAGACACCATACTGCATGCACTTTTAAACAATTGGGCTTCGTTTTGTGCAAAACAGAAAAAGCATGTTTTGTCGAGTAAGAGATAGCAATAGAGCGCGCCGCTGAGGCGCGGTTAATCTGTGGCTCATGATTGACAAAATGAAATTTCAAATAGGGAATTATGACCCCTGATAGAATCAGAGATGTATTAAAATTATACTTATATTCTAACAGCAACATGCCAACTGTAAATGGACAAGTTTAGTACATGAACGGATCGCAGAGAAAATTATTTTGCAAACGCTCAACCGAAAATTTGTTTAAATCTCAACTCTATTTTTGTATATTTCTATGTTGCAATAGAAATGGTTTTTAAATATAAATATACTATATTTGAGTTTTCAGTTGTTTAAATACGAAGATTAACAATAAAATTGAATAAAGTTGCACACAGACCGTGTAATACAAACGAAATAGTGTGATTGCGAGATTGCATTGCGAGATTTCATGCGACTGTTGTCGCACTTATTCAAGATCGGGAAACTTCTCGCCACTCGCTAACTAAAGGTCATATTGTGTTGATAATGCTATTTCTGACTTTGATGAAACATTTTCTTTGATCTTACTCGTTCTTTCAGTTAGTGAGGTATATCCGAGACGACAGGTACCTTCCAAATATTAATTCAAAACTCTAAAGAGACAATTGAACGAGATTCAAGAATTCGCTCCAAAAATTTGTAGTAGCTCTTCGCCATTACGTGGCTTCCTTTCACGTTTCCTTTCAGATGTAATTGCATCCCTTGATAATATTTTTAAACTAAACCATAGTTTTATCATCAAATACTATCATCAAAACAATAGAACATCGCAAATGCAGAAAAAATATTGATAGGTATTTCTGAAAAAGTCACTGTTTAAGCTTCTCACGAGAAACTGAGTACTACACAGATTTCACCTACGTCCTCACGTGGCACATTTTGGTTGCTACATCTATTCTTTTGTTATATTCTTAAGATATACAATTTAGGTATGTACAGAGACAGCGGTACCGGCGAGTATCTGCTTTTTTCAAATTATCGGTTTTTCCATTTTCTATTTACTGTGGTAATTTTTGTAGTTTTAAATTTCTTCTACACTCTTTTTCATAAAAACATTTGAAAGATTTATAAATTTCTGAAAAGTTGAGGAATTGTATGGGACGTCAATCGTAAAAACTTATTTATGCAAAACAGCTGTGTTTAACCCATATTTCCGGACATTTCATAAGTCACATTTATGCGTGCACATTGTGTCCAAAACAGCCATATTTGTAAAAGCTGGCGCACACAAGAAACATCACCAACATCTTAGATTAAAGTGAGACAGTTTTATGCTATCTGGTATAAAATCCGGGACAGTAAAACCGATATACGGCGTAGCTCATCATATCGGCTCAAGTGAAACAGTACCATTTTTTATTGCTCCACCTGCACCGCTTCAAATAATTTTAAAATTGTCCTTCAGTTGAAAAAATTCTTTGATAGACGCATACTAAATTATCTGCGCCCGGTTATGACACGGCGGAGATGTTAAAAGAAATTATTTTTATTTCGATCCCCAGCCAACGTGCTTTATTCCAAGGATCTCTGAGGCAAACGCCAGTATTTGTTTGAGTTCTTTTGACATGTAACTATAGCCCGAGGTAACTAGCTTCATTCCATAATACTATGACGAGCTTCTGACAAAAACGTCACGCAAATATGCAATCTTTCCAATCTCTGAACTTTTTACTAAGCCACCAATGGTATGTATATTCCCTCAAGCAACAAACTGTAATTTGCGTTGTAACATTTAACATTTGTACAAATTTCAAATTCCTCAAAGGATAATTCTATTTGATATCCTCAACCGGTGAAACCGATGTAATTTGCCGACGTTCCGAATGTCTATTCAGACAAGCTTCATCGGGGCAGTGAATAATAAATTAAAAGACTATTCTAAGTATAAAAAAGGCGACTTCTAAAACCCATCTACTATTACGGTAAATAATAAATCTAACACTCAGTAAACAAATAATCAGTGCAAAAGAAATAGATAAGGCTAACACTATCGATGATAAAATGAAGATAAATAAGCCATTGGAAACTCTGGGTCGCTGTCTGCTCTTTAGAAAGCTGTTTGGGTATCCATTGGCAATGCAATGTTCTATTTGCATAGTTAATTTTTTTCCTTTTCGTCTACTCTAAACGATCGTTTTTGCTCTGTGGATGAGGCTACTGACAACAACACGTTTGTGACTTGCTGGATGATTTGATCTGAAGTTTAAATACCTATTTATAGGGTTCTTTTTCCTAAATATTGATGTGGAAAATTTTTCTTCAGGCTCCTACTCAGGGGGTCATGGAAAAATTTAAGGGCTCGCTCTTTATCATCATCCATCTAAAATGATATTCAGACTTCATTAACATGTATATGTGATGACGATCCGTGCTGTTCGTCGGAACTCGAACCCGAGATTTTGAATTTGCGATGCCAACATGATATCGACTAGGCCATCGCGCCGATATATATAGTACTCTATATAGTATATATAGTAGTATAAAATACAGTTAGAAATTTATTTTCTTGAGCATGAGACATAGATAGACCGCGCCCCATCAGCGCGATCCACCACTGCCCCATACTTAACAAAACATGCTTTGACAAATTTTCTGACTGTGTAGAGATATTTGGAATGGAGAATCTGTGTTCAAACATTGCAACCATTATATTGGTCAGTTCGATGCAAGCAAGACAAATTTAATATCATTTTTTTACATTTTTGTGTCGCAACAAAAATTATTATAATATATTTGGATCGAGTCAACTTATAGTATAGTGTGTTTTCATTGCTGTTCTTTGCCATATCAGCGGCCGTTGATCGTTTACTTGTCTCAGTGCATTACTTCTTGACTATACCTATATATCTAATTTGGAATAAAAAACGAAACCCGTAGTATAAAAAAATAACAGACCAACGGTACAATTTGTTATATAGTCACTCACCGGCAGACATTTATATGAGAACAGGGCATATATGAACTTCCCGGTTTGGCTGAGCCTACCCAAGCCTGCCACTAGGCCATCGTAACCACAAAGTATATTTGTGGACTTTCAACAGGTCATTGTCAAGCTTCTTCAAAACAAAATGCTCGGCTGCATAGGTCATTATGTCTTGCTTTGATTACGTCATTTCTGATATTTACTCTATTTTGTTCATTGAATTATTTTGTTCAGGTATTTCAGAGAAAATAGGTAGCAACGGAATAATATAAGTAATTATATATTCCACTACGAAGAATTTTTCGACAGAACAGGAAATTACTAATAACTTGGCTTTTCATTGAAGTTTAATTTTTAACACTGTATGGAAATTTGGGCGTGAGGTCGCACGCAAGTCAAACCCGGGAGATCATCAGGGCATATTACATTTTTAACATTCCTGCCGAACGATTTTGAATACACCAGTAAAAAATAGACTACCTACTGGTATTACAAAATTCATCGGAACACTGTAAGAGAAGAATTAGTAGACCTGTGCGAAAACTCAGGTCTGTTAGTCTTTCGTAAGCGGCTGAGAAGACACTACATTTCGACTCTCGTAATTACGGAAAACAATTCGCTCGTCTCTCGCAATTCGTATGCCACGAAAAAAAATGATTTGCGTGTCTGAGCAAAACCGGTATATTCAACACTGGTTCGCAAAACGAACGAAAGCGACAATAGAGATCACCTCGATGTAAGTTACGATAATTCCCGTTCTAATGTAATTAAATTCGTTTTTTAGTTTGTATTATGCGGAGAACGTAAATAAATGAAAGTAGGCAAAAACATTATATTGATATTGGAGTTGAGATATCTAAATTAGCTATAGGTCAACACAATAACTCAAGCAGCTTTGACAAAAACAGGTCAACAAATGGATTGCACTGTCGGCCATTGTTTCCGGAAAGATCAAATTTTATTTAGCGTTAAATCAGCTGCTGTAGCTATCAGTTCATATTTTAAGAGTAACTTTTATTCATAATATTCAATTAATCGAATTATTCACTTTTTCCGGCCTTAAGCAACAATAAAATCTTATTCTATAATATATAATGTATATATAAAACAAATTTCTTTGGTTTCTTTATTCACATGCTAAAGTTTTCATATAACCAGTAACTATTTTTATCTTAAGCCCAAAATCATTACAACCCAACGTAATAAATATGGCAATCAATATAGCGGGCTTGGTTTCGATCGTATTATTCTATCTTGCCATATTGGCAATTGGGATATGGGCCGCGTGGAAAAACAGAAACAAGGAAGGAGAAAGAGCCAGCAAGACCATCTTGATAGGCAGAAGAGATCTTGGATTGTTCTTGGGGTCTTTTACAATGACAGGTGAGTACAATTTGCACTCTCAAATCAGAAAATTTTTGTACAAATATATTTTTGTTAAGAATGCGATACGAGACACGATCCATTCGTGGTGTATGTTAAACAAAACGAACAAGTTCATATTTGGATTAATCTCACTTGAAGTCTACTTTTATTCCGTTTTTAATGCCGAATCTATTAGTTTCGTGGAACAATTAATGCAATATTGTCGCTATTTCAGCCTCTTGGGTCGGAGGTGGTTTCATCAACGGAACAGCAGAATCAATATATGATCCGAACACCGGATTGGTGTGGACATTAGCTCCGATATGCTACTCTCTAAGTGTGATCGTGGCAGGAATCTTCTTTGCGAAAAAAATGAGAGAAGAAGTATGATATTATTTTTGGTGACTTTTATACACGAATTAATTCCGGCATTGTTTTTCGTAGCAAGACATTTATATCAAACTTTTATAATAAAAGAATCTTCTACTAGACAAATAAAGAAAGATTGAGAAAGTGGGGGGGGATTTATTGAATATATTTATATACTTGGATCAGACATCGAACGCATCGAATATTTCATCGATTGGTCGAATTCGGCATAATATAAAGTAAGGCCAATTACTACTAGACAAAGCCAACACCACTCATCAATTTTAATTTTCACTATTTATAACACACGAACACGACGATTGCTCATATCACACACATCGATCTTATCAAATATATTTAGAACTACCTCACGATGCTCGACCCATTTCAGAGAAAATTTGGAATATACGTGGGAGGGATATTATATTTACCTTCTTTACTGGGAGAAATAATGTACTGTGCAGCCATTCTTTCAGCTCTAGGTAAGTTATTATGTTTGCATATCGAAGACTCAATGCAAGAACCGTTTATGCCCATTTTGTCGAAAATGATTACCACCAGCATATTTCTGCACTTGTTGACAGAATCAATTAATGTATTCGACGTTATTCATACTTGATTAGAATTTGAGGCACATACCTCTCGCTGCATTTCATATGATGTTTTCTCTAAAACTGCAGTTACTTTCAGTTAATCTTGTAGTAGCTCTTTGAAATTTGAGTTCGTTATTTCCTTTAGGCGCTCCTTGATGAGAATCTATTTATTTATGAATAAACAAAATGTCACTGTATATATGTTCCTAGCAGACGTGCTGATTTAAGTAGAATTACCACGTACAATTGCTAAACTAATTCGCTGTAACAAGCAAGTCGTCTCGTTTTATATCCTAGTTTGCAATGACAACGTAGTTTTATGTCCACAAAGACGGGCAAACGAAGTCCATTTTCATTTGCAAAATGGTTTATGTCCAACTTATAGCGGTTATGCCCTCATATAAAATTATAACAAACCTGAGGGCTGGACGTAGCAGGATCGTGTCCAGTACATCAAAGTCGGTTGTATGACGAAAAGTGGGTGTCTGAGCGGTTTGCTTCGTCGCAGAATTCTATTGCAAATTCAAAAAAATTTCAATTGGGTTTTCCTCGAAACAGCAAAAATGGACAGCGGCTATACTTCAAGGGCGATGGCCCAGTGCTAAACATGTTGGCATCGCAGATTGAGGATCCTGGGTTCGAGTCCCGGCGATTCCGGCTCGTGAATCCATCCCAACCACACAAACCAGGGTGTAATAAGTTGGGTAGGCTAAGGCGAAAAGGAAAACAGATCATATCTTTCCTGCAATTCTAACCATGTCCATCTATACGTTGCTGCTAGTACAGGGCCTTGGACAGGATGTCCAAGAAGTGGCTGTAAAAAAACATATTACATTTCCGATATACGTAGACTGAGGAATCCAAAAATATTGGATGTGCGAGCTTTTGATGTCCGTGGCAAATTATCAATCCATTTATTTGTTTCGTATTCCTCAAATCCATTAGTGACTCATATGGTAAATAAAAAATATGTTCGGGAAATGACCACTGGATAAATGTGCACTGCGAAGTTACAAAGATTATTTTTTTACAGGAGGTACAGTGTTTGTAATTGTTGGAATCGATTTTAATTTGGCAGTCATTATATCAGCAGCGATAGCTTTGACATACACAGTAGCTGGTGGATTTTATTCTGTTGCATACACAGATGTTATTCAACTTTCCTGCTTATTTATCGGAATGGTGAGCTAAGTGTTGTGTTTGGGACATTGAAGAGCCAATTTCGCAATCAACTTATTACGTCTTCAGAGGTTCAGCAAATTTAAGTAGCATCGGTGTGACGCGCTTGCGCTCCAAACAATTGCCCTTGCAATCGAGCTCGCTAGGTGTTTTATGTAACTTCTATGCGTTAGGGTTTGAGTCCACTTTTAAGGTTTAAGTCCTTTCACATTTCTTTTGCAAAATGAAGTGTATTCGCACAATTCACTACTTTTAGCCTTATACGACAATACGAACTACCGTGACTCCGACTTAAGTATATCCACGTCGAACTATTTACAGATGCTCGGTGGCAAAATAAAGTATATTTTATTTTCTGCATTTTATGAGAATCACGTATCGGATTTTAGTGAGAACGCAAACAAAACTTTACTGCGCAGTTCAGATCCAAGCCTGTATTCAACAGTAATATGTTTCAGTTAAATATACCTAATAGACAATCGAAGCACCTGATGTTCAAATTAAATATAATAGGTGTACGTATTGAAATGCTTTTAATTGTAAAACATGAACCAGAAATGTTTATAAATTTTACTTTGTCAAACATAAGCAGAAGGAATGAGAAAATTGAAGGGGCTGCTCTGCCAATTTTGTATCATCATAAATTTCCTTCTCGCTATTGCTCTGCTAACACATTTTGTACTTTACAGTGGCTCAGTATTCCATTTGTGATGACCAACGAGGCAGTTGGAAGTATCGCAGAAACTGCTTTCAGTGGAGAGGGAGGTTGGTTAGGAACTTGGTATTGGTCATCCACTGGGACATGGATAGACACTGTTTTAGTAATGGTAAGGAAGATTTCCTCAAATTTATATCTACTTGCATTTTATATATGAATATTATTCTATTATATTTATTCACAAAGAACCATTTTAGGATCACAACACGCTAAATATGCAAGAATTTACTTGTGTTCTAAATTGTTCAAAGCGTGTCAATGTGAATATTGAATGAAGCAGCTTGTATATTGTCGCGGTTAAGCACTAAATAATATAATAACTTCATTTATTAGCATTTACAGGGGATGTACCGAAACAATGGTATCGGCGGTTATCCTCCATTATTCGGAGTATAAGGTATCGACAACCAAAAAGGGCGAAACCACTGATACTTTACAAGAAGTGCCGAACAAAACGAAGTTGATAATTTTGAATGTTAAGTGGTGGAAAATATGAGCAAATTGTCTTGTCCATAAATCCCCATTTTCTTTTTAGAACAAAAGTTAGACGTTTAGAGGCTTTGTCGGATTTAATTACATAAGCTAACAAGCAAAAATATTAATAGCAACGGTTGGGAATATTTTATACAGTCATAATACAAATAAACATTGTAACGAGAAGTGCAAAAGCCCAATTGGTATCTACGTATTAATTATTTAATTGTTGGACTACTTTCAGATATTCGGTGGTATACCCTGGCAGATCATATTTCAGCGCGTCCTTTCAGCCGAGTCTCCGAATCGTGCCCGATTGATTTGTATTATTGGTGGTTCCTGCGCGTTGGTAATGGCAATTCCATCCATCTTGATAGGTGCTTCCGCCAAATCTACAAGTGAGTAAAATGGATCAGTAAGATATAGTATTCTTGGTTAGTGCTCGAGACCCGAATTGAAACAGTAATGGTCAAAGTCATTGAAAGTTCATCTCAATTTACCAGTAAAGGCAAATGTTTTGTTGTGCGTAAAATGGCATTTTTTCAGAACGGGATATCGCAAGTGGTTTTTTATTCATTTTATTTATTGGGGGATAAATTGGTGTTGGATGGGTTGTCATTGTAGTGATCACAAATGTTGTTTTAAATTGAGAATAATATTTTTTGTCAATCTGGAATCAATAAAGATTTCAGTTTACTGAGTTTCATAATGGTGGGTTTTATATAAAATAAGTGGATTTAACGAAGCCAAATCAATAGGCACGGCAATACAAGTGAAACATTCAATTTCTTTGTGTGTGTGTAGCCGTGAATAATAAAACATACGAAAGTCGGAGAATACTGTTTTGCCTATGTCGAAACCGCGCGAATGTATATAATCGCGTTACATGCGGCGTCCTTGGGCAATGAATCATGGTTACGTGTCTCAATTCCTTCTAAGTATCATCTTTTATTGTATAAGATTGGACAATGACCAGTTATAATAACGGGTCAGGATTGAGTCCTGCTGATCTCGAGCAATCAAGAGTGATTCTACCAATAGTTCTTCAACATCTTACTCCGACCGCAATAGCATTTGTAGGACTTGGAGCGATTTCCGCAGCAGTGATGTCGTCAGTCGATGCAACACTGCTTTCTGCTGCGAGCATGTTCACAAAAAACGTTTATAATGGTATTTTCAGAAAACAGGTAATAAAAATTTACACATTTTGGTATTATTTCACCGTGGCCTGATGAATGACTACATTAATTTTCTATTCTGAAATGTTGGCATAAGACTTGTTATTGCCTATTAAGTCGAAAAACTCTATAGATGAAACTGGATAATAAAACTTTCCCTCAACCGGAAATATAATTAGCAAATTTGCCGCTTCTTCAAGAAAATTAATAACCCAAGTTTGCTTAAGACTTCGAGGACATTCCAAAAACCACAGAAGCGCAGCCGAGCTTCCAATCGCAATCGAAAACCCAACAAAAGCACACTTTTTTGACAGAATATGCTTCGACAAAATTTTACTTTTTGAATGTACTTCACTATTTTCAGGCTTCAGATAAAGAACTTGTTTGGGTGTTGAGATTAAGTATTGTACTTTGTGCTATAGGTGCAACGGCGCTTGCCCTTACAATAAAGTCTGTTTATTTGTTGTGGTATCTCTGTTCTGATTTCGTCTATGTTCTCTTATTTCCACAGGTTAGTAGACGAAATTTTAAAGCAAGGAAGCGTACAAAATCTTGAACAGTCAAATTTGGTTGTTATTAGTGAAGTTCACTCTAATCAAGGCCTGAGGCAGTGCCTAACAAAAACGTCAAAGAAAATTACTGCAAAATCTAATCAAAATATATAGCTAGCAGTAATCTCGCCTTAAGGAGCACTTTATACAGGCTGTTTACTCTCGATCAGTGAAATGTTTTGAATATACAAGTCGGAATTCCGCGTGAAATATTGACAAACTTTTCGTGGTTTGCATGGTTGTGTAATTGCATAGTATGACTAATTGGCCCAACATAGCAACTAGCAGATGACAGTGTTAACAATCCACCTTTATTATTAAAAAAATAGTTTGTAAAATATATTTCGTTGTGTTAGGGTTCAAACGTGCCAATTTAAAATATTATGTGCTAAAATGTTAAAATTCACAGCTGCTGTCGGTCATATATCTCGATCCAAATGCGTATGGTTCAATTTGCGGATTGCTTGTCGGCGCAGTTCTAAGGATTGGCGGAGGAGAAATCTTGCTGGACTGGTCACCGTTCATACATTACCTAGGAGGAGAAAACTTTCCATACAAGTCGTTCACTATGCTGATCTCTTTTACGATAATAAACTTGGTGTCACTCGTCGCAAAAACAATTGTTTGTGCACAATATCATTCCTGAGAAGTATGACTACTTTCAATATAAATTCACAAGTAACGAAAGAATTAAAACAAAGAAAGAATGCAGAATACATCATATTGACGGTTCCACAGCAGCCCATTCGCCTGAACTTGAGTCAACTTCTATGTAAATCATCCAACATGTGTAAAAATCGGGCAAATGTTTCTGTGGTCAAGATTAAAATATTATGAGGTTATTATCCATAATTAACGTGTTCAATTAAATTAGTTCATCGCCAACATTTGGGAAGTTCCGAATACAATCTAAAACCAATTCTATCTTCTTGCTGCTTCTTACGTCCGCTCTTAATTTTCCTGATAAAAAGCTTAGTATAAGTTTGCCCATATTTCTACCGCTATTGAAAAATTTCCTCAAAACGAATTACCCCATCAACACGGATACACTTAGGGCACAAAACGCTCTCTTTGCTTCGGGACTCAACTGGCTGGTGCAAATTTTAAAATAATTACAACATGAACAAGGGTTTCCAGTGGCCTTCGATATTGCACTTATTTTGGCAATTTTTTGGGATGCTTTTTCATCACATACAAAAAACAATATTTTTTAAAGATTTTTTTGTGTGTTTGCCTCCCATTATGACCTCACTATAGATCCCCTTTCATCACTGACAACTTGATTCAGTCGTTGCCTCTGTAATTAAAATTATAAGTCATGCCTACATTGTGAATTTACAACTGAAGATATGACAGCAAACTTTTTCACTCACTCAAGCTTTATCACAAGTAGAGCTACATCTGCTACTACTAACTTTCAAATCAGAAATATCCAATGACTCTTCTCAAACCCGGGACTTTTCAGCGTGATAATAAGACGTTAGTTTAGAACCTGTTTTCTGGATTGAATAAATTCAATATCGTTATCCAACGGGGAACGATTTTATAGGATCGCCAACGACGCCAATAACACTGTTGCGACATATTTCCGGCAATGAGGATATAATAGTATGATTGGAATATTTATAAGGAAATCAACATGAACAATATAAATGAAAATCATACTTCTGGATATAGACCATCATGATCCGAGCTTGAGGGAAAATTTAAATATCTCACTATTTGTCGTCAGCAAGCAAGCATGTTTGCGTCCTTAGAATAATTCCATTAAGATTTAAGTTTATTCAATACTATATGGCGCATAGATATGACACACATAATAGTGATGAGCTGCAGTCCACTCAGGTAGATCGAAACTAAACCATGCACCATAGGTACGATCCATTCATGGTAGCACATGGAAACCCGAACAATTACCTGATATAATGTTTCCAGGCCACTGTATAATCACTGAAGAACTTTTTATAAAAAAATATTATTATTTTTTTTATAAAATATTATTATAGAATAACGTGTGTTTGCCATTCCAAGAAAAGGTATATTTACATGGGACTTGAAACGAATCAAATCCATGCAATTCACGAAACAGTCAGAATGCAGAAGTTCCACAATTTGAACCCGAGAAAAATATTTTCGCGCAGCATTTTTTCCAGTGTGGAAACTCAACTACTGTAAATGGATGAGAGTCAGCTCTCAGCATCTACTCGGGCAGTTTTTCTTATTGAAGTTCGCACTAATTTGCATAAAGACGTTTTGGAGTGGGACAACGAACGACCCTGTTATAATATGTGCAGGAGTCACTGATGATATATGATATATGAGGAGTCACTGATAGATCATACCGTCTAGGCGCGGTCTATCTGTGTCCTATACCATATTGAAGTTCAATCAACACTTATCATTAAGTTATAAAAATCACCAAAATTCATGTAGTTTGAGTAGTTTTCCCAATAACATCAATGCAAAATCGAAGCTATTGTTAACCTGGAGTAAAAACTCACTTTTTGCGGGGACTGTGTGACGTAACGTTGTTCTGTATTCCTCTTGTTCCAAAAATATTTATCAGCATTCCTCACACTCTATGGAAGACACAGTCTGCTCGATTACAGCGTCGTCAGTAGGGTTGTAAGTTTTAGAATTTAGAATCGAAGGTAATCCAAATCGATTCTAAGCATTTGAGAAACCTCGTTTCGCCGCTTGTTCCTGTTCGAAGTTTCGTTTCGTACTTGTCAGCCTTTAAAAACAAATATTTTGAAGTTTTTTTTCCATTATTGTGTCCCTTCAACGTCCATGTAATTCAGCTTTTTTATTTTTTACTTTTTGCCAATTAATTCTTTAATTTACGGTACATAAAATAAATATATAAAAAAAAAAATTAGAAATTGCAAACCTATCTTATACACATAATATTACATTGCAATATTTCGAAGACAGTTATATATTTTCTGTTTCTTCCCAAAAACGTCATTACATTATTAACACTTAGTTGAGCTTTATTAAATATAATATTATTTCGATGAATCCCATATCTAATATCTAGCTTCACATAATAAAAATATTATAGCACTTTTTTGTACTGCACTCAATTGTAAATAATCATATTCAAAAAGATCAATATACATCCAAGTTTGATAATTCATTTTAACATGGCAGTTTGAAAAGTTTATTTCATTTTTATAAATAAATTCATAAACTATTCTATTTAATTTGCATCTGCAAAAGTATGTGTTTTAAATGCACATTCTTCATTACATAATTGGTAAGTTTAATTTTCAGCAATATGCCTGATGGCAGGTTTTAATCTCTAACGGCAGTATATCCCAAAAGATCATTTAATTAAAATTTTTTACTTAGCTTGATAGGTATATGTAGACTTAGCTTAGGTATTTTATGACAAATATTTAGACAAGTGTGGTAACCTATAGCTGTATACAACTCAAATCACAACTCTAGAATCAAGACTAGGCTTTAATCAACTCTTTCACAGCTAAGTATAAAGTGAACTGAATGGTAAATACTAGATACAAGGTAACAAGTGAGCCAGACGTAAACAACGTAATCAACCAATTTAGGATAACGTAATCATGGCGGTAGCTCAGCAATTACTAACTAACAGATAAGATTCAAATTCACATAAACAGTTTAGGAAATTAGATACATCACAATTATGTACTGAATTAATTTTTACCACATTCTCCTCCGTCATTTTTTTATTTAATAAAATGCACAAAATAACATTGATAACTAATAGTGAATTTAACAGTCATATGATCAGTTCCATTCGCCGTTTCTTTCTGGAGGCCTTCTTATAAGCTTCGATCGTCTCAATTCTTGAGTTTTTGGTTGTTCGTCAAACTCGTCTTTATCAGTATTAGTTGAGGGAACTTCATGTGTGTTGACAAAATATAAAAAAAAAATTTACCACTATTTTGAGTAAAGGGTATCATCTTATCGCACAACATTCTATGACTTCCTTGTTTAAAATCAGTAGGAAGTAGACCAGATTTATAATTGAGTTTTAACATATTTTGGTATAATTCCACGAAATCAACTTAATTGTTGCCCTATGTTGAATTCGATAAATTGTAAAACATGTTTGTTGGTATTCAGTATTACTTTCTGGCAAATTTTTATCCAAAATGAGAAGATAGCCGAACCTGGTCAATGGCTTTTAAAAAGTACATTTTGAATTCGATAAATTGTAAACATGCTTGCTGGTATTCAGTCTTACTTTCTGGCAAACTTTTATCCAAAATGAGAAGATAGCCGAATCTGGTCAATGGCTTATAAAAAGTACATTTACAGATTTAGCCAGACAATTTTGGATTTAAGGATCAAACAGCTCTTCATAGATAGAAGTGTCCGGAAACAATTCATCAAAAACATTTATGCTATAGGCTACTTCGGTAGAAGCGATTTTGGTACCGGATCATGGTATTTTTTATAACAAGAACTATGACATAATAAACGCTGTAGAACATGAAATTTTGTTTGGACAATAAATTATGGTAGAAGTTTGTGTCTATGCGGATATTATTTATACTGCAAAGAAGCTTGAATCGCCCTAGATCATCTTCTGTGGGTTGAAGACATAAGCAGAAGTGTTTGTTTACATTTTTGATAATGTATCTAAATTTTATTGGGCTTTTGATAATCATTAGTAATCAAAGTATTTGATTTTAATTGCTCGATTTGTATCTCAAAGCTTTGTAATGCTGAAATAAATTTAATGGCGCCCTCACACATTTATAGCAGTCAGTTTGGTACTGACATATTACACACCCTTTTTGGTCTGAATCACACACACTTATTAATAGACGAAACAAACAACACCCAAAATAAAGTTTAATACATGCCACTCTGTTAGCAAACATAGATCAATTTCTACTGGAACAAAATTTCAAACTACACTAGGCGCTAGTGGTGGTGTTAATACTGCCTGTGATTCTCGAATTACCACAGCTAATGTTTCTGTGCACACCGAAAAAACCAATGTATTGTGATGGCGCCCATACCATGACGTGGCCTAGTTATCTGTGTCATTTTGAATTGGTTTCTAGCTATAATATGTGGAATAAGATACTGCTGGGTTAGAGTTACCTACCTGTATGACAGGACAAGCCCTTGATGTTTTAAAAGATTTGCCGGGATGTTACATAGCGCATTTCGATCACTATTTCAAGCCTGTAGAAAATGAAAGTTCAAACGGTGCCACATTCCATTGTCGCAAAATGAAAACGGTGGAAACCCCACGTGACTTTGGTAGTAAGTTGAGGAAACTTGTTATTCTTACATATCCGAATCTTGGTGTAAGTGGACAGGATGATATTTTAAAGTCACAGTTTCTCGCCGGCTTAACTGATGAAAGTATGATCAAACATGTTACAATGCATGATCCTGAAACGTTCGAAAAAGCTGAGTCGCTAGCTACTCTGTATTCTTTGGTTGATCATACTCAAGTGACAGATAAAAGGGACATTAGCAAGCCGCGCATCGCTGCAGTTAATGCGAAACAAGATAAGGCCGCAAATAACTCATCTTCCGAAGGTAGCAATTTTGAACAGATTTTAGTGAAGCTGGATTTGATAAAGGAGTATGTTAAGCCACGCAGTAATAGCTCTCACAATTTCAATGGCAGACCACGAAATCCATGTCCTAGATTTGGTAAAAATAGACATTGGGGTAGGGATTGCAGGGCATGTTTTAATTGCAAGCAGACTGGACATATGAAGCGCGATTGCCCTAATCGTGTGATTCCCATTGAGTCTGCGCTAAATGAAAGTTCAGCCAACGCAAATTTAAATGGCTCTCAGCGGACCTGAAGTGTCCGCTGAAGTGACTAATGTTGAATATACATAACTTGAATAAATGTTCTTTGCAATGTGAGATTTCCAAGTATGTCTGTTCATTTGTCCGCTGTAGTTCAATTATCGTGGTTGACTAATCATATGCTTAGACTCAGCTCTGCGCTCCATTTATAGGCTATCAGCTGATACTGTCAGGCTCGTTCCCCCGCTTTTAGGAAATATCCCTTCGTGTTATCCTGATTTATTCATTGTAGAACTGTCAGTTGGTATTTTAGTGTTTAGTTAATGCCGATATATTCGTAAAATCTATTCAAGTAGTCTCAAAGACTGTCAGCTATCGAACCGAATATATTTGGTTGTGGCTAGCCCCAGCGCCCATTTCGGGTACGCGACATGTAACCAAAAATAAATTGGCGAGCACGACAGGATTGACAATAAAATTTTTTGACTGGGAACTGCACTAGACATTGATAGGGATAAGACTAGTAGACCATATATTTTACTGTTGCGTCTTGGGACATTTTAAAGTTGATTTTTCTGTTGACGACCAATTTGCCATCAAAATGAAGAAGAAAAAAACGGTTAAAGAGGACATTGAACTTTTGCAGTTGCAAATGCAGATATTTAAAGAGAGGGCGAACGAATCTGAGCAGAGACGGGAAGAAATTTTGCCGAGACAAGCGAAAATGGACCAAGTTTTGCAGCACGTTATTTTTCAACTTGAAACAGTCGAATGTCAAAACGCGGAAACAAAGTCATCTTTCGGACATATTTACAATATGTTGCAGAACATTTCGATTATGATGAAAAGTAATGGGAATGCTAATGTTGTAGAAACAACGCTGACATTTCGATTATGATGAAAGGTAATGAGAATGCTAATGTTGTAGAAACAACGCTGTATTGACGTGGCCTAGTTATCTGTGTCATTTTGAATTGGTTTCTAGCTATTATAGGTGGAATAAGAATACTGCTGGGCTAGAGTTAGCTAGCCGTATGACAGGACAAGCCCTCGATGTTTTGAAAGATTTGCCGGAATTTAAGCATACTAGATACACTGATATTGTGGCGCATTTCAATCACTATTTCAAGCTGGTAGGAAATAAAAGTTCATACCGTACCACCTTTCATTGTCGCCAAATAAAAACGACGGAAACCCCACGTGACTTTGGTACTAAGTTGAAAGAGAACTTTTATTTTTGCATATCCGAATCTTCATGTAAGTGGACAGGATGATATTTTATAGTCACAGTTTCTCGTCGGCTTAACTGATGAAAGTATAATCAAACATGTTACAATGCGTGAGTCTGAAACGTTCGAAAAAGCTTTATCGCTAGCTACTCTGTATCATTCGGTTATTCTCAAATGACAGATAAGAGGGACATTACAAAGCCGCGTATCGCTGCAGTTAATACGAAACAAGACAAGGCGACAAATGATTCATCTTTCGAAGGTAGCATTGGTGAACAAATTTTATTGAAGCCGGATTTGATAATCGAATATATTAAGCCACGCCGTAAGACCTTTCGCAATTTCGATGACACACCACGAAATCCATATCCTAGGTGTGATTCCCACTGAATCTGCGCTAAATGAGAGTTCAGCAAACGCAAATTTAAATGGCACTCAGCGTACTTGAGATCCTCAGTGTCCGCTGAATTGACCAATGTTGACGGACCAGTAAACTATAACCTAGACCTGAATATTTGTGCTCTGCAATGCAACAATAGTTGGCATTCACGTGTGCTTATAAACAATCAACTTTGTTGTAGACAGTGATGCAATGACTACTCTTATTGTTGTTTCTATCTTTGATGCCATAGGTGGAAATGATACCGACCTAATGCCACTAGAAGAATCCCTTGTAGCAGTTGGGGCTCATGATTTATTGTCCTTGGGATTCTTTTCCTACCAATCGCACTGTGATTGTTGCCTAGTTAGGCATGTCTAATGAGATTTTAGGCATGGGCTATCTTCGTAAAAATAATTGTTTTCCTCATTTATCATCTGGTCACATGATGATACGTGGGCAAGAAATTAAATCGCATACTGAGAAGTCGGTACCTTGTCGCCGTGTCACTGTAAGAGAAAAGATTTAGTGATTCCGCCACACTCTAAAGTGGTCGTTCCTGCTCGACTTAGTTGTCCCTGGTCGAACTCTTCAACTGACATAGCTGCCATTGTT
The DNA here is from genome assembly GCA_963675895.2 of Styela plicata. NCBI lineage: Eukaryota > Metazoa > Chordata > Ascidiacea > Stolidobranchia > Styelidae > Styela > Styela plicata. The sequence continues at coordinate 1,980,265 of OZ023142.1, forward strand.
GAACCGTTAGATTCATGCTTCCTTGTTTCTTCTATTGTGGATCCGTGTAAATCCACTGTTACAGTCTTAGCGGTTAATCAAAATGACGAGCGAGTTAAAATAAGAGCTGGTCACATGCTGGGTATATCTCAGCCTAAGCTGGTGGCACAATTACAAGTTGACGAATCTGAGTGTGGGAATGTGCAATTAGAATTGCCGGAACACTGCGTGATTTAGCCAATTCCGCGGAGGGTTTAAATATGAATCAGCACAAACAGTTAGCGACTTTAGTGGCTGAGTTTCAAGATATATTTCTTGGGCCAGATGGGGAACTAGGACATACCTCCGCGGCAAAACATTGAATCATCACAACAACACCGCTGCCAATACGGCAGGCTCCTCGCCGTATGGGGTGGGCGCGCAGGAAAGTTGTGTATGAGGCAATTGATAATATGTTGGCACAAGGTGTGATAGAACCCAGCGACTCTCCATATTCTTCTCCTTTTGTTTTAGTCCCTAAAAAGGACGGATCAACGCGTTTTTGTGTGAATTTTCGTATGGTGAATGATATAAACTGAACATAGGCAACGCCGATGGCTTGTCACGTCAAATTCGTAAATGTAAACGCGAAGATTGTTCTGTTGTATGCCCAACTCTATTCTTGGCAATGTCAATGTTTCAACTATTTCAGCTGAAACCTAATACAATCAAATGCTTCAAATTGAATAACAAGATACACATGAAAAACAAAAGATTACGGCATCTGACATTAGGCTACTGGAAGGGCTAATCACCATTTATACACAAGTAGAAACTGGCATATTATTGACTAAAGATCACTAACTGGCAGTGGAAAAAGACAACATACAGTTTCCTAACATATCTAAATATATATCGCCATTAACCAAACACTGAAATATCAACTGACAGTCCTACAATGAGAAAAACTGGAATAAATCAGGACCTAAACACCGGAATATTCCTGAATGCGCGGGAACGAGCCTGACGGTATCATCTGATAGCCTATAAATGGAGCGCAGAGTCTGAGCATATGATCGTTCAACCGTGATAATTAAACTACAGCGGGCAACATTAACAGACATACTTGAATGTCTCAATATGATGCACGAGCGAAATACTATTAAAATCCGTGCAAAATGCCATCACCCTTTTTTTTGTTTCATTTTCTTTGCATGATGTCCTGAAAAATTAGTATTTGTGGACCTTTGTATATCATAGTTTTTGGAAAGTAACTTTCACCTTGTGCAACTTTTTTCTTTGGATATATAAATTTTTCCATGCATGATGAAAATAATTATAGTGAGTTGCTTTCTTCAAAATACAACATTATGTAGGATCAGTGATAAATATTATCCTTGTATTTCGTTTCTTCCTTTTTTTTAATCAATAAATTTAGGAAAGTAAATTGATCCTCAATATCAGCTTTCAACTGTATAACATGTGAAAAAATGTCAAAAGCAGAAAAGCATGAATTTTGTCTATTTTATGCCCCCCGTTCTCCTCCTTGCTGGGGGCGCCAATGCTGCAAGCATCTGGCATTGTCTCCCGGGCTTGGATGAGTCACTTCCAATACTGAATATGTGAAATCGGATATATGGGTACCGGTACTAAACTTCATGAGACCCTATTCAATATTTGTATTAGAGAATTAAGCATTTGGCGGAAGCAGATTTTTTCTGTTGGTTGGAAATGAGGAATTAAGGGGTGCACGGTTAACTTAGCTTAATCGGTAGATCGTAGGGAATACGCTTCGAGCTACGCATCTCTGATTGTCACGACGCAGGTTCTAATCCCGACAGGTGTGATGCGAAAGGTCCGCTGGACGCCTCGCCGGTGCATGGTGGTTCACGTAAGCGCTGCTTTATCAGTTATACGGCTTCCTCCACCAACCAGGTCCATGCACAGGAAAATGAGAAAACCTTCACCCCGATTCGGAACCGGTATCTGCGTTTTGCACGGGAGGTCTTGGTTCGCCATATCGTTAAGCTGTATTCTCGGCTTTCCTCTCCCGCAGGATAACAATGATATCATATCGTAACTAATGGCTTGCGCTTGACATGGATTTACGGTAGGCTACCCTTGCGCTTCTGGTTGTCCTGACGTTATATGTGAGAGGTCTGCTGGATGCCGCACCTACTGTGGTCACCTAGTAAGTATAGTTTATTTAACCAGCATGTGAAAAATAGAAGGCAACAAAAAAAATATAGTTAACAAGCAATACCATAATTTACTAAACATCACATGTGCAGTGTGGAGGGCATCACAGAGAACACCCTCTGCCCTTGCGGGTTTTTGAGCTGTGAAACCGGAGTGCCCAAGGTAAATTGATCACCTAAATATAATTCGAGAAAAACGGTAGTTAGAAATAAATGGGGTTGGAGAATAAAAAGTCGGTGAATGGGTGGAAGTAACTTATTCTGTAAATATACAGTACCGGTAACGTTATATAACTTAACAGTAATTCACAACAAAAAAGGATAATGATTCAAGTACAAAGCCGGGGTCTCAGGAAGTTTAGTACGGTACCATATATCTGATTATCATAAAAAATTCCCATGTTGCAAGTGACTCATCCTAACCCGGGTAACAATGCCAGATGCTTGCAGCATTGGCGCCCCCTAGTTAGGATTAGAATATTTTGCCAGTTTTTATTTTAATGACATTCGGGAATATGGTACTAAACTTCACTAGACCCCAAAGCCGAACTAGGCACTGCTTACACTGTAGCTTCGTCCAACAACCGGTCAACCATACACTGTACACAGGAAAAATGAAAAATAGGGTGTATGTAACTTACTCCAAAAAACCTTCACCCTGATTTGGAGCTTATCTGCACCAGAGGTCGTTGTCCACCATGCATGGTTAGGATATAAGGTCGGCTTTTCTCTCCAACAGAATAAAAATGAAATGCTAAGGTATCGTAGTCTTATTCTGTATGTAGCAATTTTTTTCCATTGAGTTAACATTAACAGTTTAAATTTTCCAATTCTTTTTCTAAATTTATCAGTTACCATACGGTGCCAGCAAACGGGCTGGCTGTGATAAAAATACTTCAAGCTCAATGTTAGTATTTTCATGCTTTTACTCTGCTGAAATGAAAGTGTTTCAATTTGCTCACGTTAGCTATTTTTCCTCTTTTTTCAACAGAATATTTTGACTGCCGCTCTAGGAGACTTAAAACTTGTGAGTAGATTCTTTATTTCGTCGTCCAAGTGAAATATGCTATGAGTTAACTAATGTTGAACGAGCTCTAAAAAGAGAGCCTGGTTTCAACATGCTCAGGGCTATTGCAATCGCTTTCTTGGCCTCTACAGATAGATTTTTTCCTCTATAAAATTCTACTTTTATTAATATGGGCTAATATAACTAAATTCGCAGTTTTAAAACGGCTAGAAATTTGAAGTCTAGCACGAGACAGATCATGTGCGCAGGGGCATTAGTCCTTAGATGCAATTTTCTAAATCACAGTAGGGTTGCAATCCTCTTTTGGTTTCATTGTAATTAGTTTAATCAATAAATAATTATTTCCTCTTCTTTACAATAATCTTTTATATTCATGAAATCAAAAAATACTCAATAAATTTGTGCATGTCTTGCATATCTCGCAAGCTTTAACTGCACTTATACGAGTATAAAAGTATAGATTGTGAGACTGTTTCGGCGAGAGGATTCGAAATGGAGGTAGAAATTTTTATTTTAAAGTCTGGTGACTTTAATGATTTTGCAAATCGCACGAGCAAAAATAAAATCTGCATTTAGAATTTATACCACAAAAAATTAGGAATATGCCAGTATTTAAGTTGATGTGTATTTGCCTCCAAAGCACTTTGTTTCAGGCTTAGTTTTTTTAATTCAACCATTTTGTGATTATAAAAATACATTGTCAAAAAGAAATTTTATTCAGTCAAATCATACCAACAAAAAGAGAAAGGGACTTCAGTGGTATTTGAATATCGTGTCGGACATTTTCGCACCATATAAAAATAATAATGCTCTTATCAGTGGTGTAAAGTCTAATTCTTTTTTGTAACAAAACCTGTGCAACGAAGGTCTGATTTGAACAAAATATGGGAAATAAAACTAGAGAAAACAACATGACCATAAGGCGAACCATAACATCACTTTCAACCTGGCCGTTGCCAGATTTCATACAGTGAAGTTCTAGGTTTACTTTCAAGCTAAACTATTTTAATTGTTGAATTGCTTTGCTGCGATGCTGCAAACATACACTCGTGCCATACCTTGTTTAGCTGTTGAATGGGATTTTTTTTTGATATGGATATTTGACTTGCTCAACAATTTGTTAGCGTTAACTCTGTTTTATTAATAAAATCATGCTCGCAAGCACTTTGAATGCTTGCCACATATCAATTCATCGTGTCTTGCGCTTCATGAGACATGTGATTCACATGTTTCAGATTTATCACTATCACTAGTTTATTTATAACTAACTTAACAGCCGTGTACAATGTGGAATGGGTAAACACGGTAGACACAAGAGGAAGACTACCAACTCTGAATGGGGTAAAGATGATAAATATGATGAAAAATCTTTTCCCAAAGATCAACTTCTGAATATTTTGGATAGATATGCATCTGAATTTTTGGGAGATGTCCCTACTGAAAAGCAAAAGAAATGCAAAATTGTGGATTGCCCTCATGCATCGATGGAGCCAACTGATCCTATCACGAAACCCAAAAAGGAGGTTGAAGTTGTTGTATTTAAAAGTAGAAAAGCTAGGAAAGAGGAAGTCAAAAAACCAAATAACGTTAATTCCAATTGTATTGAGACTGAGCCAAAACTTGAAACTAGGCCTAACAAATCTAAATTTTCCAATGAACGACTGAATTCATCTGAAGTTTTGGAGAAACTAAAGTTTACTGTTGGCTCATTCGGAATGAAAGCATTTTCCAAAGAGGAACAAAGAGAACATGAACAAAGAAGAGCAATCAAACTTGGTGCTAAACCTACAAAACGAAAATATGTTAATTATAAGGTTTTAATGGATGAAAGAAAGCGATTGAAAGAAAACCAAATTCAAGAAAAAACTTTGTTGCAGCATAAAAAAAATGAAACTAAAGAAAAGTCCACTGGCTTGTCTAAGTTTTGGAAACAGGGAAACAAGAGCTTCAATCCTCAAGTTGGAAAATATAGAGATGGCGTATTGAAACTTTCTTCCAAAGATATTAAATCTGTAAATAGGCGCAGATGATATATGGAAAAGGGATTCCACTGGAAGATTATTTAGCAAATGGGCAATACTTTTATGATTTATATCTTAAAATTTCTTGTTTCTACTGTCTGGTAACATCTGTATTTAGCTGTAGAAAAGATTTAAAATCATCATTACTGCTTGGAGATAACAGTGTTGATGATTTTGAAGCTTTTTATCCATCGAAGAAACTGATATGTGCATTCTTGACAACCGATGAATAAATTCTGTTTTGGATTGATTCCCTAGGTTACTTTTCATCATACTATGTTATCCAGTTTTGATACCTTCTAATCCATTCTATTCTACTGCGTATGAGAATATGGACAAATTGCAATTTGCTGAAATTTATGTACCGGTAGTGTAGCGATTGGCTAAATATACATCATAAATTTATGTTCATGTTAAAAAATACACTCAATAGTCAACAGCCACAGGCTGGCTTCTGTCTCCATTAGTATTGCGTTGTTAAGATTTAATTAAAGTCTAAAGAAATACACCAGTGACTCATTTTCAATAATTGGAAATTGCATTTTGTCAATCATGGACCTCTATTTTCTCGTTTTTAATAACATCGTGATATTTATTTGGTATGCATGTTTACTGTAAATGTCCCATATATGCGGGTATCTTTTATGATTTGGTTCTGAAATTTTAGACAAACTATGTACCCCTTTTGTATCCGTCACCAAGAAGTGATCCATCTTCGATGCATTTTGACAAAAAATAAGTTTTTGATTAAGAAATTCAAACTTGTGTCTTATCATTACAATATAATATTTTTTACAGGTCAATTTCCAGGTTGATTATAATATTCGAGGTTTATATTTAATTAAAAAAAATGGGATCTTCCAAAAAGCACAAAAAAGAAAAAGATCACAAGCATCGAAAGCATAAACGATCTAGCCCTTCAAAAGACGATGAAAGAGATGACAGTTATAGTCCAGAGGAGAAAAAGCGTAAACGTCATGACAATATTGAGCCTGATAAGTCAAAGCATAAGAAACATAAGAAAAAGCACAAGAGGCAAAGTGATCGCGATAGAGAATCTGAGTCGCCGAGACGACCAAGTGATTATTCAGAACCCAATGGAACGAGTCAAGACAATGAAGTACATCCCGTTACTGAATCGGCAAATGGTGAAGGAGATTCACTCAGTATCGAGGAAACAAATAAGCTAAGATTGAAACTAGGACTAAAACCACTGGATGTGGGTGGTGGTTCAGGTGGTGCAGAAGATAAAAAGGAAGAGTTTGTACATGCTCCTGCTGAAGATCTTTGGGAAAAGAAGAAGCAAGATAATATTCGAGAAAAGTTACGAGCGATAAAAGAAAAGAGAAATTTAAATAAAAAGATGGGAAAAGTCAAAACTCTTGGCGAAGAAAATGAAGATGAAGTTGATGCTGTATCGTGGGTGGAAAAAAGTAGAAAAATGGAGCAAAAACGAAAAGAGACTACGAAGCGAGAACAAGAGATCGCAAAAATGGATGCAGAGTTTGGTATTGGAGGTTTGATGGATGATGAATTTGCAGATATCAAAAGGGATGCCTATTCGTCCCGTGATCTGAGAGGAATAACAGTAAAACACTCTCTTGAAATGTTTAAAGAAGGCAAATCAGAAATTTTGACTCTTGAGGATAAAAATATTTTAGATGAAGATAATGATGATGTCCTCGTTGGTGTTAATTTAGTTGATGCAGAAAAAACTAAGCGTAACTTGGAAATAAAAAATAAAGGACCTGATTACAAAGCATATGAAGAAGAACAAGTCGATGAATTAGGATTTTTTAAACCTAAGTCCATGCTTTCCAAATATGATGAAGAAATTGAAGGTATTAAGCAAGAAAAATTCACCATTGGTTCATATGGTAAAGTGGACACAACTTGGGAACAACAGAAACTCATGATGAAAAATGAAATAAAAGCTAAAGGAGTTAGTTTAGCTCTTCCTCAACTCAAAATTGCTTCAGAGTATTTGACTGAAGAAGAAATGACAAAATTCAAAAAGAGAAAAAAGAAAGTACGCAAAGTACGGAAGCGAGAATTTAAAGCTGATGACCTTCTACCTTTACCAGGAACTTCAAGCTCATCGGATTTGGGTTCGAGAAGTCGAGTTCAACCAGGAAATATACCTGGTTGGGATGAAGGTGTTGAGGCGGCAAAAATTGATGATACTAGTATAACATCCACCACACTTATGAACACCACTAAAAATATGATCATTGATGAAGATGATGCAAGTAATGAACTTCAAAAAGCATTGGACAAAGCTAGAAGAGCGAAGCAAGTGAAAGCTAATATAGTGTCAGAAGATGTCGGGGCCAGTAAAGTAGTTGAACACATGGATCTTCTCAATAAAGTTACCATAGAAAATCCAACTGCAAATTATTCTGCCACGATATCTTTGAATTCGACCGATGAATTTTGTCGTCAGCTTGGTACTGCTTCAGATTTAAATGTGATTAAAGAAGAACCAATGACGGATATTTCCATAAACGAAGATGTTGATATGGATCTTGATGAAGATGAAGAAGAAGAACAATCAGGATGGAATTTTGTAAACGATAAAGCAAAAACTAAACAAGAAACACAGCCAGAACCTGTCGAGGATGTACATGCCCCAATTGAAGCCGAGCCTCTCGCTGTAGGTGGTTTGGCAGGTGCTTTGAAACTTGCTACCAGAAAAGGATATCTTGTAGAAGAAAAGCCGAAAGGTTCTGTTACCCTCACTAATAAAAATAGTGAACTGCTTTCGGCAAATTACTCTATTGAAGACAAAAATGCAGCTGACCATTTGGATAAATATGCTCACGAAAAATACTCTAAAGGATAGGAGTACTAGATATGACCGAGGCATTGTTATGGAATTTGAAGAGAAGAAAAACTATAAACCAAAAGTCAGCATTGAGTATGTTGATGAAGGTGGACGATTGATGAATCCTAAAGAAGCGTTCAGAAAACTATCCCATAGATTTCATGGAAAAGGATCGGGAAAAATGAAATTAGAAAAGAGACAGAAAAAGAAAGGCGAAGAAGATATGATGATGAAAATGAGTTCGACTGATACTCCGTTAAACACAGTTGCAATGATGAAAGAAAAATTACAGAGTGAAGCCAGTCCTTATATTGTACTTAGTGGGGCTGGAAAGACGTTTCAAGCTGGCGGTGGCGGATTAATGTCAAAAAAATAATTTGACATTTCTATATTGGTACCCAGTCAGTTTTGACAAAATACCTTTTGTTAAGTATGAGTCACTGATGGATCATGCCGTCATGGCGCGTTGCAACTATGGCATATGCTTGGCAAAATGGAATTTCTGACTCGGTAAAGATTAGATATTATAAAATTGAAGGCATTTGTGTACCCATTGGTGCACACTGATTTAGAAAGAGAGAGATTGTGTAAACAAAATTTTTTCCAGTTTTTGACTGGTTTTGTTCATGAAAAGACTTTTCAAAAATGAAATATGGTCTATCTTCTTGAAATGCATTCACAAGGCAATCTTAATGCACTGTTTAGGCTGAATACTGGGTAATCTGTACTCCACCATTGTTTAATAAATCAACTCAACATGTTGGAGTTTTGGGCCGATAGATCATAAATGTAAGAAATGCTCTAGCCTCTAGCTATGCTTATTGAGCCTCAAAATAGGAGTGTATGACCAGTGATTGGTAAACTGATTGCGCTTCGGGCTACGCATCCTTGATCTTCCGGACGTAGGTGCGAATTTAGTGAAGGATGATAACTATATATGAGAGGTCTACGACTGCATTCCACGCCAATGCATGGTGGTTCACGTAAGCATTGCTCGGCTTCATCAACAAAGTCTATTTACAGAAAAAGGATCAAATGTGATAAGCCCAAAACCTTCACCCCCGTTTTGGAATTGGTTTCTGCATGGGATGTCTATCATGGTATGTGTGCAGCCGTTTGTTGTTTATACTTGACCTAAAATAAATAAAAGGGTATTAATGAGACTTTATTATGCACGCAACGTTTATCTTGGCATTGAACTCTCAACATGAAATATACAACACAAATCAAGCAAAACTTTATTGCTTATTATATTATTTCAGCTGTTTTTGTTTTGTTCCCTATTCTTTTATGGTTGAATTTCCGAAATTGTCTGGCGCAGTCTGTGTTCCTACCAGTAGGGGTGACAAATCGAAATCTTTGGCAAAATTGAATATTTTTTTAATTTAAGACTATTAATATTTGAATCGTGAGAATTACCAGTATATATAATAAGCAAACAAAAACATCCTTCATTTCTGATTCTGTCAATTTGAAATCATAGGAAAAATTGAATAGGTAAAATGTTAAGAATTTAAGAATCGCTAATCTAATTTAATATTTTAACAGCCCTACTTACATGTGAAATTGATTCAGACTAAATTTTACTTGGTCTTCGAAAATACTAAGTTTAAATGTATTTAGATACCAATCACTGATGTCTATTATAATGACACTATAGTACCGGAGTCTGAAATATTTGAACTGAACATGTTTTCTTAAGTATGAGTCACTGATGGATCATGTTGCTTAGGCTCATGCTTAGGAAAGTGAAATGTCTGTTGGGACGGGGAGTACTGGATTTCAATTTTTGAAATTTTGTGTATCGGAGATCACAGGCTCTTTTTTCCAATACTGCTCCCAACCTCTTGATCAAGAAAAAAAATCTTTCAAACGCTTATATGATGTCATTATGCCAGGCCTTATAAATCTTGACAAATATCAACGATATCATTTTCTTTAATTTAATAACTCTACGCCATCGCAAAAGGTCCATTTTTTATTCTGTATTCATGAAATAAAATTCATTCGAAGTTTGTGTTGTCTTTGTAATATTATTATTGCCTCTCTTTTGAAGTCCTGTTTTCAATCTGTGATTTGGTTTTCTGAATTGCCAGTTAACAACATTGTATTTTATAAAAAGAAAATCAAAACTTTCATATTATAGAAAATAATTTGCAATGTTTTAATCTCGAGATACCTAGTGATATTTTTATTTGGCCTTAAATCTCCAAAACACCATGAGTTAATGGTTTGACCCATTATTCCATTTTTTTAATGTCAATTTAAACGAATGCACAGCTGACGAAGGTTATCAAAATGTATTCTGGTATTCCGACTTTTCCTTGTATCTTCTGGAAATATTATATTTATAAAACAGTTTACTTTACCATGAGGGTTCCGTTCTGTTTAGGATATTTTTACTTAGGAGTTCATTTGCTGGGCTACTTTTTTATAGGTTTTGCCATTTCAGTGGCCATTAATTGGTTTCTTTCTGGTGAACCTTCCAGTCTCTGCTAAGAGGAAACTTTAATAAAAAAAGGGTTAACTGCCAAAAATCATTTCATCATATATGGCTCACATCTCTTCTATTGAATAGTGGACTATGTCTCATGAAACAGATAGCTCCTTTCATACGAGTAGTTATCTCTGATACTCTGACTACTAGGTTATATTATTTGCCCTTTGTTTTGTGGATATTGGTTATTGTAAATTCGCTTCTTTATCAATATTTGCAATCAATTGTCTTTTTTAGGTTTTGCCGTTGATGTACTTTTATTATGCACGATTTTTTATTTATTTTTGATAGTTTGGATAAAAATGTTGCCTGTTAGTTGATATTTTCAACATCATTCTGCTCTCAATATGGCTGCAATTGAAGCAAATCATGAAAATATACTTGAAGATTTGGAAGAAGTAAGATTCTTTTATATTTTTAGCTATAAATGATTTGCATTGTTCCCTAGATTGTGCAGGTCTATTTCTCAGTACCTCTAAGAAGAATTTTCCAACTTTTCCATATAGTATAGTTTGAATGGTTGACCATATCAAGTAAAATTTGGCATGTGATGATTATACTGCTAAATGAATTAATTCAAAAATACTCTAAATGCCAAAAGTTTATTAAATTTTAGAATTCCCAGAGAATTCATTCAAGTATGTGTGTTTGATTTTTTCTATTCAATTCAACCAATATCGTTAGGATTTTATGTCTGAACCGGGAAGTGTGCCATATATATTGACTAATTTTTTTTCTTATTCTATTCTAGGATAAACCGCCGACCATTTCATCCACTTTTAAGTCATTGACTTCGAAATTACAGTTTTTTTGGGAAATTGATTTAATGATTTGTTTTCAGCTTGATCCTACCGAGTTTGACATTCCTGATGTTGAGGAACCATCACTTGAAGATATTCTGAAAGAAGATATAACAGATTCTTCTAGAGAAGAAGCGTTGTTGGAGGATGTCACTAACGGTTTCTTGCCTAATTCTGCAGGTATTTGTATGCCGATTTCATGTCATTCTGGTCACCTAAGTATATGAATCGACGTTTTTGAATTGTCAGAATATTGATTTACTTATCATGTTGCCCTAATCTTGTGATGCTAATTGGCCACTGAAAGATCATGTCAAGTATTGGTGGGACTTATGAACCTGATCAATTTTCGATTTTATCCTCAGTCCAGTGTTATATGTTGAAATGGTTCAGGAAAACTTAAATTTTGCACTGTTTGGCTCCTAATCTTTTCGAGTTTTAGTTTATTTCTTCTTTTAAACATTTCATTGCTTTGTTAGGTACTTCAGACAAAAACGTATCAAATGGTTACATGAAGAAAAGTGAAATAGATTCTCTTAATGTTCTTAAATCATTAGAAACAGCTTCAATCAAAAGTGGGGACAGTCATTCATCAAGGTATGAAATCACCACTTGCCGGATCCAAGTCAGGAATTTTGTTATATTGCGCATGCGCCACAGATGGATCACGTCTTATCGACGTGATCCATCAGTGACTCATACTTAGCAAAAGATAATCTAACAAATTTTTCCCAACTGAGATGTGTTATTAATTCATAAAGGTAACCATAACCAGGGCTGGGCAATACTGAACCATTAAGTATTCGAATATTTTTTGAATCGAATCACAAATTCCACATATATATATATAAATGTATAAATAACGCATATTTTCCAATTCTGCCAGGACACAAAATTTTGTTCAGGTGATCCCATTAAAGCCACCTTATGACATGTATTTCAGCAATTCCGCCCTTTTGTCCTGGTTAGGTGGAAAACCTCCAACTTTGTCATGATTTATGCACAGGAGATTGTAGTTCACCAAATGCTTAAACCATCTTACTTTCATCTACTTGGATAAAAATAGTATCCTATTCTATATTTTACAAGCAATTTTGCTTGAAGCAACTATTCAGTATTACATTACTCTTTAGGTCTAGGTCAACAATTTCCCATCTGTCAACAAAATAAATAAAACCATCAATAACTTTGTTTTATTTATCAACATTTTAGTGTGAAGAAAAAAAATGCAGCACAATTCCATGGACCTGTACTTGCATTCTCTCGAATGCAAGCTCTTTCCAATCACATAATGTCGTCTGCTGACAGAATTAATGCAGGAAAACCAACGACATTGGTAAGTTTTCGCCCATCTTGAGTTTTCTATATTTTATACCCAAACAGGAAATGGGGGAAAGTAATTTTATTAAGACATTGTGCCGTTTTTTTCTGTTCTTTGTTTATTTAATAAAACAAAATTTCTCATACAATGGTATCAAGCTCTAACTGGATTTTATATTTTGAGTTTCATCAAATGTCAATCACGTGAAACAGATAAATTCATTGATGTTATGTTCGGGAATCTGGATGATTAAAAAATCCGACAACTTAATACTTTTCTTTACAGCCTTTTTCCTTCAATGCAGTATAAATTCGAAAAAATAGACAATAAATTACTAACCTTTTTAATATTCTGGGCAGAATTTATGTCTGAGCTATATTATTATGCATCTGTTTTGACAAAATATAGAAATTGAATGCTCCGGTGCTCGATTTATGTATTTTACAGTATGGGATATATTATATATAATATTATACAAAAATGCATTATCAGGACCTTAATCTTTGACAGGCAGTTTCTCAGTTGATTGCTATTGGTACTACTCACGGAATTGCACTTGTGTTTGGTGAGTTACTGGTTTATTATTATTAAAAAGTTAGCACTTCCAGATGCATTTATTTTTGAAGCCTAATATTTAGAACTTATTCCATATTATGAGAATTATCTGAAATTATAAAATTTGGTCATTTATTATTGGTTTTGGCGCAAATTTTTTGAAGAAATTCATATTTGATTGAACCAAAAATGGATGCCCAAAACATTTGAGGAATCGCAATGAATCAAAGATAAATATTTGAATTAGATGTTAATGACATTCATCCAGATCCTGGTTCATCCTACAAGATTTCAGACATACTGAATTTTTTCTTGTTTTCAGTTAAGTTTTACCATTCTTTCAAAGCACTAAGTATGCATCATGTTATATTTTAAAAAAAATCATTTTAAAATAATCTAAAACTATTAATGGTTATTGCATTTTGAGAATATCAAAGTACAAAATGTACAAATGATTTACAAAATGGATTTGTCTATCACATTTATATTTTTTTTTATTTCAGACAATGATCAGAAACTTGTTCATGTGCTGGGTAGTGTCAGCGTTGGCAGTAAATATGGTTCTGTTACTGCTTTGACATTCAATATGGACAGTGATAGATTGTTGGTTGGATATGCCAGGGGACAGATTCTAATGTACGATGTAAAATCTGGAAAATTATTGAGAACGATCACCGATGCACATCCGCCAGGTTCTTCGGTGTTACATGTAAAGGTAAATAAACTGTTTTTTAAATTCACTCTGAGCAAGGCCATTAGTAGTGCCTGGAAGGAAACAATCAACAACCAGCCAATAGCAATGAGCTAATATGAGTTGTGCTACCAGCTACTCCACTCGAGCGGAAAACTTCCCAAATAGAACTGTCCCCTTATTGTAAAGTGCAGTGAGTGGTATTTGCCCCAAGCGATGGTAAAACCTTCTACCACTTCTCAAATGATTATAATTGGTGGTTGTTATTAGTTCAGTCCAAACATTATTCGAAAATTCAATATATAAATAAAAAATATTTCAACATTTGTGATATGCAAAATTGCCAATATTTGACCATATTTTGCCTATTATTCAGCAAAGTTATGAAATTGGTCTAATTTTACAATGTATCTTGGAAATGCTTGACACATTGTTAAGTTGTCACTGTATTTGTCAAAGTATCATCACATTTTTTTTATTAAACGATTTGTTATCCCTTTTTAGTTCACAGATGATCCAACATTAGCAGTATGCAATGATAGTGGAGGTTCTGTATTCGAACTCAATTTCAGGTTTGTGGAAATTAACATCTGTCCAGTGTACAGAGATTTTGTTTTCTTTCTAATGTCTAAAACATTTATCAAAAATAAGAATTGTTGAGCTGTAATAATACTTATCAAATCTACTTTTAAATGATTTATTAATTTTCAGCTGTGAATGATGATATTGTTTGATATTGTAATTCAAGAATAAATGAGTAACAAACTTTTGTACCAAAGTTGAAACTTGAATATCTCAGCTGCAACTTTTATTATTCCATTTAGTCACTTCCTCCGTCCTTGCATAGGGTAAATTTCAATAAAAAAAATTTCTTTTCAATTTACTTCTAATCAATCATCTGGTATTTTTAAATTTTAGAAGAGTGATGGGAGTCAGATCTTGTGAATCGAGATGTTTGTTTTCTGGAAGGTAAGTATTATGAATTTTTTCAATCACTTTTATAGCCACCTCTTGGAATGGACCACCCTATCCAAAGCCCTGTAAGCGCGACTACCTATAGACGGACAGAGTTAAGAGTTGTTGAAAACATATGATCTTTCATGTTCAGCTTAGCCTACCAAAAATATTTCTTTCGGATCCGATCCTACAACATTGTTTATGGGAGAAAACCATTGATTTTGCTATTGGGTTTCAAAGTCATATTCTGATGGCAAGAGTTGATATTTATTTTGGTGAAATGTATAGGGGAGGGAGTCTGCAGCCTCATTTCATTTGTTTTAAATCGTGTCTGTACAGTTTTGAATTTGTCTGTACAGCCTTGGTTCGCAAACAATTATATAATTTAGTATTAAAACTGGTCTAATGGAATTGACCACAATGCCTTACTGAGCACTCATTTTATCAAATGTGCAAAAACTGAAATCGAGCGAGTTGTTAAGTCAGTTTCAGCAGCCCTAACATTATGATACATGAATATTTCAAACTCTGATAGTATCTGCATTGACAGAGCCATAATGGGTTTTTGTATCGTTATTTACAGTCGAGGGGAAGTTTGTACTATTGAACCTCTACATATTTTGAAAACTATTGCCGATCATCCTTTAAGAGATCGACATTTATTAGCAATGGGAACACTGACAAAGGTGAACTAGTGGTTACTTATTTTTTATTGCCAATCTTTATCCCTGCCAGGTCAGACTGGCTGAATGTCAGCTAATCTGCTACTCAGACACCCGAAGAAAATGGGTTCCATCAGAAGAAAGATCGTCAAACGTGTTATATTTTACAATATATCTCTTGCTAAAAGATAAAAATGTCTCTTTTTTTAGTGTCTTGTAGCAATCGAACTTTCTGATTGCCTAGGTAAAATCTTTGCAGAATGATACATTGCAAGAGGTGATGGATGAAATTTTTGCTCAAAATCCTACCAAATCAAATTTTAAAATCATAGTATAACTATTAAAAGCATCTGAATTTGATATGTGTCTGAATCAATTTAAATTTTGTTATCCAAAAGTATCATCCAAGCACAGAATCGACACCCAGAGAAATTGGCTGCAATCAGAAGAAAGTTTAGCAAATGGATATATTAAAATAGTAATATTTTATGGTTAATATTTCATGGTAATCCTTTTTTGGAATATTGAAATTTTGCTTTTTGGTTTCAACTGATCTGCACAAAAAAAATTCAAAATCATCAACACTGCTATTTCATAGCAGTGTTGATGGTTTTGAAGCTTTTTTGTTTTCCCGGAAAATGACACGAACATTTCAGGCACAAGAAAAAAAACTTCCGAAACTCTGCAGCCTGCAGCATTCCTAGTACTCTTAAGACATGACTAGATTTTTCTTAATAACATATTTATATTGTACACGCATTTTCTTTTCAGGTGCTTGTTGTGTCGTTGAGGCCACAAATCAAAGTTCTTTTCACTCATCAATTGAAGGTATATTAATCTAATAATTACTGAAACGAAACCCTACTTAAAAAAATTTGAGTTTTTTTTTATATTGAAATTCACTCCGAGCAAGGTCAGAAGCGTTGTACAGAAGGAACCAACCAACCACCAGCCACTGATAGCAATGAGTTACTAAATGAATTAGTACCAGTACATGCAATCCAAACGAAGCACATTCCAAACAGAACTGACTTGTCATGGCAAAGTGCATTGAGTGGTATCTGCCCTGGGCAGTGGTGAAACCACATACCACTTCTTGCATATATATGGATATTTTTGTTGGTAGTTTACTTACACAAAGCGGTAATGTAAAGACGGAATCATTGAGTAACGACTATTGGTATGGCTAAGAACTCGTAATATACAATAAAGTACAACTCAAGAGTTTTAATTGTTTCTTCTGAATGTTTCTTCAGAGAAATATGACCAGTATACCACTCATAAGTTGGAGATTGTCAGTGTTTGTTGAATCCAATACAAGGTCAATCGATCCAGTGTTACTATTTGCGAGAGGAGATGTCATTTATTTCTTCCAGGTAAACTGTCAAAAAAAATTTTTTTGTTTGCTCCAGGTTTTAAAATTTCTCTTCTTCAATTTTTTAGGGTTGGTTACCTTATAAATGGGACAAGTTGTTTTCTAGATGGGTTGTTTTTGAAGTTGATATAATATTGTGTTGATTTTTTTTGTCTGGTTTTAACAATTATCAATTAATATTACAATAAAATTGAGAATTAATTCCCACTCAGAAAATTTTAGAGAATGAGATTCCGAGATAACGTTTAGTGACCTGTAAAATTCAAGTTCCTAGTTTAATTGCGATTTCGGATCTGTAAGTGGCTGTTGCCACAAAGAATACTTGAAAGAGATTTATAAGCTTTCGTTTTGTCATAGCCTGGCTTGTTCAGACAAAACAAGATATGACTTTTTAATTAGCGAATAATTCGCTATTTTATTTTTTTTGTCCGAAGAAGTTAGGGTATGACCCAACGAAAGCTTATAAATATACTTGTAATTTTGTGGAAAGAAATCATGTTATTTCTGTTCAAAAAATTTCAGTTATCTTATTCAAGTGAGGCGTGGTTCATCTGTGGAACATGCATGAATATGACAATTCTTAGTCCTATTTATTTATGTGATGTAAATAAAAATATACAAATTAAGCTATGGATTTTTGTTACCGTAGTTTTTCTTCGTTGCAGGTGCGATGTGAGAATTGGGACACCATTTTGTTTTCTCATATCAGGACAATGAATACGACTTATACTCTGATCAATGTTGCTGTAAGTATTTTTGGAGTAGAGACGACATCTGTTCTCCGAATTTTAATGCTCTGATTTACCCTTAATTCTCATTGGGTTTCCACAAATCCCACTTCTGCTCTTAACCCTTGAGCACATACCCCTGTTTTGTGATTCGATGTTATAATTTCACTCACAATTCAAAACAATTTTAAGACTTTCACATTTGTGTGTTGTCTGGAACCACATAATGATCATTTTAAAACACACAATATTGATACCTCTATTGATATAAAAAATTATTGAGACTGTGGAAATAAGTTTTGTCAATTATGGGCCCTTTTCATTTCTTTTCATGTGTTGTAATGAACTCTTTGGTTTAACTAATTTTCTGAACATATGATATTCTAATTTTTCATGTTTTTTTACATTTCAGTGGTTGAATAGAAAAACCTTATTATGTTTGGACTCCACGGAAAGACTCCATGTAGTTGATGAAGCTACTCAATCCGAACTCGAAATAATTTTATTAGAAAATGTCAACCTTGTATACAGCAGTGCTACTTTCAAATCAATTGCTACTGGAGGAAATGTCAGCAAAGCTTTGGTAAGTAATTGCCAACTCAAAAAAATTTAAAAAAAAAAGTGATAATTTCAATTCTCAAAATGACTAGTACTGGATGAAGATATTTGTTTAAGACCATGTGTGTTTCCATGTTTGGAATAAACGATCCACTCACTGGCTGATACTGTTGCTGTACAAAACTCAGTCGATTCATCTTCAGTTATGCATGGACAATAGCAGTTTTAGCTGAAACTGCTATTGTCCATGCTTGACTGAAACGAATCAACTGAGTTTTGTACAGCAAACATGTTGGCATTGCAGGTTGAAGATCTCGGGTTCGAGTCCCGGCGAGTCCGGCTCGCTCATCTATGCCCACCACTTTACTTGGGTAGGCTATGCCGAACAGGGAAAGGTTCTATCTTTCATGTAACCCTGTCTGTCTGTAAGTGGCTGCTGTTACAGGGCCTTGGAAGGTGATCCATTCTAGGAAGTGGCTGTAAAAAAATAAATAATAAAACTCTATCAGCCAGCCATCGGTTTCAGCTGAAACTGCTATTGTCCATGCTTGACTGAATGCGAATTTGCTGATATATTCTTATCAGATCAGATGCAGAATACGGGAAAGACTAATACCGGTGCATAATCAAATGAAATTATTCGAGTCGCATTATTTGAAAGTGAACTGTATGTTGTACAGATCTGATATATATTCAATCCAAACCAAATTCTTTTAACAACACCGAAGAACAGTTTATAAACTTGTAGTCAAAGTTTTCTACTTTGTAAAACAATTTGTGTCGTATGTTCTATAACCAATTGTAGTACATAATTATGTAATATCAGGCAACAATTGGAGAACAGACATGCTATCATTCAATGGTTGGTTACAATGGTACAGTATTGTTGCTTGGTGATCTATGTGTTTATGCAACCAAAGTACGACAATGGAATGATAGAATACGAGCTTCACTTGGTTGGCCGAATGGACATCAAAGAGCTCTGGAACTTGCTCTGACATTTTATAATGGAACAGCGAAATCTGTTTTAGGTAATTTTAACCGTAAACTTCATTGCCTCGTATGATGCCAAGCATTAAATGGGAATGTTTGCCAAATTTTGTCACTTAAATAAATAATTATTCACGTCTTTACTAGCAAAATGTCCAATTGCTCAACCTATAGCGTAAGAAATTTCATTTCATGTTTTAATTTTTTCTCAATAAAAAGCTGGTTGGGTTTGATGCAATTTTTTTTTTAATGTTCTTGAACTTGTTAATTTTATTGAAATTCACTGTATGCAAATTCAAAACGGTGCTTTCAAGGAGCCTACTAACAGCCACTTATACGTATGTGGTGAAAACAGCTAGTATAATATATAGTCCCAGCAACTGCACTTCGAGTATAAAACAATCTTCACAGGACAACTATGATAAAGTATAATGAGTTGCATCTGTCCTGGAGGTAAGGTCAAAAAATGCATATTTTTGTTATTTCCGTTGTTTTCCAATATTTCAGGTTTGCCAGCTGACCAAGAACAGAGAAAACAAATGGTTTCAGACATGGTATTTTTTACTTAATTATTGCTGTATTATGTGAATTATTCTTTGTTTCTTGACTAACTTGAACCAAATTATCATTGTTTTTTCAGATTCTGGATGTTCTTGTTGAATATGTTGATTTATCGATGACAAAATTATGTCCTGATAATGGAAAATTAGAGGTGACATTTTACGCTAGTTTCATTCTAAATATGATATTTTTGGTGATAGAAAAACATTTTTTTTACAATTTTTCACGTTGCCCTTGGTATTTCTGCTGTGCAAATGGGGTATTTTAAGATAAGTTAACAGCTATTTCAAATCCATTTTCTTGATGGGATTATGTTTCTGATATTCTTTTTTTAAACTTATCTGTCTGTCCCATTGTGTGTCAATTTTGAGATATATGAATATCTCGCATGGTCAGTACTGCTGTACAGTGCGCTAGTAATTTGAAGCACTTCTTTAGAATGTCAGCTACTTTGCTACTCGGACACTATAAAGAAAATGGGTTCCATCGGAAGAAAGATGAAAATTGGCAATAAATCATGATATAACCTCTTGCTGAAATATTAGAAGTCCTGATTTGAGTGTCTGGTAGCAACCAAACAGTACAAAAAGTTTCAACATCATCAATACTGCTATGAAATAGCGGTGTTGATGGTTTTGAAGGTGTTTGTCATTAGAAGAAAAGGACATTAACATATCGGATATTGTCACCTTGCACTACTTATAAATTGCTTCTCTGATATTGTAAAAAAAGTATTTCTGTTATACCGTCCTTGACTTATTGTATTGTATCATAAAATATTTCATTCCAGGTATTGATATCATTCTTCAAAGATGTTGTCCCTGTCTGTGTTGATCATTGTCTTCATATAAATAGAGTTGATGTTTTATGTGACAGGTTGGTAAACTGACATGTTTTTTCACCAAGCTCGATAACTTTTCAATTTATTGTCAATGTTCTGCTAGTGATTAAGACTTGACTCATTGTATAGACTTTTAAGTCATTCAAATTGGTTTGATTTTGCTATCATATTGGAAAAATGATTTATGTTTTGTTGAATATGGGTGTTAAGTGGGCCAATAATTCGTGGCCTATTTTTTTTTTTTTTTTATAGCCACTTCTTTGAGTGGGTCACCCTGTACAAGGCCCTGTAACAGCGGCCACTTATAGGCGTACAGGGTTACAATTACTGGAAAGATATGATCATCTTTTCCTGTTCGGCTTAGCCTACCCAAGTTATTACACCCTGGGTTGAGTGGTGGGCATGGATAATCGAGCCGGACTCGCCGGGGCTCGAACCCGAGTTATTCAACCTGCGATGCCAACATGTTTAACCACTAGGCCATCGCGCCCACGACAACATATTCAACATACTCTAAAGACAACGGGCTGATCTTCACTTCCTGGCTTGGTTACGTTTTTTTCTGAAAAGTCTATGCAAATAAACTATTTGCATTGTTTCTGTGTAAAATGGTAGTTTTTTGTGCCTTCAGCCCAATGTTTGATTCAGTCTAACATCAAGTTTTTTTGCAAATTCCGAAAGACTGGTATGCAGGCTAATTCTGTTATGTCAAACCAATATAAATATCAAATTTGGATTAATTTTTCGTTGTGTAAGTGATAGGCATTATGGCTCAAAAAGTAATCGAAATTATGTTTAGTGCACAGTTAATATTTTTCATTTAAAATCATTATTTCAGAATTTATGAAAGGTTCAAGGCAGATTGTATTGCTCACACTGTGTTTCTCGAATGTCTCGAACCTTACATTCTCGATGATCGATTGAAAACAATCAGCCCAGCTGTTATGCAAGATTTTGTTAAACATTATGAAGCAAAAAGTAAAATTTTAATTGTTTTTAATTCGAATAGATACTATACTAGTAGTGAAAATCACACTTTTTGAATAAAACTTGTCAAAATAACAAAAAACTTGTCAGTTTACCAGGATTAATGTTAATAATTATCAGTGTTGGTGAGACTCTAGTTATCTTTTTAAATGACTCGACTCGTACTCGAATGGACAAAATGCAGATAGGACTTGACTCGTAGATTTAGAAATCAACTCGTGACTCGTAAATGTATGACTCGACTTGCCTAGCAACTTGGAAGTACAGTAACTTGACTTGACTCGAGACTCTAAATTTAAATTTTGGTAAGACTTGGACTCGACTCTAAACTCGGTCTTCTTTGAGTTGACTTGACTTTGGACTCGAAGTGCTCACGTTCCCAAAACTGATAATAATATTAATGTATGCTTTTAGCCGTCTGATTTAACACTATTCATGATAAATCATAGTGAGGAGGTATAGTAGTATCATAGTGAAATATTTTCTCGAATTCGTAAAGTTATTTATTATCTACTGAACCAAGTTGACAGCATCTTATTCTTTGGTTGTCTGTCTTCTTTGAACTGTCAAAAACCTTCAACACTGATATTTCATAGCAGTATTGATGATTTTGAACCTATTTTTACAGTTCAGTTGTTACTAGACACATCCCTTGCCTGGACATGTTAATCTTCATAGCTTTAAAACTATCTTCAATAGACGCCTGGAAGGAATGGGGGTTCCTTAGTTCCTATTCCTACATTTCATGTTGCTCTTTGCAATTTAGTGGTCTGAGGAAACTTGAAGTATGATATGCCTCCTGAATTTTGATAAAAAAGCGACATTTTAATCGTCTAGCGCGAGATTTATGATGAAAAAT
This sequence comes from Styela plicata, assembly GCA_963675895.2. Taxonomy (NCBI): domain Eukaryota; kingdom Metazoa; phylum Chordata; class Ascidiacea; order Stolidobranchia; family Styelidae; genus Styela; species Styela plicata. Next base: position 2,002,675 of record OZ023142.1, read on the forward strand.
TGTTAAATTTCATTCCAATGGCAACCATTTGCTTCGGGTGTCTTGAGTAGCTGACTTTCTGCTTGTCTCTACTGACCTGTTGCTAAGTAGGTGAAGCTTATGAAAATGTGTGTTTGAAAATATAAAAAATTAAGATTTCATGTCTTCACAGAATTCAATTAATCTTTATTCTTCTGTAGATATGTTATCAAACGTCGAAGCATGTCTTTTACACCTGGATGTAGCAAGTTTAGATTTACATCAAGTGAGTTGATTTACTTATATTTTTCAAAACTCAACTTATTTATTATCTTCATTTATTGGCAGGGAATTGTCACATTTGAAATATTAGTCTCATCGCTAGTAAGAAGCAATAATATTGCCATTCATTCAATGTCTCTCTCTACAAACCCAAATTGAGGAGTCTGAAAGCGCTGGAGAGGTCCTATGACTATTGAACAGATTATTAGAACAAAAGATGTTTAAAATTGTTTAGTTTTACTCACCTTTTTTATTGGAAATTTCTTCTAACAAGGCTGGAATCATTTGAAAATCAATAATCTTGGCCTGCCTATTTGGACAAGAAAAAGAACATCATCCGATATACAGGGATTTTCATCAAACTATCTATCGATTTCGGTAGCAGAACAATTATATCTCTCGACTTTAACTTAGGTTCTCAACCTCTGTTGGTCTCATGGATTATTCGATGCAATATTAAGTATAAATAACAGAGTTATGTCGGATTATGTTGGACCTCTGGTTGAGATGATAAGTATGTTAACAAGTGCAATGGAAATTGGAAAGCAATTGAGTGGTTAGTAATGTTCAAACATTTTTAAGCTCTGAGAATGATTTGACTTATTTCACTGTTTGACATGTTATTCTGGAACTTAGTCGTATGTCATGAAATTATATTTGAATTTAGTTGTTTAAACAATGTAATAGTACTCAAGGTTCTCAATCTGTGTACCGGTATTTGTTTTATATGTTTTGGCAAAATAGTTAATTAAAAGACAATATAATAGGTAATTGATTATGTTCGAACAACAATCCGTAATTGTTCTGCTGAAAACATGCATACTGAACATGTAAAACTGTATAGCTTGTAGCTATGTACAAAATTGAAATATAGTTTTGAATTTATAACTGAATCAGTAATCGGAATCAAAACATCTTCCTAGAAAATTGTTGAATACTGCACCCTCACTTTACTTTTGCTACCTGAAAAGTTTTTTTCTCCTTTTTTCTTAAGTCACTGGAAAAATCGAATAATCTGGACAGTTTATTTTTGGAATATTTTCTTTTCAGATAACATGACAAAACTTGGGAGCAAATTATTAGTTTATGTAAGTTGTTGTTTAGCCGGAGTGCAATATCCTAGTGGAATACTGAATCCTGATGCAATAACTGCTGTTAAAAAGCAGGTATATAATGTAAATAATTCTATCCTTCTTTTCACTATGGTATAATTAAAATTAGTATAATGTAAAAATTGAAGTTTCAAAATACTCTGTTTTTGTGTCAGTACTTGACTACCAGATGTGAATTATTATCAGGAAAACCTTTGATTGTATTTGATTTTTATCTATCCCCTTTGTGAAATGAAATTGCTCACATATTTCAAAGCAAAATCATGATCTATATCAATCACTATGGTGGCACATAATATTCTATTCTACTCTTGATATTCAAATCATAAATTATTTGACTGCATTTTTGCAACCATTTGAAATCAACAGAATGAGTGTAAATTTTAACAAAATATAATTTGATAAAGGGTGTCTTTGTTTGTTTATTTTATGACTTCTGATTCAAATATTCTTTTTGAGAAACCTATTCGATTTGATTCTGAAATGAAAAGAAACACAATTTCACTCCCCTTTTCCTACATATATCAGGATTTCACTGCAAAACAACAATTCAAGGTTTATTGAAGAAAAACCGAAGATACTTTAAATCCTGAATTCCATACCATGCCTGATTTGTTCAGATAAGAACATCCTTAGCGATAGATTTAACAACCGTTTAGCGCTGCCTTGTGAATATTCAGTATTAATTTTTGTTTATTGTTTCAGATGTATGGATGTTTAACGACACCAAAGTTGGCTGTTTTTTCAGAAGAATATCCGATTCTAACGATTATGTTGAAATTTTCAACTCAGGAAATGTTGAATGTACTCTCTTTGGTTAGTACTATGATATTGAAAGGATTTTTTCACTGCCAGTTACCAAGGCTTGTTCTATATTGACCATTGTTATATATGCTAGCGAACTATACGTAACGAAAAAAGTTCTTGCATAAGATAGTTAAACGACTTTTGATCAGTGATTTTTTATGATAATCTGTTAATTATTATTTCCACCAATTTTCAGTCGTTTTCTGAGCCTGAATTTCAAGGACAGAAAGGAGGGGGTCGTGTACAACAACTTGTGGATATTTTGTTGAGAATAATGGTGGAAACACCAGGATTTACTGTAAGTATATATTTTGATGTGTCAAGTTGAACTATAATTAACCACAACTTAAAAAGACACAACACAGAATTAATAAAAAGAAATCAATTAAATAATTGCTCTCTAATGATGCGATTCATCTCATAGTTTAGTTTGTTGGAATAAAACTTTAGTACACATTTTTTTCAACAGGAAAAAACAAGAACATGGTCCTAGGTTACCTCCTGTGACAAATACGTTCGGAATATCGATGAATTAAATTGATAAAAAGTGATATCATAGCAATACTTGAAGTCTTTCAAAACAAAGGCCCAATCCATTTAACTACTCTTTTCTCGATATGTTTTAATGCATCAAGTTGTTTCTTCAAATAGTTTCCGTTTTCATTTATCTTAAACTAACAGGGGCAAATATGCCCAACACGATAGTTCAGTTTTTGATTCACGAAGGATTGTATTCAAAAGTTACATCTCTAGTCTCAAATGTGTGAAAAAATATATTGATAAGTTGGTGGCAAATATCAGAGAAATATTCAATTTTTTCCAGAGTGACAGAATTCCTATTGTTTGAAAAAATAACAAAAAAACTTTCTATAAATTTCATCCAAATATTAATGCTGATCAGAGAAATCTTATCTTTGCTTGGAAATAGTAGTAAGGTTGTGCCTTACATCTAATCAACAAACCATTCCTACTTTATGGAGAAAAAATACTTGTCTTTTCCAATAATTTTCAGCCTGATCAGATAGGAACACTCTTCGTATTTCTTGCAAGACAAGTTGCAAGACGACAGGATGATCAGCAACTAAGAGTCAACAGAATGTTAATACAACAAATTGTTGAATATTTAACGTCACCTTTGTCTTCACAAGAAGAAAGTTCAAAACATGAAGAACGTCAACAGGTAGAAATATTATCTGTATGATATTTAATATACTAAATCTATGTTTATTTTCGACATATTACTACCATTATATATGGGCTATTTATGAATTGCCTCTCTGTGACAGGAGACTGTTTTGTGGTTTTATTCATGCTTGCACTCTGTCGCTAAGATTATGTGTTTTCTTCCTCATTTTGTGTTGGGGAAAATGAAATTGCAACGTCTTGCTATAATTGTTAATAACTGGAGAGATAGATCACATAGCAATGTACTAATTTCCCAATTAAATTTTATACAGGCTCTAGTAGAACTACTACAAAGTGGTGTGATTGGAAACGAAGAAGACAGCATTCATTTAATGAAATTAGTCGAGAGAGCCGGTTTTTATCATGCATTACGGTTATTGTACGACAGAAACCGAAGATTTGATTTAATTTTTGAAACCTACCTCAAAGACCCTGCCAAAAAGGTATGATCGAGTCATTTTTTATATTGATACATCTATATAAAAGTGCTACTCATTAAAAGTATAGAACACACTTGAAGATTTAATGAACAATAATTTCTTTTATGAAATACAATCAATTAATTTCTTTAGCATATTAACTTTCAAGACCTAAGCAGAAAACTTATATTCACATACTTGTCCTAATGGGATACCACACCTAAGATAGGTTTCGACTATGGATGGTGTCAAATCGAATCATTCAGAATTTGAATCTGATCAGAAAAATTTTATTTCGTCTGAGTATCAAAAAATTGCACATCATTTTGTTCCTATACCAGTAAAAAAAATTTACGAGAAAAATCTTTTTTGTTAAGCATGAGCCACTGATGGATCACGCCACCGAGGCACGGGCCATCTTTGGCTTTTGTTTAAAAAAATAAATTTTTGATCAAGTATGACCGATTTAAGACTGATTCAAATAATTTGTCCGCCAAGTTCCACCTAGTTCCCACCCTAGTTTTGACAAATGGATTGACCCATTTCTCAGTAACACAGCGGCTTGTGCTTGATCAGCAATTTCTTTTTTAAGTAATAATTTGTCTTTAAAACATTTCAGGAGCAATCATTTCGATATGTAAGAGATACATTGCAAGACAAAACGGTTGATGAAGGTGAAAAGGCATTGTTGGTAGAAAAAGTTTCACAAAATATCAAGGTAAATTTCGATAAAATCAATCAATGTTTGAGCTTAATCAGTAAAATGTCATTGATATCATCAGAATAAAATTAAGCAAAACGGCCATATCGATTCTACATGAATTTGTGTGTCTGGTAAAAAAAATATAATCATACTAATATCATTTTCATTGCTTTTTTATATTGGCATTAAGGGAATTAAACATTTTTTATTTTAACTAGGAAAATCGCGTTTTATTCCCAGACACTGGGAGGGCGAAGAAAAAATTTTACGCATCTTCAAACATTAAATTTTATACATGAACTTGCTGCACTGAAGTAAAGTAATATCTGAAACCAAAAAATTAAAAAAAATCAATCAAGGTTATAGTTTCGGGTTTTATTAATGTGAAAATATTTATAGTACACATCTCGAACTGGTTGTGTTCATCTGATGAAACCTTTTTCATCATTATAATTTCTAGGGAATATGTTTTAGCTTCCAATATTTTGTCTTTTTAGGAACTGATAGCCATAGACAGTGATCAGACTGCTAATCTTGTTACGACTGTTCTGCATGGATCATTACAAACTATTGCTGCTAAGTTGAAGGTACCAGTATCATAAACTGTTAGTAGTTATATATACAGTCTCTATCTTGACTGATATTTTCCAATATGAAAATATCTCAAATAATAGTAACTTTATTTAATGTTTGTTTTTTTGTTGACTCTCTTATGCTCCACTTTTTATCAGATAAAATTTGCCATTTCTATTTTATCAAGTACGGGTTTTTAATGGTTTCTATTTGTGCGATATACATAGACAATATGCAATATCTGTGAAGTTAATTTTGCACATTCAAACTGTCTAAAAGTTCAGAGACATCTGACATATTTTGGCAGAGAGATGAAACATTTTAAAGTAAAGTGCAAATACATTAAAAATACAGTCAAAACATCCCGAGTCTGGAAGATTACCAGTTTAGTAAACATTTTGTTGAAAATGAAAATTTTCGGCAAAAAAATACTTTTAGACTGACCGTTGTGATATCATATTTTTGTTCTGTCAGGATGACAGCACTAAGGAAATACAATGCCAGCTTATCAATGAATACAGTTATTCTGCCAAATGACCAAATAGAAACTTTAAACCATTATCTTGAAAACCAATACACACTTCATGCATATCTTACTATAATTTATCTAGGACCAACCGCAGATGTTGTATTTCTTCTTGAAAGGACTCTTCAATCCATCAACATCACATTTTCAAGATACAGATAATGTAATTCTAAATGGTAAGTTTCAATAATATTCAGAAACCTAATTAGTTCAACTGTCGGATTAAGAGGAGTTTTTACTGGAATTCTGATTAATATGAATTTTGTATCATGTTTCATTCCCTAAAAGTGGATTACAAATTTTTTTATGATTTTGCCTACAAGAAGATTTTTTGTTGAATACTCACATTTTGATGTGTATCATCATATAGTCTAGGAAGATTCAGACTCCTGCTTTGCACTTGCACAATTTTTTTTCTGTAACGTTTCATATGGTCTAGGAAGATTCAGAGTTACAATAAAATATAAAATTTGTGTAAGAGTGAAGCTAGATTCTGAATCTTTCTATTTTGCCATTGTTAACCTACTTCATCCTTCCATTCAATGGAAATACTAACACAAAGTCATAGAAGAAGGATAGGTGGATGGTATACCGCATCAAATAGTTTTTATACTTTGCACAGGTGATGTTCATATGGAACCTGAGGGACCTAATCCTTATACATCTGATCCAGAGATGGTTCAGGTTTACCTTGCTCTTATGTGCCAATTTGATAGAAACAAAGTACTTCATTTTTTGAAATCTTTGGAATCTAATCGTCCTACCAATGCAATAGAAGTAAGTTGTGAAAGATTTTTAATTTGTACAATTTGTATTAATACACTCCGAGCATCTCTTTCATCCTGGGCTCGAATCTCGTGATGATGATTATATGTGGGAGAATTTCTTGACAACCAGCTGTTGCACAATAGTTCACATAACCTGAGGTTACGTAGCCATGCCCATGATATGAACGAATAGGCGAAAACCTCGACCTTTAAGACTTGGAACTGGTATCTGCACAAGAGGTTGTCATGGTCATGTGGTCAAGAGGTTATCATGGTCATGTGGTCAAGAGGTTGTCTTGGTCATGTGGTCAAGCTGTATTCTTGACTTTCCTCCCTCGCAGAATTAAAATGTAATACATTTACTTTTTGAGGCTTTATTTCTGTCAGAACTGTGATCGTTAGTGGCTGCTCTGCTATTTCAAGAGAATAAATGCTACCAAAATTTCTTGTGTGATCTTTTCCATGATATATAAGTCACTTAAAAAATTGGAATATTTCAGATTATTCGATTGTACCGGTTATGTACCCACAAAGGCTTCAAAATCCTCCAGCTTCTAACATTGCTGCTTTTAAAATTCTAACAGACTTGTTTGAGATTTTAAAACAATCATGTGCTGGATTTCACCACAAAGGCACAATAATATTATTTGAGTAACCAGATTCATTTTTTTTTTAGATTGTACGCCGTTATCATGTTGATGAGGCAACAGCATATTTACTTGAAGAAACTGATGATTTTTCTGCAGCGTTCATGATTTTACATAAAGTAGCAAAAGATAAATTACATAAATTTGTTGAAAAATGTGAAAATCAACTTGAAAATAATGAATCGTTGGACATAGGTAAGCAGTGCTGTGATCAAAATAAAATTTTGTTATTTCAGCATACTTCTTTAGTACGTTTGGAATGAAATTAGTGCAATATAGAGAAAGATCAATAGTTGCAGTACTATTAATGTTCTGCAGTACACTTTGTTACGTATTGAAAACGTTCTAAAATATGTCATCTTCCAATATGAGTTTATAGTAGAGTTTTATTTTGTAAATACATTTGGAAAGATTTTTATTCATGAAATACTAAATCTACGTGAATTTGTAGTTATATATGTATATGAGTATATGTATATGATGTCACTTTTGGATTCAAAATTCAAATCCATTTCGATACATTTCGATTAGATATCAGATATGGTAGATTGATGGTTATTAGTTTTTATTAGGGCTGTCCAAAATATTCAAATCATAAATTATTCGATATTTGCTACAATTCGAAATACGCAAAATGATAATATTATATTTTTTTTTCATAAATAAGTGAATTTTTATGTAAAATTACAAGCTGATATAAAGATGTCTTTTTTTATTATATGACTTCCGATTCTGGTAATTATTCGATTTTCAAACCATAATAGATAGACGGTCGATCCATCAGTAATATATTCAAAATTTTTATTTTTAATTTGGAATTGATGAATCTGAAAGCAGCATACCCAATAAATGTAATTATATGACTCCCACTTTTTATAGAGAAACTGATGGCAGAATCGAAATCAATATTTCAAAGTGTTATAGGATTATGTCAAAGAAGTTCTTCCAAGCTCACTGAAGAACAAATGGAGGTATGACCTTTGGTTTTTTTTATTGAAGTTTCTAGGTAAGATTGAAGCTTGGAAATAGTGCCTAATGAAAACTATTAGTACCGGTAAATGAAATACTAACTGCACTCTTGAGCAAAAAACATCCAAAAGGGACGTTGTATCTGCTCTGTGCCATTGCAAAGCCATCTACCACTTTTTATTTATTTCTAGTTGTTTCTCACCACAGACTGGAAATACGTTAGGACTATTCTAAAGCACACGTACAAAGCTGGTCCAATTTTAGAATTGTTTAATTTTTTTCTTAGAATAGATGGACAGAAATAGTTTAAAATATTATTGGTTTATTGAGATTCATCTACTCATTACCTCGTTCAAATGGTGGAAGCGTCAAAGAGAATAACAAAGATGTGAAGTTCTTTAAGTACAGCAATATAGTACCGGTGTATTTGACGTTGGTCCCAAAATTTAAAGTGATCACAATCCGATGATATTACATCATTTTTACACTTATTACGCATTTTCAGAAACTTTGGTTTCCTCTTCTTGACACTGTCGTGAGTCCACGTAAGGAAATAACCTCAGATACAATCACACTTGGAAAATCGAACGTTGAATTAGAAAAAATTTTGAAAGAATTAACTCAGCATGTTTTAACAAGTATGATGAGTCATATGTCATTACCAGCTCTTCTGCAAAAGATTATAAAGGTGAAGAAAAATATTATATTGTTTAAGTAGGACTGTCATTATAGTTAAGTGTGAATGTTCTTCAAAATCAGCTATAAACGGTGAATTGAATATTATTTCAACATTTCCAGTAAATGAAGTTTCTGATAATTTACCATATTTTCCCATTTTGCAGCGAAGTCATGATTGGGATTTCACAATGTGAAATTTGACATTTATCATGATTTCACTGCAAAATAAATCAATTCGAGAATAAGCGGAAATTAAAATTACTTTCAATCGGAATTGTTGACTACCTTACTATTTGAATGAGATCGTCCTTAGTCTCTTAGGTCATTAATGTTTTTAATTTGTTCGATAATACGAATCATTTTTTCAGATTTTATACTAATTACAACATATCATTTGAAATGATTCTGCTGTAAAATCAAAATCAGATCGGAATAATCCATTATAATTAATGTAACAGTATAAAATATCTACCGGTAGTATTCATGCTGGTTCAAAATTTTTTGGCCGGGGCTCTTATGATGACATTTTTGCATTGTTGCATTACCTGTACAATATAGCCATTTTAATTCGGTTTGCTTTTGGGATACCACTTTTTATTCTTAATGTAATTAGAGTTATTCATGAAGTGTATGTACATAATCTGCAAACGATTTAGTTTCATATGTATCTGCAAGATGGACATGCAGTTTAGTCTTACTGAACATACAGTTATTCTTACTGAATTATATTTATACAATGCTTTCTGAATCATGTTGCACTTTCAAACTTACATGATTATCCCACCCTACTTTTTAACAATATACTGATTAAATGTGTCGAATATCATAATGTGCTTTGAAGATTTTTCAGATTTCACAAATAGCGATTCATTTATCTTGAGTATCCCACCTTTTTATGCACAACTATCAAGAACTGCCTACACTATACTTGATTTTCACTCTTATTTTCATCACAGGAACCTGCTTATGATACTGGAAACTTTGGTGAAATTAAAGAAATACTTCTGGGAATGTTGGAAACTTATCAATATGAGAAAACTTTACTTGATACTACTTTGAATTTATTATCCCGGTAAGTTGACATTGCCCATGACAGATTTAAACGTAGTAAATTCTAATTTGAGAATATTAACCCTGTAGTGCCCAAGCAAATATAAAAAAATGTTTGATAGGCTTTTGGATTTTTATTCGTAACAAAACCTAATCATGAAAAAAATTTTGCCCGAAGATGTTTCTAACCATGTAACCCAAATTATTACTTTTAATCTATCAGAAAATCTGCACATATTTCAAGCATCTGCACATTTTATTCATCAAATAGAACCATTTAATTTATTTAGAATATGCTTTTGCTGCCCAATTTGGATACGATCTGGATTTGACCCGCAAATGCCTAAAGTTGCAAATATGCAACCACAAAATAAAATTTATGTAGTGAAAATAGTTTCAATGTATATGATAATATTTTATGGTGTTCTTGTAATTGACTTTGTTCTAAATATAAAGCCTTCAAACTGCCCCAACACTCGCACTCATTTTGCGTACAGAGTACCACAATTCCATGAGGTAAGGCAATCTGTCTCGACACCGACGAGTGGGCTGTTTTCCGACATCGTACAAACTTTCAATCTCTAGTATGCAGATTTTATGGAATTTTCATCTTTATTTTTGCACAACAGTACTTTTCCCTGAACCTGAGTGTAAGTTGATCCGATGACCGTTTTAATAGTCATCTCCCAGTCTATAACAAACACTTGTTGTATCTACTTATTTCCTTTAAATCTACATAGTTGTGTTTTTGGTTGACAAATAATAAGGAATATCTCTCTCTCTTTCTCTAACTAACAACATTTTGAGAGATGGTCTTTAAAAGGAAATTACTGAATGTATATTTTTTTATTTTCATAGTGATCGTCATGAATCTCTAACTTCATTGAGAAAATTCGTCGTTCATGGAATCGCTCCAAGATCCCAATATTGTTCAGCATGTCGAGAAAGTATACTCGGATTCGGCTCTGGGGATAAAAGAGATTGTGATATTGTTATTTTTGGGTAAAGGACTTTGATTTTTGATATTTGTATAATAATCAACAACTCAAGTACAGTAATCAAGTTGAAATCTGTACTTAAAATAAGCAATAATAGCACAGTACAAATCTACTTATTTTGGTATTTTCTATGAACAATATTGAATATTTAAAGGCCTGGGATGTTTAGTCTCAGCAATACTGGAGAACTGCTGGCTACTTTTCTACCTGGAACCTGAAGATAATGGGGCCCATCTGAAGAAAATTTAGCAAATGATATGATTTTTCTGTAGCTAGTAGATCTAAATGTTTCTTTTTGAGTGTCTGAGAGTAACCAAACTACAGAAAGAAGGTCAAAATCACCAATACTGCTATGAAATAGCAGTGCTGATGGTATTGAAGTATTTTTGTCCGTTAGAAGAGAACGACATGAACATTTCAAACACCCGGAGAAACACAAGATTCTGTCATATTGTTCACTTGTGTGAAGCTGACAGTAAGGATATAAGATTCGAATCGGTTCGAATCAATGTTAATTCAAAACAATTTCAAGTAGTTTGAGAAAATTCGTTGTGATTATTATAGATTCCCATTTCGTTGTGTATGTGAAGTTCTGTGTTTGTTGGAATTTGAAAGCAAACATTTGAAAATTCTTAGGCTATTTGGTGGTTTTTATGGTGACTATTTGCCATTTTTATTTTGCGCAGTCGTGAGATGGATACACAGCTATTTTGTCCATATTCAATTTGAATAACGAATGTTTTTTTAGTTTATGAAACCAACGGTATCTTGAAACAGTTGGAAATGAGTTTTTTTTTAAATAGAATACACTTTGATTCGAAATTCGATACGACAAAATATTCTCAACCTTAGCTGACAGTGATACGATTAAATGGATATACATCAGAATCTTTATCACTACTGTGCAGGAAGCAAGACAATTTGTCATTCTAGTGCAAGCAATTGAGTTTATGATAAAACTATCTGCATTCTGTCGATTTTGTGTGCTGATGAATCACCCCACTCAGCATTGATATATACCCGGTTTTTGTCTTACAATTTAAAAATACAGAATGACTTTCTCAATGTTAGTCGGGGGTGAATGAAAATGATAGTGTTTTTTAGGATGGCACCATTTTCTACTGTTACATCATTGATTATGAATCTCACCCCATATTTTTCATTTTATAAATTTGATAAAGTAATCAGTTTTTGGCGGTTCTGTTCATTTTAGATCCGGAACTGTGTACCATGAATCCTGCTTAAAATTTGACCCTGCAATTTCACCAACTGTTCAAGCCCAACCACCCAGTCCGTATGAATCTTCTGGGCGGAACAAACGGTCACCTTCTTCAGGAAATTTACCCCTTCAGCTCAGTCCAGCTGCAATGAAACCTCAGGAAAAACGAGTCATCAAAGAACGACGTAATTATGTCGACAGAAAAAGACAAATAAATAATGTTTCGAAAATATTCTTGAGTGCAAAAGGCGGAAAGGAAAGTAGTCAAACGCAAGGACAAAGAATATTTCGACGCGAAGGTTCATTGTTTGCTGTTCCAGTTCCACAAAATTCAAGAAACACTAACAAGGTTTGTTTATTTATTATTGCAGTGGTTTCATGACAATTCAATATACCCGTAAGTAGTCTATCAGAACTACAGATTGATTTTAAAAAATTTGTATTAATCAATTTTCTTATTATTGGAAACTTGTTTACTAGCATGTTAATAGTTTATCAAAATCAGATTTTTGATGCCAAGCAGAAGTTGAGATATTGCCAAGCTGTTAGTTTCTTCAATTTTGGGATCTTGATAGTTCTTGAGGTACACATCTTGTCATTACCACGGGGAGCAGTGAGAGAATTTACGGTGTATTTGTTTAGTGCGTGTTTGGTGCCTATTGGTGTCAGCTGAATGAAGTTATATCCAAAGACTTTCCTTGTCAACTCTTGATTCTGCCATTCTGAGCAATAAAGTTTTTGCTTTTTTTCTGTCCATGATGCAGTAGCTAGATTGTGCTCCAAAGAAAGTTGTTTTTGTATCTAATAATTGAGGTACTTGATATCTTTTTTATATTTTATAATTATTACCTTTATTCAGGTTGATGACATGAAATCATATACTTCAAAAATACGAACTCTTTCTCTGAAATCTGGTGAACTTCAACCTCAAGATTTCAAACTATCAGTAGCAGCTCCAGCAAGATTTTTTTGACTTGACATTGTTTTTTTTTTTCTCCAGATAAATTCGTGATTCAAGTTAATTACGATATTTCCCATTGAGCCATATAAGTGTAACCTTTAGATTTACCCTAGTTACCCTTCAAGTGTAAAACAATGACGCAGGCCAAATACCACTCACTACACTCTACTATAGAGGTTTAGTTCTGTATCATGGTTTGATAGCTCTGCCAAAATAGTGTTCATTACTGCTTCCTGCCTTTACTAGAATGAACTTCAACTAACCATAAATATTAAGTTAGATAGATTTTCTGGAAACCGGTCACTCAGTGATAATTTGATGTTGCATGGCAGCTCAGTCTATAAAAGTGTTCGGAATAAGCTTTGGGTTTCTGATCGGTGCGAGCAGGTTTGAATTATGTGAAAGATGGTTTTGATCGCGCACGATTCTCCTTAGAAAATTGTAAAGTTTTTTGGCGACAGGTACTTTTGAATTCATTTTAAATTTCTGTTATTTTGTTTTTTGATTGGCCAGAATTGTTTTTCTTTTTATAGGAAAAACGGTAAGAGTAAGGGTACATGCAAAAAATGGTTGAAAATAACCAAACGAATCAAATATTTGAGTTTATTATTTGTACATTCCAAAAACATTTCAGTGTTGATATATCTCTAATTTTTGGGGGGATGGCCCTTATAAAAATTATCTCCGAACATCTTTTATTAGGTATGGGTCACACCGATGAGGCTTTCTCCATCTGATTGGGATGTAAGCTAAAGGTCGTTCCTCACTAGAAGAACGAACCAACTGTGATCTATGTCTGGGTGAACTTTTTCCGTTCCACTCTTGGTTTTAATTTATGGAATATTTTCCATTCTGCATTTAATGATTTTCTGCTTGTGGCAAATTTTTCCTATCAAGTGCTGGGGACTCCACTATCCTATTGTTTTCCTTTTGTGCAGTTTTTATGTGCAATATTTGCTTGATTTTTATAAATTAGTATAATTTTGATGCTTGCAAAGTCTTAAGCTATAAATCACTGCTTGCTGATTGTTCTTGTATAATTTGTTAATTTAATAATATACACTTACATGCCTATATTATATACTGAATCTATTAACAAGCCTTATATTGATCTTATGCGTGTTTCACGTACAATTAGGGTTTTACTATCCAAATAATACCCTAAAAAAATTCACTAAACACTTCCTTGCAATGGAAACTAATCGCATTTTGTTGGGTAAAAAATTCAACTTGAACTGAGAAATATTTCAAAGTATTATAAACATGAAAAGTTATGAATTCCATGATTTGCCAGTTCTGTTTTAGCAGTTAATGATATAATTATGTTTATTTCATACCGGGGTACCAGGATAGCAAATTATGCAATTATCCTTTATCTGGATAGTGCAACGACACCTAATTACGGGGACAATAAATAGGAAATACACTTGTGCGAGCACACATGGGCCGCGCAGGGGAAAAAAGGGGGGGTTCTAATTTGTGTACAAATGCCAAATATGGATCACAATTCATCTGTGCCTGAAAGGGAAGAAAGTTTGAAGCGATTATTGGAAGAAATCTCGAGAATATGACTTGCTGCTTGTGTGAGTCGCAGATAGGCCGCGTTTTGGTAGCGCAATCTGAAAGCGACACTTCGGTGAAGTTTGGTACAACAATGACATATGTAAGACTTAATTGGGAGAACTGGAAGTTCCGTTGATGTCTGAATTGTCTGTCTCTGCAAACCTTCGCGGTACACTCCGTGAAAAGGGGAGTATCTGCGACACGCAACATGCACGAACGTTTGCCAGCACTAAGGCTGTCCAAAATATTCGTAAGTTATTTGATTTCTGCAACAATTCAAAATCAACGAACCCATAATTTTGGATTTTTAACAAATAAGTGTGAAGTTCTGCTCAAATTTCAGGCTGATAAAAGATGTTTTTCATTATATGACTTGTGATTAGATTCGGAAAAATTATTCGATTCGATTCTGAAACTAAATATTTTCAATTTTGGTCATCCCAAGCTAGCACCAAATTAAGAGCAGAACTTTCAAACAGGACGTTACTGTTAGTATTGATTTTGTAGTGTGTGCCTGTCTACTTTCAAAGAAGGCCGTGCAGATGATGCATGATATTTCCACCCGACGTACTAGGTCAGGAAAGTGCACGATTAAGGATATGGCGCCATGCGTGGGGGAGCGAGTAAAAGAGAAAAATGGAGAAATTTGAATGGCTTTATTTGCTTCGATAATGAAATGATCTGATCAATTATTATTTCCCTTGGTAGGCTACTGCACAATAATTGACTTTGCCTTTTACACCAGAAAACCGTTCTCTGTTGAGCGAATTTTATATCTGGTCCAACTTACGTAATTGATCTCCGTTTTTGCTCATTTCGAATGAATGCCTAACTCTACCTCTTTGATTGGGTAATTTCGGCAGGCCGCCGGTAAAGTGCGTATACATTAATGTCGAAACCTCTTAACCCGAAAATTCTATCAATTCTCACTACTTTTAACTTTTCGAACAGTTGGTGTACATTTTCAACTCGACGTAGGCAGAAAGCGATTCTTATAAAATTGTTACGAACTTTACGCAAACGAGACATTACCAGCTTGTTTCCATGACCACACACTGCGATACCGTAGCGAATGTGTGACAAAATCGATGATTGAAACAGTCTATAGAGTAGATCTGTCTGCAAACCATGCAATTTTAGTTATAACGCCCAGACTCCGCATGTTTTTTGTAAGGTATTTCATGTGTGCTTTCTAATTCAGAGATTCAGTAAATAGAATCTCAGTGACTCTTCCAGTGGTTTCATTATGCAGGGACAATACAGGATTGTCTATGTCGCAATCAGATCAGTCAGAAACAACATAAATTTGGTTCTTGATACATTAAGGGGTAATTTGTTGGCGAGAATCCAACTGTGTACGTTTAACAACTCAGTATTAGCCATATTTCCGATCCGTTTTCCGTCCTTGTGCGAAGTACGGAGATTACCAACATCGACTCAAACATTTGGAAAAATCATTGATATATATTAAGAACAAGGTCGGTCCGAAGATACTTACATGCGGAACACCGTGTTTGATGTAGTAACAATTTGTTTTCGGTTTTAAGATAAGATTGAAACCATTGATGAACGTTGCCAGTGAATCCGTAATGGTTAAGTTTATTCAATAATATATTGTGATTAACTTTGTCGAAAGCTTCCGAGATATCGAGAAATATACCAAAAGTTTATTCGTTTAAGTGAGATTGCCAATAAGCATAGAAGACACTAAAACGGTTGATCGCTGAAAAGGCATCCAATTCGGAGTCCCTTTTTATACACGGGAATAACTTTTGCCGTCTTGAACGTAGCAATAAATTTTCCAGAAAAAGGGGGAAGGTTGAATATATGAGATAAAATGTTATTCGGTAACCTTTTCAGTACCTTGGTCGTAATTCCATCGACCCCGGAGCTTGATTTGGGCTTCATTTTTTTGTATGATTTTGTGAATCTCTAAATTTGTCGCAGGCTCAAAAAAAAAAAAAGATGTGGTCCCGTATTCCCAAGCATTTACGAGTATTTAAGTAATTAATTTAGCGACATTGGTATTCAGCAACAATATTTTGAGTACAGATTTAAACAGGTATTTCAAATTTTAAGTAAAACGTTACGTCGTTATTCCCAAACTTCCATTGCTTGGAAATTAGCTCAAAATTGTCTAATTTCAAGTAATCCCCAAAGCGCATGACAAAATACTTTACTTGAGTAATTATTTTCTATCCCTACGTGTTATAAACATGGCACTACCTTGCTGAATGTATAGTGAATGAGATCGTGGCCGTTAATGTATTTATTTGTACTATTTCGCGGAAGCAAACTATTGGCGTCGTCTTGCGCGAGCCAATCGACACCATCTACGCCCGAGAAACCCCCTTTAGGGGTATACGGGGACCTAGTGAGGTTACAAGATTTCCGGCCAACCTTAGGGGTATATAGAACAGGTTTAAGAATTTCGAACTAGATATTTGGGGAAACGGTAAATTATCAGAAAAACATGGGTCGCAATACCAAGGAATACTTTTAGCCTCGTGGTTCAATTTATCGAGCTCCGAGCTTTATCGAGATATTGGATTTGACAATGGACACAGCAAAGAGCACTAACGCACACAGCTATTTGGTTATTCATATTATTGATTGCCAAAAAAAAACGTCTTGAAGGTTCAAAATATCTTTCTATATCAGGGAACAAATCAAATTACCCGCCTGGTATTGTCGATATACGCGACAACGTCCCGATTTGAAGTTGTACCTTGTCTTTGCCAAATGCGTCTTTCGCCGCTTTCAGGAGTCTGAGCCGATGATGACAGGAGTCTGAGCCGATGATGACAGGAGTCTGAGCCGGTGTTGAGTGATGGATTCGGTTATTGAAAGGCCAGAATTATCCCATTTTCTTCCTGCCAGTATACTGCATTTTTCATCGTACGTCCGCCTTTATGAATAAGACTCTTCTCAATAAAGATTGATTCTGAAATGAAGATGTTTATTGGATTTTTCCGGCATTTCTGTATTCATGAAAAGTTGTTGAATTGACTCCTCCATATGCAACGCTTGGTGGTCTGTGGACAGTTGGTCTTTGTACAAATTTGAGTATGTAGTTGGGTTGGATAATGAGAGAACAAATAGACTTTTTATTTAGACAAAAAAAAACATTGGAACATACTCGAGCAATCTTTTGCTACGGATATTATCACCACAACAAATGTGCCAAAATGACACGCATTATATAAGTGTCAACGATGAAAACCAAAACACGCGTGCTAAAAAAAAATATCCGCCGCTGCATTTAGTTGTGTGTCATCACAACATGTTACAATCCAGTAACCATATCCATGAGACATGGATCGGTGACATGCATATCAAAACCGTTTCTAATCGGAAAGTTCCATAATTTTCCATAATGCTTATACCTGTCTGCTACGAAGTACAGCAACCGGTGCTGAAGCAGTGACTGTGGATGCAAGACTGGGTGAAAATACACCGATTTTTCTGAAAATACTGAAGCTGTAAAGTTGATCAGAATATTGACTACAACTGTGATAGATTTTGTTTAACTTAAGCGACTAAGGTCACAAAAAAGCAAAAGCACACAAAACAAGCCAAGTTTTGTCGGGAACATATAAGACAAGAAACAAGCAACAACTGAAAAGAAAACGACTCAGGCGTATGTCAAACCACCAGAACCGTTGAAAATACGCGGTAATCCAGTTCACCGAAACCTTGATTCCAAAAATTAATAACACTTTGACGCATTTATAAAAGATGTCGAACAATACCGATAAACAAATTTCGATATTTTGGATAATTTTCCGTTTTCATTGACTTCCTATGATACAGCGATTCGAGCAGAAGAATCCAGTGAACCCACTCAAGGAGCAGCTGCAGAACAATCAGGTTCTACGCCATATATTGAGACGACCACAAAGACCGGAAAAAAAAACAATACATCGAAGAAATATAGAGTATGGTTAGAAAGCAAGTTCTCAACATTGCGGCTTAAAAATCCTCGAAACTTGTTCTCTACCGTACTTTTTTATAGCCACTTCTTGGAGTACAGTCCCAAGGCTCTGTACCAGCGACCACTTATAAACGGGAAGGGTTAGAATTGCAAGAAAGATTTGTTCTTCTCCTGTTCGGCTCAGCCTACCCAAGTTAGTACACCCCTGGGTTGAGTGGTGGGCATGAACTAACGAGAAGGACTCGAACCCAATATCTTCAATCTGCGATGCCAACATGTTTAACCACTAGGCCATCGTGCCCACAGGTAATAGGTACAGGGATAATATTGCGTGGAGATTGGTATAATATTGAATTTCATAAAATATTGATTCATGAACCAATATTCTCTTAAAATGGTGTTAAAATGACGTAATAATTTGGTGTATCACTTATAAATTTGGACATGGCTTCTTGGGACGAAATGTGGCTAAGTTTGTGTTCAAATTAAGGATAGATAGTAAACTCAGTGAATCAGTTGAACATGGATATCGCGCTGCAGACTCATCAACACCCTAAACTGTACGACTTGCCTAAAATTCATAAAGAAGGGGCCATATTAATACTAATAGTGCCGCTCATCGATTCTCCGACGTATAAACAATCTAAATTTATAAGTCGCATTTTGCCTCCCACCCCCCTGGTTAGAATCACCGGACGCTATGTACAAACGAAATCATTTGTAAAAGAAATCCGAAACGCCACCATTGCTGATAACAAGGTGCTTCACGATGTATACTTAGACGTCGTCTCGTATCGTCTCTCTGTAGATCTTGTTTCGAAAGTTGATAGATCAGAGTCTGGCTTTTAACCTACGAGAGAGAACCAATCTATCCATTGAGCAAATTTGCAAAGCGTTAACAATCAGCCTTAGACACAGGCATAGTTTATTTCGACACCTTTGTCGACACAAAAGGCGATACAAATAAAGATATAACATTATATAGTTATCAGGAAAACAAACAAAACCTAAAAGAAAGATTAAAAACGTGCCAAGGAATAAATTTCAAGGAAACATTTGAATAAAGTAACACGTCTTTGCTTACCTCCTTGAAGCCGCCAACCTTTAATTTCGTAGAGCGCATTACGAGCAAATATTTGGATTAGTCATGGGCTCACGTGTCTCCATAGTAATTGCTAATTTAGTTATGGAATATGTAAACCACGAAAACATTTCCGAACTCATCCAGATTTTGTAAAAGGATATAAGTTACCTGCAGGATTTTTATAGACACCGCAAAAACCTAAGTCTCAAACTCAATAGAAACTAGCATCCAATTTATAATGGAAGAGGGAAATAACAAAACCATTGCGTTCCTTTGGAAAATGAAGAATTTGACACAACCATATTTAGGAAATCTACATAGCCAATACCAACAGTCGGTCGTTAACACTTTAATCAATCGCGCTAAAGACCTGGGGCCCTTCACGAGACTTCGTTAAGCAACAATCTTGTCGTAAAGCACTGAACCATAACCGGGGTAAAACCTATTCTTGAAAATCTGTTAACGAAAATAACAGAAATTGTCTTCTATCTTTTTCAGAACACGGTAAAATGCTATTCTCGAACCTCTGCTATCAAACTCGTGCGGTGGCTGATTAAGGAGTAGAATCTATCTGACGCAAACGGGCTGGCGGCCAGAGTTTGACAAAACCATCTTAGCTGGAATCGTTTTTATTGTAGCATCATTTAAGCGCCATTTGTTTTACTGTAGCGATATCAAAGTAACGCTTAAATATTCATACGTTTTCAATACGTTCCATACGTTTTCAATACGTTTTAAAATTGCTGATTTACTGCAACATGTAGAAGTCGCGAAACCAATGCTTTCGCCATCCAAGAAAGGATGATCATGGGAATGCATCATAGAAATTTGAAAAATTGGAAAAAAAAATTCTTTTATTTTCTTTGCTCGGAATAAATAATGACAATTTTGCTGTGCCAAGCGAACTCAAATTTCTGAACGCAAATTTAGAATTTACTACTATCACTCGGCACATGACCCTACGGTCACGTGACGAGCCTGCAATGCAGATCCTGTCAATCAATTCTCAGTGCTTGGCTGGTTGGCAGAATTTTTTCTCAACGTCGTATTCTCTTTTCTGCTCAGTGCTCTGTCGTCTCTGGCCAAATGATATTTAACTTAATGGTACCCCAAAGATTCTGTTAATTGGCGGTTGTTTAGCTAGCTATTTGCCAGTTTTCCTGATCCGTGTGTGAGTTTCATCGATAGTTACGGTATTCCATCCATTTGAAATCTGATCTTTTTCGGATTGGAACAGTGGAACTGTAAAATGTTTGCTCCTTGGGTTAGGATTGGATTTCAAGTTACCGGTATCCTATGAGATAAATCAGCCATTCTGCATTCCAGGCTTAACAATAAATCCGTTGCAAATTTCATCATGGTCCCATGTACTACTATTTTTGTAAGTTACAAATTCTGAATTGGCCCACCGAAAACATAAGTTATGTATGTATTTATTTTGCCCTTTAACATGCACGATAATAGTAGAAAATATACGTTCTTATACTGATACGGTACAGATTGACTGGAAGCCTACGTTAGGTCATGGTCAAACTTCTTCAGTCCCCAGCAAGGTTAAAGTGAATAGGTGTTATAGAACAGCAAATAATATAATAATTTCTGTGACATTAAACTTGTCTATCATTAAATATTTTGTGTCCTCTTTGACTTTATGAAAGTTGAATATCCAAACTTAAATGATTGTGTAGGCCTATATTGTTCACATTTATTTTGACAATTATTTTGATTTCATTAATTCATTAATTTCATCAGTCCTGATGATTATCTTCAATTATGTCTTTATGAGTGTGTCAATTTTATTTGCTATGACTGTTTGCTTTTAGCACTACAAGAAACTTTTTACTTATTGCGCTTTGCAGTTTGCCCACCAAGTTTCCAACCCACTGCTCGAAATTTCATATGTTTTTGGAAGACCACAATTTGTTGTTACATACAATCTGCTCACAAATGATTAATTTTGAAAGGTATTTTTATTATTTTGTTTAAGCTCTTGCCTTCTGCTGATACAAAATTCCTTTGCGTTTTTTGTATATACATGTCTATTTCTTTATTCAGTATTTGTCATTTTCTTGTACTTACTATTGTTGCTGTAAATTTAAAATAAAATTGATTGATTATTATCATACTGATTAAGTGAGACAACGTGATGACGATGTGACAAGCTTTGTGGACCAGAAGAAATTGTAGTATTTACTGATGCAGATAATTAAAAAATTATGTATTCGGATGAGAGTCATGGAAAAAAAACGAAAAAAAATATTTTCAAATTACCAGTAGTGAATTTGAATACTTTTAAAACAAGTTAATGCCTATTCTATTTCAATGTTTGTAACAGGAAATCATTTTTTCCTATTCACAGTTCAAAAGAGAGAGTCCGATTGTATCCGCCAATACCCAAAATAGAATGCATATTATGCTAACTTCTGCGCTGTGCTTTTCAATAGCCTATTGTCTATTCTATTTTCCAGTTTATAATTTTAGTTTTAGATTGCCTGGTATCATCAGAAATGTCTTCTAATGACAAGATTGCTATATTCCCCTCTCGTATGTAAGTATGTATTGGTATTTAGTGTTTATATGATTGTAGTAAGCATGTCCTGTACTTTCTAAGTAGAAGTCATTATTCATTCTATAGATAGGATCGTTAGAGAAATCCTCGATCACGATATGTATGTCAATTGCATCTTGCTTTATGAAGTGCTGTCATTAGCATAATGCCATCTGGGATGTCCAAAACAATTTGAATACATTGAAATTGTTGATCTTGCGAAAATTGGTACAAATTCAACAGAAAAAAACGTGTTCTTGCTTTCCAAATTGAAATTGTTTCATAAACCAATGAAAATTGTCAAATATACTCATGATTTTCCAGATTTTGTAATTAATATTTTCAATAACATAGTTGTAATGCCCTTTTTCATGAAAATATAGCTGTAGTTAAAATGTATTTAAAATTTCAAATTTAGAATGATTTTTTTCAGAATGTGTTCGGAATAGTGAAATAATCAGATATGGCCATCCCTGAATGGTAAATAACACTTCTCACCAACTGGCGACTTTTATTAACACTTGATTATCAAAACAACAATATGAATCACAAAATGCAGTTTTTATAAAACAGTATAGTGATAGCGCCATCCAAAGCGATGAAGGTGGACTTTCGGAACCTCCCTCAAGGGTGCCATTGTCTTGTTGCAATATTAAGAATTATTCTATTTTCATTTAAAGGAACTTGACTTTGATGAAAGCAAGATTGAAAGGTGCTCAAAAAGGTCACAGTTTGTTAAAGAAAAAAGCTGATGCTTTGACTGTCCGTTTCCGAGCAATCTTGAAAAAAATTATTGAGGTATAATGCTAATATATAAAGATACAATTACTGTCACTGTTTCTTGGTTAATAATTACTGTTAGTGGATATTTCAGATCAATATTGTTAGTGTTATTTGAATGGCATCATCTTCCATCTTTGCCACTTTCACTTTAATTACAACTCCCTTGTTTGAGTTGGGAGCATTGATTCATTAGCCAATTTTGGCTTAAACCAACGATCTCTATAATATCTTGCCCCAAAGCTTACAATGATCCAGGTTGACAGATTATTGTTTTTCTTCTGATGTCCGACACTTTTGTTTCGTTTCATTTTTTTGATAAACAAAAGAATCGAAATCATCAATCCTGCTATTCATTGAGGATTTGATAATTTGAAGCTTTCTGTACAGTTTTATTCTTACAAGACTTTGGAAAAAAATCTTTTCAATATTATAGTAAGGTATATAATCTTTCTTAGTTTTTCGATATATATTTTTGTGATGAAACCCTATTTTTGTGGGTGTTTGAGTATCTGGAATTCTGTCGATTTACAGTGATCCCACATTATGTTGTTCAAAAAAACATTCTAAAACCCAACAACCTATGACACCTTGTCTCCAATTCAACAGTTTTACTTTCTATGTAAAATCAGTACTTGACAGGTACCGTAGTTCAACTCCTATTGGCTCTTTCTTTGTAGGCAAAACAACTCATGGGGGATGTTATGAAAGAGGCTTCATTTTCATTGGCTGAGGCAAAATTCACTGGTGGTGATTTTTCTACAGTCGTTTTACAAAATGTCAGCAAAGCACAAATCAAAGTACGAACAAAAAAAGAAAACGTCGCAGGTAGTATTATCTTTTTGTGCTCTGAACAAAAATAAGGGATTAAATCACATAAAACCACGCAATAAAAGTCTTGTATCAAATCGTTTTGTGTTGTTTTGAAGTTCATCATAGTGTTTTAATTGAAAGTATGGAATATATAGTTTTTTTTTCATGGTCAAAATTTCTATTAATTGTCGGGGTTTCTTTTTTGATATTCATGTCAACCCAAATTTCTGGCCTTATGATCTCTAACTTCAAATATCCTGGCTCAGAAACTTGGTATGCATTAAGACGGAGTTCACAATTTCCAGTTTTGCTCCCCACACTTACACCTATCATTTTCCAAAGAGAAATGCACTCTCTTGATTTTCAAGATCTTCTTATTCCTAATATGTTTTTGATTTTGCTATTCAATAATTGTCTCAATATTCTTATCATATATATTCAAAGAACTTTGAATTATCAACTATGTTGCGCGGTTAGCTCAATCAGTAAAAGTGCTAGGAATACACTTCCGGGCTTGGCATCTCTGATCGTCCTCATGAGTTTGAATCCTGTGACAGTAATTATTATGTTAGAGTTTTGCTGGACACCTCACTGGCGCATAGTGGTTCAATTGAGTGCTGCTTACAACTTCTCCCACCAACCATGTCCATGCACAGCAGATATGAGTAAAGATTAGGCCAGAAGCCTCACCACGATTTGAAACTCGTATGTGCACGAACGAGATGTTGTGGTTTGTCATATGATCGTGTTATTGGCTTCCCTATCCCACAGTCCTGAGTATCTTAATTTTTATCAGCTATGAATTTGATTTTTCACATATTCTTAATATGATTTTCTTCAGGTGTAAACATTCCTGTATTTGAACATTATGAAGACGGTACCGATAGTTACGAGTTAACAGGGTTGTCAAGAGGTGGCGAGCAATTGTCAAGACTGAAGAAAAAATATGCAAAAGCAATTCAGCTTTTGGTTGATTTAGCTTCTTTACAGGTTTACATTTTATATAGGATTACTCAATATACATTTTACTGGTATTGGTGTCAAACTACTTCCAAACCACAAAAATACTGTATATATACTATACAAAACTTTTGATCAGATAGAGTTTGTTTTTTGTTAAATTATCATCTGGCATCGTATTGAGAAAGTCTCGACATGTGAGAATATGAAAACAGCCGAATGTTGAGTGTTACTTATGGAGAAAAATCTAACATTATATAATAATATGGTGATTTGGTGAAACCGGCAGATTACAAAATTACTTTTTGATGAATAAGACTTATATTCAAAATTTGTGTTGGCCTTTCATTAAGGACTATTATGGCAAGGATAACCAATGTCATATCCATATGTATTATTATTTTGAATATATTCTGAAACAATACATTATTAAGACTCCTATTCTGAATATATCTAAAGTTTGAATTATACTACATCGAAATTTGAATGGCTTTGACATTTCTGGACTATGCATAGTGGTATTAGGGTAATACAATTCTCCTTCTGGTTTGTTAATGTTTACTCTTTGTGACAATCTGTATCCGAGTCTGTATCTTTCGCCTTTTTTAATTCACAGAAGATTTCATTGGATTGATAACTTCATGCAATTCGTCCACTTTTTTCGCAATGTTCTGGTTTTAGTAGGACTTGAATCATCAATAATCTCCGGGTTGTCCTGAGATAATAATATATGCTTAAGGAAATATTGTCAGGGAAAGTGTGGGGGACTTTGTGCTAATTTTCAATCACACACTTGTTGTTTTAGACCTCCTTTGTTACTTTGGACACGGCCATCAAGATTACAAACAGAAGAGTGAATGCCATTGAATATGGTGAGATTTTTTATTTATATATTTATATATGGCATAAGCTTTGTTTCACATGGATTTAGTATTGACATAGAATGGTAAAACTAAATCCAACATTGAACTGACTGGCACTGACGTTTGTTTGATTCTCCACATTGTAAAAGATTATTATATTTTATCAAATAATTTAGTAATCATTCCACGGATTGAAAATACAATCGCATATATCATAAGTGAACTGGATGAGGGAGATCGTGAAGAATTTTATAGACTTAAGAAAATTCAACAGAAAAAAGCAGAAGCTAAGGAGAGAGAAGATATTGCTCGAGCAGCTGAGAGGGAGGCTTTATGGCTTGCTGGAAGTAATGATGAAGTCGACAGTGCTTATACAGAAAATAAGAACATGTTGGACGATGATGAAGATGAAGATTTACTCTTCAAATGAATTATAATAGTAAAGTTTATGTTACATGTTTATGGTGCATGAGCTGCTTTAACATACTATGCAGCTCATATTTGTGGATATTTTCAATGTCGTAAGTTTTAGTACAATTTTTTTCATTCAGAGGTACGGGTCACTGGTGGTGGTGTGGCCTACTTGTGGCACATTTTTCATGAAAAGAAAATGTCTGATTGGTTAGGAAGGAGTGATTATCTTTAACCAGCTTTTGAATTTGTTGTTTGTCTGTTTTATATTATCTGATAAATCTTCAGTCCGATATGTTGGATAGATGCTTCTCTTCACAAATACTGTCATTGTCTACCCACTATGAGTGAATTCTGATAAAACCAATTGTGTTGTTTAGCAGCCATTTTTTTACTTCTACGTTTAGTTTTGGCTCTTTGGGTAATGGTTGAGGATTATACGTAATTTAAGATTCTAGCTGGTCGATAAGAGTATAAATACCGGTATTGATTTTTCCAAAATACTGTAACGTGTTGATCTTAACAATGCGGGTATGCTGTGACTGGGATTCATGTCACACTGTCTAAAATGCCACAAGTTGATGCAATGTTGCACCAAGTAACAACAAAAAACTGGCGTTTTGCCCACTTACAACAGCTCATATACCTCGATCGAGCTTTTACTATTACCATGTCATGAAACATATTTCTGATACCTTTCTGGTTCAAGCCGCACAATAACATGTTTTTTATAGGAGAAAATGGCAAGCAAGTATTTTGGTAACGTTATGCTGGTAGAAAAAATAGCCTATACCGCCAAATTCTGCTTGGGACAAAAGATCACATGGCTAATAGTTGTGTACTGATAATTGCCGCTTGCTATACTAATTCCTCTACCAGCAATGTGCAAGAGATGATTCCAGGGAACATCAATTCAATGTTATCACATGAATGGTTGATCAATTATTATCACTTTAATATTACCTGATGGTTCGAAACAACTTATTTCAATATCGTATTATGCTTATGTTGTTGTCTCTTGTCTGTCTATCGTATATCTATGTGATTTGTATATCAGTGCAATATTGCAGTTTAAAAAAAGCTTAATAGTTTATTTGTCATTATTCAGTATTTTATGTTTATCTCTGCGGAAATAACATGTCTGGGTTAAAACATCTCAAAACGGCTTATTCCTTCGTTTGCTCAGATACCAAGTTTTCCAAGTAGCATTAGATAGAAGACAAGATACAATTTGCATTAAAAGACATTAATGGCGCAATTTTAAGAAGTAGTAAAGATTACCCTGTTCCAAACAAAATAGGTTCATATTTTTGATGCCACACGGGCCAGAGAATAGAGGACTTGTTTTTCTAGACTCAAAATTTTTCAAATGGAAATAATTGGCTGAACAAAACATGTTTCTCGGCCCAACCCAGTGGCACACCCAGAAAAATTTAAGGAGTGGTGTCCTGTTGATCTGCTGAGTGTTATGCAAATTGAACAAAGTTAAGATGTGATAATATCTGCATTCGATATAGTCATTCAAATTTGGTGCTGCTATAAATTTGCTACTATGATATTCCCTTGCTTGACGTTAAAAATTCTAACTATATTCTAAATAATTTGTTCAATATCTGAAAGATACTAACTTTATTTGAGATATTTTTCGATTTCCAGCTTTCTTTGATAGTTTTGTTATTTATGAAGAAATCAAAATAAATACCTACCTAATTGTACTTCTCAGAATCATTTGAAAAAAAAGCAAAAATGAGGTAAAATAAACTTGGAATAACAAAATCGATAATTGAAGTCAAAATCCACCCCTAAGAAATATCTGAAAATATAGCTGGAGAAAGAAGACAGATGATGCATAAAACATATGTGAAATCTTTGATAAATATTTTTCGAAATTGGTCTAGAACTTGCTTCCAAATTCTCAACACCTAAGGGAGCATTTAAGATATCTTGTAGCCCGTAAAACAATCATCCATGTTTTCTTTCCCCATTTCATGAAGTGGAACTTCAAAAACAAGAAAGGCAAAAGAAGATTCCTCATCGAGATATGAAGACATTTTATCCCCTGTTCTGAACACATTTCTCAATTAGAGCTTCCGCTCTGAAGGGAAAGTCTTATTGAAACTCGACGTTTTTTTTATGAATTGCAGCTTTTACTCTGGAGTCTCATTGTAATTCTATGCATTCCAATATAACACATAAGCCTTCGGATGATAAGGAAGCATGTTTTTAGTGGCTTACTCATCTTTATCTTAACGGCAATAATTTTACTCTATTTTCTTTCATTTATATTTGGTGATTACTTTTATCGTGATGTAGTTTAGAGAACTTATTATAATCCATTTTACTTGATAAAGCGTGTTCGAATACACAATCGGAACGTTTGCAAATTACATCGTTTGTACTTCACCGTTTGAGCATATCTATAGAACTGATTCAACAGAGTTCGACATAAATAATAGAATTAAAATTTTAAGACTCCTCACCATGTCTGTTTCATGCATGGCTCATACGTAGGCCTATATCATAGGATAGATCCAAAAGAGTGATGCTTTGAAATTGATTTGACATAGTCCTGACATAAATAACCCAGTCCCAATCAGCGTTGGGAACGAGTCACTTCACTACGAGTCCCAAGTCGAAGAACACACAAGGTGACCTATATTAGCCAGTCAAGATGCTTCGCTCATGCTTGCTGCTGCTGAGTGGATTGGCTTACTGGATGATTTCGATGCCGACCCCATTATAAAATAGGAGGCAGCTACCTTTCAGTAGGAAACGAATCAGGTGTTGTAGATGTGCTGCAAGATGATCTGGAGCTGCTAGATTCAGCCAGAAAATTCGCTCTTGCTTGCTTGTTGTGTCTTCTGCACAACTATTTTTACTTGGTGCTCCGCTTTTGTTTTTCTGTGTCTGTTTGTATTCAAAGCATTTCTGCCTAAATCTGCGTTGAATATCAGCCTTTTCAACAAACATTTCTGCTTATATTTCCGCTTGTTCACGAAGCATCTCTCTGTACTTCAGCTTACTTTCATGACATTTCTGCTCCCTGTCCAGCCTGTAATTTATTCATCTTTGCCTCTTCAACTTTTTGATTTGTCGCAAATGCCATCTGTCGAGCTTCAGTCATTTTTGAACTTGTGGTCGACTGCTTTGAGTGATGTGAATGTGACATTCGAATTATTATCACTCGTGCTGCTAAACATTAATTGCATTGTCGACTGATTTTGTACCAGTATATTAATTTCCTGTTGTATACCATATATTTATGTGTGGTCACTGGCCATTATTATTCGTCTCTAATCTTTTTGTGTATACAATTATGGTGAATTAGTTTTTTTTTTTGTAAGTTATTAATTTTACGGCTAGCGGGCGGGTGTATTTTGTGTGTGTTTTTTTAAACATCATCGGAGGTTTTGTCCACTCGTCCGTCCACTTTGTCCACTCTTCCTTGGCTCATCAGCCATCACTTGATCCAGTCCGTCAGAGCAAGAACGCACATTCTGCAGGAACTGGTTCATCGGAGTTTCTGGTATTTTTTTTTATCTCAATTCGCTCAGAGCAAAATTTTAAAAGACTTTTAATGATAAGAGTCACGAAAAAACACTATTGTGCAAAGAGCTACATGAGGGCAGAAACGAAGGCTAAAAAACCCTCATTCCGAAAAGACACTTATTGTATGAATTCCAGAATCACAGAAGTTCGTGGAAAAAGACTACTTGCATTAAATTGGCTGTGATACTTGAACAGCGAATAGAGGTGAATTGGTAGGTTATCGAGTTGATCTTTGAAAAATCTGATTTGAGAAACAAGAGCACGAAGTTTTTTCGAAGCCCATTATAATATCTATAAAATAAAAAAAATAAAGTGGAGCAACGTTACGACGATGCGACAAGTTTTGCAGACCAGAAGAAAGTTTTAGACCAATCATGTAAATCACACGTCGCTGAGCACGTATTCACAAGCATGTTTGAGACTGTAGCAGAACCCCAAATTATATAAAATATATTTATATTACTATAAATTAAAAAGGATGCTGGACTAAAATAGACCACTGAGGAACGTCACATAAAATGGAATGAAGTACCGAGCGCTAATCGTCTAAAACGACAATGATCTTACGATTTTATAGGAAGTGTTTTATTACAGAAAAAAATTGTGCCTGATAAACGGTACGACTGTATTATTTGTAATAAACCCCAATGCTAACCTCTGTCGAAGGCTTTGGAAATGTCAAGTGCAATCGACTTTGCTTCCCCACAACGATCAAGAGCACGTAATATCCCTTTAGTTATTGCTGTCAACAAGCCCGCAGCAGATCGAAAACCATACTGCTTTTCAGTTAGGAGACACAACGGATCCGGGTGACCTAAAATTTTATTATTGATAACTGATCCGAAAATTTTACCAATAATCAGCAAGAGATTGGAGGGGCGATACTTGGGTTTAAATTTGAAATTACCCAAGAGATAAGAAGCGGCGTTATTGACATTTTATTGATTGCTACATGAGAACGTTTACGAAAATTAGATAAAGGTTTATTGGCGTTTGGTTCGCGGTTTCAGTTCTTGGAGAACATTTTGCAGACAATTCCACTTTATCTCTCGAGGTATGTTAACTTTCCGGACCATCGATTAAAGAATGGATGCTTGATACACAACTGTTCAGGACATTCTGCACCATCCCCCCAAAAATCTTTGAAGTCGAAATTCTTCTCTAAAATTTTGCCCTTGTCGTGTTCGTGTTCCTCGAACATCATGGGGCAGAGTGGGTCTTCGCCTAAAATTTTCGATAAGGGATAAGTTCATTGATCCCAAGGCGTATCCACTCTACTATTTCCACCATACATGTGTCAGAAGGTAGCGAGAAAATCTCACTCCACGGAAAATCACAATTCCTCCCAATCACTACATTTATAATTATTTGTGCTGTGGAGTTTTTTTGCTGCAGTTGCAACACAACATGAACGGAAGTGCTTTGTGGAGACTGGGAAACAAGGGATTATATGTTATCGGAATGTAAAGTAAAACACAGATCAGTCTGGAAGGAGGATGAGACGGGTCGTCCGGAAATCGGGTATTAAATTTTATTATTTGAGTCAATGACTATAGCAAAATTATGAACCTTAATTATGGTATCTCAACCATGATTGAATTAAGTTTGTGAACGCGCGAGGAGTCGAATTTAGCATTAAGAGTTGAGCAATGTATGGAAAAATTGCATGATATCAGGACTTGAAGGTCTTTGCTGATGTATGATGATTCATCATTGGATTAATTGAAAAAAAGTGTTAAAGATATTCTTTGAAAATGATCTGATATTGTCCTGACAAGGAATATAGAAGATGGTGCTAAGGATTTCGCGGTCAACAATTTTTTTCGAGCGTTCGTGTGCTGAGGGGAAACTTTTTTCTGTTGAATCATTTCTTGCGAATGCAAGGATTCGTCATGGCATATGCACGGATTTGTTGTCTACGTTATTAGTATTCTGCCTGTAGCTCGTGCATTTGCCTTTTGAGTCTACATCGCCATCGTATATGTGCTTGTGAATGTCACTTCTGTTAATCGCACACCGTCCCCCCTTACCCCAATACTTCAAAGAAAGGCACGAAATAGCTACAAAACAGTTTTCAGAGTTGCCAAAGCGCAATACACGGAATCAATAAAATCTAAAAATTTCAGAACAAAAATTTGGTTTAAAGATAGATGGACTTGAATTTTTTTGGAGATAAAGCGGAGTTGTTTGACAAATTGTTTTCCTTGATCCAATCCATAATACCTCTTTCCCTAATTTTCAAAACTGCACTGATGTTGAATTAGAAAGAATGTCAGTAACCCTGTACCTTGTCACTAGAATGATTGCCAAACTCTGTTTGTGATTGCCACAAGGAAAGCCAGCACTATGAACACTATTTATGTAATTTTTCACTTTCGAATCAAAATCATATTTTAATATATCAGTGTTAAAGTCACCGATAACATATGTACTTAAATTAGAACTGCCAAGATAATTTAAAACTGTTTCCAGTTCATTTTGAAATTCAGAGTACAAATAAGAGGGATGTTTATAAATAACACCAATAATTAATTTTTTTTCTTGACGATTTTGAATCATTGCAAGTATCAATTTCGTTCCATAAGTTCTCGCAGCCATCAATTTTGAAAGAAAGATCTGGCATTTCTATAACATGAATGGTATCTAGTACATATCCACCAACACCCCCCACAATAGTGGGCAAGTCTGGATGAAAAAAACTATAGCCAGCAATTGATACATTTTCCCTATTATGACTAAGTCTGGTTTCCAAAATTGCCAATACTTCTGGGAGATTAGTGTGTGCTTGTGTGCTAACATAGTCACTTCCAAGACCCCATTGAGAAACATCAGGTATAGGGGCCAACTTATCATTGTCAGTACTTTCAGTACAGTCAGATGAAGAACTTTCATCAACATCATAGCCAGTAGAAAGATTTTCAGGAATGCACATACGACAGTAGTATGGATCATTACTGTTCCCTAGATTAACAAACTGTTCTTTACTCAAAAACGAACATTGGAGATGTATCCAAAGTATGCAACTATCACAGTAAATACTATCAGTATTAGAATCAAGGTCAAATGAATCTGAGCAAATTTTGCATCTGTCTTCACAAGATGAATTAGCCATTGATATAGGTTAATAATAAGCAACAAAAAATGAATAGCAAATTTTCGGCATTATTGATTGCCTGCGTACACATGAGACTGTTATTGAATTTTATCCAAGTCTGCTGGGCATGAAATTTTAAGAGCGTCCGCACCTTGAGTTTTCCTAACATGCACATTACCGTGGTAAGTGTAGGTTTATCTATATTCTTTTCCTTTTTTTATTTGTCAAGCCTGATAGAACAGGTATCTTTGAAGATCACTCAAATTCTCATTAAAAAAAATATCCTTCTCATCATTCAGTTTCATCAAATTTGCCTTTTTTCTATAAATTTCATCTCGTTTGTCTTGTCTACAGAAGCGAACTATTATGCCTGAATTTTCTTCATTTTCTCCCAATTTGTGTGCGGCAGATTTATCTTCGGTTTTCACAGTAACATTCAGCATTTTCGCAATTTTTTTAACAATCTTTATAACATTTTCATTATCTTTCTGTTTATAGCCATGAATCTCTAAATTAAGTCGTCGCCCATATGGATCCAGATTGCCATGTTTTTTTTTCTTGATTGCTTAGTCTTGCATTCAGTATAGTTAATTCAGATTGTAACTTTAGGATTGTTTTATAATTTCCTTTAATTTTTTTCCTCCATTTCAGAAATTTGCTTACATGCATCAACATAGTCCTGATTTAAAAACGATTAAATTTGCTTCAAGTCACTCACGTCGCGGATAAGAACTTCATTGTCTATTTGTACTTAACCAACTTGTGATCTTAATTTATCATACTTGACAACAGCTACCCACGAAGTGCCTTTCTGAAGGGCACGCTCTGTGGTGAAACGGTCAAGCATCGGACAATGCGATTGCGCTTAACCGACTGAGTCAGCGAACCGGGCAGACCGCAACATCCAATTCATCGTGATTGTGAAAAAAACTAACTCGGAGAAAATAATCCATCTAAACTATGGCGCTAAAGAGCAAAAACAAACTAACGCCGGTGGTGTTTATGATTACTGCTTCATACGTGTTCGGTGTTAGGTCCATTCGTACTAAAAAGTAGCACATGGGTCAGTCCAGAGTCAGTGTGCTGATAAAATTTCCAATAGATTTACTGAGTCAGGGATGAATGATTTATCTTATAGGGTAAAATCCAATCCTGAAAGTGTGTCGCTAGCACCAATCACTTCAGCCTTATTTATTTTATGCTGTAACGTCAGAGAGCTTGCTTTTCACTAACTTGAACTTGTTCTGGAATGTAGTCTGAAGTAGTTTATTAACAAATAAAATAATTTGGATTGTTTTCTGAAATTCACATTTTTACGTTCTGATAATTCCTATACATGCACTTCAGTAAGTTATTTGCATTTTTACCATCAGTATGATTACTATATTTTCTTCAATGAACTTCAATTTCATTTCGCAGTAACCTATGCAATTACAGTTAAATCTACACTTTTCGGTATAATTTACCTTCATAGATTGCAATAAAAAGCAACCCTGATTGGATTACCTTATTTACAATCATACAGATCAAGATCATTTATGAGATTACGTAAAAAGGATAATGATGAGTAATTTTCGGGTTGGTCTCAACCTATTTTCTTCATGTATTCTAAGGTGGATATTATCTGTTATTTTTCACTTGTCTTATCTGCTTGTGTTTTTTATCTTATGGAAAATTTTGGGACTATGTGAATGCAGATTGTGTGAACTTATTGATTCTTTTCCACAAGCCATTGCATAATTGTTGTTAAAAGAATGTTATTTTGTTACAAAGTTTGTCTATTTATTGGTTGGGGGACACACAGACCCCCAATTTTAAACAACTTGTAAAACCATTCTGTACCTTGTATGAATTTGTGATATTAGCGGAAAAAATAATTATGATAGCTTTTTCTAGAAGGAGTTTTGCAAATTAAGGTGGCCACCGACATGTCAGAATATTACCATAAGATCAAAATATAGCAAGTTTAAACAATATTTTAGTATTTCAAATTCCAATATAATTTTAGCATTTCAAATTCCACCATATTCGGTCATCGATCAAACAGTTCAAGATGTTGTTTATATTGCAAATGCATCTTAAGCTATGGAACTTATTAGTTGAAAGATTTGTTCAAGGATTTTCTCTCGATGGAACAGCCGAATGTATTTTTTCAATATTCTCTGGAAGCGCTGACTTGCCAACGTTGAGAATCTGGTTAAATACCAAAGATGGCGCTTCACAATTTTGGAAGACCATTGCGAAATATCCCTAAATTAATTGCTTCATATTGTATTAAATTCTTGTACAACATTAAATCGTTCTACGGTGCATAAACATTATCGAAACAATGAGCCCATCATAGAGTGTTGATTGAAGTTACAAACTCCTTTATTTTGTCTTGAGGAATGCTTACTGGCATAGTATGAGCATGAAAATCACATGTTATTCAGTAAAAATAGTTTCAAACTATAAAGTAGTCTTGCCATCCACATAGATCTGTGATACCACAGGGGTGCAAATAAGGATGCATCTGTGAGACCATTTCAGAAATATATCCTAATAATTTTGTCTAAAAAAAACTTCTTTCATTTATGAAAAGTTTCCATCAGCTTGAACAAATCAGATTATATAGGCTATATAAGTTGAATATTTATGCTGCTAAAATATATTCAACTATAATGCAAAAAGCACCAACGTAATTTGATTCCAGCGAAACACATGAAAGAGCATTACGCTTTCATGCTATTTGCTCAAAAAGTACCCATTTCAGCCCATGTACCTGAATAAATTAAATCGGAGTGGTTCAATATGTTCACGCCTTCCATCAATGAACGCCTTCAATCAATTCAATGAACACTGTTTTGCAATACCCATGACAGACCGAAAGTGTAAACACGTAATTGAACGTAATAATTGAAGAGGAGAGTAAACAATATGCGATGCAAAATGCTGCACGTATAGAAGAATGTATTTCGCCTTTCCCTGAGAAATATTCGACAGGCCGGAGGTCTCTGTAAATCCTGATTAATTTACCTAAAACTTCAGACATGGTTATATTTTTGGAATTGAAGCAAAATTAGAATAAGGGCATAAAAAATCATCACATCAAGGCTATGCATGCACCCTTTCGTAAATGCTTGCAATACTTGCAATTTCTTTTTCAAGCAAAGTGGTGCTAGTGCTATGTGTAATAAAAACATAATGAAATTAAAAATATTGATTACAGGAAAAAATACATCAATTTAGTTGAAATCATGTGGGGATGTGCATTATTTGAAATGACAGAGTATAACATTTTAGGGTTCTGTCGACACATCAGTGGATTAAAAAACTCGTCTATATGTCGATCTGGTTTATTAATTATGTATGGTAATAATTATTCTTGGCCTCTAAAACGGTAAATGAAATCCAGACGCATTGGTACATTTTTGGATATAATCTCTCGATTTGTTTTTAATAACCATGAAACATGTTTTGAAGAGATAAAATCTCATTTTTATGCTATTAGAGATTGTTGTTTTCCTTTCTTGAAGGCATATAGAAAACATACATCTAATGTCACAAGTTAAAGATTTTTATTTCTAAGCTTCACAATGCATGAGTATAATTGGTAAGGAAAGTAATCAGTGGTTATGCAAAATGTGAGCCACCGGAACACAACAAATATAGGTAGGACTGCACGTTTTGCAGTCAATTCGTATCCTGGTCGGTTCATACCAGTACGGTATGTTCTTGAACATGGATGAAAATCTATCAATTTGTTTGGTTTGCACAATGTACCTATTATATTAATAATAATTGTACACTGCAGAGCTTATCCAAAATTTTTTAATTTTAAATAGGAGATTTTCTGTAAGCTGCCAAAACAGGACTCCTGATGCTTTCAAGTATGACAACCAGGCATTTTATGAAAATGTGAATTATGGGCAAAAAAATCAACCGGGCAATGTGCGTGATAGACACCGGCAAACTAAGAAGATGAGAAGAAGAGCTTTTCAAAAGTTGACACGTGTGAGGGTTGTTGACAATAGCCCTCTTGCATTGCAAAGTTATTATCGATATCCCCGTGTAATACAAGTTTACCATAAAAGTGGATTTGGTCAAGTGGGTGATACAGTACTTTTAGCTATTGGTGGATTAATGAGAAGAGCACTAATCGTGGGTCAAAAAGCTTCCATGGGTCCTTTGAAGGCCAAAATGGACTCAAACAATGTTATTTTGATAAACGAGGACGGTACACCAGAAGGCACGAGAATAACTGTGCCAATACCATCTTTTCTCCGTGGAGTCCAATCTGTGAAACAGAGGGTGCAAATTTCTAAAGTTATTGCAATTGCGGGAAGATTTGTTTAGAATGCATGTACATTTCATCAAATCGTACAAAACAATTTTATCGGTTTGCGAATTAACTGTGAACCGGAGCATGTAATGTACTCTTTAGAAATGCGGACGCAATGGAAACATTTTTTTTTTCATTAGATGGGGACACCATTTTTCTTTTGATTCCCTTTTGTCAAATGAAAGGAAATAGAAAGAGAA
Organism: Styela plicata; assembly: GCA_963675895.2. Classification (NCBI taxonomy): domain Eukaryota; kingdom Metazoa; phylum Chordata; class Ascidiacea; order Stolidobranchia; family Styelidae; genus Styela; species Styela plicata. The sequence continues at coordinate 2,039,649 of OZ023142.1, forward strand.
GAAACGAAGTTGGATTGTCACTATGAAAAATATACCACATAGACAAGAACTGTGTGCGCAACTAAGCGCTGGCTGCCTGTAAAAAAAGGCAGCAAATTTGAGTGATTGTAGTAATGGTATAGGGGAGACGAATGCCCCTAAAATCTAACCAACAAAAGTGTTTTAAAAATTGAGAATAAAGGAAAAAGAATACCGAAGTTTTTTTTAATGTGCTAGTGCTGATATCTCGCTGGGAATAGTTGACCTACTTGAGCAACTTTTTAATATTCACAAGAGGACCTTTTTCACGCTTCTGGCCCAGTTGCTGAGGAGTGTACCAGGTCCGTCTCCGTCCTACCCAACAAGTGCCTGTGGTTTATATGTAATGGCCCGTTAACTTAACATAATCAGATTTAAGGGAAATGTGGATGCCTGGCTTGAAAGTGGCAATATAACTTCGGTTTCGCAAAATTCTCTGTTGGGGCTGCACATGGACGGCACGTCTGTATTGCTTTGCGTATATTGAATTCACAATGTTCGTGTTGTCGTAATTCTAAACAGATATCTAATTCGGTACCACAGATATTTTGCAGAATACCAATCGATTCACTGATTTTATTGTTTTTTTAGTTTGTCATGTTATAATGGCCGGTAGTTTATTTTCTATGACAATAACAACGTACAAGGTACAATAATTCATACTGGATAACTGTTAACAAATGGCATATTTTAAGACTTGCGAACTGGCCCAAGTGCTAATTTAATGCTTTGAATATCGCAATGGGTAACGTCCATACGTCTGATGTGTACAGTAATTGCGTCTAAACAATAAATATAAACTAGTTTCGTTAAGGCATGCCTTTTATCGTGTTAATTGTGTGAAAAGAACTTCCTAAAATAAAATAAAGCACGCTGTTAAAAATCTTTTTTTTTCAAACTAATGAAATTATTATATTGAGTACAAGCATGAACTTGCATTGATCAAGTAATTTTGAATCGTTCCGGAAAATTGTCTTTTCGAAAATGCGTTATTTCCAATGTCTTATCTCCATTTTGAGCATTCGTTATACAAAAAAATGCAGGTTAATTAAAGGATTTTCTAATAGTTCGCATCGATTTTCAAACCGAGATATCTGAAAATATAGATTTGTTACGATTGTAACAATCTGTGCGGAAACGCTCAATGTTTACGAAGAAACGGTTTTCGGACTTTGAAACTAGGTGATTAGACATGGGCGCCGAGTTTTACTTTTAGGCGGCCGTGCCGAACGAACGTGTGACGTCATAATGCCACCTGATCACAAGTCTATAATGAACTCAAGGTCACGATACACGTGAAGTTGTCTTACCGATACATTACGCTTCGTGTATCAAAATAAAAACGGCACAATACACACCTGCATTGCTTTGCGTTAATTATATTCACATGCCTATAAAACGCAAACGCACGCAACGAATTGAGCACTCCCCGTGTACTTGCATAGCAAACCGTTCGGTTGCGTTGCTAAACTACGTCATAACGATTTGGGCGAACGGAATATCTGGTTAAAGCGGAGCTGGTCAAAGAGCGAACTAACTTTCCCAAATCGTTTTAACGTCGACAATAAGCATGTTCTTGACTAAAAATAATGATGGAGAAGACGTTGTCTACCTTGCAATTTGGCATCATAATTTTTTCTCAATGATTTTTGATGATGCTAATCCAGGGGGAAAAGCTCGGAAAGCTTCACGGCCCACTGGTTGAGAACCGCTGATCTACAGTTTAATAATCGATGTTCCCTCATAGGAGAGCGATTCACCATAATCCTACTCAGAAATATTTTGGTTAGACTTTCGTGTGGAAATGTAACACTGATGGCATATTTGTGATTGATTCTTGGCAAAATATAATATCGTGCTGTGAAACCTGGGTTTGCCAATAAAGCGTCTATGGTGTCCTTATATCCATTATGTCCTTTTTACCTTTGAAAGGACAGGAACGTGCTGGAAGCTTCGACATTGGTGATTTTTTGGTGATTATGGACTGGTCTATGCATATTTGTTCACGCATGAGTACGTTCAATTTCTAATTAAAATGGAGCAGCGCGACCCATACTTGGCAATACCTGTTTGGGCAAACATTGTGAGACACATTGCAAAAGTGTATTTGTCTGCTATTGTAATGGGAGCTTGTGTGCCACTGGTCTGTACACTAGAGTCTTCCAATAATCGGAACTCGGGCGCTTCTTTGGAATGTTGCAAGTAAATATCATAGATGTGCACAACCACCCATCCAATGCTACACTAGGTGGCTATACATTCATAATCATAAGTGACGCATGCTCGGAAACTGGATTTGGGCAGAAATTACACATTTATCAATTTATCGAGGGTTCTGTTTCTGTGGCTGTTCAGGATAGAAATGTGTGAAATTAGATTCCAGTATTCAAACGGTTTGTGCATTCAAATATTCTGAAATATTAATACCAATATAAAAGTTATGCTGAAGTATATTAGTATGAAGTACAGAACAATAATGGTTTATAATGCTAAAACTCAATTGATCTGGGGCTCATGCTCTACATATTTTTTATACTGGCTTCAAAAGTTTTCCGTAGTCCCAAACACCCAATACTGTTCATCAAATTTAATTAGACTCAAAGTATTGGCTCGAAACGACGTTACTTCATATTTACCTACCCGTGCGAACTCGACATACATTTTTCAATAAACATCCAACGAAGCCTGCAAGAGTAGATGCGTGGATTTCTTATTTTCGAAAACGCTGTTACGTAATTGACGTTGCGTCATCACGCACTATTTCACGTCGCTCAGGCATCTGGTTGACGCAAGGACGAAAACCGGAATATAAAATAAAGAATAAAATTAACCATAAAAGTGGTTTGAAATCACAAAAACGTTTCAATGGTATCACCAGAAAGTAAATATCCTAGCGCGCATGATCACATTTACATTTATTGTCAAGCCCAGCAGAAAGGTAACCATTCGAAAATTTGAAAATTGTAGTCATGTACAGTTAGAAGGCGTGTTTATTGACTATTTTATCGCTTATAATCACAACATTTGGACTTCAAATTATATCCACATATTTATCCAGCAATTACATAATGTTTTCGTTTGGTTATATATGGTTACAAAATTCCAAGTGAAAGCAAAAACGATATGGCAACCGCTCGTAAACATCGTTATACTCTGTACCCTTTTGTAACGTTTTTCTGGCGTTCTGTGTTTCTGTTTTGAATATAACGTTTCTATAACATACTTTCGTAACCCTGTGAATCGAGATTTCCCCAAAGGCAGTTATAACAATATTCCATCGTAACAGTATTAATCGGTTGGGACATTGAGTCATTGCTGGGTTCAAAATCGCACTTTTAAACAGTAAAATTTGAGCAGTTTAATAGGATAAAATAATAGGATAGTCTATTAATTGGCATACTGCGACTTTCCGTCTTGTTTCTATGTCGGAAATTGATATGCCTTACTGGGTACCCCGGTATATTGAGTCGCGTAGCACGAAGTAAGGCCAACTAATTGGGGTAAGTTAAAGAGGGATCAAATATTTAGGTCAGATTGCATTATATTTTTTACTACTTATTCTGGATGTAAATATAGATTTTTGTTTTCCCGCTGGGCATCAGGTATAAAATACAACTTGTCGACTCTGTAGAACACAATCATTCCCCATCCCCCCCTTTTACCGACCAAAAAGTCGAAGCCTTTTCATAGACGACGACATACGGCAGAAAAATCGCGTGAAATGCGCTTTACTTTTGCTGCGTGTGGTGTAGGCACGGTTAGTTAGTACGTCGTTACGCGTAGTCTATATCTATGGCGTTTGATGCATTTTCGAGACATTTTTGATTGTTGTTCTCTCCTGTGAAGATGTTCAGACGTGCTGTTACACTTGGGAAAGAAGTGACTGGTTTACGGTATGCTACTGCATACCGTACTATTTTTCGAACAGAATATGTTCTGCGCAAATGAAAAGTAACGAATTTCGGGGCAAATTATTCGCCTTTTCTCCCTGCGAACCTGTTAGCTGGTTAGCATTTGGCCTAGGTGCTTTAGAATTTCACTGGCAATAGGCCTAACAGATCTGTAACTCAGCTTGGCTTGACCACATGTTATGCGAGTTGGCATAAGTTTAATATATTTAAAATAATTTTAGTCGGGTCTAGTGGAGTTTAGTACCATATTCCCGAATGTCATCAAAACTTAAACTGGCAGAATATAGGATAGAATTTCATTTTTATCTTACGGGAGAAGAAAGCCGAGAATACAGCTTAATCATATGGCAAACCACGAACTCTTGTGAAGATACCAGTTCCGAATCGGAGTGAAGGTTTTTTGTATTATCATATTTCTCATTTTCATGTGCGTGGTTGGTGGAGGAAGCCGTAAGCAGCGCCAGTGTTTTGTGTTGTTAATTCTGGCAACTCTGGTTGTGCTGTTTATGACACGGTTAATTGTGACGTGTCCATTGCACCATGCGCTTGTTGTTGATTGTTTAATAAACGTCAGTCTGGACTGGACCTCGGAGAGGTTGTTTGTGGTTCTGTTGTCTGATTAGGAATGGGGAGTCTTGGCTATTTACTGGCGTGGTGACAGCGAAAGAAGAACTTCACGTCATACTGTGGTAAACTGGAGCTCTTCAAGTAAATATTTCAGGTTTAGACAAAGTAATTTGAGGCCAAGATGGCAGCCTACAAAGCACCCAAACAATGGCCTCACAAAAAGAGTGAAACATTCACCACTTCCGAAACCTGGCGAAAGAATTTACTACATGGCTCTAGACAACAGTTTCGAAGGAAAGACCAAACTGATGATGCGTTGGATGACATCGTGTTAAATCAGCGGTTTTTTGAGCGCCAAGACGGCCAAACAGCCTAGGAATGGACTCCATTGGAATGCGAACGAATCGCATTACCTTATCTCTGCCAAGTATACGTTTGTCATCTGTTCTTCATTAGTAGTGTGTTGTGTACCAGTTAAATATTCCTGTATGATTTCGTAATTCCGTTGGCATAGATAAAGTTGGATTGTTAACCCGTTGAGCGACGGAATCAACGGCTTTTTCAGCTTCCTGTAGCCAAATTTACGTTTTTTTATGGGATGACGTGGCTGTCGTACTGATCAACAGTGACGTAGACTTTTACTGGATGTTATTTAATGAACCTTCTTCCTCGGGATTTCAATTTCCTATGACACGTACAGTCAGATTGCAACCCACTGAGCAAATCATGGACTTTTCTGGCCCTCTATGATGGTATGGCCGAATAATATCGTATTTTTTATCGTATCGTATTTAGAGATTTTTTATATTACATGCTGCATGGGGGAATTTCAATAAATAGCTACCTGTTGTCATATACAAATATATCCAATCTAAATTGCCATAACACCCAATACATTTTTAGCAACGAACCCTTTTCCAGACTCAATTTTATTTAGCTGAATGATGGTTAAGACCTTGAAGGATACTAACGCTTAGTGTTTTAAGAATGGATTTTATTTATCACTCATTGTCAGTTTTAACATTGAATCAGATTTGTCGAAACTGTTTTGTCATTCCAAATTGTACGTAAGTTTTGGTACTTTTAATTAAGTCGATTTCAGAGTGATATTACTTTTATTTTGTTCATAGATTTCGGGATGTACTCGTACCGAATGTTTCTCATTTACAGTAGGTGTATATATCGTGTCATGATTCTATCGTATCATACATAACTTTTGACCAACTAACTCATCCCATGGCTTCTCTTGTAGTAGACATAAGTATAATACCACCTGTCGTATTCCCTTGCATCTGCCTTAATTTTGCTCGCCACTTCAACTTCTTGTATTTTCATAAACAGCCCAATTAATTAGATATTTTTTTCACTTTCTGGTGAATTTCATTGCAATGCAGAAGCTTCCTATGCTACCTTTGCACATAGCCGTGACTTGTTTCACTGCATTTATTCACAAGGATTTTCCATATTGACATGATTTTAATTCATTTAATTTTTATATTGAGAGAGGTTGTTTCAACAATATATCATTAGTGATCTGACAGTTTTCATCAATTTCATGTCACCATATGTGCTTTCTTCGTGCGTTGTTGACTGTTTATACCCTCATTTTATTCCTGTTTAACTTCTGCGGACGTAACTTTTGTCTATTCCATGCTATATGCTTGAGCAATTCATTATTTCTGTGATAGAAGACACTTGCTTTTTTTAACTGGGAATAGTTCAGTTCACACAAATTTGACACTATAATTCGCATGCAAAACTATATCCTAGTTCTTATGCTGTTTACAGATTGTTGTAGGTTAATTTTGATCATCCTGATAGCATTCAATCTTACTGTTTTTGATAATCATTTTTTATTATTCCACCCAATAATAGAATATTAATCCGCCTAGTCGGCAATGTACAATGGAAATTTTTTGTATCAAATTATCTTTTGTCCCAGTTTTTCGCAAAATCTGATTAATTTTCTCTTGTTTCAATCCAGGAGATAATTGAAATTTTTCCAACCTCCCATGTTTAGGAAAAGCTCAATTTCGCTATTTGTCTTGACATGGCAGTATGGTGATTTGTCAGATTCATATGTTATTTGTTATTTTTTGTTCTAATATCACGAAACAACGCCAATGATTTCTTTTAAAGGGGGAAAGAAGGAATGCGCCAGTGTTTTGTGTTGTTAATTCTGGCAACGCTTGTTGTGCTGTTTATGACACGGTTAATTGTGACGTGTCTATCGCACCATGCGCCTGTTGTTGATTGTTTAATAAACGTCAGTCTGGACTGGACCTCGAAGAGGTTTTTTGTGGTTCTGTTGTCTGATTAGGAATGGGGAGTCTTGGCTATTTACTGGCGCAGTGCTTATGTGAACCACCGTGCACCGGCGAGGTGTCCAGCGGACCTCTCGCATATAATCATCATTCCTCACGAGATTCGAACCTACATCATGATAATCAGATATGTGTAGCTCGAAGCGTATTCCCGCTTTACTAATAGAGCTAACCGCGCACCCCAATATTTTCATCCTAGCTAGAGGGCATCAATAGTACAAACATCTGGCATTGTACCCAGGGTTAAGATGAATCGCTTCCAACGTGGAAGATTTTTATGATAATTGGATATATTGTGCTGCGCTCCTAAAAAGCGTGAAAAACTAAGGGAATGGCAGAAAAATCTTAAAATATAGCTTATTCGCATACCTTTGGTGCACTTAATGACCTGATTGAAAATCGTCAAGGAGGACCAATTTTTCGTACTTTAATAAATCACCTTGTCGAAGCCCAAAATAGCCCTATGTTTCACTCAGAAATTTCCAACCTTTGTCACGATTTTCCGTTATAATTTCCAGTAAAATTGCACACTTTATTCCAAAATATTTTGAGCTATATTTTCCCCGGTTTTGTTTCTAGGGGCCATACTGTTTTCATGATGTTCAATTCGAGTGGTTATAGCATGCCGTCTCGTAATATTTTTTTCACTTACAGGATGTAGCACGTAGGAAGAATTAAAAGTCGGAACAACTGATGTGCAAGCATTAAACAATTCTTTTCTTTGGCCAAATGACAAGCTAATACAAACTATGTATGTTTCCTTTTATATCAAATCCAGTATTCAGATCAGTTGAGTACCTCCAGTTGTAATGGATCCGATAATAAACACCAATGTTTAGTAGCGTTGGCAATACTAGGTAAAGATATACCTAGTTTACAGAGTTTATTTTCAAAGTACTTTTACCTAGTTTCAAGAAAATATAAATTACTTGGTTTAAATTTTAACAAATTTTCTGCTTGAAATTTTATCTTGTAAATTTACTATAGGCAAAATAGGTAAATTTATTCATTTTACCATCTGGTTCTGCCCATGACATGACGTTATTAATGTTTTGTTTTTCATTTTTATGCAAATTTCCAAGAAATTCAAGTAGTTTTGAAATTTCCTTCATTCTTTTATCACTGAAAAAATATTTTTATTTTCTTGTTTTATTTTTCAGTTTTTATTAAAAATCGTTTTATTTTATATCTCGAAAAAAGTGGATTTTTTTCATAAAAGTGCAAAAAAATGTTGAAAACGATTGGCCACCATATACGTGAAAAGCTTTGCAGGGTGGATTCTGGGAGAAGTATTGAAGCTTCTAGGACTCACGAAACGATTTGAATCTGAAAGTGAACATGTTGTTGGTGCGTAAGCTTGCGACTAGGCTTATCACACTGGTATATATCGAAGTTTTGATACTGCGGTAACCTACCTACAGACCAGAGAGTTGAGAACGTGGGGATAGCAATGCAAAAGCGTCCATATAAGCTTCTGGAACAAGAGTTTCCCTCCACTCGTAAATGGGAAGAGACAGCTTGGAATGTACCTTTTTTTCTAATATTTCAGAATTTTCATGGATTTACAGAGTGAATTGATTTTATGTTTTGCGTGTAGTTTTATAATGTCGAAAAATAAGAAATCAAATTGCGCTGAGTGTAATCGCATACAGCGGGATGGCACACAGTGGAATTTTATTCAGCGGAAGTTCACTCAGAGGAATTGCGCTTATCGGATGCGCACCTAGTGAAATTTCACCTTGTGTTCCTGTGTAGAATTTCACCCGGTAATTTTGCTTTCTAACTAGTATTAGCCGACAGCTGATAGAGATAATCAGAGGTGGCAAAAACCTGATATCATTCAATTTTTGATTAACATTTCTAACAGAATATGTACAATCTTCAAAATCTATCCACTAGTTTTAAATTCTATCAAAATTTACAATATAATTCAGAAACAAATATTTTTGATTCCGTTGATTTCGAATGGATAGAAAAATGTTATCTTGTATTTTAGAATTTGTGAATCCTAAATCTAATATCTTAAAAGTTCATACCAGGGTGACAGAATCCTGTTTTTCAACGGGTGTTCAAAATGTTCGTATCGTTTTCTTCAGAAGAACAAAGCATCAAAATCACAAGTATTGCTATTTCATAGCATCGCATTTGATTATTCTCAACCTTCGTCCACAGTTTGGTCGCTACCAGATGCTCAAAAATAATTTTTTTTTTACTTTCTATCAAGAGATGTCATTAAATATTTCTCAATTGGTGAATTTTCGATGGATTGGGAAGCAAGATATTACTGCGACGACAACACGAATTAACCAAATAGATATTTCTGCGATATCATTTCATGAGCATTAAGTTGAGTTTTATTACATTGTGTAAACACCACCTTAGCAGAATGAAACGAATCTCAATTTTTTTCCATACAGTTTTCCGGGAAAGTCAAATTCATGTGGAAAACCCAAATATGGCAATTTTTATCGCACAAAAAATAGGGTAGAATAAAACAAACCTAAAGGAATTACAAACTTGAAAATTCTCATACGGAGTTTGAAGGTGTTGAAATAACAATTTATTTTTCGTTACTGTTGATTTGATGTGAATTTCATTCCAAAGACTCGGTGGGTATTCGGAATGTTACAGAGCTATTGACTGTATTTCAAAAGATGATGCTTGATGTTACTGTTGAATTCTAGCAAGAGATAGCAACTCCAAATGTAGATTTTCAATTGGCCGTCTTGGAATTTCTACACTATTGGCCGTGCAACGTATGCATGAATGCGTACATAAGAAGTTGACGATCGCTTAGATACTTGTAATTGATTAAACGCTACAGCTTTGTAGCTCAACAATACTTTGACTTAAAACCTGGGTGACTCATTCCTAGCACTTCCTTGGGTTGTGATTTCTTTACTTAAAAGCAAAACACTGTGACAACAGCGGAGTTCATACTTGCGAATTGCAAATATTATTTGTGGTACGAGTTTGAATTTCACTAGGTTCGCAAATTTTCTTGACAATAGTTATTAAACCATATATGTCGGTACAAAAATATTTAACTTGGGATGGTTTAAATTCTCATTTCGGAGTTTATTCTGAACTTTTGATTCCCTCATTTCGAACTCCGATTAGTATGCATATATCAAAAATATATGTATAATATTTGAATATTTTGGCTTGCTTATATTTGAAATACTAATTTAATCGCCCCTATAATTATTATGAAAACCACAGATTAAAATCTTTAAATGATTGCATAAATGCAAAAGCATTTCAATTCCAAAGAAATGTGTAGAATAAACTACAAATCAACTACCTTAAAACACTCAATCAGAAATTAACATTGACATGGCTGATGAATAGGTACTTTTTGCACAACATCTGGATCGCTCATTTAAACGATTCTTAACTGAATCGAGTTTAAGCCGAATTTTTAGTCTCAACTTTCTGCACTCCTCCCCAAGGGTGGTGTGCAAAAAGTCCGACCAAGTTCGAGCAAAGCTAACTCGAGTTTAAAGTCGGAAATTGGAGTGCAAAAAGTCGGATTGAATGTTAAACCGGGTCAAACTAGAGATTAGAAAATGGTCCAAATTTTTAATTCGATGTTAACTCGACCTTTTGCACACTATTTTGGTCGCCGATTTAAACAATTCTTAAATGAAACGAGTTTAACTCGACTTTTTCCACTCCACTCGAAACTATTCATCCGTGTCATGACTGTGTTAATAATATTTTGCTGAATCACGGCAAGTTGATTGGAATATACTCAGTACTCTGTACTTGCTGTGACTTAGTGGTAACTAATCTCTGATCTGGGCGACTTTGATAGCTATTTCCTGGTTATCGCCTAACAAAAAAAAAATTTGCTCTCGCTAGACGGTGAACTCTTACTCGACACTAATATGTTGTGGCTACCGGTACTGTATTTGTAAAAACAAAAAATTGAGATGTTCTGTGTTGTGCAGTGTGAGTTAAGTCAGGTACGGTACGATGCCCATCTTTCTGATCGTCCTGGCGTAGGTTGGAACATACATACATCCCATGATGGTTGATGATTAGTCTATATACGAGAGATCTAGCCTATGCTGTATGGGAACACAAAAATTCATCCGATTCGGAAATAGTGGCTGCACGAGAGGTCGTAGTTCGCTATATTATTAAGCTGTATTCTCGGCTTTCTTCTCTCGCAGGATAAAGGAAATCTTATTCTATCCTATTTATAACTTGGATTATTTTCAAAAATAGGTGGCGGTCTATTTGTACCAATATAAAACATCATTACTGATTAGGACCGATTGGTCAATCCGTACACAAAAAATGGTTCCCAGCCAAAACGTACCGTACCAGTACACGTAACTCATGTTTTTAGTGAGTCAATTCATACCGGAGAAAATATCACATTGGTTAATTCGAACTAGTGATGGCAATCCAGTTATTTCTTAAAGTAAAACTAATTTACCCTGTACCATGAAAATAGGTAAAATGTATATATTTTTTAATCTAGGTTAAAGTACTCTGGAAACTAAATATACTACCTTAGGTGCTTTCACCTATAATTGCTAGCTAACACTGATTCAAATCATGGTGAAATCTGCAGTGGTTTTACTGTGAAAAAGTCTGGGATGGCTGGTTTATCCCATGGAATAAAATCCAATTTCGTTGATACCTGGTCGGTTTCGGACGTGTTTATCAGGTTAACTTCAGTCTTTAACACTTGAGCACAGTTGCCGGTAGTACATTCACTATCAGCTCTAGGATTAGTTGGTTGATTCACCTCAGGTGCTGCTTAAGATCTAATAGGGTTAATTTGCAATTAAAAAGAAATTGAATTGTATTTCTGGAACCCTGCCAACATAATGAACATTGCAAGATATGCTCATTTCTGCATTTAAGATTGCCTCTGGAGCTACTTCGATAGGCCCATATCTCAGGTGTCCAGCAACAGTCAGACTGACCTGTTGAATCGGAATGTACCTATCTGTTATAACGTTACCATGTTTTTTGGTTTGCAATCAATACTTGGATTTTCTTTCAAACATTCAGTTCATTCCAACAAATGTAAAGATATTATTATTTCAGAATTTATATAACTATTTGCGGGTCGGTGGTTTTATGGCGTCCTGATAAATAATAAAAGTACTCCCAAGGAAAAAATTCGATCTTCAACGATAGTTTTGTGTTGCTGGAACTTGATATTTTATACATCCCCTTCTGCGGTCGGTCCCCATCCGTATGTTCACAATTTTCAGATTCTTTGCGACTTTCGGTCGTGAGAAATGAGCCTTAATGGTCAAATTTTATTTGGCACTCAATGAATATGATTATTCGGTCTAAGAGTATTATTTCAGAAGTCTTCTAGACAAGTCCCTTGTTTAGTCTGTTCCAAGTTTAATCGGAGAAATTTTGGTAAAACAAAATTGTGTTATTAATATTTGTGTTGGAGACGCAAAATGATTGAATGCCTTTGGTTCATCATTCCCTGAATATTATGAAAATCATTGATCATCACCATTTTAAGTATACATTCTTGGTTCTTTTAATTCAGTCATACTAATTACAAAGTTTACTCACAATTGTGAAAACAATGGACAGCTTCGGTAAACTTGAAACATATGGAATCAATGCTCCAAAACAGCATTATTTTTCGCCGTATGCCTCAAACGGGGGCAATACTTTGGCGATTTCTGGTGATGATTTTGCTATAATTGCAGCAGACACAAGGCTGAGTCAAGGATTTTCTATACACAGTCGTGAAGAACCAAAAACTATACAGCTTACTCCAAAGGTTGTGCTGGGGGCTGCAGGTTTCCATGGAGATAGTTTAACTTTAAAGAAAGTCATACAAAACAGAATCAAAATGTACGAGCATGAGCATGGAAAGAAGCCAAGTATAAGTGCGATTGCTGCTATGTTGTCAACCATACTATACTACAAAAGATTTTTCCCATACTATGTTTACAATCTTTTAGCTGGTGTTGACGATGAGGGAAAAGGCTGTGTGTACTCGTATGATCCTGTTGGATGTTATGAGAGAGAAGCATACAGAGCCGAAGGATCGGCAGCAGAGTTGTTGCAACCACTTCTAGATAATCAGATAGGTAAATGTTAATAATGAATGACATTAAAGTTACGTATATATTGGCCAGGTATTCAGGAAAACTCCATCAATCATGCACATACTTTCAAATTAAAATCCCATTTTTTAACCTGTCAGATATCTGTGGTTTGTACATCAGTGACCGAAGCTTATTCTCGATAATAACTGGTATACAAGATAAGCATACCATGGGTGGTCAAATTCGAGTATCTGAATTCAGAGTCGAATTGAGTAATTTTTACGAATCAGTATCATAATGTACTACCAAAAACTTTTACTCAGAAAATCATTACGACATCAAAATTTACATCTATTTTTTGAAATTGTGTACTTTTCTAATAGAGTATATAATTTATGATTCACGAATTGGATATTCTGGGCGACCCTGACAATATCTAGTATTAAATTTCTGTCTGGCGGTTATTTACTGTGATATTTAATTATTTGTATTGCATAATCATCACGATGGTTTTTCAGGCTTCAAAAATATGGAGAATGTACCAAAATTACCACTCACTAAACAAAAGGCATTGCAATTGGTGAAAGACGCATTCATATCAGCTGCAGAACGAGACATCACTACAGGAGATAGAGTCCTTATCCATGTCATTGATAGCACAGGGGTGAAAGAAGAAAGTTTTCCTCTGAGAAGAGACTGAAATAAACTATCTATTTGTTATCGTGATTTCCATGTGATAATCACGTTTCAGTAACAACTTATTTTTTGGGACATAAATTTTGTATATTCATCGTTTGTGGTCTGAAGGGAACATCGCCCAGCTAAACAGCTTCACTAAACTATGTATGGGTAAATGGGTAGCTTAAGGACAGTGGTGTATTTAGAACCTTGAAAAGCAGGGGCCAATATTTAAAAATTTGTTAGGGTTAATTATGACATAATGGCCACTGCATACATAACTGTTTTTCTGGTAAATATCGTTTTTTGTATATTACTACAATGCCCTGTCAAAAAATCGTGCGGGAAGAGTGAAAAATTTTTTCCAAAAGGGGTTTCAGAGCCTAAAATGGGCTAAATAAAGGTTATATGTTCGAATGTTTCTTATGTTTTCAAAAGGCCATTTTGATTCTTTTCTGCGAGATAATGCAAATGGTCTCTCAAATACGATCCTGTTTAAGCACAATGTTCCTTTGCCATATTTTAAGTTGAATAGGTTATTTCAGCAGATTTTCTAGGAATTGACTTGGTAGTAAGCGTTCACAAAGAAGTACAGTAGCACTGAAAGCGAGAACTGTACACTTTGTTATTTACCTATGGAAAATAGGTGGGAGAGACGCCTAGTTCTTAGTAAAAACTGTCAATATTGCAGCAAAATGTATTTAATTCAACTGTATTGTTCTCTCAAAGCATGGTCATACTGGCCGCTGGACGTCTCTGTACAATTAAAATCGGCATAACCCACATGCGTATCTTAAATTCAGTCATTTCGATGACTGCGATGAGTTTCTTTCCAATCAAATGTTTGGGCAAGAGGGTTAAGCATGTACCGTCATACATGTCACAAGCAAGGGGTACATCATTACAAAAATATTTCTCTTAAAATTTTACAAAAGAGCAGGACATGGAATATCCTTTACCATTATTCAATATATATCTTGAAGCTAGAGAGTCACTGGTGTTTGTCAGTACTGAAGTGTCCCAACCCCACACACAACAAAATCTGTTCACTTGCGGCGCCACGATTGCACGATGTAATAGTAAAGAACCGCGCTACCCCAAAACTAACTTCAGAAACAAGGCAGGCCTGCCTGCATGATAATACTGCAAGGTGGACAACACGCATACGCTAAACGACTAGTCTAATGCTGAATGCTGACATACCTGCCTCACATCAGCTGCCTATTTTGCACTCAGTACGATCATTATAAGACACAGATTCTCATCAGGGCATCACTATCAATTTATGAAAGATGTGGTTCAGCATCTTGAAATAAATTTTTAGGTTTGATAACTTTGAACACTATTTTAAAGCGCAAATATGTTGTCACTGTTTGGATGAATGAGTCAGTTTTTCGGAATCGGAGAGGTACAGTCCATAAACTAGATGAAAAACCAGAACTTTAAAAACTGACGAGCCCTTACCTTCAAGTTGCATTTGCTTTCTTTTAACATGGTCCTAATTAGGAGCACTAATATGATTTACAGCGAAAGTTTGCCTTGTATCTATTATAATCATCACAAACAATTGAAAAATGAGTGATGTTTTAACCTGAAGTTCAGTTTGTCAATAAATTGGAAACTTCCAATTCCAGCATTGACATACTCTAAAATGATGCAATTCTCCATCAGAATGTTTCCAACATTTTCATTTTAAACATTCATTTTTTGTGATGCATGCCTTCCTTCTTTATACCTGGCTTTCTCTTGGGAGGCTGCCATCTCATGAAAGCTTTGTCGACAGGAACACGCGGTCTTTTTATCAGCTGTGATTTCAGATGTTCTTCAATATGTTTTGGTGTAACGCATACAACATGTTGACCTTTCCAATACTTGACCATGTTGAGTGACTGCAATGCGGATATGATATCTGCCTGTGTAATGCTGGTCATTTCACTTAGATCCTTGATTGAAAGAGTTCCTCTGTAGACAGAAATATATAATATACATTACATCCGGGTTTTCGTTTACAGTATATTATTATTAAAAACATTCGTTTACCATAGAATGAATGTAAATTCATTTTTAAGCTTGGGAATAGGAGACAATAGGGTACTTTTCTGACTGAAAGCTGGAATAAACGTTTGCGTAAGTTGTGAATTTTCTACGTTTGTTTTTTTCTCAAAATTGCGTTTTACGCCAGTGCTGCTGTGCATGTATTTCTTCAATATTTTACAAAAACCAAATGGTATGTTATGCAAACAGAGAGTGCTTTAGTTGTGTAGGTTTGCGTTTTGTATGCATGTGCCTAGGGTTGCCACATGAATCATATCATTTCAATCAATTTAAATTTATGAAATTCATTAAAAAAAGGTCCGACTGTTAATATGGTGATAATCATTCATTCATTCAATGAAATTATTGCTCCAACCTTAGTCGAATCATTGAGATTCACTAAAATGAGTACCGGTATTCAAATCAGGGGGTGCAGATAGATATTAGGTAGGGCGCATTATGACATTATGCAACTATATGAAAGATTGGTGTCACTTACACAATCTTCAAGCAGATATTGATCGAGTAAAAGAACCAATTTCTAGCAAACAACAATAAGAATTTTCTATTTACAACCAATGCCCTGTATTTTATTTCAATGAAAAACTAGTTGTATTTTCTTTCTCTATATAACATAACAATGTATGACATTAAAATAACTCTACTGTCAACCCTGCAAGGAATATTTTAGTTCTGCTTTTACGGTTCTTATTTTGATATCCTAAAGTGACCGCGACCAAACCAAAATCTATGCTGCAAATTCTTATATTAATTATGCTGCTAATAAACGAAACAAAGATATATGTTTGTTTGGAACTTAGCAGTGTCTATTAAACTGATTTGTAAAAAAGACTTGGCAAACATGTCAGGGAAACAGCAATAATGGAAATTTTGTCCAAATTTTGCAAATGGAAACGGGATAAAAACGACCCAATTTCCTACATATTTTTCTCTTTGCATAGCATAGACTGCTGAATGAGTTATCCGTAAGACACTGAAAGGCCAGCTAACAAATTGTATATTGCTAACACTTTTTTTCACCAAATTCACTCTTACCAAGTTTGTAAGTAACGCCCAGAGTGAATTCAATCATTTTCTAAAAAGATATTGCTAAAATGTAGTACCGGCAAATAGGAAAACATACCATGATTCACAAAATTCATAAATTATTTGTGTTGAGACCATTTCACAAATTTAACAGCAACGAAAATGTGTTGCTAAATCCTGTATGTATGACTCACCTGAAATCTCTTAATATCTCCAGGAGGACCCATGACCAATAACTTCTGTAACTGAGCTTTCCCAGGTCCGATAGTGGCTTTTCAGGTGAACCGATAAGTTGTTCCGCTTTTGACAACTCATAACTGAATGCGATGAGAAACTTCCCGTAACCCTTCCTTTGAAAAGGTGGCAATATTAAAATACATGCAAGGTTGTTGCCATCAGGAGACTCTTTTTCTTTAGAGAAATACCCAACTACATGGGCTCCATATCGATCAACTTCAGTCAGAATGTAAAAAAGGAATGGTTCTACATCAAAATACAAGGTTTTGTGATCGAGAAAAAGTTTTGCAAGCAAGCACAAATTTTGGCAATAAATTTTATGTTCTTTTCCATCTGCTTCATAAACTGAAATGTTTCCACGTCGATATATTTCTTTTCCAGGTGGTTGTCGCCACTCGCATTCCCCCAGATGTCTACGATAAGTTTTTTCAAATTTCATATATTTTAGGCAATACTCGCAGATGTAGAGTTTTGGCTGTTTTCCATATTCATCAGGATATGGTGAAAAATACCATGCTTCAATTTCGTATTTACCCATGTGAACTCTGTCAATGTATTTCACTTTAGTAATAGCTTCATGTTCTCTTTCCAAAGCCGCAGTTGTTGGATCCATTTCAGCATACGATTTCTGAACATGGTTGATTTCATCATGCTTTCGTTTCTGATTTCTTGTCATGCGATTGTCAGCCCCATCCTTAGATTCGCCATCTTTCACGGCTTCCACATCACTCTCCGGTACAACCCTTGTGGTATCAATACGAGTCGACTCTACCCACTCATCTAGTCGCCTGTTTAGGCCATGGTAATGTACATAATATTCATGACGATCACCATGCAAAGCATTGACCCTCGTTTGAAGAACCTCTGCATTATGCCATGTGTCATCACTTCGCATACAATAGTAATGTTGATTTAATTTAATTTTATCATCTCTGACATTAACCTTTTTTGATGGATTTTCAGCTGCTACTGATGTTTGTTCCAATTTTATTTCCATCATTGAATTATTATCACTAGGGAGATGTGCAGGATTATTGTTCATGCCGCAGTGTGAGCAATTTACAACTAATAACTAAACATTTTCTGAAATCGATGAATGCACACTTATAAAAACTTCGGTACTTATATTGTATATGGGGTGATTATAATTTGGATATGTCCCATATGTTACCATAAATTCGATTATCATAAAAATTTCCCTTGTTGCAAGCGACTCATCTTGCGTCCTAAACCGGGAGACAATGCCAGATGATTGCAGCATTGGCGCCCCCCAGTTAGGATGGAAATATTCTGCCAGTTTTTAATTTGATGACATTCGGGAATGTGGTACTAAACTTCACTAGACCCCTAAAAAGACTATGTCCCATACTAAAATAACTATGTTGCTATTAATACAGAATAAGGCTACGGTATGTCCCTAATAAAAAGGCTACCGGTATGTCCCTACTAAACACAGAACAGTAAATAGGCTATGTCCCTACTACTGACTAGATACAAAATAGGCAATGTCCCTACTAAACTATGAATAGGTTATGTCCCTACTATACTGTGAATTGGCTACTATGTCCCTACTAAATCTGAAATACCGGTAGGCAATGTCCCTACTAAAGAGGCTATGCTCCTACACTATACTAAATAAGCTACTAGGCCTATGCCCCTCCTACTCTGTACTAATTACGGTAGTCTACCGTATGTCCCTACTAAACTGTAAAAGGGGACATACGCTGTACGCAGTACGGTAGGTAACTTAGCCTATTCTGTATTTAGCAGAGACGTACCTAGCCTATTCAGTATCCCGTATTTACAAGTACGGTACTGAGTAGGGGCATAGTCTATTTACACTGTACAGTTTAGTAGGGACATAGCCTATCCAGTCTGCAGTAGGGACATACTGCATAGCAGATAGGCCTATTATCGGTACCGGTACCTAATATTATAATCACCCCTTATACGAGAGCTTTCCCCATACAGCATATGCAGTATGATTAAGCGGGTGGCGGTCGATTTGTACCAGTATAAAATTCTATTAATGGTCAATTCGTACCCTGAAAAAATCGACATCGTTTGAATATCATAACAATATATCCAACTACAAATCAGCCATCCCTGACTTTTCACAGTAAGTCCATAAGAGTATGGTAAGTCCACTCGCACAGTGCAAGTATCAGGGTACGAATTGACCTAGCCTATGTGCTATTTTTTTGGAACGAATTGACCCACCAAAAACATACCGTACTGGTACGAATTGACTGGCAACCAGGTTAAGCATGTCAAGGGGTAAGATAGGCTAGATTTAAGCTTTATTTTGACTTTCCCGTCATACGCAAAAACACAGTAAAACGAATATACCACAAAAACAAACAGCAATAGAGCGGAAAAGCCTGGAAAGCGACAAAACTTCGAGTAAAGTTTTAAACATGAACAAATCGCATGCGTCAGCTCAACGATCACTCAAATAAGCTACAATCAGACACAGAAAAACAATGTGAAGTGGAAAAAACTCGAATTAGTTTGCACAATGCGGGCGCTCATCCTTACAGCAATAATACAATCAAAATATGTATGTTGTATATTTTATTTCGTCTCATACAAGCACAATATAAAAATAAACTATTTAAGAGACAGAGCAGTGAAATCATTTAGATTCTGGATTCCTGATACATCATAAATAAATAGTGCACAATATATTATTGTTTGTATATATTGTTACATCATAAATAAATAGTACACAATATATTATTGTTCTTTACCCAATGTGGACTAGACTACTCTCCTTTGAAGGAGAAAGCTAAAAAAGGGGTGGGGGAGAATTTCGTCCAATCAAGAATAATCTCCTAGTCAGTTAACTTCTACTCTGATTTGCATGAGCCACCAACAGACCTCGCCACCGATGCGTCCTCAAACAATACGAATATGATTCTGAATTTGGTCAGAATTACAAAAAAGTATCACCGGTAGACTTTGATTAATAAAATTAGCAATCGAATCAATATATATAATATAAGCTGTGTAGACAGTAGAGTACGGCATTACCATTTGGCATGGTCCAAATTATATGAACGAATGAATCATATGCAAAGGCAAAATCCAACAGATGTTTATTTTGATGGCCTATTTGATATTGATTACCTATCAATGCAAAATCTCTGCAAAATATATCAGAACAGTTCACTTATCTTACAAAATGGAAAAAAGATTTGTTTTTCAAACAAAATATCTGTTTATCTGTCTCAATGTCAAATATCTAAATTGATTGGCATGGTCCTATTATGAAACGGAAAAAATCTAATAAAGAACTAATACATCGTTTCAAATGCTGTGTGTGGAAAGAATAGTATTTTCATACCGATTTAAAATTGGCCGAAATAGAGAGTTGGCTGAAAAACGATGAAAACGGAAATTTTACTGCCAAAATAAAGCTAGTGATAATGCTGAGCCCCTTTTATCATATAACCGTTGAAAGAACGTGTGATGAAGAACTCAAATAAACAGTTTAAAGAAATATGGGGGAATAGTATTCTTATATTCCTTCGAATTTGACCAGAATTGAGATTGCCAGTGTAAAGCTGTTTTATTAACACGTCTCTCTCTTATCATATATTTGATGAAAGAACATCTGATGAAGAACCGATATATGAAGTTTGACATTTTTTTTTATTTGGAATATAGTACTTTTATATTGCTTCAAACTTGGCGAAAATAGAGATTTTGCCAAATAATGACGAAAACGTAAATTTTACTGCCAATATACTGAACTGCTTTATTTTAGCAGTAAAATTTCCGTTTTCATTATTTTTTTAACAAAATCTCAATTCTGGCCAAACGTTTCATAATAGGACCAATTCACTAAAATAGATATTTGTTTGACATTGAGATTTACAATTAAATTTTTTTTGTTGCATTGAACGATTGAGCGTGTGTTGGCAGGGGTATTAAAGTAGTGCGTGTACATTCGTTATTTGTCTATCTATTTATCGAAGTATTGAATTTACCTGAGCAGTATATTATATTTACTTGTAAGAAAAATTTAGCCATCGAAATGAGAGTTAAACATTGCATTCCATTTATTATTTGTTTTATCTGCATATTATCTGACATTGATGTACACTGCCATCAATATAATGAAATATATTTTTATTTTCAAGAAATCAACAACAGCTTCCTGAAACAACTTTCAAAAGACAACGAAGTGAAAATAATTATGATAATGGAGTGAATTTAATTGAATGCTAACATAAATGAAATATGCCATCATCAATTTCCGAGTAGTAAAAAAATGGACGTATACACCATCATTTTTATTATCATTATCAGACGAAACTAGTCGTGTTTTTATTATTTTAGAGAATGAAGTTTCAAGTTTACTTGATAGCTAATGTAATAACTTTACAGATGATCTAAAATAATTAGTACTCGAGCGCATATTTGCCCTATTTAACGGAGAATTCGTGTTGTGCCGAACTTTGTAACCTAATATTTGTAGCGCCCCAATCCTTGAACTTGCGGTGACGCTAATGAAAATCCAGGTAAGGTTTATGATATTTATTGACGAATGATGTAAACGGGCGAAGTGTTGACGTAACAGTTAAACTAATGAAATTAGCAATTTAACTACGTAAATGTGTCAACTTAGACCAAAATCTTAATACAACCAACAACCCAAAATCAGTGAACAGGGTAACAAACATTCAGGCCTACGAACAGTGTAAATACAAATTATAGCACAAAATAAAAAATACCAACCCACAAACTCCGGTACATTAAAGGCGCCAATATCTAATCATAAGGGGTCGCCATGACCATAAGACTTTTTGACACAACTAGGACAACCACTTCCTAACAGAATTCAGTATCCTAATAAGCAAATTAGGTTAAACAGGCCCAGAAGCAGATTTAAACAAAGGCAGGAAAACCCATAAAAACAAGTCGTCTTCAATGTTTTCAGTGCGATTGTGACGTTACAGTCACTCATTGGATAATGAAATAGCAGAGCATATGCTGAAACATCGAATCTCTACATAAATTTTGCCCTTCGGAGATGAATTGTCCACCAATCCAGTCACATACAGTCATCCACCAGAATGTTGCTGTGGTTTTAAATATTTTGCCCTGAAAGATACTTTGAGAAGCGCAGCCCCAAAGTCTGAAAGGGAAACGGGGGACGCCAAAACTATGGAAGATATTATAAACAAAAGCTCTTCAAGTGTATTATCATGTGACCAGTATTTAAGAAACTATCATATCCAAACGAATTAGGAACCTACGAGAAAATTTATCCATCTCAACCGTCAGCCTTGTTTAAAAATACATGTTTCAGTCTGACAGTTTCTATTCCAGTGCTGAATTGATACTGATTATACTCAGTACTGATATAAAACGTATGTTAGATATTCCTCATAATCGATACCGTCACAAATTTAATGGAGGTTTCATTATATGATTAGGGTGAAGCACTGCAACAACGGAACCTCGCTCGTACAACATTCCCATTTCATGAGACAAATCGGTGAGAATAATTATCAAAAAGCGCGTCCCTTCTGAGACGCAAGAAAAACTGATCTGGCCGCAGTGGTTCCGTTCGTCGGTTCGTATAGAAACCAGCATTGTCTACCCTATCGGGTTAGGATGAGACGCTCCCAACACAGGAAATTTTTATGATTATCGGAGAGACTATATGGTACTGAACTTCATGATACCCAAATATAAAACTGGGTCAAAGCGCTTATAATGGCGGAACCGGGGAGTGCGGAGGACCACTTATGCGGTGGTTGAAAAAACAACGGAGTTTCAAGATGAGTGCCCGTTTCATCAAAGTCGATCTTGGTAGGAAGCGGACTCTCAATAACAGAGTCTCTGACAAAACATCCTCTCAAACTACTCAAAGCTGCGGAATCTGTTTTTGGATTTAGAAGTCACTACCATGAATGGGAATATTTGGTATTACAACGATGGAAGAAGGCAAGTAATTCATACTTTTAATGATATTGGTAGAATTAGATCATTGTTATTTTCCGAAACCCTTAATCCAGATGGACATATATAGGTGTGCAAGTTTGATTTATTACTAACTGTTGTTTATATAAATCTCCAACACCTACCCTCAACTGCTTTTTAGTGTGTCAATTTATTTTTCATAATATTTTTTTCTCTTCAATCCATTTTCCTGTGCAGCCCAGAAAAAATTATGATACCCATGCAGAGAACCTGTTAGGGATGACGATAGTGATTGAATAGTTTGTGATATTTTTTTCAAATGATAGCATTTTGAATGTACAAACCTTAAAAAGTATGAATATGATATTTGGCATCAGAACCAGATGAAAAACCTTGGTGCCATGATATCTGTTTAATTGTTAACTTACCATTTTAAACAATAAATGATATGGATCTGATGGATTCTTTGCAGAATGAAAAATACAAGTCTTGGTGAGATTTTAGAATCAGATTACTTGAATAACCCTTTTAATAATATGAATGTTGGAAAGGATGGTGCTGATACTGTTTTTGACATCAATGCTTCTAATCATTACATTTACTCTCATGAAATTGAGTTTAAGCCTTAAGGATAGTAATAAAATGAATGGATCCATGTCCCTCTGTATAAATATTAGCTCACTGTCTTTCTTTAAAAATTTTACAAAACTCAAAGCATTAGTTGATTGTCTTCCATGCAAACCTCATGTTATTGCTGTGGATGAGATCTGGATAACAAGCTCATCAGTTGATTTCAACTCTCCTCAAGAATACAAATTTATGTCAAATGATAGATCGATCCAATTTTGTTGGTGTGGAGGTGTAGGTTTATATGTCAGGAACGATATCAGTTACAGCCCTAGAAGTGATGATTGATCTTTAAATTAATATTTGTAGGCATTGCTCTTGATGGCAAAACAATTACATGTGGTATTACATATAGATCCCCTTTTAAGGACAATGCTAGCAATATTCTGTTCAAAGAAAAAATAACTTTGTTTCTGTCCAATCTGAGCAGTTGAAATTGTAATTATATCACGGGTGACCTGAATTACAATTTATTGGATCAGTCCTATGACAATGTCAGTTCGTTCATTGACATCATAAATTCATTTTCATATTACTCTTTAAATAACTATCCTACCAGAATAACTGCAACTTCTGCTATTGGCATTGATCATATTTAGGACAAATGTACTTGAGAAACCAATTAACAGTGCAATCTTGGTAGAATCGGACTATCGGTCGGACTACCTCCCAATAGTGCAATGTTCTCTATTGGAAAAACAAAGCTCTAATCAACTTTAAAATTTGCTTAGAAGGTTCACTGAAAAAAAAATGGAATCATTTCTGAATAGGTCGAATAATATAGATATAGCTGATTACATGGGCTTTCAGGATGCCAATGATTGCTCTAAACAATTTTTTCATGATTTTTTCGGTATATATAAAATTTCCTTTCCAGTTTTTTAAAAAAGAATGCTAATAAGTCATGGTACGATGGCTTAAAAAGATCAAGCTAAATTTATACAAAAAATTATTCAGCAGCTTAAACCCCGTCTCAAGGTTGCAGGTACAACAAATGTAGGAATCAATATGAACGCCTTGTATGTTGCAAAAAAATATTGTATATCCGAATTCGATTGCCATAAAGGGAACATAGAGGCTGTTTGGAAAACGGTTTATTGATCGAATGCTTGGCAAATCATGTCCAATCTCAATATATCTTAGATCCGCTTCTTCTGTAGAAGTGAAATATAATATCAGCGATATGAGGCCAACATCGAACTTTGGAGATGAGGGTATTTCTTCTGATATTCTCCAACACCTTCCGCAGCATATTTTAGATATTTTGGTTCATATTGTCAATCTATCTTCAACATCTGGCGTATATTGAACAAGTTTAAAATTGCAAAGGTTCTTCCTATTTATAAAAAATTAAGCACATCCGACCTTGGTAATTTCAGGGCAATCTCTCTCCTCCCATCCTTTTCGGAAATTCTCGAGAAAAATATGTACTGCAGGATGATAAATTTCTTGACCAAAAAGAAATCATTCATCCCCGGCAATTTAGCTTCCGTAAAATATAGTCAACTGCCTTAGAAGCTAAGTATCTTGTTGATAAAATAACGAAATGCCTTGGAAGCAGTCAAATGACATTGGAATTTTTTTTTATGGTCATTTCTAAAGCATTTGATACCATGAATCAAAAATTCTTCTTGAGAAACTTGCGCAGTATGGAATAAGAGGCCTCCCAAACACTTGGATTCAAAGCTATCTGACCAATAGAAAACAAATTGTCCAAGTCAAAGAAGCAACGAAGAACACCCCATGTTTCTTGAAGCACGGGGTCTCTCGGGGATCTGTACTAAGCCGTTATTTTCTTAATCTATACTATCTATTTACCCATTATGTTTGCTGATGACAGTAATCTGTCGTCAACTGGCAAAGAATTAATTGAATTAATGTCATTGGTTAATAAAACTTGGCAAGTATTGATGGGTGGTTTTTATCAAACAAATTTACCCTGAATATAAACAGACACTTATCATGATATTTCATCACCATAAAGGGGTTAGAATTGAATGTGGTGGAAAGTTGGTAATAAGTGAGCAGGAGGTTCTGAGGGTTCATGAAACTAAATCTCTCGTTATAATTTTGGCTGAAAGCCTGAGCTGGATATTTCAGATGTTGACAAAAGTGCAAAAGAAATGTAGCATTATTTTCCCGTATCAAACACTGCACCAACAGAAAATCTTTAGTAAGTATGTTCCAAGCATTGATATTGAGTCACACACGGCTTTGCGGTCAGTCAGGTAGAAGGAGAAATTCCTCAAATTTGACCCAACCGTTCATAAGAAAAAAAAATCGTTAGCCGACAGTCATTACGTTACATGGGTCCAGAATCTGGAACGACTTGACTGGCAACCTTAGGGAGGCCAGAAGCAATTCTCAATTTCAGAAATTGCTACGAGATTATTATTTGTCCAACTATTAGATGACCACACAGTTAGGGAGAGGAGATATGGGGTAATCATTGAGAAGTGTCAATTTTTGTTACTTCGCACTGTTGTGTCTTAATAGTTTACATCAAAACCTGAATGAAAAAAAAGATATTTTCGGGATGGGAGTGGAGCATTTTGGCTGGGACACGAATGGGATATGTTTGATTTGTCGACAGCTGCTCCGATCACTCTTGAGTGTGAATTGCGATGGATACCTTGCATTGAGCAAAATCGTGACTCCTGAATGCATGATATCACCCCTTAGGATCTCAGCCGAGCATTAGCTGTTCACCCATTTTAACGTTTGATGTAGTTGAAATGCAATCATCAGAAGTCCGAAAGCAAATCTGAGAACAACATCCCGCACTTAATCCCTAAGAGATTTCAGCATCATTGAGTCTGCAAGAATGCATGCATGTCAAAGATCCGGGAAAACATGCAGAAAAATATTGAGATTCAACTCCCAGCCATTATTTCTCGATGCATGACACAACAGTCCCATATCTCTGGCGGTTCATTGGAATACACCCAGTTAGCTCAAGTATGAAGGAAGGATGGAAACTCAAACTCTTGCTATTAAGAAATCAAGGATGAAATAATTGATGTCTATAAAAACTTTCCAGCAACGCCAGTCTCAACAATATGATAATATTCTGTCTGGCCAAACAAAAATTAATAAAGATATGACACTCCAACGCAAAAAATCCAGGAACTCGAGGAACTCCAAATAATACCTAAGACATCAAGCTTCTGGTTGACATCTCCGAGCTTGCAAAGGTTCATATCCGACCTCAGGGTATCCTTCAGTCACATATTTCCAACACGTAACACTGAAAGCTATTCTCCAATTATAGCTTGTTTCACCAATCGAAAATTTCGCCACGGGATTTTTCAGAACCGCAACCTCATCAAATCAGCTTCCAACACTTTCAGTATATCAGATATCACAAAGATCTTTATATCTGAAAATTAAACAGACAAAAATAAAGATCTATTTTTTCAAGCAAAGGCACTCAAAAAGATGTGCTTACGCATGCCTTGGAAAAAGATGATCTTGATAAGATCAAATAGGTCAGTCAGTTATAAGTCAATGCACTAAAATTGACCATTAATAAGTAATGATGGCTTTTGAAAATTTCATTTACTCATCATGCCCTTCCTCCTTCTTTGATTGCATTTTTATGTTGCGCAGTATCTATACCAAACTGCAAAATTTCACTCATACATCACTAGATTTATCACCGTTCCGCCAAATTTTAAACCTAAATCATATTTATTTTTGCCAACCTGTCTGAACTCCATACTTCCACTTCAAGATCTTTTTCACTGGGAGAATCTTCCTCATGGGAATCAATAACTATGTCCCAGAGCAGTATTGAACTTGATTGCTCACATATGGAAACTCTTGATCTATATGAGGAATCAACCAAATTCAAAGCATATGACCTCGTAATAATTCATTTCAATACAACGTCCATATAAAAAAATATCAATAATCCGACCAACTTTCTTACCAATTTCAAACACGCTCCTAATTTTATTGCCTTAAGTGAAGCGAAGCCAAGTGCCAACCCTATATATAACATCAACATCAGTGGGTTTGAATTCATTCATAATCCATCCCACTAATGCAGGTGGCGTAGGCTTATTTATGAAATCAGATATCGCATTCGATATTACGCTCTCTTTTTATCTCAATTTCCTCCCTGATTGGGAAAACTATGGATTGAGATAAACCATCCAAAGGGTTTCAATAGGTCTATTATCATTTGTATCATATACAAACATCCACGATCAGACATATATCACTCATAATCATAGGTGACCACAGATACTTTAGTCAAACGTTATAATGACACGCTTTCGTCTCATTTCGCAATACCTACTATAACAAGACCAACCATAATAGGTAATACCTTTAATACACTGACTCATTGACCACATTTATACAAACACAACTGATAAACATTCTTCTTTTCACATTATTATTGAAAGACATATCCGATCACTTTCCAATCATGTATAGGTAGTCCGATGCTAATATCTCTACCTCCACTTTAACCACTCGTATGGAACGCAACATGTCCAATTTTCACGAAGAACCTTTCGACGCTATGCATAGCCTCTCCTTTATGAATGTTGTACTAAACAAAAACAATTTTGACTCGATGTTTTATTCTCCTGTATTTTCTCTCAAAACTCTCTTGGAAAAGCATACATCGTTAAAACCGTATTCTCGCAAATAAAAAAGCTCTTCACTAAACTATAGATCGCCAAAGGTATTATCATTTCAACTAAGCATGAGTCATCTATGCACAAAAAACTTTAAATTAAAATGGCACTAAGAGAGATCACTACAAAAAGTACTCTAATGTACTCACACAAGTTATTTGGGCTTTCCATGAACACAATCAAGTCACAATAAATAAACTGTAACAAACAAAAATAATGGAAAAGCCGAGAAAACGAGTAAAATCTATAACAAGATTAAAAAATATGGGCAAGTTTACCCATTTTTACCCTACCCTGTTTACCCAAGTTTACCCTAACACACAGCGGAACAAAACTTTTTAAAAAATAAAATGATTCACGAACACGCGAGTATACGTCAAGTGTTCGGGCGTTACATATTAACATATCAGCGTTACAAACTTTTTGTGCCCATAAAATTGAATGCTGAATGTGAAACACGGTTTCAGACTCGGGCCTTTTGTAATTGAAAATAACTTTCGTGCAAAGCTTGAATTAACATACAAGTGTAACTGCGTAAGAACAAATGTAAGATCAAAGACGATGTTGCTATAGTGCAGTCACCATACTACCGTCGACCTCTTCCTGATTTTGAACCCTACAATTGTGTTAAAAAAGGAAATAAAGCTGAGCGAAAGTATTATTTCAATGAACTTCAATGTAATAGAGGAGATACAAAACGCACATGAGGAAACCATTAAAAGCATTGTTAATACCAAATCGGTAGCAAGGCCAAGCAAAGCCGAATTAACACTTGGTGATGAAACACGAATAAAAAACCCCACTGAAATCGCTTATGCTCTCAAAAATTTTTTCACTGAAGTTGGTCAAAGGTAGGCAAACCAAGTCCCTACATTAAATAGTAACTTTGTTGACTTTCTCAATCCACCTGTAAGGGAATCCAAATACCTTCTAGCGACAAACAGATCTATAATATTCAATCTCATTCAGGCACTGAAAAATGGTAAAGCCGTTGGACCTGATGGCATATCTTAATACTTTCGGAAATTAATCGATGAAATCATTTCTCTAATCTTGAGCCATTTTTTCAATAACTCGAACATAATAGAAACATGAAAAAACTTCAACATTACGTAAACACTCCTGCTCTACGCACGGTGTACTTTTCCTTATTTCAGTCTTACATTCAAGCGCAATTGTGGCTTGGGGTTCCGCTTCCCAAAGCATATTGCGTAGAATTGAAATGCTACATAATAGTGCTGTTAGAATTCTCTATAGGAAAACAGCTCATATAAATACTAATAGGATTTTTAACACAATCAGCGTACTCAGATTATCAGACATCCGCAAATTGGAGATCTTAAAACTAATGCACCAATTCCACAATCGCTGCTTGCCTTCTGCATTTGATTATTACTTTACAAAGCAATATTCATTCACAAAACACTATATCGGCATCCTCATCCTCTCTATTAGTACCACGATAATCGTATTAAAAAACTTCACACTCCTTCGAATATCAAAGAGTCATCATGTGGAACAGTAACCTGTGCATGGACCAGGTTGGTGGTGGAAGACGTAAGTAGCGCTTACATGAACCCCCGTGAACCGGCGAGGCGTCCAGCAGACCTTTCGCATATAATCATCATTCCTCACGGAACTCTAACCTGCGTCACGGCGATCAAAGATGCGTAGCTCGGAGCGTATTCCCAACGCTTTACCGAATGAGCTGACCGGGCACTCCCAGTGATGAATGGTGTATCATATCTATACAAGAAGTATTAGATTTAAAGGCTATATAGGCCTAGTCTATATTATGGAAGTTTATCATCTGGCTATGCATCCTCAATCCAAACTTGTATTACAATTGATGTAATTTGCAACAAAAAGTGATAAGATATTGTATCACCTATATGTATAATTTAGTAGACTAATGCCCCTTTTCACTTATTTTCTGAATGCCTTTACAATGTTGACTAGCAATACTTGGATGAGATAATGATTTGACTTTATCTCCATGCCAGTTTTTCAGTTCATCTTGTATTTATTTTTTCTACTTCGTTTCACATTTTATAGTAGATAAAGGTACGGTACCTTATCCGCATATATAATTACAAAGTGATTTTGTCACGTGATTACCAATACACCGAATCAGATAAGGATTCACCCTATCTGCATGATAGTTTTCTACTAGTTCATTAACTTATTTTGCCTCACCTTTTTTGTATAGTTTTGTCATATATATATTTCCGACTCCACTTGACATTTTTAGAAGACTGGGTAGGGTTACCATACCTTATCCGCACGTTCAATTGTACAGTATGATTTACTGTGTATAGGCCTATCGCAGTGTACCGGTACGGTATCGTAAATTATAGGGACTGTACGGGACCATCAGCATTTCCATCTGGTCTTTTAGATCCGTATCAAAATCTCCCAAGCTTCCATTGTTCTGATTTTCATTCAGGAGTATGCATTTTATCCTCCTAATCATCCTTCGTCAATTTTCATACGTTCTCACAAAGCGATCGCCAATGAAACGCTAAACTCCCAACAAACCAAAACACGAAGGATCTTTTCTTTGGGTTTCTATTTCGATAGTTGTGAGTCACTCACACTGCAGTATGAACAATAGCACTTCCCCCTCATTATTGGCTGTATATAAGCTGCCATGATACCATTAGCTATAAAGGTAAATTTGAACATTCTATCTCGTTTTGTTTTGGAACTAAACTCATTTAAAAATACTAAATCTGTTTGTGCGATGAGCGTATGATGAATATTATGTTATCAAAACTAATTCTGCAGTAAAAGCCTAATAATCTAATACGTTACATGCCTCAACTCTTTGATAAGAATATATTTTAGTCACTTTTTGGAATTTTTGGACATTTCCAGCATTTTAACCTGACAATTCCAGAAAATTCGTTAAATGCTAAAAATACCTATTTCATGTTATTTGAACCAAGTACTTTCAAACTAGCCTATGATGGATATTATATGAGAGGTAACCCCGTTTACGTCCTCTCCTATTTCACGCAACTAGGGATGTCTGGTTAGCCGAGTTAATAGGATTGAATTGCAAAATAACGTATTCTCATCCACAGAATCATAAATAGCATTGCCTCCCGGACTAGGCCGAGATTCTAGATAATATCCGGGATTATGGATCTGGACTTAACGTCTCTTCATAGTTTGTCTTGAGCTGCCAAAAACAACACATAAACCAGGCTACCTAACAATACACACACACAAATTTGGTACTGGGGAGTTGTATTTTCTAAACAATGAGGCATAAGGCAAGTGTAAAATGTGTATAACATACCTTTACTCTCCCCTTTCGATCCAGCCAAATCCATAAACGTGTAGAGAAGATCATGAGAACGCACCCAAAACACGACGGGAGGGATGATTTATAATGTCTTTACTGACGTAAAAGCGCCGAGTTTTCGAAAGGCGGGGCAATTGTGGTTGGTACAACCAAGCGGGAACAGCGCAAATACTCGCGATTGGATGAGAGCTTGTTTTCCCGTCATGCGTGGATAGTCGTTGGTAACATTAAAATAAACGACGATCCGCGATGGTATACTGTGTATGGCGGTTTCCCGGCATGTTCGTGCCCGGTATGTGACGAAGAATGATTGGACAGTTATTTGGCCTGTAACCCTCTGTGTAATATTTAAACCTCACATGTAAAGGGATGCGAGGACAGGCCAATTCTATATGGATTAGATGCAAATGTAAAATTGTATTGCGAAGTTCAAATATACGCAGTGACGCTAGCTGGCTGGCGTTGTAGGGTCAAAGTTGGCTAAATATATGGAAAAGCTATGGTGTGCGAAAGGCGTACGAAAAATTGTAAAATATCTAGTAAAAGGATGAAACGAGATAATGCAAGGCCGTTTATATAGTTCATATGAATGAACAATGTTAACTTCCTTAGACCGACAAAAATGGACTGGCATTTAAGGATGACTGATAAAATAATTGTGCAAAATATTGCATTAAATATTTTTTTTCAAACTCGGAACTACTTAGGATCGCCACAGCTTTCAGAAACACTTTTTCGATGTCGAATTACAGAGTAACAGTTAACGTTAGTTGTTATGATCTGCGGAGTTCACTCAATCATTGGATTTTATTTCAAAAATGCCAAGCTCTGCCATCAATCAATGAAATAAAAATTCATCTCTATCAATTTCATTAATTGTATTATATATATAACGTTATATAAAATATAGACTACAGATAAGACTGAGGGCACTCATATGGATGTGTTATCCTTATCATACCCAGATGCTTGTTCTACTGTCGGTTTAGCTGCAAGATTGGGGAAAACCGAAGCTTTACAAGAGCTGTTGGATAAAAATACAGATTATACCGTGAAAGATAATAAAGGATGGTATCCCATGCATGATGCTGCATTTTATGGACACTTGGAATGCGTAAAATTACTTTTGAAAACAGCAAAAAGAGATTGCGAATCTATGTTTGAAATCTTAGAATATGTGTTTCCTCCATCTTTCGATGGTTCAACACCGTTATCTCTTGCTGCAAGTGAGGGTCATTCTGACATAGTAAAATTACTGATAAACTTTTATATTGAAACTCAAGTGGGAGTAACTGAGATGGGCTTCCCATTACACCAGTCTTGTATAAATGGCCATATTGAATGTATCAGGATTTTAACAGACAAGCTTCCCAACTGTGTCAATCTACCTGGTCAAGAAGGGCAATATCCGCTACATATAACTGTTGAGAAAGAAAACATGAAAGCAACAAAAGTTCTGATTCAAAAAGGAGCACTTGTAAATGTTAAAGATTCCATTGACCTGAAGACTCCACTGCATATTGCAGCTTCACTTGAAAATGAAGAAATGGTAAAGATTTTATTGGAACAAGATTGTGATGTTAATGCAACTGATATTGCTAGTTGTACACCACTATATTTAGCGGCACAAAATGGCAATGATAACATCATTGATATTTTGCTTTTCAAGGGTGCTAAACCATCAAAATTTATGCTTGTTGAAGACCTCAATTTGAAAAGTTATCCTTTGTCTGTTGCTGCTGAAAAGGGACATCTTTCAACAGTAAAAATACTTGCTGATATAACTCCAATAGAACACTGTCTCTCTGCAGTCATATTGGCTGCTCTAAATAAGCATAATGAGTGTTTACTTTACTTGTTTGACAAAGGATTTTCCACTTTTCAGACTAGTTCTACAATCGCTGGTAAAACTGTATGGGACCTCTTGCTAGGAGAAAACAGGACATGTGAAGATTATTCAAAAACAATTGAAATACTTCTCAACAATGACACATCCATTTCCAGTCTTGCAAAAACGGAAAACAATTCTTATTTTAAATTTTTTCTTTTACCTATGAGATTTAATGATGTTAACATTGCAATACTGAAAACGTTTTTGAATGCTGGCTTACTCGAATTGCGATACGACTGCTCTAACTTTCCTAACTTGAAGCATCTCATCAGTGGACACAAAATGCTACAAGGACGTTTAGCACTGAATAGTGAATATGCACATTTTATTAGGAAATTAGCAAAAATTTCACTCTGCTTACAATATTTTCCTTTCTTGGCAGTCTCACACGAGGGCACTGTGGTTGCTACATCAGTAGAAAATCTACAAAATGGGGAATTGATTCAAACGGTTCCTTCTTTATTGGCACTTAGCAGATGGATAGTTCGGTGTTGTATAATTAAGAGTAAATGTTCAATTTCTTTAAAGTATGTTTCACCTATAGATATTCCACAACAACTAAAAGAATTCTTATTGTATTGCTAATACCAACCAATACATATTTTTCTTATGTACATCTCTATAACTCTGTCGGTATTCATACGAAGAACAAAAAAATCTTAAATGTTGTACATCTGGTTCATATCCACATCACAACATAGTTACAAATAGAATCCTGTGGTATATTGGCAAAAGGTTAAATTTGAAACAAGTTGTTAAGAATGTCTGGGCTTTCTCTAGATCTATTACAATTTTGGCCCCTCACACCAATTTGGGTAAATCACCTTGTGTTTTTTCCATTCTTGCCTTGTTTACCGATACTACCAAAGTTATTGCACCCTGATCGGTTCGATGCAAGAAGGGTTGTGTCGTTTCCATTCTGGCCTAGTGCACCAGTACTACCCAAATTATTGCACCTGGATCGATTCGTGGTAAGGTTTCAATGGGCTGGACTTACTGGGACTCAAACTAGAAAACTCCTACGCGATGTCATTATGTTAAACTCTATTTGAGAGACTGCAGATAAATACCTTTGCCCACCTTCCCGGAACAGGGTTTATTCGGATCTTAAAATGTGCAAATTGTTGAAAAATTTATATTTAAAAATAAAGTTTGTCTTTCAGTTCACAGTGGCAGCAGTTGTTGAGTTGGAATATCCAAGATTATATCTTCATCAGGTGCACATCTAAAATTAGGGTTTCAGTCCTCAACCAACTTTATAAACTGAATATATTCAGTAGTTACTGGGACTTGTATTTATCTGTGGCATATGGTTAGGGGCAAATGAGATCCAAACCAATAAAATGATCCTTTTCCAAGCAATCACACGTATATATTTTTTAAACTTTCGTTAGGTATTAGCCCAACTTTTTCAGGAACTGTTTAAAAGTTAATATCCTTAATACATGTCAGGTGGACTATGACCTAACAAAATTCTTAGGCAAAATGGATCTGAGGCCACAAGGATTCTGTGTGACACCTTAGAATAATGCAGCTTGTATGACAGCTTTTTATCAGAAATGACATTTTCCTGAATCTCACATCACAGATATGATTTTACCAAAATGAACTTCTTTGATAATGCTAGTAAACAGACCTACCTTTTTTCTGGTAAAAATGCTTCTGGGAACACAAATGGACGAACATATGATTGTGGAGCTTGTTTTAACTCATTTATATCCCTCTTCAATGTGCTGATATTACTTTTGCATTCTTGAATTCCCTTAAGGTACAAATTAAATATTGTTGTTATAGATAAATCCTGTTTACAGAACAGGATTCTCGTATTGTCAAGAAAAGCAGTTTACCCTCCTCTGCTCCTCAACTTCATGTTCCAAAATTGTGTTGTGCCATGCCATATGTTGCAGTCCCGCTGGTACCATTTTTGTGAAAGCGTCTTCTGCGGCACTTTCCATTATATCTCTTATTCTTGTTTCTCTACTGTTGCGCAATTTTGTACTTTCTCCTTCAGTAATTCTTTCCAACTCGTGCAGTTCGCTCTGCAGATAGTAAGTGTTACATTGTGGTATTGTATTAATCTGGCAGGACACATGGAGACTCTACCATGAACACATGATCACTCAGTTGTTCATAAAACACAACATAATGTATTGGAAACAACAGCTTTCAATGAGAATTAAGAACAAGCGGTTTACTTCCTAAGCTCCTAGACTCCAATGAATTTATAAGCACTTTGCGCTGTAGCTCATGGTCTGTAAATTATGATGTCATGGAGATACGTCTATGAATTCACGCGAAGAAACTATTATGAATGTAATAATGTCATAACGATACAGTAAGTTGAAAGATTCATTAATGAAAGTTTTCCCAAATAGTTTCAAACAAATTTCTAGGAATATTCCAAAAAATGAGAATGAGTCTTGACTTGTTCAATTAGTGTGTTATGATACATCAAGAAATCTTTATATTGTGTTCTGTAGCGGTTTTTCTTCTGTTTATCAGAAATGCTATTGCTCACGGAGTGATTTTTCTACACTGAAAACTCTTGAAAATTACCTTTTGTTCAGTATCAAGGTTTGCTACGCTTTTCCTTAATTTTGATATTTGCATGGATTTTACTGGATATTCTTTGTCCTTGTATGTTCTCAACACCTATAAAATATGAAAAAGAAGCCTGACAAGCAACCTAATTTCCAACCTGCCCATTTGAAATGAATTACTCAAACCGATTAGATTTAAAATAGAATTTGTTATCTAATAAGCAAATCCCTGAAAAAAGAAAGATATAAAACAATTGCTACTACCCCAAAATAATCGAATAACCGTATTCTTTTGTATGAACACGTTTTAAGACTAGTTGTTGACGACAACTTCCGAAGAAAATGTTGATTCAAATGAGGTTATATGATTTTGGTTGATATTTTTTTTTATAGAAGTTCGCTTCAGGCAAAACAGCAGCACCTATAAGGAACCGACTAAAGTGCTTTCCAGAGAGGAATAAACCACTGTTTAAAGTGCAGTCAGTTATATCTGCCACAGGCATGGATAAAATATGTTAGGGCAATTATAAAGCTCTCAGGATAATTTGTTACATAGTCTATGGCAGTGTTAACTAAACTCTAAAATGCAGATTTTATGCGGTCTGTCGTGAACTGTAATCTACGTGCAAACAGTAGTCGGATCTATATTATTACTTATATAATGTATATTCTCATTTTGTCCTCTGCAATAAATTATCAGGGTGTAGTGGTCACTCACTGGCTACAATTAATAATCAGATATTGTCATTACCTGTAGATCTTGTTGAAGGTCTTTAAGTTGAGAATCAAGATTCTTGACCTCTCTTTCCAAATCTTTGACAAAACAAAAAAAAGTGTTTGTCTTTAGCTATCCGATGGTAATCTAGTAAATTTAAAACTACAGTACAAAGAACTTTCAAGAAGTTCAGCTCTGCAAGACACCAAACCATTCAGAATTGTTGCACCACAAAGTGCAATGCTGTTATGAATAGATCCAATAATTTAAAATGAAGTAAACAAAGAAGAGGTGGAACATTCAGATCT
Organism: Styela plicata; assembly: GCA_963675895.2. Taxonomy (NCBI): domain Eukaryota; kingdom Metazoa; phylum Chordata; class Ascidiacea; order Stolidobranchia; family Styelidae; genus Styela; species Styela plicata. The sequence continues at coordinate 2,076,483 of OZ023142.1, forward strand.
AGACATTGGAGCAAAGTTTTAAACATGATTTTCAAAAATATTAGGCAAACATTTTACTAAGCAGTCTGAAAATAAAAATTTGAGAAGGTGATGATGACAAGCACATGAGCTACTGATTTTGACAGACTCCAGTGGTAACAATTAAAAAGTAAATGTCCGAAGCATTAATTTTATTTAAATAGATTCCAATTGTACACTTACAAGATCTTTCATCAAACAGTTGTTGCGCAGTGATTTCGAGATTCTGCTGTGCTAGCATTTCATCATCGATATGAGCTCTTCGTAATGCTTTTGATGCTCCACTGTATTTCTCATATTTTTCTAGTAATTGGGTAACAGTTTTATGGGCGTTGGTGGAAACTCTGTCAATTTGTGCTTGTAATGATTGGTTCTGTTTTGTCAGCAAGTCACATAGATCTCTGTAAAGATGATGAAGAATATAAAAAAAAATTAAAATTATGACTGGAAGGCGATTATTCTCACTAAATGAAAACAAGTTATTTTTTAAACTGTGATATGGAACTTGCTTGTGTGCTTTCACTATTGATACAATCAGTAACATCTCAAAAAATATTTTCCTATGGCGTCTAACGAAAATTTGAAGTCTTCAAATATCAGTCTTAATTTCTCGTTACATGGTTGTTTGATGAAGTATGCAGCAGTTCACAAATGGAGAGATGATCACTTTGCATTAGGTTCCTAGATTGAGCTTTAGGTCATATGCTGTATATTATAGTAGTACCTGTATTGTTGAACGGACTTCTGCTTTGTTGCAATCTGTATTTTTTAAAAATTGCAATTCTCTCTTTGCTTTCAATCTCAGCTGTGTGGTCTATAGGGGGTAGTTTCTTATTCCATGGATGCAGACACAAAGATGAACAACTTGTACCACTTACACCTAAATAATATAAATATTTAACTGTAAGTTGGTCGGAAAAAAATGTGTTTACTGATAACACAGTTTTATCATGTTTTGCACAACCCTGGCAAATGAGTTTGTGTGAAACATGAAATGGTTAAAGTATAACTACGATAATTTGCAACATTGGAAGTAGAATTATTTCAGAAATCTGACATGAAATAGGCACTATAGTCATTTTTCAATTAAATATGGTGGTCCCGGTTCATACATGAGCCTTCGCTCACATTCGCAATGGGTTGACAGTCAATTTCCCTGCAACAATGACGGTTTGCAGAAAGTAGAAAAGTGTTCTACATGAAATGCCAGAGTGCCGATTGCCAGAGTAAAATTAAAAATAATATTTTTTCTGCTTTAGTCAACGCAAATTTTGTGGAATATACTGTACAGCATTTTGTAAATTTTTTTGAAATTTCATGGATGCATTGCTTGCTGCATGATATTCTCTCAATGGTCACAATGTGCGGGTCACATAATTGAGGCCCCTGATCTGAAACTCGACCTGCAAAACTGAGTAAATATGGACTGTGACATGCCTAAAACTAGCAGAATTCTTTTATTTTCTCAGTCTAGCCTGTAAATCTTACCAGTAGAGGTAGTGATGGAATCTGGCCGATTCAAACTGTCAAATCTACTTCTATATGTTGCTAATGTTGCATCATGTATTTGCACAATTGATCCTGTTATACTAATTGCTTTTATAAGACTATGCAATGACATGTTTTTCGAACTTCTCTTATCTCATCATGACTTCAACTTTGTTTTAAAACATTCTGCTGCAGAAAAAACAATTTTTAACTTACAGAATCTTGATATTTAGTTGACTAAAATGGTAAAGATAATAATAGAATATTGAAATTGGAGTTGAGTAGTTTGTTGAAAAATACTTTCGGTGCAAAAAAAGAGGGAAGCCTAATATTACTTAACAAATACTGGTGACTTACATTCTTGCTACTACCTACAGTCAAACATGACCGATCTACATGCTACACTTGTCCTAAAATACCTACCAGTGCATGGCAACTTTTTTAGGACTCATCTGAAAATGTTAGATTAAGTATTTTCGGATTATTTTGAAGTACAAAAAATTAAATAAAAATTACTTATTACCAGTTAAAGGTCTGGAGAGGGGAGTTTTTTTCTGCCGTTGAGGCTTGGTTGCAGGTCTTTGTTGGGGAAGCACTGGTGGTGGTTGTGGTAACGGAACTCTTTGCCACTGTGAGTAATCCTAAAATATCACATTGCAATAATAAATCAATTAGTAAACTTATATAGCCTACAGCAGAAAAATTATTGCTTTGACAGTATTAATATATATAGCAAAAATTTTTAAAGAAACATATCTAGGCTACATTGATTTTGGCACAAGAGCAATTTTCAAAGATAGGATTTCATTTTTATCCTGCGGGAGAGAAAGGCCGAGAATATGGCTTAATAAAATGGCAAACCATCATGAGGCATACAGCAGATCTCTCGCATATAATCATCCCTCACAGGATTCCAACCTAGGATGCTGGAGATGAGTAGCTCAAACCATATTCCTAATGATTTACTGACTGTGCTAACCGGGCGAATAACAAAATAGGTAGGGAGATCAATTTCGATTAGCCTGGAGAATACTAGAATGCTAGAATTACCACATCATTAACGAACTAAATATGACAGAATTGGGCCTTAAAAGTAAGGTTTGATAAGAATTGCATATTTATACAAAACTTCAATCAGATTTTGCTGGTACACTTAGCAGAGAGGTAGAATTGTCAGCGATACGCCTCATTTGAGTCGTGAAGGGGTTTTGCTCGATGCTCCTCGTTTTGCATGCTACGATGGATACTGCAACACGCAATAATGTTTGACCAAAAAAAAGGAAAACTCTAGTTGGATAAACAGATAACTGATGTAATATTGAAATGTCAAACTGTGAAAGTAAATTCACTATGTTTTGCAATAGGAAGTACCAACATCATCCAGCAATATTTTTGTCCAGTATTTGCAGTAATTCGACTGGTTAGACCGGAGTTTTGAACTTGATATAATTGTATTGGACATGGATAGTGAGTGGTACTGCAAACAAATAAGAAATATTCCAGTTCTGCGGTATGTGGTGTAATGCCCGATCCTTGTGAATTATGATCATATTTTGTCAGGTTCTCATTAATTGATGTGAAACGCCCAGGTCGAGTCGACTGTGTTATTGATTTTTATGCTTTGTTTAAATTCAGTGGTCCTATGCCAAAGTTTTTTAGTTTGTTTTTCAATGTAAATAGTGATGAAAGGGCCCACCAATTGGTGTGATTTATTTTTGTTTTCCCACGAAATTTGTTGATATTAATTAGGTATGTTGATGTCCGAGCATTCATAACTCACGTTATTATTTGTGTGATAAAATGCCAGGTTTGATCGTATCATTGTGTGTTTTAGGGTAAGTTAGCGCAAAACAGTTTATTTAAGGTTTTGCTCTCTTTTCCGTTTTCCTCATTGTGTGTTTTCCATTTATTTGTGTTATCGAGGAAACGAAATAAACTACTACTACCAGTTCAGAGTCACTCAACTTTAACAATCTAATTCTTCTAGATTTGAATCTTGCGGGAGGCAGTTTAAGTAAGCAAGAACGGGATACTCTCTTTGAATCCATCTTTACGACTTACTCTCTGGCACGTTTTTCCGGTTTTGTATGTTTTGTTCAAGAGGGTGCCCGGTTAGCTCAATCGGTGCACATCTCGCTGGTGCACGGTGCTTCACGTATGCACTGCTTACCACCTCCTCCACCAATCTGGTCTATGCATAGGGAAAATGAAAAATATCAGCCAAAAATGCTTCAACCCAATTTTGTACCTGGTATATGGCGGTTGTTTCCCTATGATCAGGCTATATTCTCGGCCTTGTTCTCCGGCAGGATAAAAAACGAAATCCTATAATTTTATCATGATGACTCTGTAATGCGATATCTCTAACGTTATTTGTTTCACAGAGGTATGAAATAAAGTATGTCTATATATATGCGAGAGCATCGCTCGACTCGTCGCGTACGGCAATTGCAGGAAAAACAACAGGAAATAAATTCCTTAGCTAAACTTCACAACCAGACTACTCTGTACCGCTGACCGATACCGTACAGCGTATCGGTACCGTAGGGATGTTTTAAATCAGTCAACTTACTTTAAATTCTACAGAAAGTTTCCCTTCCAAAGCTTTTATAATTTCGGCTTGGATCTCTTCTGGTGTCTTGATGAATCGGCTGACGGCTGCACGGCCCCAGTTGGAAGACAGCTGCTCGGAAACAGGTACAACGTTAGGCATTTTGTTTTGCTTTGATACAGAATATTATGTTGTTCCTTATGTGCAGTCATGCGCGAATATTTCTATGGCAATAAACCAGAAACGAACTTTGACCCCTATCACGACGTCTGTAAGACGAATACGGTATAAATTGTTACAATCTATAGTGAAACGTGAGCAGATAGTCCAGGATCCATCTGGCTAAAATGGACAGAAATCAACATTTCGAGGTGAATTCGAAGAAAGGTGATATAAATTTAGTTTAATGATCAAAATTTCATAAATCGAATGATTCCGTCCAAAATTTCACTTACCAACATACATTGAGGAGTGACAAAATGAGCATGAGTTTTAATACCTTATTTCGATCTTTTTCTAAAATTTGTTGCTCTGAATTAGTTTGCGCATGTATATACGTACACGACGTAATCAAATACCTTTTTTTATTAGTTTTATGATGATTAAAATATAAATTATCACCCGAAATTCGCCAGGAAATAATTGAACAGCGCTACCATGGAAAATTTACTAGTTTTCCCCCCTGTGGGTTTTACCGATTTCGGATGCAAAGATGTTTTGTAATTTGCCCAAATATATAGCCCGTAGCATTTTGCAAAATAATAAATCAAATATATGAAGCACTTCATATTTTTCAAAAACTTTAAAAACTCCTCTCAAAATAAGGAAAAATCGAGTTTGCTAGATTACAACGATTTTTATTTGCTTCAGTACGACCTGATAACAACACTGCAAAAATTTTAACGAAGTTTGAAACAACGTTTTTTCGAACACTATTAAAATTATGATAAAGAAATTTTTGTTCACTATATGACGACATCAATGGCGTCACAATATAGGGCACATACACAATATACGTTAATAGCAAGGTTATTTTTCCCATTTTTTATAGAACAACACATCATCTAGAACACGATTGTAGGAGACTTTTCAAATAGGTTTACTGAAACCATTATTGAGCAACACGCTACATAAGTACATACATATATATAAGGCTGGGCAATTTGATTTGAAGCACAGATTATTCGAATCATTCGTGAATCGGTCATAGAAACAAAAATTTGCTAAATGGGATGGAATTTTTCATTTTTAACGACGAAATGCAATTTGTATTTATTTTATAATAAAAAAGTTCACCTTCAGACTGGAGTTTCTTAATGTATGAACTTCCTTCCAATCGTGACCAAATCAATTGATTGATAGTGAAATGGTAATAATAAAAAATAGAATACACGATGCAATATTTTTGAGAATTATAGCAGATAATGACCGCATAATTGTAGGGATTTGTTTGAAAAAATAACGTTTGAAATAAACTATTTTTGACCATGTACCCCGTTTTGTTTTGATAGAATATTTAAATTGTTGATGACTTAACCATTCCATTGCCCTGATGAAGAACGTCTGTATAGACATTCGAAACGTTGGCAAAATATAAATATCGTTTGCACATCACCGGTTGAGCAATTAGATTCACTATGAATTTCCCTGGTGGCAATCACTCAATCTTTAACTCCAACTACGTTTAGAACAATTCTTAATTTTTGCTCTAAATTGAACGTACCCCGTGTAAATGCACCCAATCAAACTGCGCCTAGTGGAATTCCACCTAGTACAGTTACACCTATTGAAATTGCACCCCGTGGTTCTACGCTCAGTGAAATTGCTCCTATTCCAATTGCACCTAGTGGGATTGTATTCCCCTTGCAGTAAAGTGCAATGGGTGCAATTTCGCTGGGAGTAGTTGCAATAGGTGTAATGCACGGTGTACAATTTCACTGGGTTAATGAAATACACTGGGAGCAAATCTACTGGTTGTGATTCAATTGGGTGTATCTTCAATGGATACAATTCATTACGTGCGATTATACTGGGCACGATAAAACTATGATAGCAACTACGTTGAACTACCTTGGGATCAAATTTCACTGGGTGCATTCCTGCGGGTACAATATTACGTGGGTGCATTTCATCGAGTGCAATTTACCATGGATGCACTTCCATGGATGTATACTCCCTCTGGCCGACTAAAAAGAATCCCAAAATAATTTTTCAGAGGCTTTCAAACGTGGAAAATCGCAAAAAATTTTCGCGTGTTTTTGGCGCCACAACTTCAATTTAAATTAGCCTATTTTAGGCCCTGAAATTTTTTTTCGTAGCTTTTTCGTCCTTCGGTACGATTTTGAGTATTTTTTATAGTAAAATTCAATGAAAAGATTATTTCACAAGAAGGTTTTTTGCCTGCGGCGTCGATTATGATGTCATGATTTAATCTCGAAATTTTTTGAAATTCCAAATCACAACCTAACGCAAAAAATATTTAAAGATTATGCTTCATAATCTTAGAACACGATGAACAACGAAAGGATATATACCGAAAACATACTGAACATAACGAAAACATCGTACATGAATGAGATGTCCGGCTCTCCGTAACAAGTTGGGAACATCACAACTAAAACCTCAACGAAGACAAATCTGAAATTTCCATATAAAATATTTATCGAAAAACAAGAGAATAGAATAATTGGGCGTGAACATTAAAATGGGTAAATATATTTTTGTTATCACAGAGATACATCAGATCAAGCATGACCTAAATCGAATGAACACTCGACTGGGCTTTGATCAGATGGTGATAATGTCATAATTCAGTTTAATTACTTCTACAAAAATGCCTCTGTTATTACGCCCCAATTATAGTCTTATTATTGATCAGCTTTTATATTTGTTTGCCTGAAAGAGTCTGACAGACCAAACTTTACAGAAATAAAAATTTGAGATCTCTTGATTTTGATAATGACCCGAAATAAACCTTCGGTTCTGTGTCGCACAATTAAAATGGTAAAATCAAGATATTTTTACTGAAACAGTGATTTAATCACATGCGAGAAAAATGGAAAGCAGTGCTTAACAGGAACCAATTAACAACCACTTAATCACAAAGTACTACTTGAGGATAAAGTACCTGCAACTGCACTCTTAGCGGAAAACGTTCCATACGAACGATCTCCGACGTCACCGATCGCTGTTCTAGACCTGAAGTTAATAAAACAGCGGTAGACTGAAAGATAATAATAGTGAGCGATCTTCCCTCATCAGTTTTTAGGTCACCGGCGTAAATGCCCTCGTACAAACCACCACAGATGCCTAATACATCTACGATGACAGATTTTTTCATTACGGGTCGATAGCGAGATCTTTCACGCTGTTTCGTAGTGAGACATCCAAGTATGTTAGTTTATTTTGTCCGCTGTAGTTCAATTATCATGATTGACTAATCATATGCTCAAACTCAGCTCTGCGCTCCATTTATAGGCTATGAGCTGATACTGTGAGGCTCGTTCCCGCGCTGTTAGGAATATATCTGTGTTTTCCTGATTTATTCCAGTTTTCTCTTATTGTCTTACTGTCAGTTGATATTTCAGTGTTTAGTTAATGTCGATATATATTTAGATATGTTAGGGAACTGTATGTTGTCTTTTTCTACTGCCAGTTAGTTATCTTTGGTCTATAATATGCCAATTTCTATACTTGTGTATAAATGATGATTAGCCCTGTCTGTAGCCTAATGTCAGATACGTTGATTTTTATTTTTCCTGCGTCTTTTCTTATTTAATTGTAGTGTTTGGTTGCATTAAGTTTCACCTCAGATATTAAAGTGTACCATAAATTAGGTAATCTGTGGTGAACTGTGTGATCCATCTTTTCAACCTGTGATTGGTTTCTACCTCCACCTTTCCGTATTCTTCGGGTGATTTTATCTGTCAATTTGTTCGTAAATTGTATACAAGTGGCCTCAAAGACTGTCAAGAATCGGACTGGATATATATGGTTGTGGCTGACCTCAGCGCCCATTTCAGGTACGCCACATATAACCAAAAATAAATTGGCGAGCACGCGAGGTTTGACAATAAAATTTTTTGGCTGGGAACTGTACTGGACTTTGATAGGGATAAGATTAGTAGACCATATATTTTGTTGTTGCGTCTTGGGACATTTTGAAGTTGATTTTTCTGTTGACGACTAATTTGCAATCAAAATGAGGAAGAAAAATACGACGAAAGAGGCAAAAGAGGACATTGAACTTTTGCAGTTGCAAATGCAGAAATTTAAAGAGAAATTTTCGAGAGACAAGCAAAAATGAACGAAGTTTTGAAGCACGTTATTTTTTCAACTTGAAACGGTCGAATGTCAAAACGCGGAAACGAAGTCATCTTTGGGACAGATTTGCAGGACATTTCGATTATGATGAAAGGTAATGGGGAATGCTAATGTTGTAGAACACTAATGTAGAATGCTAATGTTGTAGAACAACGCCAATGTCGATTGACCGCCCCAGTCTAGTTACATCTACACCTGCTAATTTTACACAATAGGTACCTAAACCTCGTTTACAAGCTGTTTCCAAAGTCCCCCCCATTCTTGAGGTAGACGAAACTTCAGATTCTGACTCAGAGATTACAGATGGCTCAGAACCGAGTGGCTGACAAGATGCTTGTTCTCAAACAATGGAGGTTCTTATTGTAAAACCAGGTCATGTAAATAATTTTTACACCCATTATTTCATCTCTGGTGATAAAGAGAGCCGAAAAGCTGTAAGCCCTCTGTTAGCAAACATAGATCAGTTTCTACTGGAACACAATTTCAAACTACACTAGGGGCTAGTGGTGGTGTTACTACTGCCTGTGATTCTCTCAATACCACAGGTAATATTTCTATGATGACTAAAGCACCTAAGAAACCAATGTATTTTGATGGGGCCCATACTATGACGTGGCCTAGCTATCTGTGTCATTTCGAATTGGTTTCTAGCTATAGTATGTGGGATAAGAATACTGCTGGGCTGGAGTTAGCTACCTGCATGACAGGACAAGCCCTCGATGTTTTGAAAGATTTGCCGGAATGTAAGCGTACTAGTTACACTGATATTGTGGCGCATTTCGATCACTATTTCAAGCCTATAGGAAATGAAATTTCATTGTCGAAAAATAAAAACGACGGAAACCCCACGTGACTTTGGTAGTAAGTTGAGGGAACTTGTTATTCTTGCATATCCGAATCTTGATGTAAGTGGACACGATGATATTTCAAACAGTTTCTCGCCGGCTAACTGATGAAAACATGATAAAACCTGTTACAATGCATGAGCCTGAGACGTTCGAAAAAGCTTTGTCGCTAGCTACTTTGTATTATTCCGTTGATCATACTCAAATAACAGATAAGAGGGACATTAGCAAGCCGCACATCACTGCAGTTAATGCTAAACGAGAGAAGCCCGCAAATAATTCATCTTTCGAAGGTAGCATTGGTGAACAGATTTTAGCGAAGCTGGATTTGATAATCGAATATGTTAAGCCACGCAGTGATAGCTCTTGCAATTTCGATGGCACACCACGAAATCTATGTCCTAGGTGTGGTAAGAATGGACATTGGGTAGGGATTGCAGGGCATGTTTTAATTGCAAGCAGACTGGACATATGCAGCGCGATTTCCCTAATCGTGTGATTTCCCGCTGAATCTGGGCTAAATGAAACTTCAGCAAACACAAATTTAAATAGCACTCAGCGGACTTGAGGTGCTCAGAGTCCGCTGAAGCGACTAATGTTGGCGGACCAGTAAACTATAACCTAGACCTGAATATTTTTTCTTTGCAATGCAACAATAGTTGGCATTCACGTTTACTTGTAAACAATCAACCATTAAACTTTTTGTTCTGGTAGACAGTGGTGCAATGCCACTAGAGAAATCCTTATAGCAGTTTGGGGTTATGATTTATTGTCCTTGGGTGCAATGGAACTTGGATCACAAAATTGATTCTTTTTCTACTCGTCGCGCTGTGATTGTTGCCCAGTTAGGCATGTCTAATGGGATTTCAGGCATGGGCTATCTTCGTGAAAATGATTGTATACTTTATTTGTCATCAGGGCACATGATGATATGTGGGCAAAAAATCAAATTGCATACTGTGAAGTCGGTACCTTGTTGCCGTGTAAGTACAAGAAGACATTACGGTCCCGCCACACTCTAAAGTGATCTTTCCTGCTCGACTTAGTTGTCCCTGGTCGAACTCTTCATCTGACATAGCTGCCATTGTTGAACCGCTAGATTCATGCTTCCTTGCTGATGGTATATCAGCTGGTTTATTCTATTGTGTAAATCCACTGTTCCAGTCTTAGCGGATAATCAAAATTACAAGCGAGTCAAAATAAGAGCTGGTCACGTGCTTGGTATAGCTCACCCCAAGCTAGTAGCACAATTACAAGTTGACGAATCTGGTTGTAGTAATGCGCAGTTAGATTTGCCGGAACACTTGCGTGATTTAGTCAATTCCGCTGGGGGTTTAAATATGAATCAGCAAAAACAGTTAGCGACTTTGGTGTCTGAGTGTCAAGACATATTTGTTGAACCAGATGGGGAAATAGGACATACTTCCGCGACAAAAAATAGAATCATCACAACAACACTGCGGCCAATATGGCAGACTCCTCGCCGTATGTGGTGGGTGCGCAGAAAAGTTTTGGATGAGGCAATTGATAATATGTTGGCACAAGGTGTAAAGAACCCAGCGACTCTCCATATTCTTCTCCTATTGTTTTAGTTCTTAATAAAGACGGATCAAAACATTTTTGTGTGGACTTCCGTATGTTGAATGATATCACGTACAAGGATGCCTATCCGCTACCTCGTATAGAGGATATCATTGAGTTATTGAATGGTGCCAAATCGTTCTCGCTAGTGGTTATTGTGGTTCGAAGTTGACCCAGTAGACCATAAAAAACAGCCTTTAGTATACCGGGACGTGGTCATTTTCACTTTGTTATGATGTCGTTTGGTCTGGCCAATTCGCAGGCCACGTTTGAGCGAATGATGGAGAATATTCTGGGTGATCTTTTGTGGCATGGCTGTTTTAATTTCTAGATGATGTTATGTCTCATGGGTTTGAGTTTTCTAATTCGTTTACAAATCTTCGTGAAGTTTTTATAAGACTTCGCCGTGCTGGACTGGAAGTTGAAACCTGCAAAATGTAAACTGTTTCCTCGAAGTACATCCTATCTTGGCTATCTTATATCAGCTGATGGAGTCAGTTGTGAGTCGGAAAATATCACTGAGCGATATTCGTAGTTTCTTGAGCACATCAAATTATTATCGGAAGTTTGTACCCGATTATTCCACGATCGCAGCACCTTTAATACGTTTGACACGTAAGAACCTACCATTCATCTGGAAACGAGCACTGCCAAACTGCATTTGATGAGTTGAAGCACCGATTAACATCCGCCCCTATTTTAGTATTTCCACAAACAGATGATGAGTTTGTACTTGACACAGATACCAGTGGTACTGGTGTCGGCTCTGTTTTGTTACAAGTCCAAGATGAAGAACAAGTTTTGTCATATGCCGGTAAAACTTCGTCTAAATCACAGCTCAGATATTGCACTTCACACCGGGAATTGTTAGCAGTGGTGTGGGCTGTGCGACACTTCAGTCACTATCTTCTTGGACGACCATTCAAGATTCGCACTGATCATGCTGCTCTCAAGTGGTTGATCAATTTTAGATAACCACAAGGAATGATAGCTGGGCGGATTCTTACACATGGCGCGTACGATTTCAAAATTGAACATAGGCCTGGTACCAGACATAGCAACGCAGATGGCTTGTCACGTCAAATTAATAAATGTAAACGCGAAGATTGTTCTGATTGTATGCCCAACTCTAGGCTTGGCAATGTCAATGTCTCCGCTATTTCAAAGCGTACTAGCAGTCAATCGCTATCCAGTGAATCTCAGTGTAATTGGTTAGATGTTTACACAGATGAACAACTCAGAAAATGACAAAGCGAAGATCATGATATTGCTGCAGTTTTTAAATGGAAATGCATGTCAAGTGTGAAACCAAATATTCAAGAATTATGTCAGAATCGACTGTGACTAAGCGCTGTATTTCGCAATGGGATTTGATAAATATTGGAAATAGACTTTTAAACTGTCGTTGGATTCCTGATTGAAAATCTGAAGAGTGTACTATTCAGTTGATTGTTCCATCTAATATGAGACGGGATTTGTTTCATAAGGTTCATTCTTTGGGCGCTTCAGGCCACTTAAGTGCCAATCGTACTAAATCGTTTTAAATCAAATTTTAATCTCTGAGATGTGTGATATATATGGAATACAGAATACTAGGACAAGCCCGTACCGTCCGCGCTCTGATGGACAGTTGAACGAGTAATGAGACATCCAAGTATATCTGTTTATTTTGTCCGCTGTAGTTCAATTATCATGGTTGACTAATCATATGCTCAGACTCAGCTCTGCGCTCTATTTATAGGCAATCAGCTGATACTATCAGTCTTGTTCCCGCGCTTTCAGGAGTGCACCTATGTTTTTATGATTTATTCTATTTTTCTCTTATTGTAGGACTGTCAGTTGATATTTCAGTGTTTAGTTAATGCCGATATATGTTTAGGTATGTTAGGAAACCGCATGTTGTCTTTTTTCTACTGCCAGTTAGTGATCTTTAGTCTCTACTATGCCAATTTCTGCTTGTGTATAAATGCTAATTAGCCTTTCTGTAGCTTAATGTTAGGTACTTTGATCTTTTGTTTTTCATGTGTATTTTGTTATTTAATACGGGAGTTTTTGGTTGTATTAAGTTTCAGCTCTAATATTAAAGTGTACCATAAATTAGATAATGTGGTGAACCACGAAGACTGTGTGATCCATCTTTCCAATCTGTGATTGGTTTCTACCTCTACCATTCCGTTTTTTTTCGGGGGATTTCATCTATCAATTTGTTCGTAAATTGTATACAAGTGGTCTCAAAAACTGTCAACTATCGAACCGTATATATTTAGGTTGTGGCTAACCTCAGCGCCCAATTCTTCTGTTGCAAATTACGAAAAGAAAGGGTCAAGGACAAATACTTCTCTTTGGTCTCAGCAAGGAATTATGACATTGAACGATAGAAGGTGGTAGTGGACGATTTATTCTGGAATCAATTATCTTATTGAACATGGTACAACGTTAAAAATGCTCTTATCAACGAAAATATAAGAGGTGGTTTTTGTAATGGAGCTTTTCAGATAAAAATATTTTAAAATTCTAGCTAGCCTGCCGCGCACAAATATTTTTCCTTTCACATTCTATGGAATTCAATTGAATTTCAATTTTTATTATCAAAAAAATGAATTAATATTCTTATATATATATATATATAGGTCCGCTTCCGACAGGCAATATTCGCCTGGCTAAGATTGGATATCTTCAGTCCCCACCACAAATTACTGATACTGCCATTGAATTCACATATATTCGATTGGTATGGTTTGATTAGTTGATATATCCGATGTGCAAATTTTGTATCCTACCCATAAAACATAATCTTGGCTGCGCTGTAACACTGATAGATATTAAGAATCCCACTGTCTTTCAAAAGCATTTTGCACATATCAATGACGTAAAAGTATATCCTATCTTTATCTTAGTCACTATCGTATCTGGGGGTAGAGAAAATTCCAAAATATTTTTACACGCCTTTGGCGCGCGATAGTTTTAACCTGTTACTCAACCAGTTTCAGGTCAATCTCATTTTGGGAAAACTAGGCCCGAATGTGGGAATTTACTCTCCCGCCGATCTTTTCAGTTTTTTGAATACGCCCCTGATAAGCCCATTTTCATCTTTCTATGGACACAAATGCTTCTAAAAAATATTCCAAATATATATCGACGCCGTCTCCAATAATCCATTAGTCTAGCTTTGTCCATATATTATAAATACTATGTAGTGCTTTTGACTCAAAAACAACAACAAATACAACAATTTAATAAATTGTCGAATCTATGAATATGGAGATAATAATGACTGTGTTTAATACATAGAGTTTGAAACATACTAAATGACATACGAACACAGATTATGAGTGCAAATTATAATTATTGAAAATTTAAGAAATATACCCACAAGTTGTGGATTGGATCATTCTTTTGAAATACACAAATAATTTAGTTATTTGGGACGTTCTATCTTAAGTGAATAGCACGCACGTTTCCAACTCTAAAAGGACATATCTGTTAATTCGGTAATTTACGTGGATTTTGTGCAATGATTCCACATACGACCCAAACGTTGCAAATCAAAACTACAACAAAAGCTACAGCGCTTTTTTCTATGGTTAATAAGCGTTCATTGTGGGAACATTGCTGATAAAAATCCTTCTTGGCGGTTAACAGGTTAACTAACACTTTGGTGATGTTGGACCAAATTATTCCAACATTCAATGTTTTTGTAATGATCTTCATAGGGGGGAGGTCTTGCCTTTATTCAGTAAGGTGAATTAAATAAAGAAGATAAATAAAAAGCACTGATGTATGTTTATCATTTTTGTTTTACAACAAATTGATTCAAAATATATGTTATTAAAAAATTGTGACTTATCGGGATACAAGTGTATCATCAGTTTTGAATAATTTGTCAGCATCTTGCGAAATTCGCGCGTCTTTTATTTTCTCATATTATAATCTGGAGTGAAGTGAAGTTTTCATTTTGGGGTAAAAGTATCGTCTGGAACGAAGTTTCTCAGAAAAATAATTTAAACGCGAGAAATCGAGGGAAAGGAGGAAATTACGAGTCAAAGTTAGCATAAACCAAAAATTATTATTGCCTTTCCCACTTCTTAAGTAGGGTTTGAATTTCCAGTAGCAAGTTGTTGTAAATTTCATAAATAGATGACATTGGTATTTCTGTACACATCATTTGCTTTTTTACATTTTAAAATAACACTAGAGCAATTCTTTTATCGCCTTTTGTAGCCATTTGTGATATTTTGTCTTACCGGATCCCAAACTTAAGAACATGTCAGACAAGATTATTTACATGGCGGACCCTTAACCCCATTTTACGGAACAACGGATTTATGTGTTCAACGGGTTTATGTGTATGGGGGCTTCCATATCATTCAGCTAGTCTCAATGTATTCATTTTTACATTTACAATTTTCGAATGCACGTGGCATTTTTCACACTGGTTAAAGAAATTAGGTTAAAATCATTAAAAATCATATTTCCTGCGATTATCAACACAAATATTCTTTAATCTAAACCGATTATAAATGCGCGCGAAAATGTTTTGCAGGAAATAATCGCGTTCTAATATCGGTCATGTCGACACGTGATTATCAACATCCTCGACAAAAAATAAAAATATTAACAAATGCTTCGCTTTTCCCTGTTGTTATTTTTTAAGTGAAAGTGTGACGTACCCTTTTGATAAAGGGACACTTGCCCCGGATTCGGAACTGGTGTCCTCTTGAGAATTCGTGGTTCACCATAATGTTAAGCCGCATTCTCAACTTCTCCTCTCCCGCAAGATAAAACCGAATTCTTGTCATATCCCAACAATAACGCAAATTTAACTTTGAATAAGCCATGAAAACGTTTCTGAATGCCCACTGAACTTAAAATTGATTATTCGTTTATTAATCAAACCATCTTTTATGCAATATATTCAATTATAAAAAGTAATTCCTATTTATAACGAGCACGACCATGAGCCCAGCCGTCTCATTAGCCATCCCTATGAAACAAGCCGTCTGAGACAAGCCAGCCGCGTGCGAGCCAGTCTTGTGAGATACCCAGCCCTGTGCAGCCAGCCGCCTCAGACAGTCAACCGCGTGCGGGTCAGCCGCGTGCGAGCCAGTCGCCCGGGAATCAGCCTCGTTCATAATATTTCTCGTTTTGGCTACCAATACTGTAAGAGAGGGGTGGAACTGGTGTCTGCTCGAGACCTTGTGGTTGGCCATATAGTCACGCTGTATTCTCGATTTTCCTCTCCAACAAGATAAAAATGAAATCCTATCCTGTATCTTTTAGTAGAATTTTAATAAACAATTTAAATGTGCATTGGCAGTCAACTGGTCAACCAGAGTACCGTACCGGTACCGTGCCCTTTGCGAGAGTGTGGTGCACTATTTTCTTTTTATTTACGGATTTTGACTCCATAAACCGTAAAAGGGCCTTTTCTGGGCCTTGAACGTAAGAATACAATGGAAGAAAAAGACTTGGTGTTGCAAAATATACAATCTGCAATCCTGACCTCTCATATCTCGCATAAGCAAAAAAACAAAAAAATTTTAATTTAGGCTAAGTTACGATTCAAAAACCCGAGATTTGTTTTTCTAGAGGTGTTTTAAACCTTCTGTGTCCCTATTGGGTACTTTCAGAAATATTTTTTTTACCTTTAGTCAAGTCATTTAGTTGACCAGATTCAACTTCCAATGGGGACAAAGGAAATCATAACACTTCAGTTTGGAAATTATGCAAATTTTATTGGTACGCATTGGTGGAATATACAAGAGTCATCGTTCCAATATAATGAATCTGATGTAGTATATGAAAAGGAGGTCGACCATGATGTTTTATTCCGGGAAGGTGAAACAAGCAGGGGGCAAATAACCTTCACGCCACGGTTGGTCCTAACTGAATTGAAAGGTGGATTAGGTGGCCTGAGATCAAGTGGGTTTCTTTATGATGATGATGATGATGAGAGGAAAGTGAAACTCAAATAATGCACACTTGGGATGGTGATGTTGATTTCCACAAACAGACACCTGAATCGAAAAATAAATTTTTACTTGATCTAAATGAAGACCAATATAATGAGGCAACAGAAGAAACCACTTCGAGTAATGGCGATTTGAAGAAAGCTGTTAAATCATATGATCTCGAAACAGATGTCAAAGTCTGGTCTGATTACTTGAAAACATATCTTCATCCTAAATCAATAAATATAATAAATGAATACAGTCATAGGTATGAAAATGATCCCTTTGACTTGTGGACAAAAGGAGCAGATTTGAAAAATACTCTGGAAGTAATAGAGGAAAGAATCAGATTCTACGCTGAAGAATGTGACAGAATGCAGGGATTTCATATTATTGCAGATTCTTATGACGGATTTGCTGGATTAACATCATCTACACTTCAATATCTCCATGATGAATTCTCTTCCAAGAGACTGGCTACTTTTCCAGTAATTCCAGCAATGTTTCATAAAGATTCAAAAGTAAAATCTTTAAAAAGAGACTTGAATCAAGCTCTTTCTTTGCCC
This sequence comes from Styela plicata, assembly GCA_963675895.2. Taxonomy (NCBI): domain Eukaryota; kingdom Metazoa; phylum Chordata; class Ascidiacea; order Stolidobranchia; family Styelidae; genus Styela; species Styela plicata. The sequence goes on from OZ023142.1 coordinate 2,093,806, forward strand.
TTATTAATGGAACATTCTTCTCTAGTTTGTCCTTTGTCATTAGGTAAAGGAAGTTATCCCACCAGAACAAATGTAGAACTTCCATATTTACTTTATGATGTTAATTTGAACTATCACACTAGTGCAGTATTAGCAGCTTCACTAGATACTGCGACTTTTAATCACAGACTTAAAGGGAATTCTGGGGTAAACATGAACCAATTTTGTGACAATGTAACTTTTTCATCAAGAAATTTGATGTCCATGTCTTTAACAATGCCATTCCCGTGTCTAAAGTCCTCAAGAACTTGGCTTGATCGCGAGTATTCCACATTGTCAGACTTCCTCAATGGTCATTTGAAAAATGATCCATGGAGCAGTATCAGTCAAGGTTTTGAAAATGCTCCGTTTCCGCATCAAGTTGTTGAAGTGTATTCTCAAAGTTTAACATTGAGAGGTTTATCCCATCATGATGATTCGTCAAGTTTTAATTCGAATTCAAACCCATTTTCACAATGTAAGACGCAACATGATATGTTAAGGTTATATTTAGCAAAAAGATTTCATGGTTGTCATAACTTTGTATCCTCATTGCCAAATCCAATGAAGACAAGTGCCCCTTTCCCACAATTCTTCGATAAGCAAGTTAATCATGATGGCCTAATTACAAATGCCAATTCGGCTTCTGGAGCTAAACCTTGGCAGCTGAATGGTTTCGACTATTCTGCAGGTTTGGATTCTGATCAATCCCAGTCATTGCAATCAAGAAATGGGCATTTAAATGGTTGTTCAAATGGACATTTTCAGTCACATGTCGAATCTATTCCAATTTTGACAAACATAGAGTGTTCATCAAAATCTGCTCAAATGTTGAAAACAGCTGCAATTTGTCTAAGACAATGTAAAACCAGACATTTTTCATTTCACCGATTAGAGAATGAAAATATAGAAACTGAAATTGAAAATTTATATTCTTTACAAGATGAATATAAAACACACCAAGATGCTTTAGATCAAAGCGATTCAGATAGCGATTTATAGCTTACTTATGATCACCATAAAACAAGACATGACTATGGATGTCCTTAAAAATTTTGATTTTTCCTATAGTACTTTATTTCACATTGTAAAATTTAACATGTGGTCAGGTATCAGCAATCTCATTTATGTGAAATATCAATTTCGAATACAGTTCAAACTGAACTATAATGACAACCCTAACCGTGAGGTGTGGTGCAGCAAATAAATCTGGAGCCATTAACTGATTGCAGAAGTATTTGTAAATTAAGCAATTGTGTTTCTCGTATACCTAACTTGTGGTAGAAACACACGTGCCATTTTATTGTTGTCAGTATCTTTGCTTTTATAGTGCTACTGCTGTTAACAAGTTTCTTGTCCATGTAGATCAAAGTGACTCAGATAGCGATTTATAGCTTACTTATGATCACCATAAAACAAGACATGACTATGGATGTCCTTAAAAATTTTGATTTTTCCTATAGTACTTTATTTCACATTGTAAAATTTAACATGTGGTCAGGTATCAGCGATCTCATTTATGTGAAATATCAATTTCGAATACAGTTCAAACTGAACTATAATGACAACCCTAACCGTGAGGTGTGGTGCAGCAAATAAATCTGGAGCCATTAACTGATTGCAGAAGTATTTGTAAATTAAGCAATTGTGTTTTTCGTATACCTAACTTGTGGTAGAAACACACGTGCCATTTTATTGTTGTCAGTATCTTTGCTTTTATAGTGCTACTGCTGTTAACAAGTTTCTTGTCCATGTAGTTCAGGACGTAATCTGGACCCAAATGTTTTGAGTTGAAAAGTAAAAATTATTATTGGCCGGCCGTGACTGAATTATACTCTAACATAATATGGCGTTCGCTATTCTATGACTTGACAAATTGAACAGATGTGTTATATCTTGGTACCAAACATTTGCTTCGTGGATGAGGTACATAGATCAGTGTTAAAACCTTTTATACTCTTTAAGTGTCAACTGGTATAATATTTATCTTTCTGTGATTATGAACTGTCATCTCGTCCAGCCAATAGTATGTGAAATGTAAAAATGTAGTGTAAGAACCTCAGTTGTACCCAAACTAGAAAACAATGAACCATCAAAAAGTGCCTTTAACATGCGAGTAAAGTCCATTTACCCTCTGCTGTTAAGCTATACATTAAAGTTCCAATTAATTGTAAGAGACTACTGGGTATGTGAAAACCCTGTAAATGTCTTTTTTAGGGTTTTAGAATTGTTTGCTACGGCACGTTTGTGAACCTACTGGGGGGTTTATACCCACACAACCGTTAGGCCCAGACCTTTCTAGTGAATGTGTATCTGTTCTATGCTACAGCTACTTGTGAAGCGCTTTGTAAATGTCGTTATAAGATAATTAATTGCTTATTGAAAGTATGGCTCCCTCCCCTGGCTATTTTTTATCATATTCTACCTTCACTGTGCTTTTCAAATTACCCCTGGAATTTTGTACTGAAGTTCAAATAAAATCATTTCATGATCACGAATTCAAAAAGTGTCAATTCCTAATATATGTATGGAGAGAGTTATGATCTCACAAGGTATGATGTTCGAAGGAATGCACAATATTTTTTAGGCTTTAAGCTTTCAGAAAATTCCTTCAACATTGAGAGCTTGACTATGCATCGCATCAGTTAGAGCCACACGACCCTTTTACATTAAGAGAAAGTCAACTGAGTCACCATATACATACAGGTAGATAAATAGTTTAAGGGCAATGTTACTCGGTCAGTGCAAAACCGGATAAATCGCCATAAAATTTAATACGAACAGAACAGAATAAGTCTAAAATTCTGGCCCAAAATGAATACGAGGCTTAAAAAAGGATTTGGATAGAATAATATTTACTTCGATAGTCTTCCTGAAAGTCACCTAATGTAGGCACATCGCAATGAAATACATCAATCACGCTGCAGTGTTGAAACACAAGCTCATGTACCAAACAATGCTGGATTGGCACAAAAAGATATCAGTTTCGAGGAGATTATTTTAAACAGCTTTCTGCTCGTCAGTGATACAGCTAGCTCTATTCAAAACTCTTTGTACTTGTATTGGCATAATATATCTGGTACCAGTCCAAAGATGTCCAGGCACAGTCCATTTGTGGCTCATAAAGTTTAAGATACCCCAAAAACTACAAAATACCACACACACAGAATAAAGAGTCAATATCACCCAACCAGAAAATGTAGTTTAAAAGGTTAGGAAATTTATGAATCACAATATGGTGTGGTCTATCTATGGTAGGAACCAGACCATGATTTGCTGATGGTACCCCGTTTCCATGGTAATATTACAGAGCCATGTGTTTAGAACATCTCTATTCAATATGAAACATTCAATTAAATCGTATTATGATAAACAGTAAATTGAAATAATTTGGCAATGAATAAAAGTTGGGATGATCTGCATAAGCCGCTGGTGGAAGTTATTTAAAAACAATGTACAAAATCAGTTATTATTTATTTCTCAACACGCCATGAACAGGCCGGTTAAACGAGACAGTGAATTGGACGAGTACAAACTGCTTCCAGTCAGTTGGATTGAAGATATTTTCAAATTGAATATACTGACTGCTGCTATTTCAAAACCTACAAGTTAAATTGGCTACAAAAACACACAGAACATGACTACACATTTTTGTGTACTGAAGATTTCCCAATGTTTCTGATTCGATCTGCAAAATTTACCCTTTCGCACAAACTACAGCTAGTTAGTAAAAAAATGGGAAACAACGAAAAAGAAGTAGTTAATCATTTCCAGACCCTATTTTGAAATTATACCAGTTTCAAAAATGTCCAGACCTTGGTCAACTAAGACCTCTTGAACAAAAAATTTCTTTGGCATACCAGTAATCGAATAAATGATAAGTAAATTGCTCTTTAACGAAGACGAGTGATATGACAGAGCTATGAGATTTGCAGCAAATGATTCAACCATGAAAAAGAATATAGAACACCTTAATTTTGACAAAAATGACATCCTATATAAGTTGTAATACTTTTGGGCATGGGAACTTCGGCAACGAGGAGATAAAAGATACAAGAGGCAGCAAAAAAATTTCAAAATGGGCCAGTTAAAGCCAGTGTATTTGCATCTGTTTTCAAATGTATGACTATGCACATGTTGACAATTTGACTAAAATTTTCCTGATTGGTTCTTAATTAGCCGTAAATTCATTTAATTCGGGAATATTTGCTATGCTTTGGAATAATTTACTTGAAATGTTTGAATCTGACTGGAAACTAATAGCCAAATTTAAACCTAATTTTTACATGGTTTATCAAAACGAAAATGGAACAAGCTACTTAGAAAACAAGAAAATATTTGAAACACATTTCCGGATGACGACAGGGCATCGTCTAAAATCGAACCAGTGACAACATGGCGAATTGGACTGAAGTGTTTCAAAGTTATTACTAAGAAATCCAAAATGGACCCAGCGGCTATTAATGCATGGAAGAATAATACATAAGCATAGAAAAAGGGTACGTTAAGTACATAAAAAAAAAGTGCCCAAGGATGAGAGAGAGAAATCATGAATATTGAAAATGCTTATAATAGTTTACAAAAAGCAAAAAATGAATCTTAAAAAGTTCAGAAGCAAAGAAAATTTCAACCCAAATTGAACATAAACATCATCATTATAGTCATGATTAAAAGGCACAGAACATATTATATTGAAACAAAAACTTAAACAATTGAAACATTATAGTAGGCACATTGATATGCAGAAAAGAAATATAATCGAAATAAACTTGTTAAGATATCGGGCATCTGTCACAGATGGGTAATTAGATCCATTTAAGATTCTAATTCAGGGTTATTTATTTATGGCTTGTGGCATAACAATTTGGATACATGTTTGCTTAAAATATTCATTTTTGCGATTTAACAAAGGTTTTAAGCAAAAATTCCACCAGATGTGTTGTAATTTCACATATATATATCAAATATTTTATACAACATCTGATGCATATCTTACAAGACTAGCATATAAAATGGCCATTTATAATTTATTTAATTTCTAAATTTCAACAAAAGCGGCAATCCTATTCAAACAGCAAATCAAACAAATCTTAAAATTTACAAAATCACAAGTAAACCATAATTCTGGACAATCTAACATCCCATGTTAAATATAAGCAATTGTACATTGTGTTTCGTGATATTTTCTACGATCATTGAGGATTGATAATGAAATGACATCAATTCTAAATGAACACAATATTCTCATCGATGCAGGTTGTCACGAATTACTAAATAACAAAAAATACTGTTTCTATAGTTTCGTTCCAAAATTAAGAATTTGAAGTATATTTCTGGACATTGGTTTGTTGAAAATGCCTTTATCTCTATACCTTAATAAAACACGATGGCCATGCCATAAATAAACAACCATGATAAAACTTGACAGAAATAGGATATAATTTTAATTGGGAATGATATTCTAACATATTCCCTGAGATATCCAATGAGGTTGGAAAAAATTTTACTTGAATTTTCGAAATTCATTATAAAGTACAAAAAAAATTAAGGAAGCTTCTGACGACATGTGTCACGGACAAAAAACGTTTTATATTCGAGATTAACGAATCTTAAAACCTTTATTGGCATTTTTCAAAAATGCTTTTAGAACAGTGCTCGCTAAAATAACGATACACGAGACTAATAAACTGTGCTGAGAGACAAATCATCTACTTTGTAGGAGTGTACTCTAACATATTTTCCACATGTGTGGTCCAACCGCACATGTCTCAGGGAAAGGATATTGCTTGCAAGTTCAAATATAAGTATTTCCGGCATGTTGTGAGAGGCAGTTAGAAGGAAACAAAAGGTGGAGAATGAATTTACCTTTGCCCAGGGCAGATAGCACACACTGCACTTTATTATAGTGTGGTTTCGTCTTCTCTGGAATGTGTTACCCTTGGGGCAGTTGCCAGCGTGAATTTCTGTCAGTTGGTTTCTTTCAGGCAATTCTTCCAGTGGACTACCAAACTGGTAGTTCACTGAGATAAACGCCTAAAAGAAACCAACTGACGGGAATTCGACGGATAAATCCCTAAGGAAACTAAACCAATATAATAAAATATAGTGATTAGTATCTGTAATGGTGATAGAATAACCACTCACATCCCTTTTACTTAGCTCTTATGACATGCAGGATATACATGAGGGTTAGTTTCCAACAAATGGAAATCCTTTTATGCTGCTATAAGTTGAAAAAATAGATTTGGTTGGGTTTTCACATTTTTGTATACTTTGTATATTTCACTTCAACTTCTGTAATGCGATCAAACAAATCAAATGGGTGGCAATTTACAAATCACATATGATTAATGCATCTTCACTCAAACAATATCAAATTTATCAGTATATTGTGCACAGTATAATAATTATTTGATAATATGTTGACAGTGTGACAAAATCATTTTAATCACATCGAAATCTTTTGTAGTTCTTTAATAGCACCAAAGGTCAGAAAAATAGGCCAATATACAAAAATCGTAATTAACTACCGTTATGACTCTCATGAACAGCCTATATGGCTAAATAAATATACTAATTACATATGGATAATAAATTCAACAACTTTGAACTTTTTTAAACTTTGTGTTGAACACTAGTAACAAATGGAGCAGACTTCAACAATCCTATTCCGTTCAAGCATTTTTCCTGCGACATTATTTCCAGAAATGGTAAAATATTTTAAAATGCTTGTACTTTTATCATACCAGGATAGAAACATGGATAATCTGTCATATCATCCAAATATCCATATCTTCTTAGATAGACCCAAACAAAACGAGTATTATTTCTTGCCTTGTGCCACATCTGACCCAAATTTGTGATTTTTGGTCCAATGTAGATCCAAAAATTTTCCATCGGAGTTTATATAGTTAGGCTCACAGATCCTCAAAATGAGTTGAACTTGACGCCTGATTCTTTAAGGTCATGATGAAGAATTTCCAGTGCTTGAATGCCTGAGGTATTATAAGGATAAATATTTGGGTCGTCCTTAAGGTTCGGTTGAAATGGAACCTACTCAAAATTTACTGCCCAAATATAATTTTTTCAACATTCAAGATAAATGAAATTGCTGATATTTGACAGAGTCATTGTTTATTCCAAATTTCAGATTGTTACAAAATTTTACATGAATGGAAGCCAAACTTCACAAATAATCACCAAATACTCTAAGAAGCAAGTTGACAAAAACAATAAGATTTGTTTTTGATTACTTTCCATAGTGGCACATGCTACGGCAAACTATTGAGTTGAGTGGGGTTTCACATGCCCTTTTCTTGCTATCTGTAACATTAAATGGGTTGAAATCTTCAGTTATATAATTTTTGTTGTCAAACATCCTTGACGTTCACACATTTCTAGGAGAGATGATTTTTAGACAGATAATTCCCAAGATTGAACAGTGATCTATTTCCAAAAGCAGACCAGCAGAATGCTAGCTATTCCGCTACTCAGACACCCGAAAAAAATTGATTTCATTGGAAGAAAATTTAGCAATGAGCAATATCCCATGGTACATTTCTTGCTAGAAGATTATATGTCTCTTGTCGTGTTCTGGTAGCATCCAAACTGTCCAAAACGTTTCAAAATCATCAATACTGCTATGTAGGGCTGGACAAAACCGAATCATTTGCAATTTGAATCTGATTCGAATAACTTTTTCAAATCGAATCGAATCACTAGTTATATATAAAACAAAATCCCATTTTTAATATTACAAATTGTTAAAACCAAGAAATTTCTGGTTTTTAGTGTATTTTCAATTCATACTCCATGTCTGAAAGCAAAAATTTTCATATTTTAACAATAAAATATATTCAAAATTTGATCAAAATCGATTGTATTTTGTTGTTAAAAAAGAAAATTTTGGTGCATTTGGCAAATTTTGATCATATGAACGATTCATGATTGATAGCAGTGTTGATGGTCTTTGGGCACCTGGAGAAAATGACATATTTCAGACACCTGAAAAAAACAAGATTTCGTCAGTTGGTGCGTTTATGCAGAAAATAGAAACTTGAATATGTATATTCCTGACCTAGATCCTTGCTGTACGGCATTTTCTGCTTGTTGTTGTAAATTTTCAGGATCAGTTAATATAGAAGTCGTTGTACCTAGTTCTTCTAGTGAATGTACTACACCTGAAAAATATAAATAGACAAGGAGTTGAGGCATGGGGCGTACATGGAAAGTGATGCTATAGGAATCTGCCCGTGAAAATTATAACTAATTGCTTAAACTTTTGTTTTAATAAAAAACTTTTGCTTTTTTATACTCCAAATATTGATCCATTTTGAAAAACTAACCTATCCTATCATTTATCCATAAAACTAACAAGATTTGTGCTCTTTAAAGTGGTATATAATGTATATAATGTAACCCTACATTATTACTTATTTCGAGGCACAAAACCATATAAACCATAAATTGGCAATGCTACCCAGATGAAAATTTCGAGTTTTTTCCAAGACAGTGCCAAAAGCACAATATAGTCTTCTTAACGTTTTCCACATTCAGTGCTGACACGACGTCTACCTTGCACATTAGACATGTTATGTCACCCAATTTAGTGGCTATTAGACATATCACAGTATAAATAACCTAATTTTTGGATTGGTGTGATAAGAGAAATGTTAGGTGATGAACATCAATTTGGCAATGACGAACAAGCATGCTTGAACGTGGGGTACTTCAAGACTACAAATGCAAACCTGATTAATGTTCTGCTCCGAGGGCTCAAATAATTTAAATTCTATTTTTATCAACAAAATATTGGCTCCTGTCAAAACCTGTATATACGTCTTCTGCGAAAGTACAGATTTTTGATTCCGGTTTCAATCATGTGCAATACTTGATTGTGAATATCTCATATTACGCAACATTACTACAGACAGACAGATACAAACCTTTTCTTAACATCGGTAATGAACATGTTTTTTCAAGCCACATCAAACACGATCTGCATAATTCTTCCAAATTAGCTACGGAAACTGTTTGATCAAATGAGAGGAACAAAGGTTGTATAATCATGCTGAATATGAAAAATTTCCAGTCTTTAAGAGTACGATCTCGAACCCATTCATCGAAAACCAATTGCATTCGATCACCACGTTGTCTCAACACAGGTGCGCCAGTAGCCGGCAGTTGTTGTTGGAAATTACTGAAGAAAAAAATAATATTCATGTTTGCAGCTTGTCTCAGATATGAGTGCAATGTGGTAGAATTTTGTTTTTCTTTGGGTGTCTGAAAAGTCCATCCTTTCATGGATGCAAATATACTTAGTTCAATCAAACTTACTGATGGAATTCCATCTTATCATCACATCAACAGTATAGTATAACATAACATATTTATTTCGACAAACCATCTAAATATACAGCCAAAAACAAAAGTAAACAAACATGACAGAAAGTCTGGAAATACGGGAAAAATCTAATAAAGATTTAAAATGTATAGACCTATAAGTTTACGACGTAAATTTTGCACGCCTGTCTACCTCACAAAACTCTCACACAAACTAAATAAAAAAAGAAGAGATATTTCACCCGGACTCTTGAAATTGGATGAGGTACACAAGCAATAGAAACTAGTTTCTTATTTGATAAAAAAAAATACATATCGGTATATATGTGAGAAGACGATATGGATTATACATTAATGGAAAATATCGAGATGCTCCAATAAAGACTCATAAAAAAATTAAAAAAAAAATCCTACCTTATATCTTCATTGAGAGATTCGATTCTTTTTTGCAATTGTTCGATTTCATTTGTTGTTTGCTGACGAGCTGTTTTTAACTGTTTGATATGCTGACAAGACTTGTTCAGCAACACAGCTTTGCTAACCTGTTGACATAAAATTATCACTATGAACAACGTGAAAGAGGAGAAAATATTCAGGCACTGTTCAAAATTGTTATGCAGAGTTTGAAATAAAATTTTGAAAATAAATCACCCAAACGTAAGCCTTTTGCACATTGTTCTTAATATGCTGGAATTGGGTTAATTTCCATTACTGGTAACTGGTATTTTAAAACATAATCCTATGAAGAGCATTGATTTAGTCTTCATTAGAAATGATTTTGTAAACGTTTCAACCATGAGTTAATAAAAAGATGTTAACTCAGAATAGAGTGTTTTAAGAAGTGATAGAAAGCTTTATAATCGCTCAGGGTGGATGCCACTTACTACATTTTACCATGGTGGTTCAGTTCAGCATGGGATTTTTTCGCATATTGAACAGTTACTGGGCCGAGGTTTCACAATCGTTGAGGGCAGATACCACTTACTACATTCTACCATGGAGGTTCAGTTCAGCATGGTATTTTTTCCCCATATCACACAATTACTGGACCATGGTGGTTCACCTCTGCATGCATTTTTTGCTCAGCATGCAGTTGTAGCGTACTACATTTTGTGTTAGATCCTTACCATTTGGCGGATGTAAGTTGGCTTTCATTAGATACTGCTCGCAGCCTTGCTTAGAGCGAACTACAACAAAAGAGTGGAAATGATTGTTAGGAAAAATATAAAGGAAAATCACCTTTTGCGCTGGATGGTTGCTGATATCTGGTAATATTCCCTGTAATCTATCGCATAAGGCTTTAATGTTGCATCTTCGTTTTTGTTCGGCAGTAAAATGGTGAGATCGCTAAGATAAAGAAAGAATAAAATTTTTTTTATCTAAGCATGATTCATAATGATACTGCACAATAGCAAAACGGTTTACAGTTATAATATTTTCTATTTCATTTTAAACACAGCTACTAGAGATTTTTTCCACACATAGGTCACGGATGAACAAAATGAACTCTTAAAACATTCCTAATTATTACCAACCTGCTCACTACTTGTACTGCTAGCAGTTGATGATGCTGGACTGGTAACTGCGGCATAGGATGATTTCTGGAGAAATAGAAATAAAACATTTTATCATAAAAGAAGATAAAGACGAAGAAATCTTGATTATGTCTGGCGTTTATCTATATATTAAATTTTTTTTTTTTATTCTTAGCCACTTCTTAGAGTGGAACACGCTGTCCAAGGCCCTGTAACGGCGGCCACTTATAGACGGATAGGGTAACAATTACTGGAAAGATATCATCTTTTCCTGTTTGGTTTAGCCTACCCAAGTTATTACACCCTGGGTTGAGAGGTGGGCGTGGATGAGCGAGTCGGACTCGCCGGGGCTTGAACCCGAGATCTTCAACCTGCGATGCCAATATGTTTACCCACTAGGCCATCGTGCCTCACTGTATATATCAATTTATAGCATATTTCGAATATCATTAAATCTTAAACCATAAAGACAACCTTGCAAACTCTAAGTGAGTATCTAGCAATGTTATTTTGTTCAGCACAAGAGAAAGAAAGATCGAAATTGATTTTACATACAGAATGCAAAGATTTTGCTATATTTTACATTATGGATATCCAAACATTTTTAAACATACAAAGGTTCTTTATGGTCAATACAACATAACAACATGAAAAATGATGGCCTTACACATTAAAACTTTAACGACGAATGACCACTGTCATAACCATAAATAATAATTTTTTCAAAATATTTTTAATCTCACCTCCATGACACTGGCAAAATCTTCTTTTGATTGAACGCCTGGATAAATAGATGGTAATTTTTTTCAGAGATATTAAATATGGTAATATGGTAATGAGTCAAAAAACCACAAAACAGAATCCAAAAAGCATATTTGAGTGGGATATTATCCTTTCATTGGTTGAAATGAATTAACATAGAAATCTAATTTTGATATAGCAAGCGCAAATTGCATGAAAAAAAAAATTGACATCAAGGTAATGTATATCTGGGACTCGTGCCTGGTAATACTAGGTATGCTGACTAAAGATCCGGAATTCGAACTTGTGTACAATTTGAATTTTCCTTTTCTTTCGAACAATTTTATTTACGAATCAGAAAAATTTTGTCAATCATGAGCAACTGATGACTGTATTTCAACTGCGCAATTCATCAGTGGTTCAATATATGACAAAATACATTTTTTGATTTTAGAAAGGCCTAAAATAGTCATAGTTGAGTTATTCGATCAATTTTGTGATTGCCAGAGAGAATCGATTCCAAAATAAAAGTATCTGAAAGCAACTGTACTTACTTTCTTCCGTATCCATTGTGGTTATTGTAGATGAAGTTTGTTGTTGCCATTTATAATTATTGCTCAACTGTGACATCCAGTTTTCAGTATTTTCATCTTTATCAGAAGCAACTACAGCAGATTTCTGGGGAGAAGTACTCAATGTTGAAACGAACGGTCTCTTTATAATTTCCTTCACAACAGCAGTTGGTTGTGTGATGGAAGACGTTTGCTGATTTTGTGGAGCAACTGCTCGTTGTGCTGCCGCTAACAACACAGAATTTTGGAATGTGTTGAAATTTGCGGCCTGCAACAAAAAATACACGGATTAAATAGTGGGTTCTAAATCAGAGGAAAATGGAGTACTAGTCTGTGCAGATAATTGCAAAGTAACTGAGATATGCCACATGTAAAATTCAAAATATGATAGATACAACATTATAAAAGGGCAACATGTGCCACAAAAACAATTAACACTCTTTAATCACTATGACAAAAATATAACTACCGGTACAAAAAACGTCATGCCTTTGAATACTGGAAAGGATAGGATTTCATTTTTATCCTGCAAAAGAGGAAAGTCGACAATACGACGTAACCCTTTGACAAACCACGACCTCTCGTGCAAACATCAGTTTTGAATTACGAATCAGGGTTTTGGTTCAACATTTTACTCATTTAGTGCACAAGAACCAACGTGAGAGGCGTTAGCCGACCCCTCGCATAACATCGGCATCTACAATGATATTCGAACTTATGTCGAGACGATCAGAGATATGTAGCTCGAAGCATATTCCCAACACTTTATCGAATATTGATACCTGTTCTTGTACTCTTTTCAAATGAGCCTGTGTTTCCCTTGTTTGCGGATTTTCTGAAATGACCATATTAACAGGAACTTGTAATGTTGACTGACTTGTTTGTTGCTTAGGAGCAGCTTGAGCTGGAACTCCTAAAATAGTATTATGTGTGGAATGTAATCAAAGATCTAGTTTTAGTTTGATAAAATCTGTTATGGAAACTATAACTATCAGAACAATCCAATCAAAAAATTAATTTTGTCATGCATGAGCCACAGATTGACCGCACCTTGGCGGTGCGGTCCATCAATGGCTCATACTGAACAAAAGTGCATGAACTGTCAGTAGATGAAAAAGTTTTGATCAGGATGTGTCGAAAAGCATATGGAAATATATTTACATAAGTTTGAAAAAATTGAAATCTTGAATAGTAAGGTCCCTAAATAAAAACGAATAACTGAAAAATGAATAGCTGGAAGGAATCAGGTCCTGAAGCCTCTATTTTCAAGAAGTATAATATAAAAAAGGAACCATTATAATGAAATTGATAGCAAACGGACAGAAAATGACAAAATGTGTTCTATCTCACAACAGGTCAAATAAACACTTCAAACAACATTAATGCAAAACACAGGAGTACTTGGCTTCGAGACCTCATTTATTTATTATGGCATTTTTATTGAGAGGAGAAAGCATTGATTTGTTTTTCTCTCTTTTCATTGAAGATTGTTCAAGTACTCTTGTGCTACTAAAACATGGTCAGTTTTAATAACACAAACAATATGACTGAAGGTTTCATACACTCGTTCACACACCACATTCATGATGGCCTCAACCTCAAACCTTTAAATACGATAATCATTTTTGCATTGTAGAACGCTCTTTATAAGGATGTCAATTAGTAGCCAAACAATTAGGAACACAAAAGATTTTTTGGTGAAAAAAGGAAATTTCGGAAAGACAAACAACAGTGATTTCTAATTATAAGCATTTATCGTGACTGAACACATAAATTCCCCTAATGCTTACTTAACTAATACATATTTTTCTTGTTTCATGCACAAAAAACAATGATAAATAAAAATAATTATAGTAATGTTTATCGAACGGTGAAAGTAGCTCCCGTTTAATCAGACTTATTGTAAAAAATTGTTTACTATTGATTTAGCTTGAAGTCTTTGGTACAGATTGCCATAGATCACTGAAAAAAGTACAAAATATAAACTATATTTCTTGTACTCAAAATTCTAAGCTAAGTTTGAAAAGCGAGTCGACACAACTCATAAATGCTTCAACAATAATATCAATTGAAACTGAATATGATACTACATCAATATAATCTTACCGGATGCCAATAGTTGCGTTAACAACGTTTTCTGTCGAATCGGTATGTGCTGAGAACCCCCGCCTGTTACCGATGATTGTTTGACTACGATATTATTATCCCATGAATTGTTATTATCAACTAATAATTGCTTCTTCTGGGGTGGTTGATCGAAACTCGCTGCTGTCACTGTAATACCTGTTCAAATGAAAAATGACTTGTTTTATTGGGAATTCAAAAAATAACGACTGATAAATGCGACGATATTCAAAATCCAAATATCATTTGGCAAGCTCCTAAAGCAGACGACGTTGGAGGAATATTGGCTCTCTTTAGCGTCCAGAATGTTTTATGTCATTTTTCCTCGGATGGACGAAAAAGTTTCAAAATCATCAACACTGCTATTTCATAGCAGTATTGAGGGTTTTGAACCTTTTTTTTCTATAAAATGTGGCTACTACCAGAGGCTCAGAGATATTCAAATCTTCTAGCCACATAATATATATCATGAGATATTGCCTGCTATATAAATAAACTAAATATTTCAACGAAAAAAAATATTCTACATACCTTGACTCGCAAGAGCTCTCTGGACTGAAACAGGTACAACTAAAGCAGGAATTTGATTTATACTTGACATTGTTGAATTTTCCTTCAAATTTGTTGAATTTGTTGCTATATTTCGTTGATTTGCGGTATTCATTATAAGATCTTGTACTGCTGGTGGTAGTACAGGTGTATTCTGGAACAGGGATTAAACGAATCAACTCTAAAAAATTGCAAATTTAATTTTCACAATGACCAGCATCGATTTTTAAAATGTTCTTTAAAGAGGCTGTTTAGTTCTTCTTAAATATTTTTGAATTGAGAATAAAAAGAGAGAAGTATTAATATCGGTTCGGGTTCAAAAGGTTGAGTAAATTCAGATTGCTAGACAACAATCAAAATTAAATTCAGTTTATAGAATTATATATTTTATCTAATTTTTGAGCAGATTAGGCTCAATTTGGATGATATCACGATTCATGTCAAATTCTACTAAATGAAATAAAGCTTTTTATAATAATCTGAAAAATGAAGTTTATTTTGGTCAAGTATTATCTACGGATGGACCGCACACATGATTCATGAATGACTCGTACTCCACGAAGCATAAAAACACAAAATTTTTCAAACTGGGATCTCCAGTACATCCTTTGTACAAATAAAATAAGTATAAAACTTCAGTGATCATGAAGATTACAGACATGAATCAGATAATATGAGTATATTATAGAATCATTGATAGTACATAAAATATTGATTCTATCAATGAAGCCATATGCTAAAATAATATCAGGTGTCCGAAAGCTTGATGGCATTTTCAGATGGACAACAAAAAACCTTCGAAACCATTAACAGTGCTATTTCATAGCAGTATTGGTGATTTTGAACATTTTTATACACATATGTCATGAAATATCGCAAATTTGCCAAGTAATCTTCTGACGCAAACCATATGATAGAACATGATTGAACTAACCAGTTGAGGTGTTCTCTCAAATTTATCAACCTGCATTGAATTTGTTTGTGGTTGTTGTTGTTGTTGCTGTGTGACTGTGTAGTTTCCTCCCACTTGTTGATTAATGACGACTTGCTGAAGCGTGGTTGCAGTGAAACCAGGATTTTGATGCATTTGCATTTGTACAGGCACTTGATTATTAACAATTTGTGAGGCAGGAGTCACCGGTTGAAAGTTTATATGCATTGGCACATCCGGCACATTCATCGATGTCTGTTGATGCTGTTGTACCACCATTGGAGTGACGACGTTAGGAGGTGCGATCGTGACACCCACATTTACATTGTTTTGTGATTTATTTACAGACCTACGTCGGGGTGCCTTTTTCTGTGGAGGAGGCATCGTTGTCTGAGCTTGATATTGATGTTGATGTTGTTGTTGTTGTTGAATGGATGTCGTCTGCGGCTGCTGTTGTTGTTGTAGATTATTATGGTGTTCAGAATGAGCCATAACTACTTGTGATATTGTCGGAGTATTTTGTTGTTGCTTCGATATCATCATTGGTGAAGTAGTAACTGGAAATAATTTTTATAGTCTATTTTAGTATTTTTCCGACAAATAAATTTTTGTGTTATAAAAACTTGTTCAAAGCCAATGCACAAAGCAATGCCCAAAAGGCTAATGGCCTTATAAAGCAAAGAGTTATTACATCCCAAATAGAACTGAACCACTATCATAAAGTGCAATGAGTGGTTTATCAGTGATGTGAAACCATCCATCACTTTTTAATGAATCAAGATTCCCTTCAAAAAAGTCATTCATGATTAAGTGGGAATATATAAAAAAGAATGATATGGCCCTCTATCCACTATCCACATTGGTAACCATATTGACGCCAATGCAATGTCACTTACCTAAACCAGTATTGGGAAACTGAGAAAACATTTTATCATTGATCTGCGTTAACATTGGATCGCTAACACCAAAATTTATGTCTTGATGATGATGTTGTTGTTGTTGCACTTGCATTTGTTGTTGTTCCTGTTGTTGTTGATGATGATGTGTTCTCATTTGCATTTGTTGCGGAACATTTATGCTTGTATTATTAATAGACATCTATGTTGGTGCATAAAAAAACAATTTAAATAGGAGTGAAAAAAGTAAAATAATAAAAACTATTAAAAAAATAAATAAATAAATATCAAAGGCATATGAGATTAAAATGACCAAAAGCAATAACTTCGGATATCAAGGCTAATCTGTCCTTAAAGTCTAGCTTAAACTGTATTTGAAATACACTGCATAAAGTGAATTATATTTCAAGATTTGATGTACACAAAATTGCCGATATTTGACTACGTTTACCCATTCCTAAGCAAATTTTGAAATGCATCTTGATTTCACTGCACAATGAATCAATTCGAGAACCATCGTAAACACAAAATTACTTTCAATATGTACTCCGAAATACTAAATTACGCTGTTCGAATAAGAACAGCCCAAGAAAAAAAAAAACGCAATGTAATTGCAATTTCCACCTGTTTATTTGGACTATTATCATTTTCATTGTATGCTTTATTTTAAAAATGGCAAAATTTGATTTTGGCATTGTTAAAACATAATTGAATTCAACTTGAACAACAACTTACAATAGTTGGATCATGACTAGCAGCTGCTCTCTGTACAAGTTCTTCTAGTGATGCTTCCTGTGAAAAAGGGGAATAGATGAAAATTTTATCTCAAAATAAAAAAAATAATAATGATGCTTACCTAGCTACCCGGGATGTCATGATTGTTTGACTTAAACAGTATTCGAATATGTTGTAAAACAAGCACAATCAGCTCTATACTGTTTTCCTGAGGTTTTGAAATCTTTCAGTATCTACGCCGGAAGCATCTCAGGGCGAAAGAATCCTACTTTTCTTCAGGTATCCAAAATTTTTGTAATTTTTTTTGGATGGATGAAAAAGTTTCAAAGTCCTTCCTGCCATTTCATAGCAGTATTGATGATTTTGAACCTTTTTCTACGACTTGTTGCTACCGACTTTGTAAAAGAGATATTTGAATATTCTTACAAAAGATTTGTCATTATTATTATGCATTTGATAAATTTTCTCCTGTTTGCATCCGTTTTGCTTCGGGTGTCCACAATAAATAGGATAAAATTCAACAAATTATGGTGTATTCCAGGAAAACGTTTGATCAGTACCGGTACCTGAATCCCATGAGATGTTAGATCCTGTTGTGTTACCATTGCGTTAGGAAAGCCCTGACTTTGTTGTTGATTGTTGTTTCCAGAATAAAATAAACTATTATTGATAGCAGGTGACTTTCTATTCGGACTGAAGATATCTGAAAGAAAAAAAAATGTTGTAGTAAATTACAAGGAGTGTTGAAAAGTTTCTTTATAATTGTGTCACAGACTGGCGGAAAGTAAACTACTCTGCTGTGCTGATGCTCAAAGAAAATGCCTTTTTTATTTGTTATCAAAAGATTTACTTACAAAAGCAATATCCAGCATTTTCGATCTGCATTAAGGTCAAAATGTCTCTTTGAGTAACCAACAATTGTCAAGTTGAGGAAAATCCCAATCAGAAAAAAATTGTCTATGTGCATGTTTTGTGGCATTGACGCACGGCACGGTCCACCAGTAACTCATGCTTGATAAGATAAAATTTCAATTGGGATGAAATTCTGTCTCACTGAGCCACAGATAGGTCATGTCATAATGATGCAATCCATTAATGACTCATGCTGACGTTGAACAAAAACTGCCTTATCAATATTCACCAACTGGATAACTGGGTGCGAATGGAAGAATTACTTTTATTTAGAAAAGAATAACCCTCTGCATGTGCAAAATTTTGTCAAATTTTTAGAAATTGAGAATTAATGACATTGGAAAATTTTGTACTAGAAATTGAAGCTATTCTGAAAGATTCTAAATTTTTTAACTTGAATATGGAAATTATTGACAGAATCCATGCAAAATCTTGACCAATATCATGAATCGATAATTTTTCTTGGGATGTCAAAGGTATAAAATATGGCTGATATTCTACCTTATTTGAATCCCATTAAAGAACCCTCAGATCTTTATGTGTGGGCTTTAGAATTTCCCTAACATAAGAGGTAAATGGAAGGAAGTAAAAAAGTCATAGAATTGTGTATACAATCGTCATGGAAGATTGAATTTACCATACTCCACTATTATTCAAATCTTATTCTAATGTAAGTTGAATAGATTTCAAAAAATGTAACAGCATATTTCAAAATCAATAAAACAGATCAGAGACCAGGTAACCCTTCAAAGTTTTGCCATGGCCCGTCCATCCTGCCCATTACCAATTAAAAAAATATATCTACAATTTTGTATTTGATTATAGATATTATATAATTTTTGTAAAACTAGTGAGAAGAGCCAGATTCTTGACATTTTTTCTTAAAACTACCATCAAGGGCGTATATATGAGGCAGTGCAAATAAAGATCAGCATTGAATGTTCCTTCAACAAATATTTACGCAAAGAATATAAATCAAATTTATTTGAATGAAAAGTAAATTCATTCAAGAAGACTACAGACTACAAGATGTATTGCAAGAATTAGTATGAAACACAACGACTAGTAAACTTGTACTGAAGGCAAATACAAATACAAAATGAACTTGGAAGCAATTTGGTTGCAATTTTACAAGTGCACACTATCTGATGTCAGATGACTGTTTATAATGATAACATTTGGGGAAACAAAAATATTTTGAATATTTCATACATTCTGATTTCAGCCCATGCTTATGTTGCAAAACGTCATTTAGGATAAGGGAAAATAATATTTACACAACTAACTTCACTGAACAAACTAATTTCGATCATATTCAAGATTACAACCTTCGGATAAATTTATTTTCGTATGGAAAAAAACATCCGATTGGATAACAAAACATGATCAATTCATTCCGTTCCAATCAAAAATTGTTTTTTGTCACACATGAACCACTGATGGATCATGGCGTTAAGGCATGGTTCATCAGCGGCACGTGCTAGATCAAAGAAAATTTGTTATTTGACTTTACAATTTTTTGAACGATGTAAAATGATGAAGCAATTCGACAAAAACTCACTCAAAACCTTTATCGAAACATACCGAACCACAAAAATGAATATTTGTACCAAAATTGATTCGATCTTGAATCTAAAAGTTGAATTACTAATCAAAGTTCTAATATACTTGGAATGAGAACATCCAAGACCTATTTATTACCTTGCAATGCATCGAGGGGATCAATAATATCCTCAATTGTTGGTTGAAGTTGTAATAAACCGGGTTGCATCATATCTGAGTTGGTGGCATGTTGAGCTTTAGATAAGAAAACAGAAAATTAGAATGTAGTCAAATATTTGTTCAATTACAATCAACTTATTATGAGGCTTCATAATGTTAAAAAACAACTATCAATTTACTACTACAAAATCAGGAAAGGCTTTATAAGATCACACCAGGGTGGCAGAAGCTTGTTTTGCTTCGTATGTCTGAAATGTTCATTTCTCTTCCGATGGACAAAAACGGTTCAAAACCATCAACATTGCTTTTTCATAGTAGTAGAAGTTTGAATGTTTTTACTACAGTCTGGTTGCTACCAGACGCTTGAAAACAGTTTTTTTCTAGTAAAAGATTTACTTATGAAATACTGCTAAATTTTCTTCTGGCGGTAGTCATTTGCTTTAGTCGCACAGTAGCTGACATTCTGGAATGTCAGCCTTGAGCAACTATTCTGAATGGGTTGCCCATGGACAACGCTAATGAAATTTTGAGTTTTAGGGTAGCTATTTCATATTTTTTGGCATGTTGTTAGGAGGCGACAAAAATGGAACGAGGAAGCGGTACATTGTTCTGCCATCACCCGGTGCAGATATCACTCATTGCAACCTACTACAGTGGTTCAGTTCTGTAAATAATGTTTTCTGCTCATGGTGCACTGCTGAATTTATATTTTACTTAGTTCCACACCCCATTAGTTGTTCACGGCCTGGCTCAGAGCAAATTTCCTAATAAAAATTTGCCTGAATCAGGTAAAATTAACTGACCTATCTCTCTAGGATTAGGGAATTGAAATGGTTGAGATAAACGACTGAATAATCTGTCCGTAAGATCCATGAACATTGAATCATCTTGTTTGGAAAATAAATCCATCACATTCATCTCTGGTGTTGCAGGAGACTGATGTGAAACCCACTGAACAACAAAAAATAGACTTCATTTTAAAAATATTTGAAAAATATAATTACTAAAACAAAACAAGGTTGCAAATAACATGTAAGAACAAGAGTATTTGAATACTCTAGTAAACAGCAAATTTTTCATAAATGAGAGTATCTGCATGTTAATAAATTGAAATATTATTGATGACTTCAAATGCACGAAACTTATGAAGAAGATCTATAATAATCAGTGTAGTAGTGAAATGATAGTCAGTGCAGTAGTAAAATGAAAGGTCTTTAAACAAAATTATTAGGACTTATGAGTATGGCAAGAAATCCTTATTAACAACCCTGCGAAATGTTTGAAGATAAATTAAACGATAATTACAATTAGGTTCTTAAATAAGATTTGAATATTCAATTCAGTTCTGTGAATTTTTAAATTTAAAATTTTTCCCTCCAAATTTATTGGATATTTAATATTCAAAATTATTTTTTTACGCTGTATTAGAAAATTTTTATTATTTTATGACTGTGTAGAATTGGAATAGACTGAAATATGACTGATCGTTGACCACGATTGACCTCGAAACTCGAGAGGGAAAATTCATCAGAAATCATGATTTTTTTACACAAAATAAAAGTACAGTAAGTCTAAATGATTCATTGTAAAATATATTAATTTGATATAAACAAAAACATATATATTCATAACTTACTGTAAGTCCAGGATGATCAGATTGTTGGAGCTGTTAAATTAGAAATTATTTTGATGAATTAACTTTCAATTAAGTAACATGCATGTGTGTGAATTAAGAACAAGTGTGTCTATTTTAAAGGTCTATTTTAGAATTGAATTTTCCTATACACAAAATTGATAGAAAGTTTCAATAACAAGAAACAAATTTATTCCCACCCAACAATGAAATATTTTGTAAAATATGAGTTTCTGATGGATAGCGATGTCTAGGCGCGTTCCATCAGTGGTTCTTGTTTGACAAAAAGATTCTGATTTGTAGTTAATTTTGTAAGAGATTGTAAAAAAAAAAAAAAAATATTACCCAAAACTGTAGAATGTAGAATCATACCCTACTATAAAATGAGTATTCGATTCAACAGAATCGGAACTATATTGTTCAAATATTGAATCTCAAAAGTGGATGTGGCACCTCTAATTAAGATCACCATTACATGCAAATTTACTTTAAAAGAACGCTATATTTTATTATTAATAAGTGTGTGTGAAAATTGAATTGCATCTGGCACGAAAATGTATGATAAGATGAACTTCCTTCAAAACAGGTGCCTTCGTATATTAGATATGAATATTTTATATGGCATTTTATATCGAATCCTTTATATCAATAATAGAAAAGCCTCAAAATAATTTTCACAAATATTGTATATCAATTAATCAATGGGATATCAACAGCATGGGCATCAGAAATGGTTTATGTAGGAAGATTACTCTCTTCTTATGACATGCAGGAAATGGAGGAGTTCATAAAATGCATGTTTGACTTATCCCGGTAATCATGGTGAAAAAATTTTTAAAATTACCTTATTCATGAAAAATGCTCTCCATTTTTTGTATTCGGCAACAACAGTTTCAATTCTGCGTTTCCAGTATTTTCCTTCCATGACGACGGCCTGAAATAAGATATACACAAAAAAAAACTTTTCACAAAAACTTTTCACCGTGGGCAATACGTCATGGCACGTTATCATGGAAACCACCATACTAGAAGCAAAAAATTTCCAGCAATAAATAGCGAGGAAAATTATATTACACCTAATCTGACCCTTTGTTTATTTATTTTTAAGATTAGGATATGTAATTTGACAGACTATTTAATTCAATTTTTAAGCAAGCTATTTGATTTTGGCCACCTCCAACACCAGCGCTTTTTAATGGGTTCAACAAAGTGGCAAGCGAGTTTGATTGGGATTCTGTGAATTTAAGTTGGTCGCAGTGATCATATTGTTTCTGGTAAAAGAAATGAAATTATCATTTTGATCATAATAGAGGTATATAATGAATATTTGTGCCCTTCTTATGAATCAATAACTGTGCAAATAAAATTTTTTTAAGCACGATTTAGTGGTTCAAGAAATATTTCCTGAAATCCTTGAATGCTCATTTCGAGCAATCTAGCAAGCAAATACAAAAGGAGCATCAAAATGTAACAGAGAGCATAGGTATGATCTGTTCAGATTTTGTTTGCTCAAACCGTTACAGCAAACAGATCAGTCTTCAAATTAAAGTTAGGAGAAAATAGCACTTGTTGCATAATTGCTCGCCCAAAAGCAAGTGGGCTCTTTGACAAGTGTATGTCATGGATGGATACGATCAACAGATATGACCCACAATCAGTCTATTCCTGACTTTGACGAAGCTAACAAAACACATAGTGTTATCAAGCAGTTGTCAGAACATAAGATAAATTGAATATATATCCTTTCTCATTTCAAATTTATTATGTATATTTGATAGAGACACTTTTAAGATAAGCTACATTTTCAAATCAGTATCTAAGCAATACAATTCAAATCAAATCTTTCCAAAGCTGAATCGATTTTCAAACTCAATACTCCATGAGGCCAATTTCTTACTTCTAATCAAAAAATATGTTTTATTAAGTTTGCGAAACTGATGGATCGCGCTGTTTATTACAGACTGGCAGAATGTCAGCTGAGCTACTCTCCGACTTAAAACACCAAAAGTAAATGGCAGTCATTAGAGGAATTTGGAATATCCCGTTTTTAGTGTCTGGCAACATTCAAAATCATCAATAATGCTATGGAATATTGGTGTTGATGATTTTAAAGCTTTTTATCCAATAACGCGAACATCTTGAAAACTTGCAGAAAAAAGATTTTCTGTCACCTTGGTCTATTTGTTGAACATGCTCAGAAAAATTTATGATTTGTAGATGAAAATTGTTTGGTAGGGCAATATTGGTCAAAATGGAACACTGTCATCATTTGTCTATTATTCATATGAATCATAAAATGCAGTCACAATACACTAAATAACCTCACAGAGTTCAACACACACTCAGTTTAGTAAATACATAGAAATTGGTCAAACAAAGGGTGCGGCAACTCATTTGTAAATGAGGTAAAATGCAAACATTAGGAAGAGGAGTGTATTTTTATTGTATTAATTTTATACAAGTAGCAACAGTGAATTCTTGATACAAAGCCAAAATCATGCAGATTGATAAACATGCAAGGTGAGGATTCGGAGGTGATAATTTATTAGGAGTGAGTGCTAAAAGTCCCATTTCTCTCAGAAGCTTTTGAAATGTTATCAAAAACTTTAAACCGTCCAAATCTATAGCAATCAACAATCGAAAGAATAAAACGATAATATTACAACATTGGTGCCATATTAGGGGTTACTTTACATCTGGTATCATTCATTGATGACGAAAAGCAATATGAAATTGCAATTAAATAATCAAGGTAGTTGGGCATGTGTCCCTATGTTTTTTGTTAATAACAGGTAACACATGATAAAATAGCTGCTGATACTCTACATCAATCTATTACTAATACTTGACATTGCCATTGTAACATATTCAAAAACAACTTATTGATTTATTAGATAAAAAACATACTTCAGGTTTGCAATGTGAATCACAGTCAGACTCATTATCGAGTGGAGTTGCGAATTGTACAAATGATAGTTTGCTTCTTCTCCTCCTCATGATATCTGCAAAAAAATTTAAAATATTGTTTGATGTAACTTCTCATTCTTAACATAAAACAACCAGCAACATGGCAGCAATAGTACAATATAAAAACTATTCCAGTCCAACTTACTTTCAATTCTTGGTTAATACGGTCACCATGTACTACAAAAAGCTTTCTAAAGAGAAACTGAAGAAAATGCAGACATAAAGAAGAGAAGCAACTTCAAATTATATACTATGGAAAGTCATGAAAAAAAAAATTTGTTTTTTGCGACTGATGTAAAGAAGCTTAATATTTTTTAAAAAGTTCAGTGAAAAAAATGGTAGCAGGAAAGAGATTCCTAACTAACAAACCTATGTCAATTAGGAATATAAGTTTTAGAATTACGAATTGAACTGATTCGAATCAATGTTAACTAGAATTCTAAGCAATAGTAGTAGACTTCTGTCGCGCATGTGAAGTTCAGTCGTTTTCGAGCCTAAGCAAACATTTCAATCATATTACCTTATCTGGTGATTTTTTATGATAACTTCTTGCAAATTTTATTGTGCCCAGTCATAAAACCAATATACAGCTATTTTGTTCTCGTCCATATTGTTCGAATTTTAACAATGGGTGTGTTTTTCGGTTTTGTTAATGGGTTGGGGATGAGTATTTTTCAAATATTCGAAAATATTTCAGTAGAGATTTGATTTGAAAAAAAATATTCAAAACTTGCATTCCTAATGTCAATGCTATATTACTGTTCTATTTGGCATTTTCTAACCTTTTTTTTATATTTGCAAGCCAGTAAGCAACACCTAAAAAGAACCTACCACTCACTAGGTGATCGTAAAATCACCCTCAGTTCCATTTTAGTTACTTATTATTATTTCTTACAACAATTGTGAAGCCTACATTGCATTTCAAAATTTTCCACACCTAATTTTTTCTAATATTAGGGTAGGTATCACTTGTGGTGGTGTGATGTTTCGAACAAATCATTTATTATTCTGACGTATTACATTTCAATCCTGAATTTCGACAATCGGGATCAAACAGTGATTTGTTAAAAATAGACCAAGCTGATCAGATATCGTTAACCACAAAAATAATATGAAGCAGAACTTAATGCTCAAAAGGTCTATGCTGCCAAATAGAGTAATATTTTGTTATTTAAATATTTGATCTCCTACAAGCATTACTTGTCCCTGGCATATAAATTATATCAGCATAGTTTTATAGGTTTTGATCAGGACCAAAGGTTGAAAAATCAGTGATCGTTGGCCCGGTGGGATTGGTAAATGTTTAGAAAAATCTGCAAAGATGATCATTACTAACAGTCAACCCCACTTTTAATCAAGCTTTCAAAATATAATAACATGACACCAAGAATAAAACCAAACATAATATCAATTCACATTGCAAAGCAATTGAAGCACAGATATAATTGTGACAACCACATGGAATGAGACGTCATACCGCACTATTAAAGCATGATGAAATAAATTATCAGTAATGCTACATTATCCTGGAGCGTCAAACATAGTAATTCAGCTGCCAGTAATCAACCACAAAGTTCAAATAATGCCAGTCCGAAAAATTATCAACAAACATGTTTTGCAAGTATGTGTCACTGTTGGATCATACTGTGTAGGCATGGTCCATCTATGGCCCGTGCTTGGCAAAATAAAATTTCTGATTCGGATTGCACATTGTTGTACCACAGTGTGATCTTGCAAAACGTAATTCGTAGCCGCCCGCCAAAAGTAACGAGCAAACATATAATATGTACTAGTCAAATCCCATTTACATTGGCATGTATGGAACATAATAACATTATATTTTCAAGGGTCATCATATATGGATTATTGCTAAAAAATATACCTATTTCTGATGTTTTAAATTTTTAACAAGCACATTATTTAAATGATTTTAGTATGATGAGAAGATATTAGCGAAAACTATTTAAATTTTATTTATATTTATATTTTATTAAAAGCTGTCACAGATATAAGAAATGATAAAAAGAAATCAAACACATTTATAAACTGTTGGTGTCAGGTCATATTAACCTTTGGCAATAAATTTCTTAGTACAGTACAGTAGTACAATTAATATCACAATGTGTTTGTAATAAGTTCATCAAGTCAAACAACAGTCGGTAAACGTGGTGATAATCTTGGCCTCAAGGCACAGACAAAAGTTGCATCGTGATTAACTCGAGATTAATATTTAAATTCAAATAAGTTCCGCAACGAGGATAACACCAAATATACAAAGAAAAGTAACTTCACTAAAGCCAGTATACTAATGAACAATAACATCATAATTGCCAACTCAGGCACTCGAATTCTGTCATAAATCATTTGCAAGAAGATTTCAATAACCTTACTCTCCAACAGTAATAGGTAGAAATTTCTGTGTGATTGTGTTACTGTTGGGAGGAAAAATGCAAAATTTTTGATTGAATGAATATGGTGGTTGGTTGGTCCAAATGATTTATTGAGAACACATAATATTGGATGCACTCGAATTCTGTCATAAATCATTTGCAAGAAGATTTCAATAACCTTACTCTCCAACAGTAATAGGTAGAAATTTCTGTGTGATTGTGTTACTGTTGGGAGGAAAAATGCAAATTTTTTGATTGAATGAATATGGTGGTTGGTTGGCCCAAATGATTTATTGAGAACACATAATATTGGTTTTTTAGATTTTTGGATGATATCATTTCACTCTAGCAGAGTAATTTTCTTATAGCCAC
Source organism: Styela plicata (assembly GCA_963675895.2). Classification (NCBI taxonomy): domain Eukaryota; kingdom Metazoa; phylum Chordata; class Ascidiacea; order Stolidobranchia; family Styelidae; genus Styela; species Styela plicata. The sequence continues at coordinate 2,121,245 of OZ023142.1, forward strand.
TTTTTGGAGTGGATCACCCTGTCCAAGGCCCTGTAACAGCGGCCACTTATAGACGGACAAAGTCACAATTATTGGAAAGATATGATCTTTTCCTGTTCGACTTAGCCTACCCAAGTTATTACACCCTGAATTGAGTGGTGGGCATGGATAAGCGAACCGGACTCGCTCGAACCCGAGATCTTCAACCTGCGATGCCAACATGTTTAACCACTAGGCCATCGCGACCCCGAAATGAAATCAAGTTTTCTGTTGGGAATCTGAAACATCAACACCGCCCATTGTGTGAAGGCATGTTGGTGATTTTCAAAGTTTCTATGCAATTTTACCATGAAGAAGGATATTTATTCAATATGGTCATTCTAACCCCAATCAGAAAACCCAGTTTTGGCCCCAAATTTATGTTGGTCTACGGAGAAAAAGAAATTGCTGCTATGGTTTTCTAGATTATATTATCAATATCTTGCCTTATTAATAGGGTTAAAGATTTGCTGTTCTTCATAAAAAAAATGGCCAAATTTGGAATAAATTCAATATTTCATATTCAGAATAACTTTTTTTAGAAAGTATTCAGAATAGTAAAGTATTTGATTTTGGCCATCCCTGGGACAGCTTGAATAACATCTTTTTTGTTTAGAATAAAATTGAATTAATTACTTGATTGGGATATTTCAATCGTAAGTTTCATAATGAAATTTAAAAAAAAAATGGTAACATGGTAAAATACAACAATGTACCAGCACACTAAAATTTACACGAATTTTGTAAAAATATTTTCTATTATCTCTTTTCCCACAGACACAAAAGTTTATTCAATATATTAATGAAAATGTTGTCAAGACAATGTTACAAATGGAAAAGACCTTCATTACACAAAAGTTCACTTGAGCTTAGTATAATTAACAATAATCAAAAAATTTGTTTTGTTTACCATGATGTTTTTTTTATTGATCATGCAAAATAGTAATTTTATATTTTCCAAGATTCGGTAGTATATCTCTAAATAATTCCCATTTTTTAATTTTCTGATAGAATATGTTGCATATTTATGGTTTGGAAACTATTATTGTAAGTTGTTTAATTGGATGATCAAAACATGACCTTGAATGCACTCATGTGCCCAGCGTTATGCAGCTGTTTAAATTCAGCAAAACACTGAGTGGATAATCTGTTAAACATATCTACCGGCTAATAAAAAAGCTCAAGGGAATCAATTGTAAAACAAACTGTTTGTTTTTAATTTAATACCAATATATTCAATTTAAAAAAATGTTCAAAATAGTACCGGTAGTATCTGATTTTGCGTACTTGAGTATTATTGATGAGACTCTACTCGTAGAATTTTATTTGATTTGAAATATATTCAAATTAATAATATTCAATTCGCAATCAATTTTAATTGCAAACATGCAAAACAATTATAAATTTTCTATCGGGCAATATACAATATACATTTTATAGGAAGTAAATCTTTTTTTGCCCTGCAGGTCAAACACCGTTAGGTAGAAACAATGATTTGTATAATTAGCTCCGAACCATGTAGGTAATTTGCAATTTCAAAGCATGCCTGGTCAGGAAATAGAAAGAGGAAAGGTCAGAAACAAATATAAAACTGTACCACATACAAAAAAACACAAATGGCAAAACTTTGTGCAGCGTCATAACTACTTGCCACACCTCCTTCACTGATTGGTCAGTTATTCACGTTTTACTTAATATTATATAATTGATATTTAACACATAAGATCTAATGACAAACGGCCATGTGCAAATGAACAGTTAAAAATGCCCACTGGCTATCATGTCCAAACATTTTTAGCTACGGTATGTCAAACATGTTTAATCAAAAGATGAACTTTTGTTACGATCATTGGAAAGACTTTGAAATAAATACTGTCTGATATAAAAATAGTACAAAAAACAAACAAATCAACAAATCTGATACAAATTCATTGAAATAAATATGGTAGGAACGGTATTTGCGTATGTAAATTCCAAGTTGAAAAGTGGAATACAGAAATGCAAATTTGCAAGAAACTCAACAAAAAGTCAGGTTCAGTGAGCTTTTTATCGATGACGATTAGCGATGTAAAAGCGTGATACTATGCCAAATTATATATTGTAAAATTTGACATATAAATCATAACTTTGCTGATGGTCAATTATGAATTTTATTATGCATTTTTATAACTGTTGTACTGCATATTATTTTTTATTCCGATCCAATTTATATGTATACCATTTATAAATCTGATATACAGGATCCTGCCCCAATCGGAAGTTTTATTTTGTTCAACATAAGATGAGCCGTGAATCATATTTAACAAGATGTTTTTTGTCTGACTGGTGTAACTAATACTGGAGACAACGGAGGTGTATATTTCACTGTAATGTAGTGTTGTAGTACCCCATTAAAACATTTAATAGCCAGTATGCTCACCACTGACCGTCAAGACTAAATGGCCATTACTATGACTGAGCATTGCACAAGGATTGATGCCCATTCCCTGCCCATGCCCAGTTGTCAAATTTGCTTGGATTGAATTTCAATAAAAAAAAATCTTACATTGTATATGCCATGTCCTCCATATTGCATTATTCAATCTGATTTTATCTTTTACAGTAAGTCGTAGACCCTTGAAATTTTTCCATTTTGGTGACACAACTTTCCCCCTGCAATTCAAATAGTTAACTACATCAGCATTCTGCATGTGATGAAAATGTCCCTTCTTTTTTTTTTACTGAATGTACACACTGCTACGTCGCACAGAAATTATATGATAAGTACTATGGATTTTTGGAAATCTAATATATTATTTGAATCGAATTTTTATTAGAAACTTTGAAGCGACCCTCAGATACTAGGAATAAACTATCTCTGAAACTTAACTTTGTTCACAAAAAAATGTATAATGCTATTCTAAATTGTTTTTATTTTTCTATGAACTTCCTCAACACACACAGCTGGAGGAAACAAAAATGAAGTGCAACAGTGTTGTATAAAAAAATTTCTTCAATAAACGGGATTCATTTATAGGCCCCTAATACAGTGAATATGGTGATCTTGGTTTTCTTCGGGTGTCCAAAATGTTCATGCCATTTTATTCGGATGGACGTAAAGCTTCGAAACCATCAAGACTGCTATTTCATAGCAGTATTGATGATTTTGAATCTTTTAATACAGTTTGGTTGCTAAAAGATACTCAAAACAATTATTTAAATTTTCTTCTAGTCACAGATATATCATAAATATTGATCAAGTTTGCTTCGGATTCAACACATTCATTACGGGTGTCTACGCAACAGAGTATCTGACATTGTACCAGTATTTGTGGATGTGCAGATCAAATGCTTAATATGAGTGTGACTCCAATTATCCAAATTTTGAATCGAACAAAATCCAGAACTCACCCTCTATAAGCCAATGACATGCATTCAAATAATCTAGATAATGATGCATCAATTGTAATCTGGTTTGTTGATCGATGCCCGAACTGGTATGTGTTCTATAAAAAACAATATTAAATTTATTTTATTATTACAATATATTGTGTAGAAAAGCACTAAAAGTTGTAAGAAGACAACTGTTTCAATTTCAATAAAACTACCGCTGGTTTTACAGATTGTTTATGTGACATAAAATGCATCAAAATAACTTTGACTCTGGTTACCGTACTAGGTTTGCAATAATAAACAAATCCACGGAATATGCAGTTTAGAGATGGGCCGACGTATCCGTGGTTTTTGAAATATTGATTTTATCACCGATACCACTGACACCAGTACTGATACAAGGTACTCCATAGACAGGATGACAATTTACGAAATTTACAATAAGAATCGATCCAGAGGTAAACTGCATACTTTTCGGGTCAAACACTTCATGAACATTTACACTTATGGTATACTTAATAAGAACAATTAGTAATTCTATTGGATGCAAAATCTTAAGTAAATCGCAAACATAAAAGAGCGATTTTCTCATGAAATATTGTTCTTTTAGTATAAATTTTCTTCGGATAGCAAACACATCGTTGAATATCTGAATAGTAGTCAAGCTGATAATCTGCATGTCTGGAGAAAGCAGAGGGAAGAAGCGTTCTTTGCTAAGAGTGACACCTATCTATAATTTCCTGCTTTTTCAGGAGTTGAAAATCATATTTATATAATTTCTTTCCAGACATTAGTAAGTAGATCAAATGATGTTGTTTTTAATTTATTACAAGCTTTACTGTAATAATATTTATCCCAACTCCTGGTCTACACATTGTCAATATTAATTAATTTATATCTACATTCTCAATGTTCTTAAGAAAGAACACACTAAATTAAAAGCTTGGTGCTAAATGTTTTTCGAGCTGCAAATTGCCAAGTAAAAATCAAAGTTCTCATAAATTGCCTCTTTCTATGAATGTCATTTTGATTTTTCAATGTCAATGTCACCATAAATACTACATTAGAACAAATCTGTAACACTCTGCAATTGTCATAAAAGTTTTGTTTGAATAATGCAAAATAAAGAAATTTTTGCATCTAAATATGCATCTAAACTGGATCACGAAACAGAAGGGACTTGGAAAGATGTGGGAAGTTGGGTAATCATTTTTCGGTATATAAGGGAATTTTATGGTGGTAAAAAGTTTCGCTTCAGTAGTTCAGAAGAGGCGTTTTAATGCATAGATATTAAATATTATAAATTTATTAAAACACCAAAATTCAAATTTTAAAATACAAATATTCTGTTTTGATACTCAATTTTTTTCATTTTTTAGTTAACAGGAAAATGTAAGTTAAATCAATCTCAGCAGGACCTCAGCTCAATTCGGCTCACTATTTAAACATACTTCCATAACAACTCAAAATATTATAAAATTCAACAGGAAATACCATATTCCCTCCAAAAACAAAGCAACTTATTCATAATTTCATAGTTCAATATTTCTAATTGAAAAAAGTGATTGCAAAAGCAGAGTAACTGGCATTCTGCAAGCGAACTCAAATTTCTTCAGACAAATAGTTTTATAAAGTTCAAAGATATCAGTCAGTTACCTGAGTTTCTTTGCTGACTTCTGAGAAATCATATCCTTCACGTAATCTAATTGCTCGATCATGATGTTCAGGAGAATCCCTATCATGGGAGTCTTCATCATCAACATCATCTTGGTCAGCTACTGATGATATCATGAAATGTCCCGAATGAATCACTTCACCTTTGCTCTTGGCTTGTAAAATAAAAAACAAGTATCAAAGTCAACAGGTTTAATACAATAGTATCAATACAATGAGCTATTGGGCTGCGATGGCGTGAAGAACTCGACAATAGTTACCAAACGTAACACCTAACGAATGACATGGGTTCGAACGTCAATGAAGTATTTCAAGATTGGCGAACGACGAAGGCTTCAATGAGCAATACATGCGGAGTGCCCTTGTGCGAGGCACTGTAGCCCATTGCCTTGGGAGTATGTTAGATAACCTCAACAGTTCCTCATAAGTTTCACACGGGATGGAATGGCAAGATGTAGGAAAAATCTCGTAACAAGATATAATTGTATTGTGTATTTCTAGGAACTGGAACTGAATATTTAGTACAATAGAAAAATAATCAGTTTTGTAATTAAATTAATTAACTATTTAATAATGCAATAACGTGCATGCACGAACTTTAACACTATGATTTCAGTATACAATAAAATCATACCATCATCCCCCTCATTGAGAAGTAAATGCCTTCGACGAGTAACCATGCCCTCCATCATGTAACAACAGCCCCAAGATAAATATGATCGAATATCTCAACAAGCAGATTTAAGATTATCCAAGAATCGTAGCATTGTACAAATCCATAATTCGGCTTCAAAGTCCACAAAATAAGTAATCCAATTTTGTTTCAATAACATAATGTCCAATGCTGAAAACTTGTGAAATAACTTTGTGCGTAGAATGTGGAGTATATTTAGAATACCTGAATTAGTGATATTGCAAGAACAGAGAGGGTTAGGGGTTTGTTGAGACCAAAAGGTGATTGTTTCGAATGAACACAATGTTCTGGAAAGAGAAATAGGTAAGAAGGACAAAAAAATCACATACCGTAATTAAAACCAGAGTGCAGACTTTGGGCGAGCTAGAACATCTAACGTTAGACGCAGGCAGGCATTTTTGGTCAGGATTCATATTTCAAATCAATATATTTTATTGGAAGAGGTGTATTTTACTAATAGAGCAGAGAGCAAGTCCTCCCCAAGTACCAGATACTAGATAGGTTGTCAGAAGATTACTTTTTGAACTGCATTGGCAAACATTGCAGGATAACATCAAAGCAGTTGCAATCAGTGTCTGTCATTGAAAAGTGTGTACCAGAACCCTAACTATTGTAATAGTCGTTAAACGTGAGCAGCGTGACTAATTTCGCAAATTTTTATTTGACATGCCGCCGCGGCTGGTGAGATAAAAACTGAGCAATTTTCGGTGGTTCCCAAATTATAAATCAGCACGCGGGATGAATTAGCCAAAACTGTTTTCCTGTGATACCGTACCGGTACCCGTACTGGTACGGTACGGTACCGGTATTCTGTATTCAGAACAACCTGGTCTGTGGTTTGGGTAAAGCTACCAGTAAGCTATGCAGTACAGAGTATAGGGACAAACGCAAAACTAGGTAAATTTTTAGCATTCTGCATTTACAGTTTAGAAACCCGTACCGGTACCCTTACATTTTAATTTTTGTAATCACAAGTACGGTGTACCGAGTATTACCTACCGTATCCTGCTGTGAGCTGCAAAGCGGGCGATTTTGACAGCTAACTTATTTACTCTTTCCCGGTCAGCACATTCTTTTTTGCTAAACGTTCCCTCTGTACTCAGCACCAGTGTTTTTAAACACAACTGGGGTATTGAGAGCGTTTTCCACCGTTTTACTCTGTACCTGCACAGTAAAATGCGGCAAGGCAAAATGTTGCTCTTTTCCCCGTCTGCGGTGGGACGTGTGTCTTTGATGAAACTGGAAAGGTTGACATCAATGATATTCGGTATTACGGATTAGGACATGTTGACTTTAACTCTGTTTCATGATAACAATTTAAAATTTTCAAATTAATCCATCATATTTTTTCAATTTTCCTTAAACCAATTTTATAGAAAAAAAAATCAAAAAACGGAGTCAAAGTGCTCGAAGACTATTTTTAATGAGGATATCAAGCAAAACTGTTCACATGAAAGTGTAGTATGTGAAATACGTAGTTTAATCGAAAAAGAATAAAAGAAAATGAGAAGAAACTCTCTTTCTGACCATTGTAACATCATCGGCCCGTTGCGCGCTTGAGTGCATGACAAAAACATTGTTGCTTCCTCTCAGCTGTTCGAGTTTTCGCTTGCTTCATAGAAAACGTTTTTGATTGGATGCAGTAATAAACATTAATCAATCTTCGAATAAATTTTAAGAACAGTTCGCCATGAAAAATCGAGTTCGAATATTTTTATACACTTTTTTTAGGAAAGATATTTTCGCCTGATCATCCCGTCATAATCTCACTTATAAAATGTCAAAATCAAAATTTGCCCACTACTATCCCTTCATGGTTTTAATACGCCATTTATTGTATCATCGATAGAATGCAAGAGAAATACATCCTAAAAAATAAATGATATATTGAAAATGACCTAAATAAATGACTTGGTAAACGCTGGTGCTGGTTTATTTTGAAAAAATGTGAAGTGTCTAGTACCGGCTACTTAAAAAAGATTCTTTTCTTCTACGAGTACTCTTTTCATGGACATACATAATTTTTTCGTCAAATATCTTCCAATATTGAAGATGTAAAAATGCAATTTAAATAGAAGCTGGTGTTCGAAATTTGATTAATTAAAAATCATGTTTTACTATTAGTCGCGCAATTTACGTAATTGAAATATTCAAGTACTAAATATTTTTTGCAATAATACCAATTCTAGAATATTGAAATGTTTGGTTATGAATGGGGAAGTTTAATTTGAACAGTATTTAATATTCATTTCATTATACAATTAAAGTTTCGAATAATCGGGTAGCCGAATCAATTGTGAGGATATTTGTTGTGTACTACAGTGAAACCTCAATCAATATCAATTTTTATAATGCAGACTTTTGGCATCATGATCCAGCTAGTATATAATAATTATGAAGGGCTTATTGAGGGTATACTCACTTCACCATAGCAGTTCAGTTTCGTTTGGAATGTTTTAAACTAAATCGGAGTTGCTAGTGTTACATATTACATCTTACAGCTCTTTGTTATTAGGCGGCCGTTTGGTTGTTTCTTTTCGGCACTGCTTTTGGCCTCGATCAGAGTAAATTTTAATAAAAAACGAAACACTCAGTTGTTTTAAAACAGAAATTAAGTTCTCAGGGTTGAATTGGGTGTATTAAACCAGTATATATTTACGGAATAAATTTATCATTCAAAAGAGAATTTTATCGCAAGATAATACATTTCAAATCAAAACTGAAACACTGCATAATGAATCGTGGGTAAAGATGGGCAGCATCGGTTCTAGTTAGGATATTTTCGCTGTAAAATTTTGTTTTTCTGCCAAATAGCCCGAAGCTGTAATTTCGTTAAACAGAAATCCTGATCAGCTATACTGATAAACTAAATTTTCTTCAAGATATCAAGTCTCAGCGAATATATTGGGATAATGCGTGTATAAGGAATATTTAGGGATAATGCATGTATAGGACTCATTTTTTCAATTTCAATTTACGCTAATAAAGGTTCGATGCAGCATCCAAATAAATTTCATAATGATCATTCATATGACAACGAGCTACATATGGTAAACCAACAGCTGCACTCACAGCAATGACCATTGTCAAATTGATAGTAAACTACGCGGAGTATTGCAACTAAGGCCCAATAACATTTTTAAATCCAGAAATACAAGAAAAAGAATATCTTCGACAAACGCGAACGAATTCCGGCGATATGCATTCTAAAGAAAACAAAATTTCTGGCAAGATCCCAAAACTGATTTCCACTACAGGTCGGGCAAATACTGTTTGACAATTTAGAACTTAACTTGTTGAGTTTTCATCTTTGAATATCACACTCTTTAGAATTTACCTTTACCATTTTAACAGGCGCGATTCAAGTCAATTTCTGCAGAAAAATGTTAAACGTGTTGTTGTCACTGTTAGTTTATTAACTAAATAGTCTTTATTGGTTATTTGTAGATTCGATTGAGTATTCGATGATAATAAAAAGATGATAAGTTTAGAATTATCTATCTTCGTGTTGTAAGATGAGGTAATATATAGTTCTACCATAGTCCAGGGTCATTGGCGGCAGAAGATGTCAAATCTTGTGGAGGAGACATAAAAACTAGAAATTCAAATTTTATCATCTAAAACGTGCACGCCGGATGTGCGCAATAATGCTTTGACATTTTCGACATGAGACAAATTTTGGGCTCAAAACAAGTAGGATAATGTGCCCAAACATTTGCGTGTTTCAAAGATATTTGTATATAAATTCTCAAAACCGTGGAGAGAACTGTGTCCAGAGCAGATCCCGCTCACTTAGTGACCTTTTCAGAACTTTGAGGGGGGGCTAATTCTTAGCAAAATTTCCTTGCCTCCAGCACAACTGTGGGTATTTTGCTGGTGGTATACTTTGAAATTGTTTTCCGGCGGCGCCCATTATGACATGATATTTCAAATTTTGAGTACCTCAATTGTTTTTGGGGGTATTTGGTGCAAATGTATCGCATCGTCAGCGTAAATTAACATTAGGGCATTTAAATTTTCTTTTCTTTCGTTTTTTGTACTACAGTACTCAATTGGTATTTGTTTCGGTCGAAGAGCAGATGCCATAGCATCAGACCCCCTCCCCCAAATACGCTAATGCCCTCGATGCAATTTTCTAAATTTTCCGCTTAGAGTTTATCAATTGGTATTAGCAACCGGTACTACATTTTGAAGTAACAATTTGGCATTTGAAACTTCAACAAGAAATGAGCCGGTTGTGTCTCCCATGTTCTTGCTTATTTACGGTTATGGTTTGGATTGGGAAAAGTCGTTTATTGGGGTTCATGTCCCTACTAAAAACGCCCGTGCCCAACAAAGATATCCATCAGCATAGCAGCTTTGGCTGACGAACTTACTACAGAAGCAATGTTTTGTCATGCACTCAAGCGTGAAGCGGGTGAACTAAAACCTACGTGAAAATGACGTAACAATGATATTTTATGAAAGTTTCTTCTCTTGTTCTTTTATCCTCCTTGATGGATCTTTTTTCAATCTTTGACCCATACAATTTTTGGCCTATACCTTACAATGGGAAAAGTTTGACGAGATATTTTAAGAATATTATCGTGTTTTGCTGCGTAAGTCTAGACAAATCCTATTTTAGGCACTGAAAATGAACTGAAAAACTCAAGGCCGCAATACATGCGTAGGTTGCGTTTTTTCTAGGTTTGTTTTATTTTAACCTTGCGTTTTACGCTTGTGCAACGCTTCGCGTGCGTTTGTTTACACTTTCCAACGCAACTGAACGGTTTGCTATGCAAGCTAACGGAAGCTGCTCGTTTCGCTGCTCGTTTCTAAATTTTCACCTTGTAATCACGTGATGACGGTATGATCATTCTGAATTGATGGCGGAATGCCGTGTTTGGCGAGTGAGATTGATTTAAAGGGGAAATGCCATAGCGATACCTACTGCCTAACTGCATTAAAAAGTAGAAGTAGGCCAGTCGTATACTCTGTATTAGCTGGCGAGAAAAGAAGCCATCATACTGGTACCGGTAGCCTGCGATTCTCATTCCGGTACAGTACCGACATAAGCCTTACAGTATATGACTAAACTAACTTCTGTCGTCGCCCAAGAATCGGATGTACCCATAACTATTCCCCCTTTTTCTCTTGTAAATTATATACACCAATAGAAGCCTTCTGAATCTCTGCCTTCCCATATTGCTCTTCATCTGTCCATACGCCGGAGTCAGTAACCGCCGCCACCAAATATGTTTACTTAATCTGGCAACTGGGGCAAGATGCGAGACTGAGATTCAATAGAAAAGCTGACTTTTTATACGCCCGAGTGAATATTGATGCAAGGTAACGCATCGATAGGCAAATTTACGTGTATTGCGGCTATGAAGGTCTGCACACATCTGCATCTGCACACAGGATGCGTCATCGTGACGTACGATACTTTGACCACGTGGTGACGTGACACGAGGCCGTGCACACATGAAACGTCCAAAGTTGCTCGTGTTGTATGGCTCCTTTTACCAAACGATGGTATTTAACATAACCTCTGATTGCCAATGCAGCATAAATTCAAATTTAGTAAAACATAAGTACAAGTTAGAATAATTAAGGCATCCTGGACGGGTTCCACTACCGATGCAATATTGCACAAATACATTTGAAGAAAACAAAAATCCTACCGAAAAATTTGCGCGCCCTGTGTGCCGAAGCCTTAAGCATTCTCCGCAGTCTGTTGTTTACTTTTTACTGGTAATTTCTGCTTGGATTTATTGATTTCACAGCCAAACCACGAAGCAGTTAATGAGTAAATTACTGCAAATCAACTAACCCATGTACATTTGAATGATTTACAAACAAAAACCCACATGTTGTAAATGCCCATTCAAACATCTACGTTCTAACAACTATTCTTATCAACTGCTGCTCAAAACATGCTTCTTTACCACAAGAACTTATGTCCACCTGTTTTACCTCAATAGTGAAAAACAAATTTGGTAACATATCTGATGTAAAGAACTACAGACCAATTGCAATTGCTACACTAGTTTCTAAGCTTTTTGAAAAGCATATTTTGTGCTGTATCGGTGCATTTATAGAAACTAGCGATCACCAATTTAATTCAAAAGTAGTCATGGAACAGATATGTGTGTATTCGCAAAAAAATGTTGCAAGATATTATCATGAGCATCCTACTCCTGTATTCACGGCTTTTTTTAGATAGGTTAGGCTTTTGATAGAGTAAATCACGGGCTACTTTTTCGAAAGCTTATTGGGCGTAATATCCCGTATCTTTTTGTGAAATTAGTTATATATTGGTATAGACATCAAAATATGCGTGCAAATTCGGCTGGCCCCATTTCTAGTCATTTTTCTCTTCATAGTGGCGTGAGGCGGGGAGGAATATTAAGTCCTCATCCCTGGGCTCTCTATATGAACGAACTATTAGTTGAATTGAATAATTCCAATGCTGGTTGCATAGTTGGCAATAAATTACTCAATCGTGTATTTTATGCTGATGAAATTTGCTGTATAGCACCATCTGCACATGGATTGCAAAAGTCGCCTAATATTTGTGATTTATATAACATAACTCATAATATTTTATTCAATCCAAAAAATCTGTTTATATGTTTTTCCAACAAAGTATATTTATATTGCTTAGCCACTGCCAGTATCATTGGGCGGAGTTACATTACCACCTGAAAAGAAAACAAAATAATTAGGTGTAGTCTTAACTGATAACTTTTGGGACAACTTTGATATTTTAAGACAGGTACAGAGTTTGTACGTAACTGCTCATTCTATTCTAAAATTATTTAGCAATTGCTCGTCACATGTTAAGAGGCTGATATTTGAAACGTTTTGCAACAGTTTTTACTGCTCACAACTTTGGCATTTGTTTGCATCCTCATTTTTTAGTAGATTGAGAGTGGCATACAATGATGCATGTCGAATTTCGTAAAAACATCCTAGATGTACGAGAGTCAAAGAATATCAAGTATTTAATTCTATACCTGTATTCGAAGCTGTTCACCGTAAGTGTTTAGGAAGTTTTATAATCAGACTACCCAACAATGAGAATACAATTATATCTGTTATGATAAATTCAGAGCTATTGTTTTGTTGTGATTTGTGGAATTTTTTTTTTATAAAAATGTGTACTCTGCTCAATAATTTTTTTGTCACTTAGGAATTTGCGTCTATTTATTTATTTTGTTTTTGTCATATGTTTTTTTTCTGAGCCGGAATAAAAGGTAATAATAATATAATATACATATCGAAATACTAAAACGGCGACGTGTTCAGCCTCTAAATCTGTCAGAGCGAGTTTCTAAATTTGTATTGTTACGTCATCATAACCAAGTCAGTGATAAGCTTTCAGCCCCGACGTAAACAGAAAAATCAACGCTTGGGGAAAGGTCCGTTACATCACACGTTCGAGATAAAGTTTTGACCATTGTGAAGCCAAAAACCATTGTTACGTCACATCGCTATCGCTCGGTTATGAGAACTTCGTAAAGGACGCTGTCCACATAATCGGCAAAACGGCAACGATCGGGAAATTCCCGACCGGCCATTTCATGGCCGATAGTGGCTGCATGCGATTTTGATACACACGTCCCCGATACGATGGCAGACCGCTACAAATTATTTATCCCTCCGCAATTGATATATATATCTGCATATGAATATTTTAACAAAATACAACCTAAATTCATTAAAACATATAAATTTTCAATGATTCGACAGGCATGCGCTTACTAGTACCAGTAGCCTACTTTGTACCGGTAACGTATGATGAGATAGTATCAAATAATATCAGTGTAGAATTACCTCCCTAGCCGCAGAGAAATCGATTATTAGCATCTACTCTTTAAAAACCTTGCTAACAAGTCAATACAAACGCAAAATATGCAGGAAAATGCCAGTGAGTGAGTCGTACGGCTCTAGGACAAAGTTGAACAATTTCAACTTTGTCGTAGAGCCGCAGCAGCACGAAATTCAGCCGTGTCCATCGCACGGGGCAGTGAAAATCGTGCATGTGTGCATTGGGAATCGGCGACAACAAGTCGCAAGCTGTCGTAGCCGTGCATGTGTGCATCCCCCTTAAGTTGACCGTCCAAAACGACGTTTTTTATTGCAATTGGATAAGAGAGGATTTGTCCTAGAAAAAAATTTCCCATTATTCTGTACAAGTAAGTGCAACTGTATTGTATCTAATAAACCACAGTGCCAAACTCTGCCAAAGGCCTCAAAAATAGCCAAGAAACGACTTTTCCACCTCACGATCTAGAGCACGAAATACCCTCTCAGGTATTACTATCAACATGTCGGCAGTAGATCGAGAACAGCAAAAAAAACCCATTGCTTGTCAGGGACATGATACAGCAACTCTAGGTAACTCGAAATTTTATTATAGATAACCGACTAAACATTTTACTACAAATTGGCAAAATACCGATGGCCTACCACAGCTATATCCCAGCAAACATACAATAAGCATACCATATGGCAACTTGAGAGATCTAGATGGTGACTGTCATATGTCAAATATCATGTCATAGTCACATGGATACGATAATACTATTTGACTAACCTGGGTGTAGAATGCATTTACTTTATTCTTCTCCCACCCAATCGCTTCGGGGGCAATAGCTATCTTACTTTGTGTCATTGACGCCTATTTAATCAATAGGATAACTTGTCCTTACTGGATGACAAGTGCCCTATGGCAAGCGTCATGTTGCATCCACATTAATAGCGCACGACTATTTCCTAAATTTTCAGATCCAACATAAAGTGTATTTTCTTATTCTTGCAGTGTTTTCGTTACTTAAGACGTCTACATCCTTGACCAAACTCAAGGACGAAAAACAAAATGCGTTTCTTTTAACACATTAAAATCTCCAACACCTTTGTCGCTATAATTTTATTGTTTTACTATTTATTGATGTACTACCAACATGTGAAGTTTTTCAAACACGGACTGTAAGAAAAAGGTGAAAAGACGATTCATCATGTATTGGTTATCGGGGTGTAAAAGCTCAAAAATCCTTGACGCATTTGTGTTTGGACGTCAAGTTGATGAGAAATCACGCTGTTGTTACGTTTCAGTTTCTTCCTATTGTTGCGCAACAAATTGGGTTTTTAGAGATCGAAGCCGATACCAGAAACCAAAATAACCTGTTAAATAAAAAAAAGTATTAGGAGCTTTTCACTCTCTGAAATTATTGTATAATTGTAACAATTCTTAAAGTAAGTTTTATGGGAAATATTTTATCAAATCGGCTTTGAACAGCATTCAGATAACAAAAATGTACTTTTAAAATCTGTTACACATGTGGCAGGGATTTTCATACAGAAAATTTCCAGTGATCTAAGTGGCTGTTTTGCCGTGTTTGGCTCGATTTGAAGAAATTTTATGGTCTAAAATCTTCGAACAGTAGAACATTCGTAGGGCAGACATGAACGAGGGATCAAACAAAAATAAAGTTTTGCTGTGGACTTATATGAGCTCAAAGAGACTACCGTTACCATTTCCACGGGATTTCCAACTGACAAGATAAACAACCTGAAAAAAAGTTGATCAAATTTAATCAGCAAAATGAATTTAGGTGAGAATTCGTGGCTGAATATTGTAGCATCGCTACAGAGTAGTTTGTTTTAGACTAGACCGATGCTTCAACTTACAATCCGATCATACAAGCAACAACAACGAGAATTTTAGCTGAAAATGTTAGAGATTTCTTGTGTCATGTTAAAATGAATAAAGAATGAATACAAAGAAACGGGAATGGTAATAACTACTTGTGAATGTTTGCGCAAACTGTAAAGGGATCCATAAATGTGGACATAAAAAAATGCCTGAGACCTTTTAAAAGCGCACAAAACTCCATTCTAGATGTAGATGTGAAACGCAGCATGAGAAGCATTCATTTTTTTCCCCTTTATGTAACTGTAAGTGGCAAGACAAGCTGAAACATATTGTTTTTGTTTGCGAATAAAATAATTATTTGCTTCTATTTCAGATGCTTGTACTCAAGGAAATACTGCACTGGGAAGTCCGAACAAACCCGGAAGAAAGTTTTATCCAATGGTTTCTTTGTAACCAAACATCTTACTTAAAGGTACCTGTCGCCAACTATTATCAATTAATAG
This sequence comes from Styela plicata, assembly GCA_963675895.2. Lineage (NCBI taxonomy): Eukaryota > Metazoa > Chordata > Ascidiacea > Stolidobranchia > Styelidae > Styela > Styela plicata. Next base: position 2,137,146 of record OZ023142.1, read on the forward strand.
AATTCTACAGTTTAAATGGAAATTCCACGCAGCACACTATTAGAAGCACTCTGCAATCCACTCAGAAATCTAAAATTTTCTTATAAACTTTCAGTTCAAGTTTTCATGACAGTTCAAGTTTCATGAGTAAAATACTCAAATAGCCATGCGAAATTTTCAGTGTTTCTATGTTATCCGGGGAATAAAATATGCTTAAAATTTTATCTAAAACATAATTATTTTTTTTATTCTCTAAAATCCCACCTCATAAGTTATGCAAATGGATTCGCAAAATATTGGAGTCCCTGTTCAGAAAGTAACCTAGGGCGGTCACATTTTTAAATTTCTTCAACTTTTAATTCCCATTTTATGCATTCTTTTTCCTGTGCACCTTATTTTCCACATTTTATGTTTTAATATTGGCATGGGTCACGATTTTTTTTTATCGAAATTCACTCTTGAGCAAGGCCGGAAGCAGTGCCCAAACAGAACTGAACTGCCATGATAAAGCAGTAATTGCTCCCAGCGGAAAAAAATATCCTAACACTACTACTAATTGTATATTTATTTTTAGAGATTTATTCCTACCATTTATCATGTACAGGTTGTCAATAAATTCAAGAGTGAACAGGAATATTTCTTGTCATTTTGAAAGGGTTGGGTACGGCAGAATTGAGAAGGCACTCATTTCTAGCGTCTGCGCAAGCGTAAGGTCCTGTATGTCCATATGTAAAGCATTTGCCTTTGCCATATCTTCACCTCATGAAAAAGTGTTCACGGTGATTATAATGATTTCGGCACATGGTTATCATAAACACGACATGCCCTTAGCATGTGATGACCATATGAATCCCTTAGATGGGATATAGGTTTTCTAATATATTATCTGATGTTAATTTGGTCTCTCAACCGCTTATGGGACTCTGTCAGAGAGTTAACCAGTGCGTATATGACATCTTAACGTCCGTAGAACTTGTTTGAATGACGAATAAGTCACAATGTAATGCTTATGTTCAAGGTACAACATATCTTGCCTTTCCCTTCACGCAGAAGTCCTCTCAGTCGGATTGTTGATATCTCGCCTTTCCTTTCTGTGTTAACCATTTAAAACCGGTTTTACCTGGTGCCATTTTACCTCAATCGGTATGCGTTGGGAATACGCTTCAAGCTACGCGTCCTTTACACGTAGTTTAGAATCCTGTGAGTGGTGATGATTATGTGTGAGGTCTTTTGTATGCTTCGCCGGTGCGCGGGGATGTTCACGTAATACTGCTTTCAGCTTCCTCCACCAAGCACAGGAAAAATGAGGAATATGATAAACCAAAAACATTCATCTAATATCTGCACGATGAGTTGTGGTTCGCCATATGATTGAGCTGTCTTCTCGGTTTCACTCTCCCACGGTATAAAAATCCTACATATTTTTTCCATCCCCCTTGCTTCTCTCCGCCCTGATGTTAATATTTCTCCAACCAGCTGCTCTAAAATGTGACTCGTACTTCCCATGTGCACAGTCTCTCGTTCTCGCAAGTTAGTGCTCTCCTTCTATCCCACTCTGCTGTTGACAAATCTCCTCTTGCTAATTAATCTCAATTTCCCTTTGAAGGCTTGTTTTCTGGCTTTGCTCAGACGACCACCGAATATAACAGTAAAGCCAAAGTTAGCTAAATGGACTAGGCTATTCAGATCCATAGATTTTTGAATATTTTAAGTAACGTGAACTAGCTTTTGTTGACTGGAGAATTGGGTTGTAACCATAAGCAGTAAGAGTTTGGTTTCAAGTTCAACTTTGGGTCATTTGGTACCGTACCAGGTCCACCCATGCAAAAGGGGAAATGAGAAATAGGGTAAGCCAAGAAACCTTCATCCCATTCGGAACTGGTATCTGCACGAGAGGTCGTGGTTCGCCATATGCTGTATGATTAAGCTGTATTCTGGACTTTCCTCTCCCGTAGGATAAAAATCCTAACGTTATCTATCCTATCCTAAGTTAAAAGTGTACTGGTACCAGTACTACCGTCAAAGTTGGTAACTTCGGACGTTTTTGTAGTAAATTTGTCATTCACTCGACCATTTTTTATCCAAATAACACCAAATTTGGATGATGGAACAATGCCGCCACGACCGAACGATTATAAAAAACCAGAAGTCGTTGCGATGATTTTTTCTTCCTAATTCCCCGTTTTTATTAATTTAACATACCTCGCGATAAAAAATTGTAACTTCGGATGCCTCGTTCTGTCTCTGTTGATGGGTTACGCAGAGAGAGAATATCGTACGTCGTGACAGTTGAGTGATCACGCATCTGCGTCGAGTCGCGATGTCATTTACGTATTAATTTGTCTTGCCTCTATATAACGTAACTTGAGACCGCATATTATCTTGTTTTATTGAGCATGGGCCACTGATAAAATACCAATTTAAAAATCATGAAACGCAAGAACTAAAAAATGTCAGCGATAATGAAATTAAAGATAAATGAACCGATAAGTATTAAATGAAAGCGCATTTTGGTTGCCATATGTAAATGTGACAAATAAATTGACAACGGAATTAATCGTCGGGCATTTGATACTAAATAATAGGTTCATAGCGTTTGATTTCACATTTCAAATGTACATGATGCATTTCTATACGGAATTATTCAAAAACGTATGCCATGTCACCTACTCGGAGACGAGAACGGTGGAAAATTGACTATCAGCCGCACAAAGCTTAATTTTTTCCCGGCATAACATCATAAAATTTTTCTAATTATGAAAATATATCATCCTCGGCGTTTATCGAATACGGTTCATCTATGGCTCGTGGTCATCGGGCAATATTTTTCGCATTGGTCACGGCGAACAACGGCGCCACGATGTCCGTTTCCCGCTAGCGCGGCGACATCACAGACTGGCGCAAGCAGACCGGCGACATCAGAGACTGACGCAGAGCCACGCTGACGCTACGTAAAGAGAGTGAGAGATAATGAAACGACGTCATGCTGACGTCGATCTTGACGTAGCCGGGAATTTGGGAGATTTGGAAGATTTTCGTCAATCTAGAAAGAACACTTTTTCACGGTCCTACGTCGACATCTAACGACCACTTAAATTTTAATTTGACATTGAGTACTCCCTCTAGCGGAATCAACAATTTTGGTACGGACATTACTTCCGAAGTACCGTTTTGGACCGTTTGAAACGGCGCGCTGTATTTTTAGGAGAAATTACACGTTTTTAGTGATATAGAAAGACAGGGGTCACGAGTAATGTGTAAATGTTTAGCATAAATTTCTATCTACAAGAAAAACATAGACTGACCCAGATACATGGCGTATTTCGTTGTTTATGGCCATTTTAAAAAATCGTCCGAAGTTACAAAGCATCCGAAGTTACCAACTTTGACGGTATATAAGAATGAAATCAAAGAAAGAGAAACAGTCTTATGTAAGAGAAAAGAAGCACAAATCTATGAAATCTAAACAAATCAAATACGAACAATCAGCAAAAAGTATCAAATCTGGGATAGTTGTACAAATACCTAAATCTTCAAAGGAATGTGATGCCAATTGGAAAGCTTTAATGAATGAAATTAATCAAACTAAAAAGCAGACTGAATTTAAATATGATTCTGACAAGTTCAAGAACAAAAAACGATTAAATAAAGATAAAAGCTCAGCAAAAAATATAACAGAATTATGCACAAGTCAAGAAGTGAAAGACATTGAAATCTGGTTTGATGATATACCCCAAGATGAAATTTTGGCTGCTGAGCAGGATACAAAAAGCAACAATGATGCAATGTCAACAACTTCCTGCAGCACCGATTCAGTTCTCGTGAAACCAAATGCATTCAGTGGCTTAACAAAAGTAATATTTGTTCTATTGTTTTTATCATGCCATTTTATTTATTGCAAAAGGGTTTTTAACATAGTTTTGTTATTCGTTAATTGTCGACAAATCGAGCACTGAAAACTATGCCCCCAAAGCACAGTACATCTGTAGCTCGTTATGGACAAAATTTTTTACTGCAACGATATTATTGTAATCATTCATTTTCTTTGAACATAAATTCATATTCAACATTCCCTTCTTGATAGGCTGTTGGAATTGACTGTGAGATGGTGGGAACAGGATTTCATGGAAGTTCTTCAGTTTTAGCAAGAGTATCTATTGTTAACCAATATGGAAAATGTATTTATGATAAACATGTCAGAGCACAGGGAAAAGTAACTGACTATCGCACTTGGGTCAGGTGAGTATTATTGACACTTTCAGATACATTTATTTAATGCAAGCATTGGGAATAGAATCTGTCCTTTTTTATAAAAATTGATAGGAAAGTTGAATGAATAATTGGCTAATTTAAAAAAAATATGTAATTTCAATTAAATACGAGTAAATATGGGTTAAATATTAAATCTCATGCTGGGCAATATAAAGTGTTTGATCTGTAGACTAAAATTTTGAGACAATGAAGTATCTTCATAAAATAAAGTTTCATGTTTGTTGAATGCTATTTCTATTGTAAATCGTATATTCAGACTTTGTGTTAAGTTTTCTATCGTACCGGTTACTCTTGAGATATCCAGTTGATTGTAATTCTCCTACCTCAAAGATTTGATAGTTATTTGTTCCAGAAGCCAGATTTTTATTTACAGTTCAAATAGTTGCATCCGAAGAACTGTGGTTCTTCGGATTCTGCACAATCAGTTGCTGTATTGAATATTATTGATATTCTGCATCATATTCCAAGCGCTAACTGTTATTGCCATCGGATAAAATGTTTAGGAAATCCTAATGTATTCGTTGCTCAGTTTCAAACATTACATGGATATGTAGAATTTTTTCTCTTTTTAATAAGTGGGATCCGGCCATCTGATTTGAAAGGAGCAGAGGATTTTGTTGTAGTACAACGAGAAGTTGCAGAAATTTTAAAAGGCAGAATATTGGTTGGACATGCACTTCACAATGATCTTAAAGTCCTATATCTGTCTCATCCAAAAAAGTGTATTCGAGATACAGCTGAGTATGTTTTAATTTTGTGGTATTGAATGAAAGATTGTTGGAAATGTTTGAAATTCAATGTTTCACATTTAATTGTGTTTTGAAATTTTGGATAATCAAACTGTCTGTGGTGAGGGACACAATACAAAATAGTTTATTGTGATTTTCTGGAAAAAAGATGCACGAAAAATGATAGAACAATCAAAATTCAAAGTGTGAAATGTTATGGTGAGGGCTCAACCTATATCAATTTCAATTAAAAACATCGCAAATCTTAATTAGTAAAACGTTAACAAAATGACTGATGTGATAAGAATATAAGTTGGAATTTTGGTTGTTGGCAATCGCAACGGATAAAATCTAGAGAATGAAATTCATCACTTTTACAGCTTATATGGTTATGAGCGGTAGAAGGTTTCACTTTTGCGCAAGGCAGATACCACCTGCTGTATTTTGTTACAGTAGATCTGTCATTTTCTGGATTGTTTTCCATTTAGTATGCAGTTGCCGCTACTATATTTTTGAGAACAACTTTGCGACATAAGTGGTAGTTAATTGATTCCCTTTAAGCAGTGCTGGTAGTGGTACTTTATACCTTACTTAAAGATATTTTTCCTCTGTACAAACTTGTGGGTTAAGATACGCTTTGTGTCATTTCAATCCAATGCAAATTAGAAAACTACCAAAACTGAATAAAGTATTGGCTGATATTATGTGTATGTAACTAAATTTTTGGCTCATTTCGATCAATATCTGTATAATAATAAGAATGTGCTGATATGCAGTTCTTAGTCTTGGTTGTATGTGACTTTAATCACATGATCTGAGTCAGATGGCCTGACGATAATGGGGTAAAGAACTACAGCTTTTTTAATTTTCGGAGTCAAAAATGTGATGGAAAATTTCACTACAATAATTTTAGTACAAATTAGGCCTGCCCTTCAGATTTGGATTTGCGAATAAAATTATGGCCTTCTAACCATGTCAATTTCATACAACCGCATTCTTATATCGCTATCTGGCTAAGTTTTTGGACTATATCTACTGACTTCATCTGGATGTATTGTAGTTGAGTATTGATATTTTCCTTCGAATCAAATTTTGTCATTTTTGCGTTATTGGTCCTCCCTACAATCACTCATATTTTGATTTCTGGATGATGTCAACAAACAAACAAGCGCGCAGTATTGTTGAAGTTTGGCTGAGTGAAATGCATCCAGTAATGTACCGAAGGTCAGCACTCTGTGATTTTGACATGATAGCAAAACCATACATCCAGTACACCAACTTTGATTCCCTTTATACAGTCTCACACAAACCTTGTGCTTATTCAGGTACAAACCATTTCGTGCTTATAACCAAGGCAGGGCACCGGCATTGCGAATTTTGTGCAGCAGGATTCTTCATGTTCAAGTCCAAAAAGGTGAACACAGTTCTGTTCAGGATGCACAGGCGGCAATGAAATTGTATATGATGCATAAAAAGCAATGGGAAAAAGATTTGAAATTGTCAAGAATGGGAAGGAAATGAGTGCTGTTAAAGTCTATGGAATCACTGTGGACATAAGCATCGGGCGGAGGAGAATTCCGGCTAGTGTACAAAGTAGTCAACGAATTTTCTTGGAAACACAGTTGAGGAGGTGGAATAGAAGACTAATTGAAGCAAATATGTTTGGTTTCATTGCCAAACATGCATTGATGACTGATGCAAAGGTGAATTTTCCATTTCAGCTGACTCATCGCTTAAAGTTCATGGTAAATTTCATAACTGTTGATGTGTCCAGAAACCCTTGCACATGGTTATCTCCCATGATATTTGAAGCTGTCTATTACAAACAACCTGGGCCATGCCGTCCTCATTATAATTGAGTTTTTGATATGTGGCTTATTTTGAGTCAATATTTAGGTTTGAAATAACTTGTATTGAATCTTGCCCAATGATTAAAAACATATGATCCTTCAAAATTAATTTTTTACACTGCATTTAATTTAATCATAAAAACTGCACTATTTCATCAAAATTTATGTAGAGCAACTCAAATGGTGGCAGCACTTTAATCAGTTACTGGTATATATTCAGTCCTTTTCAAAAGTGGCATCCTCTCGTAAAAGATAGCAGTTGTCATGCAAAATTTAAAGTAATAATGACTGTCGAGTCCAAATATAGTCTCCTGGATCATGAAAAATATAACATTGAACACGATGAAACAAGTATATTCAGAGGCTGTCATTGTAAAGTAAATTTAATGAAAAATGGATGATATGCTTTAAATTACTGTGTGTTGCATAAGGGTATACCCAGAGTTTCTCATTTGTTTAACTATTAATTCAAACTATATTTAGCTGAAGAGAGGTTGGAAGTTTATAGTTCGGTTTGATGGAGCTAATTGAAAAAACTTCTCCATGAAGTGTTTGTGTGCATAGAGCCACACATGTGCAGAAATTAAGATTGTGAACCTTCTCACATAAATGACTCACTCGATTTTAAAGCCATAGAACACAATTGGTAAATCAGTATAAGTTTCGAAGTTGGGTGGGGAAAAAAATTAAAGCAGTTGTTTATGACACTGTGAACCTTCCACAGTAAATAAGTTATCAGCCAAACACGTGGATACCTTTGATTGGATAAAATTTGAGGGCATATGGATGATAGTAGTCATGAAAGTGAAGAAGCAAAACCTAGAAAAGGATATGGCAATGCCAGTGTCGCCGACTTATCTCTCGAACCTCCATTCAAAACATGTATTGCAATTTGAGTGCCAATCACAAAGTGTCACCATAAATAACGTTCCGGCCAAAGTAATATACTCCTTATTAGAGCTTACTTGACACGTGAGCATTCTGCGAGCATTACTAAAGTAGAAATCATTATTCCAAGATTCTTGGGGTGCATAGCAGATTAGCAAAACAGTTTCACACAATCCGGTCCTTTTCCGGTTTTAATATAATGCCCGCTACTCCGGGTTGGGATTGGATGTCATTCTATAGGATAAGTCGGCCAACCCCAGCTTTCGAAGTAAATCCATTACAAATTTCATCAAGGAGCGAATTGAAACACCGAAAACGTACTGGTACATATTGACTGGCAACCTCTGGCCGTATGCAAAATCCTAGTGCGATAACTAAACATCTTTCAGTTAACTCATGTAGAAGAAAATGACGAAACATGATACTGAACTCCGGTCACCGCCAATCGTAACTGGCGAGACATGCACCCCCAATAATTTAACAGGGGGGATATGCTTATGTCCCTCCAATATTAGTGCTCTATTTCTATATGGTATAGCGCGTAATATGAGAATGGTAGACCGGTGGTGATGAAAGAGTGGTGGGCTGAGCACTGTCTTCGCGAAAAAACATCTGACACAAAGAAATATTTAGCACAATAGTGTCGTCACAAATAATTCTTTCACGACGAAGGCATGTCCGCTGCAAAGTGAATATAGTTAAGTGAGCACAATAGTGTCGTCACAAATAATTCTTTCACGACGAAGGCATGTCCGCTGCAAAGTGAATATAGTTAAGTTAGTCTTATTATATTCACTTTGGTCTGCTGTACACCGTTCATGCGATTCTTGTGTCTTATTCTAAAGCATGGATATGAGAACGTTTTCATTGTGCATTTTTGCATCTGTTATTTCTGCTGCAGTTTGAATTCTCTTCGCATTAATAAATAATGCCATTTAATTGTTCATACCTGGCAGACGTATTCCAGACTCGCCTCTTAGCCTTTATCGTGACTTCACTATTTTTTTTTACAAAATATAACTTCTGATTGGAATGAGCATTAATTAGCTGGTATACAACTCCAAACAGCCTAATATTGCATAGTTAGTTATTAGCGGAGTGGGGAGGGAGGTTTTTTATTTTCATGAAATTTTCGCGCATTGGGGGTACGCAATTTCTTTTCCTTGATCAATTTTGTTTATATTGTAGAATTTCGCTCTTAAAGTGAGAGTTTTTATTCAATTTTCACAAAAATTCTCGCTAACCTCCGTCGCAAAAATATATTTTCCCGTCTGATAAGGTTTATTTCGCTCTACCACTTCTTTGTTTCCTTTTGGTCGCCTCTTGCGACACGAGGGAACTACGTTAGGACTACTCTAGAGCCGTACCTATTGTTCGATCAATACTGTCAGAAATAATTACACTGAGCAAATGATATTAATGAAGTAGCATTTGAAGAATTCAATTGTTATATCATAATAAGGTATCGAAAACGTAATGAAATTACGATGCTGTGAGAAAGTAAGGCCGACCATTTGTGACTAACGCTTGAGAAAGAACTAATAAAAAAAGAAACTATTTAACATGCACTATCTAAATGGAATGCGTATGCCTCGGATTTTTAAGACGCTCTCAAAAAATACGAAGAAAAAGTTTCTGGAATGATATAAAAAGCATAAACGCAAAAAGATTTACTCTACCATCAAATGTTAAAAATGGGCATAATGCACGTAATATTTCAAATATGTGGGTGGCGTTACCATTTTCACAGTTCATTTAATATAATCCATGATGATAGGCGGGTGCATCAATTCCCTAATTGATTCTATTGTTTGCAATGGTTATATTTTCATAGCTAATGTAGAAATGCACAAGATATTTTTAAATTAGATAACGATAAATTCTGTGGGAAGAATGATATTTTTGCAGAGCATTTGAAGCTTTGTAGTCCCAAGATTGTTCGACTCTTATCTGTGTATTTCAGAAATTTTGTATTTCATGGTCACCTTCCCGAGACTATCATGAGAGTACTCCCTGTTCTAATTCCCGAAAATAAGCGGGAAGTGGCGGTAACAAAAACAGCTACAGGCTTATTGTCCTCGCTAATATTTTATCTGAATATTTTGAATATATTTTATGACAGTGTTTTTAACTACTGCTGACAATCAGTATGGTTTCGAAGCCAAGCATGGCATAGGCATGTGCATCTACAACCCGAAATAGATTAGTGATGGCAATCCATTTATTCATTAAACAAGGTAAGGGAAACGAAATTACCACAAAACTATTTAAAGCATTACTGGATTACTTAGTACACTTTCAAAACTAGTCAGTGCTTGGATTAAAAACCAAATAAACTAGGTAATTGTCGTTCGGCTGCTTGTAAGGAATTTTTGATAGATTTGAAGGTCGAAATCTTCAAATGGTTTATTTTGAAAACTTTTTTCATCATGAAGACTTGGTTCACCTAGTTTTTTCAACCAGATACCTGGTTATAAACTAGATAAATTAACCTATTTCCCTTGTAAATTAACTACGTAAAATAGCAAACAGAAAACTCGGTAAAAGTTACACCAGGTAAGTTATATATTCTTAAAATCAGGTAAAAGTACTTTGAAAATAAACTAGGTACTTTTACCAAGAATTGCCAACACTAGATTCTATATAACCATATATATTGTTGCTTTCTTGACGCAGCAAAAGTTTTTGATCGTGTTAGTTATTATTTACTATTCAAAGCATTGTTACATTCCAATGTATATCATAAGCATTTTTATTATTGCTACACCTTGCAAACCATGTGTGTACGATATCAAGGTTCTTGTTCGCATGGATTTGACGTTTTAATGTCGTAAAACAGGGATCTGTATTGCCATCTCCATTCTTATTAACAAGAACACTACATCGGGTTTATTATTAATAAAAGCTGTGTAATGATCATGTGAAGAGCTAAAATATTATTCTTGCATTTTACAATTGGCAATGAAGCTCTTTCAGTGGTTAAATCTTTCATATTTTTCGGTCACTGCAGCAGTAATGACTTGAAAGCAAGGGTGGCAGTACGGTACGGTACGAAATTTTTATCGTACTTCGAACCAGCAAAATAATTTCGTACCGAACTTCGTACCGTACCTTTCGAAAATTTTTCGTACCGTACCGTACGATATTATTTTTTTCGTACATCGTACCGAACTTCGTACCAGTACGAAATGAAGTTCGATTAATATTTTTCATTTATCGTACTAAATTTCGTACCAGTACGAAAACAGGTACGATTCGCTGGGCAGCAATTTCGTACCGTACCAACTACCAATGTCCAAATTAGCTTTATTTGTAAGATCTGGCCACCGCAAGAAACGTCACCAATATCTTACATGAAAGTGATGCAGTTTCATGATATCTGGTTTAAAATCCAGGACAGAAAAACATGCGCGTAATTAAGCATATGTCACCCAAATATCATTGTTAACATTGCGTATAATATGAGAATAGTAGACCGGTGGTGATAAATGGTGGTAGGATGAGAACAGTTTTCGCGAAAAAATCTGGCATGAAGCAATATTTAGCATATTAGCAGCATTGTGTCGTCACAAGAAATTCTCTCTCGCCAAAAGAATGTTCGTTGTGCACCACACATGGGTTTCGCGCGGTCTCATTCGAAGGCATGGTTATAAGAACATTATCATTGTGCATCTGGTATTTCTGGTGCAATTTACGTTCTCTTCACATTACTGAATAATGCTATTTATTTTTTCATACCGTGCTATTTTCGCCCGCCTGCGCCGCGCAATATTTTCCCCTGATTAATTTCGTACATTTCATAGCATTTAGCCTTTAAAGTGAGAATTTTTATTCAATTTTTACAAAAATTTCAGGGGGCCTCCGGCGCGCAGATATATTTTCCTGTCTGGTACTGTTTACTTCACTCTTAAAACATGTATTTTTGTTTCGTTCTCCATAAAATTTTGCGCGCCTCCGGCACCCTAATCTTTTTGTAAATTTAAAAGCCTTTGTTTGCATGTTGGAAAAATGTGCCCCCTAAATTTTTTTCTGGATCCGCGATTGTAGTTGGTATATTCGGGCACCGTGATTTTTAGTATTATGAATGCGGCTTATCTTGTCGATTTTAATTGGGCTATCACGACTTTCGTTATTATAGAAAAATGCATTCAGATTAAGAAGTCATAAATCAGTGGCCTATATGTATTTCCACGCAATCACAAAATTTTACGCCACTGCAGTAAAACCGATATACGACATAGCTCATCTAATCACCTCAAGTGAAACATTTTATTACCATACCGCCGCTTTTAATCATTTTAAAATTGTCCTTTAGTTTAAAAATTCGTTGATAGACACAATTTATATTATCAGAGTCCCGTTATGAAGCGGCATAGATGTTAAATGAAATTGTTCTTTTGAATTCATTTGAGAAGAATAAAGTGTAATGCGAAGGTACGAAAAAGAGTACGGTACGGTACGAAATAAATACCGAACTTCGTACCGTACCGTACCAAGTACGAAAATTGAAAATCGGATCGTACCGTACTATCGTACTGGAAAATTCAATCGTACCGTACCGAACTTCGTACCGTACCATACAGTACTACCAGCCTTGCTTGAAAGACGATGCCAATATTTACAGACAGCGACGAAAACGTAATAAGAAAATTCAAAATGTGATTATTATTATTATTCTAAGTTAGTTTATCAGTTAAAAATAGACAAGTTTTTCCCTATGTTTCCTTAAGTTTTTCCAGATTTTCCTTATGTATTTTTATTCAGTAGGGGTATAATGGAAAAAATAGGCATGTGGAGGTTTGTGCTTGTGGTTTTTGCACAATTGTGTCTGTGAAAATAGGGGAAGTTCTGCACTCCGTACAATAATATTTCTTAGTAATAGGGACGAATAGAATGTGATGAAATTACCCTAGTTACCATTTTTAATCGTATATTTGTTTCTTCATGAAAGTGTTAATATTTTATACAATACAGGCCATAGCAAGCCAAGTCTAAATTGTTTTTTACTGGAGTAGGCAGCCTAACAAAACGCCCCAGGAAGGAACAGCTAAACCTGATCGACGAAATAATTTGTAGAGGCATCGTCTCATTATAGTAGTGAGAAAAATGATACGCTTTATCGCGTACCTTTTCTCGATACTTTAATGCATGTCTCAATCTGGTTCATTGTTTTAACATTTTTCTTGAATTTAGTGGTGGAGAAGATCTAAAATCTGTAAAAAGTCGAGGATAAATTTCGTAATTGTTTTGAGCAAAATTTCATACTGTAAGAGCTTGGGCATTTCCTATTTTTATTTATAGTAATTTATCTTTTTGGGACCTACTGCTGTGAAATTATATGGACAATTTTGCCTATTGTTATAGGATTAATGAGTGAATCTATAAATATTGTGGTTGCCAGCCCCTTATTTTTTTAAGTAAGTTTCACACCTTTGTTGTTGTTGTTAGAAACTTGAATGTGGCTCAAAACCCCGCGAATATTTCATCTATTCTCGCAAGATTGATGAATGAAATTACACATACCGTGGGTGTTATTTGTGAAACGCGATTTCGTGTTATCGCGAAACGTTGTTTTTTGACAATGTGCGAAAAGCTGGCATTATTAACCACTCTGTGGAATGCATAACATTTATCTAAGAATTTTCGTCATTGATCGATTAGATGTTTAAACAAATATTTCTTTTGTTCAAATTCCTGGCAATAAGGCAGATCATTGAGCTTTTCCTATGACACTGATATATGTTATATTAAATTATCGGGCTTAAATTGATTCACATTTTTGCTAAATGATATTTACTCACACTGGTCGGAGCTTAAATTGACAAACAACGAACTTGCCAAGCTCTAATTTTCAATAAGTGGACATTGAGTGTGACCCAAATACATCTAGTATAGTAACATGATTGTTTGAAGTATTACAAAAGCGCGCCGCGACTCGGAGGAAAATAATGACATGTGTTTGAACATGGAATTTATTGAAATTTTAGCTTGAATCACCAGAATACAGATGTGGCATATTATAGGCTACTTTTCAAGTTCTTTCATTATCGTGGTCACGTTAAGGCAATAATATTGATGAATGGTGCGAATAATTCCATACATTTCAAAAACAATTTCCATGCTTTAAACTTGGCGTTTTTTAAATAATGGTTGAACGTACTGACGAAATCGAGAATTTGATTCTATGTATTTTTGACAATAAGAAATAATGTTATGAACAAGTGCAAGTCAAGTATCCCTGTGAACGGCGCTGGGATTTTGTGTTCTTCTAGGGAAAAATTGGAGTAGTTTGTCGAAAGTTTTACTGCATCCTTCCAAAATGTACAATAAGTGTTTAAAAGAATTCTGCTTCCACGAGACATGGCAACGTACGATTGTGCCGATCTTCAAAAACTGTCGCGATCAAACTGATCCCAGCAAGTATCGTCCCATGGTCCCATGGACTAATTATTCTGACAGACAGTCGATATTTATTTTTTTGTTTACCGATAAAAAAAAATATTGACAAATAATATAACACGCAGCGGGTCAGTGCAGGTCTTAGTTCAAAATTATGTTTCATGGAGTTGATTAAGCACACAGTTTTCAGAACATCAGTACGAAAATTTGTGGACACCCAGAGTTGTTTTGTCTCCTCACTGACAAGCAGTATGGTTTGCCATTCTCGTTCTACTGTCGACTTCTTGACTGAAATAATTGAACAGATATTTCGTGCTCTTAATCTTTTTGGGGAGGTGAAGTCGGTTGGTCTGGAGTGTAGACAGTTCCAAAATCTTCGACAAAGTTTGTCTGTTGCAGAAAGTACAATCGAATGGAATTTTTCCCGTTATCGAATCTTTCTTGTCCAATTGCATGGTCAACGCTCAGAAACTTATTCTATTTTATCCGGTGTTCCTTAAGGAACGATTCTTAGACCAACTTTTTTCTTGACATATATCAATATTCCGCCTGATAATCTGATATGCGATTTGGTAAATCAGGCGGACAATACAACTCCATTATCTGGCTTCAATGAAAAATCCGCTCCGAAACAACGTTTAGCTCTGGCGAAATCGCATGAAGAGCTTAATTTGCAAGAGTCTAACGAGGGTGATATTTGACATATGTCTCGGCCGATGTCTCAATAAATAATCGTTACACTAATACAAATGACACTCAAAATATCACTATTCAGTAATGCTCTCGAATAACCCTGAATTATTCATTGGACACACTTCCTAAATTTTTTTTTTATTAAAATTCGCTTAAAGCAAAGCTGCAAGAGACATATCATACTTTATAGGTCTCCTGAAACCACTAAAGTGCCAAGAGTATATGGGATGCAGGAATGTGAACTAAGGAATCGCCATCCCTGACAGATGCCTATAGACGCGAGTTTTGAAGCCATGCAAATTGAGACGATCACGAAAGTCGAAGTTTTATCCAATAATCGTTACACTACTACAAATTATTATCAAAATATCACTATTCATTAATGCACTTGAATAATCCTCCACTATTCACTGGGCACACTGTCTAAAGATCTTTTTGTTATCAACGTACGATTTTTCGATTTAAAAAAAAGTTATGAATAATTTTTGAACTTTGTATTTTTTCTTGCTTAGTTACGTTGAGATACACATTTTAACACTTTGAAATTTTTGAAAAAAAATTTTAGAAATATTTTTACGTACATATCGTACTTGAAAAGTCTCCTGAAACCTCTACAGTACAAACGGCTATATGAAATGCAGCAATGGGGATTAAAGAACCCTGACAGATGTCTTTTGACGCGAGTTTTAAAATCATGCAAATCACCACGATTACGAAAGCAATAGGAAGGCAAGGGATTGCAAAGTTAAGGGGTTGCTGGAAATAACTTCTTGTATTAAACTTGTGACCCTGTTGAACTTCCAAAGTGAATAGACTTTAATTGCAAGCCAATCGAGTGGACTAGTTGAATATGTTTCTCGGGGGAACGAAAGCAGAAAACTCTCTCGAACAAAAATCCGATATAATATTTGTAAAATAATCAAAGTGAGGTAACATTGCGACGATGTGACAAGCTTCGCAGACCAGAAGAAAGTTCGGGGCCAATCGTAATTATCACACGCCGTTGAATACGATCGAGCATGATGAGAACAGTAGCAGCGCCACTGTCCCAAATGTGACAGCAATACCTCCATGCAGGATTGAATTAGTATTTGTACAAATGAAGAATGATTTCAGGAGATAATAGCTAGCTCTATATCGACAACCGATTTTGATTGAAGAATGTTTAGCAATACTAGTGACAGTCATTCCAACTCATGCCCTATAGAGAGTGTGAGTATCCCTCAAGGACTGTACGGGATAGTGAAATTTGAGTTTGTTTCGTATTAGTGTAACGATTAATTGATAAAACTTTGGTCTTCTCCCAGGAGAGAGTTACGTGCTTACTCCAATTAGATAATGCGAAAAATAAAAATCCGACTCGAGAGATTTTGAAGGAGCAAGGCGTTGGTGAGACAAGAAACTACATTTATATCGTCCGTATTACCTAATCACATAATATTTTATCGGGCAGGTCATTAACATATATCAATGGCAAGGTTGGGCCAAGAATCGGGGGATACCGGATGAAATGGATTAGGTTCCCTGAGCGTTGGCCGTCTAAAACAATGGTAATCTTGCGATTGCACAAGAAAGATTCGGCAATTGAAAAAAATTAACAAGAAATCCATACGATTGTATTTTCTTAACTTTTCTGAACTGAATAGACTTTGGTGCCACGCTCTGTCAAAGGCTTCGAAAATCGACTTCGCCTCCTAGTCTACAGTAGAGCGCAAACAGTGAAAACCATACTGTTTGTCAGTGAGGAGATAAAGCGACTTTAGGTGTTCAGGAATTTATTGTTAAGAATCTAGTGGGCGATAGTTGTTGGGTTCAGTTCGACCGCCACAGTTCTTAAACACCGGTACAATCGTTGCACATTTTTATGTATCTGGGAAGGTGCATTCCACCAGAAGAGGTACTAGGGATTGGGTGAAGGCTGCAGTTATTAGAAATCATTTCGGTAAACAAATCTGCGTTGTCTCTGGAAGAACGGAATTATGATGATAACGATACTTTGATAAAATGCCTGAATAAAGTCAATTCCCTTATATCGAGCTAACCAATATCTCTCAACCGAAATCATATTACATTTGTATAATTCCCTAGTTCAACCATGTCTGGAGTATGATTATCAGGTTTCGGGCAGTACTGCTACTTTCTCAGCATGTTTGATCATATTCAACGACGTGTGATGAACTTGCTTGGTCGAAAACATTCCTATGATCACGAAAACTTGTCACAACGTTGCCTTACTTTGTGTTTATTTTACTTAATGTACTTTGTTCAAGGGAGCTTTCAATCACTCGAATATTTCACCCGTCCGAGGCGAATATTTCACCCGTCCACTCTAATGGCTTTTATAGTTCATACCTATACATATATATATATATTCACTGTGGCTGGCCCAAGGTGCCACAGACAATTTTATGTTAAAATTCTTTTCAAGAACCTTGAACTTTGGAATTCCCCACCTTTCCTATTTGAGTCCATACTCTAAAATCTTGTGCATACTCCCTGACCTTTTGAATAAGAATGTATATTTTCGACTGTTATCATGCTATTGAAAGAAAAATAAATACATACATGCATAAACTTTTTGCCTTAACTGACTAAATTAGGTATCATTATTGGTGTAGGCAGGACACTTGATTTGTATACTTTGAGCAGGTCAGCTGACGTGTATACTGATTCATATTCTAGATGATTTATTAAACGCATATGCAAGCGAACGCATTAAGTGAAAGAACACGATACTTCACTTCCTGCCCAATGTGAAAGCTTTTTGAGAGATAGACTTGCGATGGTTCAATATAAGCTTTGTTTTTCACCGGTGATTCATATATTCGATTTTGGGCGTGTAACCTCGACGTACTTTGATCACGCATATATTCAAGCAAGCGAATTCGGTTGATCTTTCAATTTTATATTACTTATTTGGACAATTCTAAGTTAAGTATATCGTGTACAATTCGTGTAAAATAATTATAACTAACGCAAGGAATGTCTGTTCTATCTAGACTGGTTATTAGAGTCCAGCTACACGGAGCAGAGATATCCAACGAGTGACGGTTCGAAACACGCTAGGGTTGGTGAACACGTAGACTATAATGGGCATCCAAGTCGCCAATCACTACAAATATGGCATATAGTGTACAATCGTTTTCTCGAACTATTTTTGCTAATTCGTTATATTTTTCCATATTAAAATTTCGCCACCTTTGGGACATGAATAGTTGTGAAATAATGGTTTTTAATAGGAGAACATGCAACTATGTGAATGCTTATTTCAAAGCCAAATGGTTTGGTCGTGAAAACGCCTGATAAAGGGTTGTTATTCTTACTATTAAAGGGTGTTATGATCATAATTTGGAGGTGATGGCAAAGCTCTCAAAATTAATCTTTCACCAAACCTTCAAGTCAATCTACAGGGCCGCCACATAAAACAGCACTCAACCATTTCGGTACAAAAGTCATCAATATCGGTCGAGTAGTTTTCCTGATATCACCGATTGAATATCGATCGATCTCGACACCAACGAATGCAGCTTACACGTACCAGCAGAGCATTTCTGGGAGAGGCGGAAGGGTATCCAATCTTAATCAGGCGATTATGTTTTCTTGCCGAAATCGTGCGGAAGTTTTTTTTAATTATTTGCGAAAATCGAACATTTTGGTTTATATTCTAATTTAGCTGTGAAGTTGCACCATTTTACACACAAGGGATAGCTACTTTAGGATAACGTTGAATTGTAGCCTCTTTATATTTTTCTACTGGGTTAGGATAACATTTTTATTCTTCAGGGGAGGAAGCCGTGAATACTGCTTAATCATATGGCGAACCACGACCTCTCGTGCAGACACCATTTCCGGATCGCGAGCAAATAAAGTTTTTTTTGTCTAAACATTTATCATGTGCACCAACCTGTAGTGTAGGATTGCGTGCATACGTGAAACTACCGTGCGGTCCAGCAGGTCCGTCGCATCTCTCACGGGATTCGAACCTACGTTAGGACGGCTAGAGAAGCACAGGCTATTCACAACGTTCTACCGACTGAGCCAACTTTTTATGAGAGAACTCTCCATATTGAAAGTAAAACCGAATGCCCACACACCTTCAGTCTGTGTACAAGATATTAGCTTTGTTGGTACTTACTTTTTATTCAAGTCGGCTGCTCCGCAGTTAATTCTGTCACTGGTCAAACATTTCTACGTTGCAATCGATTAATTATGCGAATCGTTCACAAAGCTGGATGATTAAACATGCTGGCATGGCAGACGTTTAAGATCTCGGGTTCGAGTCCAGCTCGATAATCCATGCCCACCACTCAACTGCAGGGTGTCATAACTCTGGCAACAGGAACAGATCACCTCTTCCCAATTCTAACCTTGCCAGTCTAGTAGTGGCCGCTAGTACTGGGCCTCGGACAGGGTGATGCAATCCAAAAAGCGGCTCAAAGCATCGAGAGATTTACACAAACCTGCTCCATCCACTTTTAAAATAGATGCGAGTATAGATTTCCGAATATTTATTTATAAAAATTTATGCAGGATCAAATAACACAAGATTATGGACTTAATCTTGAATATATGAGGTACCTTGTATTAAAACCCTACAGGAAACTTCATTTGAAACGCAGTTATCAGCAACCCAAAAAACTCAGTCATTTGCCAATCATGCAGAGATGGGCCGTACCTATGTGAACTCTGTCCAATCATAAGACTTATATCTAAACAAGAATATTTACGACCAACTTATCCTACATGGCTGTTTCAATCGATAAAGTGAAAAAAATAGTGACGACTAAATACCCAGGAAAAGAAAACTTTTCTGTTGGGCGTGGACTTGAGCAGAGTTCATTCATCGCAGCACTACATAAACTTGACAACAGACTTTTGTCATTGTAGGCAAAACATGATTCATAGAGAATACATAGAGTGGGATTTCTCATCAACTATCAATATAAAATATAATGAGAAACGTAAGTGTGCAATAGAAGAGAGCTAGATATTTAAAGGAGCAAAATAGTTTTGTTTTTTTGAAATTGAGGCACGTTATGATGATTGTTGATGAGGATTTTCATCAGAATCACTTGTGTCAACACTTTGTTCATATTGACGGTTCGATTTTTCAAGTTCTTTTACTGGAAAAACAAAATGAAAATATTTAGTAGTTATTTACAAAGGAATCTCCATATCAGCAGATCACAGCCATATAGGAAAAGACGGTAGTTGCTTATGC
This sequence comes from Styela plicata, assembly GCA_963675895.2. NCBI lineage: Eukaryota > Metazoa > Chordata > Ascidiacea > Stolidobranchia > Styelidae > Styela > Styela plicata. Next base: position 2,157,176 of record OZ023142.1, read on the forward strand.
AATCAGTAAACATGCATGCATAGATAGAACAAACTGTTTCCATTGGGAATTATGTCCTTTTGTACCACTGCAGGTTCGAATACTCGAAAATTTAATGCCATTTTACTTAGATATAAATAATAAGATTTTAAATCAAAGTATGCTGCTGACATTGAAACAGACTTTTATTCCCAAAGCATTATCCTATTCCATTATCTTATTTCCCTATGAATTTGGATCAAGGAAATTAGTTTCTCCAGTAAACTATTTGGATCATCAAATTTTAAACTCACTTTGTTGTTCTAAAAGCCTATTTTGCCTCTTTAAATCATCAATATCTTGTTGGTGTGAAATATTTTTCCTTTTCATCAATTGTATATAATCTGTGGCTTTATTTAAAATCTGTGCTCTAGACGACTGAAAAAACAAAGAAAAACTATGATGTTAGAACGAACATATTGCACGTTTGTCTCTATAGTTCAGATGATTGGTATTCAAAACTCACTCATAAATATAATGGCTCAAAATTTCAGATCAATTGAATTGCTTATATTGGACCCCAATTTGCAGCAAAGCTATGATTTATGTCAATTTTACAAATGCAGGGCATATGAAATCCAGTCCAGACTGCATACCAACTCAGACAACCGAAACCTGTGTCATGCATCTAGGTATGTTAATAAAATTAAAAGTTAGTGATACAGCAGTACAAAGCATATTAGTTCACCTTTTCACCTTCCAGTGATGGTACGGAATCACGTAACCCGTTGAAACTCTCTTTTATATGATCTCTCCTTTTCCTCTCCAGAGCGTTATGATGTGCTCTTTTATTAGACTGAATAAAACAATACATCAATGTAAGTTAGTAATATCAATATGGTAGAATCATTCAACCGTGTTGGCAAGGTACTATAATTTGTGGTTCACGCTTAGAAAAGAAAACTGATATTTTTATTGGGTAACACTTAATAAAACAATAAGACATATTTTGCAAGGCATCATCAAGTGAATACGACACTTTGTTTCAATATCACATACTTAATGCAACGTGATTTGTCACAACTTTTCCCTTTAAAAAATGTCTAGATCAAGACATCGATAAGACACTTATTGTTCCAGACATAAATTCGGCCGACTATTTTTTGTGATCAGTCCAAAATCTACATACGAATAAGGGAGGTATTCCCCCTTTCTTTGTAGCTCCAGTATGCACTCGCTTTATAAATCAAATTGTCTTATTTACTCTGAAACCAAGTGGAAAAAATTTTGTCAAAATATGTTTTGTTGAGTATGAGCCACTGATGGAAAGTGTCGATCAGACGCGGTCCACTTGTGGCTCATGCTTGACAGAATGAATTTTGCGATTGGGAAATTAGTAGCTAATTTGTTTTTTCGTAATGCTGTCATTACATGTATGACATCATTAGGACAGCTACAGGAACTGAAAACTCTGTTATTGTGGTAGCTAATAAAACACCACGCCTCATTCAATATATCATTGTTATCAGAATAATTAAATGTCAATTTTCATTTTCAAATTCATTGTTGTGTGCCGCCAGGTCAATATGTGTTGGTCTATTATTATTAAAAGCAAGCTTCATGTGATAAGTAACTTATTTGAATAAACAGCGCATTTCATTCGGCAGTCAGTGTGTACACTACCTTATCTGGTCTAATTTGAATTTTTCATTTTAACAGCAAACAAATGGGATGCAATGGCGCAATCCATTTGTAGCCAACAATATTGAGGTGCGAATACATCACAACCACAAGCTTGTACTATTGCAATTCATATTATCAATATATAATAAATTAAAAAATCTAAAATTTGAATACAGTTTAGCCTGCATAAAGGGAATTTTTTTTAAACAAAATAGACCATTCACTGTAAATTTTAGGCCTTGTAGGTACAGGCTCTAGAATACACTTAACGCATCTCCTATATGTCTCATTAAGAGGCGACTAAAAGGAAACAAAAAGTGGCGTCCAGGGAAGATACCACACACTTTGCCAAAGCAGTTAAACTCCATTTGGAATGTTATTCACTTAAGAGTGCAGTTTCTTGTACTACATCTTGCAGTAGCTCTTTGCTGCTAAGTGGCCGTTAGTTAGACATAGTTTATTTCGACACCTCTGCCGAGTTGATCCATATCATCCAATTCAAGATATATCTTTTTCCTATTTTTCTTTTGGTGAGATTATTGACCGATGTTGATTATCCAATAGGGACTGAATGTATAAACTTCTTTGTTTGAAATTACGAAAAATTATATTATACAAGAACTTACAGTTCCCATTGCTGGACTTTGACGTTCTTCATCCTGAAATGAGGAAAATGAATTTGTACATATACTTTTCTCAAATAGGACTGAATGAAACACTTTACAACAATAGAAATTTCTTAACAGACTCCTCTTAATCCCAATACGCATATTAAAAGCAGATTCAATACATTCCCAATGGTAATCTCAAAGAGATTTAAAATTTTTTGAAACTTTCATAGGAGTCTGTCAATTATTTCGGTCTAATTTGATTTAGTCTCAACCAATCAAGTGATACAGAGATAGATTTTTGTCAGTGGACCACGGCGGATTAAAGGAAGCACGAACGGTTTCCAAAAATGTCTGATGAATGATATATACATACACACATGGGTGAGGCACTGTAAATCACAGCCCTGACATGATGCTAGATAACCTAATGGGTCCCTCACCGGATAAAATACAAAGATCGAAGATAAATCCTGTAACTGGACAGAATTGTAAACATTGCAAATTGCATAAAAGTTCATTTTATTCATTCCCAGACAAATTTATTCAGCAAATGATAGAAGATAACCGGTTATGCTTTCAGTAATACCAACTGAAGCTTATTTTCAGACAGCCATAACTGTACAATGATTAAAACCAAGTTGCCATAATCAAATTACAACTGAGGCATGACTCTATAGAGTCACCGGAAGCCTCCGATATTTCAGTACTTTCATATTTGATAAAAATACGGAATGTCAAAGCTTTAATGAACTAAACAATATATCAGGCATTTCAAAAAAATGTTCATTACATCGCTTTCAACGTCTATGTCAACGTCATTCATTTCATCATACGACTTTGTATATTGGTGATCCAGCTTGACTGTCGGTGTCACAATGCCCAAGAGTAAAGATGTATTCTAATTTTCTTTCCACAAATCCATCAAAGCCAATTAAAAATAGCAATTGTCACTTTTGTAACAAAGCTGAATAGAAATATCGTACTAAACTTATAAGTAATAACATTTAATATAACAAGTAGTGGTGGCCAAAATGAAATGTCTTTTGATCTCAAAATTTAATTTAGTATTGAATATGCACCTAGTCTACTTCCCATAACCAAATTGTCAAATTTTTATTGAAAAACCTTTTTTAATGATGATGTGTTCAAATTGGATAACATAATCGATTCGGTGGTTATGTGATTTTTGAGCAGAACATCCCTCGGATGTAACACATTAGCATAGAAAGGGTGTGAAATTCTTCAGATTATAATTACAGTATCAAAGAATTTTTTCTATTGTGTGTTCGTAACTTATCACCTGACGAAGCCATCTAAAACTTAAGACACACAGCATGGACTTGGCAATTACCTATACCGGTACAGGTGTTATGGTAGGCTACCAAATAAAGGAACGGACGTCTCGACAAAGTTCAAAATAAACTCAAGTTAGATAGATCTTTTTTCTTTTCATCCATCGATACAAAACCAGAAAACACAACAAACAAAATAGCACAACAAATATGAATAGGTACAGAATATAAAAGACCGTGAACCAGGAAAAAGAGCAAAACCTGAAACTAAGCTGTACATACAGCATAAGTCTAGGCTATATCGTAAAAATATGATCATTTATCCAAAGAATTGAGATTAAATGTGAATATTCTCTGCTCTGGCGTTATTTTAAAATTGTGACAAATGAAGTGACCCAAGAGAAAATCAAGAACAACGTTCTATTCATCGTTATTACAGGCAATTATTCAGGTAAACAGCCTTGTGAATTGTTGGAATACAGAATAGCTTGCAAAACAGTAATTCTAAACAAAACAATACCAGATACTACACATGGAACATTCTGAATTAGGTGGGCAAAATCACAACTTTCCGCTATACCGGTACTGGGTAGGAGTGTCCAGTGTTCAATCGAGTTCTATCATTGACAGTTGAAGTTACAGAAACAGAAAACACCAACTGTGTTTTCCCTCGGATGGAAGTTCATAAACAAAGTACAGAGTAGTTAAACTAGGAAAACTTTGGGACTCGACTGCCTAATGGCACTTCATGTACAGTGTACGCTGCATGGTATCATTCAATAGCTGACAACAATACACAGTACAGATATGGACTCAAAAGCTGTCTAACGCATAACCCACATAGCCTACACCGCACTGTGTAAGTTACAAGATAGGCTACACGCTTACCCTGTATACAGTATACAGACGCATGGAATACGCTCGTATTGTTCGGGCACGTACGAAAAACGCTCGCAGTGAACGTGCTGACGTAATACGGGATAAAAGGAGAACTAGGAAGGCATATTCCCAGTACCAATGTCCGCGTGCCAGTGTTTAATTTTACAACACGTTTGCCCATCTCGATTTTCTTTAATTCTGATGAATCCGCGATGAGAATTTATTATACTTCTGTGTTTTATTACGGTACTAAGCTCAGGATATGGAGACTAAATCTAAATTTGTGACTCCAGGCACAATTTGCTACGAAAATTTACCACTGATACTAGGTGGATGCGCCCGTTTTTAATTTCAATGTCAAGAAATGTATGTCGCTGACTTGCAATCTCTAGCGTATTAGGGAGGGGGCATTGCGCCATACCTTGCTTCATGGCCAGTCGAGAAAAAAAATGCCAACCGAGAAAAAAATGCCTCAAAACGCCGGAAATCGGAATTTGAACCTTGTTCGAATTTTTACATTATGACGTTACAAATCTAGTTAGAATTAACAAACCTATATAAAATAAGAAAAACCTTTAATTTTTTCCTTATATTCGTTTGTCCGCTAATCTGTATGAAAGCATCTCTAGAAAAAAAGATGGATTTTGTTGTAAATAGATCACCTTCAAAACGTCGCGGCAGATACAGCATAGGTAAAGGAATTGTTCTTAATATGCTGCATTAGGGAAATAATCAAATAATCAAGTTCACGGGGAGCGGTCACCTTGAAAGAATTTGGAAAAAACACTTTTTGGATTACATGGTCTTTGACATTAGATCCAATGGTCCAAATTTCATTCGGTTGATGAAAGGTAAATGTAGAAATACTGCAATTTGGAACTATTTAATCAGTGAAGGCCAAAAGAAGTTTTATCAATAGCAAGTTTTTCGGAAGAATTAGACCTTACGATTCACTAAGTGCTATTCGAATCAGATGTGGATAGAGCGTACCTGTTGTTTCACACAGTAACAAAATAAAATTTGCTTATTTTCATCGCTATTTTGTCACGTGATAGGGAAAATGGCACCGAATGTCTTGTGCACCATAGTCGAAACTTCAGCAAAAATTTTGTTAATTGTGGGTCATTGTGTTTATTGTTGCTATTTGGCCATATAGGAAATTTTTTGTCTCGCTGGTTGGTTTTCTGAACTCTTTTGCCAGTTCAAACTTCCAAGATTTTTCAATCAAAATAAAGAAAAAAAAGTGCCTAAATTTATCTTGTATTTAAAGGGAAAAAACTGAATCTTAATCATGTTAATTTTTTCATCGTGTTTCCCATGTTTGGTACTCTTTGATCTGTAGAGTTCCCCAGTCCAAACAGTTACACCCAGCTAGTAATTTGTTTTATTTGTCGTTGAGAAACATATTGGTCAAGATTTGCTGAACTTCTTTTTTCGGTTTCTTTTTTCCATTATGATGTAATAAATCATACGAGAATTAACGAAACTAATTTAAATTAGAGAAAATTTTTATTCGAGCTCATTCTCGATTGTTCGCTCATCTGTATAGTATATCTCAACGAAAAAGATTGAATTGAATTGAAAGAATTGTGTTATGAATAGTTTACATTCAAGACGCAACGTTGTGACCCTACGTTCTCAGAGTCGAAAGTAATGGAATTTTTTCAACGTGTAACATCATGGAAACAATGAGTTGCATAGAGAGCGATATTCATTCATTGGTGTATTTGTTCGATCTGCATAAAGGTCCCGGTATCGTCGAAAGATACATAGCGAGACTATTTTGATGGAGGTAACTGACAATTTGAAATGTGTACTATCCTGGTTATTCAGACTTCGTTACATGTTAAATTTGAATTTTCAGTAGTTTGCTGGAATATATGTCACGGGGTAAAGTTAAATTAAATTCTTCTTGGCTTGACCTGGAGGACGTTGAAGACTAGCCACTCCCTCTTCATCTATCTAAACGAGGTGGCGACCTAATCCAGAAAATCAGGAATTCAATTTTGTCAAGCATGAGCTACTAATGGCCAGCGCCCGCTCCTGCATTGCTTTCCGTTGATCTAGACACCCTCCGTTAGCTTGCATAGCAAACCGTTCCGTTTCATTGGAAAACGTAAGGAAAGTCATGCAGAGCAGTGCGCTTGCATAAAACGCGAGGGTAAAGTAAAACAAACCTAGAAACAACGCAACCTACTAAAACGTGTATTGTCGTCTTTAAGGGCGCGATCCATTAGTGGCCCATGATTAACGGAACATCTCTCAATCAAAATTTCTGTCTGCTAAGTCTCTGTTGCCTTCCTACATGCATTCTTTTGTTTGTTTCAAAAAATCTCAAATCTGGATCAATGGTATCGCTGACTGCTTCAACTCTATAGAATAATAAAGATTTTTTCGTCGATGTCGAATTTCGAAATTTCGTTTCCGCCAAGATTTCATTATTCAACCAAAAGTTGTACAAAATAATGGCTGAATTATTTTGTGTGTTTGAAGGGAAAATTGGAAGCTAAATAATTTTTTTGCATTTTTTATCGTGTTTTCCAATTTAGGACTTCATGATCTACAGAGTTCTCTGTTATAATCATCCGCACCCAGTTAAGTTACTAACTTGTTTTGTTTGGTCGAGATTTCTCTAGTATTCACAGTATGACGTAATGAATCAGGGGAAATTTAACAGAATTGAATTAAAATAGAAAAAAAATTATTTGAGCTCATTCTCGTTTGTTAGTTCATCTGTATACGAATATCTCAAAAGAAAAGATGGATTGTATTTTCAATATATCACCTTCAAGGCGTCATGACGGTAACGAAGTAATGGAGTCGTTCTCTGTTACATCATGACAGAAATATTCAATCACATTGAGCGATAAAGGCATTCATTCATTTACTGGTGTTTTTGTTCGATGTACGTTAAGACTTCGAGATCCTATCAAAAGACATAAGGGCGGTTTGGAAATAGTATTGTGACAAAAGTAACTGACAATTTTGCATGTGCACTTTCGGGTCAACTGCTTGGTCTTTATCACGAGACAAAGTAGAAAGTTCGGTAGTTTGCAGTAATTGGGATAATAACACAAAAAAACAAAAACCTACCAAATTTCGGATCAGCAATTTCTATAATCAAGGCAATTTAAAACACATTTTTAATACCACCTTATGACGTAACAAGTCATATGGGAATTACTTAAATCTTATCGGTTCAAAATCAATTTTTTTATTTTATACATACTCGTTTAATTCGTTCTCCTGCAAACTAATATGGAAGAAGGTGAATTATGTTGTCAATAGTTCACCTTCAAGACGTCTGAATGTCCGACTTGTCTGATAAAGGAGATTGTTTGCGTCATGTCAGGTAATCAATTACATGGAGCGATACCGTTATTATTCAGATATTAGTGTTTTTGTTCGATTTACATTCGAGTTTTGGATATCTTGATAGCGGTTTGGAAAGCGTATCGGCGTCAAGATAAGAGCAAACTTGGAATAAACAGCCTATAATTTACTCGACCTTTCGGTAGGTCGCTAGACAACATTGAAATACAAGCAAAGGTTTTATTTAATCTGCAGGCCCCGATTCAATTATCCCAAACAAAATTTTTTCTTTTTAACTTGAGAATACGAAAAAAGTTTTCATAGTTGTCGAATCGGATGATTTAACCATTACGATGCACTCAGTGATATGAAAAGTGATGTTTAGATACAACGCGCCTGTTATTTCGCACAACAATAGTATACAATTTGCTTCTATTTTCATTAATGATTTTGATTTTTATCAACAGACGCCATTCTACTGCTCTTGTTTTACGGCTATATGTTTTTCTATATTAAACTAAAGAAGACTTCATCGTCTCTTGCAATAATGAATAACATTTCTATCATTTAGGAAGTTTTAGATTATGTTAGATTCGATTTAGATTGGAAGTCTTAGATTCTTTTCACGTATCCCTAGATTTTTAAAGATGTTTCCAAATACAAATTTTGAGCAAGGTTAAAAAACAACATCTACATCAAGTACAAGTAGCATGTAGCTTTTCACTGGCCTTACTACATTCAGATTAATTTATTTTGATTCAATATGAAATAAATCCATTGCTAATCAAAGCCTTCCGACCGTTTGAGACTGCTAAAACTCCGCCCAATTGTATCTTGGAGCCATTTTCTTTCTAATTCTGAAGATGTATGGTAGAGCAATTGAAATGGAGAGAAAAGCGGAAAAAGTTCTCAATTGAAATACCTGATAAAATTATATTTGTATATACGCCCGAGGTATGTGGTATGTGTGTGAAAATGGTGAAATTTTTCTTCCCGAAAAACATGTTTTCGTACTATTATGACATGGCATCATTAGCCAGTAGGGTCGCGTCAGTCTATTGAAAATACTGAAAAAATACTTATCGATAATGTTGATACTCTAGTGTTTTAAAACTGAATATTAGAAACTAAATACTGTTAAGTTTCGGATTCTGTTCTCGTATATTTGATGTCATCACATGTAGGGAGGTCTAACAAACCAAGTTCATTCACCCGCACCTAGCTGGTCATTTGTTTTATTTATAGGTTTAATATTATTTTAATTACATCATCATTTCACAATTTACAATCATAATGCAATAAATCATATGAGAATCAAGGAATATTTTTTTATATTACAGATGAAATTTTTCCCTCCCATTTTCGCTTGTTATGAATAACTTCGCAATGACCGACCGTATTTCCAAATACAGTAAGGGGGTTATTCTGAACTTGTCGCATCATGTAATCAATCACATGGGACAATAAAGATTCTTGCTCAGTTGTTGCTGTTTTTGTTCGGCTTACATTTTGCCTTGGACATTGCTTATAAATATATGGGCGATTTAAAAATAGTCTAATCTATAATAGGTTGCTGGAAAATAAATAACAAGCATTAGAACGGAGAGGATAATTATTTTATTCACCGGACAAATTCACAACGAATTGACATTCTCTTCAAAAGAAGAATATCAATTTGAAAGTATTCGATCGGACAACGGTATATACCCAGTCGCCTATATTTTTGTTAGTATTTTGTGCCAATCGTGGCCAATGAAAGGCTCTATTTTCCGACTATGGGATTATTATTCCTAAACTGATCAGGACTTTGAAGATATCAATGTCTCTTGCATCAAAGAATAACCTTCCTGTCATAGAGAAAAGCGATATGTCCGCTTTTGCCACAAATACATCGATTTTCTTAAGAAAAAGGACATTGGTACTCTTAACTCATTCCCGTCTGTTTGTTCGTCTACATGCGGATATCTCACGGAAAGAGATGGATTGTGTTGTGAACAGAAATCCCTCGGCCAAGACGTCATATTGGTCGTCGTGGTAGAGGTGAACCGCGTGTGGCTCATGTTTGCCACAATAAGATTTTAGAATGTTTTCAAATGTCAGAAGAAGAAAAAAATATGTGATTTTAGAGAAAACATGGTCATGCTTGCGTTGATGTTAAGCAAATGTTACTGAATACAAAATGAATGGACTACAGTAAGGCACAGTGAATTAGTATCTGTCCTGAGAGATGATAAAACCATCATCTACCACTTCTTTTTCTAATGAACACTCACATGGTAAATAGTTACTAATAACTAATGCATTGGAATCAACTGTCCTTGAAGGTATAGTATCAATATCGGAAAAATTGTCACATATAGATTTTTCTTAAACCTGCTGATTCGTCAATTGCAAACTTTAATCAGAAATTCTTCACGTATTTCATACCACTGTTCGGTTTTGCCTATACTCTATTATTCACAGTGTTCCATAATATTTTTTTTCTTTAATTTACTCTGCCAGAAGCGCCATGCTGAAAATCATGCTCTATCATACCACGGGTCTTCACAATGGTATGCTTTGTTTCTATGCGAATGATCAATGGCCACTGATATTGACAGATTTTTTTTAATTTTGCCCCGAATGATGTTTTTTGTTCCGTTTTATTTTTCATTAAATTAAGGCAACATTGTTTTATGACAATAATTTATTATTGAGAATCAGGTAATCATTATTTGACATGGTAATAGTATAAATTCGGGTATTTTAAAAACACTTTCTATGAACAATGGAAGGACCAGCTTCATCATATTCTTGTTTTGAAATCCACATTTGTTGGAAAGTTGAAAGAGAAGCAAGGATTGATCCTCCGATCCAGACGGAATATTTTCTTTCAGGAGGAGCGATGATCTTGATTTTCATTGTGCTTGGTGCGAGAGCAGTGATTTCTTTCTGCATACGATCAGCGATACCAGGATACATTGTGGTTCCACCAGAGAGAACGTTGTTGGCGTACAAGTCCTTACGAATATCAATGTCACATTTCATGATGGAGTTGTATGTTGTTTCGTGAATACCTGCTGATTCCATTCCTGAAATCGATAGAAATAAAATTTTAAACCGGTTAGGTGACAACAGAACAAAAATAAAAACGAAAATTTACTTTTTCGGTCCACAATGTAATTTCATGAAAATCCAGTCCATATTCTTAAATATGAACAAGATTAAATTACTTTGGAAAAGTTTCAAAACAAAAAATTGTAAAAATTACTTTGACACTAATGGTTGGTAGAAGGCCTTACAGCGACTGGTCCTATATTAATCACTGTACTCGTTTTCGGCAGTTTAAGTCTTTGTCAAAAGTTATACGATCCTTCTATTTTATCGTTGCATATCATTGAATACTTACTTCTTCTTTTACTATTTTGTTTTAGCCCTACTCAGAAATACTTACTTATTTCAGTAAAAATAATAGAAATTTGACTTACCAATAAAGGAGGGTTGGAACAGAGTTTCTGGACATCTGAATCTTTCGTTTCCAATTGTGATGACCTGTCCGTCAGGTAGTTCATAACTCTTTTCCAAAGATGTTGAAGAGGCAGCTGTTGCCATTTCCTGTTCAAAGTCAAGTGCAACATAGCACAACTTTTCTTTGATGTCACGAACGATTTCACGCTCAGCAGTTGTAACGAAAGAATATCCTCTCTCTGTGAGAATCTTCATCAAATAATCAGTGAGATCACGACCAGCCAAGTCAAGACGAGCGATAGCGTGTGGAAGAGCATAACCTTCATAGATTGGTACATTGTGTGAAACACCATCTCCTGCATCCATGACAATACCAGTGGTTCTGCCTGATGCATACAATGATAATACAGCTTGAATAGCAACGTACATTGCTGGTACGTTGAATGTTTCAAACATAATTTGAGTCATCTTCTCACGATTGGCTTTTGGATTGAGTGGAGCTTCTGTAAGAAGAGTTGGATGTTCTTCAGGAGCAACTCGAAGTTCGTTGTACATTGTATGATGCCAGATTTTTTCCATGTCATCCCAGTTAGTGATGATACCATGCTCGATCGGATATTTGAGAGTCAAAATTCCTCTTTTGCTCTGAGCTTCATCTCCGACATAACTGTCTTTCTGTCCCATTCCTACCATCACACCTTGATGTCTTGGTCTTCCGACAATGGAAGGGAACACAGCTCTTGGTGCGTCATCTCCGGCGAATCCAGACTTCACTAATCCTGATCCGTTGTCGCAGACAATTGCGGTTTGATCTTCTTCTCCGTCAGACATCGTGATGAAATGAATATGATAGAACGGAAAGAGGTAAAATAGACAATGAAATGATGATGAATGCCGTGATAGCTTGGATATTTATATTTTTGGACATCGTTACGTGTTAACAAAGTTTCATTTACAGCTGTTCTTGAACACATGCCAGTAGACAGAGACAAATTTCACACATTCCATGTGAATCAGATCGGGCGAATTTTCGCTCTTAGCTATTGATGATGCTATGCAGTCAATTTCAATTAACATTAAATTAATGCTTCATCCTTGATTAAATATTTATCATATTATTTTCTGTACTCATTCATGATCCATAGATGGAGAGTACAATACTCCATGATAGCGTTAAAGCGACAATACGTAATAAACTTCATTAAATTGAAAAAACTTCGTCACGATAAGTTTTGTTAAGTCACTGATGAGTCACTGATGGATCGCGTCGATGAGACGTGGTCCATCCGGTGCCCATGTTTGATAAAATTAAATTTCCGATTGGATATAGTTTTAGTATTTAATATACGGCGACTTACAAATTTTTGTTCTGTTTTACACTAAATATTTTATCAAATCTTCTTTCATTTTTTAACAGCACAATGATGCTTGTTGTATTCGTCAATTTGTCAATTTTTTTTAAGGTTTGTGGAGCGGATTGGAAAATTAAATGAGAATTATGGTCAATTCCAACTGTATTGCGTCTTTTAATGCTTTTTGCTGGAGTTGTTACACTGCACAAAAGTTCGGTACAATATACTTCATTTCCCGTACCATAGCGCAATAATGAATTCCTTTGCATGTTTACTGTGATACACAGAAAAGTTTAAAATTAGACGAGTGTAGTCAACCTTAATTTCCATTAATTTGTGACAATATTAAACGCTTAATGCTATTCAGAAATATGCGACCCAGTAACAATGAAATAAAATGAAATGGACTTTTATTTCACAGAATGCAATTAACTTCCATCCAGTGTGAAACCAATGAGGAGCCGATAAGGTTATCGAACATCGTGTTTTTTTGTCGCAGGAAGTGTTGAACGTTTACTGAATTGAATATTATTTCCTCCCTATTTTATGGATTTAGAAAACTGAAAAATCTACAACGCTGCATTGTCACCCTTGTAAACTTTAGCATTTTTTCATATTTATGCCTTATATCGAGGGCTCAGTTCGAGAACGGTTTATATCCATTTTTATCGAAAATGATATATCACCATCATCTTCCAGCTCTTGGTAAACTCGGATTCTTTTGGTGTATTGGGCTTTATTCGAGATCGATTAAAATTTATTTAAATCGGTATTTTAAATTTTGATTATGTCCATTTTGCACAATTCCGGTTTGCTAAAACATTATTATGCCCATGGTGAGTTGAACACTGACTGTCGAAATAGGCCCACTAGCTTCAGGTTATGCAAAGTTCGGCGATGGGGAATGACAGCTTATCTTGTTGGTGAGTCTTTGATGCCATGTATTTTTTGTTAATTTATTAAATACCATGTCTTTAAATGTGTAAGTGATGGAAATCTTAATCATAGCGTCACATTATTCGACGAGAGAATTACTTTCTATTGCCATTGTGACATCATAATTACTGTTGAAATAGTTGCGACAAGGTGTTAACGCTGGTACTCGTTTTGTTTGGTATTGTTTTGATTTTTTTGTGGTTAGGAGGTAAAATCTTGTTTATCATTGCCTAGAAAGAGTTACTTTTACTGAGTCATTGAAATTATTATTTTAATTTCGATCTAATTGCCGCCTGATATTATGTCCACAAAAACGGACGCGAGAAGTGCATGTTCTGCTGCAAGAATGGTATATGTCCAACTTTTAGAGGTTATTTGCTCATAATTTTTTTTTTGTAACAGACGTATAGGGTAAACAGTGTTGTTATCGAGTACATCAACACGAGTTATGTGGTGTAAAATGAATGTCTGAGGGTTTTTTGCCTTGTTGCAGCAAGCCGCTGAAAATTCTAAAAAAAATTTATTGTGTTTTTCTCGAAATAGCGGAAATCAACATATAGGGTTCTTGCTTTAAACCCTCGATATGATAAATATTTTAGCATGAGGTACGCTCTTTAGAATACCTCTAATGTTTTCCTACATGCTGCACATAAATACTAAGACATGTACTATCGTGGATGAGATAGCTGCAATGCTTTCCTCCGGATAAAGGAAACATTCGACCTTCTCTGTATTTCTGCAGTTTATTGTCGGATTTTGATAGCGCAACGTTAGGATACTACGCAACATCAAGGCAGACGCTCGATAAATCTTGTATTTTTATATTATTCAAAAACATGTCGACAGATAGTATGAATTTTCAAACATAAACTGGGATAGACAGTAATTTAACTAAATATAGTGAAATATTCACAAGACGACACCAGAAAAACATTCCTGTAGTCGGTATAATGTAAATAAAATAGACGAAGCAATTTGTTACAAATATTTTGAGTCATTAACAGATTGTGCCGCACATATTCTCCGAATAGTTTAATGCATACAGAAGCCCAGAACTACATCACAATCTTCACAATCAAAATTTTTTTACAAACCATCTTTTGTAAAGTACATAGGTCACGTCGATGAGTGGATTTACGTAAGCTGTTATCATGCATGCCGGTTAAACGATGCATTACCCAATCGAAAAAAAAATGTCAAAACATCTTTTTGTTAAGTATGAGTCACTGATAGATCGCGCCGATGAAACGGGGTCTATCTGTGGCACATACTTGTCAAAATAAAATTTCTGATTGGGTAAAAAGGCTACTTAGTTGCCTACACAGAACTTATTTGAATTATTTTGTAATCAATGAGTTTTCAAAATAGTTCAACGCAGTATATCAATCTAGTTTCCGGAGTATATCTAGAAATTTGTTGGAATTTTAACTTAACTTATTAAGTCTAAACAAATTACAAGGGAAAGTGTAACATGTCAATAAGGTAACAAATTTTAATAAAAAAAACAACCATCACATCGATGGTTTAGATTTGTGAGATGCGTTTTACAGGCGTAATAGTTGGAGGCAGTGTAAACAAACGAAATGGAAACGTAAACAAAAACAAAAATATTGAATAGAAGTTGACGTTCAATTTTGAAAAGAAGGTAAAATAAACAAATAATATTTGACTGTAAAAAAAATCTACAATAAATTTTGTACACAAAAATAGAAAATGATGGTTGAAATAACGTAGTAAAGTACATATGGAACTCAATGCAATAAATAAATACATATTTGGGTATGAGGATTTGTGATTTTTGTTGATTGTTTTTATTTAAAGAGAGAGAAAAAAACAATCTTCATTTTACGCCACAACACCTTATCACATTAACGTTATAATATAACAATCGGAAAGAATTCCACCAATCTTGTTTTGCCTTGTCGGCGCGATCCATCATTAACTCACGCTTGGCAAAACACTTTTCAGATAGAAAATACTTAAAAGCATAATCCGTTTGAAAATGTTTTCAATAATTAAGTAAAACAAAAATAAAATTAAATTGTTGTTTCGGGGTTATCAACAACATCACAGTTTGATGTGATGTCGTTTATATTTGATAAAATTATATTAAATTCTTGTGAGTGTTGAGGCAGTTCAATTCTATCACTATCTTGCTCACCCAGTGTTGGAATTAGACCGTTTTTATAAAGAGGGTTATTTGACGAAAGCCGTAATCTGCGGCCTATACTGGTGTCTGAATAAGACGCACCACTTGCGGAGTCGAGTTCTGAGTGTATTCCAGAGTCTTTTGATGCCGCAGAATCGCAATATTCGCAAGAGTTTGCTACTAATTTACCTACTCGACCCACTAACGGAGTGTCACTGCTTCCAGATGAATGGGAAGCTGCTCGCTCTTTACGCATAGTTGATTTAGTAGGATATCTGCCGTTTATTTCATTCTTTGTATCGTCACTGGCTGCATTTCGCATCGCCAACAAAAGGTACGATTCATCATCGCGTGACCTTGATCGTTGAACTGATTTGTTCCTCGTTACTTCATCAGGGTTCAAACGTTTGACTTTGTCCCTGTTGTCGAAAAAATGATTTTGGGTGGGTTTGTTTGGCGAAACTACGGAATTAATCGCGGCAACTTCCATATCAGCATCAAATGAAGTCGTTCTGGATTCTGTGTCACAACTTTCGGAATCAAACTGGAATTTTTTTGCTGTCGTCGATGGTAGGACATGCGAAGGACTGTTGTCTTCGACACAAAATGAATTCAACGCCGAGAGGTCGTAATGATCATTCGTGCCTTTCGGACTTGAAACGTTCGCATCATGGAGTGTAGATGACGGCAAAGAAACTGTGTTATTGGCATGATAGGGAGACTGCTGTGGGAAATTTCTATTGGCTGGCATTATAGGATATATTGTTGAGTCTGAAGTATGTGGCGTTGAGGCTTCTAACGGACGTTGTGGAAAAACAAGTCGCTGAAATTCATCTTTTGCGTTGACGCCACCATTCCGAACACTCAACTTTTTTCTGCGACGTTCTCGTGCATCTGGGTTATAATACACTGATTCACTGCCACGGTGAAACGTAATAACCTCTGACTCCGTTGTGGGATCTGTATCAGTTGTTCTGCGTTCAGAGCGACGCGATCTCGTATGCCGGCGACGTCGTCTACGTTCAGAAGATCTTTGACTACTACCATGGTGGCTGGATGATTGTGTAAGAGGAACCGATGATGGTGCATGATAACTTACCGAACTAGATGAAGCAATACCTCGGTTGTCGTACGCAACAGCTTGCTGAAGTAAAGTGTTGTCGAAGACAGGTTGAGTAAAAAGTGGAAATTCTCTTGATGTTTCTCGAGGAACGTCAGTGACACTGTCGAACATTGTTTCCATAATGCTGCTTTGTTGTGGAGGGAATTGGATGCGTCTCGGTGTTGTTTCTCCCATTAATAATTTTCTGCCGACGTAAATTATATCTCTTCTGAGTCCTTTATTGAACGCAATATAAAGTATAGGATTCAGGAGAGGTCTAAACGGAATTATAAACATAACAAAAGCAAGAATGCGACCCATATCCAGCACTGTATGCGTGCCATCAAATGACGAATACTCTCCATCTTGTCCTGATATCATCCCAGAAAATTTTATCATTCCAGAAACATACAACCCGATCGCAGCAAGAGGTAGGATACAAATGATATTCAACAATACTGCCAGTGTCACTTGTCGACGAGTATTTTTTCTAGCACTCAGCCAAGACTGCTTGCGTTTGGCACAAAACATCATCGCGCAGAACATTATTGTCACGAAGCAAACGATTATATGGAGGCCTACAAACGCTGCAATATACACGAAATCTGTGGTCCAAGGAAGACATGTTGCTCCACTTTTCGCTGGCATCATACTCTGAATACCGTCCACCATATCAACTCCTGCTCCACCGAACAAGGTGACTATTCCAGTTGCTAAAGAAAATGCCCAAGCTGAAGACAGGGCTAACAAGAGAAGATTCTTCCGCATATGTCTCTCTGTTTGCAGCGGATACATTGTTGCCAAATATCTTTCAACTGCCATAACAGCCACGGTAGTAAAAGCAAGTTGCATGCCAAATGTAAGCAGAAATCCCGCAGAGTGACAAAGAGCAGATTGTTGCCACCAAGCTCCTTGTATAGCAAAGTCGCCACGAGTAGCATGGTCGTAAGAGAGAAGAACCGCTGTGTATGCCGTTACAATAAAATCTGCTAAAGCAAGATGACAAAGTGCGAGATCAAAGCTATCGCTATCGTTGCCTGTGCTTCTTGACCCTCTAGTCAAATTCAGACAGTAATGTGATCCGTTAACTTCCGAATCATCGTAAACCATGGCTCTTACTTCTGCGTACGAGTCACTATCAGCCCTTCTCAGCATTTGTTCATCAGAAGGCACTGTTGTAGGTCCTCGTGTTCTTCGTCTCAGGCAATATCGCAATCCACAAGAAAGCAGAATTAAAGCATTCAATAAAAACGCGACGACCATCGCAAACCATAAAAATATTCGAAGAGGAGTAGATGGAAGAAGATCGTCACACGGAGTCATGGGACCTGGATCTGGGCTGCACTGGACAGGAGATGTTGACGGAGAAGACGGATTATTTTGTGGTGATAGAGATGAACCGTGTATTCCAGATTGAGGATAATTCGAAGTCAGAGGACGCTGTGAAAGAGGAAAAATTCACAATAAATTTATAACAAATATGTTATCGGTACAAGGGTTCTGTGAAAGTGATCCACAAAAAATGTGACGACAGCAATAAGGGGTTGCGCACGATAAACTAATTAGTGGCCATCGAGTCGCAAGTAACACATCAAAGGTTCAAATCCCGGTACGTTCGGTTCATTAACCCATGGCCAACATTCATAACACAGAGTGAATGAACGGGTTATTCACGCTCAGTCGAACAACAAATTAAGCTGAGTTCTAAGTACTAAGTCGAGGTATATCAGTAGCCAATGAGTGACTATACAAGAAAAATCACAAAGTTTAAAATACTCAATGTCTAAAAATAAAAAAAAGAAACTATGATGAATTAAGCCTTTAAAACGCGGCACATCAGTTACTTTTACTTCAAACTTTCCCATTGAGATGTTTGAATCAATTCTTTCACGATAAAACAATCCAACATAAAACAAACTGAAGAAAATTATATTTACCTCTGCCCGTTTTTGTGATATTTTTGCTACTTGACAGCAATGATATGGATAATACGCGACCAAACTTCTCAAACTATGAAATAAATCAACAGGAGGAAGGTATAACATTGTCCGAACTCCGCTAATGTTGAGTTCCCGTAAGTTTCCAAGTCCGTTCATCGGAAGATACGTAAACATATTGTACGCGAGATTTCTGTAAGAAGATGAATGTTAGATTAGTTTCAGAACTGTTGAATTTTTATCCACTCCATATCAGCAGGGCCATTTACGAAACATAACTCTTTCGTGGGTAGCGGTACCACCGTATAGATACACACAGATAACACAGACATTACAAAAGTCTCCAACGGTTGTTCGATATAAGATCCTCGGTAGATTCACGGACAGGCCATATCAAATAATTCGAAAAGAATTTCGTCAAAGCATTTTTGCTACAAAGTAAAAATTTTGATTGGTGCACCTATGATTTTAACCCAGTCGTGGTACCGACTTATGAAGTCCTTTTTTCTGTTAAGAGGGATGCATAATGTTTCAAGATCTTTCTATCTTCCCACGTTTTTTCTGCTATAAACACTTTTAAAATCTTGTTTTTGTCTCCTAAATCTATTTTGAAATGTAGTGATACCATTTTTCCTTAACCTCGAGCTTCGATACAATGAGCATCTATAATTTACATGCAACACATCAATTTAAAACTGAATAAAATAAACTCTGATTACTCAAACCTACATTTTTCGAACCATTTTCATCTCAGAGAAAGCATTTTTGTCTATCTGATGTATCTTGTTGTTTCCCAGGTTTCTGTAAATAAGTAAAATAGAAAAGATATATTAAATAATGAGATGAATAAAAAATAGCGAAACAATATAATAAAAATTTTTAGATAAAATATTAGGGTTCAATCTAATATACAGACTGTCCAACATGTCGATATATTTATTTGTTTTTTTTTTTTCATTTAAAATATCATACTGTTTTTTATATATAAGTTCTGAATTATTCTGGTTTTCTGCTCAATTTTGAAAAAGGTATACTCGGTGTATAAGCGGAACCAGTAAAATTACTGTAATTTAAACCCGATAAAATAAAACAATAAAATGACCATAATATTACGGCAGTGCAAAAATTCAGTCAGCATAGTCTAATATATTTTTGGCGATTGCTTTGACATTGTTGCAATACACAGAACAAGCATTATTTTTGTTCGCCCATACGTTTTTTGTCGAATAAGTGTCATAGGCGGATCCCACCGCCAGGAACAGTCAGTCTATTTGCGGCTCATTCTTGACTGTATTTAATTATGCAGGAATATTGTAGAGATCGTTTCAAAAGCTGTGTTAGTAATAAAGAAATATAATTGCCTGTATTCCATTCAAGTTCTGTGACAGCAGTCAAAATCGTCCGTGTATGGCATGGTAATTTACCAGATAAGAAATGTGCCATGCCTCTCCCAGATTTGGCAGGTTACACTTGACTCGACTATTTCGAATACTCGACCAATTAATAGGAAAAAACTACTACAATATGTAGTGCCAGCAATTGTAATCTAAGCGGAAAACATTCCAAACGGAACTGAACTGCTATGGCAAAGTGCATTGAGCTGTATATGTACTAGGCGATGGTAAAACCATCTACCATTTTATAAAGAAGTATACTTACAACTCGAGAATTTTCGTCAAATTTTTAGTTTCATTAAAAGTGAGTCTTGTGAGTTGGTTTCCAGACAAATCGAGTGAAGTTAAATTAGAACATCTCGATATTCCTGATATGTTTCTCAAATTATTCCCGCTCAACGACAACTTTCTTAAACTTGGTAAATTGGAACATAGGCTTCGTGGAATTGACTTGATTTTTCCTCCGTCAATCACTCTGAAAAAAATAATGTAATATTTTTTTTTTGCTTTTTTATCAGTTTTACGAATATATTTGTATATTAAATATTGAATTTTTAGAAATGATATATCATGCTATCATGCACTAAAAAGCACTATATTGTTACGGTCAGACGTAAACCCAATAGAACGGGTTATTTTGTTAAGCATGAACCACAGATGGAGCGCGCCTAGACGGCGCGGTCCATCAGCAGGACATGCTTTACCAAAACGTATTTCAAAAGAACGTATAAGAATTTATCCTTAAAGGCGTTAATGAGACGCCTTTAAAGTGGTAAATCATACTTAACGAGGTATTATTCACTTACAATTGTTTCAATGTTGAACATCCTGAAAAATCTGGAACTTCTTTCTGATCTTCTGCATTTTCAAGATATCTATTCAACAAATAACAAAATCATTTACAATAAATAAAAAAGGACTATAATATATCTATTGTAATCGATCGTATGTGTTAACAGAACAGCAATTAAGAGTTGGAAAAAATTAAATGAAGTAACGATAAATGCGAAGCATATTGTTAATTATTAAAGTTTTTGGTAGTAAATATATGAATATATTCCTTGACTTGGTATAATTGGTATCATGTTTAAAGACCGTGTGCTCGATTCCTGTAAATAGTTGAATCTATGTGTATGTGTGCAATATAATAGATAATAGTTTTTAATAACATTGATTATATTCATAATACGCTCCATATCGTTTGCAGACATAGGACCAAAACAATCCCATTTCGTAAATGTATCATTTGTCGTCATATTACATACGGGTTGAATAAAATTTCACGCTCTAATGTAGAGGTTCGAAGAAGGGTGCGATGATAACAAATTGTGTTCGTTGTCAGTTACAAAGTTCTTGAACAACAAAATGTACAACTTACAATGTTTCCAAATGCCTCAATCCAGTGAATGAAGTTGGTCCAACTATTCGAATAGGATTTTCAGTCAATATTCTACAAAAACAACAACAGAAAATTGAGTTTTCAGGGCGTGGAAAATGTTCTAATATTATAAAATCGAAAACATCATAATTGAAGATATCAGAAAACTTTTGCGCTATTCAAAAAACTTTGTTTCAACAAGTTCTGGTAAATGCGAGCCACCGATGAGGCACAATTGAAATAATAGTATTTCTCTGATGTAGCCAGGTTTATTTTTCAGGCAAAAATAGTTCATATCAAATAGAGTTACCTCCTGGAAATAATTATTGCTATACTAGTAAGGAACTAATTTATTCTTACAATTCACGAAGTTCTGGATTTCCAGCGAATGCTAAATCTGGCAACTCTTCAATGTTGTTGTACGGAAGCATTCTGAAACAAATGAAGTTGGATTAACAACCTTTTCAAAAGGTTTTGTGAAAATTATCTTAACAAGAGACCTAACTATCTAATGCGTACAATAAATGCGCAAGAAAAAAAACAATGAAGAAAAGAAGTGTGACAAACATGTTTTGTGAAGTATGTCGCGGTTCATCTCAGATTCATGTTCATGACATTATAAAATTCGTAATAGGAATAACATGAAAACATTAAGTTGAATGGAATTTAAATGGGTATCTTCATGACGAATGATATGAATCCCCAATAACGAATAAATGGCGTTTTTTTTTTATTTTATTTCTGATTGCTTTATCGGAAACTGCAAAATTTATTGAGATAAATACACTTGAATGAATTCATTCAAAATAAATCGAAAAATTATTAACACAAACTTAGTAGATAAGTAAATTGAGATCATTTGCGATTCGAATATTACATTCGATTAGAATCATTAAAGCGAAAACGATAGTCCACGTTTATGGTCTGAAAAAATATACTAAACAATAAACTTACAGTTGCTCAAGCTTCAGAACATCTTTGATGGCGGTTGGAAGAGAAGTCAAATTGTTGTATGAAAGATCTCTAAATTTAGAAGAAATTTGATTAAAAATTAGGTTCGACCAGAAAACTAAACAACAAAACAAAAATACTTTTCCCAGTTTTTACGGCTCGATCAAAATATATATTTACATTTTTTGAAATATTTCTATTCTTTAAAATGTTATCAATAAATACACAGTAAAAAAATCCTGTAAAATTACGGCTCTTTGACAGTACTTTTACACGACGATATTGCAATTGAAATATTATGCACACTTTTGGCCAAATATGAGCTCCTGATGGAACGCACCGTCGAAGTGCGATCCATCAATAGCTCATAATTGGCATAAATCTCAAACGAAAGACATTTCCGAATATTGTAAATATACAATTACTACGGATGAATGGGAAATTTACTGTGTTTTTGTTATAGTGTGTGTACGTTTTATCAAGTTAAAAAGGAAACATTCGTTCTCCGTGCTTTTATGTAAACATATGAATATACACATCCGATATACATGAGGTATACTTGACCCAATCTTGGAAATTCATGATAAGGTCATTTTGTTGCGGTCCATCTAAGACCTACGATTAATGGATCTTGACACAAAAATAGAATGGTCATGGGTGATTGGTAACACGATTTTACGGAATAAAATTTGATAAATCTAGTAAAATCCCGCATAAATATTTTGATGTATATGTTACTCCCCATACCGACAGGTGTTTTATTTTAAGATTTAAATCTTGAGTGGCAGGAACGGATTCCGATTTCTATTTCGTAATTCAATAAATATAAAACGAAGCATGTAAAAACAATACATACGTTTTTCTTTTGAAACAGGGAAATGATTCTAATGAATATTTCAGTCTTTTACATACTTTTTATTTGACAAATTAATTTAGGTCTTGGTTTTGAAGAGAATTCAATGGGTAACTTGCGACTGTTTATATGTTTACTATAAGAGTTAACACAAAATGCAGTACCAGCAACTACGATCTAATTGGGACATCATTACGTCCGCAACAAAACCGCTATGGTAAAGTGTAATAAGCGGTATCTGCCCTGTACGGTGGCGAAGCCATCAACTAACAATTGGTGAAGAATTTAATGCAAAAGAACATTACACGCTTATCACTTAAAATTGTTGTTACGCTAAAGTCGTTTTAGATAAAAAAAATATGAATTTATTGGTTGATTGAGATTAATTGTACGCGGGGTGATATCAATTGGTGATCTCAATCAATTCTGTGAAGCATGAGCCACTGATGGATCGCGCCTTGGCAGCGCGATCCATTAGTGACCCATACTTAACAAAACTGGTCTTGTCAGATACCCCTGAGATACTCAGAAACCACACTGGCACTCCGCAAAACCATCAATGGTGCAAATTCGTAACAACGTTTTTTTGGAATCACATCTGTATCACAGCTGGAAAGGGCGGAAATTTGTTCTCTAGGGAATCAAAAAATTCATTCGTTGTGCTTGGAATAAATTCTTGATAGTGCAATCGCACAAAGACAACATAGTCGAGAATGTTTTAAATTAAAGGTAAATTTATTCCCACGTTTACAAATAATAGAAACACACATGGGATTTTTAACGTTGTTTTCGACCAGAAACAATCAGTTTCACGGTTTTGACAAATCTTCGAAATCTGTTGAAGTGAGTTACCAGTCAGAAACATTGCAACCAAACAAACTTTGTTTTTTAAGTATGAGTCACTGATGGATTATGCCGATTAGACCCGGTCCATCTGTGACACATGCTTGACAAAATAAAAATGTCTGATTAAGATCGGCCCAACGATGAAGCGTGTTCCATGAGTTGTACACGTTTGTGGAGGTTATAAGATTTTCGAATTGAACGGTGCATTTATATTTTAAGCAAAGGTTTTTTTTTTATTTTTTTTTATTTGTTTAGCTATGATTTTTTCTCGCTACAAATTTTACTTTTTTCTGTCATCACCAGCAATCAAATGCCAAAGAACAGATCTCTCTGTCTGCATGGGAATTATAAAAATCGATACAAGATTAACACCGATTTCTCTTCCTATAGTCTATGGTCTAGAGTCTGGACTCAAGGTGTTTTACATGTTTTACGCGATATGCGATAACAGAAACAAAGTTTGAAAAACTTTTCAAAAATTACTTACAAAAATGTTTGTGGGCATTTTTAAACTAGCTTTTACTCAAAGTAGCTATGAATTTGGTTATTTAAATTAACATTAATATCAGAATTTCAGGAATTCTTAAATATTCTTGAAAAAATTATTTTTTTATCCGAATAAAAAACACCCTCATAAAATACGCCATATTATATATTTTTAAACGAAATCTTCATTTTTATTATTTTTTATGTAATTTTATTTTGAAAATGCATAATGTTGACAAATTCAATAAAAAATTCCAATTGTGGAAAACCGCAAATAAATGTACAAAATCTGCTCAGAAAAACGTCAATCAGATTCAATCAATACTTGAGCACCGTAACGGCATCCTGGTGCGCCTCACAGACGTTTTTTTGAACCGTGACTAATTTTGCGTTTTTTTGGGAAATTTCTGTCACAATTGAAAATTTTATAAAAACCCGAAATTTTTATCAAATGATGTACAGTTCGTTCTTGCGGTGGCGAAATTCAGAAGAAAACTTAATAATAGCAGATTTGAAAAAAAAACTTTAACTAGGAAAAGACAGTGTATTATATTTTTATTTTTATCATCTAACCTAACACAATAGAAAAATTTATTTTGTCAAGCATGCGCCACAAATGGACCGCGTCTCATCGACGCGATCCATCAGTGACTCATATTAAACAAAAGATACCTCTGACAAAATCTTAAATAAAAAAAAAAACTTTGACTTGAATTTTTTCTGCCAAAGTTAACACAAAATAAGATATTTACTCACAGTATTCGTACATTTCTTGATGTCTCGAACGCATTGTTTTCGATCACTGAAATTCCATTATGCTTCAGAAGTCTGAAATAAAACAAAAATTCGATTTGTTTATTGTTCGAATCTTATATAATCGAGGAAATGAATAGAAAACGAACACAAGAAAAGGATTTTTGAAATGCAAAGATTTGGATCACGCCTCACAAACTGTCACAGGATATTTAGAAAAATATATCAGAACATGATATATATTGTAACAAAATAAAGTTAAATATTGTTCTTTGGTAATAATTTTATAGTAAATCTACTTTTTCAGCTAAATATAGGCCGTTGAACTCGGAATTAATATCATCAAGAAAATGTTTTCGAATTTTAGAAATTTACAAATACTGCGAATGAACGAGGAATTGACTGCTTTATTGTTGTTTATTGTTGTTTTTCTGTTTTATTGTGTTATTTGACTGGGATAGCAAACACAAATTAAGATTATGAGGTCTCGAGATAGTTACCACAAATGAGCGTTTCCTGCCCTGCTTCACTGTGGTGCGAAATGGTAAAAATTGACATTTTTTATGATAACATTTCTACTTTCTGGAAATGATTCGAACAGCCTATTTTTAGAAATTAGGAAATTGTAATGAAAATTAGATTTGAGCTTCTATGAAGGTTTGTTTATATTCTATCAATTTGCTATTACAGAATTGTGTCCAATATCTGTCTTTATTTTTTTCACGTTTTGAAATTTTAAACATACTTACAATACTTCTAATTTCGCCAATGCACTCAGGTCTCCATTCCTCACAGTTGTTATTCTATTCATGTCCAAGTTCCTGAAAATACAAAAAAATTGTGATTTGTATCTTGAATATTTAGAAAGAATTATTTTATTTCCTCATCAGACACCAGAATGGTTCTATCGTTCTGAAATTCCATGTAAATATTTATTGCTGGCAGACTAATTAATCAAGATGTATCTGCCTAAAATTATTGTCCAAAAAAGTACCCTTTTTCATTGAAATTCGCTCTAGAAACAACTATCAGCAACTTAAATTGGAAAACATCCGAGAGAAGACTGAATCACTAAATGCAGTGATAAATATCTGCCATTGACGATAGTGAAACTATTTTTTGTTTTCTTTTGGTCGCCTCTTTTAACAAGTCGCAAGAAATATGTTTGGACAATTCAAAATCCCGCAACCTTAGGGTGTTGATTACAAATTGAATTATACAAGTTTTAACCTCATTTTATTAATTTCATTCAAGTCTCGCTCCATAAGCAAAACTGGGGGCAATAGCCGTAAAAACGGGAACCGCTACCAAACTGCCAGAACCATGACACCAGACCATATTTTTACCAGAATGGCGGTCGATAAACATAAACATTATTTTAGAAGGATCGGAACAGGCGAGTTAACCAGAGCGAATAGTGTTTCATCTGAACTAATTCTAAACTCACTAAAACATCAAAAGTCCAGCATTACTAATGCTAAATATTTGTCACAGTGCCAGCCGATGGATGCTAGATCAACAAACAAAACACGAGATATTTATGCAAGGAACTAAAATGGCATTCTTCCCACTCAAAGAAATACAGTTCGAACAGCGTTTGTCAAGTATGCGCCACTGATGGATTGCGCTGTTAAAGCGCGATCCTACAGTGGCTCATGCTTGACAAAATAAATATTTTGCATGGGGTTTTGAGCTTTTATAAACGGAAAGAAAATCATATTATATCCCCTCCTATCAAATACCTACCAAACATGAACCACAGTCGAAAAATGCTCTGGGACAGCGCATTTCCACAAGGGCTATATGTTTCGAATATGCGTTTAAATTTTAAAACATATATTGCGGGATAAATATGCGGAATTTTCCTACTAGATGTAAAAATACTCAATTCTTTTGTTAAAGCAAAAAACGCAGGAAGCTGTATCAAAGGTATATGAATTGAGGAACCCCTAACTCGTAGGTTGTTAAATCACATCATGGTGTATACTGTAACAAAAACTCAGTAAAAGTCGCCGCTCTTTGATGGTAATTTTACTTTGTGACAGTGAAAAACAAACTGTAAAATCGATGCTTTTGGCTGTTGTTGGAACGCACCTCCGAGGTGCGGTCCATCAATAACCGATACTTGACATAAATATCATCAAAAAGGCGGTTTCGAATTCGGAAAAGATTCAATCACTGCAAATGAGTAGTTAATTTACTGAATTTTCGTCACCGCGTTCGAGAAAACCATATTTAGCGCAATATTTTATCGCAATATTGATCGATTTTTTTATCGCGGGTAAAACTTGAAATTTACATTTCTTACTAAACTTTGTTTTGAAAGTTTATTTATTATCAGTTAAATGCAGGTGCGAGTTTGACGACAAATATCCTATTTTGGAAACTTGGTGAAATTTACACAAAACAATCAAATCGGTCTGATAGCGGCCAATGAGTTTGTATTGTTACGCTTGCTCGATTCCAAAAATATAAATATATTATCCAAAAATGCGAAAGTCTACGAGAAATAACAAGTGGTTCGATTTCAAAAGACAGGCTACCCGAGTCAGGAAAAACCTCAAAAACCTTTTGTTACGTATGGGTCTCTGAGCCTCGGCGGCGCGGTCATTCTGTTAATACTTGTTTAATAAAAATTTTTTCGAGGTTGTTCGAGATTCGACTAATTAGTCGCCAAATCGTAATTACTTGTTCGATTTCTACAGCGATATAAATCCACGGATTTGAAAAAATAAATTTTGAATTTTGAGAAAACAGATACTTTGATTTTGTAAGATGTCTTCGTTGAGACTTCGGATTCGAAAAAGGTATTTTGATTTCAATCGCTTTGATTCTTAGAACTTCGCAGTACAATTTATTCGTTTATTTCCTCAATTTTAAATCAGTCATTAAAATCAGTAAAAAATGCTCATATGGCACCAAAAATGATTTTTCTCAAACCTCGTAATGAGTGAGTAATGCAGCGAGAAAACATTTACATCGCTGTGTAACATTTCTTATACGTAACGCGTATAATATACACTGTAACAAAAGTACAGTAAATTTATTGGTTATTTACAGTAATTGCATATATGAGATTATGTCAATTATGTGCTGTTGATATTTGGCCAAATAAGTCAATTTTGAATTTTTTTAATACCGCCAAGTAAAATTACTGTCAAAGACCAGTGATTTTGTTGCATTTTTGTTACAGTGTACATTATGAATGGTTCTGAAAGGGAACAATGCTTTTCGAAAGTTAGGTCAAACGATACTTAGTTGATGCGTAATTTGGGTATGTTTGTTTGTGTTGCCATAATTTCGGTGAAAGATATCTTTGATCCTAAAAAATTAATAACATTTTGCGTTCTTTATGGTTCTTGTCTGCTGCTTGTCAAAAGAAATCAGTCATGCATATCAAAACGAACAATTAGCACCTGCTGACCGAGTCGTTCGAATTTTTCTTAAATGAACTCATCATTTTCAAGATATTCTTGTCATACTGATAAATGTGAATACCTAAATTCAGGTGCAGAGAATGGGCGGGCATTTCTATGAAGGGAAAATGAATGAGCACGAACACTCCTAATATCGTAGGGGTTTTATGGACTTCATACTTGGCATATGAAATTTGACAAACGATTCCATAGATTCCATCAATGACAAATGTTCCGCAATCTACAATTTGGTGAAGTTTTTAGTATTAATTAGATTTTACAAGAAACAACGTTCATTTTTAAAATCGCAATTCAAAACAAGACAAATCGATAAATTTCAAGTGTTGAAAAGAAGAACGGTAGCCATCTTAACCGCGGATAACAACGACGTGTAGAAAACAACGAAATATTGCAAAACGATCGTTGAGTCTATTTCGTTTACACTCAAGAAACTCAAAACTTATGTTGCCAAGCATTAATCATTTAGTAATTGAGATGTTATTTCGAAGCCAATCTTTGGCCGAAGTTTGACTCAATAATATTTGTGACAAGTGTAACATTCAAACTGACAACCTCAAAAGGTCTACTAAGTTTCAACAAACAAATCCTCACTCTCGCTTTACACTATTATATAATTACTTATGTATTTATTAGTATTAAAAAGAACCTCCTTCTATAAATGACAATGTCAAAAATTTTCACACACGTAGGAAGTAGTATACAACGCTGTAGGTGGCGGATTATTGTACACTTAGCACAAAGCGAACATATAGGCTATTATTAAGCTTTGTGGGGAACAATATGTCTTTGTTTATTCCGGCCCGTGCCTCGGTGTTGAAAGAACAATGTAAATGGATCTAATTATAGAATTTTTTTGTTGTTTTCTTGTTACGTACAGCTTTCCCACACTTACATTGGTGTTCTGTGTCTTGAAATATTATCAGGAAAATATGATGGAGTACCGTTATTTCTACAAAGAATTACTTCGACCGACCCATATCACGCTATAGTCTTGTACATGAGGACATTCGTTTGCTCTTTTCCCCAAGTAAAATGTTAATATATAGTATGTTTCGTCATGTATGTGTTAATGTTGGAACGCGCCGACGAGGCGCGTTCCATCAGTAACTCATGTTTGACAAAATCAATTTTTGTTCGGGTCCGCTAATTTTTCTGTTAAAAACACTATATACTTTATCGAAAATTTAACCAAATCCTGCTTTGTGGAAACAAAATTTCAGTTGCTTAGGTGTCATCGATTATACTTCAATAACAATGCTACCAAATTTCTTCAAAAAATATATGGCCCGCGCATGTCATT
This sequence comes from Styela plicata, assembly GCA_963675895.2. Lineage (NCBI taxonomy): Eukaryota > Metazoa > Chordata > Ascidiacea > Stolidobranchia > Styelidae > Styela > Styela plicata. The sequence continues at coordinate 2,187,232 of OZ023142.1, forward strand.
ATCTAAGCAGCTCAAAGCAATCTTTTATTCTTTATAACAGTGACAGCGAAAGCGTGCTGAATGGTGTTTGTTTTTATGAGGTTGTAGGCCGAAAACCGACCCCGCGACATGTGGTATGTTCATCATAAATCATGCCACCGCGAAGGGGTGACAAAAAGGGTAACATGAGTGTATTTTTTGTTACATTGCATTGGAAATTTACCCCACTTGAAGACACACGTTTGATTGTTTCGGACATAAGTTAAGGTCGCCCAAACAGAAAGTTTATATTTATTTAACATATAAAAGAAAACAGTGGCTGGTTAGTGTCTGACAAAGCAAGGATCACCTATTGATCATGCCAACGAGGAGTAGTACATTTGCGACCTATACACGAAGAAAGAGTTTTCTTTAACAATAAACATGCATAAACCGCAAGTAAAATTGTATCGTATTGTTTCATTTTCGTTATCTTGCAATTGAAAAATTAAAATTAAAATGTCAAATCAAAAAAATATCTAGGGAAGCACCGACACAATCGGGCTGTGTTGTGCTCAACAGAAAGAGGCCTGTTATCACCTTTGCATGCGAAAATGCAGTTCAAAAAACAGTTATCAAATAAGTACTTACAGGGCTTTAATATTTGGTGCTTTACTGAGTGTTCTGAATGGAATTTCAGTTAAGAAATTGTCGTCCAACCACACAAGCTCCAAACTGTCAAGTCTTGCAAACGCGTTTGGTGAAATTTCTTCAATGAAATTAGCTCCGAGATTCCTGTTCAATTGAAAAATAAGAAAGACACCGTGATATCGATAACCTATATTGTGTATGAAATTGCGTATTTTTGCTGAATTCCATATGTGACTTGTATTTGACCACCATTATATTCATAATTCTCGAAATATATGCTTGAATTTGCCTTCATCGGAAATAGAGATTCCAAGACATGTTTTGTTAAGCATGGGTCACTAATGGATCGCGCCTCTGAGGCGCGGGCCATTAGCGGCTCATGTTTGACAAAATTAAACTTCTGAATAAACTGTTTCCGTCATGCATTCGACCCCTAAGATCCCAAAATAGATTCGAGACGTTCAAATAATTCTGTATACAACACCATTTGAAGCCCCAGTCTAATTGCCCAGTTGAACGAGAAATTTAATAAAAAAATCTTTGGTTGTTTTACTTACAAAGTTTTCAGATTTCCCATCCTGCTGATTGTGTTTGATGGAATGGATGTTAAACGGTTATCCTGAAGTAATCTGTAAAAAGGGAAACAACATCATGAGAATCTATTTTGAACTGGTATCGGTGTCAACATTCCAAAATCTTAACGATTTAGAAGTGATATTTCATAATACAATAACAAACTAATATTGAGACCAAAATATACAGATACGTTTACAGATGAGATCATGTGACCTGTATTACTGCAAATTCGTTTCGAAAACGTACGTACATTAGTAATATTGCATCCCGGTTTCAACTAAGATATTTGAAGATTCGGTTAAAACTATACTCCATCCTATGAGAATCGACAAATTACTGTTTATGACCGACAATTTGAAATAACGCAAAATAAGATGGCAATGCATAAACATACAAAACATCAAAATCTCCTGTATCTTCTAAAAAAAAGTCTAAAAACCAACATTTCTTTCTCAGCTGAAAAAAAAACTTTTTATTTTATCTCTAGGTTATAAGAGTATACGCAAACTTGAGCAAATCAGTAGTAATTGCATCAAGAAATGTGAAAACAATGTTAAAATCATCCAAACTGTTTCATATTTGAGAGGTGTTTCAACCATCTACTTAATTTTCAGTCAGTCGTTGTTTGACTGAATATATTTTGTTAAGTATGAGTCATTGATGTGGCTTCTGTGGCTTATACTTAACAAAATTATATTTCTGGATGAAACAAAAATTGAACTATATATCACGTATCGCAGTTATATATGTGAAAATGCAAACATATAGTCATTCTCATTTACACTCCTTTCTAATCGGACCTACTTGTCTATACATGTTTTGTCAAGTATGGGCCATCTGTCGCCCATGCATAATAAAATCAAACTTATTTGGTATATATGCTTTATTAGGCATGGGGCATCCGTGACTTGATAACATAATTGTTTTGACTTGTTGTTTTCCCCATTATGTTAATAAAATATGCGGTTTTCGACTTATCGATATTAAGAGCATTTATATTAACAAGAATTAATAAAAAATGTATTTATCGATAACAAATTTGAAAGTGTTAATGGGAATTTAATAATCAAATCAAAACTGTCTATGGACCATGCTTGATCAAACGAAATTTCTGTTCGGGGTGTTTTTTGAAAGGAAATTTAAAAACAAATACATCAGATAAGTTTTTCAATATTTATAAGCAAAAATACTTCATTTACTCAGAATACTAAACCACCGAGATTAAAGTTTAGTGATAATATTAACCAAATTAACCAAAATATTAAACTAAAATCAATCATGGTTTATATATGGTCATGGATACTCGAGGAAGCATGTTTCCATTTTTAAAGGTACAGTTTTTAGGAATTTAATATAGTAACATTCATTCATTTTAGACAAAATACGAACAAGTATGAAAAAAGTTTTATTTTACCGCAAACCTAATGGACGTCGTTGTGACGGTTGCACTCAAGTGCTTTATAATATCGAGTTATGATAATCTGGAGATTGTTGACTTTTCTTGTTTACTTTGACACTTTGATTCATCAAAATATTATTGAGGAATGAAAAAAGGTGTTGTTTTTCTGCGGACGTCTAATCTTGAGAATTTTTTCGAAAAAAGAAGAAAAAAAAACAGGAAAATCACGGAAAGCTTTTGTTTTGTTGTCGATTTTTTCGAGAAAAGATAATTTTCCAACCATCAAGTTCGAACATACTTAGCAGCGTTGTTTAATTAAACACAATTTAAAACTTCGTCACATTTTCTATTTATCTCAAAAAGTTTTTTAAAGCGTTAATATGCTCAACTTCAACGCAGTTTTACTGCAATAAAAATTGCGAATATGTTTTCCTTTTTGAAAATACCTGTTTTTTTGTCGGATGAAAGTAACGAACATATAAATGTCACATAAATTTACAGATTTGTTGATTATAATTCAGACTCATTTGCTTCTCAGGGGTGGCAAATGATTACATTAAGTACTCTTCAAATCATAACACAAAATACATGTCAAAGTTGGGTAGCTCTTCAAGAAGCTATGAGAAGCATTCTTCAAAAACCAATCAAATCAGACAATGGGGCTTACATCAAGTATGAGCCTTCGGTGTACCGTGTCACAGTGTGCGCTATATCTCTGGCCCACACTTGATCGAATCATATTTCTGATGGAGGGCTAAATAGTTTATATTAAATCATCAAAATCAATTGACGGGAGGTCGTAATTGTTATTTCTTTCAGATGACACGTTGCTCCTTAAAATTATTAAACGACATCAAAGGAACCGACTTGAAATGGTGGCATTTTAAATACTCACGCGACATCATTGTTAGAAATGTGATATCTGTGATAATATGCTCGATCATCAACAGAAAAACAAGCAAATACCCTGAGCCAGTTCATGTTGGTCCAGTCAGAATTATGTGTACCAAACAGGCTTTGTCAAGTATGGGTCACTGATGGATCGTGCCGCGCAGGCACGGTCCATCATTGACTCATGCTTAACAAAATAATATTTTTGATTGGAGTTACAAGCGCGGTCGGTGTGGGGCTCATGACTGACAAAGTAAAATATCGGGTCGTAGTATAATTTGACAATTCGAATGAACTAAAAAAATTTCGGCCAAATTTGTTTTGCAAAAATCGTTCAATCATTCTAAGTCTTATTTTAGAATTATTTATGAGTATTTTAGTAACGGTATTATAATTTGAAACGAAATTCAGTTTCTAACAAAAGTGATTACAACAATTAAAAACCAAGCAAAATAGTAATATAAACATTTTTGCCACTTCTCTGGCTATATTTCCATAAAAATTTATATTGCTATGATGGAACAATACAAGGGGCGTCATAGGAGGACCACACGCAAAGTTGTATAAAAATAATCTTCCATAAGGTGTCAACAAAAAGGATTTATTGTTATTGCTTTCCGAATATTTTGCGTGTTATTATTGACATCTATATGTCTCCATAAAACTATAAAATAGCTATTCTATTTCTCACGGTTTCTCAAAGGTTGTAATAATAATGCGTGAAAAAATGATAAGAGGCATAAGTTGAAATGTTTTCTGTATCGTTCAAAAGCTACGATGTTTAGTAATGTATAACCATCCTATTGTTAACTATGCAAACATGCCAAGTGAGATATTTCATTCAATAGGAATAATTGATATATAGATACGGAAAATATCGGTTTATATAGCTAAACCATTCTTTCTTATAATATTTTTTTTTGATCAAGTACGGTACATAGTAATCTCCGACTTTTTAGAGCAATTTTATCGTTGCTGCATACTTGACTATATCAACATTCATTTTGAAAGTAAGGGTTAATCTGTCACACTGTGTAAATTTGTTATTGATCCAAATCGCCGCCTCTTAACCACACCCTCAAGATGCCCCGCTGGGTTGACACCCCGGCATTGTTGCTTGAAAATGATTGGCAGTTATCGTAGATGAGTTATACTGGATGATCGTGATTTTTATTAGTTAAAGTATATTCCGATTTATTCGGAAGTTTTTTCCTTGACATCGCAAAGTCAAATAAAATTGATATACGAGAGTATATTTTTCAAATACTAAAAACTGCATTGACTGTTAATCAAAGAATTTAGTAAGGTTTTCCATTCCCATCAGAAATTTTATTTTGTCAAGCATGAGCCACAGATGGAACGTGCCTAAACGGCACGATCCATCTGTGACTCATACTTAACAAAACATGATTGGTCATAAAAAAATGCTGTCTGGGATGCAGGAGGAGATGGTATATGGGGCTTCATCGTCAATCAGAATAGATACTATGGCACTCCCTGCATTCAACAGGAGCTTACTCGGTTTATTCAAAGTGCAAATTAAGTTCCAATCATAAACACCAACGATGAACAGTGATATGGTCTTAGTTTCACATTATTGTGTTAATGGTACAAAAAAGGAAAAATTGACATTTTCATGGAATACTAAAACATATTATTTATAGTTCGTACGATGTAAGTTTACACACGTGTTACGAAATCCCTATACCAAGAAGCGCGGGTCCTAATTGAAACTCGAAGTCTGAATGAACACAGTTATGAATTATTTTTTGTCCGAACTATTTCGTTAGGTTTGAGTCACTGATGGATCGCGCCGCCGAGGCGCGGTGTGGCTCATGCTTGACGAAATTTAGTACCGATTGGGGAAGAAAACGAATGCGCAATGCTGAATATTTTCGAATCAAAAAATATATATATTTATCCAAGTTTTGCATTTCTCATATCTGTCCTGGTAACATACAAATTAATAAAATTGAAAGCGGTAGCGCAATTTGAACAATTTTCGTTTTCTTCAGCACGGATGTCCAAAATTGCAAGAAATTTTGCAATTTATCAATTATCACGAGTCGAAAATTTCATCAAATTTATGTGAACGATTCAACAACCTATTCAGAGTATTATGTTAAGCATGGGTCGCTGATGGATCGCGCCGTCAAGAAGCGGTCTATCTAAGAATCATGCTCAATAAAATGAAATTTCTGATATGGGAGCAGATAATTCCCATAATTTCAAAACACCGTTTTTTTAGCTAAGATTACTTTGAAGTGCAGAAAATGGGAAATTTTTGGTACGAATATAGCAAGGAATCGAAAAATGACTAAAATTTTTCTGATTTATGTCGCAATTTAAGAAAGGACTTCGACGCATACGAGATGCATACATGTAAGTTCGTGCGCTATTTTTTTACTGAAATATACTCATTTTGTTTTTTTTTAATTAATATTGTCATTTATCACGGACAGTACTATTTTTTTATAAAATTTAGAGACTATTTTTGAGGTAAATATTCGTAGAAGTGGAACACGCACACGAAAATTTTAGAAATTATCTAGAAAACGTGTTCATTCTTCAAGCAAGCTCATAAAGTCATAGTTTATGTCAATAATATTGTTATTTTAGCGACTGCCAACCAAAACAAAGGATATCTTTATCAAAATATATTTTCGTCATCGTCCGGACAAAATGGCTAAAATTTTTCTCCGGTCTTTCAAGTCTTGCGACCTTTTCACACTAGACGATCCGTGGCTCATTTGACATGTAAAATCTCCACGCTCGCTGGTTCTCAAAGCTAATGGCTTAGCTTTTGTTAGTTTGCACGAATAACCCACCTAGTTAGAAATTCTTTGCTTGGATATGTTTTGTCAAGCACGGGGCACAGATGGATCGCTCTGCCAAAGCGCGATCCATCAATGTCCAATGCTTGACGAAATAAAATTTCTGATCGAGTACGCCCCAACTCTTTGATAATATTATCGTTTATTTTGAAAACTGATCAGACCACCGGTAGGCAATCTGCTTAAAAGCTCCCAAACATATATGGACCAAGGTTTTTGGACGTGGTTTATCTATGTACCCCTCTTGATTCATGATAACATTAAAATATTTCCCGGAAGTGCTGAAAGGTATTCATAAAATCGACGTAAATTAAATCCATAATTCCGGACAAATTGTTATTCCAGTGTACGGTACATTGAAATGAATGAAGCGATAATATTAATGGATTAGCGTAATGTAGTGAACTGGATATTAGAGTGATTAAAATATCCGGACGACGATTGAAAAGGAATTTATTTGTTTGGTCAATTGATTGAATACCAGCATAAATGACTTGGGACTTTGAGAAAAAAATGATGTGGCTGCCGTTTGAGAAATATTTTGTTTTAGTGAATATTTTTGCTTTAAGAATTGACAATTGCATTTTTAAAAAATGGAAGGAATATGTTTCATCAGGTGTTACAGTGACGGAAGTACCGCGTCGCAAACGTGTGGTTCATCTGAACTTCGTGCTTGACAAAATAAAGGTTGTGACGGGGTACGTCTGTGCATCCAAACGGGTGGAAATTTTTCTTCTAAAGCTAAAGATATAACAGATACTCAACATAATGCCCTCCAACATTAAGATGTATGGCGTACGTGATCAATTGAACGACTGTGACATGTGCAAGAAAACGAAATCTAATCCTTTGACTAACGTTCCGATACTTACAAGCAATATAGAGACTATTTTGATGATGAATTAAATTAGACAATCACAACCAAAAAAAAACGATCCCCCTTTCGTGCTATAGCAAAGAAAACGTGGATTTTCTAGAACCCCGAGAAAAATTTTGTTTTGTACGGGGCAAAAATTCAAGTCGAAAATCTTTCTGTGAGGCCTGCTGTGTAAAAAACATAATTATTCCGACAACCGGAAATATTTATATGACACGGTGGGAAAGGAAAAATTTGTCGGAAATTGATTTTATACGGAGTAAGATTAAAACATCATGGCTTCCTAAAAAAAAGCTTTGCATTCTTGTGGTCTAACCTAATCAGAAATTTCGTTTTGTCAAGCATGAGTCACAGATGGACCGCATCTTGAAGGTGCGATCCATCAGTGGTTCAAACCTTCACTAATAATGTATAGGCGAATTTTAACTGGAATTGAGAAACCTTGTCGCTAAATTCGAATTGAGTGGGTTTATGCGCAAAGCCACGCCTGGTCTAAGTGATCCGATGTATCACGACTTTCCCGCTCAAAATAAGAATAAATACAAACAAACTCAGAATACCGTTTGACTTAAACTGTATGGTCAATTTAAGCTCCACGCAATAGATTTATTAGCTACAATTTCGTGTCACGCGAGTTACTTCCATATGGTCATAATTGGTACGAAATTATGTATACAAGTTGAAGGATAATTGTATTTCGCATTATACAGACTAATTTAATTTATTTGAAATTTGAATGAGTCGCGTGCTGAGTAAAACTTGAATTCGATGATATTAGATTATATCTGCTTTGAATGTTGTCGAAGCGGAACTTATAATTCGAACTTCCGTTCCAATTACCAGAGTTGATATGTGGTTAGGGCTGCACAAGTCGATTCGGTGATTCGAATCGATTCGAAGAACGTTCTATTCGAATCAATCATGAGTCGTTCATAGGAACAAAAACTTGCAAAATGAAGTAGAATTTTCATTTTGAACGATAAAATGCTAACAATTTTGGTCAAATTTGACAAAAATCGATAGCATTTTGTCGTTGAAATATGAAAATTGCTGCTTCTAGACAAAGCAGTGCGAATTGAAAAAACATCACAAACTATCAATTTTTTGATAACCATATTGGAGACAAATTGTATTAGCATAAATGGGATATTTGTTATTTACGTGGAATTAGTGATTCGAATCCGATTCGAATTTCAAATAATTCGGTTTTGCCCAGCCATATAGTTGGCTTATGACTTATATGATGATTGTATCTATTAAATTTTCTCAATTCACTAACTTGTTAGAACGATAGCCGCTCAATCTCCTCTGGGTGCTTTCCACATAAAGTGCAGTTGGTGGTACTACATTTTAAAGTAACTATTTACCATATACGTGACCGTTCGTTAGTTTTTTAAACACTGCTTCCGGCCTTGCAGAGAGAAATTTTTAATTAAAAAATAACTTTGTCTGCTTGTACTTTTAATTAAAAAAAATAATTTACAACTTACAGTGTTTGCATTTTCTTGAAGCCGGAAGTGAAAATTCCATCGGGAAGTTCTGAGATAACATTCCCAAATAGAGATCTATAAAGAAAGATATTTTATTTAGTAAATAAAAGTATTGTTATTATAGGGCGTTCTATCTAAGGACACACAGGAAACACATTCAGAAACTTTCCGGCATTCATACTTTTCTTTTTCCTCAATTCCCAATTTTATTTTGACAAAAGAGGTTTGCACAAATTCTCCGATTGGGTGTTAGCTTATTAAAATTTTTTTAAAGAGGAGAGACAATGCCCGTTGACAAGCTCAAAAGTTCAAAAGCAACAGCAATTAGTCACGGAATTTTCAACTTGTTTGTTGATGAGGCGTTGGAAACCTGTCAGACAATGATATTCTTGACAATTTTACATCGGTTAGTGGTCCTGACGACAGGCTATTTTCTTATCATGTTGATATCTAAATGTTTATGGCATTGACCTTAATTTACAAAACAGTAGTGAGATATTTGATGGATGTGTAGAAATAAATAAGTTGTTAAAAAATGTGATTATACTGCAATTATATTAACAAGTGGCAAGCAAGGATGATACTTTTAGAAAGAAGATTCAAATCGATCTGGTCGAATCCGAGTTTAATCGGTTTTCTTAGAATTTCGCACATATTTCAAAATTTTCAAATCACATTCGCAAAGCTTATAAGAGATGAATATGATTTAAGATTTGATCCGAAAACAATTGTTTCTGGAAGTGCACCCCTAGTGACACGCATTTTTTCGTGGAATATTCTATTATTACAGTTACCATGACATCCTTAAAAACAGGTTTGCATGATCTAAAGTTTAAAAGATATTCTAGGAATATGCTGGGTTTGCCAATGATATTGTGCAACGACAACAAGCCGATACCTAAAAATACAAACTAAAAGGTAAAGTTACGATATGACTTTTCGATATGGAGTAGTTACTGAAGGAAACTCCCATGTGCTAAGTGGAAACCACTCAATCTCTTATAAAAATTTTCAAGGCAAAGTACTTGAGCATTGAATATATGCTTTTTATCTGAGCTGAGTCGCAGTTTTACCATACACGTAAATATTAAAGCGATCAAGTTTAGGTTTATTTTATAGATGGCATGAAAAATTATTGTTCTGTGGCAAGTCAGTAGAGAATACTCAAAATGAAGCCCAAACATAATTTTTTTGATTAATAGTTCTTTTGTTGAATATGTGCCATTGATGGACCGCGTCGATGAGACGAGGTCCATCTGTGGCTCATACTTAACAAAATGAAATTACTGATTGGGGCTACACGATAAAATCTACATTTTTTTTCGAAAAAGTATCAAACACCTGAAATCCATTTTTTCAAAATGACATAAGCAGCGGAAACGTTTTTTGATGAATGACATTATCCTTCATTATTATATGACCCAAGTTATCGACAAAGAAAACAATCTTTTTCCAGTCAGTTGACCATAATTGTCGTCTATCATAACTTTCCTAACGACGAAAGTCAACAAGATAAACAAAACGACAAAGTTAAAATAGCGGCAAATTTGAAGGATAATATAAATATTTCTGGAACAAATTAAGGTTGGTCACCCAATATAATCATTTTAATAATAAGGTATTCTTGATCACGATACAAAAATAAAACATTAGTAATAAAAGTATACCAGGCGCCGAGAATTATCGGTAATTCATTTTCGGATGCGAGTTAGAACACAGTGTAAGGTCAAAATTGATCTTACTGATCAGATCATTTCCCAAAGCTCCAAAATGCCCTATTCGCTAATTTCCTCTTTTTTTTTGGGGGGGGGGGGGGGGGGGGGGTGTTGAAGAGTAGAAAATTGAAGTAAACTAAATTAAAAGGAAAATGAAGAAACATAATATTTGCCCTTATATGATCAACGCTTGTATAAAACGATCAGAAATTCAATTTTGTTAAGCATTCGCCACAGATGGACCGCGTCTTATCTACAGCATCTATTAGTGACACATGCAACTTTTTTTCGATTTAGAATATTTAACTGGCTAGATTTTTTTTGTTTATTTGAGTACTAATTATTCCCAAAATTTAATTTTTTCATTTTAAGCAAAAGCTTGTGGGGCAAATATCTTGCGTAATCCTTGGGCGGCATAGGGCACTTGTCAATATACAGGTATATCCCGCCCATACAAGGCAGATATATAACAATGTGTATTCTTGTGTGCAATTGCACGTTATTAGATACTATTTGCTAATGGTAATCAAGCATGGAATTCAATTGTTGAAAATTGGCAAAAAAGATCAGATTGCCTCGTACCCTCAAGGGCACCAGTAAATCTATAGTGAAATTGTAAAATTATACGATTCAAAACAAGAGCCTGACTTTTTTCTCTGTTGTGTAGTCGTGTGAGAACTGAAATTCGAGAACTTGTAGCCTTCGTGTGATTTTCCTGCTCTGGTTTCTACAATTTTTTGGACGTTACGATTTCTATCGCGCCAGTATCACGCCAGTAGCGTGTCACGTTTAAGAATAAAAAAAAATAACTGTAACTGAGTATTGCGAATAATTGCTGATATTGGGTAATTTTTACTAAAAATTAGGGAAAGGTTTTTTGTAAACTTTTGTAAAGTTAAAGAATTTTATTGAAAACGGTTCAATCCACTACTATGTTAATTTAGAACACTTTTTATTTCTGGACAAAAAGGTACTTTTTCTTCTCCTAAAGCGTTTACAATGAGTAAACACTGAGTAAAATTCTTTTTTTTTTTTCAAATATCTGAATTTCTGAAGCGTATTCAATATGGTTGGTATTGATATAGACAATTGAACAGTGGTATTGATATCCATATTGAAATGTGCAATAATTCTGGCAACAGACAATTCTCATATAATTTGAAAATATGGACTGATGGAAGACACCACCTCTCTTGGGACTTGAGAAGTTGAAGTTGATCTCCATAACACAATATTTCTGAGAATAATTGAATTATGCAATAATATGTGGCTGACATTTTGTTAATAATAAATTTCGTCACCTGTCAAATATAACTAGCTCACGGAAATATGCTCATCTATGTTTTGTTCATCAGTGGCTCATGCGTAAGAAACAAAATTATCATGTGGGTTTGTTGTCATATTTATTTTTTATAGTTTAGCCAAAAATTTCACCAGAAAAAGTTTTGACACGGCCATGAACCCAAGTTCAGAATACACCAAGAACCACGTGGTGTCGTGATTTGCACCACGAAAGTTTACGAGTGCCAAGTTGCTGAATATAGCCCGGCACGGTGGCTCAGTCGGGTTAGGCGCGATCGTATTGTTTAAAAGGCCGATGGTACGATTATGGGCCGTTTCTCCACCGAGCGTGCCCATCAGCAAAGCGATTTGCGGGTAATTGTAACATAGAAGAGATACACAGTCACTACGAAGCGTCCGTGCCTAACGGTTATTGGGTCCGGGCCTAACTGTTGTAAGCACCTCGGTAGGCTTACGGACAAGCCATAGCAAATAATTCGAAAATCCTAAAAAAAGTTGCGCATAGCTCCAATTTAACGCGCGATTATAAAATTGAATAAAATTACGATCGCAAAAGCCAATAGATATTAGGGAATCCATTTTTCATAGCGGAAAGGTTGCCCAAATGCCCGAATTAGCCCCTAATTGATTACAACACCCATTTGTCAAAGTAATATATTGTTGCTATTTGGCAGTCAATTTTTTGTCAGTTCAAAGGTCAAAATTCACTCCAGGGAATTCCGGTCTTCGGGTCGTGCGCGGAAGACCTCTTGACACACTTTTTGGAGTTTGGCCCATTCGTTGATAAAACAACATCACAGAGCACAGTGGCACTCCCTAGACGTACTCTCATTTCTTTTCTCCCAAGAGACGAGTAGAGTGACCGACCCGTGCAGCCGAAGTGAGTGAAAGCGTGTGCGAGCATCCTTTTGAGAATCTATACCATTTCTGTAAAATAAACGTAGAATATCTCCCAATAATGGGCCATAGATAATCGCGCTTTGTGGAAGCGCAATTATCGATGACCGGTTATCGGTTGACAATACAAGCATTTAATACCGTAGGCTCAGCCTTAATGGTATAATTATCGATATAAATTGTGAAATAATACACATGGTGATGGATAACTGATATCTACTGATGGGATTCCTAATCGATAAACAACAATATTATTGAGTGTGCTATTCCGGCGAATGATAGCGCTTGTCAACAGATGGACTCCCGGTCACGTTATTTCTGGGAATCGTAGGAGAAAGAAACAAAATTGCGGTGTTTGTGCAGAGAAGGTGTTAATGAAATTTATATTTATGTGTGTGTTATACAAGTATGACACATAAAAATGTAAACGTCGATTGAGTCAAACATGATGTAAAGGATCATTGATTGTAAAGCTAGTTGCACTAATTTAGACGCTTATGGTCAACTTTATTTTAGTACAAATAATTGTTATATTGCCCCAAATAATAGTCAAGCTATTTTACTCCTGTTTTTGACTAGAATTTTTTTAGATTTTGACGGTGTTTTTAAGAATGAAAATTTGCACGTTTCTCATTTCCGCATGAAAAAACTTTTTCCGGAAAAAGGATGTTGCGTTCGCGACGCACATCTCAATCTTTTAGATAAAACGAGTAGCTATTCAATGTCGGGAGTCTAGCAAACTCACAGGCTGATTCCATCAGTAATTTTTCGCTTGAGTGTTGACTACAAACAGTAGACACTTCATATAGTATAACTTGACGAATTTTCCACGTAAAAGATTTTTATCGGAATGGTTTCAATGTTGGCCTGATGATAACATTGATTACATATTCAAGATATTATGATATAAAAGTCGTCATAAAAAATAGATAGACTTTTATTATAAGAATACTCACAATTTCTGAAGTTGTTTCAATCCTGCAAATGATTCTGATGAAATGCTTGATATGTTGTTCATACTCAGATCCCTGAAAAAGATAAATTATAAATAATTTAAGTATATTTGATATGAATGTGATAGGGGACGAGTAAACAAGAAAATATATTTTTGCAAGATTTTGCTTAAGCAGAACCAAACTCTTGAATAGTGAGTGATTGGTACCAGGTAAGTTAATAGCATTTCCAAGAATGAATGCATAACTGGTAAAGGTAAAAACGATGTATACATACCGTCGACGTTTCGAAAATCTTTCGAAACGTCGAAGGTATGAGATACATTGTTTTACCTTCATCAGTGTGCCTATATTCTTGGAAATACTTTAAAACTATATTTTGTTTCAATATTTCCATAATTTAAGTTGGGGTTTGTTTTTCAAAATATAATTTTATCTGCTTTATAAAAAATGCGTTGTGTTGATATTTCATAGCCAACGGATCGCCAATTCATATTTGAAAAGAAACGTGTTCTTAGCAATTAGTGAGATATAATAATTTTATAATAGTAAACCATACAGCTATATTGCATTACGTTGAATGCGCCCTTTTCTAGCTACCCTCTCGTGTCTTGTTTACTCAAGGGATAATTGCTCCTATCATAGACTATGCTTGGCAAAATGAAACTTCTGATTGAGGTTATTTTTTCCCGAGTACTGTTGGGAACGTGACCATATGTTGTTATTTGATATAAGTTATTTACTAAATCGTTCCACTCCTTATACTCGCTATAGTTTATCAGTATTTTGACTTTGAAAATGGGAACCTTATCAATAATTGATATTTTATATATCGTTTAAACAAAACATGAGTCAATATAAAAAATTTCATGTTTTTCATATCGCGAAACTAAATATACAAAAGCTCGGAAGTACAAATTTATGAGTTTGTTAGTTTTCATTTGTTATTTCTTTCTCAAGGTCTAACTAATGGATTTTGAAAAAAAAAAGTACCACAAGTGCAAGACTGACCTCAATATTGACACAAAATTGAATGTTCATACTTAACATCTCATCTAAATATCATTAGAAGTCGAAAATTATATTGAAAATAATTGAAATATTATGACTAAGCACATTACTAAAATTCTCTCCCGCAGTTGATAGATAAGCTTCTTTTTTCCTTAGAAATAGTTTATCATTTGTAACTATTAGTATGATTGGATTACAAATATTAGCACGTGCATTGCGGTGGGAGGAGGGAGCGATTGCCATAACAAGCATGGGGCATAGATAAATTGCACTTGCAAAGTGCAATTTATCTATGTCCCTTGCTTGTTATGTTATAGAATTATACGCGAAATAGGATATCACATTGTAGCAATCAATTCCAATTTACATGTTTGGAAAAACAGATTTTTGCTTATTCTTTGATAAGACCCCTAATTTTGGGGATAGGGGTCAGATACCTCCCATTTGGTTATCAGTAATTACCAAAACCGATTGGATAACTTGAGAGCGATTTGGATGCTGAAATGTGAATTTGATGTCACGTAAAATTTAATAATAACACAACGTGTGTTTTTTTATACAGATAGGGGTGTGAGAGTGTGTTTGGAATCATGTACACACAAAATCAAATGATGTGGAATTAATTGTGTTTAAACGAGATAAATATTGCTGATGGATATTTGAAGATCACGTAAATAAGAATATTAAGAATTTTATTTTAGTTTAATATCATGTTACAGTGAAGTTGGTTGGTTTGATGTCGTTAACGAGACTCGCGTATGTGCAATTATGATAAATTCTAACTATAGAACTAATATTACTTGATGAGTGAATGGAGATATGAGAATCAAAACACCTTTCAAATGATTTGAATGCAATACGATGGCCAAGTATAATATTAGAATATTCAATATTTAAAAAAAGACCGATTCAGTAATTTAATAGAATTGAGTACATGGCTAGCATAGGACTGTTAGACATAGTGTTCACGACCCCGCTCTTAAATGACGTGCTTCATCAGTACTCTATATTTCATCAAACTCCCATTGAACATTACACTATGGTGGTCATTAGAAAAATGACTCAAGGCAAATCACTACGTATTCCCCTTTACAGACTTCTGCATTATTTTTTCAAACATTTTTTAATGAAAAAATAAAACAGTGCAAAAAAACGCAAAACGAAAAATTAATTAGTTTTATGGTCGTTCATCTCTAACTTTGAGTAGGCCACCCTAAGCAAGATAGGTGGTCAGTTATAAGCGGACAGTATGAGTATAAACAATTAATTTCACATATATTTGATTTATGTAATGTCCGGGCTGAATTCATCGGGATCGTATAGACAACTAGAGGAAATGCCATACATGTTCAAAAGAGTACTATCGTAAAAAATAAGTTATTTACCAAGCACTTCCTCTAAAAATATATATGGATTTGGTACAAAATAAACCTTCAATAAATTAAGTTGATAAATTTTGTGTTGGCCACGTTTTTCCATAAATTAAATTTTTCCACAAGAATATTTTCACATAATAAGCCATATCTATCACGGACGAAGAAAATTGAACACTCTATAGGAGGTTGTTTACAGAATTTTATCCACAAGATAAAACAAAACCCAGCACTCGAATAAGCATTTGATGTTTGCGACGCAAATTGAAGAATAAATATTGATAAGACGAAACACCGGTGTGGCAATGTTAAGTAAACTATGACGTGACATTAACCATTTACATACATTGAAACTAAGCGTATATGTATTGAGGTATATATTAGGGTATCTACACTGTAACCAAAATTGCAACAAAATTATTAGTCTTTGACGGTAATTTTATCTAGCGTTATTGAAAAAAATCAAAATTGACTTTTTCGGTCAAATATGGGGTGTTAATGGTACGCACCGCGAAGGTTCGGTCCATTAAAAGCCAATAATGGGCATAAATCTCATCGACATGGCGTTTTTTTTTAATTTGGAAATATGCAATTACTGCAAATGACCAGTAAATTTACTGTATTATCGTTACAGTGTACGAAAATCAACATTGGTGTATCTTAAATACCTCAAGAAATATTTTATAAATTTATATATATATATATATATATAAATAGAAAATAAGACAAAAACTGGCAACAATCATATATCCCAACCACAGTATTATCACAGTACATGTGAATGGAGCACGATTAATCCGATCTAACAGAACCGTATTTAATCATTGAAATTTTTAGGTTCACAACTTTTATGCGAGCAGTTTGTTTTATTGAGATTTTTTTGTTTTGTTGAACACAAGCTCAGCTAACTGTAATTGGTCTTTGGCGAAATAATATTTTTACTTGCATATGCGCTTTATATGATTCACGTTGGTTCAAAATAAATTTTAAATATACTTTAGCATAATCGAAATAATTTTCAAAAACAGAAACACCGCATGTACATAGTATTTCCTTTTTCGAGCCCGATTTGTAAATATTCGACTCGACATAATAAATAAGCAAGAATCACAACGAATTGATGAAATCACTTCTGCGACTCAACTAGAAATTTATTCACAAATAAACCGTATTGGCGGTAGGATCTCCTAAGCAGTCGACTTCATCCAACAAATTATTAGATGACGTATTTTTCATTCCGAAATAACAGAACTTTCATATTTTTCTGTGACGAAAACACATATTTTCCAAATCCAATAGTATTTGGTGATTTTCTAGACAATTCGGTTCCAGTATAAACACGGGGATATCATTAGGAATTAAAAGATTCAAAATGCTTTTGTCCTTTTTATTCCGAATCTTCAACTTTTCGCCTCCGACACCTTACATTAACGAGAATAACCCTATAATTTGCTTCACAACCTGAAGTTGGATTTACTCGCCTCGGTAAGAAATTTCTTGTCAAAGCATGTTTTGTTAAGCATGGGTCACTGATGGATCGTGCCCCGCCAAGGCGCGGTCCATCAGTAACTTATGCTCCACAAAAAATATTCTGGTTGGTAAGCAAAATTAAAAAATATGTTTTATCAAGTATGGGTTACTGATAAACCGTATCACCGAGATACGCGCTATTTTCAAGTCAATAATTTCAAGGAAGGAGTCTCTGATTATGTCATGTTTTTGTTAAGTATGGACAACCGTTGAAACTTTCCATCTGTTGCCTATATTCGGCAAATCAATGACTTCTTTTCAAAGTATCGACTGTCGAAAGTTGGCCACAAACAAGCATGAACATGCTTGATTCATCAATCATTCACGTTTGGTTGAACATAATGGCAATATAGTAAAAATTAGGGATAGCAACGAATTAAAAATATAATAGCGGTACGATGTGGTGCAAAACACTAATTGGTCCCAAGCATCCAAAAATTTATACATACATAAATTAATATATATATTCTGGATATGTTTTTATGTAATAACTAGAAATTTCAAACCTACATGCATGATCTTTTGTGTGATCATGGTTAAAACCAAGCAAGAAATAATCGATATTTTTAATATGTAAAAAATATTATTACATTTAATTCATAAATCCTTATTTCTACTTCGAATAATTGGCAAACAATTTTGTCAGACAAACGCGTCTTATGTCAAATTATTATTGACCAATCAAAATGACTCACTTAACACACGTGGTTATTTAGGCGGGAAGGTTGCCCACGTGGGCGACAACGTCTTACAAAAGCATTTTCTCAATCAAGTGTGTTGCAAAGATAAATCGCGAACTTTGGGCGCGATTTATCCGTGTGACATGCTTGATCGAGAATAATCCACCCTAATCCCCATTGAATATATTATCACGAGCTAATAATATAAGCAAATAGACAACAGAGTAAATAAAGACGGTAAATTAAAAAAGATAATATACGTCCGGTGCTGTCATAATTTGACAGAATTAATAACAATGATTTGTAATTTTTAAACAAAGTTTTATAGTTTGTAATTACAAGCAAAACAAAGGTAATTTTATTACCTTTTGCATTATTTTAGTTAGGAAAATAGTACATTTTCTATCCTGTTTTTATTAAAAAAACTATTTTACTATACTATTTTACCCATACTAGAAATATAGCAAAAACAAGTGTTTCATTAGTAATAAATCAATGTATGGCATAAGAAACGTGGCACCATCGATATTTTAGGACGTTATTTACATGTTTTCAACTTTGAGAGAATTCTTTAATAAACGCTAATATTTTCTGGCGCATTTTTAAATGTTTTACTCATAAATGACTGTTCTAAGTAAAATTTATATATATAAACTAAAAAAATTCAAACAAAAAAACAAATCTTTATAGAACACAAAGTATGTCGCCATAATCAACACAATAAAATTAACACAAGTTTGTACCCTTTACAACTAAACACTTTTGTTAAGCATGAATCACTGATGGATCACGCGGCCGGGGCGCGATCTATGTGTGGCATATGCTTGACAAAATTAAATTTCTGGGCATAGTTTCGAGAGACCGATAATTTCTCAATTCTGCGATTTCTCAGATTAAGGCGTTTTGCCAAAACAAAATGTCGCTTGAAAGATCACACACGAAGGTAAATCTTTTTACAATATTCCCACGAAACTGTGTTTAATTAATATAAACACTGTATAATAGCGAAAATTTATAACATTTATATTCAACGCTACGGAGAGATCAAAACGTTGACTATGAAAAAAAGAGTATACATATCCAGAGCACGTGAATCATGTGTATGCGAGATGCACGATTATTGTTTCTTTATATATATTTTAAAATTTATCAAAAATAGTCTGTATGCCAAAAAATCAGCGGCGCATGTTCACGTAAGATTCCAAGTTTCTGAATTTAAAATTGAATCGACAGGAAGCAAACTTCGCAATTTAGGAATGATTCGAAAATGTTGTATTGTCTTAACATGTTGCAGGAATTTAGTACAACTTTAGCTTGAATTTATTTTTTGTTTGTCACAGAAAGTGAAAAATTTTGTATAAATTTTAAAAACAAAAAAGTAGAGGAATATTACAATTTCATATTCAAACTAATTTCGCTGGACATGTTCAATTGCGAATTAGATCAAAATCATGGTGTTAAGGGCGAAATACACATCTTTGTGCATCGATGATTCTGATGGTGAGATCATAATGATTCAGTAATCTAATTGTGAAATTCAATTAATTTTATACTCGATTTTCCTGCCTAGGATGTAACACTAAAATAAAAGTAATTCACAAATTTCTTAAAAACTATTATGATGCCGTCATGTTTATCAGACAGAGATGTCATTCACGAAAATATTCTTTTGATCGCAAAACTTCACCGGATTATATCATTTTAAGCTGTTGACGTAGAAACAAAATGAAGATTAACGAAAATCCATCAAAGAACTACGGCCCAAAACAGCAATGTCTACTCGGGCAATAACAAACAAATATCAGATAGATTTCCATGTTTGCTGACTTGATTAAGAGCGTAATTTAGTTACTCTTAGATTTTCGCGAAACTATTTTAGCGTTTGATATTTTCTTCGAGTCATTTCCAGAGTGGCGTTGAAAATTTGACAGAATTTTAACTACATAATAAAACTATATTTTGCTCTAAAATTGGAATTAGGATGCAAAATCAAGGCATCGCGCTTGCTTAGGTTGCGTGTTTTTTACGTTTGTTTAATTTTATCGTTGTGAAGTTCGCAATGCAATGTAAAGCAGGGTAACGTAACAATAAAACACACGTAAGCGTGTTTTGCGGCCTTTTGCAAATAACGACACATTTCTAACATAACGTTAGTAATTTCAGTTTATTGAATCAAATATATAACACCGCAAAGGAAAAATTTTAATATTGCACCGCACATGGCGCGATCTATCAGTGGCACACGCAAAACAAAATAAAACATGAGTGAACGTTTGCGCACTACTGATATCATCATATTTTCATTCGACACGCAAATTAGTAAATCCAGCCATTCTCTCCATGAATACGCCCCAGCATACGTTGTTTACATACACCCTGTTGCTAATGTGACCCCGATTTCCGCACCAGGGTGATAAATATATCAAAATGAAAAATAAACAAGGAAATATAATTTCTTCCGCAGGAAATGACTATTTTCTCATGAAAAGACTAATTTGTAGACATATTTCAAAATATGTCGGAGATATTTAGACTCGTTAGCGCCAAAATATGCAGATATGTGATGTGCAGTCAAAACAAGTGAGGTATGGCAGCAGATCCAGTCGTGACTGGTGCTGAAGAAATTATTTTCCATTTGCGGTATAGTCCAGTGTGGTTCATACCTCATAAATATTTTTCTCTTAGACTGATTCTCATGGCTTTCCTTTTGTATTTTCTAAATATATTCAGGATGGCAACGTCATCCCTACGCGAGCAATCTATATGGTCCACATACGATGCGAAACAATTCCTGCGCGTACATATTATTTCTGTTTATTAATTATTAAAAAATATGTTATGTGATGAAATGGTTCCATATTTATAGATTTTCGTATTTGTCACAATATTTTGATTGGCTTGGCATATTTTCATAACTGTCGCAAATAAGTTTCCAGTTATGGCATTACGTCAGGAAACCGGGGCCAATTAAAAGATTTCATCAATTGTGTTTTCCAAATTGGACGCATCGGTACGTCACAGCGTCGCTCCCGCCCTGACGAACTCATAACAAGTCGGCATATTTCGTTATTTTGAAACAATTATCTATATTATTTATTGGGAGACAGGTCCTGAGCACAATCCAAAATTTTATTTAGCAAGTTTGTCCACAAGTAGGGTTGTCGGTATTGTATTATTGTACGGTTCGAAATTTGGTATATGAATTTAGTAATGTTCTGCCGTCGCAAATGAACGAAATTACTGATACTCGACCATATTTTGCAGGATAGTCACGATTGTCAAATTTTACAACGTAAAATTTGGCATATATCGTGATTTCGCTGCAAAATAAATCAAATTAAGAATAAATAAAAAAGCGAAATCAATATCTAACTATTTGGATGATGATAAGCCCCAAATTTATCGCCCCTGAACATGTTTGGGCAGAAATTTATGAGTGAGTAAGAAACCACTTATTGAAAGATCGAAAATATGATGAAATATGGATCCAAAAATATATATTTTTGGTATTTCTCATGAACTTCACAAATCAGCTATAAAAATACCATTACGTCAACTAATCATAACGGAGATATAGTTTGGTTATAATTATTAAACAATGACGTATATAAAATGAAAGGTGTCATTCAATTAAATTTCTATTTTCCTACTCCGTATAAGCCTACGGTAGCTTGGGGCTATACATGTTGGTGAGTGTAAAGATATGAATCGATGATCAATAGTTGGAAGAAATGCCGTAATCAGTTTACGTTATACGGACTTCAAAGATCATATTGCATAATAAACCACAGAAAGCCGTACCGCACTCTTACTTTACTCAGCGACGTATTTTTCGCATCTAGTACGGTACAGGCTGATACCTCCCCTTATGAACTTCATAAAACAAAGACATATATATACCTGACAAGGCTTTGCCAGTGATAATCCATATTGAAAATGTACCTCTCTAACACAACTTATCGGCGGTCCACAAGACGCGACTTATTAAGAAACACTGAGTTTAAATTCTAAGCAGACAATGCGCTAGTATCATTTTTGCTAAAGGCCTGATTGATTGATGTTGATTAACTTATTGTTTACGATGATACTTGATTACATCCACGGACATACTGTTTCACTGAACGCGTTGCAAGATAGTGTATTGGAGCTTTGGAAGACGCGGAATATCCAAACGGATGATCAGTAAATGCAGAACAAGTAAGTCAGTATTCATTATTTCCGCTTAAGATATAGACCCGCATAAAAAATTTCAACATGGCGTAGCAAAAAATTCTTGCCTCGCTCGACCGACAAGGCGGTCCAATTCTAGGATATGGCGATAAAATGACGTTTTTGATCGGGATGTTCTGTAGGAAAGGCAATGAATGACTCGTCTTTTGGGTTGATGACGAGCGTTACTGTGAGAAATAATACTGTACATTTTATCGATTGTAATATTGATGTTGGGTAACTGTTTTTCTTACGGTAAATGCGTAAGCATACCCTATTTGCATATGGTATAGTATGTCGAGCTCATTTTCTCACTATTAAGCGTACCGGTAGTATTTATGTATCTCACTTGTACATTTTACATTACAGTTTAATATTTGGCAAAACATCAAACGGAATCAATTTATACATATCTTTTGGACTTTCGGTTTGAGCGAAAATAACAAAGTCGAGAGTGTGAAAGTGAAATTTTTTTCACACAGTTACAAACAATTATCAACGGTACATTCCTACAATTTATAGACATATGATACAAAATAAACTTCATTTTTAACCATAAACAGAGCTTAAGCGCTTACGTGGATGACCGCAAAATATGTGGGTCAGCCTAAAACCAAAAATCAATAGAAGTAGATGGCTACTTACGGCAGAAAAAATAGACTTCGACATAACCCAAAATGAAATTTTATTTTGTCTAGCATTAGCCACAGATGGACCACGCCTCAGCGGCGTGATCCATCAGTGACTCATACTTAACAAAAAAATTTTTTGGACAGAGAAGTCACATTTTCAGCAGATCTGTTATATAAAAACTGTAATCTTGTTTATATTGTCGATCACAAACCCAACTTGGATCGAACAAAAACGCGCAATTTTACCATGTCAGGCATATGGGTGGACTCTTAAGAGATAAACTTCAAAAATCTCCCAAATGCCAATCCTATAGTGATGAATATTTTGTGCTACCCTCTGTGCCCCATTGACCATTAAATTTGAAATCGCTGACAGGCCGATGTTGATTTAAAAAACAGGCAATGATCTTGGTGGTGTTTTGTAAAATTAACATAATGTTAAGACTATCTGACCGATAGTGGGGAAAAAACGGAATAACCGAATAACCGCACAGCTGTAATACTTTTATTGTGTAAAGTTTCGACATCATTTTATCGTCTGCCATGATGACTCTGCGGAGACGAGTTTTACCAACACACAATGGTATTCGTGATACGAATTTCGTGTCACTCGTTGTCGTTGCTCTTTGTCATTGGTGTTTCGATCAATTTACATTTAAACTTTGTTAAAAAAAATTAAATTAATATTTTGTTTCAAGTGGTGGTTATATATATTTGAATTCGTAAAGTGTTTAATATATTTACTATATCATATTTCCTGTTTGACATCGGGTTGAAATCTCGATTCTTGCGTGGTTTTCGAAGAACAATGTCTTAATTTTAGCTATTTTTTTCTATGGAGCACGACGGACCCAGAAATATCTTGACAAAACGGGCCTCTCACACCTGCCTCCGTCACAGTTACTACACGGGGTTGAAAACAAAATCTTTATGGTCCTTGGTAGTCGCTCACGCGCCTCCTTGTCTCCACGGTTCATAGGTAATATGCAAACAAACGCTTATACCTCCCATATATAAATACGCTCTTAACGCTGAAAATATGATATTAAGTGTTGCCACGCCAAAAATACCAATTACTTCAAAAGCCCGTGTCAAAATTTATTCTTTATTGAAGTGTTTTATATATTATCGTGATGTATCTACAATTTTCGTGGTTGTTCGTCAGATCACAAATGCTCGATTGTGTGGTAACGCAATGGCTGAGCTATTGGTAACCGCATTAAAAAAAACCTATAATGATTTTACAATAGGTAGGATTTGGAGGGCTATTATAATATATTTTATCATATTTTAATATTCGTGCGCCTTGTTTTGTATACCTATTTCCTATTAGAAACTTTATTCAATCAAGCATGAGCCGCAGATAGATCGCGCCGTCAGAACATGTTTCCTTGTTATTTGTCTAAACTATGTACTCCCAAATCTTATTTTGCATTACTTCTTGATTGTACTACGCTACGATACCACGCTTTCACTGAGCACTCATATATTCGGGATTTCTACCCTATTTTTACGATAGTGTTTCTCGCAATTTTAGCATATAAGTATTGTGAACGACGCTTATCGTGGCCCCTTCGTCGGTGGCCTTCCATTAGTTTGTTTGCACCCCTCTTTTCCAGTCGTGTATTGTCTTTATGTATATATAAATTATAGGCTTATAGACCACGAATTTTAACGGTAGGCAAAATTGGTAGCTCAAGTAATATGTGGGGCCTTTTTAATAATGATGTTCTTGCATATTTTCTCGAGGCTTAATTTCTATGTAAATTATGACGTCACATTTTTTTTATTTTTTTTTTAATTTTACGATGAAGTGTGGATAAATCGTAGCAAATATGGGTACGCACGAATAATAAATCAAAACTATTATAACAATATTATATTATAAATTATAATAAGAACAATACAAAATTAAAGTAAACAATTAAAAGTGGTATGCCTCGATAGCGCGTGCCTTCGATGACGAACCCAATCTGAACATTAATATATTTACGAAAGAAATATTACATTAATGATATAATATATTCAGTATATCCGAATTGTGAAGCAAAAAAACATACAGATCATGCTGAGATTCCCCCTTTTTAACGCTAGTAATATTCCTAGCAATGATTCTTTCGTGGGGATTTGTCCTGGCTAACTCCATTGCTTTCCATAAAACATGTGGATATACTCTTTCGAACTCTAACTAGGAATCATGGAATGTTGCTGAATCGTACCGATGTAGTAGCACATGTTAGACAATACAAGTTATTCCCACTAGAAAGTATATCGCGGCACAGTATCTACTTTATCTTGTATATTAATATTTGTATACGGGCGCCGACAATCAACAGGCTACTTGTCGAAATACATTAATAACGACCCTGACACTCGACATGATAACATACCGACGTTGGAAGTAATGTTTTAATTTAATATTCACCAAATATGGGCCATAAATAAATCGCTCTTTTGGAGAACGGCACGTGTTTGAAAAGAGAATAAAACTTATGCAAAAAGTAATCACAAGTGGATAATCATAGTGGTGTGTATACACGTAATCCATCCCGTATCTGTGATTTATGATGTGTTGATTTGAGAAGAAAATGAAGACAACACACTTTGTTATTTTATAACGACATCTCGGCGTCTTGGTATTTTTTACAACCCACAATTTATAGCTACCAAATGTTACTACTATACAGTTATCGCGGTTACTTTTTTATTTTGTCATCTGTAAGTTGAGTTGCGATGTAGATGTTAACGCCATTATTTCTTTTAGTTTTGGGCACCCGCATTCATCCTCACGAGCATATTAAATTAAGCTAGCCACACAATAACATTAATCAGGCAATCAAACAAACCTTCAACAAGACTCAGTCAAAACTTGTCAAAACGCATGTTTTGACAAGTATGGGTTACTGATGGATCGCGCCGTCGAGGCGCGGTTCATCAGTGACTCATGCTTGTCGAAACCAAAATTTTTGATATTAGACGACCGATGAAACAATTTTAAATGAATTTATGAAATGTTGGGCAAAAAATGATAATAATAATAAAATCTAAATACAATTTGAACTTTCACTCTCAAAATGTCTATCCTTTATTATTTTAGACTTATTTTAGAAATTGAGTTGAAATTCGATACCCAAATCATTTCCTAAATTTCCCTTTTTTGATATCAAATTTCACGGCTGACAGAAAATTCGACAACCGCATTAAATTGTTCGGGATCATTAAATTATTGAAAGTAAATAGCTCATCGGGAAAATTGACGGTTTTCAGGAAAGACCTTTTAAAGATAAGATCTAGTAGACCAAAAATATGGCAACGATGATTGCGGTCGACATAATGGCCTTCAACGATGTCTGATTTAGACAGACAATGCCATGGTGGCAATTTCTTGAACTGAAAGTTAATTTTTGGAATACTGAAATTTGGTTGCTCTCTTGTACTGTTATTCAAACAGATTAACTATATAAGCATTTACATACGATTTTTTTACTATGATATCAGTATTTCAAATTAATGTTTTTTTTATTAAGCACGGCCTTCAAAAATTTTATTTGGACTTGCATGTGTCATAAACCTGCCTCACCCCCATGGTACAAATCTTGTTCACTAAAGCATAATCACAATGTCTCAGATTAACGGGTTCGTGTTTAGCGAATGTATTTATACGTCGAAATTTTCTCTTTTAGTAGTGAAGTTAAATCACGTGATAGCTTGTACGAAAATTTTGGAGCACTCAATTCACTGGGTTCTATTTTTAAATAAATTTGTGTCTCTATAATTGAGTTAATGAATCCACATTTTAAGGCATAATTTGTCGTTAAACTTAATGATGAGACTTGGTGCACGCACACAAGCGAAAGGGGTGTGTGTTCGACAACAGGAACAAGAGTCTTTGGTGGGGCGCGTCCCGAAGTGCGGCCTAACTTTTCAAACATAAGTTACTGATAAATCGCGTCGACCAGGTGCTAACCATCTGTGACTCATGCTTGATGTAATGAATTTTTTCAAATTCGGATAAGCGAAATTTCATTTGTATGCAGCATAAGACATAACTGAACCCCTCGCTGATAGTCCACACAACTTGGAAATATTTCTTCATAATTTTGCTTCATATATTTGTCAAATTTGCCACCAATCAAATTTATCATTATATGAGAAGCAGCTATATACAGACTTCGCCGAAAAATTAATATTTTGTGCGGCGCCTTCAAAGTATCAAAAAGAACAATTTTCTGTTCGGTACTGTCACGATTACGTTTTTTCTAGTCGCTGAATCATACTAAAAACAAGAACAATTTAAAAAAAAAATAGCTGGAATCACAGTCATATTTTCATTCTACACCACTTTTGTTTATTATTATAATCGTCAATTGTATAATATTTACGCCGCGTCGCAATTATTTCACCAAAATTTACTATAAACTGTCACAGATCAATAGAAAAATTTTGATTGCGACTTTGATAAAATAATGGGTCACAGTACAATAATGGAAATTATGAAATTACGTCAATGAACTTTCAACTTGGTTCAATGCGTGTGCAGACGCTAACAATCGAGGGTTCAAATCTCGAGATTCCAAGTCGAAAAAATTTTTGACCAATCAACTTTTGTTAAGTAAGGGTCACTGATAGATCGCGCCGCCGAAGCGGCCTATCTGTGGATCATCCTTGACAAAATGAAATTTACATATGGTTCACAATTTGCTAGTTCAGTTAGACAAACGGCATTGATCCACCAAAATTCATCAGAATTCAATTTGGCGAACATGGACCATATAGACCGTGCTTCTCCATCGAAATCTATAAGTAAACCGGCGTGTGGCAAACAATACAGCACGTTAACTCAGATTTGACTGTTAAGAAAAGTACGGACACTTTAACCGGGTCCTTCAGTTAACAAATTTTACACGTCCGAGTGTAGTCAATGGTATCTACCCTCATGGGCAAAATTAAAACAATCTATCGCTTCTTTGTTTCTATTTACTCGCCTTTCACGGCACCAAGTAAATACGTTGGACAATTCGAAAGACGGTAACTTTCGGTTTCAAACTTAAAACAGGTTATTTTATAGTTTTTTGTTGACTAAAAATGCTAGTGACTAAAAGTAAAAAAGCAATTTTGACCCAAACACTCCAGTTCATTATAATTCATGAAATATGGAAATTGGCATAACCGCAAAATAATTATTCCATTCTCAAGCATGGTTTATGGTTAAATCGCATCTTACTGGAGGTCTTCATCCCTGCCTCGTACTTGCTATGAAGGCAGTGCTATTATCAATTTTCGATTTTATTTGCTGAAAAATGTGACCGAAACCAAACAATTTTCTTAGCACTTCATTACATGTTCGCTGAAGTGGAACTAAAGCAATATAGTCGGCATCTTGGAATGCTTTTATTTATGTTTTGCTTCGAAATTTTTCATGATGATCAAGGTATGGAGATGTCCTTATCCGGATAGTTAGGTGCTGTAGAATTGTAATTAAAATATTTTCGTTTCATATTATTCTTAAATTAATTCATTTCGCAGCAAAATCATGATATATGCCAAATTTTACGTTGTAAAATTTGACATAAATCACGGCTTTGATGCAAAACGGAAAAAATCGATTTTCAAGCATGAGTAATTTCGTTTTTTCTGAAATGTTAGAACCTTTCAGTAAACTAGGTATGTGAGAGAATTTTTAAATTGTTTTTACTACGTTACACCCTGCAAATATGAAAACTACAATTTTTGTTCACCTCTATATCGTTCTGATATTCAAAATCAATTGAATATTTGCATTTTTATTTTAGATATTGCGGATATGGTGCAACAACATCCATTTCCAGAAACTTTATACAACAAGAAGATGTTGCAAAAAAAAACTTTACTCTTAGTTAAAAATAGGCACGTGATCAGTTCCAAGCAGAATCAAATTTTTTAACAGCCTATTTTTATTAAACATGACCCACCGGAAGACCCGTCTCACTGCGGCGTGTCCTATCTGTGACTCATGCTTGGCAAAATAATATTTCTGATAAGGGCTGCCTGTCTTATCTAAATATTTAGAAAAAGCAGATAGATCGGTCGTGTGTGAGCAGTGGCACAATAATTGCCGTATCTTTTGGGTGCTATAAAATATTCAAATTAAAAAGGTCGAGAACTTCAGATTACATCTGCGGTAATACTTGACGTATGTATGCTTAACTTGCGTACCACACTTCTAGTGTTGATAATAAATATGCCAAAAATGATAATTATTCTGTCTGGAAACGGTAAAACACCAAAATGAAATGGAGAAAAGGCTTATTAGGGCATTATAGAACCAGAATTTTTTTCCAAATACGAACATATATGCACCGGACCTTAGCGGAACGATTTTTTTATTTCAATGTGCCATACTTGTCACAACATAAAAGTTAAGGAACCTGAATATCTGGACTGAGCAACATGCCAAACAGAAATATCATTTCGCCAAATATTATTTTGTCAGAATTTGCCAGATCGTGTTTTGCAAAGTAGGATCCACCACGGATGGACTGCACCAGAGCGATCCAGCAGTGGTTCGACACAGGTTTGAACACTCGAATCGAATCTCTATTTGTCGAGTATGAGTCACAGATGGGCCGCGCCTCAGTGGCGCGATCCATCAGTGACTCATAATAGACTAAAATTTTCTCACCGCTCGGAAATCTGGTTACTATTACTAAAGTACTCTTTAAATTTTTACAGTTTAGTCACCGAGTTTGGGTCAATCATCAATTGTCAAGACTATGGCATATTTCACCATTGGATATTTTAGGACATAGAATTCAAATGGTGGAATGAATTACAAGGGTACTCGAGGCGCATGCTTGCACTATGAAGGATGATTTATACATGTCCTAACAGTTGAATGTTATGTTTACATATATTGTAGATTTTCATCGACGCTGTCGCCAAGAATTCTGTCTTGTTCCAAAAACATGTTGATGTTTTGATGAGAGCGTATAATCGACGAATTTTAACAAAAATGACTAAGGTAAGCGTGACCCACGAAACTGCGTTTTTTAACATTTCTTCTCGTTTATTGAAATTTACCCTTTGGCGAAGTCATAACCAGCGCCTAAAAACAACAACCAATGGTCGCGGATGAAATTTAAAAATGTCTTATTTTGATGCATTTTCTCAATCTACAGCCGTGGATTTGTTATAGATTAGGCATAGTGATAAGGCATGCCAAAACTGACATTAATTTATATACAAACACAGAAGATCATATCTAGGTTTCTGGCTACTGTATCCAGCTTGATACAACACAGATTTGAATGCGATAGTATAGTAAAAATACAATGCAAACAAAACGAGCGAATGTTACTGGCATTTCAAACTATGGATTTACGGAGTAGGTATTATATCAAGCATGTCTCTCAGGTTTAAAAATTCAAACTTTCGAAGAAATTTAATGTCTGAACGTCGGCTGTTCCTCCATCCGTTAATAGTCCATGTTTGTTGAAAATCGGTAAAAAAGTTTCTTTTATTTGATTGGATTGACCGATCTATATTTGAACTCATTATGTCCTGTTTTGGTAGACAATTTGCTAGAGTTAGAAAGTCGACGCACCAACTGTTTCAAAGAGATTGGAAAATACATGTTTTCTTTCACAAACCCCAAAAAATCGAAAAGAAATAAATGCTCTCATACATTTGTTCAAATAAACTTATTTCCATTTTATGTGTTGGGAAGCCTTATATAATATTTAAAACAAGCAATCGTTCTTTCCGATCCGCCATGTTATTGTAACAGAAATTGATTAAATTCATTTTCTCAATATTCTGCTCGCACTCATTTACTTTAAACATTGTCTAATTTATTTGAAGTAATCTTCCAAGACAGACAGCAACAAATTTATAAATCAAAATATTTCATTCATCGATGTATTGTTTATAATTCATCGATTTAAAACCACACAAGTTTACTACAGAAAAGCATGTAAAACTGTGTAACATTCAACAATCATTAGGAAAGTTTAAATTTTTCTATTTTTTAATATTTTTATATTTGTCTATGACCAAGTTTGAACGTATTCTTTTTTATCACATAATACCTAATAACATCGGTACCGTGTAATTAAGATAAGATTTGTCAAATCCGAAAGCTTCCTTTGTAACATGTCTCTGTATTATAAGATATGGTTTACGCCACCGGCGATGTTTTAATTCTGCATGCAGAAAAGCGAATAAAACAGATTCAGATTAATCTTTCGAGCAAATTTCAGACAAGGTAAAATTAAGACTAAGATGGCCGACTTACTTGTGGACCAGACCTTCGTCGAGCGATCCATCCAAAGCCCATATTTAAACAGATAATTTCATACTGTGTTATCGGTAAATTCTAAGCTTTTTATGACCAACATGAAATATTGGCAAAAGTTAAATTTAAGCAAACGATCATCTGATTCCGAATCAGAATTTTTTATTATGCAAAATGTGAGCTACCGATGGATCATGCCTAGTCGGCACGATTCTTTGGTAAGTCACATGCCAGGTCAAAATAATTGACTGAGATTGTGGCATTGAAACGATGCAGTTAACATGGCCGGATAATGATATTTTAGTGCAAAAAGAGTGCAAAATTTGATCAAAATCTATCGACCTCACAAGCCGCCTGCAATAAACAGATTAATTATCTGGTTATGCTACTTAAACAAAAAGGTCACATTAGGTATTTACTGACTACTTTCCATCCGGAATAATTTCTACGGTTGACCTATCTTTATTATGTAGAGAATTAAAACTGTTCCGGATTTTGGTGGACGGCTCAAGTGATTTCATAATATTCTTAATTGTATATGTCGGCATGTATTGATCCCACGAGCTTCTTCACCAATTATTAAACAGGCAAACTGAATTTTTCTGCGGCTGCATAAATTGTTAGTAAAACTGATTTTGTACTGTAATACTGTGCAATCTGTACAGACCTTCAAGACCACGGCGCTTTACTCTAAAAAGTTCTTATTTCATTTGCGGTTCAGTACAGGAAAGATGTTGGTCGCCCATTATTACTGACATATTCTATCAAATCCTGATTGCATATATATATATATATATATATATATATACAGTTTCAAAGCTGTTTTTGTTGTTTTAAATTATATTCATTGTGTAAACAAACCAACTAGATAAAATAATCCACGATGAAGATCACAATGGGTCGCTAGGTTGACTTAGTGACAGAAGTACTGATTGAATAAGTTTTTTAAACGTATAAATATATGAGTCGCACTTCTGCAACACACTATATGTTAGCTTGGCCAGCTTTCACAAGAAAATCTAGTTAATTTGATTGAAATATATTTTCAATTATATACTAGGATGGATTAAATTATTGTATTACTGACAGCAGTTAATGTTAACACACCACACTATGTTTTCCCTGTGGAATAAATGAGAAATGTGTTTAAGAATTGCTGATAAAATGGAGATCGTGAAAAACGATCATCAGCTAAGCATAGGTCGTAGACTAATCGCGCCTTGGTGGCGCAATCGATCTACTGTTTACGCTTGGTTGATGATAATGTTTTATGGTGTAATATTTACCTCAAAATGTTAG
Source organism: Styela plicata (assembly GCA_963675895.2). Classification (NCBI taxonomy): domain Eukaryota; kingdom Metazoa; phylum Chordata; class Ascidiacea; order Stolidobranchia; family Styelidae; genus Styela; species Styela plicata. Next base: position 2,219,781 of record OZ023142.1, read on the forward strand.
TTAAGCCTTTTAGTTATTCTTTCATCCTGAGATCGTGAACGTTATTTGAACTTACAACTTCGTAATTTGTTTGTGATGTTGAACCCTTTACAAATTGATCATCACCATATTGCGGTATGTATATAGTCGGAGTTTTAAATTATTTTATTTGGACACTGTTATGTTAGTATATATGCTGGATAAATAGTGAAAAAATACACGGTTTCAAGTTTTTAACATATATCTGCAAACTTATTGACCGGATGCCACAAATATTACCTTTAAAGTTTAATGATATTGATGCTACTTATGATGAAATATGCATTCACTTTTGTCTTGAAGCGACCAAATCGTACGTAAACTGCATTATCTGATTAAAAAGAAAAGCAGTGGTTTGAACAGTACAATTCTTATTTTGAATTTGATTTTTTCAAGCATGGTTCACTGATGAATCGCGCCTTTGGAAGCGCAATCCATCAGTGACCCATACTTAACATAACAGGTATAATCTGGACAATTGCTGACCATATTTTGTGGTGTGGATCACGGGGGTATCGCTTGCGGTGCATTTGCATCTCGTGCTTGACAAAAAATAAACTTTCTGGTCGTAAATTTAGAATACCCAAAACACACCCATAAGGGATTGAAACAACTCCCACATGTAGCATGGCCATCCAGAAACTCGTACGTTTGAACAAACGAACTACTATTTTTATGTAGTTATATGTAACACAAGACAAGCATAACTGGTATTAGTGACTATATCCTGATTATGTTGCACAATAACAGATCGGGTTTTTACAAATATCAAAAAAATTGAGAGCCCATCGTTTACGCATGCTAACAGTTGGAATAAGCAACAATAAAGAATTCGTATTTACACCACTGCATTAAGCATTACAAGGCTCGCAAAACGGCGCAATATAACCAAGTAGTAATAAAGTATATTTTACATCACCACATCACAAAACGTGATTCTGCCAAAAACAAACAAAACGTAAAATTGACAAACACGCACTATGACAAAATTCAATTAGATTCCTAAATACAATACAATCCGGTTCTATTTTGTCAAGCTTGTGCCACAAATGGACTACGCCTTCGCGACGCGATCCATTAATGACGTTTGCTTGACACAATATGTTTAAATAAATTCCTTCTGGCCGAGATCTGCGGACTTCTCGTACGTCACAACAAACCAGTCAGGCCTAATCCAAGTTGTCGCTCACTAAGGGAAGTCAACACAAGTTCGCGTGTTTGCTAAATTAAATTATCTACAACTGAATCCAGACATGGATTACTGCTCTTTATACAATCTGGTAAGTTCGAATCATGCTCGATTAGTGCCACGATTACCACGTGCCCATACGGGAAAGGGGTTACTATATATGTTATGTGCGATCGTATGACATACTTATGCTTAGGTGGTGGAATGGTAGTCATTGCGAGAAAGGAAATAACACACTCCACTGTTGGAACCCCAACCATATCAAATATTTTGGTTGCCATAAAAGAGCCATCGCCACGGACCGGGCCATCATCTCTCCTCGACGAAAGATAATTGAACAAATTTTCTCGCTGTGAATGACGCACAACGCAAATCAGAAAATATGGACTAATTGACTTTTTGATGAGTGTGGACTACCGATGGATTGTGCCGCCAAGGCGCGGTCCATCGGTGACTCATTCTCGGCAAAATCAAAATTGTGATAAGTTTTGAAGCAGAAAGTGTCTTGGATCATATAATGATCAAATCGTAGGTTTGATCCCACAGTCGACGGTGTAGCGTTAAATAATAAATGTACGGTTGGGATATGGCGATGCAAAACAGTTGCTTCCATGTCGAGCATCCGACCCGCCCATCTGCTATATATCTCTCGTGTAATCTCGGGCCTAACATGAATTATGTTTGGCTTCGTAATAAATTTCAGTATCGTTTATGCGAATTTAGTTAGTCAAGTGCGACCGTTTCGGATGACGTCAAAATCACAGTTTCCTAGATGACAACCATATACAAATATCAACACAGTTGAGAATCATCTTCTATCATGCTTAATTTTGGATATCTCGCATATATGAAATGTGCAGATCAACGGATCACGCTCGGACAAATTTGAATGTATTGTGATGTGTCACTCGTGACATTTTGCCCCAAATTATGCTTATAATACTCTAACGATATGGCAAATCAAAACACAGTCTGGACCGCCTTCTCGCTTAACAAACAAACCGATTATTCATTCATACTTAACATATAAAAAATAGGTGATTAAATTTATTCCGAAATAACAGATCTTAGTAAAAGAAAATAAATTATTACGCGAAAAAAATTCCTCAGTATTTTGCGTATACATTTTTGTATATTCCAAGTATACAAAATTAAGTTTTGTATATTAACATATAGAGTGGCAAGTGATATGCACGTTATAGCCATTGTCTAATGTTGATTTGCCTATTTCAAAGTCTTTCCTGGTAGACCGGACCGAATTATAACAACATTAGGGAAGTATCACAGCTCCACTTGCTCACAGCTGACATTATTATGTCTTCAAGACCAACGTCAGGGGTATTTTTCGTCCCGAACATGTATTGCAAATTTACATGTATATGTGTGTCACACGCGCATGAATAACATAAATATCGCCATATCCCATCTCTTTTTGGTAGGCTCGAAACTCGGATGGATGTACATGCGTAATTCGCCGACTATGAACGTTCATTCACAGTTATCTATGGCTCCGGTTCGATATTTGCTGTGTATTTTCTATTTAGAACACAAATGTAAGATTAATTTCGGACTATTGGTCGTAGTCACCATTAAGTATATAATCGAAGACAAACATAAAATCAATTTATTATGTCGTAAAACTATCCCGCAAAACGCAATTTTGTTTACTTAATATGAAACATAAGAACGACATAGCTGTTGAGTTATAAATTCCATGTCGATAAATAAAATCACATCGTTATTTTAAGGACAATCGCATGCGTGCTCGAAGTTGTAATGGAGATGTGCGTTGATATGAGGAATGCAAATTCTGTGATACAAAATGTACAATTAGTGTTGCCAAAACAGACCTTTGCATCCCAATCAGAAATTTTATGGCATGGCATGTTGTAGTCAAAGATATGAATCCCTACTGCCCCAAGACGTTAATACAATTCTTATAACACGAATATTTATAAAAGAACAGAGAAGAAGATTGTTGCAAACCTGGCACTCACTAATTTTAAAAATTACTATGCTGTCAGAACAGCTTATCCCATTGCGTTTTAAAGCGCCGGGGTCTTAGTAAGTAGCAATGGCCTCTTGATGAGAAGAAATTAATAGTAGTGGACTTGCTTTAAAAGAAGCTGTTAATAGTAGGCTTAATAGACATTTTTAACTAGCCGATGACATCACCTTCGAACACCATTTTTGTAAGCAAACATGTCAAGTAACTAATTTACATCGTGTTTTCTCACTATGTATACAAAAATTGAATCACTTTCCTTCCCAGACATGTTAATGGATATTCAAAATCACAGATATCAAAATATGCTTTTATCCTGTCGCCATAATCAAAATTCATGTAAGGAAATACCAAAAACATTATTCCTCAAATAAGTTGACTAATATATTATGTACAATATCCAGCTGAGAAGTTCAAAACCATGTATTTCCCCCTTCTTATTATGTAACCTATAAATGTAGCTTAATCATTACAAATGTATGATTGCTTTAATGGTCTAAATTAATCGAACAAGAGCAATAGTCAAATTCCCCATCTTGAGAGCCGAGCATATCTTATCGTTATTGGTCAAACGATGAGTGGCATATATTGCATAAAACAATATTCGTTTGGCGGTTTGTGAAACAAGGAACACTTTCTAACAATTCGAGCATTATATACAACACCAGAAAGGTGCCAATAAAAGAATTGTAATAACCCGGACAAGATATATTCTGGACGATAGCCACGTCATGTCAATAAAAAACGCCCAAGTTTCGATTTTTTAATCATGTTCAATCCAATGACTAACAAATCATATTAAGGATATTTGTATAATTCTCGTCGCGAAAAGAACGTTAATCAATTTCTTTTCTCAGCTCGGTTAACAATTTATGGTTTACACTAGAATGTACCGCACATGTCGTGCGTTAAAAACAGCGATCCACTTTCCCGAATAAGAAATTTGATTTTGTCCCGGCGATGCGATCCATCAGTGGCTCATACTTAACAAAACTTGGAATACATTTTCTGGTCGTGGTGGTGTTTAAAAGATGAATCACACGTAAAAAATTAGCTTGCATTTCGGAACGGGATATAGGTAGATTAGGAACTAAATCGCATTGTTTTTGGTTGAATGATGTCAAGTAATCTCAACAATAAACTAAGGAATAAAAATGGCCGTAACGTGATCCCATTTAATCCGGTTTGCGACACCATTCGTCGGTGTGTGGTGTCGATTTATGGTAAAACTGAGAATGCGTGTGATATAAATCTAAAGCTGTCCGTTTTTTTAAAAAACCGAATGTGGATTGCACGTTTTTTTCTTATGCCGATGTTCATGGCATTCGTTTAGTGTTCACCACGATCAAATGAACTTTGCCCATTTTGTCAAGCATCTGTTTGATGATATATTGAGTTTCGTGTTGTATTGGAAGACTTAAGAATCGAATTACAATTCTTGTGCTTTTATAAGCATCAGTGTGAAATGTGTGCGGTTAAAACAAGGAATAAAATATTTTGATATTTATAAAACATCACCGAAGTACCCCAAAAGTCGCATTTTTGTGGAAATTGCACTTGAAACCTAATCAGTGGAAAGGAAGTGCATCAAAATGAGACCCGACCCATTACTAAAACACACGACCTATTAACAGAGAATTGGGTTTGATCAGATTAAACTTTAATCCCCGAAAAAGAATGTCAAAGAATATTTTGTTAATAATCTTGATTCGGGCTCAGCTGTTAAGAATTACAGGTGAAAATTAAATTTCAGTAATTTCGAACAATGAATAGGACGTTTATCTCCAATGGGAAAATTCGGCAGATGAGGGCCAAAACGGAATCGCTCCTTGAGCCTTTCCTACAAAAGCTGCATGATAAAACTTTGTGTCAAGGTGCAAATAGATATGTTGATTTTGCGATATTCCAATACTATTAACGTTGAAGAATTATATTTTTACACCCTGTCAAATTATATCACGTTATTGAGCTTAAGTAGCTCTGACGCAAAAAATTGAGTCGCTCGTGGCCATTCGTGCTTGTGATCAGATTGTGTTTAACAGTGAATTGGTACCGTACAACGCCCATGTACACACATCGATTTTTCTCTCTATGTATAAACACCATCGTATTCTGGAGGGATTTCATAATTCCTTACGGTTTGTGCGAAATATCCTAAATCTGGGCTCAGACACCACACAGAGACTGTGAGACGCGATTTCAATTGTATTGTACTTTATTAAATAGGCTCCGAAATTAGTCAAGCGGAATTGGCTATTGTTCGATTTCTACTGAGGGATGTTTTTGGCGAACAAGAATCGGAATTCGATATGTTTCCACAAAAACAAAACGAATTGAAATGCGACTGAATTGAATTTTGAGACATGTGCTATTAAAAGAAATAGTAATTCAACAAAATTTCACGAGTATTTTGATCTAATTTTTTTTCTTCATATGGGCTTGGGTAACACATGAACTGCGCTTGAAAAGCGCAGTTCATCTGTGACTCAAGCTTAAATGAAGAAAATCTACAACTGTTATAGCTTGACGAAAAAGTTCATCAATAACGTAAAAATTAAGAAGAAATGAACCATATTTTGAATATGAGATTTCAACCATAGCCTCCCATAGCGCGTTTGGCGAGAAAATTTAACTTGTACTAAACAATTGAAAGTTCCCAGACCGCATAATTACTCGAATGGAAAGTATTCTATTAAGTTTGGGTCAAAATGATATCCTGAATAAAAGCAAGGCCGGAATTGATATCCGGAAACCGGGCCCGGATGCTTTATTTACACAATCTGATTCGATTAAATTGCGTAACTCAAAATTTTACGCGGTGTGTTGTGACGAAATTCCACTTCTTATATCTATTTCTTTAATATAACTTTATTTATTTGATTGAAAGCAAAAATTAACCGGACTCGACTAAAATTTTCCATTTCCCCAACTTTGAAGATAGAACTCACAAAATCGCCCTCGTCAGCGCGATCCACCGTTCACCCATACTTTAATAAATTGTTAATGTTCGTATAAATTTTTTAGACCGATAAACGCCAAATTGCGACCCTATCTAGTCGAGTTTTTGTTTTATCAAGCATGTGCCAGAGATGGACGACTGGGGTAAATCCTCTGGTGGCGATACTTAACGAAATGTTTTTGGTTAAAAAATTTCTTGTTTACATTTGGGCCACACTTGTCACCACTCGTTATGTCTATTTTTGCTACAATAATGTATCAAACTCCTTTTCGTTTTCTTACGGTGGGCTACAAATCCCACGAGAGCTGACCTGTTCTCCGGGGTCATGTGAGGACAAAGGTGCATATACGATTGCGGGGAGATCAGAAAAAACCGTCCGACAAATTATGACTAACAAGAAACATGTACCGTACTTAGGACTCTACTTAGTTTTGATATAATTTTAAACATATACCGTGCGCTTTTTATTGACAAACAAATTTGACAAAGCGAACACGGTTGTTCATTCGACTGAAGTTCGAAATAAATGTTTGGAAATCTGACTTATTTCGTGGCAATGTAATGAAAATGTTTAATTTTGCATTCGCAGAGGTTTATTTGTCAGTTTCTAAAATCCAGTGCATTTCGCGAAAGGGACTCAATATAAATAAATTTCCCACTATTACATGATATTGTTTAAGGTTAATAATTGTTGATCTATATGGACGACGAATATAACTTATCGTGTATGAGCTACTCATGTGTCACTTAAGAACGATATGTTCCATCTGTACCTCGTACTAAACATATCATAAATTTAGGCCGTGTTAATTTGACAAGGTATTTGCTGTCTAACCTTGAAATGTCGAAGTGGGTGCGAAAACTAAGCTCTAGGAGTTTCGAGTTGATAAGGCAGGCGCCATAGTAATTTGTATTGAAGTGGTTTGTGCGGTGGCCTGCCAACGTTCGCGTCATTCTGCTAAATATAAAACAAATACTATGGAAATCTAGTCTCATAAATATGTGTATTATTTGACTACTTTTGTTATTTTAGTACCACGAGAACGATAGTGTCGAATAGCAGGGATGTCCAAAGGATATCAGAAATTTGTTATATAAATAAACGCTTTCAATATTTCATAGAGACGAAATTGTTGATATTAAGCAGCATTTTACTTATTTTACAGCAAAGTCATGATTTATGTCAAATTTCATAACGTGAAATTTGGCATATATCATGATTTTACTGCATAACAAATCAATTTCTGAAAAAGAAACGAAATTACTTTCATAGGAATTCTAAATACAGACTATTAGAATAAGGACATCTCTCGCTATGGTGATATTTTATTAAAGCTTTATTTAAAGTAGAATAAACCCACAATCTAAAGAAAAATTTCATTTCACTCACTTTAAAGGAATTTACTTCGAAACAATACCTAAAACTTTTTGAAGAGATACAAATGCTATTGAATTGTTTTTATTTGGTCGATATTTATCCATTCACAAAGAATGCATTCAGTCATTTTGTTCCAATGAACTAACAAGAAATCTATTTTTTAGACGAATCGATCCATTATTTATTCATTTGGTGGAATTTTCTGCCGCAGAAATGGAACAATAAAAAAGTAAAAACCTTGCAAGAAAAAGAGAGCGATCCAAATGGCTTTGTAATCCAATTTGCAAAAACGCAAAACAACTGCAATAATCTAATGAGTGAAATTCCGAGTTGGCATTTGAGCTTCGCCGATACACCGCAGAACGACGTTTGAAAATGCTAGGGAAGCATTTTGACTCGATAATTCCGCAAGTTTAGGCATGTGAGGTCTAATAGAGACGGATCGTCAACAAAAATTTCCGATTCCTAATATATGCCAAACGTGAATATTCTCAAATACCAAAGCAACATCGCTCTGTCCAAATCCGAAGCTCTAGTTTGTCAAGCATAAGTCACATATCGATCGCGCGTTACTGACGCGACTGTATTTTTGACTGGATATGCGCGGTCGTTGATTCGACAAACATCTCTGATACTTTGTTAAATCATAGAAAGATGATATCCACATATTTTGTTGTGAATTATCACTTTTAGATTGATTCTGCTAATGCATGGCTCATCTTTGGCCAATACTTAACAAAATACAAAATATAAAGCCAGCAATTGCAGCAACTGCTTTTTAAAAGAAACTCGCTTATAATTTCAACATTCGCAAAATTTGAGATAGCAACTCCAAAAATAGAAAACATTGAAAAGCAAATATTCATACGCCAGATGGAGACCGTAAAAGACAAACGACCATTTAATGCCTCTCGTTAACATACATGTACATCGTCGGCATTTTGGTAAATTCGGCTAACGCGGAATAGATGATACTACACGATGAAATCAAATTTTCAACGATTTTTGATGGTTTTAAAACATTTTAGCGTGCTAGGCTTCTTATAATCTGGAAATCTATCGACGCGAATATGATACACGGATGGTCCGCACCTGTTTGGCGTAGTCCAATCAGGAATTTTATTTTGTCAAGAACGACCCACAGATGTAGCGCGCCTCAACGGAATAAAACATGTTTCGGTAATACCTCTCCCGATGGAAATCTATCAGTGAGCTATACTCGACAAATTCGTAGACTGCAAAGATTTTTTCTAGTGAAAATGTTACCGCTATTGATGTCTCGCACAGAATTAAACCAAACATTTGCAACATATATCTTGAGATGTTTGTTTACTACAGGTCAATAATTTTTATTTCCTTTCTTAAAACACTCTAAAAATTAGGTCTTTTCGGAAAGGTTCCAGAAACCACTGGAGCGCAATTTAACAGGATGAACGTACAACATTCCAAGCAGGAAAATATATCCATCCATACGAATGATTTGCTATAGTGAAATGTAGTGCGTGATATCTTTTATTCACTGAACCTTTTCAGCAGAATCAGGAATTTCATTATAGATCCTGAAACAGGACAGATGGACAGCGACACGTTCAACACTGACCATCTTTAATAATTTTGGTTTTATTCATTTTTACACCAATTTGACCCGATTCATCATTGTCATTAGTTCTCTGAGAAAAACTATATATTAATATAAAACAGGTTTTTGACTTCAGATTCTAACTATGGAAGCTAGTATTTGAATTCTATTTTTAGCAAAGTTTACAGTTTAAATTTCAATTAAATCGCAGCAGAAGGAACTTAATTCCGTTGAGAGAAAAGCATAAGTTTTTTGACAGAAATTCAATACTGCAATGACAGTACACGAGCAATTAAGATGAAATAAATTACGTAACGAGTATATCAAAAAAAATTAAAAGTAAGTATGACAATAGAAAAAATATAAAAATGGTCAGCAAAGTCAAATTCGGAATTCAAGGTCAATTGAAATTGTTGCTCCCCCAAACAGAAATTTTATTTTGTCAAGCACGAGCCACTGATGGCCCGCGCCCTGGGGGCGCGGTCCATCAGTAACTTGTACTCGGCAAAATATGTTTAGGATAAATATTTTCTGACTGGGATAAATAGTCTTTCAGGTTTAATTTTATATTTGATAGTTGCGTTCGGAATGTTACAGATTGTTGATTCTTGCCATTAAACGCGGTCTTAAGAGAGACGAATAAATTTTAAAATTATAATTGGATTTGATGCGACTGTGCAACTATCGTTGAATGATATTCTATTTTATACGAAGCGATGACAAATGTTGCAGTTAAATATGATACGGGTCAGATCCTAAATAATTCTAATTTTATGTTCCCCATTCTATGCATTCGGAAGAATAAATCATATCATATTTTAACCTCCACTTATTCCTAATCCGAATTTATTTGTGCCAGACACGCGTTATGCTCGAACATTTCATATTTGATATATGAACTTGTGCAGATAATTTGACAAAATATTTTAAATTCATAAAATTACTGAAAATGGGATTCAATTCCCATGAGGTGGTAATTAAATCGTCGCGATGCATACATCGCCTATGTCTCTATGCGATCAATTTTCTTCAGAAACGCGTACTTTTAGCCTAATTTTCCCGCTAAATTGGCCAAAATCGAGAGCAGGTATTATTAAACCCGAATCAATTCAGTTAATGACCGTCACTTAGACTCGTCAGTACAGGCTAGACTGACGTTTTTCCTCGGGTTAATCGTTCGTCGACAGATTTATACCAATGCAATTATTTCACAAAAACACAGTTTCGATAATTTTCGGGTTAAAATTTTTGCGATTGTAATATTCTTATAAAAACGATCTCAAGTGTCCTATTTAAAAAAAATATTGAGCAATAACATTAAATAGCGGTACACTGTAACAAAAAATGCAACAGAATCACCGGTCTTTGACAGTAATTTTACTTGGCGGTACTGAAAAAAATTAAAAATTGCTTTTTTTTGGCCAAAGTAGGGTATTGATTGAACGCACCGCCAACACAAATTCACTGGTGGAACGACCGTTAAGGCGCATTTCATCTATGGCTCATGATTGAAGATGTAACTAGATTACCAACCTGTGCAAAAAATATACATTCTATTTCATAAAAAGTACGTTAATATTAAAGAGTCTTATCATGCATAGCGACCAAGTGGGAAAAATATATAATATATCCACAAATAAAGCAGCACATATTACTGTCTACATGCATATACAATCAAGGTCATAATTTTACAAATAATTCAAGCTCAAATCGACCAATTTCAAGGAAACATCGTTCTGCATTTTCTTGGTTAATGGAACATGAATTATCTACTCACGTACAATGTGTGTTGTTATTAGCGGTTTACATTATCGTCTATTTGCCGAACTTAATTTATGAGTGTGTGTTGTGTTATACACATGTTTTTCTTAAACGCTCAGATAAAAATTAGACATTTTTTCCCAAAGCATAATTCGACGAGTATGAGCTATTGATGGATTGCGCCTGGACGGCGCTTAGGTCATGCTTATCAAAGCTAATTTTTAGTCTGAGACAAAATATAAGAAATAGGACTCTGGATTTTTATAAATACAATAATAAAGTTGCATTATCTCCGATTTATATTGATTATAAAATAGTGTCATTATCTCTGGTGCCAAATACAATTTTATTTGCTAAATTTTACATTGCTGAAACAATACAAAATATTGAAAAATGCTCGACTTACAGACACTCTGTTAGTGGGCTGAGATCACTAGGTACTTCAGATAATCCCCTGTCTGAACAATCTACCGTCAAACCACATGTCATTTCGTCACAATGGCACCCTGAAATTAAATATTATGAGAATTATCAAGAGAGAAAGGATGTGTAAAATTTTTAAATAATCTGCAAATCGATTTATGCAGAAATGTTGGATTCTCAAGCAAAAGGAAGTTGGTTTGGTGAATATGTTTTCTTTTGGAACTGTTTGAGAAATTTCTACAAAAGATTAATATTGTGGTTATTATCCGTCGTCCAATTAAAATGTGTACCGTCCCATTTTTGTAGTAAGTCAATATTTATTTGCCAGGCATAAGATGAAATGAGTGCAAAATTTTCTCGAAACATATTTTCAACAAACGTATAAAATGTACATTTTTTATTATTTATTTTTAAATTTTGATCAGTAATATATACGCATGATTGGACAGGTTTGAAATTATGAACAGTTTTGTTTCCTTCGGTACATTCAACCTGTCGAATATTATTTCAATATTTCTGTTTCCTCCGATAAAATATTAGTTTATCGGTAATTTTCTCAATATAATAGAAATACTTAATGACACACAAATCAACCTTCCCAGCATCAGTAGAACTACAAACTCACCTGTGGGGCATGACATGATAAATTGTCTTGTCCTTTCCGGTGGCACTGGGCCATGTGAAAACGGATATCTAGATCCAGGTCCTGATGTATCTGTGTAATCCGCTGGGTTGTATGGATATTTTTGACAGTTTCCCAATGAAGAGTAAGTCAATATAACAAAGAAAATTACTGGCAGCATGATTCCAGGCTTGCAAAGCACACTTGGTAATGATTGTTTTATTTTTCCATCGATAATAAATAACACCTTCTTATGATAAATAAGCTTTAACAAGGAATGCCAAAAGTTTTGTGTTGCAGTATCACTCAGTACCCAGCTAAGTTTTATTCAATTGTACAAAAGCTTTCCCAATTGGAACTGATTATATTCGATACTATCTCAGTTCTAACCTAAAAAAAACAATATTGTTATAGAGAGAGGTAATTTATCAGAAACAGGTGTTTTCAAGTCACTGATGGGCCGAACCGTACAAGTGGGTCGCGTCTATCAGCGACTCTTATGTAACAGGAGATGTTTTGAAAAAATTTCGGATTGGGGGTTACCTCGATGACCCATGGTCGTCAAATATATTATAGGTCGAATTTTTGAACCCCTAACTTGTCAATATGATGATCCAGCAAACCCCGTAACTTCGGATTCCTGAACTAAAACTCCAACCTATATTATTTCAACTCTATTATTTTGTTTCGACACGCTATGAAAAGCATTTTTTTGTAAATTGTATTGTTTAAGTTTTGGATATAGTGTCTAACGGCATGACATCTAACATTACTTTATTACTTTTAAACAGTTTCTTTATTCATCTTACAACTGCGAGTTCTGATACTCTTTTCAACCTCGATGAATCTAACACATTATGACCCGAATTCAACGTCCCTTCTATCGGCAAATTTTTTTAATTTTCCCCGACGCGCGACTTGGCTACGTGAAAGCTTTTGTGTTCATCGGTCGTTCTACAATACAAAATATTGGACAACAAAGTGATCAACGTGAATATTTAATGGGGTTTGCAGAAAAAAAAAAAGAAACTAGAAGTCTATTAGGCTAATTGCCTTTCCCATTAGCAACTTTCTCAGAACTAGGCTAAGTTTTCCGATGGGAGGTCTTTGTTTTCTCTTACAAATGAATATTTGATTATTGGAAAAATATCGAATAATTATTCAGGTATAGCAAATGGACGCTCAACTATAGATTTTCTTTTTATTGGAACAACGAGATCCGAAATCACGCCTTTCAAACATATCGAAGACGTAGCTTTATTTCTTTCCAAAGGTAAAATACAATAAATAAAATCTGAATATTTCGAGTTTCGAACACTTATTCATATTTTCTCAGTTCATGTTGCTGAAAAATTATCAAGTGAATTTTAAGTGAAATTGAGTTTAAAACGTTATTCAGCTGGACGTTAGATAGAAACGCAATAAATACGAACATAACGCAAAAATTCACACCAAATGACTAAACAAGTCTCTACTAGTAGCTATTCTACTGTGACAAATGACGCCTGCTTTCTACACAGTCCTTTCGGTTACATACATCGTTTTACCTTCAGCAGTTGTGCATTTATTTTTGTAAATACTCTGGAATTACCTGGTGCCAACCACTCGCTATCATACCTATAGCTTAAAATTTATTTTTCTTTCAAGTCCTGCCGTTAACTCGTGTTGCCAAATTAAATTCATCCGTGTCGATGCGCCATCGTACATTGATGGCGAACGAATATTATTAATCTCTTCGACTCCATTGTCGTCATTTTTTCTCTCGGTCTTTTATCGCTGTGTTCTCTTTCGTGATAAATCTTACTGACAGAAAATTGTTACAAAATATGTTTTGTTAAGTACGGGCCACGTATGGATCTCGCCGTAAAGGCGCGGTTCAAGCTGTTGCTCATGCATGACAAAATGGAATTTATAATTGGGCGCCAGTGAATATGGCCCATGCTCGGCTTCCCCATCGCGTGTGTGCATTAGCTCGACCATAAAACGTGATTTGGTTTACAATATAATGATATATTAACGCTGATAACTTAACTCAACGTAAAGGTGTTCACATACATGACGCTGCCTGACAACCCCATCATATAACTCCTTTGTGGCGCGATCCTCAGTGGCCTGTGCGTGAAAATTTTGCCGACTGGACGGTTTTTGTATAAAAATTTTGTACTCAAATTCATTTTAAGCGAGGCGAAATCATCCGCCTACATCTAAAACTTAACAGGATGTAAATATGGAAGTTTTACAAGGTGCACGTACATCTTAACTTCGGATTTCAATCGAGTCAATCAAATGAGCAAAAGTAAGTGGAAAAATCAGCACTGAAATCTTCCAAAAATTATGATCTAACCGTAATATCGAAAATAGTTTTAATACTTTATAATCAATCCAAAACTGGGATGAAACCGTTACAACAGTGTAACTGCGCGGTCTGTTATACGCACAAACCTCGAAAAATATTCGCCTTGCAGTATCTTCGAAAATGAAAACCTATTGCTGTTACTGGACTCGATGCATCTCTGAAAACGATCGATCCTTTCTGCTCCCTAACATGACTGTGGTAACGTAATAATGGCAGGTCCATGTAACTAGTGACTTGATTCTGTGTTTTATGTCACCTTGCCTTGTACCTGCGCTACGTCATCTATTCAACATCAATCCTAACAGTTTTCCAGTCAGGAAAGTAAGTTTTATTCAAACATGTTTTGTTTAGTTTGAATCACTGATGGATCGCGCCGCCAAGACGCGGTCTATCTGTGGCTCATACTTGACAATAAAAAAAATTACGTTTTGGACGTAGATATACCCAGCTCGAAATTCTTTTACTTCGTAGTTTTTCAAAGCTATAGGTAAAAAATTAGACAGCCATTTCAATGCTGTTGGCTTATTAAGCAAAAGTTAAGGCACCCAAGCTTTATTTTTCTTTATTTCTAGTTTTGGAAGTAAAATGTATACAGGTTGCTTGAAAAAATTCGGACTACATTTTGCATTTATTTGCTTGCAAACATCCCACTTGCTTGTAATGTGCTAATATAATGCGGCTAATATTTTATACCTTGTTGGATATCGACCGTTTTCTCAGAATTGGGGTAATCTGATCATATGCCACTAATATGATATAATTATGGATTTATTGCATTCGATTCTGCAAGGTTTTGCAAGCTATGTGGAAATGATTACAATTTAGATATCTCACAAAGAAATAGCAAAATATTTTGTGTTATTTTAGTTTTTACCTAAAAGTTCTGAAGGAAGTTTATTTTTACTATGTTGGGAGTTTTGAAACTTGCAATCCTGTAGTGTTTTAATAAACTGACCTCAAAAATATATGCGGATTGGACTGTAAATTTATTTAGATCCCCGGTGTGGAATATCTCATCAAAAACGTAAAATAAAGAAAACTTCAATATATTTGGTATTATTGATGCCTGTTGATTCGGTAGTAATATAAATTAAAGTCGATGCAGAAATCCCATAATTGCGATTGTATATTTTTAGCTTTTAGCAAATAAAACTTTTCATAACATCGTTGCATTGAAGTGGCAAGAAAATATTTTTTCATTCAAATACGTTCTGAAAGCTCGCAAAAATCCTAATACTTTACTACCTGTTTAAAGTATATTGTGTGTTCAGAGGAAAGGATCTACCCACTTGCGGAAAAACCTGGTACGAATGTAGGGTCTTCCGCTGTATAACGAAATAAAAGAATTTCGTGAAATTTGTTCGAGTTATGCTGGGCCGTGAATAGATACTCATATCAATCCTTACTCGCAAATGTACTCATTCTGAAATTAAAATGGTTTTAATGGTAAATAATTTCAAGCACGTGGTTCCGACTGTACAATGTGTAATATTGTTATTTGTTCTACTGTCTTATCTTAAGTTATCTTAGACTACGTGCAAACTCTCACGTGACTGGATACATTTCCCGCGCTTTTGTAAAATGCTACAGGACGTATCACAGGGAAGGATTGTTGATTAACCGTGTTTGTTAAGTCTTCGCGACGCGGTCCATCTGTGTCTTATGCTTGGCAAAATGAAATTTCTGATATACGTAGGGAATGAATACGTCAATTAAAAGTCTTTGAATATACGACACTATATTAAAGTTTACTGGTGAATTATTATCGTGAATCAAATTTATGAGATTTGACATTAGTGGTAATAGTGGCATTTTTAGAAAGAGACAGACGACGTAACGAATTATTTTGATTGGCAGATATATTAAAATTGATTTTGTAAAATATACTGAAATCGCGCAGTTGATCGGTTTAATCGAGCAATTGAGAATTCTCAAGAAATCTTGAGGTATATTAAAAATTACAACCAAAAGAACAATGTATGTTTTTTCAATAAATACTTACACGTGCTTGGGTCTTGAATATAATAGCAAGAGCTGAAACTTCGCCCTCTCACGTGTATCACGTGTAATTCAAACGGAATTCTGACAGCATCTCGGCTTGTGGGAGAGGGGAATTTTCCAGTCTTTGCCCGCTCAGAACCCGGTTTTGTTTTGTTTAGTATGAGCCACAGTGGCCCACGGTTAACCAAATATGTTCAATTAACATTGGGTATAGCCCTAGTCTCAACTAAGTGATACGTTGAACCGCTAAAGGCCAGGTCTCACTGAACGTTTGTGTGTTTCTTGGGGTTATTTTATTTTAACCTTGCCCAAGCGAAACGATGCACTTGCACTGTTTACGTTATTCAACATTGGTTTGCACACGTTTATTGCCGTTTTTGTTGGTTACCTGAAACGAGACACAATGTATCGATAAGACACTTTTTGTGGTCACAATGCGTATATTGCAACGCTTGATCTTCCTCGTTAGGACAATTCAAGATAAGAAGAGGGTTCGTGTACACGTTCATCCTACGTAGGTATATCAATTTTGAGTAGTTTTAGATCCCAGTCAGGATTCATCTGTGCAAAAATATAACGTGTCTGTTCGAGTCTGGGAACCCTCGGTCGTTACTCGGTCAAGTCGAGTATGATCGTCCAATGACGTCACCTAATACCTAATGTTCCACACAGGGTAAAAAAAAAACAACCAACTTTTTCCATCCTAAAATTTTGACCAATATCGAACTGCAGTTGAAAGTTGAATCTTGTGGCGACCCATACTTAAGGCCACAGTACACGTGTAGTTGTTTTACCGATGGATTGCATTGCGCTCCGGGTAGCAAAATGAAAATGGTAATACACGCTTGCATTGCTTCACGTTTATCGCATTCACAAACGCACGCAACGAAACCGGCACTCTTCGTTAGCTTGCGTAGCAAACAGTCCGGTTCATTCGATTACGCAGGGTACTACATGCAGAGCATTGCGGTAGCGTAAACGACAAAGGTGAAATGAAACAAACCTACAAAAAAGCAACTTATGCAAACGTCTATTGCGGCCTTCGGAATTTTTTATCATATTATTTTCCTACTTTCGTCTTCTGGATTATTTTGAATGTAAATTCAAGAATATTCTTAGGCAACGAAAGTTACATTGATAGGTAACAAACATTGTATTTGATTAATTTTCTTTAATTTGTGTATTTTCATCAGTATCTATACACTGATGTTAGATAAGCAGGAGACTAAGAAAACCGTTGACGGAAAATGATAAATGATTTTTTTATCGTGAAATATTATTACAATGTGTTATTTTAGCGATTCTCAATCCAGAATAATCATGGAAATTAGCCGATTTTCAGGTGGTCGGTGAAAATGGAGGATTCGTAGTTGGTGAAGCTGTGAAAATTTTAAGAAATGTTGCTCAAACAATTACTCCGGGTGCGCGTTAGAGATTTGTCTCCAGTGTTAAGATTGTACTATCAGAGAAAATATTTACTTGCGTTTATAATTTTTATAGCTTATTGGATGATGACGATGCCTAACGAACCTCGGTATACCATCGATAGTTGCGTATTGACTATAGTCGAAAAAGTTGGTCTTAACAACTTCTGTAAAGCATTTGTCGCTGATGTGGCTCATGGTAGACAAAGAAAATTACTTATTTGGCGATGTGTCGAAGAGAATCCTCTTTTAAGTATTCCTCACGGTCACTCAGGGATCGCACCGACACGGAACTGTTGAAACTATCACTATCAAACGACCATAACAAATCCAATCAATATTATAAAATTGCAAAAATTGAATAAAAAATAAATGACAAAAAAGTTTCCACTGAACACATAGAGAATTTATTTTGTCAAGCATGATCCCAGATGGCCTTGCCTAACCGACGCATAATGTTTAATACACAATTGTATTTTTCTCATTTGGGGCCATGCTTCGTCAAACAGTAATGGATCGAGTCGAAGATGCTCAGCCCATTTACGACATAAGTTTGGCAAAAATAAAATAAAATTTCCCGTAAGGTACTGAGGCACAAGAGAAGAAAACTTGATACAAAATAAAAATCAGGAAATAAGGATTGTCTTTTCAACGATGTAATTGGAACAATAGATCAGGCATGTTAGGTAACAAACTTTGTCGTATTATATACGTTTCAAGCCTGTTCAAATCTGAATACATTAAATCAGGGCAAATTTTCCGGAACGAACAAGTTCAAATTAATATCGATTTTGTGTGAATTCCAAGTCCAATTCTTGGGATATTTTTTTTTATTATTTTTGTATTTTAATTTGTACAAAATTAATTAGCATCGAACTGTGTGAAAGAACAACAGGTCTTTGCATGGTTTGTCTGGAAAGAGACTTTTAAAATGAATAAAAATACGATTCGCAAACAAAAAGATTTGATTTTACCCACTAATTGTTACAAACTTTTGTAACACTTTTAAAAACGACGGTAAGTGATGTGAAGTTTGAAGATATTGTATTTAATGATATATTTCTCTCCCTCTATATATATCTCAGTCAGAAACATATATAATGGGAAAATCTTTTGTTAAGCACCGGACTCTGATGGATCGCGCCGTCGAGGCGCGGGCCATCTGTGGCCTGTGCTTAAAAAGATTTTTTTCATTATATATCTTTTTAATAGGGTTATATATATATATTATATATAAGTCCGAACGACTGATGAAATGCACCGCCCACGTTTGGTCAATCTGCAGTTTAATCGTTATTTCCTTTATCGACAACGATGTTAAAAATTTAATGTTTCCTAAGACAAACGAAAATTCGTATAATCTTATTTCAACTTTTAATTTTTGATCTTCAGGCCGGTGGAAATGTATTTGACAGGCGATGAGAGAATCCAATTTTGTGCTTTTAATTTTTGAGTTAAGGTAAGTAATTTATTTTAATTGATCGGAGATGATGTGGAGTATGCAATTTTTATTTAATTTTATTTTTCAAAAAGATGTTTGGCACAGTCTCAGTAACCCATTTATAGGTTTCTTACAGAAGTATGCCGAGACGCGGCTCATCTGTGGATCATACTTGAGAAAATGAAATTCTGTGAAGGTGAACAAATACGACTCATGAATTGAATTTTATAACTGAAAATAACTGAAAGTTTAATTAAAAGTTTTTTTTTTCAAAAAGAACTTACTACCACTTGACTCAGAAACTTACGTTTTTTGTATAAAGGATAGATTATGTATCACAGAGAATGTATACGGCCTTGCGACTTGACACTCCTCTTATATCGAGACCATCATTTCAAACGACAACTTATGCTATATCGTTAAAGATAATGTTTACTTATGAATTTTCTCATGTCATAAGATCGATTATAGTTGAGTAAACAAAGTTAAAATCACGACTCGTACTGGTTCGGAAGATTAACCTCACTCGGTGGCTCAGTCAGTTAAGCGCATTTGTAATGTTCGGAAGATAAATGGTTCGGTTCTGTGGGTTTCATAACCGATTGTGTCCTTGTGGTTTTCAGCGAAGCACTTTTATGATGTCACTACAAAGGTTTAAGAAAGTATGGGAATCGGAAATATCATTTTTCATCACGACCGATAATTGCATAGTACGAAATCTGAAGTAACGTCCACGAAATATCGTGACTTGGTCGACAACTTAACAGCGATTTATTTATATATATTCATTCATCCCTGTGATTTTACTAACCCCAGGAACATACACACCATAATACAACTCAAGCACAATTGATCGTCGTTGAAAAATAATTAGAGGCTTCATTATTCGATCTTCCAAGTTATTACATTTTGGTGGGTTGAATTGTTTGAATCCATACCAATCTTTCAATGTTCTTCAATGTTCATTTAGAAAAGTTTCTGCCAATTTGACTAAACATGTTTTGTTAAGTAGTAAAGTTACATGCTTGGCAAAATGAAGTATTTGATTATAGGTCAATCGCCCATGCAAATACAGCGATTCCTTCACTTAATCCAATTCATCAGTTTCGAATTTACTGTCGGCTATCCACTACAAAATGAGGTTTTGTTAACAAGTGTGGTTAACATTATTGCTGTCCAAAATCAATATTTCTTTAAATACTTCAGTGATACAGAGAGATGACATGGATCCAAGATCTAACTTTGTATCAAATGTTCACCAGAAATTCTTCCCCAGCAGGAGATTTAATTTTATCAGGCATAAACCATTGACACACCGCGCCTTGGCGGCATGCTCCATCAGTGTAACATACTGAACAAGAGAGGTTTGGACAAATTTGACAGCATTTTGTCGTTAAAAATGAAAATTCCAGTTCATTAAGCGAGTTTTGTTCCTCTGAACGATTCAGGATTGCTTCGAACAATTCATTCCTCAAATCGGTTCGAATCACCTGATCGAATTACCCAGCCTTACCTTTAGGTCAGAAAACAATTGAACACGGATTTTCGAAGTGTTATTTATCTTTTAATATTCCACAACCCCGAAAAATACACCTGGTTAAGTGTTTGTCATTCAATCAGAGAATGTTGTCGAAACAGGTCTTGTCAGATATAAATCATTGATTTATGGCGTCGATCAGTTGTGATCCAGCTGTGTCGCATACTTGACAAATAAAATTTTCTGATTTGCTACGTCGGATGAGACTGACATGACTGAGGTGCGCGCTCTTACGACAGGACAGTTTATACAGACAATTGTTAAAATGCCTGTTTGAATTACATTCACCACTTTTCAAGTTAGTAATTCGAATATTCGCGAACTAGACTCATACATTCACAATAGATGGGAGGTGCCAGAGAATCATAGTTGATAAATCAAAATTAATTGTTTTTTTACTGAGCTTTGCACTTTTGGCGTGGTGCTGAGATAAATTTCGCAGTCAAAGAAAATGTGCTAAATAGTTCATCGTATGCTCTAATGTCGTTAACTAAGGTGCGACAGCTGAAAACACATGTTCATCAATCAACGAAACAGAAAATATATAAATAGGCTGGATATTATAGCATTCATCATCATTTCACTGTCTACTTTACCTCTTTCCGTTCTATCATAATCATTTCAAGATGTCTGATGGAGAAGAAGATCAAACCGCAATTGTCTGCGACAACGGATCAGGATTAGTGAAGTCTGGATTCGCCGGAGATGACGCACCAAGAGCTGTGTTCCCTTCCATTGTCGGAAGACCAAGGCATCAAGGTGTGATGGTAGGAATGGGACAGAAAGACAGTTATGTCGGAGATGAAGCTCAGAGCAAAAGAGGAATTTTGACTCTCAAATATCCGATCGAGCACGGTATCATCACTAACTGGGATGACATGGAAAAAATCTGGCATCATACAATGTACAACGAACTTCGAGTTGCTCCTGAAGAACATCCAACTCTTCTTACAGAAGCTCCACTTAATCCAAAAGCCAATCGTGAGAAGATGACTCAAATTATGTTTGAAACATTCAACGTTCCAGCAATGTACGTTGCTATTCAAGCTGTATTGTCACTGTATGCATCAGGCAGAACCACTGGTATTGTCATGGATGCAGGAGATGGTGTTTCACACAATGTACCAATCTATGAAGGTTATGCTCTTCCTCACGCCATTGCTCGTCTTGACTTGGCTGGTCGTGATCTCACTGATTATTTGATGAAGATTCTCACAGAGAGAGGATATTCTTTCGTTACAACCGCTGAACGTGAAATCGTTCGTGACATTAAAGAAAAGTTGTGCTATGTTGCACTTGACTTTGAACAGGAAATGGCAACTGCTGCTTCTTCAACATCTTTGGAAAAGAGTTATGAACTACCTGACGGACAGGTCATCACAATCGGAAATGAAAGGTTTAGATGTCCAGAAACACTTTTCCAACCATCTTTTATTGGTAAGCAGTATTTCTATTATTTTGTTATTTACTGAAATACTCCAAGGTTAAAACAAAACCTAAATGGAGCCACAAGCAACTGCTGGTATGAAGAGAACTACATAAAATGGTAAACCAACTTCTGCACCCTCGTAGTGAAACATTTTAAAGAAAGTACACTACTGTAAAATAAATCGTTTAAAAATTGAGATTTCTTGTAAGGTCAAAATTCCCTTTTTTTGTATCAAATTATAACTTCAAATATAGGGGTGAATTGACGTTTTTTCTATTTTTCAACAATCCGCGTGTTTTATTAACATTCTAATTTCAAATATTTTTAGGAATGGAATCAGCAGGTATTCATGAAACAACCTATAACTCCATCATGAAATGTGACATTGATATTCGTAAGGACTTGTACGCCAACAACGTTCTCTCTGGTGGAACCACAATGTATCCTGGTATCGCTGATCGTATGCAGAAAGAAATCACTGCTCTCGCACCAAGCACAATGAAAATCAAGATCATCGCTCCTCCTGAAAGAAAATATTCCGTCTGGATCGGAGGATCAATCCTTGCTTCTCTCTCAACTTTCCAACAAATGTGGATTTCAAAACAAGAATATGATGAAGCTGGACCTTCCATTGTTCATAGAAAATGTTTTTAGAATTATACATTTGTGCACCAATTTACTTTATCCATATTTATTGATAATAAATTACGATCATTTCATGCCAAAGTTGTTGCCCAGCAGAGTTATAAACAGAAGATTGAACTCTTTTAACTCTTGTGTGTAGCACTGGTGTTTGAGCGCACCACTCACACGACTCGTTTTTGTGTGCAGCACTGGTTTTTTGAGCGCACCACTCACACGGCTCGTTTTTGTGTGCAGCACTGGTTTTGAGCGCATCACTCACACGATTCGTTTTTGTGTGCAGCACTGGTTTTTGAGCGCACAACTCACACGGCTCGTTTTTGTGTGCAGCATTGGTTTCGAGCGCACCACTCACACGGCTCGTTTTTGTGCGCAGCACTGGTTTTTGAGCGCACAACTCACACGGCTCATTTTTGTGTGCAGCATTGGTTTCGAGCGCACCACTCACACGGCTCGTTTTTGTGCGCAGCACTGGTTTTTGAGCGCACATCTCACACGGCTCGTTTTTGTGTGCAGCACTGGTTTTGAGCGCACCACTCACGCGGCTCGTTTTGTGTGCAGCAATGGTTTTTGAGCGCACCACTCACACGACTCGTTTGTGTGTGCAGCGCTGGTTTTTGAGCGCATCACTCACACAACTCGTTTGTGTGTGCAGCACTGGTTTTTGAGCGCATCACTCACACCACTCGTTTTTGTGTGCAGCGCTGGTTTTGAGTGCACCACTCACACCACTTGTTTTTGAGCGCACCACTCATTGCACTCGTTTTTGTGGCTCGGCTCGGTGGCTCAGTCGGTTAAGCGCGATCGTATTGTCCGAACGGCCGATGGTCCGATGTTTGACCATTTCACCACCGAGTGTGTCCTTCAGCAAGCCACTTCGCGAATAGCTGCACAGTCACTACAAAAGTCCGTGCCTAACGGTTGTTGGTTATAAACCCCCCGGTACATTCATGGACAAGCCATAGCATATACTCAAAAACCCTAAAAAAACACTCGTTTTTGTTTGTAGCACTGGTTTTTGAGCGCACCACTCGTTTTTGTGTGTTTTGAGCGAGAGCACCACTCATACGCCTCGTTTTTGTGGGCACCACTGGTTTTTGAGCGCACCACTCATACCATTGGTTTTTGAGCGCAGCAACCATGCCACTCGTTTTCGCGTGCAACACTGGTTGTTGAGCGCACCACTCACGCCACTCGTTTTTCTGCGCATCTCTTGCACCACTCGTTTCTGTGTGCTCCACTCGAACCACATGCACCTGTAAATTTTAGAGTCCCTCGGATTCAAAGAAGCCGAAAAAAGGTATTGCAATGAGACAAGAATGCCAATTCGTCCAAACATCAAATTTTTCTCGTCTACGGTGTGCGTCATTATTTTTAGGTATTTGGATGGTAAGATCTAGTTTCACAAGAATACCCGTGTCCTCGTTACAATTTTCCTAAAATAAGTTTCGTCAATATAAAGTAGAATTCGATAATTTTTAGTAGGATGTAATAGTCTTTAAGAGTCTATCTACTTGACGTAAAATTGTTTAAATCTCGCTAATTCGTGTTTGCAAAGATGATATTAGACGTTTCGAAGTTAGCAAGAAGTAAACAGTTTATTGAAATGAATTTGATCGTAAATGTACATGTCGTAATTGAACATTTTTCAAACAAATAAACCGGTAATAAACAGAACCTGTCAAAACGAGGAAGGAAAACGACTGCAAAATTTGAATATGCTTCATTCCAAATTCCACTTCAATCTATATAAATATTGAATAAACTTGTGTTTCAAGTCTTTTTCTTAACCATATCAGAAATTTTATTTTGTCTTTGAAACTGAAAACACGTGTTACAAAATATTTCTGATTAGTTATAGCGTATTTATAATACAAAAATATCATGTTCTCATTCCACAGAAATATAAGTTTATTGTAAGTTTTCGTTAGAACATAGTCTAACTTCTTCAGACAAGATTAAAGTGCAATGAGTCTGAAAATGGCCATATTTATACTCTTGTTTGTTTGTATATATCGATGTTCTGTTTGTTTTATAAGTATCGCCGTATTGTCCTATTGTTCGTATTGTCCTTCATACTAATTTGAGCATCATTTTTTTTCTAATTATGAGGATTGGCGATGTGGTTTGTTTTCCTAACAAATTTGATACTCAGTGTTTTGTGAAATCGTCTATAGAAAGGTTCTGCACACACGATAATATTAAGGAAATGACAATCCCAAAATTCAAATTTCGAGTCTTTTTACGGTAATGGATTCACTCGTGTCAGCCTCTCAACCAAGGGTGTGATAGTTCGGGAAAACTTGGGACAATATTGAATATATGCACTTGCTAAGAACTGTAAACCCAAACGTCTCAGGGACCGCTCGTAAATGTCTTATGCCTGCGTTGCAAAACGATAAATGCGATTTGCTGAGTCTAGTGGATCGGAAAATTGTATTTTGCGAAGAATATTTCGTAGAAACTTTGTATTGTTACGTTCCGTGCTATAGATTAATTGAAAGGCTTGGTGTTTAGACAATACCAAGTAAAGTGAAGATAACCATCTTCATTGAGAAGAAATCTAAAAGGCGAAAACGGAAAATAACCTGGCGTATGTACAAGCAACAAAAGATGATTGTTTTCTTTCCGATATTGTTGGTTGTGAATATTGAAGAAATTGATTTATTACTTCGCCGCCAAAATTATTTGTTTTAAAATTAAATTTTAACGATTCGAAAATCCATATTCAATTCATGAGTCTTTTTTCATAGTTCAGACTTTTTATTTAGTCTTTTTTTGTTTTTTTTCAATTTTACGCATATGAATTCCTACTTCCAAATTTATCAAATGAAACAATAATATACAATGATAAGTCACTATTTTCAAAATTCGTGAAGCAATTCCTGGCAATTCAACCTTTATATTAATTTTTGAGATTTGATTCATTGAAACGTAAAAGAGAATATAATCTTCCGCGTCGCTTAACCAATGGTAATTCCAGTCAGGCATAAATTACAGGTGTGACTTATGCTTGGTAAATTATATTATTTTGACTAACTTAACTTAACATTCGAATACAGACGCCGTAGTGTTGATTTGGTTTTGCTATGAAAAAGGTAAATTTTCCATCTATTTGCAGTAATTCGCATTGTTGATGGAATTTATGCCAAGTAAGAAATGTTGATAGACCGCACTTACCATCGAGTGGTCAGTTCTATTGATCATAGCCCGAAAAATACATTTTGTTAGTTTTAGACCAACATCATGATGAAATGATTGTCGGAGAACGGCGATTTTACTGCATTTTTGTTGACGTTCGTCGGTGAAAAATATCTTATTCTTTTTAAATTGAAATTTTATTAATTTTTGCGCGACAAACCATGACTCACAATCCTCACTGTGGATTGATCATTATGAATTTCTTTGCAGCTTCGTGGAGGAGTGTTGTCTGAAACGATATAAAATGTATTCAAACATATATAAACATAGGCTTTGCACCACCTGGTAATTTTTTCCGATTCCGTTCGGTTTGATTCTAGGCTTTCCTGTTTAAGAAGACGCGACACGAATAGGCTATTCAATAGTCCTTATATTTAATTTTTCACAGACATACATTTCAAGCACACCTACATGTTTCCTTACGGTAATTTGAAGATATTTCCGGAAGTTATATAATGTTTAAACGAACTCGCGTGAAACTATGGAAATGAAAAAAAATTAAATCTGTCAACTGTGCATCTTACAGAAGCAGAGTTACGACTTGATGAAAAACTTGCACGTCTGGAAGCAGCTTCTGTTCGAAAGCATAAGTAAGATTAGTTGGGTCACATGGCGTTAATCACGTTGAAATGGCATTAGTGGCTTAGGTTGCAAGCCACGGAAAGCTAAGTTTGTGTATGCTTGATCCCTTTTCAAAGCAGCAGCAGCGGCTTGGTCGCTGCGCGGTCCATCCACAGTTAACCTGTGCGCCTAAGAAGCTTCGGGCCATGCTTTGGATGATATGCATAAATTTTTTAGTGTCAAAAAATACACATTGACATTTGAAAAAAAATATGTCTGGCAATATATTTCTAATCTTTCAGAAAACAATATCGTGTCGAAATGTGTTACTCGGGCTGGGCAATTCGAATAGATTCGAAGCACAATTTATTCGAATCAATAGTTAATCGTTCACAGGAACAAAAACTTGCTAAACGAACTAGAATTTTCAATTTTAACGAGAAAATGCAATCGATTTTGGATTTTGTTCAAATTTGAGTGTATCACAGTGGTGGACGATTTTATCATCGCCAGGGCCTGTACCACTTGATGTACTCAATAATAACTGTTAAGTTGAGCAAGATATTATATTTTATGTACGTTAGTAATTCAAGTGCATCTTCCTGCCTAAAAAAATAGGATTATCAATTATCTGTTCTCATATCCACGCATTAATGTATTCTTCGCCATAGTCTGTAACTCCATTGTGAGTTTCCTTGTCACATTTTCTTATAACCTCACAATAACTCGTTTTTCAACTGAAGCCAGACATCGAAGTATTAGGAATAATATTGCATATACCTCGGAATATCGCATATCGCCTGTTTATAACTATATCACTATTTAATTTTTTAAGAGAGTTAAAACACAGTATAGGCCAATTTTTTGCTAGGAATGAGTCGCAGGCCGACCTGACGTGATGCATCTGCGATTTATCTCTGACAAAATAATTTTCTGCTTGGATATAGATCCTAATATTAAGAAATCTTAATATTTTGCCATTCAGCGTGCTCAAAAATAACGAACCGCGATATCTCGTATGTTTAAATGATATATTGTTTGTGTATTTAATTCTTACTAAATCTGAAGAATTATTCTGAAGTCGATACAAAACGGTCTCAGGGAAAACAAATACAATTCTTCGTATCAAACTTCAAGATTAAGGTAGAACGATTATGCTTATATATAATATCTTGTTGGCCAGTGCTTGCGTATTTTTTAAACTGTCCTAACGAATAATTAGCGTGTCTTAAGAGGTGACTAAACTAGAACAAAATAGTAAGAAATGGTTTCATGCTCGTCCAGTACAAATACTGCACTCTAATATAACGATCTAATTCAATCTGGGATATTTTCCACTTGAACTTCAAGTACAGGTACTAAATTTTGTAGCAGCACTCTGCAGAAGAAGTAGCTTTTCATCGACCATTCATAAGAGCCGCTTTTGGCCTGGCTTGGAATGGATTTGGTATAAAAAAGTGCTGTAACGCCAGTTTCCGGGTTGATTTTGTATGAATAGTGCAAGTGTATGAATTTCAATATGTATATTTTTGAACATAATGTCCTAATATTGACCGTTTTATTGCCTCCGGTTTTCGTGAGCAGCATTACGCAGTACTTTCCTAAATTGCAGATATCAATCTCAACGTACAGTTTAATCTCGGGGATTTTCTGTTATAGATTGAGACCGTGTTCGGGTTCAACCGCAACCCAATCAGAAATGATTGCAACTGATGTCACAATCATAACGGCGGCTAGGGAGAAAGTTAATTATTTTTTATCCAAATCGAAGTGTGAGTGATATAACAAATAACGCGCCAACTGTAGGTTGCTCTATTCAGTAAAGTTCTGTGCAAATATTTTTTATGAAGTATGAGTTACTGATGGAACGTACCGACCGACGTTATGTGGGAGTCCATTGTCCAGTAAATGTCTATTTTGGGAATTTTACCATAAAAAATCTGCATGTAAGTTGATGTTTTAGCGTAGTAGTACTACACCGCCACAAACACCATGTTTTATTCAGTTTCCAGCATAAAAAGAACAAAACAAAGATTCGATTTGCTACTTTGTAGTAGTACTTTGTAGTACTACTTTGTAATTACTCCGGTCTAATACTCACACCACATCTAAACTACATTCACAAGTCAAAAATTGTACAGTAATCCTTAACATTAGTAGGAGATTATTGTAAAATCAGTCACAGTCCGACCTAGGTTGCCGTTCGTCGTTTGTAACAATTATGTGGTGCTCGATCACGTTTAGTCATTGGCTCGGAGGTTTTCATCCTTGCCTTTTCAAACACTCACTGTACTCTCACTATTAATTGCCTTTGATGTACTCACACAGCGTGGGCGTAAAGAATCAAGAGGTGCTTAGGCTTAACAAAACGCTCTTAACGAGGTTAGATCCTCGGCAATTTCTGCCGGCTCACCAGAGACATTTTTATAGCCACTTCTTGGAATTGATAGCCCTGCCCAAGGCCACACCCAGCAAGCGGCCACACCCTGTGTAGAGTGAGTGGTGGGCATATTTATTTTGAGCTCACTGTGTTATTTATATTTTTATGGAGAACTATTGTCGGATATAAATTGTCAATAGCAATTTTACTTCTGTGTCAGGAATTTGTTCAACATCGAGAAGCATTTCAAATTAAGTATATATATATATATTCAATGATCGTGATGTGGAGAAAAATCATTAATAAAATAAATATTAACTTACACGTAGAAATAAATTTCTGTAGTCAGATAAGTATATATCATGTGGTGCTCGATGCCATCTATTCGTTCTTTTGTATCATTTTGCAGTTGTTCGTAAACTTATGTGTGAAACTTGAAATTGTCATTCGTGGGGCGCGATCCATCAGTAACTCATACTCAACAAAACATGGATTTATGAGCCTCTTGCACGTTGTCTCTTTTTGTTGAATTATATCACTCACGATCAATTTGAATAATAACTCCCCCTTCAACCATTGTTGTGATCGTGATATAGTGCAACGTTTTATACAGTGGTGCAGTCATGTATGTTTGATGGGATTTACAAAAATCCCCGAGATTAAACTGCACAGATTAGATTATTATCCGAAATTTTGGAAAGTATTGCGTAATCCAGCCTACGCACCCCGGAGGCAATAAAATGTTCAGTATTGCGACACTATGTTTCAAACATATAAATCGAACTTAAAAGGAATATGAATACAAGTCAAACCGGAAACGATATACAACCGAAGAAATCCATGTTTTCAATATAGTAACTCATGAAAGATGTTTCAGCTACGCTTTCCATTAATATTTTATTCTGATCAAGCCGTTGCCTAAAAGCAATCGACAATCGGTCGCTTATATGACAATGATCTGCTACAAAATGTAGTATCAGCAACTACACTCTAAGTGAAGAACAGAATATTACCATTCTAATATTATTAGATTCTATTAGATGTAAGTTAAATCTATCGGTTTAGTTTAGTAGAACTAAAGTCACAAGGGAAGCCAAAGCGAAGGATGCCCTGATCCGTTGGCCGACGGTTCAGCTAGTACCCCTTGAGGTGAATCGCACACTTTTATGGCATGGATACTCTAAAATTGTCATTACCTTTTCATGTAATTCTGTCGAATACTGAAGAAAATATCTTTTTTTCCATCATGCGCTCTAATTGATTTCGCGCCCACTATTTTTATTGTATCATAACATGCACAAATCTTTCTTTTTGATTGAATCAGCGATTGCTATTGAGATAAGCAATCGGTAAAGTCCCTTACGTGTTGTAATTTTTATTAATCTGAAAATCATGCGTTTATTACTATTCATTTTTTTACAGAAAAGCCGCATGTGAAAAAGGTATGTCGATATAAAAGATGCAGCATATGACTGGCACCACTCATTCATAGAGCTTGCGAGACTGAAAACAAAATATTGCGTCTGCTGCAGTTAGTTGAACAGCCTTTCAATGCAACTATTATAATAAGCTACGAATAATTTGAAATCCTGTAACATGTGAATTGGTGATTTTAAACCGACTTATTGAGCAATGTCAGTCAGACTTAATATCAAAATACACGAACAATGAATTTTCTAAACATTTGAGATTTGAAATTCAAAATTTTTGAGCACATTGGAAGCCGAATTATACAGATGTTCTTGTTTTTAATATTTGGATTTATACCCATTCAAAAATTTTATTTTGTCAAGTATGAGTGATTGGGTAAGGATACCGTGTTACATTTCAACTTCTTCAAACTTTTGATAGTGTGTGTATTTTAAAGACATAGAAAACGTTATGAGGCATATCGAGGCATACTCAATACTGCTGCTGTTGCTTCGATGTTTGGCTATAGCTGAGAAAATGAATTTTTGTGAGGTAATAAGAAAGTGTGACAACCAAATCCATGAAAAAAGCACCGACTATGGAGAAGAATACGTTAATGCAAAGATATTGGAACAGATAATTGGTAATATTTTTTGTGAAATTCAAACTAATCAAGGACGAAAGATGCTCTTAAAAATCACGAACTAACGGCCACTTATAGCAAAGAGTACATAAAAATAATGCCTTCAACGGTATGCAACGGTTATGAGACGGCCCTGTCGAAGGAAAACCATCCTACCACTTTTTTAATTTTCCTTTCCTCCTTCGTCACCTGATTCTTTTTAAAAAAAATAATTAGAATAAAAGTGTTGTCAGCTTCCGTAAATGACTTAAATATCCAAGGATTAAGAAATTTGAATTATATCCAGATTTGAATTATATCCAGTCAAAAAAAAAATGAATAGATCTCTAACAAGATTTTAGTGTGATTAACACCGGGTGATCGCGCCAATGAACTCATTTATTTTATTTCAAACAGAAGCTGAATCGCGACTTGATGAGAAACTTGCACGTCTGGAAGCCAAGATGTCACAGTTAACGGGTTAGTTACTCTTTTTTTTACTTATTTCCCTTACCGTTTTGCCTTCTCTGAAACAAATTGTGGTATAAAAATACAGGTAAAGACAAAATTTTGCCTTCCACCAACAGTGCACAAAAATGAATAGGTTTACTCACGATTCAAGTCCTATATTTTTTCTATTGAATTCAACCCAGCAGGATGTTGAAATCCTCCACCACATCTTTTATACAGAAAAGCATAAAAACCGAACCGTAAAATAATCCAAATATTTCTAAATAACTTTTTTAACATTTCAGACTACACTCTTCCGCGAAGCTGCAAAGAAGTTCAGAACTCGGAGGCGTTTTCTCCGAATGAAAATGTTTTTAACATCTCACTTACATCTCCACCAATGTCAGCAGAAGTTTCATGTGATCAATCCACAGATGATGGAGGATGGATTGTGAGTGATTGCTCTTTGCACAAAAATTGCAGAAAATGCACAAATGCAGTGTAGTAGGCATTCTCTGAGAGTAATTATACCTATAATACGAATAAAATCGACTTTTCCGACGGGTATAGTTGGTCGATAAGACATGCCGCTCGAGGCATAAATTCCATCAAAAAGGGAAATTCAAATTTATAAAATATAAATTGCTGTGAATAAGCGGTAGATTTACTTAAATTTTGATCTCAAACAGTATTAATGCCCTGCTTGACATTTGCTTTACTGCCAACAGGGCTGGACAAACCAAATCATTTTGAAATTGAATCTGGTGTCGTTTTACCTCCAGTATTTGCTCAATTATATAAATACTGAAATCTGTAATTTGTTAATTTGACAAGTTTTTTTGTTCCTATCTTTGTCAGAAAATTTTGAAATAATCTTTTGTTAATTATGTTAAGTAATAATATTTCTGATTGGGGCGGCAGGTCTACAACTGATTCGAATAATTTGTGCTTCGAATCGATTCGACTAACCGAATTGAATCGATCAGCTTTACTGGTAACTATGGATATTACGGTTGTAATCGCATGTAATATATTTCGCCAAGCGTGAGTCACTGATGGATCGCGCCGCGGAGGCGTGATATATCTGTGAGTTATGCTTGACGAAAATTATTATTGGGTACGTGGCGGTGGAAGTTTAAATCCTCCTTTACGTCAGAATAAATCAAAGTTCGATTAAATTGATATTTATGTCAATTGTCGAGCACCGATATTGCTTTGTAAATTTAACACAAATGGTTTTTCGTTTTATTTTGGTGTTATCTTTAAGCATTTTGGCACGTGATTTTTGTGTGTGAAATTGAAAGATAGCTACAATTCAGAAAAAAGCTTGGAACGAGAGAATATTGATTTTCCAATTTTTGGAATATAATTTGAAAACAAACGATTTAGACGACGAAAATATTTGTTTGCCACGCACAACAATACCGTCAATGTCAATGTTTACTAACGCCAAGTTATTTTCCTGTTTTGTCGAGTCAAGACTACGTCCCTGAAGATAGCTATCCTCAATTCAGCACCTTATTACTCGGAACATAACAATACTCAACACTATACCAACGGAGTATTCCAAGTAAAATAAAATTTCTGGTCGACTACTGTCAGCAAATCGTTTTAATCGTTTCGTTACATAGTCTTATGTTGTCATCGCGAACAAAGATTCCCTGTTCATGATAGTAAACCATATCATTAATTTTTAATTCATTCAACAAAGGTATTTCAACGTAGAATGGATGGATCGGAAGATTTTTACCGTAATTGGGATGAGTATGTCACTGGATTTGGGGACAGAGGGAGGGAATTCTGGTTAGGTAAGTTTTTTTTTTATATATTAATATATTTATGTTAATTACCTCATCGACTAGGTCACTCTTGGTTAGGGTTGCAAAGGGGTGGGAAGTTTCCGGAATTTTCAAGGTCCCAGGAATATTGAAAATATTGTGAATTTTCGTATATTTACTATTTTAGCTTTCAATCACCCTAAAAGCTATTTTAAACCATATTCATGTGTTACCTCCTTATATTTACCTCCTTATATAATTAGACCTCATACTTAGACAACAATTGGTTTCAAACTATTGATAGTTGGTCAACCTTGAACAAGTCATCGATAGCTTTATCACAAGTAGGGCAGGACAATTTGATTCGGTGATTTGAATCGATAAGAAGCATGATTTAAATAATCGAATTAATCATGAATTCATAGAAATATAAACTTAAAGTGAATTTTCATTTTCAATGACAAAATACAATCAACTTTGGTCAAAGTTGAACAAAATTGATTGCATTGTGTCGTTCAAATATGGACCTTTTCTCCTCTTTGACATGAAGTGTGAATTGAAAATACATTCCCTTCATCATTCTTTATGATAATATGAGTTGATTCCGGTTATTTCCGTTTTTTTTTTGCCAAAATTCCTGATAGTATATTACCTGCCATGAAATGCCCGAAATTTTGCAACCCTATTCTTGGTAAGATCATATAACACCTGTCACTGGGAGGTTCAGATTTATGTTGCATAGATTTACTGTTGTCCCAATCGCGCCCGTTATAACACTCTGGGTTGAAGGTTGGACATGCACGAGTTCATCAACTGGACAAGGTTCGAAATGTAGATCTCAAAAAAAAAATTATTTTCACTTAGTGGTGGTCACATAATGCAAGAAAAATTAGAAATAAAGTGGCGTCAGAGATAGAGTTTGAAATAAAACATTTCTATGATGACTATGGCTATGGCACCAAGATTGGGCCGCGTGCTGCTGATCTAATATCGATTCAAATTTGAAGGTCTGGAAAACATTCATCAAATTGTAAAGCGTGGGAATTATGAGCTCAGAATCGACATGGAAGACTGGGAAGGACAAACAGCTTATGCGAAATATGGGTAAGAAGTAAATGGATGCACGAGTTACTTTTATTCTACAAACTTTCACAAACAGACGTAAAGCCATATGAAATTACAGTATATACTATAATCTATTCCAGCTGAGTAGGAATCTATGTTGTAGTGGGCGTCAACAAGTCATTGTTTACAATTTTCTTTTGTTGGTTTTAGGATCTTCAATGTTGATGATGCTTCGACCAATTATAGACTGCATGTCGGACAATATACTGGTACGGCGGGTGATTCTCTCGGAAGTGTTCAACATCAAGATAAAGAATTCACAACGAAAGATGTAGACAACGATGTGCACGCATGGGGAAATTGTGCTGAAATGTTTAAAGGTGGCTTCTGGTACGCTACCTGCCACGAAGTCAATTTGAACGGGCTGTATATCCAAGGTGGAAAAGATGAAGTACGAGGAAGATCGGTCATTTGGTATCGATGGAAAGGTCATTACTACTCCCTGAAATCCGTCGAAATGAAAATGAGAGAAAAGATTTAATAAGCGTCACAAGCAAGTTGTAGAAGAAGAATTGACACACAAATAGGAATAGTTAAGAAAGAATTTTAAATGTAGTATATTCAATTCTACCACCGTTTCCTCTCCCTTGACGAAGCTATATATTTCTGATATTATCAATGAATTTGTTTAGCAAAAGTTCACTTGAGTTAACGATCAAATTCCTTTCAATAAAATTTTGACTCCTTGCATGTTGATTATTGGATAACTAATCTTTTTGTTACAAACACAGATTAGCTAGGTTTTACAATAATATTACAGAGCCAGATAGACACATTAGAATTAAAGTTAAGCAAGTTAAGAAGTCAAGTCACGCAGATTGCAGTTACGCTCCACGTCGAGATTTATTTGAACTATTAGAGTTTGTAGGACGATCGCAAACTTTATTAAAGTGGTCAGTCCTCTCGGGTTGTTTTTCATTTAGAGTACCTTTGCCGATACTTAGTTGCGTACTAAATAGTTTGTGATATGGTAATTTGCGACAATGATACTATGAACCTGACTCATGTATGTCTTGTTGACAAGTGTCTAGGCTACTGTATACATCTAAAATACTGGAACCTGGCTTATGAAAGGTATCTGATTGGGGCACTCAGAGGCAGTTATCTCTCATTTCGGAAAAAGTTCTCTCAGTCAATCATCACACTGATCTGGTTTCAATTCCGTTCTCACTTGCTCGCAGTACTCTTGAACAATCTTTATGTATTGAGTTCTGTTGGTTTTACAGTTCTAGAAACTTTACCTGATCTGAAGAAATTTTGTTTATTGCTAAAAAGCTCTAATGAAAACTGGCTCTACGTATCGCGCTTGGCTGTATATTTCGCCGAGGGTCATATTGCAGTTCTAAAAGTTCTTGATGCTCCAATGCATGAAGTATTGTTGTCAAATTGGGGATAAAGTCAGTCAGTATTAGTATGCTCAACATATTTAATGGAATTCACAAACGGGTGACACTGATCAATATGATCGGTTCAAAACTTTCTAGCAGTTGTCAGAGTCTATGTCCTATCTGTTATATCTAGGTCCTCTGGTTCATGAAAACACAGTGGCTGATATAGTCAGGTTTGATACAGCGTGGCTGCAATAGTAATACCACAAAAAGCAGCACCACAGTAGATGCGGTAAAATGCATAAACAAGCAATAAAATCCAAACAAACAATCAACAACAAGGCACGCAGACCTGACAGTTGATTACTCTCACTCCGTGAAGGTAAACAATGGCCAGGCGCAAAAAAATTAATCGACGTGATTGCGACACTATCTTTGTTTTACGGATATTTTCACGATACACGCCCTTCGCTATCTGCGCTTGTTCTGACTTTGTCAATCCACCCTTTATATAATTATATAAACCTCTTTAAGTACTCTTCAAACCTATTTACAGTTGAAGTTCCATTTTGTCTGACACAATTTTTATCAATGTAGCCTTTTTCGAAAACTTCGATTCTCTGAAACTTTCTTTTCTCCCCCTACCCCCCCCCCTAATCTTTAGCTACGGCCCATACAGCCTAATATAAAGTGAGTTGTTTCTGAAATAATCTTGCTGTTTACAACAGAAACTTTGTTGATCTTCATACCATATCAGGAATACAAACAATAAAATAAACGCAAAATACAAACACAGCAGGAAAATCCTAACACACTCAGAAACATTGTGCGTACGTATATTTTGTCGAAATGGAATCACTCATGGATCGCGCCAACGAGGTGTGGTCCTCTGGGGTTCGTTCATACATGACAAATAGATATTTTTACCTGGAATCTCACCCAGTCGCTCACTACCTCAGTATTGACAAATATATATGGGATTTATGATTAGGAGGAAGTATGTATGTAGCCTATTTTTTGCACAGGCGTGAGTCACAGACGTTGATTAGCTATTATTGAAGGTAAAATTTACCATTTATTTCCATAGTCCCATCAGAAAATCAGGTTTATTGCCTGAAATGGTAACTGTCGAATAAAGTCTGCCAGATCACAATTAAGGTGCCACCTGCCACCATAATCAAATCCATATATTTGGTGGCCACATTATTGTTACAAACAGTGGCGTATTTCGAATCATGAAAAAACAAAAGGGCCTGGAGATCAAACTTTGGAGCCACAATGCGTGCTACGAGCAAATAAAAAACATTGCTAAAAACCAGTATTTCACAGTATTTAGGTACGGGCTTTGAAATAGTCCTATCGTATTTTCCGCGTGTCGTAAGAGGCGAATAAAAGGAAGAAAAGATGTGGTTTTAGCATACCATGGCGGTTAAATTACGTTTGGGATGTTTTCCGTTTAGAGCGCAGTTGCTCGTACTACATGTTATGGTAGTTCTTTGCTATTGAGTGGCTCTTGGTTGGCTGCCTTTAAAAGCTGTTTTCGGCCTTAAAATGAATTTCAATAAAAAAAAAAATATATATATATATATATCACGAATCCAAATGTTGGGCGGAAACGCAGACTGTCTTTAATTGACATCCGGCCTTGAAATAGGTTGAATATGTGAAATAACTACTGCGCTCCTAAGGCCACACTTATTTTGTGGGCAAAACAAATGATTGAAACTAATTCACAGATGTTTCCGTATAAAATTGTATAATCTTGAAACTGAGAATAGTTTCTCCGCTAAAAAGGCAAAAGGGCCAGTCGAGGTTGAAAAAGCTAAGGTGAAGGGTCACACCCAGTGAAATATACGTTTTTCATATTTCCATGCACCCGACAGCCAAATAGGCTAAAACACGCATTGAATAAGTCAATATTGTCGAGACTACCAGAAACGGGACTACCAGAATCTTGCTTAGCTGATAATTAAAAAAAACAATCACTCACAGTAATAGTTTTTCCATCAATGATGTTTAAACTTCAAGTATTCAACAACGAGACAGCTTAACTGGCATATACTTGAACATGTAGGCAGAAACCAGGGAGACCAACACTTCAATTAGTGGAATACTTTCATGCAACTTTGTTATCGGTAGCTTGGAAAGGGAAAATTTGAACGAAAGAGATATGATTGTACTTATGGGTTTAATTTAAACGGTATTCGAAATTTACTAATATAAATAATATAATTTTTCAATATTTCAGATAAACGAAACTAAATGAAAATGGTTAAAAATGTTAGACCACCAGTTATCATTAACTGGCTACATTTTCGAGTAAAATAAGATTATGGCCAGCTAAATTTTAAAAAGGTGTGACAAGTCCCAAATCCTCCTTTCCGCCAACCCCCTGATATTAATACATATGACTGAATAGGATTTAGGATTTTGTCGGTCATTTGAAACCAAACCAAAACTATATTTGACCTTTTCAACTGCAAGTTCATTGTTTAAAATCAAAACCCCCGCGTCACCAATCCAAGCGAACACGTATCTCAAGGCCATTTCACCTGACGGGTTACTATAGTTCGCACATTATCAGGTTTTACTTGGCCGAAAAATGTTGCTCAAATATGTTTTTGTAAGGTATAAGTCACTAATGGATTGCGCCGCCAAGGCGCCATCCAGCTGTGCTCGTGCTTGACAAAATACAATTTCTGATTCGGTTTTGCTTCCCTTTTGTTTCGTCACGTATGAGTTACTGATAGAGCACCTCGTCAATGCGCGATCTGTCTGTAACTCGCAGTTGATAAAATGAATTTTGAATTTGAGGACTAAAGGTCTTCAGTTTGAGTTGTCCAATATTACAGTCTGGTCAAACTATCCATCGAATAAGACAAGTGCTTTTCAGGGAGTAATGTAAGATTGATATCAAAATGCGTCCGCTTTGATTTAGTGTCAAAATGCGCGCGGAAAAGCGAGAGTGTGACGGTTTTGTAGTTCCGCTGTCGACAAAGATGACTCACATAGTGCTTTAATATACTGCAAGAGAAGGGCATTGACGCGATTGCAATGTTTAGGGGTTATCTTGGAATGGCGGTTAATAAACAGGCATTAGTTAGGTTTGCAAACTAGAATAGAAAAATGGATTAGGCATGACTTGTATAGATTGATTAATACAATTTTGGAATTATTTTTATAATTCTTGGTTCATTAAGACGGTTGTTCTGAATCTGGTTACAACTAGAACAACATAAATAATATTTCTCGATCCGGTTGTGGTTACCAGGTTAACGTGGATCACCTAACTAGTTTTAATTTTTAGTCTTGAATGATTCACCCATTTAGCATGGTATCACGTTGATTGCACAACGGTCGTACTCTGGTGCAATTCGTCAACGTCCCAGATTTAAAAAAAAAAAAACAATTTAAAGAAAATAATGTTGTCTGGAATTTGTGATGAATATTCTTGGGAATATTGTATTATAATTCATCATGGTCATACTAAATATTTATGAAAACCTTGCATTTAAATTATTATGAAATTAAAAGAAACCCGTCAGACAAGAAACTGAACAAAGTACTAAAACTGAAAATGATTTTGGAATAATTGGGTTATTAGCGATGTGAACGAAATATACTGCATAATTTGTAAAGCCACTGTGTCTTTCTCAAGCAGAAATTTTATTTTGATAAGCACGAGTCACAGATGGACCGCACCTTGGCGGTGCGATCCATCGGTGACTCATGCTCAACAAAAGGCGAAGAAATTTTGGGTCTCACGAAGTTTAGTACCATATATCCGATTATCATAAAAATTTCCCATGTTGCAAGCGACTCATCCTAACCCGGGTGGCAATGCCAGATGCTTGCAGCATTGGCGCCCCCTAGTTAGGATGAGAATATTCTGCCAGTTTTTATTTCGATGACATTCGGGAATATGGTACTAAACTTCAATAGACCCGGAATTTTGGACTGGATTTCCTTTTCAACACGATCCCCATGCACCGTGGATCTGATGTTATTGATCTCTCCCGAAGTCGAGTTTGAAACTTGCAATCTTACTGCCGCTATATTTTTCAAGGACATTAGGAAAGTATGGAGCAAATGTCTGATGTTGTGTTCCTGAATGATAGTTCACAACTTCGTGCACAACCAAGGGAAGGAACAAAGTCGGTTGTTTTGAACCGCATTTATGTATGCGGTTTCGGAAATGCGGTAAGTTTTGATATTTTTCACGTTGCTTAAATACAGTGAAGAGGAATCTGGCATAGATACGAATCAGCAAATTTTGCTAAAATAAGTTTAATACTTAAAATGATGAAAATAACGAGTAGCATTTTCTGCCGAAGGTTCGTTATTATAGGTTTCATAGTAAAAAAGGTACGAAAGGCCGGCAGCAGTGATGAATATGATGCAAGTGTCTGTCAAAAGTTTTTTGGCACAGTGAGAAATAAGTCTAAAATATTGATGGCACTCATAATTTTCATATTTTATTTTTGCTGATTTAGATTAAAAATTTATTTTAATGCCGAAGTGTTTCATTAAAACAGATTCTATGA
The DNA here is from genome assembly GCA_963675895.2 of Styela plicata. Lineage (NCBI taxonomy): Eukaryota > Metazoa > Chordata > Ascidiacea > Stolidobranchia > Styelidae > Styela > Styela plicata. The sequence goes on from OZ023142.1 coordinate 2,259,944, forward strand.
GTTTCAATTTTTTTTGATTAACGGTGAAAAAGCGTCAATAAGTTTGTTTCGTCAAAACAATGGAACTAAAATCTTGCAAGTAAAACTAGTGTTTCAGTAGTGGTAATGTATGGAGTATATCAAGCAATGAATGAAAAATGCGAACAAATGGTTTTTTCAGCAGTGGTAAAGAACCGTCGATATAGTTTTTGTCCACGCAATTTATTTCGTAGGGGTAATGAAAAACTCCCAAAATTTATTTTTCATCTGGAAAAACAACGGTTAGGTAAAACAGAAGGCAACTACTTTTTTAATTGATATATACGTTTCATATAAATAAATGAAATGGAAAAATCAGAGGACAAACTTGGAAAATTTAAAATACGATTTTTTATTTCTAAAAAAATAACACTTTGGCCAACTCGGGCATGCGTGCAACAATACATCATTCTAACACAATATTAATTGCAATAATGTACTGGGAACACTATTAAAAATACGTAAGAACTAGACGCAATTCTGTCAGCACGATAGAAAATGGACATCTTGAAAAACCTTTGTGAAATCGCGTTTTAACTTGATAAAGTCTATAGATGATAAAGATTAAATTAGCGAATATATGGCAAATTATAAACTGATCTGATCAGAATTATATTTTGTCAAGCTTGGACGATAGATGTACCGTTGGTGTTTTCTTGCATTGCATACGCACGCAGAGTCGAATACAATTAAAAATTTCCCTGACACAGTGAAAAGCGAGCGCGACAGTGAAAAGAGAGAGTAGTCAGCTGTTGTGTCTTTGTGGTGTGTTTTTTACTCGTGGCCAGAGATGATCCTCGGCTCACGAGTGATTTACTGAATATTTTAAACTATAAAATCCACGCTATCCGTATAGATCTGCCATTTTGCCCTACTTCGAAGGACAACGTGCTGTCGAAAGCACCTTCGTATTGGACATTCAAATTCGCATTTGTATAATTCTAGATTAGGGAGTACCGAACATGATGGGGAGAATTTGACGCAAAAACGAGAATTGAAAATTTCCAGGTTCACAGTTATCTATCCACATTTATTATTGAAGTTTTCTTATCAAGACCGAAAGAGCGCCTAAAGGGAACCAACGAACGGTAACTTAATATTGCAAACAGCTACTACAAACTACAAAATGTCGCACCAGGAACCGCAAACACAACTGGTTTGCTATAATAACATGCAGTGATTGTTATCTGTCTGTCTGTCTGTCGTGGGCGCACATGTACTGCATCACAAATTTAAACATGAGCCAGCTATGGACATCAGTGACTCATACTTGTTCAGTTCAGAGTATTGTTAACTGGGTGTAGTACTTGATATATTTTCTGAAAAACAAAGAAAATTTTCTAAATTTTAAAACGTTGACAAATTATTTCGTTTATTTTCTAGGTACGGGAGGAACAACTTGTAAAGACCTTCCAACCACATGGAAAAGTTTCATATGCAAATATTGTGAGCGGAACTGCTCCGAAGTTAGTAATTGCATCATTTATTCATAAATGAAATACGATATAATTTTTTATTTTTGAGAATCCTACTAATCATCTACCCGGTTAGCTTAATTCTAAGTTAAAGCATGAGAAAGACGCTCCGAGCATACCAAATCTCTACTTGTCCTGGATCGATTCCCATTCAGAATGAGCTGGACTTGCCAGAACACTGTGATTCTGGTAACTGTTTTTTACGACTTCCTCCAATACACATGTTCATGCACAGGAAAATCTGTAAACGGGCGGGCAAAACCTGACCGACTTGGAACTTGTATCTGCACGAGTGGTCGTGATCCACCATATGATTAGGCAATATCCTGAACTTTCTCTCTCACAGATAAAAAGTAAAATTCTTACCTATCCACTAATTATTTATTATTAATAGTGAAAGTATACCAGAAACAACATCATTGCACTTTTCACAGGCGATATGGATTTGTCACATTTGATTCTGAAGAAGACGTCACAATTTTGTTGCAACAAGTCCGAAAGGTAATCGCGTGTCAATCCTGCCAAGATTGTAGAAACTTTTAACTTCATTAGCACTAGTGTATTCAGGGGAGGGGGTCTACGCCCGGAAAAACACAGAATGGCATTTTAAGTGCAGTTAGACGTGTAAATCACAATAATTTTCTCGCGCCTTCAACGCGCGGTACTTATTTATAATATTTACCCAGTTTGGAGTCATGAAATTTCATGTCAGAAATTTTTTTGCGTGGGGCGCAAAATTTGGCAGTTTTATCCTGATAAACGATAAAACTGCTACTTGTTGTTAAATATTTATAGCCTGCAGCGCCTACTATGACGTTAAAATTCGATTTGCAAAATATTTAGAAGTTGCCCCCCCCCCCATTTTTTCCGATCTTCGCCTATTGTGAAAACGGAAATTTCAGATTCTGGCCGTGAAATTTATTTACGAATATTATTCGCGAACTCAGTCGATTTCATGCTGATATACTATTAAAAAGTTAGTTTTGGCCAAATATTTATGACCTGCAGACCATCTATTGTTATAATTTAATTCGCAAACATTCTCAAAATTGCGCCATCCCCTCCACATTTTGAGGTTCTGTACAATACGGAAACGGGATTTTTCCTAGAAGATGCAGTAAGATCTTCATGTTTGCATTTGAGTATTGCTATCCTCTATCACCGCTCACATTATACCTACATATCTGAGGAGTAGAACTCTTTCATGAAGAGTTTCAGTTTCTAATCCACCCATAAACGAGTGAAAGGTTTGATTGCTGACTCCATTTGTTGACAAATGAAAATTTCCTGAAATTTTGAGAGCCAGCTCAATGGGTCAGGGTCAGGCGCCACGGAGGTACGACTTAGTTCAAACTAGCCTGTTTTGCATATCATCACGGACAATCACACGTGCCTTTGCAAATAATTAAATAACTATGATACTAAAAAATAAAACTATCATTCATCTCAGACAATAAAAACATTATGGGCATAGTAATTGCAAATGTCCGAGCTACGATTTCCTGGGCATGGCAAGCTAAAAGTCTATGGCGGAATACCCGAAAGACCGCCCGAAGAACGCGTACGTGTTCAGCCGAAATAAAAACTTCGTGTTTTAGGAGGCATTCATTGGAGCGGTTTGTTTTGGTCAATATTTTTTACCAGGAGGCACAAGTGAACAAGTTCAGTTAACATTACGGTTCAGAATGAGGGGCATGTATTAACAAGCCCGCGTTATATCTCACATGTATGTCCGAGTCATCGATTGTATATTTTGGGCCTTGCTCGGAGAGTTCAATCCAAATCAACTATAAAAAGCCGGTGAACATTGATATCTTTACAAACGAAGCATATATATGTAAAAATAGAAAATGCAATGATTTTGTGACAATTTTTAGTGTCAGTATATACTTGTGAAAGTGAAGCGAAAAAGGGAATTTTTGACTTGACTTAAAATAATTGGATTTTTGTTGTGCAAACATTTTTTAGAAGATTAAAAATATAATGGATCGTAGACCCACTTTAACGCATTGGTTTAAGTCTTCCCCAGTTTAAGAAAATTGTTCAATTTTCGGTATGAGTCATTGATGAATGACACCGCTATAGCGTGGTCCGTCTTTGAACCATGCTTGGCAAAATAAAACTACTGATCAGGGATCTATTTCATAGGAGTAGAAATTAATAGATCCAATATCGTTCTCTTATTGACTTCCAGGGTAGCCTCCAGATTTTTATTGGGGATGATGAACTCGAAGTACATATCGCATGGTACGGACCAAAACATGGACACAAACAACGCTTTGCCAGGAAACACCTCGAAAAAAGTAACTTACTATTTTTCACTCAAATCTGAAAAGTTCTGTGTCAACATCTTTAGTTTAGTTAAGTGTGAGCCAATGGTGGATAGTCGGTTTACAAGCTGCTTTACAAAATAAATTTCTCATCGAGTGTATATATTTGCAATATTCCTATATTTGTTCGGGCTATAAAGAATAGTCCGAATGTATTTCCTGCGCATCGTAGGAGGCGACTTTGTAGAATTCACAGCGATAATTTTCTAATATTTGACGAAACACGTGAAATATTCAAACGTACGTTGTAAACGGATTTAGAGTAATGTAGCTATATCTCTTTTAAAATAATACACACTATCTCTGTGTCATCGACCTTTGAATCCTGTAAAGCCTCGTAAGCCTGAAAACGGTCAAGATTGTGTAATGATAAAGATAATCATCTGCTTGCAGACATGCAACCTCATCATTCACCTGTCATGCCAGTCCGAACACCTACATTCGTAATGTTCGATTCTGGTGGGAATCAATACCTCGTGAGTTCTAGTTTATTTAGCAATTTTATTGTTTTTCACAATTTTTAAAATATCTAACGAGTATGGGTCATCGATGGAACGCGTCGATTAGACGCGGTCCATCTGTGGCGTATACCTGACAAAATAAAATCTTTGATATGGTTTTTGACAGATCACGCCTTGACCCGTTAGTCCTACATAAATACGTTTTACGCATAATATCGATTGCACCACTGTAGGCGCGAGTAAAATAATACTAGACATTCCGCAAACACATGATTCGATCGTATTCACATCGTATCGAAGAATCATTCCCATTATCTTTTGCTAGGTATGAGTCACCTGTGGCTTGGGCTGGGTAATTCAGTCCGACTATTTGAATCGGTTCGAGGCATACTTTATTCGAATTGGTCTTGAATCGACGATATCGAATTGGTCTTGAATCGACGATATCGAATCCAAATTACTTTCTTACGCATGATCCGCAGATAACTCGCGCCTTTACGGTGCACGGCGTGTTTTTGCGGTTTTCAGATTATTTAGTGATTTTTCAGATAATTGTCATCGCATGCAAAAGAAAATGCAATCGAGTCTCTGCTCTAGCGAGTGATATTAGCCGAGTATATTATGTGAATCATCCGCGCTTAAATGGCGGGATTCGTCAGTTGCTCATGCTTGACAAGCTCATTTGAACGAAATTTTCTGCAGATCTGGCAGGCTTGAGAGGATGCTGCCCAGTATGGATAGCCAAACATGCAAACGAAAAAATTTATAAAAAATTAATTTAGTTTTTGCTCGATTAAACTCATTTTGATAAAAAATGAAATCGATTCTTGTTCTAGTATCGACCCGTAGAACCAACCAATATACAGTATCTACACACCCAACCGGTTATGTACAATGGAACTGTATATTTTCAAGCTCCACCCGCTCCAGCAAACAGTATAATTCCGACCGGTGCTCCGTACCAGATGCCTCCTGAACAATGCAATTACTGCATTGAGAATGGTGAGTTTACCAAACCACTTTGTTCTACAGCATTTACTTAGCGAGAAAGAGCGATGGGTGGTTTTACTGTCGCTCAAGGCAGACACCTCAAATACTCTCTAGTTGATATTCCATTATAGAGGTTCAGTTCTATATGCAATATTCCCCACTTAAGACGCAGTTGCTTGTTTTCATGTAACTCATTGTCATGCCATTCGTTTTTTGTTAGTTTTGGTGAAATATGCTACCAGCCAAAGCAGCTACTCTGCTGTGGGCGCTGTCAAAAGATATTTTAGCAAATGAGCATTGCTGGTACTACATCTTCTTTGTGTATTAAGTGGCCGTTGGTTGCTTCCATGTTGTTTTAGGCCACGTATTATGCATTAATTATGCCACAATATTTGGAATATTAGTGTCACCATGTTTTTTCCTAAATATTTTTCAGGTGAACCATCCTATTTTTGTGGGATAACAGATCCAATCATTCAGTCACATCCAGGGCCGCTATACTAATTACGATTCTTTTTAATATTATTATTTCACTTTGCTGTTTCGTTTTATTGATGTTGTGTACTGTTTTTTTAAAAAAAGGTTTCGTTGTTTGACTACGTAGACTTCTTGCTTGAGATTTTATGAACGGTTAGAAAAACAAAGCAAATTCTAGACTGGGATATAGATGGGAAAAATTGAGAGATTTTGTAAAAAATGCTAAATCAAAACAGTATTTCCGGATGAAAAGCATTATCAATTCTCATTGCATGGGATGACACTCGACTAGATAAACCAAATATAAAAAGACCATACGGATAATAGGTTTACACGTTTGACAAAATAAGCTCAAGATATTATTGAAATCTTCAAGAAGAATATCTATGAACACGGTTAAAGCATTGTTAAACATCAAAGCCGACTGGTCAGGAAGAAAATTCACGAAACCATCGCTCAGGAATCGTCTAAGAATAAACTTTGTCCGTCCAAGTCTAGTTGGGGTTGTCCGACTGCAAAACTCGCGAAGCCAATTGCTGGAGCCATTTGCATGGAGTAATGCAGTTGTGATAACGTTCATGGCAAGAATCGAGTACGAACTCATTTGGCAACGGAAAGGAGCCCATACACTCACGCAGTCAGTTGCTAGAGTCGACGTTGAAGAGAATATGTTTTCACTTCATAACCTTGTAGAGTACGCACATGCTCGCAAAATTGTGCATAAACAGTGGATAATAGACTAGCGAAGTCACTTGCTGGATCCTTCGTTGAAGAGAAAATTCTTGCACCGATTAATATGCTAGTTAAACGAGCGGGAAATGCGAGTCGACTTTGTGCATGGTGCGATTGGGCGAGTCATGTCTTCCCGTAGATCATTTGCTGAAATCGGGTCTTTCGTATACTTTCAATTTCGCTTGGAAGCACGGCAGATGACAGTGTGTTGCTGAACACCAGCTGCAAGATGACAGGGAAAATCTGACAGGTCGCGGACAGTTTCCTACAAAATGCTTCTGGCATCGGTTGGCCATATCGCCTAAAAAAATCCTTTGCTGACCTGGAATGAATGAAATGCACATTGCTATAGCTGCTTATAGACTGCATTGACGTGAGAACCATTCCGAAACTAACGACAGCATCCTGTAAATGAACGTAGAATCAGATCCCGATACTGCCACCACCCCGTGTCGCGGACGTTTTCTTTCGATACGTCTATCATCTCATGTGAATAGTCAGTTCCATGTTCGACTTTTTGTAATCTGAAAAAAAGGTATTTGGTGTATACGTTTGACTACCGAACCTACTACGACAGCAAAGGCTTACCAATCCACTGGATACTGTGAACTTATCCAAGACGGGCAGCAGAATACTTAAAGTTTTCGTAGAGTCCTCTAATAGCAAATATTCATTGGTCCTACATAGCTCCCCATATATTCCTGAAATATAATGATAAGTTGTGAAAACGCCGGATTTTTGAGTCAGTTATTTCCTATTCCCTTCCTCTGCTGCTTGCCTCAACCATAACAAACTCAATCCATAGGATCCAGTTGGTGGCTACCGATTGGATATTGTAGAGACATCTAAGGGCGGCGTAATTGATATGAATACCAAATAAGGTATGTTTTCTAAGGACCGATTTGATATCAGTTTATTATAGAAAGAGCTCAACTGTGTTAAAAACTTTTTCAAAAAAGTATGCTTAAACTAATGTTTTACCGGCATCATGCAGATTATATATCCTGTAAACCACTAGAGCACTTCAAGCCAACATCCTAAACAGTACGCTGCTGTTTATTTTCTCTGAAACGAACGTTGAGCATTCTTTGGCACATTTGTTTGGTTTATCAGCACAAGACACTGAGCACTCCGATTACAGGATTTATTCAACTCAATACTAAAGCATATGTTAAACGAACCCACAAATATAAGTAGCTTACTAAACACAACCATCCGCAATCATCACTACAGCATAAATAATTATACACAAATGCATGCTGACGCGAAGCTTGTCAACAACTGCTGTCAAAGCAGCATAGAACAGCACTAAAAGCCAGACAAAACAATCGTGGCAATGATTACTGTGTGAGTGTGACTACGCAAAGTAATTCTGTGAATGTAGTATGTACGGTTGTTTTAGAGTTTTAATAATGTCAATATATTATTTTTCAAATAACACAAACTACCTTTAGCACTCACGACGAAGCCCTTATGTTGAAGTTACGAAAGAGCCGGTGACATTTCCGAGGAAGGCATATTTGCGATACCACGCCACTGCTCGATAAGGCATAATATTTTTTCTTTGATTCGATTGGGGAATAGTGATAAGAGCTTTGCAATAAGTTCGATGTTGTTTCTGACAAGGGATTTTGTATTTTTCGTTTGTAAATCACAGCACCCGAGTTTGAAGCATAGTAATCAGAAATAGAGTTTCATTATAACTCAGTTTGATCTCATTTTTAAGTCAAACTTGCAGCAAAAAGCAAGACGACGAAACACCAATAAAATCAAAAATTATATTTTGTCAAGCATGTGCCACAGATGAACTGCATTTCAGTGACGTAATCCATCAGTGACTCATACTTGGCAAAACCTAAGTATACAAAATTTTACTGGCTTGGATATATGGAGTGAACTACAACTAATCAGCTTTTAAGAAAGAATGTCACCAACTACGTATTTGAAATTCAATTCCTTTTGCTGTGATATATTTATCCATACGCAAAAGTTGACCTCCTGTTTTTTTGATACAAAAGTAGTAACATATGACGGTGACACGTCGATCAATAATTTATGAACGATCATCAATGGCTTAGAAGAAACTCTTTAGCTTTATCACACTGAAAATCAACATTTTAGATTTGGAGGAAAGCATATAATAATTCCGGGTCAATACGATATTTGTCTTATCTAGGAATTGGCAAAATAAGAAAATATCCCATTTGAAATTGACCTTCTTGTAATGATTTGCCAAGCATGACCAATAGGTGGAATATTCAATTGGACGCGATCCATTTATTGCCTATATGTAACAAAACTTGACGTCAAAGCCATCTAATCAATGAGACGTTTAAAAATGGCCGTATGGCCATAGTCCTTGCGTGTGACGTCGATTTTTATTATTTTTAGATGCCACGGCTATAACATTGGCAAAAATAGATAGATATTTTGATAGGTTATAGCGTAAATCTGAAAAATGTTTCAATTAGAGAAAAAAGTAACAGGAAGCAAGGTCATGTTAATCGGAGATATATGTTTTGAAATTAAAATCAAATCGATGATCTGATTTCACAGGTACAAATTTCGAGTCAATTTTGGGAAGTAATAAATATTTTATTATTTTTTAAATAATATGTTATATTATAAAAAAATAGTCAACATTCCCTTTATCTTACAGCGGAGAATCAGGAAAAAAGAGAATGCATAGTAACTGTCTTCCAGTAGAGCAGGATTCAAGGGTCTACTTTAAGGCTGCACTTCAGCCTAACAATTCCGTTGCGTTTAGGTTAGTTTTCTTATTGTGTTTAACGTAGAGATCAGTTGCTGGTACTACATCTTCTTGTAGTTCTCTGCTACTAAGTGGCTGTTAGTTGGTTCCTTTTAGTTACTGCTTCTAGCCTTGCTTTGAGCGAACTTTAAAAAGAAAACACTTTAGGTTGAGACTCAGCTGCTCCACTTCAAATAGCACCAGGTCGCGGGATAAAAATTCAGGCTATTGAGCCGAATCCCATTACAATATTTATCACATACCTAAACAAAAAATTGCCCGAAACGTATATTTATACTTGTTTTTAAACAACAATAATATCTGTCAAATACTGAAAATCGACTTAGTTACGATAGTGTTTTTTTATCAATAAATAGATACCCCATTTATTTTTTTTTTTATTTTGATTCCGCAATCCATCGATCAATGTGACTCGTGCTTGACAAAAACGATTCGGGATTTTAAGGGTATAGATAAATCTTTTCATATGTGTATTAAAAACTGCGACTGATTCTATTTGCTTGGTCGCACAACAATATAGTCGAATCGCACACAAAAAAATTGAAATCTTAACTGCCATCCATTTTAATAAAAACGCTTCGGCTCTGTGTCATATGTCTTTCAAATCGCTCAAGCGTTTTTCCTGCGTGTCATAAGAGACGACCAAAAGGAAGTGAAGAAGTGGTAGATAGTTTTACCATCGTCCAGGGAAGATACCATTTACTGAACTTATATATTATAATATAGCGGATCAGTTTTATTCGGGATGTTTCCCGCAGTTCTGCCACCATGCTTAAACAAGGTATTCGATAATTTCAGACATATGCTTAGATATTTAATGAAATGTTCGATACTATTCCAACGATTTTCCCTCAATTTATTACAAACGTAAGAGAGTTTATATCAGCCTCGTTTCCTTTGATATAAATTTTCCAATATTCTTACCGCAGAAGCAAGCTCATTCCAAGAAACCTGCAATGTAAATAGGTCTGCGATTGGAATGTATAATCAGACTACATTGCCGTTCTGGAAGTTATTTGAAAGTATAATCATACCATTTATTGACTTTGAATATTTTGGAAATTTCACAACGTAAAAAGTTCCAAGTTCAGAAAAAATGAAAACAGAACGGAAGACTGCTTGGGAAACAACTGTTGCTTTTACACGTCGAACAACCTGTCATGGACTCGATCAAGTAACAGAAGACGGTAGATCATTGTTATTCAGGTGTGTGAAATATAATAGAAAAATACTTGAATTTTAAGTGATCCCACCGACCAGGCTCGGTCCGTCTGTGTTTGACAAAATAAAATTCCTGATGGAGAAAATATGAGCAATATATTTTAAAATTTTGATCAGTTAAATTTAGCTTCCTTTGTTTTGAGATTAAACTCGTTTTTACATTATTCAAGCGCATTTTTTAAAGTTCTCTTTTGCGCGCCCACGCGTTGTTAACAAGTGCCCAATATTATGCTAGACTATGATGACGTCTCAGTAAAAGAGAATGGGACGACCATTCTGGGACGTCAGTCTATAAATTTATATTATATTAACATTCTACATTTTATGGGCGCGATGGCCTAGTGGTCATCATGTTGGCATCGCAGGTTAAAGATCTCGAGTCCAGCTCGTTAATCCATGTCCATCATTCAACCCAGGGTGTAATAACGGGTGGGCTAAGCCGAACCGGAAAGATCATATCTTTTCAATAACACTGTCCGTATATAAGTGGCCGCCGGTACAGGTCAGAGAGATTCCAATTTTGATAAGCACGAATTGTTGTGGTTCCGAGGGTTTTTGAATTTTATTCAGAATCGTTTGGCTCGTAGCAATCATAGGACTTTTTGGTGGACTGGGTTGGCAGCTAACGGTACGTGTTCAAGAGTATATGTCCTGGGCTACAGACACTGAACTTCACGAGCAATTTGATTCATATGTCGACTTTCCTGCAATTTCAATTTGCAATTATAACAGGTAAATTGGCGTTTTGTATAGTATATCAACAGTAAAAGTTGATCTCGCCTCTTTACGACGCTGTAAAATACCAATTTGTTTTATATCAGATATCAATAATGTGTACCAGCCATAATTGGACCGCACATTGGAAGTGATATTAATTTATATCCTATACTCAACGTCGTTTATCATCATCTTGAATGCAAATATTGTCTAATTTGTTCTTGTGAATATGATTTTAAACATCATTCTAGGTATTTTGAACACCCAATTCGATTAAAGTCATTTCATGGGCAAGATAGCGTATCGAAATATTGCTATTTAGAAGGGCGTAGGTTGCCGCAAACGATCTACTTTGTACCGTTCTTTTGTTAATGTGGGTGAACGTCCTAGAACGTAGGAAATTAATTTATATTGCTTTTGAATTTTCAGTGGGACCCTTACGGTTGTGTGTTAGTGGTATATTGAAAAATCTTTGAAAAAAGTTCAAAACAAGAACCGGTCGCTGATAGTTTGTTCGAAGTTGGAAAAATATTGACCAAATATGTTTGGTTAAACGTGGGTCACTGATGAATCGCGTCGATGAGACGCGGTCCATTTGTGACTCATGCTTGACAAAATAATTATACAATTGGAGAACGATTATCTATTATTTGTAGTTGGATCTAGGCACGTGGCTGACCGATCCAGCATTGGTTCACACCCAACTAACCACATTTGGTCATTTTCCGTGGCGATAAACCAAATATAATATCATTTTAATGGTATTACTACTGGGCTGGTACGAATGGTATGATTTCGGCATGGTACGAATACCGAATAGACACGTCAGGTACCTCCATCACAACCCCATAATTTCCTCCTCGTTGTGACTACCGGTTAATTTCCAAATTTAGCTGTTGTCAAGAGAAATTAATAGATCCATCACTCTTCGGCCATAACCAAAACAGAAACTAATTTTGTCACTAACGCCCAATTCCAATGTGAAACCAGTTGAATGCTTTCTAACAAATCTAAAATTATTGATTCCCCGATATGCAAACAACATTGAAATAAACGATTTCAACTGAAGGACAAAATGGATAAAAACGAATGCCTGCTTCTCGGTATGATAAACACAGCGAATTAAAACGCTATTTTAACACTTTGTCATCGTTGGTTAGACATTTTGGGTTCGAGTCCCAGCATTCATCCAGGTTGTGATAGCGTGGGTAGACTCGGTCGACTGAAATGATCAAGTTTTTTCAACAACAATAACCCAGTTCGTATATAAGTGGCTTCTGGTAAAGGGCTTTGTTCAGGGTGGTCCACTCGAAATGAGCGGCTATAAAAGAATCTTAAAAATTAACAATTTTGAGATCATGGTGGCACATTGTGAAGAATGATAATCTGAATATTTGGCACATATCTATATTTGCTGGAATTGACTGATAAATAAATTGAATATATCCATTATATTGCATACATAAACTTCATTTTGACGTCAAACTTCTTTTACTTGGAGACAATCGCAGAAGCAAACCAAACATGATCTAATTTTTGAACAACTTTGTTTTACTTTCCGAAAGCACAAATGTTTTAACATTTCATTTGGTAGTTCAGCTATGGCTTATGTACTGTCACTTGTTTAATAACTCCGATTGTTTTGGGCAGTAAAATCTATTTTGAACAAAATTATTCTTGTTTTTCATGTTAGGCACATTAGCTTTTCCGAAGAATTTTAATGACGTGAAGTTTTTTTTTTTGAAAGATGTCATAATTTATCAAAATTATGTTTTGAATATTCTTCTGATAACACGATTGACCTCAATAACACCAAATGGAATGGAATTGCAATTTTAATATCCACATTTACATGACAAAGATCGACATGTAACATAATTGATTATTTTTCGCCACGAATAAAATGGCATGGCAGATATATCAATTTTGAAAGATTAGAATAACATTTCTCAAAAATAAAGTTATAATTTTGCATTTACAAAATCATTCGAGTGAATCACCCACACTAACCAATGCCCTGTACGTGCGGTCACTCGTTATTGAACAGTTAGGGTTGTTGGAAAGATATGATCTTTTCAGTTAGACCAACTATCTAAGTTATTTAAACCCAAAGAGTGGAAGGCATGGAATAACGAGCCGGCTTACTAAGATCTTTGGGATGTGATGTTTTTTTAATCGCCGGATATTTTTGTTTTTTTTCATAGATTTTTCAATATAACGAGCCATGAAGAACTTGCAGCAGTTGATGGTTTGATAAGAATAACTTCACCAATCAGGAGGGTGCAAAACGATGCTGCATGGGAAACGAAAATACGAAATTATTATCGTAATGAATCTCATATTCCGCTTTTGAGTAAAGAAGTTGAGGACAAAGGATGGCCGTTGAACGAAAACACTATTTCTTCCTGCTCGTTCACTCAGAAACCATGCAGTTATAAAGTGAGTGCGTCTGTCCTGTCATATATTTTTCAATCAAACTATAGTAGTTATGGGTTTGTGTTAATGTTTGACTCCAACAAGTAGATGCGTCGAAAAATATCATTTCCGTCGCATAGTTCAAAAAAGAGAGAAAGACGACACCGACTTTCAGGGACTGAGTTATAAACTATTAAACTATTAAATCGTTGGTGTTGTAACCTCTATTTAGATTTCCTATTTTTATTATAGAGGCGATATTTTACTTATTGATGCGCGGAATCTGACAACCCACCCCATTGATAATGTGAAAAGTAAAATATTGTTTATATCATTATGTGAAATGTATGGCGTAAAAATAACTGTTCTCCAATGGAAGAAAGTTTAGCTTTATCATACAATGTGAGAAAAGTTCAATAAAATCACGGTTCATGGGAATAATTGTATATTTCTAAAAGTCAAAGCCACCTTGAAAAGTAAAGTAAAATTTTTTACATTTTGCTACTATAGCTTGCAACAAATATCCTGTTTTAAAATATATGTTTCCTCACGTTTGAATTTATATAGATTGATCTATAAAGATAATACTACTTCTCGGTGATAGTAGCATTTTAAATTGGGGAATCGTGACAAAAATAGTTACGGTTTGATGCATATCGTTAATTTTATATGCAACTTTATTCAGAAATAACTATTTTTGTGGTCATCCCATGAATCATTTAAATGGGCATTAGAAATCGAACCAAAAACTATAATAAATGAACGCATTGTCTTCAGGTTATTGTGAAATCTCTGATTTTATAAAATATAGAATATTTTGGCCTAATCTGTAATAAAATTATATTTTTTATTCATTTAATTGGTTCAATTTATTCTTATCTTAAATATGCATTTTCGATGGTTATCGCCTAAAATATTGCATCCCAATGCATTTGGCAAGTTGATTCTAGCTTGAAATCTACCGATACAACTAAAATCCAGTTCGAGACTTACAACACTGGTTTTTATCAGAGTAGAGAGAATTACTTGATTTGTTTTGAAAAAAAAACTTTCAACAACGTGCCAATCAAAATAATAGCTTTTATTTTGTCAGCAAATTCTGTAAATTATGTGTGGTGTGAGCCATTTTTAGGCCTAGAAGCTTGAAGCCTCGTCAACGCACAGATCTGGTTCACTTGAGCACTGATTACGGCTTCCTCCACCAAGCATGCTAATGTACAGGGGAATTGAGTTAACGATTGGGTCAAAACCTTCTTCCTTTGTGTCTGCTCAAGAGGTCGTGGTTCGCCATATGGCTAAGCCGTTTTATCGGTTTTCCTTCCCGTCGGTGGTGTGTTCCATCTGTGACACACGCTTCACAAACTTGTTTCGTCAACATGTGCCACATAGTCGTCTCCCTCAATTTATCTTTCGTCTTGAATCGTTAATTCAATATTTGACAGGATTTTAGATCGTTTGTAACTCAGATGGGAAGATGTTTTACATTTACATCAAAAGAAAAACTTGTCCAAAGTGTTCCTGGAAGTGGCCATGGACTATTGCTAACAATTAATATTATGCAGGTATAATCTAATCTATCTCCAGTCAAAGATCATTTGTCCACACAATTTCTGTCAAGTATGAGTCACTGATGGATCGTGCTACCAAGGCGTGGTCTATCAGTGGCTCATGATTGACCAAATTGAATTTCTGATTGGGTAGTATAGACAGCAAACAATTATTTTATTTATATTTTCACAGTCTTGGTATCTTTTTAGTTCTGACAATTTTTTTTTACAGTTTGGTTTTTCTGAAGACAGTTTCAATAACTAACGAATTTATATTCCTTACGTTATTTACATCCCATTACATCCCTTTCATTAAGTCCAAATAAGCTGCTTATCATATTTTGGCAATCCCTTATTCTAAAACGAATTTTCATTCCAAATAGTGTATGTAAAATATGCCTTTTTTGTAGGATGAAGGGTACGGTTACGGTTCAATATTTAAATGATTAAATATATTTCTCGTTCCAATCACAAACATTTATATAAATCTAAATATAAAATATTCCATTTGACTTCAAAACGCACATCATAAGGGTGTCTAGTGCTAGATATTGCGACAAGAAATGAGTACAGCGTACGCTGTTTTTCACGTCTCCGTTCTCTCGTCTCCCTGCCCTTATTTTTAGTGTTGGAATTAGTGATTCGATCCGCTTCGAAAAAGTTATTCGAATCAGATTCGAATTCCAAAGGGTTCGGTTTTGCCCTAATAGCAGTATATTCCTCTTACCCGCAATATGAGAAGTCAACTGCTCTAAGTGCTTCGTAACTATTTGCCACCGAACCACTGATCACATTTCTTTCATAGGATTATTATTCAGAACATCCAGTGTATGGAAGACCTGAAGCTGGAATAAAAGTTCATGTTCATGAACATAACGAACCTGCTATGGTAGAAGAATTTGGTGTAGCAGTACCTGCTGGCAGGATGGGACATCTGGTGATTAAAAAGGAACAGGTATTTATGTGTCTGAGAATTAAAGTGTCAAATGTAACATTCCCATATATATTTTCAAACAATCGCATTAGGACGTTTTCGAATTCGTATTTTTAACTCTAATCACTGGCAATTAAAGCGGATTTTTCTGTATATAATCCATTTTATATTACATCACACTAGATAAAATTTTGACATATTCCCTCTTCCACTTTTCTACTGAATGTTCTTTTATAATAAAGAAATATTATGAGCATAAGCACTGAATAGTGCATATTTTAAGTTCAGAGGAGAAAATTTCTCAAATAATTTTATTTCCATCACTTCAGTATTGTTTTATTTACAGTGTCGGCATAGACAACATAGCCCTTTTTACGTTTTCGTACAATTTTTTCAAGAATATTAACAGATGCGCTTAGACGCTAAGAGAAATGTTTGGCTTGACACAAGTTCATGAAGAATCGGCGGAAGAATAGAAAAGTTAAATATCGGGAAAAAACGTGTTTGTGAGAATCGTTGAACTTTTAAAAAATTCATTTATACACATAGTATTGTACCGACGAGGACCATGCTCAGGTTCAGTGACGTTGTACAAATGCATAACACAAGTTTTCGTACATTGAAATTGTTATCTCTTGCTTAAAAGAACTATATCATTATTCAAAATCCGCGGTTCTCATAGAAATCGGCCCAAAAAGCGATCAATCGTGTGCAGCGCCTGTGATCTCCTGCCACTTCGACTCTAAAAGACACAACAGGAAAGGCGTGTGGAGAGCAAACATAATAAAACGCGCTATATACGCAATATGTAAAATCGCTATGTTGACACGTGTAGAATTTTGGCTTTCCATTAAATCTAAAATTTCATTTAGTCAAGCATTTGTCTATTTCATGTCTGAGAATCCAATAATCCGTTAGCCACCTCTGCTCAGAATTTGACTCAGAATTTAGCGTTTTCAGTAACTTGTAATTTTGTTTACAGCGAGAGTTGATGCACAAACCGTGGGGAATCTGCAATCCAAATCCCAAGAAAATGTTGTACAAGGACACGTATACATTTAGTGAATGCATGACCGAATGCAGGTAACCTTCCAGAAAATATCCTCGAATAAAACTCTCAAATGAAGTATGCTAAAATTAGTTGTGCCGGCTTTGGGTTGAGAAAAAAAAAACGAAAAAATATGAAAATCATACAATCGTTTGATTCAAAATGAAATTATTCAATTTTCTATTATTAAAAAAATCTTTTTATCGTGACAAACATGAGTTACTGATGGATTTTGACAAAATATATTTTCATATATCAATGGCACTTAATATTTTGCAGAGTACAGCATATAGTGCAAAAATGCGGTTGCAAACCATACTGGTCTCCTTTAGAAGAGAAAGCACCCGAATGTAATGTTTGGCAAATACTGGATTGCGCTGGCGAAGCTGAAGGTAAAATTATTATCCGGCCATAACGTTATTTCCGAGCCATAAACACAGCCTTGACATATTTCAAAAGGCATTGCGTTGTATTGATGGCAACCTAGCTATTTCCTAAACTAGGCAAAGTAAAACAAATTTACCACAAAACTAGGTAATTGTCGTTAGGCTTGCATTTAAGGCATTTTTAATAAATATGAAGTCTTCGAATAGTCTATTTTGAAAGCTTTTTTATTAAACATGATTTAACTATTTTTTTTCAACTAGGTGCCTAGTTTAAATTTACTTATTTTACCTAGTAAGTTTCGTGGTAAAATATCAAAAAGAATACTCGGTAAAAGTTAAAACAACTAAGTTGTATATTCTTGAAACTAGGTAAGAATACTCTGAAAATAAACTCGTTAAAGAGATATACCAGGTACTTTTTCTTCGAATTGCGAACACTATTGCGTAGCATTGAAAACCAAACAAGATTCTTGTTATTTTCTGAGTAAGTTAGTCCAATCGCGCCGACGATTTCCGATTAGTAAGAGGCATAGTGCAATCCTTCTCTTGATGAACCGAATATAAAAAATTTGCTTATATTTCTCAGTCGAAAAATATTGCTAAAACATGATTAATCAAGTATGGGTCACTGTTAGATCACGCCGCCAAGGCGCGGTCCATCTGCGCCGTATGCTTAAAATAAAATTTCTGCTTGTATTCGCTTTGTTACAAATGATCAATATAAGATGAAATAAAAAGGCCAAGGGCGCGCTCGGAAGATGTCAGAGACTACTCTAAACTGCAAAAATCGGGTAATGGGATTTTATAAGTAGGATATAAATATTTATTAACGCCGTGTATTGGATATACTCTGAAGTAATGATTACTTAGGCTTTGGATACCAGCTTCTATAGCAACATATGAACAAGACACTTAAACATGTTTAATCTTTCATAATGTGATTCTGTTTATAATTTTATTCCATATTTATAATTGCCTAATTTCTCACTTATTTTAATTTCGACGACATATCATTTATTATCGAATGTATTTAGCAGAGAAATAGGAATTCATTGACGTAGTAGACAAGATCGTTTGATATATCCAGAGAATAATTCTTTGTATATTGAGCTTATTGAAATCGAAATTTGACCAGTCTTGCCTCCCGAAAGAGATTTCTGTATTCTTAGATTGTTTACTATATTGTCTCTCGCCTTGTAGTAAGGATTTCCCTTCTCGCTTTTTTTTTTACTCGTGCTGGCAGAATGACGTAGAAAAATGCTATTTTCTAATTTCTAAATTTGTTCATTATCATAGATCTCAATGAATCATAGTGCAAAAACGTTTTTTGTGAATTTCCGAATGGCCCTTGCAATTACTTCAGATTTATGAAGGCGTTAATAGTCTGATTTAGCAGTTAGTTAGGGCTGAACCATGCATGATATAGTATTGCTATGCATAGTTTTTGTCCTTAAAGTTGATTGGTTTTGTTTAGAATGTATTAATAAGTGAATTTGTAGGCTGCATGGGCATAAAGTTTTTTATCATTCCGATAAATAATTCGTTAGTGATTACCGTCGAATTTTCATTGCGATAAAGTACTATCATTATTTTTCATTTTTCTAAAAGCCGTTTCTTTGACTATAACTCCAGCAAATTGTAGTTGCGACCAATCTTGTCACTCTGTAATATATAATCATAAGTTGTCATATGCAACATTTCCTGGGATAGAAGTTGGAGAAATTATGGCAGCAAGGGAGCTTGATGAAGAAATGCAAAAGAGAATTGAAGAAGGTGATATTGGTAAGGCTTTGCCCACGCCGAGCCGTATAGGGCTTGCGTTGGGTTGCTGTTCCCGTTTAGTTAGATGTTAAGTGTCAGCTACATGACTGATGATTATGCATGTGTAAAACACGGGGCATGTTTCATACCAAGGCATTTTTGAGAATAAAGGGGCAGTCATCCACTATAATTTTTGATAAGTTTTATTCATATTTACGCCCATTCGTCACTCAAACTTATGTTCTAAATATTCATATTATTTTTGTTCTAAAAACGATTTCAGTTTATATATTGAATCTTCATTTTTACAGCACTCAATTAGGGTTGCCACTTTCAAACACATTTATTTTCGATCTTGAATCATATCATTTCAAATCGAATCGTTTCAAATCTGATTTTATTTGGGAATTTAAAGAAAAAATTCATTTTTGACCAAAATTTTCAAATTATATAAGCGAAAGTTTTCGAAATATGTAAAATTTTAACATGGGCATATGCGATACAAAAATGTTATCCGAATCTATAAGGAATCTTAAATCTAAGATCTATCGTCAATGATATGTTTAGATAAATTGTAAGTACATGTTTTAACCAAGATATGCGCTGTCCCAGTAATTCGATGCGGTGGTTTAAGTCGATTCGAAGCACAAATTATTTGAATTAGTCGCTAATTGGTCATAAAAAAGCATTGAAGTTTAAATATCATATACCTCTTACTAGTAACTCTTGGTCACCAAATGTTCGCCAAATGTTACCTGCATGTTACGTACGCCTCTATTATAACCTAAATTTCATGGTTCTTCTATCTATTTTTCCATTTTTATTTAAATATTTCCAGACGCTCAGATAATGGTGATGGGAACGGAATTGAATTTATCACGAGTTGATCCATACCGTTTGAAGTTAGGTCATTTCAGAGAGAACCACCTCATGTTGGATGTATATTTTGAGACGATGTCTTTCACAAAAATTACGCAGTCTAAAAAAGTTGGCGAAATGAGCCTAGCAAGTGAGTGTCCATGACAGAGCTTCTTATTACTGAACTTTACAATTTGTGTTTTAAATTGCAACTTCTGCTTTTACTTCCAATTATTTTAAAATGATTTAGAATAAGATTTAAAAACAGAAATAAAACCATCCACCACTTCTGGTATGAAATATAAAGGCTCACTCACAAAAATAAGAACTACACCCAAACATTTTCTGTATCAGACTTTGGTGTTTGTTTCTAATCCATGCAGTTTTAAATTTATAAATTTTCATAGTCAGGATATTTATATTTTAAAAGAACAGAATTCACTCTCTATAATAAACGGTTCAGTGTTAAACGTCAATTTTCGCAGTATAGGCTTACCTTATAGAAGTTCTAACGTTACAAAATCATGATCGCAGGCGATTTCGGAGGACTACTTGGGCTGTGGCTTGGGATCAGCCTTGTAACTGTGTTAGAATTTCTTCAATTCACGGCTCAACTATGCTCACATTATTTATGCCGATACGATAAACGCCAAGGGGAGATAACTGGTGGAAATCAATCATCCGTTAAAAACAAGGTATGATGTTGTGATTTCAATAACAATTAATATATTAGGTTAAAGCTAAGGTTTGCCATTGGATATATTGGTATCATTATGTCTTTGACGTTAAAGGAACTATTCATATGATTTTCTCAAGAAAGCACAGGCGATGGACCGTATAAAACAAGTACAAAAACCATTGTTAAATCAGACCCGTTTCCATACTTTCTTATTGTAATTCGACTCCATGGAATGCGATGATTTCCTGCATAATACTGTCAGGCTGGGTATAATTAATGCGCTGTCTATTTTGCTGTATTATAAATTATATTTCACAAAGCATGAACCGCACACAGCACACAGGCACATCAAAACATATATTCGAAAAACATCATTTAGACTTGATGTTACCCACGCTTTGCTGATTGCCCTTAAATGATATGTCCCCGGTTTAAGCACCTTGCACGTCTATTTTCAAAGAGACAAGTCCGTGTCGAGTCAAAGAACAGTGCTAAATAGTACAATATTATTAGTGATATCACTGCTTACTTGTACTTTGCCCGTTTCGTATTTTTCACGTATTACGTGTCTAAAAGTATAATATGATGCAGTATTAGACGCACAAACTCTAAATATGGTCCCTCCATGAATGATGACTCCCGCTTATTAAAAATAAAATTACCAACTAGTTCGGCCGTGCACAACTCATAAAATTCACTGATATTATTCTAGCAAAATATTTTTGTACCGTTTTTTTTTCAATTCTCAACTGTCAATTATTCAGCAACAAATATCCCCGACCTTCATAACAGTTCAAGGAGCTGAAGAAACAGAAACAAACAATGTTTTCACCTTCGCAAATTCAGAATCAGGATTTCACAATTCTAATTTCAGCAATGTTTGACCTGACAGAAACCATTTTTCATATTGCTTGTTGGTTCTTATCAATCTTATAACTGTGCCTCGCGTTATTGCCTGTGTATTTAAATTCTAAGAGTTCTTATTAAATTTTGTTACAAATAAAATATATAAACGAAAAGCTTTGGAAGAATACTTAAGCGAAAAGTTACGATATCATTGTTTGATGTGAGCCTGGGGCGAAGGCTGGGAGACATAGATTTTTTGAATGTCAAGAAAGTAGGATGCAAAAAAGAACGTAGCAAGTCCCCTAAAAAAATCTAAAATATATGGCATAGGCCATGAAAGAGTAAAAAAAATATGACGGCCGTTATGGGAGAATTTAGACTCGGCAATCGACTGATAAAAATTGAATGCCCGTGAAGAGGTGCAGGAAGTATCTGTTGCTCCATGGAACGACTTCCGCCCGGCACCTTCGTCGATCATATTCGGAGGCATAATATTTAAAATATTACCTTGTCGAATATAAATTCTATCCGGGATCAGTAATAGGCGACCCATTTTCACCCGGCGAGGAGATTCAATTTACCCGCCTATACATCTTCACATTAATATTGCCCGAAAAGAGGCCAAGCCAACCAGGTTGCCGTTTTAATATTTCGCGACAGTTATTGCGGGTCCATGTTTGTAAGACATTTTAAGATAACGAAATAATGAAGGTTCTATGGGTCGAGAGGATATAGGCCTGGAGCAACCGGATAACTGCAAGCGTTCCACACCACACAAAATATAGGCGCCAAACTCGCCTTGTCGAACTGCTGTAAAAATATTGATATCGAGAATATGGAAACCCTTCATTACATTATACACAATATCCGATATTCTTTCAGTACAAGGTCTTGTTCCATTCAAGAGGCTCTTGCCCGAACATATTTTGTTAAGAATGGGACACAGATGGATCGTGCTGCGAAGGCGTGGTACATCAATGACCGATGCTTGACGAAATACAATTTCCGGTGGGACACGTCCTGACAAAACGATTAACGTATTAATCAGATCATATTACATACATAACAGAATCCCCCAGGCTACTGCATATTGGATTTCACAACTTCACTTGATTATGTGTCATCCTAATAAACAAAACCAGATAAACCCGCTTCAAAATAGTAATATTATTGGCAAATTATTCACATAATATCAAATCCAAGAAAGATAGCAAAATACAATATACAAATTCAACTAAAATAAAATTCACGTAACAATACACGCATTGACGCACGTCGGAGAGGGATACAGCGGGTTAGATATTTGAACGGAGCTTGGTAATGCTCACGTTCTCCAGATATTTCATTGTAAATAATTAGGCTATATTATCATTTGAGTGCAAAAAATGATAATTCTGGTTTGAAGACGTGCGGCTTTTAAACAATTATCTTTTTAAATTTGAACGTTAATAGTATAAAATTGTATTATAAATAATATATTCAATTTGAAATATCCTATTTCATTGGTAATACAAATGTACAGTAAACTGAACGAAGGACTGCTCATATTACGAAATAAATAACAATAGAAAACTGCGTTTTGTGTGTGTAGTACACAATTGCAAAATCGCGTCGTGCTGCTACACGAGAAAGAATTGGTCGTTTCAGGTTTTGTTAAGTTTGAGTCACCGATAGATTGTGTCGTTTAAGGGCGATCTATCTATGGCTCATGCTTGAAAAATCGAACTTCCTAACTATGCAACAAGTTAAAACTGAGTAATATGGTTTTTACAATAAAATTGTGTATATTGGAGGCTCATTATGCACAGGCTGAAATATCGAGGATGGCGAACTTGCGACATTTGGAGACCCAGACTCATTGCATCCCTCATGAAAGACAAAGTATAAACTTAGGGTGGAAGAACTTGACTATTCATATAACCTTTGCGTCCGAAAAGCACATAGGTAGCTAAGGATACTTTATTATGGTGTATTCCAAAATCACTAAGTAAAAAGAATAAAGTTTAATATCCCAGATAAACGAAGTGATATTTGATAATGTTTTGCAGCAAACTTATTTTTTTATCTTGATAAATATATATATATATATATATATATATCGTGGTATCACAGCAAAACGAATCAATTTATGAATACGATAACCAAAAAAGACACCACTTTCAATCAGAATTTTACAACTGAAAACATTATTTAGGAAACTACATCCCCAGTATATAATTTACATATCTTGATGCATAGGCGATGCAATGAAAGGATATTATATTTTGTGGAAACTATAAATTTTCACTGGACATTCAGGATACATCCCAAAGCTTAACATTATGCACTTCATAATTACATTTCAGTATTGCACTTGAATCTAAATGATATCATTATTAACAACATAAGTGTAATTTGAAAATATTAAATCTTTAATCATACAAACAATATTTTGTAATAGTAATAATGTATCTGTAGCAATAAGATATAGGTAATTTCAGGAAATAGACGAATCAGTCTAAGCCTTACAATTCATGAATTGTGTTAAACATGGTTTGCGGAACATGAAAAATTCGGTGATTAAATAAATAAAACATTCTATATGCAAGCACTATTAGGCAGCAGAATTCAAATATACATCCCTAAGTTAACAAGGTTGAGTTAATCACAAAAACTCAAGCGTTGGGTAATGCTAACAAACTATCTCTATTCGAATCTGAGCTTATGCAAATAAAAAATTTTGATCTTTTTATGCATTTACAAAACATAATTAATCTTAAGTCTATTTGATCAAGCATAAGCCACAAAGTTTAAGAACACGCCATTTGTTGTGAACGCTTAACAAAATGTTGTTTTTCCATGAGGTTTTTATGTGCGCTAGACTGAGAGTGATAGAAATTATTCCTATTTAAAATAGATCTTTTATCAAATATGTTTTGTTAAGCATTAGTCACTGATGGGCAGCACCATCGAGGCGTGGGTCCAACTGTGCTCATGTTTGACAAAAAAAAAATTGGGATTGTTGGAATAAAAATATAGAGAGCAGTGCACAAGCTTTACTCGCGCAAATATAAACTTTTATGCCGCCAAAATTACAATTTTTCAAAAAAGCATTTTAAAATGTCACAAAAATTACAAATACTGACTGCATACAGAAAAATTCGGTGTAAGCACATAGTTAATTGTCTTGTAACGTCTTTTATTAAGTCAAATTATTTATTACCTCTGCCACATTTTTAATCTTAAAGAAGCCAGACTATAGCCAAATGTCAGAAAACCAGGATTGATTTGGTTGCAAAATGAATTTATATAAGAATAATGAAAAACTAAGTGTGAAAATGATACAGGTATCTGTCCAAAACTTTCACCTATTTTCTGTATTTTCTGTATCTGCAAATTTATCACTGATAAATACTTTTTAAAAAAAATTTGTAGCTTCATTGGCAAAATTTCATGATGATAGCATTTCCTTCACGTGCTTTATTAGGTAGTAGAAAGTATAACAGTCATAACTCTATAAATACACTGGGTATTTTTCTAAGCAAGGAATTTTTGTGAAATATATAGCTAAAAAAAATACACATCAATGTCTTCGAAATGATATGGTAACTTCCATGTTACAAATTGGCATTTCTACTAGGTATTACAAGCAAATACGAGGAATAAATTTTTGAATGGCGTAAAGTTAATAATCAAGTCCCATAATGCATGATATTGCAATATTTATGACCATTTGGAATGTATGGTATCAATGCAGCAAGGATGTCCCAATTTAATATTTGAGATAATTTGAAAGTACGGGCATATATTATTAGATATGATAGAAGCTTGATCTCGCTTTCAGGTGAATGTATGTTTTAAAAATTAGCATAGCTTTTCAGAAATAATTAAATATTTGTTAATTGTAATCACATTATAGGGAAATATTCCGTTTCATTATATACAGGCATAAAACCAATAATAAAATGATGTGAGAAATAGCACTAGAATGTTTATTATTATTTTGAAATAACAGTAATAATTTCTTTTATCACAGTTTCTTCACACTATAATATCATAACTCGAATATTCTGCAATCCAGTTTTTAAAAACAAAGTATCTATTCATTGATAAGGGTTTCGCGAGCATTTTATCTCCGGAATGGAATTCAAATCGACACAAGTTCTGTAGAATCAGATTAAGAGCAAAACATAATCTCAATTTTGAAAACAGTGATGGCTGAGCAACTAATGAGATCAGTATTATTTTGTGTAGTACATCATCCCAAAGAAAAAAATGTAGTGAAATAATCTTTTGTCAAGTACGAGTCAAAGATACTGGCCCAGCCTAGGTGCAGTCATCTGTGACTTGTTTTAAACAAACTATAATTTCTGACTTGGCACTTAAATTGCAACATGGCAGATATTTCAAAATAAATACTAAGATAAAGTAAGTTCCATGCAACAACGCTACAATACAGGTCATATTTCAGGGCTATTACATAAAAGTCACATGGTCAACTAGGTTGCATAATATGGACTGAGTACTTATAGCTCAGTAAACAACATGAACTGAAATGACATTACCTCATCGACGATTTTATCAAGCATGAGCTAAGTCAATGATTTATCTGTGGCCCATAAATAAAACAAGTTTTAACAACAACATTTCTACCTCGGAGAGTCAAGAATTTTTGATATTTTCTTAATAACAACCAAAACAAAAACAAGCGTATATTTTGATAAGAGTAATACCACAGAGTAATATCATTCTTAAATTCAAACATGGCATATAAATGAATTGCGCATGACCACCTCTGGCTCATTCTTGAATGTAGAAAATTTGCAGTGTTATGGTAAATTCAGTACAGCACCGAATCAACACAAATTATACATCCATACGAATTCACAGAAATGTACGTTAAACGTACAATGAAAATTCAATTGAAAAATGACTATGATTTGAGCAGACTATTTTGCTATCGATTCATGGTAAGACGAATAGGTAGAGAAAACAAAGTGCCTTCTTGTATAATGCAATGAAAATTAAAAAATTAGATTTTGCAAAATACCCATTATAAAACTCATGAATAGGCAATCATAACAAGTTAGTGAGAAATATTCAATGATTCATTCGAAAAAATATGTTGTCTTACGCAACAATTATATAGGCAAAGACGGACAGCATTCTAAATTTCTCAGTATCTATATTATATGTCATGTGACATAAAATGACTACTATATATTTCACTAGAACTTTAAAAAAATGGTTTTACAATTATATCACGTAGACAGGCTTAGTGCAGTCTATCTATTTTTTTTTTGTTCCAAGCAGAGGGAATTTGTGAAATATCATCTAGTCCAAGTCCTACAGACCCGATTGGTCTGACTACATGGCAGGTGCTGTGAATAAATAACGCACTCACACATTGTCTTATTAAATGCCTCATAACCCTAACAATAACAACACAAAACACAGAGTATAATTAACCAAATAGTGTACATTCTCATCGAATGTACTAAACTTTAAAAATTAGAGGTAAATGAGTGTACTGCATTTGTCTTTTAACGATAAACCTGTAATAGGGATGGCAAAAGTTCAGCCTCGACACTAACATGAAAGCTAGGGAGAGGATGACAGAAAAAGTTTACAAAAAACAGGCAACACTGCTAATTCATAACAGTATTGATGATTTTGAACCTCTTTGTACAGTTTGGTTGCTACCAGATACTTAAGAGACATTTCAATCTCCCAGAAAATGATTTATTATGAAATATTGCCATTTTGGTGTATTTCCTTCTGATGCAACTCATTTCCTTACATGTCTGAGAAAAAGACTAGCTCAAATTCTGCCAGTTACAACAGGGGAGGGATATAAATTATAGACAATTTTCCCATCCCTAAAATTTAGGTTTATTGTTAAATATCACATCAAATCTGTCCATTACATATAGAGTGACAAACACAAATATCTTGCATCAACGAATGAAGTTACAAATAACTATAAGAAAAATAATAAACACAGGCTTCATCACAATACCCAATCAAAAATGTTCTATTATAAAGCACGACTCATGAATAGGGAGAGGATGTTAAATATGGGATGCTCCGATATGTATATACAGGAATGGTAAAGTTTTGACTCTACACTGTGGCAAAAATACAACATAATCACTGGTCCTTGACAGTAATTTTACTTGAAAAAAAATTTAAAAATTGACTTTTTTGGCCAAATACGGGGTGTTGATGGAACGCATCGCTCCGGTCAACAACTCATGATTGGCGTAAATGGCCATTTTTAACTTTGGAAACATGCAATTGCTGCAAATAACCAGTGAATTTACTGTACTTTTGTTACAGTGCAGGTGTATTTCTGAATTGCCTGAATTTCAAAAATATAATTCAATTTTTCTGCTAATCAAAATAGTTTTACCTGCAAAACAGAGATGCTGATCCATTTTGTCATTATCAAGATCATGTGATTAATTAAAGAAACCTGGAAGGTTTTCAATGAAAATAGAATTGAGCGAGTTTAGAATCTATTCGATAGCTTTTCAGAATGTATTCGAAATATTCCCTAAGAGTCAGTAAGTGGTTCATACAACAACATGTTTGACAAATATTTTTCGAGTTGTTAGAGCAGAGAAAATCAAAATTTACTTCTTTAACATAATTTGACTTGCAGGTAACAATATCTTGATCTGTTAAACATATCACGATACTTTTGCAGAGGAAATCTCATGAAAATTCAAGTATATTCCTGGTCATTCCAATGGTTACTCATCATTATTAGATGAGTCAGCATTTATTGCATCCATAGCTGAATTGAATGAGGGAAGCTTGGAACTATGTGATGACGGTGCTAAACATTCTTCATCAGAATTTTGCAGTCCCTGTCCATTTTTATAAACATATTTTTTTCGTGTACATACTCCAAACAGGCCTGCTACCAAGTGCCAAGCTAGATACCCCACAAAACAAATATATGCTAGAGCAAGAATGCCACACAGGACATAATAACCCACGTGGGTCAGTTCGTCAATGTAAACAACAACAAAAAATAAGTTTATTCCAACAACAACGATTGAAATAACGACACCGACGATAAACCAACCCCAAGAATTTTTGAACTCACCCATCACATCTGATGACGTGGTGAAATGTAATATTGGAATTAATGCAAAAGGCAACTGAAGACTTTGCAGCACATTTAGCAAATCGTTCATACCTGTCAAGCTGTATACATCAGTAAATATTGCCAGGAGGAGGGTGGGACCAATTGCAATTGACCTTGTCAAAAGAATCCTCCTAAATCTTGACCACTTTAGATTCAAGAAACCCTCCATGACAAACTGCCCAGAATAAGTTCCTGTCATTGTAGAACTTTGACCTGCAGCTAAAATTCCAATAGCCCAGATATAGTAGGCTGCATGTCCAAAGTAACATCCTAAAAAGATGCCTCCTTTAAATAAATCGCTATCAACAGTTTCATTAGCTGTCACATTGTCATAAGGAAAAGCACCAGCGCTATTTGGAATTGATGAATTAGCACAAGTCAAGTTCATTTCTTTATTACTGACATTATGGAATGCCTCTGCAAAAACCGAAACCACAAACAAATTAATGACGAAAGATACAAGGAGTGCAATCGCTGCTTCAACGAGATAATAAAAATTTGCTTCCCTTATTAATCGTGGACGAGATCGATCAACATCACGAGATTTCACCAAGGCAGAGTGAAGATAGATATTATGCGGCATAATAACCGCTCCAATTATTCCAACAGCTTGTAGTAACTGCTTCCGTCCACAGTTCTCACACAGTGGTGAGAATACACCTATCACAACTTCCTTCTGATTTGGAGCTACTTTGATGTACTCATAACCAAATGTTATTGCCATAATAGATATCAGCACAGCAAACACTGCTTCCAATTTTCTTAAACCATATTTGTCAATAAGCAAAAATACGAATGCATCACAAGCAGTTATCAGAACTCCAGCCCATAGAGGTATAGCACCTCCTGATAGAAGAACAAATGCTATAGCACTACCTATGACTTCTTGCATGTCCGAGCCAATAATAGCAATCTCCACCATAACCCATAGAATTAGCCTTGGTACCTTACGATATTTCTTGTTACAAACTTCTGCAAGGTGCATCCCAGTTACAACTCCCAATCTTGCTGCAAGTCTTTGCATCATTAGTCCCATAACAGTGGCCAAAAGAAGCATCGTCAACAACTGAAAACCGGCAACAGAACCAGACTGCAGGTCAGATTCTATATTACCTGGATCCAAATATGCAATGCTCATCAGGAAACCTGGGCCTGTGAAAGCCCATAGTTTCTTCCAACGAAAGGGTGGCATTTCAAATTGACAAAAACTTGGTCCACAATTCTCTTCATCTTCTTTGAAATCATGCGGGACATGAACTTTTTCTTCAAAATAAGTCTCAAAATGTTCCTGTTTCGCTGGAGCATGGAGAATTGCATCGACACCTTGCAATGTTGAAGATCTTGAAGAACGATTTACAAGGGAACTTTTCGAATCAACATCGATTTCTATATCATTAGTATCAGATTCAAAACGAGGCATTTTCATACGACATATATACTGTATGACATTAATATTTGACAATCAATGTTCGATATATACATGTTATAACAACTACATGTTATAACATGAATAAAAATATTTCCAATACCGGTATTAAAAATGAATTCTCCAAATAATTGAATTTGATTAAAGAATCATGAATAACTCTATTTAATTTTCCAGCGATTCAGAGTCAACACAACATAATACATGAAAATATTTTTGTAGTAATCAACAATTTTCTGAAGACGTCTTTGTTAATTGTTAAGATCAGAATATGATGAGAATATTAAATTAAGCAAAACTGATTCAACTATGAATCAAGATATATTCAATTTTAGCCCTTCATAAATAAAGATCAAGTCACTACACAGATTTCTCCACACTACTTCACAGTTATTCAGTATTAGCAAGAACTCAATCACATAGAAAATGAACAAACACAATTTTCGGTGTTGTATATACAGTATAGTCTACCAGAGAACTGCCGACAGTGCCAAACATGCTAGTTTGATATTTCATCAGGGTCGTTTATACAAGCCATTTGAAGATAGCAAAATTCCAGCAAAATAAATACGGTATTAGGCCTTCCCCCGATAGGGGTGGCAAAAAAAAGTCTAAAGTTAAATAATTATTTGTTCATTTCATTTTGTTCGTTATTCAAATCAATTATTTACGATTTAAATAGAAGAATTGAATAAAATATTTTTGATTGCCATATTCGTTGGACTCCTCACAGGCAGACGGTGGTCCATGTAAGTGCTGCTTACAGCTTCCTTCCCCAATCATGACCATGTCCATGCAAAGATGTCGGTTAGCTGAACCGGTACCGTAGCCTAAAGAGTTGAAAATGGGGGTCTAGTGAAGTTTAGTAGGTACGGTACCTAATGTCATTAAAATAAAAACTGGCAGAATATTCTCATCCTAACTAGGGGGCGCCAACGCTGCAAGCATCTATCATTGTCTCCCGGGTTAGGATGAGTGCCTCGCAACATGGGAAATTATTATGATAATATGGTACTAAACTTCATGAGACCCGAAAATGGTGCCGGTATGGTCAAACCGTACTCTGAACTTTCCTCTCCCGTAAAATGAAATCCTATTCCAAATCCTGAATCAGTAGATCACCACGGTTAGATACGATAACTTAAAAAGTTTTTAAACTTTCTTTTACTGTTTAGGTCTTGTTTGCTCTGTAATGTTAAGTTACATCTTCATTTGTATCACCTTTTGTGTCGAAATAAACTATGTCTATGTATAATAGGCAAAAATCCTAATCCCTCACGTGATGCTCAAACAGTAAAATAGATTCATTGGTAAACAGACGCGTTCGCAGCGCTCTCTGACAATATACAGTATACACAGTGTAAACCTGTATAAAGCTAGCAGACACTTCCAGCAGACAGTTACCGATTTTTCAATTACTATATCCGCCTTCGGCGAGTCATAAATACTCATTCAAATAAGCGAAATATTTGTTTGTCACGACATGTTTTTGACTAGCGTGTTCAAACCATACTTGTACGCCGAGGGAAAAAGTTGAAGAAATTCTACCGTGCGGATCATGGGGAAATTCCCCTCCCTTTTCACGAAAAAGTGCAAAAATGGCAAAATAAATCTATTATAGACGTCATTAATTGTCGTAAAAAATATTTGTCACGCTATTCCTTTTGACAGTATGTTCAGAATATATTTCTACATCTATGAGAAAAAACTGAAGAAATTCTACCGTGCAGATCATGGGGAAATTCCCCTCCCTTCTCATTAAAAAGTGAAAAAGTGGCGAAACTGTCTCTAATAAGGGCGTCATTAATTAACGAAAAAAAATGTTTGTCACGCTATTCCTTTATACAGTATGTTCAAAATATATTTCTATATCTATCAAAAAAATTTAAAACAATTCTACCGTGTGGATCATGGGGAAATTCCCCTCCCCTTTCACGAAAATATGAAAAAATGACAAATTATCCTTATTGAGGACGCCATTAAGTGATGAAAAAAATATTTGTCACGCTATTCCTTTATACAGTATGTTCAAGGAATATTACTACACTTCTGAAAAAAATTTGAAGAAATTCTACCGTGCGGATCATGGGGAAATTCCCCTCCCTTTTCACGAAAAAGTGCAAAAATAGCAAAATATCTACAATAAGGGCGTCATTAATAAACGAAAAAAATATTTGTCACGTTATTCCTTTATACAGTATGTTCAAGATATATTTCTATATCTATGAAAAAAATTTAAAAAAATTCTACCGTGCGGATCATGGGGAAATTCCCCTCCCTTTTCATAAAAAAGTGCAAAAATAGCAAAATATCTCCAATAAGGGCGTCATTAATTAACGAAAAAAATATTTGTCACGCTATTCCTTTATACAGTATGTTCAAAATATATTTCTATATCTATGAAAAAAATTTAAAAAAATTCTACCGTGCGGATCATGGGGAAATTCCCCTCCCTTTTCATGAAAAAGTGCAAAAATAGCAAAATATCTCCAATAAGGGTGTCATTAATTAACGAAAAAAATATTTGTCACGTTATTCCTTTATACAGTATGTTCAAAATATATTTCTATATCTATCAAAAAAATTTAAAACAATTCTACCGTGCGGATCATGGGGAAATTCCCCTCCCCTTTCACGAAAATATGAAAAAATGACAAATTATCCTTATTGAGGACGTCATTAAGTGATGAAAAAAATATTTGTTACGCTATTCCTTTATACAATATGTTCAAAATATATTTCTATATCTATGAAAAAAATTTAAAAAAATTCTACCGTGCGGATCATGGGGAAATTCCCCTCCCTTTTCATAAAAAAAGTGCGAAAATAGCAAAATATCTCCAATAAGGGCGTCATTAATTAACGAAAAAAATATTTGTCACGCTATTCCTTTATACAGTATGTTCAAAATATATTTCTATATCTATGAAAAAAATTTAAAAAAATTCTACCGTGCGGATCATGGGGAAATTTCCCTCCCTTTTCATGAAAAAGTGCAAAAATAGCAAAATATCTACAATAAGGGCGTCATTAATTAACGAAAAAAATATTTGTCACGCTATTCCTTTATACAGTATGTTCAAAATATATTTCTATATCTATGAAAAATATTTAAAAAAATTCTATCGTGCGGATCATGGGGAAATTCCCCTCCCTTTTCATAAAAAAGTGCAAAAATAGCAAAATATCTCCAATAAGGGCGTCATTAATTAACGAAAAAAATGTTTGTCACGCTATTCCTTTATACAGTATGTTCAAAATATATTTCTATATCTATGAAAAAAATTTAAAAAAATTCTACCGTGCGGATCATGGGGAAATTTCCCTCCCTTTTCATGAAAAAGTGCAAAATAGCAAAATATCTACAATAAGGGCGTCATTAATTAACGAAAAAAATATTTGTCACGCTATTCCTTTATACAGTATGTTCAAAATATATTTCTATATCTACGAAAAAAATTTAAAAAAATTCCACCGTGCGGATCATGGGGAAATTTCCCTCCCTTTTCATGAAAAAGCGCAAAAATAGCAAAATATCTCCAATAAGGGCGTCATTAATTAACGAAAAAAATATTTGTCACGCTATTCCTTTTTACAGTATATTCATGATATAGTATTACACCTATGAAAAAAATTTGAAGAAATTCTACCGTGCGGATCATGGGGAAATTCCCCTCCCTTTTCACGAAAAAGTGCAAAAATAGCAAAATATCTACAATAAGGGCGTTATTAATTAACGAAAAAAATATTTGTCACGCTATTCCTTTTTACAGTATATTCATGATATAGTACTACACCTATGAAAAAAATTTGAAGAAATTCTACCGTGCGGATCATGGGGAAATTTCCCTCCCTTTTCACGAAAATATGAAAAAATGACAAATTATCCTTATTGAGGACGTCATTAAATGATGAAAAAAATATTTGTCACGCTATTCCTTTATACAGTATATTCATGAAATATTACTACACTTATGAAAAAAATTTGAAGAAATTCTACCTTGCGGATCATGAGGAAATTCCCCTCCCTATTCACGAAAAAGTGCAAAAATGGCAAAATATCTTTAATAAAGGCGTCATTGATTGACGAAAAAACATTTGTCACGCTATTTCTTTTAACAGTATGTTCAAAATATATTGCTATATCTATGAATAAAATTTAAAGAAATTCTACCGTGCGGATCATGGGGAAATTCCCCTCTCTTTTCATGAAAAAGTGCTAAAATAGCAACATATTTATAATAAGGGCTTCATTAATTAAAGAAAAAATTATTTGTCACGCTATTTCCCTTTACAGTATGTTTATAACATATTTCTACACCTATGGAAACATACTTTGGAAAAAATAGCACAGCATTATTCATATATTATGCTGAGTATATTTTGAAGAACATTGAAATTAACAAGGCTACTTTTTTAGAAACATGAAATTTCCCCCTTTTATACAGAACGATTCAAAACTTGTTCTAACAAATAACATATAAAGTTCATAATAAAACGACTTCTTCTTACGCATAACATTTATTATTTGCAAGATCTACATAAAAACGTTGAAAAAATGTTGAAAAAACATTGACCAATATTGCCAAAAAAAAAATCTTAAGGATTGAGATTCTTTATAATATTTTTGAGAATTCCCGTGAAATTTTTCAGAATACCATGGATGGTTAGAAAAGTGCTGGCTTTACGATTCGACCAATCCAAATCAAAGTGTTTTAGGTTGAGCGGCGGATATGCGTTTATCAATCGTATTCCTGTAAATGGCTAGAATTAAAGACATAGTCCCATTCTATAGCGGGAATTCTTTTAAGTTCTCAAATTTGGCTCTGGCGAAATTTCTGGGTCGCTTTCTATTGTACTGACATACATGCAAGACTCATCTCAAATGGGTAGGCCTATAAAAATACGTTTATACTACTGCTTCCAACCTTACTCAGAGTTAATTTCTGTAAAAAAAGTAATGATCTTTCACTGAAAGTCGTACTTACAACAAGGGCTGGTCAATTCGAGTCGATGATTCGAATCGATTCGAAGCACAATTTATTCGAATCAGTCGCGAATCAATTATAGAAACAAAAACTTGTTAAGTGAACTAGGATTTTCATTTATAACAACGAAATGCAATCGATTAAGTCAAATTAGACTAAAATC
Organism: Styela plicata; assembly: GCA_963675895.2. NCBI lineage: Eukaryota > Metazoa > Chordata > Ascidiacea > Stolidobranchia > Styelidae > Styela > Styela plicata. Next base: position 2,295,321 of record OZ023142.1, read on the forward strand.
GATTATATTTCGTCATTAAAATATGAAAGTGGTTGCTCTTAGTGTGGATTGAAAATACGCTACAAATTATAAATTTCTTTATTTTCACAATGTTATAACAGTACAAGTTATAATAGTAAAAATGGGATATTTGTTATTTGCAAAGAATTAGTGATTCGATCCGATTCTAAAAAATTATTCGAATCAGATTCGAATTCCAAGTGATTCGGTTTTGCCCAGCCCTACTTACAGTACCGTATGTCACGCTGAGAAAGGAACAACTAACGACTACTTACAAGCACAAAATATTCAATTTGGGCATTTGGAGACTCAGTTTAACAAAACAATTTTCAGGTCGTCATGTTTACACTTTTTGTGGAATTTGAAAAAAACTATAAAGGTGCTTCCATTGTAGCAAGTCTCTAATGTTTTGATACACAAGCCGGACACTTCCATACTATATCGACGATATCTGCAACATCGCCATCGTAGCAGCTTAAGTGGTACCATCTCGGACACATATCGCATCCAACCTAAAATAATAATATGAGATAATGAAATCTATAGCAAACTGGGTTCGTTAAAGAAAGCTTAATATCTCACCCATTCCCCGGGAGTTTTTTCCCCACAATAACTGCAGTATGATGTTAGACAATCCAGAATTTCAAAAAAGAAGATATGTAAATCCAATCAAGCCATTCATTTTTAGGAAAGATTTTTTGTTACAATTAAACCCCTAAAAGCTCCATTTTATAGCAAGCACGCACTATTCCGTCAAACGAGGGGGGGGGGGATGGAATTGCCCTGTTGCTGTTCACCTCTTGTATCAAATTCATCATACATGCTTGCCGTAAGCTTACGCCACTTTCGGGCTTTTTAGAATGAAATTTAATAAACAAAATGCGATGCAGACATGGAACTTCTGTAAGAAAATGGTTCCAATGTCAAGACAAAATAAATCAAAAAGCGATAAAAGGTTTACATTGAATGCCTCCCCAAAGGCTCCTAAAATAACAAATCTTTATCCTGTTTCTGTTTTATATAATACTATCTGGTACAGTTCTTCCCAATATTTTGGCGCACTCGCGCCGGTAAAATGATAAAAATCGTTTTATGAATTGATGTCATTTTTGTTTTTATCTAAGCGAAGGCCGAATGCAAAAAATTCTATATCAAAAACAATAAAAACTTCAAAGCCAATGTATCCGTTCGCCGGTGAATTTCTTATAGATATCAGAAATCTTAATTGAGCGGGCAACTGACAAAAGATGAGTGCTGGTTGATCTATGCACATGTAAAACTTGGTTCACGATCTAACGTAACATAAACCAACAGCACCTTTTTATAGTACAATAATTTTAAAACGAGTGCCTTTTTATTTATTTTTCCATATGTGAAATTGTATATCATTGCAACACAACCCTGAAATAATGTATTATTTACTTACTACTATCCTCACAGAGAAATTTTATGAATGGGAATTAAATCATTAATATGTAAGTAAAATAACGAAACAAGAAAGCGAAAATTATTATATCGAGCATATGAATGAATGGACTTGAACGCTGTCATGGTATTATATTGGGTTTATTCCTCTCAGAACTTTGTCAAATCAGTGTCAAAGTCCATCTTTACACTCTTTTTTATCTATCCAATGATATATGTATGTTTGAGAAAGCCATTAACAGAGCGCGATCAAGTTGCACACTGATTCTTATAACAATTTCCTATAGCCTTCAAAGTTATGTCATTGAAAATACTTCTTCTGGCATTTGCGAATTCGAAGACCCACAGCGCCTTATGCAAGTAACAGATCTGGGGTCCGTCCGTACTCACGAAACTTCGCTAATAAACGCGTTTAAGAGCTTTCAAATGCATTCGAGGTTCGCATAAAGTCGCTAAAAGTGACGTTTTTGTATAGACGTATGTGTGACGTAATAATGCCATGAAATCGGAGAAATATAATTAATCGCAAGGCCGAAAACAATATTAAAACTCTCAGTACAATTACGGGAGGCAAGTATACAACGTAGCATTGCGATGCTCATGGAAGTAACTTCCAACAACCGTATTATCTTAAGTCGGCATCATCATCCTTGAGTTGACAGGAACTTTTATTTTGATAGTATATTTTCCAGGATCTTAAAAATTTATAAAACTGTTCAGGGAATACCGGGGGAGAAGTATTGACTTGCTGTTGTAGGTTTTCCCAAGCTTGACCCATTAATAAAAAAACATCAAAAGATGAACACTCTTTATTGCAAGAACTCGCATGCATTTGAATACATTGACGTTGAAACTACAAACATCTTCCAACGGCATTCTAGTTTGTAGCTCTCGGTCGGAGCGCGATGCGACTTCTACATTTTAACAAAAGTCTAGCTGATTTCTCTCCATATAAAATAGTAGCTTTTATAAAGTGAAAGGCATGAAAGGAACTTCTAAATATGCGGTGACAATGAATGACAATATGGTGACGCGTGAAAGTTAAATAGCGAGAATGACATTACGTCATTCGCAGCAAACTTCCACTCGCCCCACCCTTTTAGGAGAAGTTTGACTAAAAACATACTTTGGCAGGATCTGGCGAATAAATAGATGTCCATTTCGCGATATCATTTTTTTTTATGTAAAATAGATAGAATTATTGAACTCTATCGTATCCTAATAAAGTTTCATTGGACCTTACAATAAAGATATATAATAAAAAAAATCCGAAATCCTGAGGTATCAATATTGTCACCTCTTCAGTCGCTTCCGCGCCGCCGAATAGAATAGAGCTTTGTCTTTTTCCATTTTATGTGAGATCTGGCATCGAATTTTCTTCGCTTGTTTATTTGTTTGTCATTGCGTGCCGTTTTCGGTCCCTTTTGCAATTAAGCGGTATTAACTGTATATATTTACTTCACCGATTTGCACATCGAATGTATGTGAGTTTGTGCAATATTTATCTTTCGATGTTTTATTAATGGGACGAGTGACAAACGCCAACACTTGTTTTGAGAATCCCTGCATAATCCTAAAAAATATATACGGCATTCAGAATTTTGCATACACTATGACAAAAAATCCAACAAAGCAACCGGTCTCTGACAGTAATTTTACTTGACGGTATTGAAAAAAATTCAAAATCAACTCTTTGGGCCATCAACACCTCATAATTGGCTTAAATCTCATCAACATGGCGTATTTTAACTTTGAAAATATGCAATTCCTGAAAATAACCAGTAAATTTACTGTACTTTTGTTACAGTGTAGCCTAGAGCAACTTTACTTATAGTTTTACTTGCATATATGCAATTCACCATTTTTTTATTCAGAAATCTCACTACTAGGTGAGAATCAGAATGACGACAGTTTTGAAATCAAAATATCAATTTTGTTAAAAAATTTTCTTAGGCAGGTATTTTATTCCAATGTGGTATTCCATTTGGATGTAACCCTGGCGTGTTTGTGTCTTCCGAATTCAATGTTAGTTTGGCTTATGAATACTGGATTTTAAAGGGCATCTACTGCTGCTTCTTTGCCGCCTGAAAAAGACACCTAAAATGGACTAGACTAGTATATATCAAAACTTCAACGGAATTACAATTATAATACACGGTATGTTAGGTATGTATAACGCATGTGCAATTTCACAGTTAACAGTTTGAACAAACCATAGTGGGAGTTGGTATTTATATTTTGGCATTCTTGTATGGCGTATTTATCACAAAACCTCTTAACGTCTAATCCTTTGGTCCCAAATGAACAACACAATTTACGGCAAAAATTCGCCCGTTTGTTATCACTCGACAATCAAAATTGTAGATAGGCTTACATTTTAGCACTTTTTATAAGGTATCTGTGGCATGGGCCATATTCGGGCCGATTCACGCCGAGTACGTCAATAATTTGAAGAGCTCTGTATTCTGTATTGCTCCGACAAGAGGTTCGGTGTCATCCGGAGAGTATTGTCATTTTGCATGATAACTCGGCCGCTTTTATTTATAATTTTAATATACGATTGGAATCTAATACTTGATTGAGAAGACAGCAAAAAAAAAAGGCAACATATTGAAAACCTTGTTGTCGATCACACACAAAACAGCATAAGATATAGAAAGTAAAGAAGGATATTTTCCTGGCATTTACTGAAACAAAACAAACTTGAATGAAACCACTCATAGTTCAATGACATGCATTTGTCTTTCATTTTTCTATGATCCTCATGGCAGAATTTCTTCAAATTTTTCTTAAAAGTGTATAATTGTGTTAAAAATCCTGAAACGGAAAATCGTGACAAGCAATATTTTAACCTATTAAAGACGTTTTAATAAAATGCTTAAAATGGTTCATCATTATTAGGATTATTTTGTCATTTTTGCACTTTTTCATGAAAAGTGAGGGGAATTTCCCCATGATCGGCACGGTAGAATTTCTTCAAATTTTTTTCATAAGTGTGGAGATATATTTTTAACATACTGTAAAAAAGAATAGCGTGACAAATATTTTTTTCATCACTTAATGACGTCCTCATTCAGGATAATTTGTCATTTTTCCAAATTTTCGTGAAAAGGCAGGAGAATTTCTCCATGATTCGCACGGTAGAATTTTTTTTAATTTTTTTCATGGATATAGAAATATATTTTAAACATACTGTATGAAGGAATAGCGTAACAAATATTTTTTTCGTTAATTAATAACGCCCTTATTGGAGATATTTTGATATTTTTGCACTTTTTCATGAAAAGGGAGGGGAATTTCCCCATGATCCGCACGGTAGAATTCTTTTAATTTTTTTTCATAGATATAGAAATATATTTTGAACATACTGTATAAAGGAATAGCGTGACAAATATTTTTTTCGTTAATTAATGACGCCCTTATTGTAGATATTTTGCTATTTTTGCACTTTTTCATGAAAAGGGAGGGGAATTTCCACATGATCCGCACGGTAGAATTTTTTTAAATTTTTTTCATAGATATAGAAATATATTTTGAACATACTGTATAAAGGAATAGCGTGACAAATATTTTTTTCGTTAATTAATGACGCCCTTATTGTAGATATTTTGTTATTTTTGCACTTTTTCATGAAAAGGGAGGGGAATTTCCACATGATCCGCACGGTAGAATTTTTTTAAATTTTTTTCATAGATATAGAAATATATTTTGAACATACTGTATAAAGGAATAGCGTGACAAATATTTTTTTCGTTGATTAATGACGCCCTTATTGTAGATATTTTGCTATTTTTGCACTTTTTCATGAAAAGGGAGGGGAATTTCCCCATGATCCGCACGGTAGAATTTTTTAAAATTTTTTTCATAGATATAGAAGTATATTTTGAACATACTGTATAAAGGAATAGCGTGACAAATATTTTTTTCGTTAATTAATTACGCCGTTATTGTAGATATTTTGCTATTTTTGCACTTTTTCATGAAAAGGGAGGGGAATTTCCCCATGATCCGCACGGTAGAATTTTTTTAAATTTTTTTCATAGATATAGAAATATATTTTGAACATACTGTATAAAGGAATAGCGTGACAAATATTTTTTTCGTTAATTAATGACGCCCTTATTGTGAATATTTTGCTATTTTTGCACTTTTTCATGAAAAGGGAGGGGAATTTCCCCATGATCCGCACGGTAGAATTTTTTTAAATTTTTTTCATAGATATAGAAGTATATTTTGAACATACTGTATAAAGAAATAGCGTGACAAATATTTTTTTCGTTAATTAATTACGCCGTTATTGTAGATATTTTGCTATTTTTGCACTTTTTCATGAAAAGGGAGGGGAATTTCCCCATGATCCGCACGGTAGAATTTTTTTAAATTTTTTTTCATAGATATAGAAATATATTTTGAACATACTGTATAAAGGAATAGCGTGACAAATATTTTTTTCGTTAATCAATGACGCCCTTATTGTAGATATTTTGCTATTTTTGCACTTTTTCATGAAAAGGGAGGGGAATTTCCCCATGATCCGCACGGTAGAATTTTTTTAAATTTTTTTCATAGATATAGAAATATATTTTGAACATACTGTATAAAGGAATAGCGTGACAAATATTTTTTTCGTTAATTAATGACGCCCTTATTAGAGACAGTTTCGCCATTTTTTTACTTTTTAATGAGAAGGGAGGGGAATTTCCCCATGATCCGCACGGTAGAATTTCCTCAACTTTTTCCCTCGGCGTACAAGTATGGTTGGAACACGCTAGTCAAAAAAATGTCGTGACAGACAAATATTTCGCTTATTTGAATGAGTATTTATGACTCGCCTGAAGGCGGATATAGTAATTGAAAAATCGGTAACTGTCTGCTGGAAGTGTCTGTTAGCTTTATACAGGTCAGTGTAAGTACGGTATCACCGTCACGTCAGCAAAATTCGAACCTAATTTTATCCATGTGAACCCGAATATCATGACCACGTGTTCACGCCAATATTATCACGCGCCGAGAATAATAATGAATATGTCAAAGCCGTATACCTGACTGACAGTATCCTCATTCACAGCAAACTGGCAAAGGCTCTAGTAGGAATGGAATCACTGGAAACATATATATAATATATATATATATATATATATATAATAAAAAATTGAAGGGAATTGAAGTGTTGATTTATGTAACATGATGCAAGGAATGTTAGAAAACTTTACAGCCTTGAAAAACAGTCATATTATACATCCATACTCCACAGGAACATGGCGAACCTCAAAAGGACTTGGCCCATCATAAACCAGATCATAGGGAGATCCAGTATAAAATTATCAAAAATCTACAATATTAATGCTAGGGAAACATGTGATACAGTCGCAATTGCGGACCAATTCACTGAACATTTCTCAAATGTGGAAAAAACTAAGCAAGAACTTTCCCAATAATAGCAACCACAATAGGTACTTAGGACAATCCATTCCATCTTAAATATGTTTCTCTCCAACTACTGCTGCTGAAGTGCGTAGAATAATCAAAGATTTCTCACCAAAATCTAGTTTCGATCTTGATGGAATTCCGTTCAAAGTAATTAGAATCATACCATGGAACTGTATGAATGCGCTATCACATATTTTTAATTTATCGATCATATCTGGAAAATATATTGAGCAATTCAAGATTGGCAGAGTAATGCTTCTCTTCAATAAAGGCGATACGACAAAACCGTCCAAATACCGTTCTATCAGTTTACTCCCCCCACTTTCGGAAGTTTTGGAAAAATTGTTTACAATAGCCAGTACAAATACTTGGAGGAAAATAATTTTTCTTTCACCAACAGTTTGGATTTCGCCAAAGGCACTCCACTGTCCATACAACTAATCTGCTAAGCAGTAAAATTTTCAAGGTTTTGAATCCAATGAATTCACTTAAGGAATATTTTGGATCTATCCAAGGCGTTCGATTGCCTCGATCATGATATCATGAAACAAATACGAAAATGCGCTCCAGCAAGTTTGAAAATAATTTTTTACTCCATTTTCCGCAAAATCGATTTCTCAAGAATCACCTTTTCTCAGCCCTCAACCCACTGTTAAAAACAAAAAGAATATCAACATTGAGAAACTTGAACTGTATCAACCTAAAATTTGATCAAGCAATAGATGACCCGAGCAAGATCATCCCATATATCTCAAATCATGGTATAATTCTCGATCATGTTTGATCCATCGTGACTTGTCCACTTTCCCGTTCACAAGATACTGTCACACTGTATCTGTAGACAACAGCAGCAGCAGAGCAGGAAGGCGTCAGAGACACACTAATCAATTGTAAATTAATACGGACTTCCCGAATCCAACTGTTTTAATGAATAATGTTTGACATTAATGCTCAAGGAAACCGATATTTGTTTTATTGCTCTCTAAATTATTCAACAATCATGTTATGCAAATACCCATTGACTTGTTTTTTGTTGTATGATATTTTCTATTCCACATTTTTCTAATTTATTTACCCCCCCCCCCCCCCCACTTTCCAGCTTATTATCCCTCACAAAAACTTTATTGCACAGTGTCTACGCCACTTCCCAGACTCAACCTATTCGATAATTGAGGGTCATCGTTGAACCAAGCCACCAGGCACTTGATTTATCTATGATTCATAACCAAACTCCAAATTATTATTATTTTTTTAATATAGTATTAAGTCTCACCAACACTGAAAAGGCCATTATAGATATCGCCAGTGAAGTCCCAACAATGGAGTCTTTATAAATGTAAATATATTTGTTGTCCGTCCATGGGATTACTGCCTTGTCGCGGCGGATGGGCTTATTACCTTTGTAATCTGTAGCGCTATACTGACTGGAGATATTCTCTCCTGACAGGGTCACCCTTATCAGGAAGTTCTACAGACAGAAGGTAAACCAAACGTAATCCCAATCTCATGAAGTGGTAGAGAGTCATACTCTCGTCCAGGGTAGATACCACACACTGCATTCAACGATGGCAGTTCAGTTCCCTTGGAATGTTTCCTGCTCAGCGTGCAGTTGCTGGTTTTTTCACATAATATGACGCGTCCGAATAAAGCCAATGGCCCCCAGTCCCGTGCACCCCGTAATAGGGGAGGGGGTGCTAAGAATCTCACGGTCAACAATTTTTCAATTTGTTTTTCTAACGTTCGTGGGTTGAGAGGAAACTTCGTTTCTGTGGAATCATTCCTTGCGAGGAATGGTCCAGATGTCTTTGCACTCTGCGAGACCAACCTTAATCCTGGAATCTCATCTTCTGATTTCGGGGTCGAGGGTTATTTGCCGCTCATGCGCAAGGATTCTCCAAAGCATGTGCACGGACTAGCTGTCTACGTTCGTAGCAATCTGCCTGTAGCTCGTGCATTTGCTTTTGAGTCCACATCACTTTCGTATCTGTGCCTACGCATGTCGCTTCTGACATCGACATCATTTCTATTCTTCGTATACCGATCCCCCTCAACCCAAGATTGTTCTGTCCTGGATGACATCTCTTTGCAGATGGACAAGATTTTGATGTCTTGTCCATCTGCCAAATTTTGCATAATGGGAGATTTTAATGCCCATCACGATACCTGGTTGAATTCAGCTGCAACTGACCTGGCCGGAATTAAAACTCATAATTTCGCCATCACTGAGTCTCTGACACAGGTGGTGGATTTTATGACTAGGATCCCCGATAACCCGGCTCACGCTTCTTCCCGACTGGATCTTTGTTTTGTCTCAGATCCAGGTGATGTATTCTCCCTGGTTCCCCAGCCCCCACTTGGTACTTCAGACCACGTCATTTTGCAGCTGAGATTAAAAAATTCGACTCTCATAAGTAAAGGTCTCCTTTTCACCGCTTCTTATAACTACAAGGGCGGTGACTTGGACTCTTTTCGGGACTTCCTTCGCGATGTGCCGTGGAATGATGTTTTCTTGTTGCCTGCTAATGAGTGTGCGGTGGAAATCGCAGAGTGGATACGCCATGGAATTGATGAATTCATTCCTCACCGAAGATTCAAGGTGAAGCCCCACTCTGCCCCATGGTTTTCACCCGAATGCTCGGCGGCAATAGCGACGAGAAATCATCGTTTCCACCGCTATCGTCGACATCCCAACGCCAATAATAAACGACTTCACAGAAAGGCTAGAAATAATTGTGAAAGAATTTTCAGAATTGCTAGAACTCGATACATGGAATCCACCAAATCCAAAATTTCACAACAAAAATTGGGTTCCAAAGATTTTTGGAAAATAATAAATAATGTAATGAACAGGGGTAAATCTAGTATCCCTCCTCTTTTAAATGGCTCTGAAATTTTGTGTTCTTCCAGAGACAGGGCGGAGTTGTTTGCCAGGATGTTCTCTAATAACTGCAGCCTTGGTTCGGTTTCTGGTACCTCACCACCTAATTTTCCAAATCGAACCGACGTTACATTGGAGAACATGTCAGTAACTCCGCTACTTGTCTCTGGAATGATTGCCAAACTCGATTCGAACATATCTTTTGGTCCTGACTGCATTCCATCTGTGATTCTGAAGATTCTTTCACCTGAGTTGTCCTCTATTTTGGCCAAACTTTTTAATAAATGCCTAAAAGAATGTACCTTCCCAAATACATGGAAATGTGCAACGATTGTGCCGGCATTCAAAAACTGTGGCGACCGAACTGATCCTAATAAATATCGTCCAATTAGTCTCTTACCAATTATAAGTAAAATTTTTGAATCAATTATTAATAATAAAATTTCTGGACACCTGGAGTCGCTTTGTCTCCTCACGGACAAGCAGTATGGTTTTCGTCGTTCTCGCTCTACTGCTGACTTGTTGACAGTAATAACTGAACAAATATTTCGTGCCCTTGATCGTTGTGGGGAGGCAAAGTCGGTTGCTCTAGACATTTCTAAAGCATTTGACAGAGTTTGGCACCAAGGTCTGTTGCAGAAAATTCAATCGTATGGGATTTCTGGACAAGTTTTTTCAATTGTCAAATCTTTCTTATCCAATCGTAAGATTAATGTTGTTTTGGACGGACAACGTTCAGGTAATTATTCCATTTCATCCGGTGTCCCTCAGGGGTCAATCCTTGGTCCAACTTTGTTCTTGATATATATTAATGACCTGCCCGATAATTTGATATGTGATTTGGTAATTTACGCTGATGATACAACTCTATATTCTTGTCTCAATGAAAAATCCCTCCCGGAACAACGTCTAGCTCTGGCAAAATCACTTGAGTGTGATTTGGCCACAGTATCTAATTGGGGTGACACTTGGCAGGTAACTCTTAACTCGGAGAAGACTAAAGTTTTATCAAGTAATCGTTACACTAATACGAATGCAACCCAAATTTCATTATCTGGTACTGTTTTGGAGGAATCCTTAAATATTCGTCTTGTTGGTCTCACACTGTCTAAGGACATGAGTTGGAATGAATATGTCACCAGTATTGCTAAACAAGCCTCGATGAAAGTCGGTTCTCTATATCGAGCTCGCCATTATCTCACTCCCGAAATCATTCTCCATTTGTACAAATCATTGATTCGACCCTGTATGGAGTATTGCTGTCACATTTGGGGCAGTGCCGCTGTCACTGTTCTTAGCATGCTCGATCGTATTCAACGGCGTGTGGTCAGTATATGATTGGTCCTAAACTTTCCTGCAGTCTGCAAAGTTTGACACACCGCCGCAACGTTGCCTCACTATGTTTATTTTACAGATATTATAATGGTCTTTGTTCAAAGGAGCTTTCTGCTCTCGTTCCTCAGAACAAAATTTTTAATCGATCAACACGATTGGCTACCAATTCGCACCTATTCACTGTGGAGGTTCCACAATGTCACAAACAGTTTTATGCAAGAAGCTTTTTTCCAAGAATATTAAAACTTTGGAATTCCTTGCCTTCTTGCTGTTTTCCTGATCGTGTTGATCTACAAGGCTTTAAAACTCGCGTTAATAGACATCTATCAGGGATGGGGGTCCTTTAGTTCCTGCTCCTGCATTTTATGTAGCTCTTTGCACTTTAGTGGCTGCAGGAGAATTTTCAAGTTTGATTCTTCTTCTGTGTCCTTGCTCTGAGCGAATTTCAATAAAAAAAAAAAAAAAGTTAAAATTTTTTATTTCTCATGCCGTGTCAATTTAGTCTTTTCTTTTTTTTATTTTTTTTCTCGATTATATTTTACTGTTATCATGTATGCTAAAAGGCAAAATAAATGCATACATACTGTTGTTCTTCAGCGGTATTTTTGGGGCAACACTAAGCGTCGGAAAATTACATACTAATGAGCAATAAATCTGGAAACTACTTAAATGGCAGAAACAAACAAAAAATTGCAACTGGGATGGGAATGCAGCAATAAAGAGTGGGAAGGGAGGTGCGAGAGCTTTTCCATACATCAACGCACGGTCGGGAAAATCTGCACACTAAACGGCGGGAGGAACACAGCATTTGCAGAGAGCAAGGTCTTTTGTATACATAAACACATAGGCTGGAAAATCTATGCACTAATAGGCGGGAACGACACCGTATGTAGACAAACTGACGGGGAGCGCAAGAGGTTTTGTATGCATCAACACAGGGTGGGAAAATATATACACTAATCGGCGGGAAGGACACAATATGTGTACAAAGTGGCTCAAGCAATTTTGGTGTTGGCGAGCGAATTGCTATCTATATAAAAAAAAAATACCGGGATTATGTGACGAAGTCGTCTAACTGAACTTGACCATCTGATTGGCAATATGAATTGACAAACACTCTACGTATTGAAATCAACAAAAAATGTCAAACGAGTGTATATATTTTTCCGCCACGTCGAGGAGGATGCCTGATTCGTGGTTGGATATATTGTTGTAATATTTAGATGAATATTTTATGCATTTATAAATCAAGAACTAAAACCGAATAAATAATCAAGTTTGCAAAAATATATCAATCTAAAAGTCGCTAGGGAAAATATTGATTAAGGCACGGGGATTAAGGAACGCTTTATTGTATGTCTTATTCCCAGCTTTCTTCCCCCCAGGGGATGAAATAAAATCCCATCCTAACCCGGAGAAGCATGCATGTTGTTTAAACCGGGCGAGGGTCGGATTTCAAGAGCCCATTAACGAACGATGTAATGACTACGGGTATCACGTTTTGACCATTTCCGCGAATTTTAATTGTATTTATAGTAATAGTAATAGTAAAACATTCTGTTTTATCCATCGCTGGTGTCAATATGGGTTCATTTAATTATTATCAGATAAAGTCAAAACATCCAAAGCTTTCGATGAAGTGTTTCGATTCATTACTCCCCATCAATCTTTTGTCTCTATGCTCAATATTATGTACTCTCTCTATTATTGCATCGTTCGCTGTTTTAACAGACATATTTCTAGTCAGCGCAACAGTTTATTTGGTGCATGTTCCAGCCATTGTGTCTTCTCATAATATACATTTTTTCACACTGTTAATTCATGTTTCATGATCAAAAAGCAATCTTCACCCATTTTCACACTGCTGTCCGGCCAGTTCTTGTGCTAAATTAAATGAAAGAAGAACCGCCATCTTTTATTGTTTTGCCATTCTCACTATTTTCAGAAAAAAAAATGAATTATAATAATTTCGTCTACATCAACAATGTAAATCAGGCAATAGGCTAACCTTAGATACCAATACATTTGATCGAAGTTTCAGAAATAATCCAGAAAAATTGAAATTAAATGGTTTTATGCTCGCACAAACCCATATGAAAAATACAATGAAACTTCTGAACAGGAAACGGCCTCAGAAGCAGCCAATGAACTAATCAACACATTGGACATGAAACGACAAACAAGGCGGATGGAAACAATTTTTTCAATGCATTATTTACCAGTAACCACATACCTAAAATGTGGCGCCGGTCTTTGTCACTGTGCTAAATGAAGCCGGGAGAATCGGAATCTTGTCCTTACCGTTACCGTCCCATTTCGCTACTTTGCACATCATTAAAGCTCATGGAAAGACTTATTTAACAGAATTTATCCAATCATTGACCCCCAGCTTTCGGACGACCAAGCTGGTTTTCGCAAAGAAAAATCGACAATTGACCAGGTTTGTCGTTTAACACAGACTATTGAAAGAGCCTATGATGACGGACAAGTGTGCGGAGCAGTGTTTCTCGATTTGACGGCGGCGTATAATATGGTTTGGCACACAGGTTAAAAATTAAAACTGACAAAAATGCTCCAATGTCTTCCTCTCTCATCTTTCATCATGAACATGTTACCATCGAGGTCGCTTGTTCTTTATACCAGTGTGCAATCAACTCGGTACTATTTTGCACTACGACTCCGAGTTACAGGGTGTAACTGAAATCGCGTTCTATTTTTCTAGACTGTGCAAGATGGTCTCCAATCAATGCGACTATAAACCCTCTCAAATCTACTGTTGCCTGTAAACGCAGTACACTCGAATATTCAATGAACATACAGTTGGGTTGAATAAAACTTTATTCTGTTCACAGTCCACAAGCTGTAGATGATGCAGTTGAAATTGAGTCACAAAATGCAGGTTTAATTACAACTAAAATAAATTGACTGTGTTTGACCACGGACTAGAAAATAGCCATAACACATACCAAACAATAAAATACGATCATTAACAACAATCCCACAGAACAAATTAGCATTCACTTAGTACGACCCTTACATGAATTGCGCCTCGAAAGCTCGCACCATGTGCGGTCCATAAATTCCTTGATATATTCAAGTATCAATCCCGGATTCTATATTATTAGTTAAGCTAACCCAAGTTCAAACAGTCTTATATAGAACTGCATAATATGTCTGACAACTTCTCGATGGAAAAACGCAATACTGCGGGCAGGCATCGAAACACGGGAGTCATTCAAAAAGCGTCCTATGACGTCACACACACGATAAGAAAAGGCGAAAATTCTCCTCTGGATTAAACTGTTTTGCAATATTGGCAATTGTGATAGACCAAAATAAAACACAGAGGTAAAATCAACTAGCATTGATGAACAATACTTAGGGTAGCAAACATTCCCAACAGCCAGCGACGGGTCCTCAAGCAAACCCCATAGACTTAAGAATGGCGTAGCATAAGGTTCGGTGGTCGCGCCAATCTTGTACAACGTTTACACACGCCACTTTCCCCAAACCAAATCTACCATATATATGTATCCTGACGATGTGGTCCTAACATGGTCAGCACGAAGCTATGCGGAAGTTGTATCCAGTGACATGAACCGCATTGCTACATATCTCAAGAACTAGCGATTAACATTATATATCTCTAAAACTGTTTCATAGGTATTCCATATTCGAAATTACTGTGCAAGGAAGACTAGCAACGTTGAGTTTGGCGAAGATCCTATAATCCTTGAGTGTGAATCCAATCCAACATATCTTGGAGTGGCTTTGAATCGGAGTCTAGCATTTAGGCATCATCTGGAGAAAATCAAAAAAAGGTTTCCGCACGTCTTGCAGGCATAAGTTGGGGTGCGTCGTTCGATGTACTCAGAAGGTCAATTTTGGCACTGGTTCACTCAACAGCTGAGTATTGCTCACCGGCGTGGTGTCACAGTGGTCATACTACCTTCATTGATAGCCAAATTAATAAGGCAATGAGGACTCTCACTGGATGCATACGCTCTACACCGACTAACTTTCTTCCATATTTGGCTGGTATTGAACCATCGCAGATTAGGCGAGAAACTCATTGTTGTAGGTTGTATAATGAGGTCGCTATTTCTACTCATTTACTTCACCAAACACTCACAAAACAATAGCTCCAACACGTCTCAAATCAGGGAAGTTGCTCCGGTCACATAGGGGAGAGATATGCAGACGCGATGATATTGAACCGCCTGTTCCTCTCGGAATACAACCATATGCCAGCGAATTCACTTCAAAACCTCCAGTCGCTGATGTACAAAATGGGTTTGTCGAACACACCGTTTTGCGAGAGTGGCAATACTCAAACAAGAAATCACATATTGAACAATTATCCAGATTTAACGCCCACCCCCTCCCCCCATGCAACATTACCGATATCAAGCATCACGTACTAATTGCTTACCTATGTAATACCGATTTTTGAATCGCGTTGTGTATACGAAAGAATAATAATAATCCTCTTTGGTTTTTAGCTTAGACATTTTGGCTAACTATCCATTTAGAATGCATTGTTTGACCTTACGCCATAATAAAACCCCTGAACTTTTTGAAGCGTGAGTGGTCCGCAGTGTAACAATGGAAAGACAATTAACATTCCGATCAAGTGGTAAACGAAGGCCTGAAATGAGTTAGTCGAGTGTGGCTGATTGTTCAATTTCGATTTGCTTAGTACGTCATTTCAATTGTGACAAACGGCAAACTTGGTCGTTTGCGTACGCTTTTAGACCAAAGGTATTTTTCGATTCCGCATTTGAGGGTCATATCGCTGAAAAGCAACACAAATTCAGAAGGAATTAAAAAGTAAATAAAATACCTGAAGGTAGGTTATTAAAAATGTGTTGAATTCACGGAAATTTCTAAAAAAATTCCCAAATTCTTGTCCTCTGGTCAAGTTTAAAGTAAGGTTTAGGGTAGATATCGTCGAGAGGCCACCTCGAGACCTATTTTATTCGAAAGATCGTAAAAAATTATGCAAGTGAAAAATAAAAAATATATATATCGGGGATGGGGGACTTTCAAAAAAACATTGCCGAATTCACTAGAATTTCACAAATAAGATCAAAATTTTGTTCGCCTTATTTCATACCAGATTTGGGGTAGATACCGTTGAGGCGTGTCTTATGTTGAATTTACTGGAATTTCTCAAAAAATTGCATGGGTTTAGTCATCTCACCATGTTTCATATCAGCTTCGGTTTAAAGAACTACAGGTAAGTGAATAAAGCAAGCCGGAAAGTGTTTTCTCAATGTTATCTACCCTAGCTTTCAATTGAAACATGATCGAATACTAATTTTTTTAATTTTTTGCGATATTTCACTAACTTCATAATTTTTTAAATGCCTTACTCGATATATTTTTCCCACTTGTATAAATTTTTGCAATCTTCCGAATGAAATAAGTTTGAAAATGGCTTCTCGACGACATGATCCATAAATTTGGCGTCGAAAGAGATTAAGGGCGATAACAAGAACGACTAAATACATCCATAGCCGCAATTAAAATGACGTAATAATTGAACTCCGATAAGAATCAGCCCACATTTGGTTTACCCAGTCTCGGTTTTCGCCTGTAGTAGGTGTTTACTTGAATGAAGGATATTATTTTGATACTTTTGACACTGAAAAATAATAAGAATGATACTAGAAGGTAAGATTAACGTTCGTTCATTTGTGACTACAATTTTTACGCTAACTGGATCAAATTGGTCGAATTGACCAGGGTACGAATTGGCCGCCACCCCTACTTCATAGGCCTACTCGAGACCTTTCGAGTTCTAACGTACACAAGAAATGCGGGGATAACTGTGGTAAAAATTAATTTAGTACATAACTGTGACGTATCTAATTTCCAATTTTGAATATTATCTGTTTAGTTGGTAATTGCTGAGCTGCCGCCTTCCTTGATTACGTATCCTAAATTGGTTGATTACTTTGTTTACGCCCGGCTTTTATCTAGTATTTACTATTCAGTTCACTTTGTGCTTAAATGTGCAAGAGTTGATTTAAGCGTAGTCTTGATTTTAGAGTTGTGATTTGAATTATATACTGCTCTAGGTTACCACAATAACAGTAGCAGCTTTTTCTCGGCAAAATAAAATTTCCGATTGCGATAACAGGGTATGCCATTAATTATCTTTATTGTGGTAACGGAATTACACGGTAATGGAATAACAATGAACTGACTTTTGAAAAATTGCTTTAACACGCTCTTATTTATTCACTAAAATTTCCCTTAAAAGTTTCCATGTCAGCAAAACAGTGATGGGCAACAGCATATCTGAATGTGATGGTGATTTTAAGAGCGGGGTCACAGTACCACATACATAACAATTACATAGATTCATTGTCAATGGTCCATACTCATTTCACTGCCAAAAACATGCCAAAGCAGGATTTTTAAGCACACATTTATTTCAACCTGAAATTGTGGACGATGACCTGTGCGGTAATGGATTAACTGGTGATGAATGAAGTAATGAGGAAATAGCCATGATAAATCGAGTGTTGCAATTGAATTTGAAATTTCCCAAGAGTTAACTTTGAACAGCCTTAATATTGAACAGCCTTTTGGCCATTGTAGGAGACGAGACAGATTTAAATTTACAATGGGTCTTGGTACAGTTTTCAGCAGAAAAAATGCCAAAGGATTCATCAGACAAGTTTTGTATGCTTCAAAAGATGTGGTCACAATAAAATTTCTAAAAAAAATCTTGGCAATTGGGTATGGACAGAAAAAGATGATTTTTACACAGTGTCACAGTCTTATATTGTTCCAAGTCTTAATCAGCCACAAATAGATAAAAGGGGTACACTTAAATAATAATTGAAATTAATACTTATTAGTTCTAATTTCTTAGTTTTGTAGTTATGTTTCGGGATTCTTTCTTGTGTGATGCGTAAATCCCCCTTTTTGAGTGACGAGCTAGCAGAGCTAGCATTAGTAAACAAACTGTATGGTTGGGAGTATGAAAGCGATAAAAACAGTTAGTTTATATGTTTTCTAAACTCTGTAAGTTGTCAGTTTTAATATATCACTCCAGAAGGAATCACGAGCCGTCTAAATGCATTCTGTTCAAGTTCGTTATAAATGTGGAAATTTAGAAAAGGTCATTGTTTGTATTAATTTATTGTTAGTTTCGTTATTATAAGTAAGCATAAGTTGATTACTATTACAAGTGTTACAACTGTCTTGATTTTATTACAAACTTAATTAACAAGTTTAGAGTAAGTGAACTGTGATATTAATTTCATGCTGAAATTTGAAATTCCAAGTTTAAAATGTATTCTGTAATAAGGTGAGTAACAATGAGTTAAAGTAAATATTAATATCTTCTATTTCGCTTTATTCATTAGCATCATAGGCTAGAAGAAATATATAGTCAGCATTGAAATAAGCAGGGAGACTAGTATTGTAATTATAGAAAGATTGCTCAAGTTGAAATAAGGTTTTGAAAATCAGAGAACATAATTCCGTTACCAGCCTCGTAATTCCGTTACCGCATGCTCCGGCATTATGTTGCTTTGATTGATTCACTAATACAAGTTTTTCAACACAAAGTTTCATTATTGTGTAACTGTGTAACTTTGATACTGTTTGAACATCGAGAAATGCAACAAACTAGGATTCTCATCATTGAAAAGCAAAGAAAGTAATTCCGTTACCAGCCACGTAACTCCCTTGCCGTATACTCCGGCCTTATATTACTTTAACCGATTGACTAATATAAATTTTTCAGCACAAAGTTTTGTTATCGTGTAGCTTTGATACCCCCTGATACAAACATCGATGTCAGACAGTATATTGGCTCATAGATTCAGAAGAATATGCTTGGGAAAATGGTGTGGGAAAAAACACCCATTCTTTGCCGTACTTCCGTTACTGTAATATTTTACTGAGGTAGCCCAAGTAACAAAAAGTTAGGAAAATCATTCTTGTTGTAAGACATGTCTATGGGTATTTTGCAACTCATTGGGTAACAAAAGCTATCACAAGAACAAAAGTTTTCTCAGATTTAGCGAAGTTATTTCATAAAATGATTCTAATCCGTTACCGTGGAATTGCCCCTACATCAAACTAAAGTCTTAGCATTAAAAACAATGACGTCTTTCTGGAAGTTGCTAAATACATCAATATTTGGATATATTTTCAGAAAATACATAATTTTTAGTACGGTTGGTTTCGAAATATGACGGGCATCTCAGAGTATTTTATTAGGTGGATTCAGAATAGCGAATCCAAAACTCCGATTCGATAATAATGCGACAATTGGGTTCAACGATTGGAGGTGGCATCAACATCACTCTTGATTTATTAAACTTTTCCCATACCTTGCCAGAATTATACCTCAATTTTTCATCAAAAGATTTTTTCAGTTGACCAACACCAGCATTCCATCAGAAGCAGCATTTGAACCATTCAAGCAGTTGTCAATATCACAAAACAGGCTTGCAGATTCGTTGCAAGATGCGAGATCCCATTTTTTTTAAAAGGGTATTATAGCTCATTAAATGGAATTGAAGCTGGATTTGACAGGAAATAAGCAAGTGAAACCACAAGGAATCAATCTCTTATCGTTGAAAACAATATTTTAAAATTTCGTCATGACTTTGTGATAGTTTTACGAGAATCTGTGCTAGAATATAAAAACCACTAATCAAGCAAATTTGCAAGCCTGCAAAATACCACTATAGTCAAGACGAATATGGATCTTGTATAGTAAGTTCGTCTTTGATTTTACACTTATACTTTTATGATAATTGAAGCTTCGCGCAACGTTTTTTCAATCACAAAGGCCTCAATCTCAGGCAGAGTACTACATTCAATTTTATGGGCACAAAGAAAGATCATAACGCCTATAGATGGTTTATATAATGTAATATTGTAACTATTCTTATAGTATAGGCTAATATGTATGTAAGGAGTGAAAACTGAATGTCCTCATTCGCGTGTTCGTGATTCGCTATATTTTTTTTTATTATTTTTAGTTCTGCTCTGTGTTTGGTGAACTTGGGTGTATTTTACATATCAATAATATTTTTTAATTGATTGATTTTTTTATTTCACAGTTGCATCAGAATGAACATTGCATGGTAAAGTATCAACAATGACCGCCTAAATATAATTAATGTTCACTCAATATCATGTGATACACATTCACATGTATTACTTTTTATATTAACGCTTATAACAAACAAACTAAACTTATCGAAATTAATAAATGCTACAAAAATGAGCTTTCAGTGCTGATGTAGGTGTGCATACTGAATCAACTGTACTCTGACCAGTACTGAGATTATTGTGATAGTGATTTGTGACAGATCATAAGTTAAAACAATTATTCCAAAGGTAAAATATTGTTATTCAGTTCAGAGCTTTATGTCGATACACTTCATGTACGTTGTTTAATACTATTCCAACTGTTGTATTTCATTGTTACACTTTTTTATTCCGTTGCTAAGATATTTAACAGATTTTGATGTACACTGCAAATATTACTTATTATTGCCGTGGTTATTTCTGTAATTAATTCATGAGTGAGGTCATGATAAATCTTCTAGACTCCATCGTTGTCCGTTTCCATTTACATGTGATGTACTGAGTTTATTTTGAGGTCATGTGTCTCCAGTTCCGCTGCAATTGAGTTAGAATGTCGCAAGTGGGAATGCAAACTCTTTTAGGGAAAAACATGGGTGTGGGCCTGGAAGTACGTAAGGGTGGTCATCCGGGGTTTAGGGAAAATGCGAAATTCGATTCTGTACTTTGCCGGTTAACATATTGTTAGCGCCTGATCTAATTGAAACGCGTGTTTATGCTGTGCAAGACACGATGGCAGTAACGCAATTGCATGCGCTTTCCCACCGCCGTCCGAATTATTGCCTCAATGGGGTCCTTTCCAAACGCCGATTACTTGCGTTGTGACAGGTTTTCGAACGAGAGCATTTTTTTTATGTGTGATAGGAGAGAGAGACTTGGTGAAGTTCGAATCATTTACAGATATTACGTCCCCCCCCCCCCCCCCCCCCCATAACGTTTGGACCTACTGACACACTGTTCCACGCCATACTTATTGAAACGAGACGAGAATAAGATTAACCGTCCGTAATTTGATTCAACTGTTGAACAAAAACAAGCGAACAAAATTGGCCAAACTTGAAAAAAATTTTGAAACGTGTGGGCACGTCTCCATTCACTGACACAAATATATTTCCAAGCATACAAATAAGGAAAAACAAGAAAGAAGTCAAGATAAAATCGAGCATCTCATCGAGCTTTATGCGATACTGTTTTGTTTAGAGGCCCGTGACGCCTTGACCCCGTCAACCCATGAAAATTCTTAAATGACCTTTTAAGTGCTTTAAAACTTACGGCATCTCAAATGTGAACGTGACCACACGACCAGTGGCCACCCCCACACTATGGATGTTCTTGCTATTGGTGCATACGCAGAGTTTTGGGACTGTGAGCTTCTTGGAAAATATTTTCGGCCGGCATGGGAAACTTTTAGTATCGGCACATCTCTTCACCTCACATCATCTCTTGTCTGATGCTCTCTGGTATTGGTATCTCAATCTGCTCTCGCACCGTGAATAGAAAAGCAGATATGAATCAACGGGTCAGGCAACCTTTCATGACATAAACGTCGTTAGAGATTTCGCCCTTCTTCCAAGATCATGTCTGTGTGGACTTTTTGTAGAATCGTTTTATATGGGTTTTCTTAATAAATATGTATGTCCACGAAAATCTATATAGTCAATGGAATTCTAGATTGAATTATTTTCCATTTCCTCCCGACTATGCTCATGAACCATCCTACTTTACATAAACTTATTTTTAAACAGATTACATAAATATTTAGGCTACCTATCTAATTCGGGCTTTGAGAGCAATAAATAGTTTGAAACTCGATGTCAGAGATTGCAGTATGTTACGATGCTAACTGAGATATAAAAAAATCGTAGAATAGCTTTCTAAGTGCGTGCCGTTAATCGACTGAAATCTCAAAAATATTAAACAGCAACAATGGTTGAACATTATCAGCCCATTTTTCGACTGTTTTGTGATAATATGCAATGAAACCCCTAGCTTAAGTAAACAGTTTTCATCTGTGGTCGACACCGTAAGCCACTTACAAGATTCGTAAAATGATGAGCATTGCAAATTGTGTTTCTTAGTTCTGACCATCTTCACAGGAATCATGAAGAGTAAATATAATAAAGAATACTTTATGTGTTCATAAGTCTTTCTTTGATGGAAATTCATGAAACTAAATCGTTACAAAACATGTTGACTTTCTTCATGCTTCTTCCCACCTTGTAATTGTCATTTTTTGTTTTTTACCATAGACTGTATACACTTATTGATCTAATCCTTTTTGGTCCCTCAAATCCTAGCAAAGTCGTGTTGGCGCTTTTATCAAAATAGGTAGGCCTATTTACGCAATTTTAATCAAAAAAAAAAAAACATTTTATGTGTTAGGAAAATACCAATAGACCAATTGAATAACAAGTCGACAGCACCCGTGTTTCCGGCAATTTCCCGCTCTTATGTTATGGGATATTACACAATGGCCATTACCGTTACCTTGATTATTCTGACATACATGATGTTTGGATTTTTTTACAAAACAATAGGGCTTTACAATATGCCGATGAAGATGCTATTTCAGCAAACTCATGCTATTTTATAAATGAAATAAATTCTTTGCCATTTCCGTCCTCTTTCCATTTGAATAAAGTAAAAAAAACTTTTTTTGAAAGTAAAATCGTACTCATCCGCTAACTTGAATCGCATTTCAAATTAATATTTCAGATACATAAAAAGTATATAGCACTACTTTTTGCTCTGTCACATGGCATCTCTCCCGCGCTCAGCATTTACTGATTTCACTCATGCGACTGGATGAAAATAGCTAATTCAGTGAAATATTATTACGCCATGAAGTTTTTGTGCGTTGTTCTGAAATTTATAATTTTTTCTAAATTAATATTTGCATGCACATAATGAAATTGTTTTAAAATATTTGTTATGTGTTCCATTAGGTATCATTCTGTGCTGCCAGAATAATTGATTTTTTGCAGGTCACTAAAACTTGGCGATGTCATAATACAGGCAGGTACGAGTGAGAGAAAGCTATGTGTGAGATATTCAGATGAGCGACACAACTTATTGGCACTTATGGCCTAAAAAGTGAAACATGCGTACGGGCTGAGAATTTTCACGTCATTAGGTGTCTGGCAATTGCGTTGTATTCAAAAATCATTAAAGGACATCGCTGACTTATCATACCCTAATTTAAACTTTGGCGACATCGAGACATGATATCTGTGACTTATCATAACCTACTTTGAATTTTGTAACCAATATATCGATAACCAGCAACGTCCATTAGATATCAATATATAACATATATATACCTTCACAATTTTGAGTTGAGTAGTCAAGTCAGGTTAATTTGGCACGTTTGAGTAATCAATGCCAGCATGATGATATGTCACTCAAAATCCTAATAAATCACATATCGAACGCTTAAAAAATAAACGTTCTTTTTCGGTGAATGATAAGTGGCAATAAAGTCAATTTAGACAATAAGTCTTATTAACTTGAGTGAATTGATAGTTAGTTCTAATATTATTGCCATTTTACTAAATGTGGACCAACTAACTTACGGGAAGATCACGCTCGATTTTTAGGTTTAAGCCATCGAACAGAGTAAGAGCCCGGTTATGACAGCTCTCAAGTTATATAGCAATAGTATGCTTTTAAAAACTAAAATAAATTGTTGTTTTAGAAACTTTTAGTACAAAATGAGTAAATCAATTGTGTTTAAACCGACTTTTGCTTAAATCACCATTTTTTTAATCAAACGCTTTTGACGCAAAATATGGGTTGGCGTTGAATAATAATGCCAAGCGTAGATGTAGTGTAACTACAGATGTGTACTCAGATGTGAATCATCTGTGATCCATATCTGTATGATACTCTGTAATGGCAATCAAGGGCCATTCAGGAAATATGAAGTACTTCTGTCTGAACGCTGAGGTTTTGTCGTCTTGTATGTGCTGAGATTAAAACATAATAGTAGATTTTAAATGGTGAATAAAAGTAGTCAATGCTGTAGATTAGAATATCGCAACAGCTTACAGAATGTGGTTTTGTGAGAATCGTTCCAGTGGAGACCCGGTAAGCAAACAAGACGCGTCCAGTAGAAAATCATATCTAACCGACCACGAAAAAGAAATTGTCAAGCGTGAGTTAATCTTCTACCAGTGACCCTACTCACACAAGCACCGGCGGAGGTATACGGACACCTTACTCAACGCTGTCCCTCCTCGAAATTATTATATTACTTTAATCTCTAAAATCCAAGCTATGTCAGCACTATCCATTCAATCATACCTTATTTTTATTCCCTTAATCCATTAAAGATTTCCGGAAATAAGCTTTATTAGATTGTTTATATGGCAAGCACAGGTGTATAAAAGTATTGGAAAAATTAAAATCCAAAGGCGAGTTGTTGGTATTTCATGCAAACCTGGTTTGACTTCAGGATTTTAATAAATGCATCTTCAATCATAGTAATTAACATTCCTATTCTTTTATTTTGTTCTTCAAACTTCAGATGTTGAGTTCAGACGAAATGACGGACATTGACTTATCTGGCAGTAGGCTGAGAGATGGAAGGATTAACAAGTCAGCATCACAAGAAGACGATGAGAATTATTCCTTCGGCAAATCATTGGATGGAACAAGCGAATTTACTACATATTTTGTAAACAAAATAGCTGTACCTCACGATGCTAAGGATACCAATGAGAAGTGTGGACCTAGTTGTTATCAAATAGATATGCCCCCTTTCAGTTGGAAAAGATTATGGGCTTTCACTGGGCCTGGATTTCTAATGAGCATCGCTTACTTGGATCCTGGAAATATCGAATCCGACTTGCGTTCTGCATCACTAGCAGGCTTTCAGCTGTTATTTGTTTTATTTGTTGCCACGATAATGGGTTGGATGATGCAGCGACTCGCCACAAGGCTTGGTGTTGTAACGGGATTACATTTGGCAGAAGTTTGCAATCGGAGGTATAAAAAAATTCCACGAATAATGTTATGGATAATGGTGGAAATAGCAATCATTGGATCTGATATGCAAGAAGTTATAGGAAGCGCCATTGCATTTGTTCTACTCTCTGGAGGCGCAATTCCTCTTTGGGCCGGGGTGTTGATCACTGCCAGCGACGTTTTCATCTTTTTAACATTGGATAAATATGGATTGCGCAAACTAGAAGCCTTTTTCGGTGTTTTGATTACAACTATGGCCATCACGTTTGGATATGAATACGTTATTGTAGCACCGGACCAATCAGAAGTATTAATAGGATTATTTTCACCCGAGTGTAAAAATTGCGGTCCAGCGCAACTGCTGCAGGCTGTTGGAATCATTGGTGCAGTTATTATGCCTCATAATATTTATCTTCATTCTGCATTAGTTAAATCGCGTGACATAGATCGAACAAAACCACGAATGATCAGAGAAGCCAGTTTTTACTTTCTCATTGAGGCTGCTATGGCCCTAACGGTTTCATTCACAATCAACCTGTTTGTTGTCGCCGTGTTCGCTCAATCATTTTATGGAATAACTAATGCAGAATTGAACGCTACATGCGCCAATACAACAATTCCGAACAGTGCAGGCGCTTTCAACTTTGAAGACACAACCGCAAATGAGACAGCACATACAGACTTGTTCAAAGGAGGTATCATATTAGGCTGCTATTTTGGTCCAGCCGCTTATTACATCTGGGCTATTGGAATTTTAGCCGCAGGTCAAAGTTCGACTATGACAGGAACTTATTCCGGTCAATTTGTCATGGAAGGATTCTTGGATCTCAGGTGGTCAAGATTTAAACGAATTCTTTTGACAAGATCAATCGCCATTGGGCCAACTCTTCTTCTGGCAATATTTACTGACGTATACAGTTTAACAGGATTCAATGATTTGCTAAATGTGCTTCAAAGTCTCCAATTACCGTTTGCACTTATTCCATTACTTCATTTCACAACTTCCTCAGATATTATGAAAGAATATAAAAACTCTTGGATCTGGTTTGCAGTTGGTGCGATAATATCAGCGACTGTTGTGGGAATCAATATATATTTTGTCATAGCTTATATTGATCAGCTCACGCATTTTGCGTGGTATGTTTTGGCAGCAGTTCTCTCTATAGCATACCTTGCTTTTGTGTCGTATCTTGCATTCCAATTAATAACAAATCTGTTTGGAATTTGTAAATTTTGTAAGCATGAAAATGCTTACGTTCTTGAAATGGGCGATATAGCTGAAGGGTGCACCAGAGATTCTCAAATAAACAACGAACCAACTTCTTCTAATAATTAATCAACACTAATAGAATATCATCTATGTGCTTCATTCTGCTATTGCCTATAACCATTACCTATAATCGTTAGTTAATGCTTTGTGGGATGTCACAGCCACTGGCGTATGGAGGGGACATGGTGCCATGCGCCACCCTCTCTTCCCTCGGGTCTGAACACGTCCTGTTCAAAGCATTATTGAGTAAGTAATACACCGGGTAGAGCTAAATATTTCAAGCTCGGAATTATCAATTAATTTCTGTTCAATGATACCGGAAGGGCGATATTGACGTATTTAATGCTCATTGCTAAAGTGAAAAATAAAAGCTTTTTTTCTATTATTACACAAGATGATATTTGATCATTTCTTATATATCTATATGGTTGGTACAATGGTACCATTCCTACATTGTGACGGCAGTACAGTGAATTAACATTCATTTAAAGTAGCCGTTTATATCCAAAGTCCAGATTCAGATTTTCGCCAAGTAGGATTATGGCGGACCGCGACGGTGGGGCATTTCATCAACACCCCATATTGGGCCAAAAAATGATTTGAATGCTTCAATTTCAATAGCTCGATATTAACTTCTGAAGAGCGTCGATTCTACTACATTTTTGTTACCGGTTAGATAAGATTCGATATTTCTTACCTTATTGAGTGAATGATATT
The DNA here is from genome assembly GCA_963675895.2 of Styela plicata. Taxonomy (NCBI): domain Eukaryota; kingdom Metazoa; phylum Chordata; class Ascidiacea; order Stolidobranchia; family Styelidae; genus Styela; species Styela plicata. The sequence goes on from OZ023142.1 coordinate 2,322,464, forward strand.
TTACCTAAATATAGACCATTCCTCGGCGCGCGATACATCGATGGCTCGTATATATCAAAAGAACCTTAGTGATAATTGACAAGTGTGCATTTTTATTTAAAGTTGGCTTTGTAAATTATGTGTACACAAGTGTTTGAGTCTTAATTGCATTTTCGCTAATTAGCGTTTAATTTATTCATTGATATTTTTAGCCTTTTCTAACAGTTCTTTCAGTTTATTTCTCATTGCTGTTTTGTGCAAAATTCATATCTATCATAATAATGTGAAGCAGAGCAAGGAAATGTTTCGATTAAAATGAGAAATTCATTTTTGGGGGTTTTGACGTATTTTAGGACATAGCTAAAACAGTTGGACTTAAAGAGGGCTGCAGTACACGTTCACTTTAATTTATACCTGAAGTTTCACGCTGGCACAACACTTCGCGTGTATTTCTTTACGTTTCTCATGGTAAACGAGCGGTTTGCTGCGCGAGCTGACAGATAGTGCTGATTTCGTAGCGTACGTTTGTTTCTTGTATGCACGTGACACAATTAAAGCAAAGGAATGATTTTGTTTAGTTACCTGAAACGCAAAGCATCGTTTAGACTTGTTTTATGATATAACTAGGCAATTTTGCCAGGCTTTTGGCTGAACAATCTTCAGTCAGAGTAGCCATTTTCCCCACCCATGCCTGAGGAGCTATTAAATCGAAAAAAGTGTTCACTACAAGTTTTTCATTCACTGCTGACTATGATCTCAGACTAAGATCGCACTGTCACAGTTTACAGTACACAAAAAACATGCATTATGTTTGCTGCATAGTAACGCCAATAACACATTTAGAGTTGAGCTACTGATGCGTTGCGTTTCAGGCAAAAGTGGCAATAAATACATAGCAAGCAATAACCTCCAGTTCAACATCACATCGCTAATGCCTGATATGAGCTAAACTTTCCCAGGCTTTCAAATTAGGTGGAATATTACCGTTTTGTATCATGTTCCCATAATAACGGAAGTTTTGTAAAGATTCAATAATTCAAACCCCTAAGATCTCGACTAGCAAATCCGTTCTGGACCTTGAACCACCACAATCTAAATATTTAAGTTCTCGTTCTTATAAATAAATAGCATAAAATAATGCACGTTAGGGACACTATCCGAAAGAACATTTTATGAGAATCTACACAATAATCCTGGGTAGTGTACATGCGGGTCCCTATAATTCAGAAAACGCGAACCCAGACTCGGACTTTTGGCCAACTTTGTCGCTTCTTCCCTCTTGTTTTCGATTTCTAATTTCGCTGTACTTTAGTAAGTAACATACCTGTTGAATTTGATGCAATGCTGTGATGCATGTTACCATGTGTTGCTGTTTGTTTTGGAACTTACAACCAGTGTATCGCAAGCCACCGCTCAGCGTGAACCCAACAATTATCTCAGAATTGAGTCCCAGATGTAAACAAACCAATGATTACTGCATGCATGCTGTCTGGCGTGCCTTCCTCAATTTAGTAAGTGTAAACAAGGTTTCAGAGATCTATCGTTAGTTCTTTGTGCTAGAGTGTGGTTGGAGTGACTTGTCTAATTTGGGTCTCATACTCAATTATCCAAATTTGTATAAAATTTTACTCGGCTACCTTGAACCACGATAAAGCCTATAAATAACTTGCCAGCAATTCAGCTCCAATTCCATTCAGATAATGGTTTATTTTACTGATGATTTGTGTAACAATCATCTAATTTCTGTGCAGCTATGCTCGCATGTTAGTCTTACGATTATCACGCGATTAATCTATTACCGCCATAATTATAATTGTACGCTTATTCAATAACCTGGGGCGGCATTATGGAAAGTATTTGCCCGCTGGTAAGGGCCGTCTACTGAGGTACTCCGCCTAGTAAACCACCTGGCAAGGTTAATCATTGATAGGTTGCCCCGTCCGTGAAAACTGTAGATTAGTGATGGCGACCTAGTTTTCACTTAAACTTGGTGAGCTAAAACGAAATCATCAGAAAACTAGGTAAAGTATTACTAAGGAACTTAGTTTCACTTTCAAAAGTAGGTAGTACTTAGATTAAAAACCAGGTAATCGTCGCTTTGCTGCATTTTAGAATATTCCATTAGACTTGAAGATTGAAGTGAACGAATTTTCTATTTCACAAACATGTTAACAACGAATATTTAATTTCCCTAGTTTTTCGAACCAGACCAACTTTTTTGAACCAGGTACCGAGTTAAATTAATTTTAAAGTACCTAGTTAATAATTAGGTAAACTTACCTATTTTACCCAGTAAATTAACTAGGTAAACCTTCAAACTCGATAAAGGTTAAACAAGGTAAATCAGGTATTCGTGAAACTAGGTAAAAGGACTTTAGAATTAAACTCGGTAAATTTGGTACTTTTACCTGAAACTGTAAACCGTGTACCGCGTTTTGAACGTCATTTCTAGCTTGCCCATATACCTCAAGAATTTTTCGATGTTATGAGCATATAGCTTATATAACGTAACATGTTCCTATCTATCAAAAAATAGTGAATGCCGAGGGGGTCCACTTCAGTGTTGAAGTTTTGTCAAAAATTAAAATTCGGGCATAACACATTTTACTCTTACATAGACTTAAATTAAGTATGTCCTAAAGATTGACAAAATGCCCCTTCTCGTAAAGCAACAGCATACACAAAATATTGGTATAATTTTTGCGACAACTATATATTCTGTCATGTACTACCCAAAACTGATTTTATCTTTGATGAAGTATGATTTTAGTAGATTTCGCCAAAATATGATTGCTATTACCATTATTATTCAAGTAAAAGTTATGAATGCGCGAATGAATGTGAGAATGGAATTGTATGTTTGCGGTTAAAATTATATTTTATTATGTATTTTATGACTAATTTCTGCCTGAAATAACAATAATGCCCAAAATCTTTTGTGCACTGTAGGTATGTGATGGATCGCGCCGTTGTTGAGCGATCCATCTGTAGTGGCAAAATAAATTTTCTGATTATTATATTATTATACTGATTATACCTAAGTAGCTGTAGATAGGCAAGAAAAATTTACGATCTATCTGAATATATTACTTGTCACCGTACTACATCAGCATCATCACCGGTTTAAATTATGTCCTATGAAAACCTGTTGTACTGACAGCGTTTACAGGGTTACATTGTATTGATATACTGCCAGCAGTAACTTACCCCGTCGATTATTCGGGTAAAAACGCCATTGTAATGCAACGTTTGCCCTGCATCGTTTTGAATTGTTTGCAAAAATATTTGCATCAGTTGGACCAAAATATAAATTGAGCTGACGACGAACGATAAGCTAAAGTCGGTGGAACATTTAACATTAGCAACACAGACAAACAACAAATGTTCACTACGTAAAAGACCCCTGTCATATAACACTCCGTCGTCACATTACCGATTGATCATGATAGTTTATTATTAAACTTTGCCGATTATGTTAACGTATTACGACATTCATTTATTTACCACCAAACGCCCAATCAAACAAACGATCCCACTTCACTCATTATCTTCATCCGTGGAATTATTGATGGGAACCAAAATATATTTACGTAAAAGAGTTTCTTGTGGCAAAGATATTGTGCCCTATTAGTGATGTGTTGCAGCTATCAGGTCATTCTTTAAAATGATCTAATCTTATTTCGCACATCCTTTCGCACAGCTGTGAAGAAAAGTTCACAAGGCGTGACCCTAGAATTTGCAATGTTGGGAGAAGGATATTTGAACGATATTCGAAATTGATGATGTAGTACATAATTTTGCTGCATATTGCATAAATTTGTTATAGTAAAAGGGCAAAGTTTTTCTGATCAATATCCCAAAACTCTACTGAGGTATTCTCAATATGCGAGTTAATTTCTGGCATTCTAGTCAAAATCAAGCATAACCGTAGATAAATTGAGTATAATTGATTTTGCTGCTTAACGCATATTTTTGAAGTGATCACAAACGCAACTCAAAATTTATCATAATTTCAGATTAAAAAGAAGTTATAAGTTTAATAATTTGCCATTATTAACCAAATACGACTTTTATCGAATATAAATCGAGAATAAATTTCAAGTTCCCGTTGGACCCCATAGCCGACACCGTAGGAATTCCAAATTTTAAAAGCCAGTTTTAGGCATAAATTGGCATATTTTCTTACCCGATAAAAATGTTACATCCATTTTTTTTAAATATTGGTGTTTTTGATGAACTCTAGTGGCCGCTAGTACAGAGTCTTGGGGTATCCACTGTAAGAAGTGCATAAAAAAGAAGTTTGGTAGAGTTAATACACAAGGCACCAGTTGCATTGACGGAAAAACGATGATATTCCCGAATATCACTGAGAATTCTCATTTTAGAAGAGATACCAGTCCACGACACAATCTGACAATAGCATCCTTGGTTTATAGTGTGAACAAAGATAATGAAAGAAAATGAGAAAAAAACTCGGTAAATTTGATCATTGACATCATGGGTTGCAGGGTTGAGTGCACGACAAAAACATTGTGCGTTGTCCGTCTTCTCCGTTATTCGCTTGCTTCATAAGAATTATTTGATTGGACGCAGTAATGCACATCAATTTTATCACAAATTTTAGAAATCGTTAGATCGATAATTTTTCCAATCATTTATATCACCGTTTTCCAGATAAGACGAACTGGTACTGACTCGGACGGAGCTGAGCGCTCCATCAATATGAATATTTTTGCGTGTTCTGAGAATATTTTACATTATAACATTCCAAATGCTTCTTACGCCATTGGCTATACCATTGATGAAATGAAAAAGGGATTCATTCTGAAAAAAATCAATGGAATATTGAAAACAAGCTAAATTCTGTGATTCTGATAAAGCCTGCGTTGGTATATTTAAAAAAATTGAGGTGTGAAATCTAGTGACCAAAAATAACGATATTTTTATTCCATGAAAACTCTTCTATATCTATGCCAATTTTTACAATGAGCAATGGGCACCAAACTACGCCGAGTATTGAACCTAATGCTACAATAACATTTTCAAATCCAGAAAAGAAAGAAAAAGAATATCTCCTACAGAAGCCAGCAAATTCTTGTTCGAATGCATCCAAAAACAAACGTTCTGACAACAAAAACTTTACAATTTCCCAAAACTGCCTGTCCACAGGTCGGGCAAGTTTCGTTTAACAATTTGGGAACTTAACTTGCAGAGAACTTATCCTTGATCACCACACCAGTGGTGGATCGGGGTGGCATTTAATTTTACTGATTGGCAATCCCTTTTCAAGTTTTGTGAAATATAAAACCAAAAAAAGCATGATCCTTAACTGAAAATATAGTATAAAATAGTGGTACTTCAATTGGGAAATTAGACTTAGATTCGAATATTTATATTAAAAGTTCCGACTTCTCTCAAAGCAAGCGAGCCTTAAATTTGCAAAATTGGTTTCACATAGAGGCATTTTTGTGAAGCACAGACCACTTATTTGTAACTCTACATGTGCCCCATCTATGGTTCATGTTCAACGACAATTTAAGACAGGCGCGATTCAAATTAATTTCCCCAAAACGATTTCAAACGTGAAAGTGCTTTTTTCATTGATAGTTTTTGGGTATTGTAAATTCTACTGAATTATTGGAGGACAATTAAACGATAATGACTTGACAATAATAGGGTTTTTTAATATTGAGCCTTGTAAGTGTTGGCTATAAAATGTAAGAGGCGAAACACTGGTGTGGTGGATGATTCTACCATCGACCATGGCCATTGGCGTCTAAAAACTAGTGTCGAAGACTATTTCTGCATAAAATCTCGCAATGGAGGAATGGACTTTGTCTACAGCAGATACCATTTGGTCTAAAATTGTCTTGCTAAATAAGTGTAAACGCATAATGCGCGCAATAATATTTTGTAGTTCCTTCGTTTTAACAACGCTAGGGAGGACATTCTGAGATTATTTTCGGTCAGAGGGGGAGTCGTAGCATCCCCCGCGCGATAAATACGCTAGTGCACTCGTATATTGCGATATTCTTCTTAAAATTTTTGCAGAAGCTACTTGCCATTGAATGTGAGATATGTCTCCTATATTTCTGCTGATTTTATTATATTTAGGGTTTGGGTTGGGAAAAAGTTTTCTATTTGAGTAAAAGAATGACGTAACAATGTTTAGTTTCCTGTCAAATTCTTTTATTCGCTTTGGTGGGAATGTTCTACAAGTTTTGATGATATATATTTCTGTACTCAATCTGTGCCCAGTCAGAGATTTTTTCTAGGAATGAAGGAATGAAGAGAGTTTTGGTCATTTTTGTGTATAGGAGTTTGTTACACTGCAGATAAGAATCCTTTCTTTGTTTATTTTTCAGTTCAGCAATGCCTGTAAGGCCTCCTATACACAAAAATGACCAAAACTCTCTTCATTCCTTCATTCCTAGAAAAAATCTCTGACTGGCAACAACAGCTGTGCTCCCATTTTGTGAAAAAGTTTAGGAGTTTAAAAAATGTTGTAAAACAAAGAAAAACTCTCTTTGAATGATTATTCTGGTTAAATTACAAGAAAGCACAATTACATTTGCATGACTTATTTTGTGTATTTCGTGGCATTTCTCCGTTAAGGTCGCACTACACGTTTGCGTAGGTTGCGTTTTTTCTAGATTTGTTTCATTTTACTCTTGCGTCTCATGCAAGCGCAATGTTCTGCATGCATTTTCTTATGTTTTCCGATAAAACAGAACGGTTTGTTATGGAAGCCAACGAGAGTGCTCGTTTCGTTTTTTGCGTTTGTGATTTGTAGGCATGTGAACACGATAAACACAAGCAATGCAGGCGTGTATTGCTGTTTTCATTTTATTACCCGAAACGTAATGCAACGTATCGGTAAGACAACTTCATGTGTATTGTGGCCTTTAAGATGAGAGTTTTCATTCCATTTCCATAAAATTTTCGTGAGTCTTCGGCGCACCGCAATTACTTTTAATTTTATGTATTTCGTGACACTGGCCCCAGAAACGAGAGTTTTTATTCTATTTTCATAAAATTTTTGTAACGACTGGGATGCAAAAATGCGTTTTGTTGAATAATTTTTGCGCGTTTTTCAACATGCGAAGGCAAAAATTTGCGTACAGTACGTCGTCATAGTTTTGTTTGTCACGTCTTTATTCATGTTTTGAAACGACCTACCTTCTTAAAAACAGGTTGCAGAGACTAACAGTCATAGGTAAGATTTTCCAAAATATTCGACTCGATTTGTGATTCGAAATCAAAACATATTTAAAAAGCAGACATTTATTCAAAAATATGTCAAATTTGGATATTTAACGATTTTCTGGGACGATTCCATCTTTGTCTATCCTAATACTTCTGATTCAAATATTTGATTCGATTGATTCTGAATTCAAAAATATCCTATTTTGGCTACCCCTGGTGGCTAGTGACATGTTTCTTCAGTCTTTTCACGTCAATCTCCAATATATGCTATTTCCGAAAATGTTCACTCACCGTCTCCCCCATTTCTCGACTTTTCAATACGGATTTTTTTACTCCGTCCCAGAAAAAAAAAACAATGCACCACCGAATATTTCCATATGTTTGGGCAAGGTTAGGTACTTTTTGGGGCACCTTTTTGGCTGCCTCGGAGGCCGCTTATACTAGTCTGAACATACAGATTACAGCTCGTAGGGAAAGCTCTAGCTCGACCCATTGATCACTGCGCCTCTAGCGGTAATAGGGGCGATTCCTTAGCAACGAAGACGAGCGTATCTCAATTACCTACTACTACCCCGGACGATCACGATGGACCTAACGGAAGACGAAATTCTCGGAATATTCGACAACGTAAGTATTGAAACTACTCAACGAGATGCAAACTGAGCGCTAGGGGACGATTTGCTGCCCGGTTAAGTATCATTAGGAAAGCGCTTCAACTACGCATCTTTGTAGTCATATGCGCAGGTTTGAATCCTATGGGAATGATTTCATACAAGGAGTTTGCTGATTTTTATCTGCCAAATAATATAGTACGCTACACCCTTATATGCGCAAGCCCTCGCAAATGTGAGAAATTTCTACTTACCTATATTATCTTGTAATTCCTAGCAAATATCAGAACAAATCTTACAGCTTCGATTTAATTTAAACTTTCTTTTAGGTTTTGTTTGTTTTCCTGATAGCTCTGTGATGTTATATTATTATTTGTATCGCCTCTTGTGTCGACAGAGGTGTCGAAATAAACTATGTCTATGGTCTAATTGAAAATCAATTCCCAAATCACATACCAGGGATGGCTGAAACCAAATATTTTACCATTTTAATATCTTATTAAGAATATCCGAATTTGAAATAGCTATCTAATACTCTCTAATGCCAGCCTTGTGGTTGATGAGAAAACTTAACAACATAAAAAAAAATGATTATGGGCCGCAATTTCTTTTACTTGAACGGAAATAACATTAATGGGGGCACTAACATACTACTGATTTTCTGTCAGCCTGCTTTTTTATATGCCACTATTCTGAAAAATATTTATATTAGGAATTTCATATGGGTTAATATGCTGATTATTTAATATATTCGATTGACATCCCTGTCATATACTCTAATTATGACAAGTTGACGACGAATTTTAGGACACCCTTCAACAATATGAGCAAGACGATGGATGCAAAACAGATTGCCCACAAACTATAGTGGCTGTGTTGTCTGTGAGTCTGGTTTGATTTCAAGTAATTTTATGGTATATCTTCGGGCAGTAAAATATTCGAAGGGCCCACACAGATCAAGAGATCAAGCAAGAATCAAGTTTTACTGTGGACGTGTATGAGCTGAAAGAGCCGCCCACCTTCATAGGATTTTCATCTGACACGATAAAAAACCTGTCTGAACTATAGGCTAGGTAAGACAGACCAAAGCCACAGTAGTTTTTACGTCGAAAGAGATAGAGAGTTGAAAACTAAAGAAAAGTGTCTTGGATCTAATTCAAATTCAGTGTTTCAGTATTAACAACATTGACCTGTTGACTGTGTACCGTAGTCTAGCTGGAAATGTCTGAGATTTCTTGCGTCATATAAAAACGAATAGGTTAGGCTGAACATCATACAAAGAAGCGGGAATTGTAATACCTATATGTGAATGTTTTCGCAAACTAGATATAAATGGATTTATCCTTAAATATGACCATAAAAAATTGCCTAAGACCTTTTAAAAACGCACAAAACTACATTCTGGCTTCGGATGTAACCGTAGCCTGACAGACTTTCAGTTTTTCCTCTTTATGATACTATGTGGTAAGGCAAGCCGAAACATGTTGTTTTGTTTCCGAATAAAATAACTTTTTGCTTCTATTTCAGATGCTTGTACTCAAGGAGATACTGCACTGGAAAGAAGTTTCATCCAATTATTAGTATGTACCCAAACATATCACTGAAAGTTACTTGTCGCCAATTATTACCAATTATTCGAATTCAACAGTTTAAATAGAAATTCCACGCAGCACGTTATTTATCCACTTTCAGAAATCTAAAATTCCGTTATAAACTTTTACTGTAAGTTTTCATGACAGCTATTTCACTCAAATAACCCTGCAACATTTCCAGTGTTTCTCCATTATCCTGGGAATAAAATATGCTTAAAATGTCATCTAAAACATAATTTTCATTCTTTTTTGTCTTCCCTATAATCCTATCTCTGTTACTATAAGTTATGCAAATGGTTTCACAAAATATTAGTGACCCTGTTCAGACGAAAGTAACCTGGAGTGGTCACATTTTTAAAATTCTTCAATTCTTTCAATTCCCATTTAACCTTTTTTCCCTGCACCTTATAGATGTCCTTTTAAAAAGTTCCACATTTTATGTTGTAAAATTGACATTGGATCATAATTAAAAATATGTTAAAAAAACAAAAGTAATTTCGATTACTTAAAATCTTTCCACAAAATTCCGTAAATACAATTTCTCTATATCAGAATGCCAGGTACTGAGATACCCCGAAAATGGGTTCTATATGAAGAAAATTTACATAATTGTAACGTAATTGTATAACAAAGGTTCAAAATCATCAATACTGCTACGAAATAGCAGTGTTGATGGGTTTGAAGCTTTTTTACCTGCAAAAATGACATGAATATTTGAGACACCCGAAAAAAACGAGAATATACGACCCTGTCTATATTATCTTATATCATAAAGGCGTGTTAATGATTATGAAACTTCAGATATTTTTCGCACATTTTATGTCATGCTAATATTACTTACTGTTTGATGAAATATATATCTGACATCACCAATATTTACCAAAGTATTTGGGGTCCCAAGAAGTTTAGTACCATATATCAGATTACCATAAAAATTTGTCTGCGTTTGGTAAGAGACGACTAAAGAGAAGGCCCTACTCAGAGTGAATTTCGATAAAAAAAAGCATTCTAGAATTCTAGATTCAAAGTGATTTCATATTTTGATTACTCCATGATCGATCAGTTTCCCAGTGAAATCGTGATTAATGTCCAAATGCTGTAATATGGTCAGATATCAGCAACTTTGTTTATCCAAAATCTTGAAACATTACTCTATTTATATAGTGAATTTCGAAAACCGTCTAAACCAGCGGTTCCCAAACTGGGGTCCGCGGATCAACTGGGATCCGTACAGCAGTTTCGGAGGGTCCGCGAAAGAGAATTAGTAATTGTGATTCAATAATAATGATTTCTCGGTTGTTTAATGTTTTCACAGTTATGCTTAGTCAACTACTGTTTATACGGTCAGTACGTTTTGGTCGCTAGAAAACACTGTTATCGGTAATTCATTAAGCTTTCAAATTTAGACCTATTTATCAGTTCTTATAAACGTTTTTCAGTAAATTACATTATCAGCATTGCAAAGATATTGTTTCAAATGCCTCCTAAAAAGTTGGCTTTAAAACTTCTCGTTCCTTTTGTAACCAACTATGAGTGCGAGGCAGCCTTTTTCACTCTACTCAATCTGAAAACACCAATCCTATTAAACTTCTTACCGTATTTGACAGTTTTCGCCTTTTCTTTCATTGGTTTGTTTAGTGTTGATTTCTTTTTATTGTGATGTTTGAAAGTTTCCAATAACGTTCTTTGATTTTAATAGGGCCGCGAAATATCAAAAAAAATACAGAGGGCCCCCCAGGTAAAATTTTTGGAAACGTTTGGGTACCGCTGGTCTGAACTAAAATATAAGGGCAACCATACCTGTAGTAAAAAAGTATAAGTACTTTCAAAAAACCAAAAACCAAGTTTTGATGTCAAGAATTTCAAGGAACAAGAATATTTCTTGTCATTTTGAAAGGCAGAATTGTGAAGGCATTCATTTTCTAATGTCTGTGCAAGCTTATGCCTCTGCTTTGGCAGCCACCCTGGTTAATACCGATAACGACGGACAAGTACCGAAAATTTATTTTTACAAGGCTTAAGTCGCACTTTGTGTCTTAGGCCAAATAAGTCCTGTACGAACAGCATGTCTCATAATCATAATGTGTTTCTTATTATTGTGTATTCGTGATGTATTTATTTTGAGACGAATAAACATACATCCATGCCAAAGTAAACGCACCACGATAAAAAACCATATGACCACTAACCCCAGTACTGTGTGCAGTACTGTGCCGTGCTTTGACAGGATTTAACCATATTACCGCTATGTGTCGCTGTTCGCAACTCGGCGCGCCTTTACATAAAATAGGAGTTGCCATACTAGCTGTAGTTTGTATGGTCTGAACGTCAGCCAAACCTCCCGGCTATGACTCCTGACGCTTCACCAAGCTAACCCGGCATCTAAACGGACAAATATATTAGCATATCTGTGTCTGAACTTTCGGCCCAAATCAACTTGGCTAATAGACACTGGAAGCCGTCAAAGCGACAGCGGGCCGACTCGAACAATTATGTTTCATATTTTTGGTAGATATGGCTTCTTGTTGTGGTCGTCATTTTATACACATCGCTTGGCGTCATTTATCAGCTGGTCATGTTAATTCACGCATGAGCAGGCAGGAGCACGTCATCTCTTTAGTTTGGACTCCTGGTTTACTGCCCCGTACCCTGTGCATCTGACGTTGTAACGTTAACGTTACCAGCTGACTTCGGGCTTTTGTTTGGATTGGTGCCGTGGTGTCTAAGTTATGCCTAACGTTATATCGGTATATGACAGGATGGGATTTCATTTTCACCATATGCGAGAGTAAAGCCGATAATACAGCGAACCACGACCTCTCGTGCTGTCACCAGTTCCGAATCAGGGTGAAGCTTCAGGTTTTCAGTTTTCGTTTGGATTGATGCCTTGGTGTCTAAGTTATGTCAACGTTATACCGGTATATGACATAGCATTTCGTTTTCACCCAGTGGGAGAGAAAAGCTGATAATACGGCGAACCGCGACCTCTCATGCTGGCATCAGTTCCGAATCGGGGTGAAGGTTTTCGCTTGACATTTTACGCTGTACCGTACGGTAACCCACCCAGTACCGTTACCGACAGTGCCACGACACGACAGTGCAGATTGATCAATTCGTGTCATGAAAAAATCGCTGTTGGTTAATTCGTACCCTCCGCCCTTGTCGAATGTTCATACCAACTTCTCTGTTTAAGATTTTTGGTGTTTGCTGTTGCAGTAAGAGGATTAAATAAAAATTCGCAAAATTAGTCACGGTGCTCAATGAAATTTTGACATCTGTGGCTCAAAAGTAAAACTCACAGAAATTGTCAACATAAACTTGATAGTCATTCCTTTGCTTACAGTTTAATTGACATTTAAAATTCAGTACTTTCCCGATTAACTTAGAACTAAAATGTTTGCTCCTCTGGGTTAGGATTGGATTTTATTTTATTCTATACTCAGTACTGTAAGGGATAAATCAGCGATCCTTTTCGCTGTAAATCCATTGCAAATTTCCCCAGGGTATGAGTCGACCTATAACGTTATGTTTTTTTTTGGTACGAATTAATCCACTGAAAAACACTGGTACGAATTGACAAGGGTCTGAATTGACTGCCAACCTTTGATACCGTAACTGCAGGGTATTATGGGTAAGCAGTAAGATTGATGAAAATATTCAATCTCAATTTTTGGTTTTTGTGCTTTGACTTATCTAAAATGAGAATATTTTTAGTTTGCCCACCTTGGCTTACCGGTATCATATTTTACAACGTCTTTTTCAATTCTGAATTGAGCACATTCCCTGTTCTAGTAGACGTGATTGCACCTCAAATATGTGATAAAAATTTGCCTGTTTTAGACAAATTTTTGTTAAAATTACAAAATCATCATGGCATGATTGTCCCTCCCTTTCAAAACATGGGGGAATATCCACCTCCATCATACACCTCCATCTAAAATTCTTTTTACTTTTGACATATCTCTGTATATAAACCAAGTTCCGAGTTAAACTCTGTTTTGAAAATACATGTTATCGTCAAACGGAACTTGAGGATAATAATGAGAAAAAGGCCCTCCAACTAAACTTTCGAAAAAAAAACGTACCGACAGACCAGCACCCCAATTTCTCTTTTGAACTTGTATTCATTTTTGGGGCCTAGTGAAGTTTGTACCATATTCCCGAATGTCATCAAAATAAAAACTGGAAGAATATTCTCATCCTAACTATGCCCATCCTAAAAGCTGCAAGCGTCTGGCATTGTCTCCCGGGTTAGGACGTGCCGCTTGCAATATGGGAAATTTGTATGATAATCGGATATATGGTACTAAACTTCATGAGACCCCATTTTTGTACTTGCAGCTCACTCGCCAGTACTTGCTTTATAATTACAACAGGTTTATCTTCATTTAACACAGACAGAGGATTTGCCATTTCTAGTTAATATCTGTACACGACCTATTAATAGTTGCACACAGTTGTTTATTTAAGATTTGATATCCACATTCTGAAACCGTAATACTAGTGTCGCAGGATTTTTCACCACACTGCCAATTATTTGGGCAAGGTCGCACCTGTTTTGGTTTTAGTTGTCTGAATTGCATATTGCAGCTCTACCAATTTTACTGGTTACCGTTATGGAAGCTCCATTCAATGACATCAAGGCTATTTTTAAGAAACAAAAATCAGTACCAGCTAACAAGGTTTGTTAATTTTGGATGCCATTCATCTGTCATTTAGTTATCAGCTATAGTTAATAACAAAACAAATCATTCCCAACTAAGAAAAAGTTTGTGAATTGTGATGAGGTTTGCCATTTTGGATACATTTTATTTTAAAATTTGATATCGAATTTAAACATCAAATCGAATGCTTCCGAATTAGATTCAATAATAAAAATTTGATACTATATTAAGTGACCAATTTAGTCCAATGTAAAGTATCCTCTTGAATTGCTCGTTTTCTCAATTTGTCTCACTAGTCTTCCTGCCTATGATCAATAATCAATGAATCCATCAATCCACTTATTTTACTGCTATAAGTATATAATATAAAAAAACTTGATTACAATTTTTTATTCATCCCAATCTACGGCATTTGGGTCAATTGATACTTGATTGATCGCATGCCCTCTAAAAGCCTTGGAACCTTTTTTGTAACCACTCCTTGCCCCTGGAGTGGATCAATCTGACGGAGGCCCTGTACCAGCGGCCATTTTTAGACAGGCAGGAACTTGAAGTAGTATACCGCAAGTATAGCCGATTTTTAACTCAAATCTTGACGTCAGTATATTCAAATTGATGCAGAATGACGTATCAAGTGCTGGCTTTCCCATGTTTTGGTGATCCTTCAAAAAATCGTTGGAATATGTGGCCTTTATATTGTTATGCATGTCCACTAGTAATTGAATACGGTATTTAGTTTTTTGGGATGGTGACAACTGACACGACAACCAAATCAATAGTGGTGCGGATGATATCGAGGAAAAAGAAATGAACATGAATGTGGTGAACACTGGCAGGAAAACATAATTTTGACACTTATAATGATTTTTTTATTTTTCTATTTTAATTTTTTCAGACATGTTTTGATTGTGGAGCGAAAAATCCAACGTGGGCCAGCATAACATACGGAGTTTATCTTTGCATTGACTGTTCTGGTATTCACAGATCTCTTGGTGTTCATTTGACTTTCATAAGGTGAGATAGTGTCACATACTAGGGGCCCGGTCAGAAATATTATTCAAACATGTTTCGCTGAGTATGGACCATTGATGAATGGATCACGCCACAGAGGCACAGTACATCCATGACTCATGCCCTTGTGGGTTGATAATATCCCCTGAATTGAATAAAAATGATTTTTCTATATAAAAAAAACCTACGATTGTTTTTATGAAATTAACGAATGAGTTTCATAAAAATCGTGTCATAAAATGAAATATTGGCTTTGATTCCTAATGTCTTCCAATTGTTTTTAGATCTATAGAATTAGATCAAAAATGGACGTGGGAACAATTGCGAAGTATGCAAGTTGGTGGAAATGCAAATGCCAGAGCATTCTTCCGATCTCATGGTTGCTCTACTAATGATAAACAATCAAAATATAACAGTCGAGCAGCAGTTTTATACAGAAGTAAACTTAAAGGTCTTGCTATGGAGGCTGTGAAAAAATACGGAAATTCTGTGAGTATTTTTATTTAGCTAAATGTGCATCAATGTGCCAGAGTTTAGATGTCTGTATCCAAACTGGTCGAGTATTTTAGGAAGGTTATCGAAGGTAATTTGACATGATGCAGTACCAGTAGGTAACAGAATGTTAAAAAATTTCAGATATCAAAATTTTTGTTCCTTGAAAATATTGGGTTCATTGTGTGATCCTGGAAAATTACGGGATGTTTCCACTTTCAGATTAATTCATTTTCAAACTTAGAATTATATCGTTCAAAATTATTATTCCCTTCTTTAGAATTTTTGAAAATATTTCGTTAGAATTTTTCAATTGAATTGAATTCAATTGAAACTTTTTGTAAAATTTTAATTTGTCAATATGTTGGTTGGAATTCTGATCAAATTTCCATCACATACTGAATCAATGAAATGTGTTTTCCAATTATCCTAATCTATTCTAATCTTGATTGCCAAAGTGACTATTACATTTTATTGTGGTTTTCCTTGTTTGAGTATTCGGCTGTTGCACTCATCTTAAACTTGCCATAGCCTTAGCACTGATATGGGCGAACTTTGGCCCGCAAGCTAAATCTGCTGGTTTATTTAATCTGGCCCGATTGATGTTGGTATCAATTAACATTAGTGTTATTATTCTGAATAGAATCGGTATTCTTTTCGTTTATTTTCATTTTTGTCATTATGACTGAATAAGTATTGAAATGCGTAGGAAGTGTGTCGAACCATTCACATTCAAGGTACAGACACTGGACAGGGCTAGTCCACCTAAGTTGCCATTCTGACTATGGGCGCACCTAATGACGTACAGTAGGGCTAATTCAATAAAGTTTAGTAAACGTCAAATTTATACACATTACGGTTACGTTGAAGTTGCGTTTGATTTGAAATGAGTTCTACTGCAAATACCCACTTATATCATGCACCCATACATTATGCATAGGTAATTTTTGAGGTCATTTTCATTTGAAAATATGTATATCCCTGTATTATGCGATCTTCACTTTCTTTTGTCACATGGTTTGTCATATTGTATGTAATCATGCTGTTATAAGAAAATGAAACTATTGTCCATAATTTTTATTCTTGTACTTTTCTCTCTTTGTTGCTATTTACTATCACAGCCAGGCATGGTCCAGATTCAAGGATATGTATTCTCTCTCCTATTTCTTTTCCTTATATCACAATCTTATGTCCTTCTTGTAAATTCCCTCTCCTTTTGTTTTTTTACTCACCACCACATCCACAAACTTGGCCGTGCTTCCGTAATTTTTCTCCCTTTGTTTTTTTTTGCTATTACAGCCAGCGGCGGACGTTTTTTCTTGCTATTACAGCCAGCGGCGGACAACGGGTCACACTCCCAGTGTTTTGTTCTATACTAAACACCTTTAACCCCCTGCCATGTGTACGTTAAAACTATTCTAAGACCCATACCTACAGGTTCTGCACCATATACACCACAAATCTGTCTTGACAATCGCCACAACCAAAATTAAGCCAAATTTTGATCCTGTATTCGGGTGCACATTGTTTTCTTCATATATAGATATACTCACATGGCCCACCTGTCAGAAATGGAAAAAAAATTGGCCCCTTATCCAAAAAACCCTACTTTAGCAACTTTTACTGAATTGTTCTCATATCTGACTTAAAAAAGATGCAAGCTAACAATTTATTACACAAATTCTAAATCCACTTCAATTGATCCCTGAAGAGCAGCAGGCGATGTACAGCTAATTGTGGCAGGCAAACGTTCCTAATAACGCTTGAATAAATAGATATAGATACAAGATTTGATAAATAGATGCCATAACAATGCAGTTAAAAGTTGCCAGACTATATATGTACTAAACAAATGTACTAAAATTGCAGAAAAATATAAAAACACACAAAACACAAAAAGCATTTTCGTAGGCGGAAACTTTGTTATGCCTCAAATTTTTCCATCGAGTACTTTAAGTATAGTTTTGCTCAAAAACCGAACTTCTTTATTCTTTATATTATACGTTTTTTTTTCAAAAATTGTTTGCCCGGACATTGAAAGCCTAACACCTTGTTTTCAATAAAATTTATGAATGTGGATTAATTTATACTTCAGTAAAATTACATTATTTGATCAAATGTTAGGTGTTAAGCCATTTCAACATTAATATTGAAATGCCAATAAAATTATTTATTATATATTATATAATAATTATTCTAAAATGCATTAGTTTGCAAAGAAATCTTATGGGATTTAATATAGATTAAAGTGATCCCTGTGCCCAAAATCTTCTAACATTCTTTTTTATTGACACAGATGCTTCATATACCAACACAAAATTCGAATATTGAATCGCCATCTTCAACAACAAAAGCGGAAGATGACTTCTTTTCAAAATATGGAGGTGCATCACTAGGAAATATGGCCTTAAATGTTCAAGGCTCACCACAACTTTCTAGAAGTAAAGACGGTTTAAAACATGTTGCATCATCTCCCGCTGTGATAGGCCTTGCAGCAACGGAAAGAATGACAGGTGATTCTTATGAATAACTATATTATGGAATTTAGCAGCAAAAATGGATATGTTATAAATTAAATTATATTATCTTACTTACCCATCACCCTTTGGCTGTGATGTAAAGAAAATTACTATCTGGCTATTTTGTAAAATGTAACGTTAGCTTTGAGCATTTGTCAAAAATTTATAAACAATATGAAACAATAATTTATAGTAAGTGTAGAATTGGATTGATTCTGCAAACAGTACCAACAAACACTGCTTTTACATATCAGTATCCAAGTAAAAACAGATAGAGACTTTGAAAAAAATTATGAGAAGAACTCATCTGCATCACAAAAGTATCAAAACCAACCACAAAATTTGAATAGAAGGATAATTCTAATCGATTTATAGTACAAGCAAGTGTTCACTTCACAGATGCAGTTTTTTGTTGCTCGTTGAATTTTTGTCTATATCTTAATGACAATCAGAACTTTTTTCTGACAGAAAATGAGTTCAGTACCAAATCAGAAAAAGAGAAAGATTTTTTTGGAAGTTTCGAATCTATGAAAGTTTCGACAAAAGCTGAGGAGAAGAAACCGCAATTATCTAATGGTTCAAAACAAGATAGAAATGCCCCAGGTATGTGCGGACATTTGCTGTCAGAAATTCATGTCACACTCATGTATTTTGGATTTGCAAATGATTTTTTTTAAGAACCTTTTCATGAGGAGGTTGGAACCAATATAAGTAGTATTTTTTATTGTATTGTGTCTATGTATTCAAAATTTATTTTATAGTATTTTACCCACATTTGTAAGTATGCAATACAAATTGTCGTAATGCCTATTTTTTTCCGTTTCAGGCCTTAGCATTAGTCTGATGAATTCTGAAGTATGCTTATATTACCTATATTCAAGATTTGTTATCAATTATTGGTGATTGGTTGAATCTTTTTTTTATCATGAGCCTGTGGCATATGGCTGAATGCATTCACATGTTGCTTATATTGAATTACAATTACTAAAACAGTAGTACTAAAATTTTCTTAACAAATTGTAAAGTATTATTTGGTTATCGAATTAAAAACATCATTTGGCAAACTAAATTGATAGTTTAATTTGAATATCGGTACTCTTAATAACAACTAGCATTCTTTATTTTCATTTTGTTTCAGGGCCAAGTGTTCATGCAGCTTTGAACCACTGGAGTGCTGGGGGAAGTGAAATCCCATCATCCGCTTCCTTAAGTTCAAGCCTAGCGAAGAACCAAAGTACAACAACTAAAAGTGCCAAATCAAGAGAAGATGAGTTTTTCAAAGCGTATGGAGGTTTGCAGCAAACTGAAGATGCTCGAACAAATAAGAAGTCATTGGATGCAGCATTATGTGATTTAAATACGAAGTCGGAAAGGACTACTGAGAAAATTTCTAAACTTGCATCAGTTGAAAAAACTGTTGACAATGACGATGATTGGCCAGATATGGATGAGGAACCAACTGTTACCAAAACCACACCAGTAAATAAGAAAGAACCCACAAACTCGTCACTTGGTGATGGACCAAGTGTTGTATTTTTAACATCATCTCCAACCACTTTGTCTTCAACAAATAAATCTTCCAGCATAATAGCAAAGAAGAAAAAGGGTAAAAAGATTTAGATAAACGTAGAGTAATTTATACAAACATACATACTATACCTATCTATAAGGAAAAATGTATTTTGTTTAGGAAAATGTTTTTGCTTGTTCACACTTTAGTACTTTTCCCATTTCTGTGATTCAGAATAATGATTCGTTTTAATTTTACTCCTGTTTGGCCACCCCTGGGATAATCCAGTAGTTTATTGCTATCTTAATCTTCAAACGAACATTAAATCGTTCGATTATGTATGAGTATTACATTGCAAAATTGAATTCTTTGGATTTTATCATATTTTCCTCATTGATTGCTAGGCTGTTTTTGCCATATTAGAGTCCAAGATATATTTTTTTAGCATCATTCAACTTTGTTTTTGAATTTTAAAAATATTATTGTTTGTAAGAACCATAAACACCATAGTTTGTTTATACAAAGATATGACTGCTATAATTTTTTTCTTAAACTGGATGTCAAATATTTATATTCAACCACTTTTACAGCAGGAGGACTTGGTGCAAAGAGAGGAAGCATAGGAGCCCAGAAAGTTAAAACGGATTTCAAAAATTTAGAAGATTCAGCAAAAGAAAGTGAGAGATTGGCTGCTGCTCAACCTAAACCTCAACAAAAGCAAAAGTGAGTTCGATCTCAAATCAAATTATTAATATTTCTGGTAATAAAATACTTAATTTTAGATAAAAAGTCATCCTTGTCAAAAAAATACCTATATTCCGATATCACCTTGTAAGCCAATATTTTTCTATTTCGAATACCTTGTAGAAAAATAGTTCCAAATTCAAGCATGTTTTTGATAAAAAGCTGCATTCTAACTTATTCTAGGAAAATTATATATTAATATGTTCATTTTGGAATGTATTCAAATATTCGGCTCATTTTATACGACACTGCTTACATGTTTCTGGTAAACTCATTAACAAGGATAATTAATTATGGATAAAAATGTTGTTTCTTTCATGCAATAGTATAAAATTTTTAGTAATTTGATTTTCATGCATCTGTACCTCAAAATCACTTATTGAAAACTCCAGCCCTAGGTTTTAATCGAAAATTGTTGCTTCAATTAGTCTTGAATAGCTTAAAGGTCAAGTCAATCTGCAGTAGTTAAGTATTTTTGTTTCTTCCTAGACTCTCAGATATGCTAACATATCAAAATGGAAATACTAAGTCAAAAACTATTGTACCAGAGCATAAGAAAGAAATGGCAGAAAGACTGGGAATGGGTTTCTCTGGCAATCGAGGAATTTCTCATTCAGCGGATATGGAAACTATTGAACAGGTTCGTTTCAAACTAATTTTTATTGGTAATGAAAAACTGATATTGATTGAAAATTTTAAAGCAAATGTAACTGTATGTTTCCTGCTGTATAGTAATATTCAAATAGATGCCTCTTCAAAAATTGACTCCTGAAATGATATTTCATTTCAGTTTCATTTCCTGTGCGTTCCACAGCAGAATAACATTTTCCATCAGAAGAAAACCAAACTGTATAAAATTATTTAAAACCACCAATACTCTTATAATAATATAAAATAGACGGTTGATGGTTTTTAAGCATTACTTTCTTTCCGAAGAAAATAGCAACAAATACTCTTATAAAATACCGGTAGATGGTTGATGGTTTTGAAGCATTACTTTCTTTCCGAAGAAAATAGCAACAACATTTCCAACACCTAAAGAAAACAAAGATTCTGCCCCTTCCTCCTCCCCTCATTCCAGTGTCACAGACAGTTTTATCCAATTAGTTTTTTTCAAGAACTTTGAAACTTCGGAATGAACTATCTTCCCACTGCTTTCCTAATCGTGTTATTAATCTACAATGATAAATTTAAAAAAACTCTAGTCAATGGATATCTCGTAATATTTTAGGAATGAAGATTTATTAGTTTTCATTCCTTTTATGCATTTATGTATCTCATTGAACACTGGTGTTTTTGGGAGACTCATGTATGTATGAGGCTCGCTTGATTCCTGCAAACAAATTTATATAAAATATATATATATCATTGAAATCTCCAGCCTATTTTTGGCAAAATACAATATCTAATTGGACTAACTTACAATGGGTATTATTTTTATTTGGCATCTTTATTATCTTTACAGGAAGGAGTTAATGGACGAAATAATAAAAATCGAGGAGGTGGTCTTCGTAAAAACAGATATCTGGATGACGATTTCGACAGCGATGATAATGATGATGATTTTGTAATTGTGCGACAAGTAAAATATACCTATTTTGCATGTTTCTTTCTCTGTCGCCTCACTTTGTCTTTCTTAAACCATTATTGTTTTTGTTTGCCAATATAAAACTTTTACACTCAATATTGATATTTCAAATTTTTTGCAAACTGGGAACTGTAGATGTAATTATCCGAATAGAAAAGTATTCTAGAATTCTGATGGAAAGTTATGCCGATATCGTTTTTCTGAAGTGTTGAAACATTATTCTGTATATTTATATAAGTTTTAATTACCATCGAAAAAATAAAACTGAAAGAAAACACTCTGACAAAATCATATTCCACCTACCTCGGTATCTGATGCTTCCATCCCGTTTCCGAATCAATCAACTAACTTTGCAATATTATTAAGCTTTTCGTACAATTTTATCACAGTTCGAAATTATCTTTTCTGAAAAGTTTTCTTCCGATAGTTATATTTTTACTTTGTTAACGGTGAATTTCTTACTTTTTATGCATGACTTCTGTGACTCTGGTGCTAGGTTACGAATTTTCTGTTTTCCAATTAATCTTGCTCATGACTAAACATTTTATAATATCTGCAGGCAGTATCTCAACGCGAAGACAACTATAGAAACGGAAACTCATATAGAAATGGCAGGTATGTCCTTGTATAATTATACTGTATATATATCTATCTCAGCTTTGTAAATGCAGGCTTTCACATTTGCCTCATCTAGGGTTGAAGAATCTTGTTTTCTCCAACAATCAATTTTATTTTGATATTTCTGCATCACATACATACACAATGAATGGAAATATCAGGAGATCAGACAAAACTTAAAATAAGGCTTTAAAACTATTACTGGTATCGGAAATGTTCATGTCATTTTCTTCCGGTGCCAAAAAGATTGAGAACCATCAACACTGCTATTTCATAGCAGTATTTTTTTTTGAAACTTTTTGTACCGTTTGGTTGCTACCGGACACTTGAAAAAGGCATTTTAATCTTCCAGCAAGGGAAATATACAATACAATATTACGTATTTGGTAAATTTTCTGCTG
Source organism: Styela plicata (assembly GCA_963675895.2). Taxonomy (NCBI): domain Eukaryota; kingdom Metazoa; phylum Chordata; class Ascidiacea; order Stolidobranchia; family Styelidae; genus Styela; species Styela plicata. The sequence goes on from OZ023142.1 coordinate 2,345,399, forward strand.
AATGAACCCATTTTCTTCCCAGAGTCTGAGTAGCTGACAATCCGATTTCGTGTCTTTCCTCCATAAAGTGAAGAAACTTCAAAGTCAAAAAAAAAAGACTGATAAAAAATGCGAAGAATGAAATCTTTGTTTGTCATAGCCCAGGAGAGACACCACCCATTATACATTCGATATATTGGCTTAGTTTTCGTAAGGAGGGTTGTTGACTGCATTAGCAGTCAGCTCTTTGCCCTGTAAGTTGCTAGACATTCCATAAATCAATTCAATTATCAACGTTTTATGTGATATACAAAAAAATAATTTCTCAAATGTTAAAATAGCGGAATATTTGATATAATACCAGTGACTAGGAATGTGTTCACAAATATTGACAATATTGTTTCCCATCTATACATGCATTGTATATATAATGTTACAACTACTATCACTAATAATAGTTGCTTCAATTCTCACACAGACCAAACAGAATGGATTTTCACAGTGATATTTCATCGTCAAGATTCGACAACTCGAAGTCTGTTTCCTCTGATCAAATGTTCCGAAACACCGATGATGTAAGATATTGGTGATGTCATAAATATGAACTTGTATTGGTGCCGGTCAGCATAATGGTCACCTGAGTCATGTATTGTGGTAAAATACCTATAGGGGTTATAATTGGTGTAATAATTATGTAGCATTTTATTATTTTTTCAAAATTTAAAATCATGTTCTGTTGAAATCTATATATCGGCATTGGTGTATCAAATCCCATCTAATTATGCTTATCCACTATGATGAAAGCAATGTATTATCAATGCTTTGAGAGTGGTGTTGTGGTTCAATTCTTTTCCATTGCTTTATGAAGAACTAGTATTTCATATGAAGTACTAGACCATGTTTGAATTGTTGACGAAACATTGATTTTCATTGAAAGGGAGGCTTGGTGTGCTGCATCCATTTGTTGTAAATTCTCGGTGGCTTAATTCTACGGGTTAAAATTTTCGCACATTCACGTTTGAAGTGTTGCACATATTTTTGGCACAGAATTTGAATATGTTTCAAAGTTTTATTTGAATGGTACACTTCACCATTGTAACAAAAAGTAGTTGAAAACTTTAAGCACGATAGATACTAGCGCTTTGTAAATAAAGATTACTTCAGGTTCCGCTCCATATGTTGTTAACTTGTTACAAACCTGGGCGTGCTGCTTCTTGATCAGAAATTTTAATTTTCTACATGCTTGGTTGAAACATTCAGAACTACCTAGTAAGTGCTGTTTTTGGCAAATCGTATCATAATAAAAGAATGTTTTAAGGACATGGATTAGTTAGAAATGTCTCTTCCTTACCGTGGTAAATCATTCTGGTCTGGTTCCAAAGTACAATATATTCTAACACACAGATCATTTGTGGTTCATTTTTGACATAACAGTTTGCGGACAAGTCATTTATATTGCACAGTAACCTAATCGCTATTAAAGTATTCTGAAACCGTTTTATTTTTTCGGCAAACTTAAATTTTAATTGCTTATAGTCAACAGAGACTATGGATGATATAAACATGCTCGAGGAAATTGAACATGAGGTAGATGCAGAGCATTGCCCATACAGAAGAGCTAGCGAAAGTGTACTTTTGGTATTAAGTAGTTCAAATAGCACTACTCATTGTATTGTATACAAGTGTGTATAGTAAAAAAAAATGCACTAACTGTAAGGCATTATGTTTGACCTTGTACATATTTTCCGCAATCTCATGTTAGGTGTAATTCGCATTCAAAGCATGTGAATTAGGGCAAGTGCTTATACTGGAATCTACTGACTTTAAAGCTTATTGAAACTAACTTCAGTTTCAACTAATTCCAGCAGTAGTTAGGTTTTCTGCTTAGATTGCAAATTGTCTAGGTTTCTATCTACCAGTACTAATGATTGATTCATTGGTCACACAATCAAACGCCTCAGAAACACCCTCGATTTTGTAGTAATATTTTCAAGTGCCCACTTCATGTTATTTTGAAATCATGCTCCGTGAAGCCTCCCTCATACTGAGCTAATGAATTTCATAAACAAAATTTATAAAAAAAAAAATATGAACAGCTCAATTAGAATCTGTTTTAGTGAATGTCACTTCTCTGTGGATGTCCTCGAATTTTGTTTCATTGCATCTTTTCTTTGCTATAAAATCGTGATATTGCTGAACAACATGTCCTTATCTGGCCAAAAACAGTGATATCATCTATCTCATCTTTTCTCACCAGTTTTCAACTAAATTATTGGACTCTTCTTCAGTATGTAAATTTGAAATCTGTTCTAAACATTCAATCCTAAATTGGGGAACACCAAAAACGTAACAAATTTCTTTATTTTTCATCATCACTTTGAAATTAAATGGTCATATTCTGGCCTTTTATATGTTGGAATTTAAATTTCTCGTTTTCAACATGTTTAATTAAAGAAGTTGCAATTAATAATTCTATCATTCCAATCAACATTTTATATTAGGTAATCATGCATATATCATTTTACAATAATGTAAACATGACAATTTTACTCATTTATTTCGGAAGCATATTACTTATTAATAATAAACTCTTTATTAAAAAAGTTTCATGTAGAAAACAATTTCAGTTTCAAGCTTTTAAGAATAGTTTTATTTTAATATACATCTTAAAAGCTGTTTTAAAGTTTCAAAGAACATTAATGTAGGGTTCTTTTTATTAACATTTCCATTTTTATTTTTAATTTATTACTTCAATATTCCTTGTTATCCAACGATTTCGGTTTTCCTTATAATTTGATTCAAACGGTATTCGAAATTCGCTGTTCAAAATATTGTTTCAACATTCAAGATAAACGAAATTGCTGTTATTTGACCATATTTCCCAGAAAATTACCTCATAAAATTTGACATAAATGATGATTTCACTGCAGAACGAATAAGTTTGAAAATATCTAAAAACGGAGATTCTATAATACCTAGCTACCTAGCTACCTAGAATACCAAGCCTTACCAAGGTAACATGTTTTAAGCCCAATTATCTATCTTTTTCATTTTGTATTTATCATGGAACAGTTGGAGAATTTCCTATTGTGACAATATTAATTTTTACTAACATTTTGTGCAGTCATGGGGAGGACGTCATGTGTCCATAACATCTGCTCAAGTTAAGGTATCATGATATTATTACGTGTGAAAAATATGAATCTTGGAACGAATACTTTTGTTGTTTGTATATTATTTTGTTTTGCGGGAAGAATAGGAATGGGCATGTTGTTTATTTCAGTGTTTTCTTTTTTGTTTAACGTAACCGTGGTGTGTGTTTAGTCAGCTTTTATTTTTTGTCAGCACTGCAATATCTATCTATGGTTATTGTCCGGAAAGTTCATTTTGTCAAGCATGCGCCACAGATGGATCGCATCTCAACGATCCATCAATGGCCCGTGCTTGACAACGAATGTTTTAACACAATTTTTCGATTGGGATGTTTTATGGTGTTTGTTTGCTGTACTCGAAAAATAATCCAGGAATAGTTGTCATATTGCGCTGTTTAGCGATAAATAGATTAGTTAGTCACTCAATCTAGCTAGACGCTTGCTTCCAGTTATATCGCTGTCTACACAGAATCGCATTTAGATTATTTCTGCTGCTCAAACCTCTCTTTGCTATGGTGCGGTATGGTTATATCTTGTGTGTATTGGATGTAAGTAATGCTTCAAATTAATGTACAGTAATTTTATTTGGTCTAGTAACGGTAAAAGTTAACATATGGGTCTAAGTGTCGTTGATGTTGGAGATGTTTTTTCCTCTATGATAATTTGGAACTTTAAGAGCATACAAAACTTTACTGCTCTATCGGAAGTATACTGCGGACTGAAAAAATAAATAATTTCATGCATTCGAAAGACAAAAAGAAATCCAGTCTCCTGTAATGAAATATTCACATAGTGATACTAAAAAATGCATTAGTTTCATTGAAATGGTTGTATGCTCGCCTATTTATTTTGGATGATCTGTGCTATTCGGCTTATTTTTTGTTGCGCTAAATCAGTTTGGCTTCAAACACTATAATTTGGGTCCAATGAGGAACAGTTTTTTTAATTGCAGAATTCTCCACTTTTTTGCATGTTTGTTTGTTTCCCTACTTCCCTTACTATGTTTTAATAATATATATTTGTAATATATTTAAAGCATGTTCTATTATTTCCTTTCCTGTCAAATTCTTCTTATGAAGTTTATCGATAGTCATAAACTGTCTCCATTTTCATCCTAAAAAGTATATATAAATACATAAAATGACAATTTTATGGATTTTAAACATGAAAATAGTTTGATCGAACTGATCACAAGATTTAAAAACAATTTTGATCCACTATGCTTCGTTAAGTATGTGTCACTGGTGGATAGTGCCGCCTCAGCATGATCCATCTGTGGCTCATACTTCGCAAAATAATATTTATAATTGGGTTATTATTATTCTAGTTAAATCTGTTCCAGATCGAGAAAAAGTTTTTTGAATCATTTAGTAATAAGAAACTAGTAATTTTGTATACATTCAATTATTCTCGTAAAATGACTAATTACACCTTATTTCCATTAACAACTTTGTTTGAATATCAGAATAATACTCACATTTATCTTAATAAATGGTGATTGTTTTCAAGCATAATTCTTGTATGTGCTGCTTTTTGGGTATGCAGTTCATGCGAGGATCATACTTGTCACAAATGATTTTGCAATTTTAACTAACCATTGATGTTGAAATCACTTTTGATATTTTTGATTATATAGTCCCGTAGCCGTTTGTCACAATTTGAAGGAAAATCTTCTATCAGTAGCGACGAATTCTTTGGAAAAAATCAGGATGATACAAGCACTAACAAGTAAAGTTATCCATTTCAATTCTATTTCTACTTCAATGTTTCGGTAATAGTGAAAAAGAATTAATGTTGATTTGTAGGATTTTAATCTCCAATATATCTGGTAAATTCCAAGATGATATAATATAATCTTACAGCGTTCTTCAAACTTGTCAAGGGGAGGAAAATGCTGAAATTCTGACATCTGAACTTATATTAAAATTCACTCTGAGCAAGTTCAGAGGCAGTGCCTGAAAGGAACCAACTAATGGTCACTTACCATAATAGCAAAGAGTTACTACCAGATGCAGAAACTTAACTCTAAACGGAAAACATCCCAAACAGAACTGAACTGTTATGGCAGAGTGCAGTGGGTGGTGTCGGGCCTGGGCAGTGGTAAAGCCATCTTCTAATTCTTTGCATCCTTTTACCTCCACGACATGCAAGGCGCAAAGTCTTTGCCTACAGTGATTGCTGGTTTAGTGCCTCACTGCCAGTGGTCTACACAAATCTGTGACTAAAAAAATTGTGGGACATCTATTTATGGTAAAAAAAAAGTGGTTATTCTAATATTTATTTGTATAGATATAATATTATATAGTTTGATGATTGATATTTATTTTCAGGACGGGGGCTAAAACTGGATCTGCAATGTCACCTACTGCTTTGTTGAATGTTGCAAATACAGACATGACACATTTGAAAGAGGGTGTGCGAAATATGGCTGGAAAGTTATCGAATCTCGCTAATGATATGTACAATGCTATACCGGTAAGTGGAACCTTTTTTATTCTGAGAATATTTAATTTATAATGGTAACTGCTTATAAATGGAGAAAAACTTGCAATGACCGTTGATTAGTTAATCTCCTGGTCAAATTGCATGCTTATAGGTCAATCGCTAGGCATTTGGAGTAGACTTCGAGATAGCATCCTTGATCGTCCTGGTATAGGTTCAAATTCTGTGAGTGATGATTATATGTGAGAGGTCTGTTGCATCCCTCGTCATGATTATATAAGAGCGGTCTGTTGGATGCCTAACGTGAGTACTGCACACATAATCATCCACTGATCAGGTTTATGCGCAGGAAAATGAGAAAAATGTAAAGTCTATCGGAACTCGTGTCTCCAGCAGAGGTTGTGGGTTACCATATGGTTGGAAAATGATTTGAAGTACTGTTAAATTGATTGTTGGACTTTAATTTGTCTTTAATAATAATTTTTTAAATTACGCAAATTTACTTTATTTTAGTCTCGAGGGAAATACGAAAAGAATTGAAGTACGTGGTTGAGTGTGCAATATTTTTATCATGTATGGACAAGAATTTTATCAAGTAATGCTGATGTGTTGTTATTCTTGCAATTTTTCAATGGTTGCTAATAGTATTATTGCATTGAACCATATTTGTATGTTACATGTTGAGTGAATAACGCTTTTGCATTATAGGACTTAACTTCAAAACCCAGTTAGATATTTCAGTAATCTACATATTTTGTGGAGCTTGACCAAATAAAATATCTGATTGGGAAAACTGGTCCAAAATATTTTTATCAAACCTTAGCGTCATGAAAAGCTTGCAGCGTATGCTACACTTACTCGACAAAACATTGTTCTTATAAGACTTTCATGGTCGAATAAAGTTTCATAGCTGAATGGACATCGTATTTTTGTCTAGTATCTGACAAGCCGGTTGTTTTTTATATCCCATAGTATTGGAATTTAATTTCCACTCGTAATTCCAGAACAATATTTATTTATTATTTTTGAGCGATGCAGGAAGCTAATTTTTATTATCATGTCTCCTGATTTATAACTATATAAATATTGAAAATATTGTATTATTTGTCTGAACGCAAAAATTCACATGGCTTTAGTGTATAAGGTTAACATTAAATTGTGTGAAGTTATTTTTGTTCAAAATGCTTTTAAAAATATGTAGTACATTTCTGGCATGGCCTGTTTGTGAAATTTATAAACAAAAATTTTCTAGTCTCGAGTAACAAGTTTTAAATTTGAATTCCCACTGAATATAATATTTTTCGTTGCTATGTGAAATAGTTTGTTATGGGCATTTTCGATGACTTTATAACTTCAAAGTATTTTTGGAGAATAAAATAGTAAAGTACGTAAAAAGAGGTCAATAATTGATTTCAGTGCATTTTTTCTCGATGCGGCTGAGTAGAACCTATATTGTTCTTATTGTAAAAAATAAAAACATGCCATTAAAGCATATTATTTTATTGAATTAGAAGTGCCTAGACCCATCGGATATTTGTGTTTCTATGCTGTTGTAGTATCAATCTTTGGACCAACATTTTATTATTTTTGTGTATTTTTTTTTTGATATGTTGTAAATTTTAAACTGCATATTTAAAGTGCAGCGCAATGGTGAAAGTTTAAATGCATATTTTTCTTTGTTGAGCACTAGACCCGGATAATGCAAAATTCACTCATGGATAGATCAATAAGATTTACCTGTCCCTGACAATGATATTTTCATGTTAGTTGTTTTGGATTTTCCTGGTTGGTTATACTAGAATTTTATTGTTAATTGAATAACGTTTTGGATATCAGTACATATATTTTCCGATCAAAAGTCAACTTGAATTTGATTAAATTAAAAAAACTTAAAAAAAATGAAATTCTCACTTTTTGGTAAATATGTTGAAAATGTGTGTTAACACAGCATATATATTGAAATATGTGCTCGAAACTATTGTTTAATGTCATATAAAATCTAAGAAATGAGTATTTGAATCATTGGAATCGAACGCATCCGAATCAAATCATGACCGATCAAGACATTCACGCTTTGCTTGACACTGGCCAATTGTGTCGCAATCTTGTGTAGCCAACTAACAGTATATACCGGTATATATATCTTCCAATATGCTTCGAGATATAGAATAATTTTTGTTTAGAAACCCCAATCAGTACATATTATCTACATATAATGTTGTTTACTTCATATTATTTTATTGTACATACTGCCGCTTTCAACGCCTTAGATTCTAATTTTAGGATAGAGATATTTAGGTTATCATTGTAGTGTTGTCGGTGTTTACTTTTTGCGGAGAAATATAGAGGTGCTCTGTGCACAATCGCCAATTTGTCTTATCTCTTGTTAAATTGATTGATATGAAGGAAGACTATTGAAGATCAACATGTAGAGTTAAGGTGATGGACTTCTTTGACTGAACGGTCCTATACAGTTTGACAAGTGTCGAGCCACTTGTACTTGGAGGTCCAGTTTATTTTAGGACTCCAAGGGGCTGATTTTAGAAATTGGTATTATTTTTTCTCCATGGTAAAATGCAATGATGCAGCAGCATCTCTAACGTCGTGGGCTCGATGGTTGTATGCGAGAGGTCTGCCTCGTGGGTTTGTATAAGTGCTGCCTACTACGGCTTCCTCCGCCAACGGCATTAGAGGTCGTGAAATCTATAATACCTTATGTGGTACGTCCATCGTGACCATGAAAAATAATCATATTCAGGCTATCTCGAAGTAAAAAAGAATTTTAGACTTTTATAAATTAAAAGAAAATCTCGTACCTTAAATCCTAATTTTTTGAATCGTGTTGGGGTGGGAGCGCGATACACTACGGTGTTCCTCGTTCCAATGCTAATTTCGGCAATCCTAGTTAAATTGGCGTAATAGATGTTGCGAAATGTAGTACCAGCAACTGCACCCTAGTTGGAATGGAAAACATCCCAAAAAGAACTGAACGGCTTTGTTAAAATGAATTGAGAGTTATCGATGCGAGGCGGTGAAGGCCGATTTATGTTATCTTGGAAATTAAACGTGCGTCTTTATACGCATTTAATTCTTCGCGTGCGTTCAAATTAATATACACAATGACTTGTTAGATAACGAAATAATCACAACCAGTGAAAGCAAACGATGTATTTTGTCGACGTTTTGAATGTTCATACCAACAGTGGTGAATGAAAGTAAAATTGTTTTATCAAAATGAACAAGATTTTATCTGATCTGTTAAGAATCTTGAAAAACCAATATAGGATTTACAAAATGTCCCTATGATGAACACAGTGCCTGAGAGAAATAATGCGAGGTGAGGGATTTATAAAAGATTTATCAACTGGCCTTTTTTCTAATTCATCAAATGGCCTGTTGTGTGTGCATGTTTTGTAAAAGCTGGCTTGTTTGATTTATCAGCTTCAACGTCTGGTGTTGAAACATCTCGGTTCAAATAGATAGCTGTTATTTGTTTATTGGAGCCCACGCGGCCGTTGTCGTTGCACGTCTCGCACATAATCATCCCTCATGGGATTCGAACCGACGACGTTAGAGATGGGGTGCCCGGTTAGTTTAATCGGTAAAACTTTGGGAACCCAGGACGTTAGAGATGGGGTGTCCGCTTGGCTCAATCGGTATAACGTTGGGAATACGCTTCGAGCTACGCGTCTCTGAGCAATGGTTCACGTAAGCTCCACCAACCAGGTCCATGCACAGGAAAAATAAGAAATACGATAATCACCCCGATTCAGAACCGGTAGGTATCTGCACGAGATTGTCGTGTATCCCATAAGTTTCACCGAAACCGAGCATCCCAGACACCAACCCTTCCGTTATGGCAAGATTTCGAACGAGGACGTTTGTATGTATGACAAGATGCGGTGAGGCAAAAACCACATAATTTGGTCGATAGATAAAATTAGTTCTGTCCTCCAGGTTGCAGTCCGATTCTGATCTAGTTCTGGTAACTTTCACGACAAGATGTTAAGGTCTATAGGAACCTTTAAATACATACTGCAGTCCGCATAACTTCCATTCGTCACGGCTGCCAACGAAGATTGAGGAACACTTTGAGCTTTAAGAAACTGGGAAGTTGTCATACCCTCATCACATAGACAGAAGGAGCATTGATGGTACAAAATTAGCTTTTTCATGTATTTATAGTTCTGTTTACATGTAGTTGAGAATTGGCTAAATTGCCTAAAAAGTTTAAAAACGTTAATCTTTATTGAAAACCCACCCAGAGTTTTAGAATGTCGATTCTTAAAAGTGTAAGAAATAAATCGTGATTTCAATAGATTCTTATTGTGTCGTTCATGTTAATCTTATCGTACCCATTGTTATATTTTCTGATTCAACTCTTGCTGTAATTAATAAGGCATTTTCTGGGACATACAAGTGTACTGTTCTCAAGTTAAACCACTGGTTTTGGCAGGTGTGTCCGTATATCGGATTCAGAAAAGTAGAGCACCAAGAAATAGGCGCGGATCGCCTAAGAATTCAGACCCCATTAGATAGAAACGTCAATGGACGATTTGGATCTTACACCCATCATAGAAAAACTGCGATAAAAACAATACAAAGATTATTTTTTCAAATGAAGTATATTTTGGCAACTGTCGCTTGTTCAGTTTCACAACATACATGTGAAAGGTGCGGGCTTTGAAATTACCCCAACGTATTCCCCGCGTAGAGAAGGAACAGAGGAGTAGTGGATGGTTTTACCATCGCCTATCGCGGATACCATTAACCGTACTTGAACGACTGAATTCAAAACACGAATCCCAAAGTTCAAGGTCTCGACATGGCACCACTAACGCTCGCATTGAAACATTTCTTCACCTGTAAAGCGCATCTTGAAAAATTGAATTCCGTTACTCTTTTACTTTAACTGTTAAAAAATCACTAGGTTTGAGACGTTTTCGGCTCAAAGAGTACAGTGGCTGGTACAGCTGTTTGCTATCTCGAGTGGCCGTTAGTTTGTCCCTTTCAGGCACTGCATCAGACTTTGCTCGGAGTGAAATTAAATAAAATAAAAGTCCTTACTAATTTGATATCTTACATTTCTCTTAACGCACCCTAGTAAAACCTTAAAACTCGACGAATAGCCGCCCTTTCATATCTGTATGATATCGAGCGTAAATTGACATTACACTTGTTCAAAGCTTATCATAGATACAATATTATGCAACTCAAGCGACAAATTTTATTGAGCCTATACTTCCATATCTATAGATGGCAGTAAAAAAAATTAATGAGAGGAACATTATTACGAGTGCAAAAATTAAAAGTAACTATACAGTACAGTCCAAAAACATCGTTGGTAGAATTATTTACAATAAATGAAATATTTAAATATTAAAATTTTAGACTATTTTTTAAATATTTTTACCCTTTGTCAGGTTAAAAACAGTTGGATGAACAATGCAAATTACTCTTTAATAATTCTTGAAATTTAAACTTCTCTAACACAATTCCATATAATATTATTTAATTTGAAAACGACAAATCATAGATAGGCGTTTCAAGCTATTGCATGCCAAGTATTATTTGAGAATTTGAATTGATCGAAATTCTATGCATAAACACCTCGATCAAAAATTTTACTTTTTGAGCATGAATCACAGATAGACCGCGCCTGCTCGGCGCGATCCATCAGTGACTCATGCTTAACAAAACGTGTTTGGTTGGTATCTGTGACTGGGATGGGAACAGAATTGATTCATGTGATAAATTGCGGAATATTGTTTTCAAGTTCGAGCTGACAACCTTCCGCAATCAAAAGAAAAAAATTGGAACTTTCAGTAACTAAAACTTCAACTAAACATGGACCATGAATAAATTGAGCATTATATGCTTTATTTATTCCATAGTCATGCCTGGTTACTGATGACAAAACAAACAAAATCGCCCTCTGATTGGACCTTTCAGGCAAGAAAACGTCACCACACTATAAATCTTTTAAAAAAAAAAAAGAGGAAAAAAAGTAAAAACGATGCAAATTTTAAACAATATTAGGAGTCAAAAATAGAAGATTGTCAATAAGCGGAACATAAAGTGACCGAGATGATTCAATTAAAACTTGTATGTTCTCATACTTCCAAACAATGCACATTGCAATGATGTTTAATTTTTAGTCAGAAATATCATTTTTATGTACTGAATCACTCAACTACTTACACTGTAACGCTACGTAATACCACTGTCACACAAATTTAATTTTTAACAAAAATAACAGGACGTGTCGAACCCAATGCTTAATCTAAATGAATTTCAATCATTGCTTTTGAATCTACTCCACTTGATAATTACATCAAGGTAAGTACGGGTCATCATCACTTGATGCAATTCATCTATGGTTGATATGTCATCTCACCAAACATTCGAAGCGAATGGGTGCCATCCGAGGATAATTTAGTAAATCGGATAAATCTTTTGTCAGAAGTTTAAAATCCCTTTTTTATTCTGGGAGCAACGAAACTGTAAAAAAGGTTCAAAATCATCAACACTGTTATGAAATAGCAGTGTTGATAGTTTTGAAGCTTTTTGTACATCAAAAGAAAATGACACGAACGTTTCGGATACTCGAATAAGAACAAAATTCTGGTACCGTGGGATGAATTAACAGGCTCAAGCATTTCCTAAGCTTAAGGCAGATTCTTATGTTTCTTTACCGAAAGCATATTACATTGTAGCCTTTATGTAAATACCGGTAATTAATATTTGAATGTCCAGATGTGACCAGGAACAGGCTTTTCAAACTTAAAATTAAAAAGCACCAAACACATCACCAGATTCATAGCACCATAAATTGAAGATGATTTTCAACAATTTCATATCAGCCAGTTTGTACACAACGAGTTTCTTACACTTACAAAAAGGCCTTTTTTTCTCCGTGGCCAGACGTTTACGTTAACGAGCGCACTTTATCTTCATATATACAGAATATTTTTGAAAAGAAGTTATACTGATTTAGTTGTAACCCACTTACAAAGCGTGACGTACTGTGAAATCAACATCGATCTCAGTTTACTATATCAGACCTTTCCCCATCAGAGATGTTAGTCTGTCAAATAGAGGCCACTCAGGAACTGTGGATCCAATGGTGCCGCTCCACACTAGATAAAATATTAACTGTCACTTGTCTGATTAGATTACGGTGTACATCACACGCCTTCTATGTATCCCAGCATTCTCTTTTCCCCACTAGTTAGGATTGTTTTTCACTAATTCTTCAATGTCATTTTGTGACGCATCCAATGAATATTGACCTTGCGGATCATTCAAATCGAATGATGGTATGCTCTGTTCAAGTTCATAAGTGAGCTGATTCGGAATAGCAGATGGCCTGTCTTGTTGAACCTGTTCTGAAGGTCTACTATAAGATGGTGGTGGTGTTTGAAACTGCCCTGGAGACGGCGCTTGAATGTTGAAAGTAGGTGGAGTAGGTTGCTGTGTGTAATGGGGAAGGGTGCTTTGAGGGTTTGGATTAGGGAAAGGCATACCATGTGTTGGTGGCTCAGTTTTCACCAGATCGGAGATAGAAATATTTTCTTCAATGCTCATTTGCTTCATTTCTGCGCCCAAGTCATCATCCACATTGAGACTGACGTTTCTCAAACTTCCTATTGATTCGATCCCAATGTTATTGAAATCTGGTGGGATATCTATTTCTTCCAATCCACCCATTCTTCTCTGAGTTACCATGCTATCCCCAAGCTGCGTTAGATCAGATGGCCCGCTTGGAACTTCTCTCACTTGATGGCTTCCAATACCAGAATCAAGAGGTTGCATGTCACTCAAGTTAGGAGGCGCTTGTATAGATTGGGTAGCTGATGGGGTGAGTTGCGGCAAGGCCATCGAAGTAGCAAACTGCCGGTTGTTGGTTGGTGCCGGAAGACTGTACATATTATTTGCAGGTAGATATGAATGTTGGGGATGCATTTGCATGACATTGTACTGACTATTTGTGGATGGATAGACTGTTGCTGGACTACCGGCAGGAAAAGGTGTCATATTGTTATTAAACTTATCTAAAAAGTTTTTCAGAATAGGTGAAAATGCACTTGGTGCAGACATCACAGGAGTCGGACCATCAGGATAACTAGGTCGGAGACGTTTACCAAGTTGCGGTCCTTCCCTCGTGTACATTTCTTGAGTTTGTGCTTCAGCTAAAGTTCAAAACAAAAATAATTATCCTACTAATCTATCAGAAGCCAATACGAATGTACTAGCAGTCAGGGCTGGGTCTTTAGAATCGAATAATATAACTAAAATTGGTTCACATATGTTTCTGGAATTCAGGAAAAAAAGTATGAGCTACAGATGATTCACTCTGCCGAGAAGACCGAACTGAACCATTCAGAAGTTATGTGCAATGGATCAAGAACCGAGTCTCTTTCTATTTTAATATCAATGCGTGAATAATAACGAAATACCTTTTCTCTGAATGTGATCGTGTAAAATCTTGTTAGTTCGGATATTGATATCTTCTCTATGTCGAACAAGATCTCGACGTAGCTTAGGTTGAACTGTGAATAAAAACACAATTGTTGATGGATCTGCATTTTGACTTGCACTTAACGGTAACTACTCAACCACATATTTCCAATAACTTACCAGGAAATTAATGGTTACAGATTGCACTTACTAAACAATTTTCAAGCACATTAAAATTTCTGTATGGACTCAAAATTAGTCAATACTCTTTTCACATGTTTTGGTAGAGTCACAATTTTGAACAAAATATTCCAGGGATAATTCTGTATTGACAAATGCCTTTCTGGTCGATAACAACAGAGTACTGGTACTTGCTATCCAGAATGTCCGCATCATTCAAATCAGTTCATTCAGCAAAAAGCAAGTTTTATTCAAAAATTTGGTTCGCGAATAAATTTGCTTCTCCAAAGTTCATTCTTTTGAAATGGCATTGAAACAACGGAGCAATTTTAAAAAACCATAAACTCTTTTTGATACATGGAACGAATACCAAGATATGATTTTACTAAACTCTTGAGTAGATTGCCACTAAACTCAGGCTGAAGACCTCAAAAAATACTTTCAACTGCATGTTCTGACGCACTAGTTGCGCAGAGTTTGTTATTTGTTGTTCATATTCAATAAAAAGACGCTAAATTTTCTTGCAATTTTATTACAAAACTATCTAGCGTTTTCCCAAAACAATTTAAATAGTTTATGCAACAATATAAAATTGAATGGAATCAATTAAATAAAACAATTTATAAAAAGTACAATCATAGAAAGAATGTGTCGATGACGCACTATCCGTTAATGATTGTGTGGTAGAAGCGCTCGCTGAATATAAATTCAATCAAAAAATTTCTTTAACCGGGCATACGCCACATATGGATTAGGCCAGAATGACAGAAAGGAAGCTATCATGCTGTCAGACACTGGTAAAAAAATTTAAAAATATTCACTGATGAAAAACATAAAAATGTCTTATTTACGTGTGTCTCACTGTAATAAATTTTGAAAAAAGTTTCAGAATCATCAAACGGGCTATGAATCAGCAGTACTGATGTATTGAATGAACATTCTATCAAAATATGGGGACTTTATGAGAACTGGATTCTGACTGGGATCAAATTTTCAATTAGACAATCTTGTCCAATACGCTTGTCTGGTATGATTCACCTTACAGGTGCGGTCCATCTATGTCACATATTCGACGAAAGAAAAATTTCGGTACGAAGGAGAAAATACATTCATGAAATGAGGGATGGTAGAATTTAACTTAAGAGCTCAATATTCAATTTCAGCAGATATAATAATTTAATGTATTTTTTATAATCTTTCATTTATAAAAAAAAACTAAAACCAGTCTGATAAATTACAAACAACATTATAACAAAGCTGATATGTACATTTGACAATAAGGTTGTTGCACAACAATTAGAAATAAAGAAGAATAACAAACAAACGAAACATTCAAAAAAATTGCAAAGTGACAAGAGTATAAATTTAACAATAGTCTCTACACTGCAGCTGCTTAACACAATAAAACTTTATCATTATAAACAGAGACTTTAGAAACAGTTATGAAAGTTTAAAGAAACGGTTCATTAGTGCTTCTCTGTTTCTATACAAAATTATCATCATGTCATAACCAAGCATTTATAATTACTACAGAAATCAAAGCCTGCCATTTAGACGAAATGGTATTTTGGATAGTTTTAGATTATAATTATGATAGATGGCAAAATGTTTGAATATTTGTTTCAAGATGAAAAAATATGATATTATACGGACAGCTTTGCGTTTTACACAGCTTCCAATACTCCATGTTATCACTCTGATAGCCATATTTCCATACTCAATCAGATTATTATATAAAAAATAATTTCAAAGCTTTTATGACTGTAAAAATTAGCCCGAACAATCCAGTAGGACACAAGTCAGTAAGGGAACAATGTACAAGTGTAAGTCAAGAAATAAAAGTATGCGATAGCAGTGGAAATCACTAACGGAGCATGTTCTATCGGTGGGCCGAACGATTAGTCTTCTGGTCCAAAATCGAACTTAATTAAACATGAAGTATGTATAAAAAAATGTTGTTTTCTTGCAATTTTTGAAAAAAAATTCCACTTTTAACAATTCTCGAAAATCTACTGAAAGTAGAATAAGCTTGATAGAGAATACGTTATCAATGACCATATTAAATGGGAACAATCCAATATCAGTCAAACTTTATTCGAATGCAAAATAATTCATCTAATTGATCATCAAAAAAAAATTTTGACAATTACGAATAAAAATTACCTAAACGGAACATATCGTAAAAATGAAAAAAAAATGCATAAAAACAATAAAATGAAAATATGGTGTTTATGGAAATTTTGCATTAAAAGCAAGTAATTGAATTCATTCTGCTACAAAATCGTAAAAACTGATTAAAAACTGCCTGTTGGAAATTTCATTTACCCGACTCAGAACCATATGTAACAAGTAGCTATAAACCCATATTGAACAATGCAGCGACTCGTTCAAAAAAAAATATTTTGTCAAGCATGGGTCACAGATGGGCTCAAATTTCACAAATGCCGTTTGAAAAGCTATTTTTTTCTTTTGATTGGCTATACTGATTAGAATTCTCCACACACACAATTGTACCAGGAACACTTGTCTGAACTCAAATAATTATGAGAGTTCAATACTGAATCACAAATATAAGTAAACAATTTTACTGAAAAATGTCCCAATCTAGTACAGTGTACCTCAACCGCTAGTGGTACACGGTAGGAGATTTGGAAATGGTGCACCAGCGGCTTTCTGCTGTAAGTGGTATTTTAAAAATTAATTACCACAAAGTCTGCTGCAGCTGTTGTAATACATTTTATTTTTTTGGCCATATTGAGTCTTTCTAAAGCTAGGCAGTACCGGGAGATGAAATTAATCATCAGGTGGCACTTTGTGATAAAAACGTTGAGAAAAACTGATCTAGAGTATTCTAGAATAAAAATACACTCGCAAAATCGGATAGCAAATACTACATAGGTTCACGTCGAATGAAATATATCCAACAGGAAGTCGTTCCACAATTGGTTCTCATTGAAGATGCAACGATTAAAAAATTTATATTAGATTTTAAAGGGATTTAAAAGTTTCAGGTGTGACTTCAGTATAAATGAGTTGAAAAAAAGCTTGTTTGTTACTTGGGTATAATAGAAAAAGCATCACCGCGACACCATAAAACGTAGTAAAAAGTAAAAAAATGTGTCTTTCTTAAAATAAAATATCCATTATCCATTCACGAAATCTGTGTGGAGTATTAATAATGAACTGCACACTATCCTATTCCAAAGAATATGGTGGGATAAAACAAAATTAAAAGAATTATCAATATATATAAAAATATATATAGTTATATCATAAAGAGCGATAGATATTTAATGGCGTACATAAAATAATGGAGAATATTTTGACCTCATTGCCGTGTGAAGGAAGGTAATCAAAAATATTTGTTTGTTTGTTTAAAGTTTAAAGCCGAGTTTGGGCCAAATACCTCAATACATGAGCTATAAATGCCGAAATTTATATACTGAACCATCTGCAAAAATCGTGGTAGGCAAAGGCAAAAAAAGATATTTACTTTACGAAAATGTTCCTTGTTTTCAACAAAAATAAGCTAGACGATTGAAAGTTAACCAATAACAGAATGGGAAAAATATGAAAAGATCAATATGTTGGATGAATGAAAAACTAACTGATGTAAAGAGGAATATAATAATATTATTATATTATAAATATTTAGGCAAATTAAATCAGATGGAAAATGATTTACTTTTTGCGCCTATATTTTTCAAACACTTCAATCATGAAAAAAATCAAATAAGTTGTTCCAAGATGAAGCATTTGTTACTTTGTGAAAAACCAAAACTTGATTCAAGTTAAATATGTAGTACGGCATCTTTGAGACCACTAATTGGTTATTGATGCATTGATAGATCGACCACCCTTCATCCAAGAAATATTCCAATGACCCATAATTGTTATGACCCAATGTGTTACGGCCATCGTAATTGACAACCTTCCCAAATGATGACCAAACACTTTTTTTTTAAATATATGAATTTTTTTGTTTTCTTGTCAATGTGAAGATCTATGCCAAAAAAGTTATTATTATTATCTGTTATTCATTGTGATCATCCTAATCCAGAACATTCTCAACTTTTTTGTCATGATAAAATAGTATTCATGCCAGGATTAAACACCAAAAGCTTTGTGATATCATATGTTCAACTGGAGTAGAAGGCCACAAGAAAAAGAACACCTTTTGTTAAGCATGAGTCACTGATGGATTGCCTCAATGAAATGCAATCCATCTGTGGCTCATGCTTGACAAAATAAAAATCTCGAACGAAGCAGAACATCAGCAGAGCTTCACATCATCAGAGCTTGGAGCAGTAACACCTTTTTTCACCCTATATCATGATGACAAGAGTTCAACGGGCTTATTATCTGTCCAATAGCATTGCTGAAAAGAAAACAAAGATAGGTTAGATAACTTCAAAATAATTGAAATTGTTGAATATCAGTCAGCAAAAAATCACACCTCGGAGGCGTTTAAGAACACAGACGTGCTCGACTAATAAAAATTCTTTAGTGGATTAAGCAAGGTAGCAAAATCTTGTTTTTCTTTGGGTGCTGAGAAGTTAATGCCATTTACTTCAGGTAACAAAAACGTTACAAAACCATCAATACTGCTACTTTATAGCAGTATTGATAGTTAGTCTCGAACCCTTTTCTACAGTTTGGTTGTTAAAAGAGAGATTTTATTCTTCTTGCGAACGATACATCATTCCATAAATTTTATTCTGATGGAACCCATTCACTTCAAGTGTCTGAAAGAGTAGCAGTTATTCTGCCACTCTGAGGTTGATTCAAGATTCAAAATCTGCAATAAACTTATTTGAAACAACATCCAGCTTCCAATTTCATAAGGTAATTTATGGATTTACTATCCTGCTTCATAGCTAAGTATATATATGAATAAAGATTCACTTTGATGAAACTCTAAATGACTAATCTCGTCAATGAAGCAATCAACTTTTTTATAAAACTGCTCATCGTATACTGTTCACTGTCCGTTTCGGTCAAAGAAGGTTATTACTGCAATTGACAAATTCTAAAAAAAAACTTGCCTCCAATATTACTTGAGTGAGAAGTTAGCACAAAATTTCGCCAAGATATCTGCTGTATTATATTTTTTTAACAAAATATCTATTCATGTATCAATACTTCAAAGGCCTGTGTGAAACTAGTCTTTTGCTGCTTGTTTGGAGTCAAATAAATATACATGATACAATAGAAAGATGACACAAAACAGACAATCGAAAATCCTTCTAGGCCTGACAAAGAGGTAGCCTAATAACATTATGACTGCCATCTCTGCTGAGTAAGAAAACCAAGAAGATTTTAAATAACTTATTTTGTCTTTGAAGGAACTCATATAGGCAAAAGCACATCATACCAATGGCGATGTGTCACACAGCAAAAGTTTCCACTGAAAAAACAAACAAAAAAAAATCTTGGTATTACTTTTTTGGTAAATGAATGATATAGGTTCGAAAAATAAAAACAAACTAATGTAATGAAGATCATGGTTTTCTTAAAGCAGCAAAAGATAGCTTCACAATGTGTTATACTTGCCTTAAAAGTACAGATACCTGAATATTCGAATTGCCGTCACACTTCAATGCACCACAATCTGCTGCATTTCCTTGTCATGAACATACTTGCAAGATATGTTAAATCATTTAACGTAAATTCAACGTTACAAAATAACATCTGCTGCATACTTAAGGTTTAACCTTTGAGTTCGTAATTGCTGGTATTTGATCACATTTTGCAGAAAAAGAATGATTCATGCTAAACTCAAACATACCACTATATGATCCAGACTGGTAGAATGTCAGCTACTCCAGACACCCAAAAAAAAAAAATTGTTCCCGTCAGAAGAAAATGGACAGCATTTCAAAATATATCTGTGACTAGAAGATTCAAAAGTCTCTTTTAGGATGTTTGGTATCAAACAACTGTACAAATAAGGTTCAAACTCATCAGCAATGCTGTGAAATAGCAGTGTTGATGGTTTTGAGGCTTTTAGATCACTCGAAGCAAATGACATGAAAAGTTCACAGACACCCAAAGAAAATCAAGATTCTGGCACCTTGTCATGATCTTTTACCATGATTTCGCTGCCAAAATAGTCGAATAACATGATTACTTTTAATCGGAATCCTAGGATACCTGGCTATTCAGAAAGTGACATCCCTAGTTTCAAGCTGTTTATTCAATTCAACTCAAAAATTTTTCACGCTGAAAACATTTTTTTTGGATTTCATTTGCATACTTGAAAAAATGGGAATTTCAACATTTCCTTGTAATGATCAAACACACCCCAATCGCTCTTGATGACTTCAAATAAAAGAATATTCATAAGATAATACATCCAGACACATGGTTACGCTATCTGTTTCCCTATTGAAAATTCCAGTATGTTAATAAGCATGGGAAACAGATGGATAAAGCGGGTGAGGTATAGGCCATCTTTGAAACATGCTTGTTGAAATACCACTTTCGATAATAGGAAAATACTATATGCGCAAACGAATGTCGATTTGTATTTTCAAAAGGTTCTGTACTTTCGATCTCTTAAGAAAGCACACGTTTGTGTTTGCTTAAATCTCGTTACGCTGAATTGATTGTCATACAAAACCGTTGCTTCGCATAGAAAGGCATTTGGAATAAAATGAGGGCATGTAATAATAATATTTTGAGATTGGTTCATTCGATTGATAAAAATGTATTTGGATTCGATATTTCAAATACCACAACAGATAGTAGTATATTTAAGTTGATTTTTCCTGTGTGCTAAAATTGGCAGGGGCAAAACTAATTTTTATTTTGTTTCAGAACTGCAGTCGTGACTGACGAAATACTGCCACCCAAAACTCAACCCATGGGTATGGTAACTATCAATAAGGTACGATATGGAATTTTTTGTGAATCTAATAATCTTTCAACAAATAAATGCACTTGAAATGAATAGGAAAAGATTTGAAGTCATAAAATATTCTTTGCATTCCTTTTCAATTCAAATCATCAAGTAGGAAGCATCAGCAAAATTCAAAAGTATTCCCAAATCAGAAATATTTTGCTTAGGCATCTTCTGTTAATAAGTACCGGATCAGAAAGATCACTTCAATGAGATGCGGTCCATCTGTGGAGCATACTTAACATCGTCATAAATTGGGTTGTATCTTGTACCTCGCGTTCATACCAAAATTCAGTCATACACATTTTTGATACTTACTAATAACATTATGAACATGAAAGAATATAGCTCGCAACTGATGTAGCCATCAAATATACCAAATTAGATATCAGGGGTAAAAGTAGGGAATTGCCAATAGTGTGACGTTTTCATTTGGGGAAAATTGGAACAACAGACAGCGTACTTTTATCGCCGCTTGTTTAATTAACACTGAAATGAGAAATTCCTTTCTTTGACTTGTTAGTCAAGCGTGACACCTGTAAGTAGGTATTTTCGTATTGTGCTATATTGAACAAAGAAATGCGGTAAAGCGTAACGTCGCGCCATCGCCGTAAACACATGAGTCATACTGGAAAACAACCTGGTGGAAAAACAACTGACGTTTTGGTCATCTTTGCCCAATTTATTTATATGCAAATTATATATATATATGCTATTCTGAGATTGCAACCCACAAGATTTGTAAAAATATACATTCTTAAAAATAAATAAATATAGAATAGATATTTATAGCAAACTAAGTGATTTCCATTTTTCTTTAAAAGGGTAGGTCTAATGTGCGTATTTAGTACTTAATACATATCAATAACTCTCTGGACTTATTCGTCAAAAAATTTTCTCAGCATTTAATCCTCTCCAAACACAAGAAATTTGATGTTTACATCCGTTAACTGACCGCTGCTCATCCCAATCAGAAACTTGTATTTTGGAAAGCACGAGTCGTTAATGGACCGCACCTTGGCGGCGCGATCCATCAGCAACTCATACCTGAATATAGCATATTGAGCAAGATTCTTCCTGAAGGAACTGGTCTATATTCCTTTATGGTTTAGTGTTTTTTTAAAAGACTGATGAATATCAAATCAGAGTTGATTTAAATATTTATATCTTTGAAAGATACAAGCCTATCAATCTCCATCATCTATGCTTATGCATTAGATTTGAAATAAAAATTAACTAACATACCATGGTGTAACGGTAAATATGTGAAATCTTTCGAATCGCTGGTTTCACCATCAGATGATCGCTTGAGTTGAAAGAACACTTTTGTGGCTTCGTGAATTTGCTGATTTTTATATGGAGGAGTACGAAAAACTATTGCAACCTGTCATAATAAAATAACGATAAAACATGATATTAATAAAATAAAGTTAATGACATAGTGACAGCATATGTCCAATATCTTACTTTGGTCAACATTTTGAAAAATATAATTTAAAAACAGGACCTTGGATACGCATCGTACTGAATTTAGATATTATTGAAAAATCTGCAATATAAGTTGACAACAAAATAGGAAATCTAAATTTTTTGTTTAAAAAAAAAACAGGTAAAAACTTAAAAAGAAAATACAGATAGACTCTTTAATAAGGACAGTTTATTATAGTGATAATATATGCAACATCATTTTGTAAAACATTTTTAAAATCATAGAAGTGATTAGGTATTCGCAATTCCAAAAAAAATTTTTTTTTTCAACATTTCAGATGAACGAAATTGTTAAAATTTTACTATATTTTCCCATTTTGTAGCAAAGTTGATTTTACTTCTTTTTATTAGAATAATTTTAATTGTTCATAACTTCATTCAAAATACAATTGCTTGGATTTCCTGCTTATATTTTGTATTTTTTTAGCACCAGTAGTCTCCACGGTTAGCATCCATTATGGACAGTAAACAGAACTTGCCATTATTTTATTGTGGTTTCAAATTTTCTTTAACTCAACTCAAAACTAGAAAATTTCCCTTTGTAATTTTATGTAATTATATTCCTATAAAGTAGAACAAAGCCAAAATCTAATAATAATATTAAAACAATCAATGTAAAAATCCCTTATCAAAAACATGCATACCAATGTCTAACACCATTATTTTATGAGTAGGTTCGTGATTGTATTGACAATATCTACAATAAATTACAATTTTTGTTGGGAAAAATGATCAATAGTCATTTAAAAACGTGACAAAACGGTGACAATTTCAAAGATGTATTGATCAAATACAATCATATTTGAACCATTGATGACAAGAACTATTTATCACTAGTTCATTCATGAAAAGAAGGACTTACTTAAACAGAAACATGATTATTTACCTGTCGGTGGACGTCTGTCGGACTGAATTCACCGTACGATTCCCACCCGGAATCAACATCGAAAAAACAAATAGAAATATCATCTGAAAAGAAAATAAACATGTGTTTGATCCAATATCAGAGAAACATTAGGTACGGAGGTTCGAAGTGGATTTTCATACAATTATATAAAGCTTTCACTTTTGATGAATGAAAAAGCTTAAGAATCATTGACACTGCAGATAGGAAGGTTTGGAAGCCTTCTGTACAACTTAACTATCAAACATTCAATTATGAAGTTGAAATCTGCATGCGCTCGTGTAAGTTGAGCAAACACAGCAAGAGTGCCAAGCCATACCTAAACAGCACTACATGCAGAACCAGTGGCTTATTGAGGTGGAGAATCAGGAGGGGCAAAGATAACACGTAACTTTCATCATTGTTACTTATTTCTCACAGGCCATAAATGTTGAATGAAATCCCGATATTAGCTTTCAATTTATGGGTGTAATGAATTTTCATTGAAATGCAGAGTACTTATCCCATCGAGCAGCCTTTGAAATTAGATGAAACTTCATAAGAAACCTCAATAAGTTTAAATTTGCGCTTAGCATTTTCAAGCATTCTCATAAAATGTTTATAAATTCATCAACAGCCTAATATGGACTATGCATGCAGCATACAATATCCCTGAAGGGTGAATCCATTTGTTTTATGATAGTAGTTGATGGCAGTAATGCCTTCCAAAGGCTAATGAGTATAGTTGGAATTTTATTAAGGGAAGGCCCTCACTCACTAACATTACAATCCTTTCGTACTTCATATTTTAGAGGCCAAATCCTAACACAGTAGCACATCATACACAAGGAAAAAAATAATCTGTTCAAGGAAAAGTCAATTGAACAGTACGATTGTATTTTTCCAACGGCTATTTCCAAACCATGTTAAGTTGAGCGCCAATGTGCTAAAAAATCCAATAAGCCACATATATATTAGCATTTATAAAATCGAATGAACCTTTTAAACTGCTTGGACATTACTAGTTTTTACTAGGTTTGTTGACTGGGATGAAATGCATTGTAAAATATTATCCAAAAGTCGAGAGAAAAGTATATCCATGCATTCAAATCTAGGAAAAATCTTTCACTTCCGCGAAATTTAAAATACCTTTTTGAACTTTGTCACATAGTAAATAAACTTCATCGCCACCTTTACAGCTTCCAAAACTTCTGTCGACTCTGCATATTCGTAACAATGACGAAGAGGTGGCTTCTATTGTGATAAAAACAAAAATTGATATATAACAAATATAAATGTGAAATAGCAAACAATGCCACTGTTGTAATATATACCGGTAACGATATACCGGTAAACAATTGAGCAGTGACAGCAAATTCAGCATTCCTGTGTTGCAAAACTATTGAATTAAATTATTTCAAAATAAAATCTTCACACTTTTTTATATTTCACAAATTGAATGACAAAACTGACTGTTGAAAATATTTTGATGAAATAAAATATTGAACATTCAAAACATCTTATCGGTTCTGACAACAATGCAAGTAAAGTTGAATTCCAACTTATCTTATGTAGTTTGCATATAAACAAAAACTTGCACTGAAATAATGTTGCAATTGGGGATCACTGATCTAAGAATTTAATACCGTTGAGCATCAAAATTAGATAAGAGTGGGGATAGTGAAAAAACACATTTCAAATGAATTTTCTTTATACAACTATCATTGTATAACAAGACAATTTACTTACTTTTATCAAAAATAGGATGTGATAATACAGGTTCTAATGCTAAGTGCTGATTTCCTTGACTGATGAAAGCTTCAAAGCATAATCTAACAATGTTCAAATCAATATCGACGGCTTGCGGGTCACTGTCTTTAAATGTGTTGTATGGATCTATGCCAAGATTTTTTCTGTCTAATAATGCTCCAGAAACTTCCTTTCGTTTTACACATTGTATTCCAAGATTCGAGAAACTAAAAAAAATGTAATATTTGCGAATATATTATATTTTGAAATTATGCAAAACATGCATGAATTAAGATAATATTCTCAAAATAAATTGTATTTCAATTTCACAAACCAATATCACACGATACCTCTATTTAGTTGGATTGGGAATTGTGTTTTTAAGTCGGTATTACCCACATTAAAAACATGAGGAAACACATGTGAGATTCTAGCTCCTACTTACGGCTGGTAGCTCTCTTAACAATTATCAACCAATCATTATTTGCATTTTCGACATCACAATCAACTACGATACTTGAAAACAACCAACCAATCAAAAACCAACATTCTTTTGAAAACTATGAGTCACTGATGTGTCCATATGTGGCTCACGCTTGACAAAAACTATAATTTCTGAAGGTATCTATTTCAAATAATGTTATATTATGAATATATATATATATATATATATATATATATATAATATGTAAGATACTGTATTTATGCCGTAATTGAAGAAAACAAAATCTTTCCCACCATGCTGACATTTGTGTTTCGGGGTTGACCCGAACTTGGCAGATTCCATTCATACAATCTTTGCCGACCAAGCTGTGCGGATGGGGACGTGGTGGAGTATCTTTGGAAACTAAGGAAACTCTGATAAGAACTTCCCCTGTATAATTTATCACCTGAAAAAGAATAATAATATATTTAGAACAAAAGTGCAAAATGGGTGGAAAAGAATTGGTTACAACAGCCTAGCTGATGTATTCTTACCTAATCCAAATGTAAAAGAAAAAACATCAAAATAATGTTATCTACCAGAAATGTCAAAGTATTAAGTTCAAACATTATTCGAAATCTAAATTTTCCATACGAAATGAGATTTTAGTTTCCTGATTAATAAAACACTACTTTTTGAGCGTATTTCTCCCATTTTGCAGTAAAACCTGATTGGTTAGAGTTCAAATTTACAACTTAATATATTTCATAGCCGAGTGTCAAAAAACTTTGGTTAAGAATAACCTGCTTTACCTGTATCGTAGGCCAGGTTTTTCTATCCGAAGTTGTGCTAGCTCCTGGTATACTACCAGCAGATCTCCCTTCGCATTCATATCGAAATCTCATTCCTCGTTGTTTTGGTTGCTCCGTTATGACAATCTGAGGTTGATGGTGTTGATGCATCATTTTTTGATATTGATCCATGTTTATAATTTATTGTCTCTCGAATATTTGACGTTGACAAGGCTATTTTCAGTTCTTTGATATCAATTTAGAGAATGTTATGCTGTTCGTTCTATCTTCTTAAAAATAAATCAAGACTCCTCTCTGTTATCGAAACCATTAGTATTTCACTAAAAATTGCATAGGGATCTATAAAATCAAATAATAAGTACTTTTTATATATTAAACACACTAGAAATTATTTTATTTTATTGTCAATTATATATATATATATTCTATGTTTTAGTTGATCAATCTGAGAACAAATATTTTATAATTATGCTTGCTTCTAATGTGCTCCAGATTCGAGTGTTTTGAAACAAAGATCGTCAGTAAGCAAATATGATCTAATACAGTATACCAACGAACCTAATTAAGAGTTGAAGAATTTGAGGTATCAAATATATATAATTAATTGTAACTTGAAAAGTCCAGCCTTTGTACACACCGAACGCAGCTAACTATATAAGTTAAAAAAAACGTCTTCAATTCATGGTTAAAAAATACATAAGGGGAAAATTTTATACAACTGTCTAGAATACAAAAGCCATGTAAAGCGATTGTAGTAGATTTAAATTTGGAACGAGGGACTTTCCAGGGTACACAAAATAATGTTATACTGACTCAATCCCATAAATCATGATGGGGAATATGGAAATTCCCTACCTGTTTCGGTGAAATACCTCACCGTGCCAAAACAATTCCAATATCCAGGTCAGTAAATTCCTACCAAATCATGTTTTGTTAAGTTTGCGCACTCATAGAGCTCACCGCCGTGGTCCATCTGTGGCACATGTTTGACAAAATAAAATCCCTGACTGGGGTGCCATTGGCTTATATTTCGAATCTACTCTTATGTGGATTTTTGGACAAAACATGATAGAAACAATAATGCATAAACTTATTATTAATCTGGAAGTATGCATATTGGGGGAAAAAGGATTTGTAACTTGATATTCCCAATTCTAAAAAGTAAAATTCGCAATTTCAGAAAATCATGTTATGAACAAGTTTGCCTATTCAAGTTATCAACTCGTTTATTTTTTTCATTGAAGTTTGCTCAAAGCAAGGCCAGATTTAGCATCTAAAACGAACCAACTAACAGACTAATAACAATTAACTACTAAAAAATGGAACCAGCAACAACTACACCCATATACCAGCAAGCCTGTTAGTCTCGGTAACCCTCTGGGTGATATTCAAACCTCGCATGTTAGAAATGCAATGATATGTCTAGTTCATACAAAATATCTTCTGTTTAAGCTGAAGGTACTTTAGTTTGATGTACCGGTAGCTCTTTACATATCAATATTATTGATCGTGAGGTACTCTAGTTCTTTTCATTAGTTGAATCGAATTTTGCATTGTATTGTAAATCGAATAAAAAACAAATCGAAAAGTGACTAAGTGCACCCACAACAGTGTGAAATTAGGTAAGACATGCATATGTTTAATGTTTTTTTCAGAAATTTATTACACTGTTTAATTGCTTGCCTTTTATGTAAAGTTACCAGAGAAACAAAACAATGAAATTGTTACTGGTCTATCTTAAAAGTAGTTTTACATTGGAATGGTGACTAAAACCAATCACCTCATTTTTCCAAACTATCACATTTTCAAACATGTTCACCGCAATAAATATCATATATAAGTCTACAGCAAATATAGCACAGAAATGGAAAATAAATTAAAGCAGGGTGAAACCTCTACATAATTTAGACAAACCGACCTAGCCAGTCAAAGAGCATTCCAAGAAGTCTTTGTGGTGTAGTAATCCACATGTTTTTATTGTTTTCTCACAATAGACATTTACACTTCTTGCGAATTAATTACTCAAGTATTTTTCCACATTTGAAACCATTTGCAAATGCAACTAAATCAATTTCTTCAATAAATAAATAAAAATCAAAAAGTTTCATGAATAGCTTGCTTTCGTGTGAAAAAGTGCTGAAAATTTGAGGTGAGATGGTTTTGTTTATCAGATGAGCTTTAGATACGAATTGGTTACAGAAAGACTTGACCGTATAAAAAGAGAAATTTGAAATTTAATAATATAATAAGATATAATAATATAAATAAGTTTGATGAAATTATGTTAGGATTTCGAAAACGATAATCTGTTGTTTTTGTCAAAACCCTGTGATTGATGCATAATTTTATTAATCATATTTTGTCAATTGCGCAAGAAAATAGTGATTTTAAATAATTTACCATAATGTGCAATATAGACAATTTCAAATTCAAACCATCAAACAAGCACAAAGGACCAGTGCCTGTCTGAAAAAGATGGCAGTTTTTGAGAAATTTCTCACACGTGCAAGAGATGATGAATTGGCTTCTCATTTGTTACTTCACAGTGAAGTTTCAGCAAAAAATTGATATAATTCGTTTTTGAAAAAATTGTATATAATATATTTTTTGCATATATACCGTATACATGTCATAATATCAAATATTCTCAACCATAGATGACTATAACAAACCACAACACAGCAATCTCACAATCAGAATACACTACTATCACTTTAAAGAAAACCTGAACTTATCAGTATGAAATCTGGCAATGGTAAAATTGATAAATAACAAACGATGTAGGATGATGATTTGATTTTGTTTCTGTTTTGCAATTTGGAAAACTCAGAAATTAAGGGAAAAATTGTACCATAAATATAAAGGTGGAGATTGGGAATCATACTTGAAAATCTAGGCCTACGGTACCGTACAGCTGTTTTTGTTGTCTTATTTATCTTAATTATTGAGCTTAGAATTGGATTCACCCTGTCGATTAGTCTCACATAATAGCCGTATGCTAGTATGTATAAAATCTAACATGCTCTCAAAGTTAACTTACAGGTAACTGGGCTATCACAAATAAAATATTCAAAAAGTCATCCTAACATCAGGTAAGTTATTCGAATACAGAATATAGGAAATTTGAATTTTAAACTGCATTTCATTACTGATTACAGCATTGGTACAAGTGCAGAGTGTCATTTTGCACGATTGTTGTATCAAAATTAAAAGCGTGAAATAATCAGTGAAACAAAACAATTAGGGCAGATAGGGCTAGGCCCACAAATAGTTGTCTATACAGACTATTTTATTAACTAAAGTGTGGTTACCATCCACAATCCCAATATTACCTAACAAATAGGCCTAAACAGATATTTCAATGACCCCGACCTGCCGACTCCCAGCCGATCCACAAGGCAAAGGAAAAGACCAGCAACGCCAACGCTGAATGGACGGGAACACACCCGAGTTTTACCAAAACCTGGCCTAAAGGCGAGAAACCGAGAAATAAAAAGGGAAAAAGTTCAGCTAGACAAAAGTCCGCTCATCAAGGATGACGTCACGTACGGGTCTTTCCGAACTATTTTTATCATTCGGAGGGACAGTTAGCCAGCATAAAAAATGTCGTGTCGTCAGTGGAACAAAGTTTTGACCATATATTTGCCATTTTACGTCAACGTGAAATATGAATGAATCAAGTTAAAAATAATTAAAAAACAAAATTACTTTTAATCAGAATTCTAGAATATCTAACTACTCGGAAAAGAATTTAAGACTGCAGTATTTATGAATCCAAAATAAAAGTATTTGGCGTCAGAAACAAAGATTTCTGAAAAAATGAAAATGGAGCGAAAAATACAGACCAAGAGAACGATCAAAAAGGGCGATTGATGTCTCATCATCGTATAAAAAGCAGTAATAACTAGTCAAAGTGAACGCCAGCTTGATTAGAAATAGAGAATAAAATTGGCCAACTCGAATGCATAAAGCCGAGAGCTAAATCAAAAGTCTAGCAATAGAAATTTTGAACGGTGTTAACTTATTTTGGCTCAGTACAGAAGAAGATACCGTTCTATCGGGTATCGTTATTATGCGCTTGAAAGCGTCACCACTGAATGTCGTTTGGTGTCTGAAAAGGTTGAAGATTGCTTTTTATAACACACCCGCTCTTACACCTGGCGCTTTTCGCGGCAATCTCACGCCTGGGCCCCTTGTCTCTGCAAGTATATTTGATAGCCGAATCTTCCGAGGAGAATGCCTAAGCTAATAAACCTGCAATTGGTAGAGGACATATTTTAACAAATACACAACATATCAAAGATCCCGGATTTTCAAGGCAGTCTTTGTTTCACTGACGCATCCGCTGTATCACAGAATACAAATCCTACCCAGTTGATGTTAATTTGAACGTGGGTCACAAACATGTTATGCGCACTTCTTATTAATATAAAACCAACCAGACTAGACCTGTCAAAACGTTCCTTAGTGAAACCGAAAATGTCGCCACAATCAACAAGGACAAAGCGATTTACGCGAAGAGCAGACACAATAGCATGTTTTGTAGCATTGGAATTTACGAACTGTGGAAATGAACGCTCTGTTTATTGCTGGTTGAATTACGTAGAGCGTCAAGCATCTAGACGTGCTCCATTTAATGTATCGCTAGGACGATGTTGCTAGGACGATGTTTTCTTATAGCATTTAAAAGAAATAAAGCGGGAGTTGCATTTGTATTTTAGCCTTACTTTATGAATATTAATTTCAACAACAAAATAAACTTAATTATTACCGTACCTACCCAATTTTCAAAATCCTTTGTCCCAGTTTGTCGACTGACAATGTGGCGTGACGATATCGGATGGAAAAATTCAGTCTTTTTCGCACCTTCGTCATCATTTTCAGGAGTCCTATAAAGTATCCGTAGGAAACAGTCTTACCTTCAAACATTGCACACCAACGACAGGTTCGGTTTTAACGAAAATTGTGCGAAACACCGCTGTGAGATGCTGAATAAACATATATGCTCATTGGAACCATCTGTATCGGACATGTATCCGAAACAATTCGAGTTTTAAATCTAAAGGTAGCATTCCTAATTTAGAGACATAAGATAGCCCGCTTTGACTCGTACCAAATACATTCTATAGAATTTGCGTCTCATCGACACGATCTATCACTGACAAAGAGTTTCCGATTGGAATGCATATACTATGAAATATTTATAGCATATACGAAACATGTTCACTTATGAATACAATCTGGAATCATATCATTTTGAATATAAGTATTTCATAAAAATCCGTGGAAAATAAATATCTAACAATTTAAATATATTGACGAAAATTTTCGATATAAATGCAAAATTGCATCCTATTCAATGAAATTTTGGCTGAAAATATTTGTGAAATCATACCAAACTACAGGAGTGAATACTCAAAAGCATCCGAATCCGACAAAATCTACAAAGAGATTCGTATATTGATTCCAAATGTGGCAACCGCATACTGTAACAAATACAATTTTTGACTTTAATTTACCTCTACCGTATTAGATAAATATATATTTATATATTTTTATTGAAATTCAATCTAAGCAAGGCCGGAAGCAGTACCTAGAAGGAAACAACTAACGGCCACTTAATAGCAAAGAGCTACTAAAAGATATTGTACCAGCAATTGAACTCTAAACAGAAAATAACCCAAACAGAACTGAACTACCATAGTAAAGTGCATTGAGTGGTATCTACCATGGTCGATGGTAAAAACACTTCTTAAATGATATCATTGTAAAGTATTTTCACCTCCAACTCGGACACAAATAACCTGCAGTGTTACTGCGTTCGTTATACATATTGATAATTAAAATATTAAAATAAATAAATAAAACAATAAAAAATAAATAAACATAAACAAGGTAATCTGATAAATTATCACTGATCTACGGAATTTTCCAAGCAAAATATTTTGTTACGGAAAGTTTAGACAGCCCCAGATGTTCGATTTCAACTACAAAAGTGTCCTCCATACACCGTCTTCACCTATAAAGAGACGGAATGATACGAACCACAGTGATCTAAATAACCACACAATGCAATAACGCCGCAAAAGTCAGTAACGTAAAACGTGATTTATAAGTTATTAAATTTTACAAAACATATCTATAAATTACTTGTTCCATTGTTATATCTTACAATCGGAAAGAGTCAAATCGACAGCTTGCTATTATATATAATATTCATTCTAATGAACACATAATAAAAGATTTTAAATAACAAGTTACAGTGGATAACATTAAAATTCCTGTTGAATTTATCCACTTTCATTGTAAACTGTAAAAAAAGAAAAAGGAAGAAAACAAATTCGTTCCGAGTGGAAATTTTGTCGGGATATGACACCTAAAAGAGCATTGAAGCAATTATGCCAGATGGCTATAGAACTGTTCAAAAAAGAATAAGGTGGGAAATTTCATCCTTTCAGTCGACCTTATTTCTATTTACACTTCAAGTTCCGCTGGATTTTTCAGGTACAGCATATGCTGAAATAAGGTATTGAGATCATAAATATAGCTGGTGCAGTTAGCGACGGCATATCATTTATATTCATTTCGGTACAATTGCATTTTTCTCAACACAATTGAATTGTATCAATTTGATTATAGTCAATTTTTTTTTATCGAAACAGCGAATTCAATTCATGCTAAGTCGGGTACTATCAATTCTGTTGGTAACGGATTTCGTTTAAAACTGGTTTGATGTATTATTCTAAAAAACGCAAGTACACAATTTTCTGTCCTTAGGCAGGCGCTTATGCAGAAAACTTAATTTGTCCAACATGAGTCACAAATAGACCGCGCCTTGGCGGCGCGATCCATCTGTGACCCATATTAAACAAAACGTATTTATCTAATATATTTCCGACTGCGAACCAATATCAATATTTCTTAAAACTATATCTTACAGGTTACTTTCAAGAACATTTTCATAAAACGGTTTTACATGTTCTGTTTTCTGTCGACACATGATCAAACTTGAGAGAAATGTAAATTAAGCAAACTCGAGATTAAACTGCGAACTCGTGACCGGTGGCGGCGAAAGATCGCCGACATAATTTGGGGGGGGGGGATTCCAACTGGTTCACACCTTGATGGACAGGCTTGCCATAGGTTGCACCTTTCGGCACCGGTCTCTTTTCTACTTCCAAGTCGAACAAGAACTCGATAGAAAACAAACCCTTGTCTTGGTTTGTAGCCAAGTTATGTGCCTTTTCGGTTCGGGTGGGCCTGGTGCGCTATGTACCATGACAAAAAAGTAAATTAACAGTTTTATCCTAACGAAATGCGCCGAAGGCCACAGGAAAATTACGAGTAATATTGGAGAAAAAGAAAATCAAATGGAAATCAAATGGAAGCTTGAGAATACATCCAGGTTTTCAAATATAAATCTCACACACAGAATTGGTGCCTTACTAAAACGAGATTTTTATATTTCAGGTCGACGTTAGCGCGCCCAAATTGTCCATCAGTCTTCTATATTTCTCAATATACGAATATTTCAAAAGAGGAAAAGCATATACATACAACCATGTAAAAAGATCATATACTAAGCCCTACTACAATATATTCACTATTAAATAGAACAATAAGGAATTTTTTATTTCATTCCATTGCTCCCTACAATCCAATCAAGTAGAAAACGACGCATAAATCATGAGAAGTATGGTGAGATCAGGAGCGCTCACACAGTCTTTAAATCCCCCATAACTAGTGCTGTCCAAAATATTCGATTCGTCATCCGCGAATGGGGAATTATTCGATTCGACTTTCCCAGTGATGCGGAATCAGCATATTGTGTAAAGGCGTCAATTTTGGCGTTTTTAACATTTTATCCGAAAAAGTATTTTTTGATTAGTACAAAACTTCTGCTTCCAATATTCGATTCGTAAAAATAATTCGATTCGATTGTAAATTCAACAGATATTCTGTTTTGGCCACTTCTACTCGTAATGTATTAAAGTCACCGAAACCCCAATATAATTTTCTGGTGTGCTTTAGAATTGTAGATGGTTTCCTCCTTAAAGCCCAGGACGAATACAACTCCCTGCACTTCATTATAGAGGTTCATATCGCTTTGGCTTGTTTTCTAGGAAGAATCCAGTGCAGTTACTGATACTACATTTTGCAGCAATTCGTTGCTGTGGCCGTTAGTTGATTCTTTTTGAGGCGCTGTTTTTATCCTTGCTTAGCGAGGTTCACATAAAAAATGTACATAAGTTGTTAGAGTGTGAAATGTAAACACAATGGCGTGGAGAGAAAAATGAGCTATGAAGGGCTCTGTAATCTGTACGTGACAGCCTCAAGCTATTCTGGCATTGAGCTGTTTTAAAATGATCAACATGTCATTTTGCAAAGAACTTTCAGCAATAAGACGCATGTTTTAAAATCAGTGTCATTAACTTATTGTCATAATGGGCGCCACAGTGATTCAGAACAAAGGAAAAGGAACTAAGAAGGAAGCGAAGTTGAAACAGTTGGTTAAAAATAAAAAATTACCTCTTGCCTAAGACCCAAATGAACACTTGCGTGACAAAGCACGCTCCCGTGTTTTTTATCATTATTTTGTTTTATATTACCCTTTCCTTGCGTTTCATCGAATTGCGTAAAACGTAAAGGCCGCACTACACGTTTACATAGGTTGCGATTTTTTTTTGTTTTATTTTACCCTTGCGTTTTACGTAAGCGCAATACTCTGCATGCGGTTCCTTACGTTTTCTAATGAAACAGGACGGTTTGCTATGAAAGCTAACGCAGAGTGCTTGTTTCTTTTTTTGCGTTTCGGCTTTGTACGCATGTGAGCACGAATAACGCAAAGCAATACAGGCATGTATTGCC
The DNA here is from genome assembly GCA_963675895.2 of Styela plicata. NCBI lineage: Eukaryota > Metazoa > Chordata > Ascidiacea > Stolidobranchia > Styelidae > Styela > Styela plicata. The sequence continues at coordinate 2,380,737 of OZ023142.1, forward strand.
GTTTTTATTTTCTTATCCAAAATGTAATGCAAGGTATCGGTAAGACAACTTCACATGTATTGTGGTCTTGAGGATAAAATAAGACAAACGCAAAAAACACGCATTTAATTTGTTTTTACTCGGGGAAAATGAAATATGAGCGGCAGACATTTCCAATCAAAAATTTGATTTTGTCAAGCATGATTCATGGATGGACCGCGTCTTGTCGAAGCGATCCATCAGTGACCATTCTTAACAGCACATTTTTAGATAAGTTTTGCTGGATATATAAAAAAAATATGTGGTGAGAGCGGGACATAATTAGCATTTCAGGTCTGCACTGAAAGTTTCCACTTAAGACGCAGATGCGGGTTCCCCATTTCATGTAATCAACCTTACAGTACATTTCAGTGATCGCTAGTAAGTTTCTTTGAGGTGCTACTTCTAATTTTGCTGAGAATGAAATTTACTCAACAAAAAATGGTTCCTTGCTGTCCATTGTCGAGCACCTTGGGCGGAATGGTTATTTTCAACATTTAGCGAGTTTCAGGCTCCGAAGTCTCATTTCGGTAATTTTTTTTGCCTAGGGCGAGGTTTGGCAGATTTACTAGATGTTCGATAAAAATGCCTCCCCTTTTTTAAAGTTCTAAATAGCCATTAGCCCCAGAGACAGCCAGACCCCATTAGTCACAAATCAATAGCTGAATTACGACAACATTCTTGCAACTTCTTGACTGGGGATTTTCAAATAAAGCCAAATGGTATATACTACGAGATTGTAATTTTATATGATAATAATGTTAAATTTTCAAAATTGCGTTAACGATTCCACGATACATCTATCTTACTACGCTTATATCAACTGCAAAGTTTAAAATGTATCTTAACATTTTGAATAAAATATGCAATTGAGGAACCATATTTCACTCACTGCGTTACTTTTCTTTGATAATTAAAATAAAATAGTATTCATACATTATCCATTGTCTGATCAAATGCAAATGGACTTCCCTCCAATCGTAGACTAGAATCGTTCCTTCAACGTAAATCAAGTTTGTCGCCTTCCATTGGTCACTCTTTCTAAAATAAACTATTCTATATCTGTCGCATTAAGTGAAGTAACCCTACCTCAATTAACTTTTGACGCTGCATGTCAGCAATACCTAAAGTCCATTATCAAGCGCTCATATCGAAATTTACCTACCGACTAATTAAGCAGACTTCAAGCATTTAACAAAAGAAGAATGGGAATTTCCAAACCAACAACGTCGTATTTGTTATACGTCGGCCTACGTTGATAGTATTTCCCATTGTACATACCGAGACACGCGTTTTTGGTGGAAATTCCCCAGATTTATTTGGAGTGGTATTTTTAGAAGTCTACCTAATACACCAGACGACGACAACCATGATGCGTGCATTGATACAACCGAGAATGACGACTATTTTCTCGCGCGTTTTCACTTTTAGTAATATCCACTTCAGATCGAAACCATTCCAGGACAATTTTTCCTCGAAATAGGTATTGCCGATCGTCGGCCGCTGACAGCTGTCGGATCTATTCCTTATCGAAAAAAATGACACCAAACCATGCTTTGTTAAGTATGAACCACTGACGGATCGCGCTGCTTAAGCGCGATCAATCTGTGACTCATTCTCAGCAACTTCTTTAGGGTTTGTGACGTTTTTCATACTTTACATTTGTAAAAATAGAGTTAAGGTCATTTGTGGAACGCAACGCTGAGATGCGGCCTATACATGACCCACGTATCATAAAGCCACTCACGTTACTCTTCAGTAACACTGACAGAACCATTTTCGAAACATCCCCTTTTAATTTTTCTTAAATTACCAATTGCAAATAATAAAAAAAGATAATTTATTTTATTTTTGGGTGACCGCCGTTTTGGTTCGATATTCAAAAAAATGCTTTAATATAACTTTAATATAATAAATGTTCAGAATATGTATACAAATATCATTTCTTTGTTTCATAATCATGCTATATTCGAAAATAGCCATCGCCGGATCGAACAAAACGTTTCTTTCCTTTTATTTATTTTGCACAACAAATTTGAAATTATGATCTAATGTAAGAATTCATTCATAACTCAAGAATGAATATTGTTGTTTCTGCAAACAAGTTTTACTCGATGCCAATGCTAAAACGTCCGTATACCGACATTTTTTTTTAATTAAGTAACAATAGAATCAAAACTTTCACTTAACATTTAAAAAAATGTGGGTTCAATTTTTCCTTATCAAATTTGCATTCCGATCTTATTTGTAGGATAATCAAATATCCAATAGTCTAGTGGAAGCATCGCAGGTTGAAGATCTCCAGTTCGAATCCCGGAAAGTCCGGATCGTTAGTACACCACGATAAGTGGCCGCCGGTAAGGGTGATCCACTCGAAGGAGTGGCTATAAAAAAGGTGAATATCGGCGTCAATTTCAAGCAAAACAATCACTGGATCAAAGCCCACACATTGTTTCTTCGTATACTTATACTATTAATGTCACATCGAGAACATTATTTTGAATAATATTACAAGTTATGCGTTGGCGTCTCATAAAAATATTGCCAGAAATATAAGTCAACATGTTTTTGATGTTTTTGCATTCGAAAATATTTTCATTTCTTACAACTTTGTCATATGTCAATGTTGATTTTAGAAGTTGCCGTTCAAAATGTGGAATCAAGCACGGGAAAGTGATGAATTGTTCTTGATAGCTTTAATATGTTAATAAAATATAATTCTGTCAAGCATGGACCATGCTTGACAAAGTTATATTTTTTAACAATTAAAAACCTTTGATTAGTGTCTTAAAGCTCTTCTTGTGTTTCTGAATAAACAGTGGGTGGTAATAATAAAACAAAACAGGAGCGACATGAGAGTTATAAAAAGAACATGTTATATTGATTGTATTTTCATTTTTTAAATTGATAATAAAATATTCTATGTACTTTGTAAAAGTGGAAAGTCAGTATTTTTCTTAAAGGTAACGTCAAATAACAACTGTTGCCGTCAAATTTAGGCGATTGCTACCAATATGGTCGTCCGTTTATGCATATATATTGCCCGTGGATGTATTTCGGAAAATTTTGACATAATGCAGAGAGTTTTTTTTATAATGCGATCCAATCAAGGCTGGCACGACTGGCTGCAGTATAAAACTATTCATGTTTTTATTTTTAGCAAAACGAAAGTTACGAAAGTAATGTATTTTATTTTCTACATATTGATGTACATTTCCCCTACACAGATTCCTATCCTATTCGCGTTGATATGTATAAATTTCAAAATTTTGGTTAAAAAATCTCGCGTGAAAATATTTTCACCTAATCTATTTTGGTTTCTTCATTAGAAATAGAAGAATATTTTCACACTTAAATTGAGATTTATCTTTAAAAATAATTTATCAAACAAGGCAACAACAATGATTTTTTCTGAAATGAAAATTTTTTTAAAATTCCCTTTTTCATCTCTTATCAAGACAATATTCGAAATTGTCATCGCATAGGAGACGGTAGGAAACGGTATATGAATCGTTACAAAAGTACGAATTACAGGAAAAGAAATCAATAAAACAGTGACGTCATCATTCGCTCCAATGCGCTACGGGACGCAATGCGCTGTAGAGATGATATTTATGGATTCGATTCCGAATCGTATCGGATTCATGTCTGAGGAGTGAAATATAAAATAACTTAATATGCAATTTTAGCATTATTATTATTTTAACTAATTTTGTTATAATGCGTTGGTATCAACACCCAGTCACTACCCAAGAGCACTAAGAGCACTATATGGCAGTATTGAAATAAAAATTCAAAATAGACTTTTTGGACAAATATGGGGTGTTGATGGAACGCACGGCGAAGGTGCGGCCCAATAACACCCCATTATTGGCATAAATCTTATCAACATGGCATTTTCTTAACTTTGGATATATGCAATGCGTAATATTACCAGTAAATTTACTGTATTTATGTAACAGTATATGTACAGAGTGGGCATGATTACACGACTCGCTTCGCCAAATGAAAAGATCACAGAATAGTCGACTAGGTGCTTTGAAACGTGGAAAATCAATTTTTTTTTTAATATCCACTTTGGTCGATATGAATACTAAAAATCTCATATAAAAAAATTGGCGTCTTCGACTCTATCTTTAAGCTATTCTGATGTATTATACCATAAAAACGCACTTTTACATAAATGCACTAAAGGATTTTTGACTGCTGCGCATATTATGAGGTCATAGTTTTTTTCTAATGTTAAATGTCACCACATTTTTTTGTATCGAAATTAGTCCCCTCATTTTCAAGGTTCTGAATACTTCACTGATAACAATTTAGCACTTACTCTGTACTTCCGTTTGTGCAGACCAAACTGACAGTATCACTATATTCAACTCACGTCTTTCCAAGTCTGTCAGAAGCAAATTTTCAGTCGTTTACAAATTTTTCTCGCATTCTGGCTGCTTGTAAAATTACTGACGCTCTCTACTAAAACCACTTCTTGACAGAAATCTTTGAATTATCTCGTGTTAAAATTACTAATTAAATATGATACAATATGCACAACTCACAGTTTGACTCTCCAATAAAAAAAACAAATGTGCATTTCCAATTTTTGTCGCCTTGACATTTTTAATGACCGCCAATTCAGTTTCGAGTTATGAGGTAATCGTGAGTCATATGCCGATATTTTAACTAATTCGAAATTCACGTCGAGAGGGAAATTATTTGGTAAAATCCAATCCTACGGGAAATTATTTAATATTATACAAATAATCTCTTCAAATCTGGGAATAATATTTCGGTAACAAAATACCCTTTTTTCGCGGCATTCATGCGTTAATAGGAATTCGTTAATCGAGGGGAATAATCGCTCGACCAAATCAGAAATTTAAATTTGTTAAGCGTGTGTCACAGACGGACCGCGTCTCAATGACGCGATCCATCAGTGACACATACTTAACAAAAGATGCTATGACTAACTTGTTTGATTTAGAAGTTTGACATTCTGACTTGACCACAATCACAAACATTATTATAGCGATAAACCACTATGTTTAATACCGTTTTCTTCACCATCTTCTTTTCATAGGATAGGATTTCATGTTTATCCTGTGGGAGGTGAAACGCGATAATACAGCTTAACCGTATTGCGAATCACGGCTCCTCGGCAGATACTTGTTCGGGGTGAAATATTTTGGCTTATCATATCCAATTTGTGTGGACTCGGTGGGTGGAGGAAGCCGTAAGCAGTGCTTTCGTGAACCACCATGTACCGGCGAGGCGTCCAGCAGACCTCTCGCATATAATCATCATCGTTCGCGGGATTCGAACTAGTGTTTTGACTATCAGATATGCATAGCTCGAAGCGTATCATCAAATGTCTTAGCGATTGAGCTAACCGGGTATCAAAGATGGTTTGTCCAAAGCATAGTTGCAATATAATCGCCACAAGCTGCCAAGGTTCATCTGTGGCTTATAGCTATCACAATAACATGTCCTCTGAATCGGAAAACATTTGTTAACACATCTTTTGTTAAGTATGTGCCACTGTTATGTATGTCTACCACTACTACTACGGCATCTAATAAGATAGGAGTGGATTTGCTTTTTACCCGAGGGGAAGGGAAAGACGAGAACACAACTTGATTTAATCATCTTCTTTGTAGGTGAATTGGCTAATAAAATTGCTCCGTGACATAAATCACACCCTTGATTTCGCCTTTCCGTCTGGAGTACTTTTATGTGTAGTATTGTGTTCGATAGTTTGTGCCGCTTAATGAAGGTCTTCAAAATAAGCTGTTCATGTGTGGCTAACCACCACGATGGCGGCCGATAGATGTCAACGAAGTGATTGCAGACTCCAAACAATATCGAGATGAAATCCCAAGTCAAGTTAGCAACTGAGTCGTAAATCAGGTGTTTGGCAGCAAATACGTAAATCCAGCGGTTGGCAGCAATGAGCTATTGGGAAATTTTTAGTTCATCGACTTTTATTCTTGCTTTGTAGGGATCTCCACCAGGATGCTGGCGATCACATTTTGGATTTCCAAAAGAATACAATACGCCATACGATAACAATTCAAACGATTTAGATATCTATGTAACTAAAAGATCTTCAAGTAGATCCTATTTTAGTAGTTTAAATTGCTGCATTGGTATTCGACATATTCCTAGCATTAAATTTAATCGCAAAGAATGCAACGACTATATGCTAACTATAGATGGCCGGAGATTTTTGTGGAACAAGAGGAAAGCTCTGAAGGAAATGAACTCTCGGTTCACTATCCAAATAAAGATGGCGAGCGACTTCAAAGCGTTGAGAGAGAGTTCATTTGTATTATGCACGATTATGTAACACATATAAGTGTAACGACAGAAACATTATAATAATAATAAATAGCAATACGTTAATCAACTGTCACCGAACACAAGGCAACATGAGAATTGCTGCAAAATTTTACCATCATCTAGACACTATCCTCTTTTGCTATGAGTTCTCAAAAGCTTGATAAACCAAAAGAAATTGAGGAAGTCAATGTCGACATGAAACCCAAAAAAGGTCTTTATGATGAGGCTACAGCCAAGCTATGCATGTCAGTGCATTGCGTTGTTATACTAAATGTTTCTGAAAAACTCTCGAACATGTTGGGCAGCACAATAAAAGCACACACTTTGTGATGTATACGGTTATCTGTGTTCTCACGTTATTCAATACATACCCACGGTCTTCTTCGTTGTATTCCCGCATACATTTTTGACACAAATTTTCATCATGCCTCTCGAAGAAAAAGTAGTTTCTTCGAACCTAGAAATTCCCTACCACAGCGTAGCCATTTGTTCCGTTCGTCATCATTTGTTCGAGATCGACATCTTTTCTCCATATTTTAGATATTTGTATTAAGTTGTGATAAACCGGAGAGTATCTATTTTATTACATATTTGTTTTTGTTCCCTTTTAGTCGTCTCTCACAAGTAGCAAAGACAGGTAGAAAAGACGTTACGGTAATTCTGAATCCGTTGCCCGAAGCAGCAGTTATCATATCAGTTATGTTATCATATCGTGTTAGTTGACACACATATATATATATATATATATTTAACTACTTCAAAATTCGCATGATCGATTCCATTCATGTTAGAAAATTTATAATTAAAAAGATTGCTACGTCGTTGATGACATAATTAAAGTACAAGGTCAATATCCCGAGGATATCTCATGGTAGATATTACGCTATAATGTATATTTTATCGTAATTATTTACTGTAATATGTAATATTGAGGGGAGGGGTAAAAAAGGTACATGCTCCATGCTACAATTCATCCATCTTTCAAGGTTGTATGATATTGATTCCACAAATTTCTATCCATCCATCTTCCATCAACGGGCCGATGTCGATACATTCATAATTGGGTTGTAATTCCATAATGTCTGGATTTGCATTTGATGTTGTAGCAATTTTCACACATGTTAACACATAAGCATTGGTACCAAAATCTTTTTTATCTGGGAAGAGAAAATCTCGTGGGAGCCCAACCAAAATATCTAGAACTATTTTAAAAATCATCAATGGATTTCAATAACAGGTTACCTAAACAAAAACATTCAATCTAGTCCCAGTGAGTCAAAGGAATGAATTATGTTCATATATTAGCAAATTTTATTTAAAAAAGTTGAACAAAAATATTCCATGTTTCTCCGTCCAGCGGGATATCATGGGTCGCCTTGACCTTTATTCTTGTGTCATCGATTTACTGATATATATTGTTAGTCAACTCAGTAAAAAGTGTATTCCTAAAATTTAATAATATGTATTTCATTTTTTTCGTTGAAGTACTTACTACACGTGACGTGATGATTGTTGATATAAAAGCAACATTTATAAATGTGTAGTCCCGATACAATTCGGGGAATTCCTAACCTTATCAAATATTTTATTTCGTACGAATTATCCACGCTTCGTCAGCGCGCTCTATCGCGGCGAAGCTTATTTTAAGATTGAAAATTTGTTTTAGTCATTTCTCAGACGTTGTTTTGCAATGTGACTGACGGAAGTATGTTCGCTAGTTTGTATCACAATGCTGAGTTGCACGAAAGCAATTGTGAATTGCTGAAAAACTATTTGTCCAGTGTAGTGTGGGACGTTATCTATGTTTGATTAAACGGTATTCGAATGCTGTTATCACTGGCGTCGCTTGTTTTTAACTCAAGCTAAATGAGAGTATTCATTGTGAACAGTTCCTCCGTACAAAATACTTTTAAATTTGTTAGAAAATGAAGCCTTTTTGAATAATGAAGCAAATGGATGGTTTTCCATAAAATTGAAATATTTTTGCGGCGATGACAATATTTTATTGAGAGAAAAATGTAAATTTTTGAATGTGGTTCTGGCGGAAACTGTTGATTCGGATCGGAGTTTGAAAAAAATGACCATACAAAACAAGATTTCAGATTGTGTATACAAGAAGCGTCTTTCGCATTTTTAAGAAGGTGTCCTCTTCCGACTCGGAAAAGATGTTACGAATTCTTTTTAAAAGTTTTCAGTTACAAGATTATCAAAATTTGAATGTAATATTGATATATTCTTGCTCCGTATACTTTATCCGTGTCCGTATATCTAAAACTTTCGCATTTTTAAAACGACGTGTCTCACCGCATGTTTTTAAGTCAGAAAGTTTAATACCGCATTTTGGTGATTTAGATTGAACGTAACCAAATTCAAATCGACAATACAGTCGTCATACTGCCCAGCACCATTCACGCAAACGTGGACGACCTTCGCCTGTATTTACCTCAATAGTATGCAATTTTACCCAATCATGTCGCAATTTGTGTGTCCAGGTTTGATGATCAGTTATCAACTTCAAACACATCAATACGGAAATAGGCGTTTATGAGTCATGAAGCGCAGTTCAACCATGGCGCATGATTCGACTCACATACTTGATTAAATATTGTTATGCCGGCTAGAAAATAGTTTTAAGGCTTATCAGGCCCGGCAAACAACACGAGACATCACCTCGTGATTTGCGTGACGTCATACCTCATGACATTTTCTGCCGCTCAGGAGGCAGGAATATTAAAAAATTTGATCGTCGTTAAATAAGACAAACAAAACGTATCTGAGATACGGAAAGAAGTTTTAGTGAATACCCTGCGGCGTTGGGACTTTTATTTATAAAGGGTTTCAATTGGAGATTTGCAGATTGAGAAGTGAGTTTGAATTGACAGATATAGGTTTGGGTTTGCAGCTGTTTTATAAAAAAAAATGGAACATCGTCTTCATCGACAAGCTAATAGGGCGCATAAGGTAAGATATTTATCTTTTTTGCTGTAGAATATTATACTAGAAGCCTATTTAATCTGTAGTTTTGTTTTAATGATCAAACCATGATCGACAAAAAAAACCCTCGTCTAAAATCTTTTTTTAAAACGTGTTGTGTCAAGCTTGAGCCACTGATGGAATGCACTAACAAAGTGCAGCCCATCTGAGTCACATGTTTGGCAAAATAATAATTCTGGTTAGATCAGTGGTCCAGTCTCAAGTTCTCAACTGGACAAATGTAATCAAAAAACGATTGTGTTGGTCGTCGAATACAGGTCTAAAATACGTGACACCCCATCCTGCCCAAAATACATTTTTGACATAAGTCCTGTTTTGTCGAGTCAATGCATAATAATAATCAGGGTCGAGCACGACAAAAGTTCTTAACCTCGCAGAGACTCAATATTTTTTCCCATTTATTTTTTGGGTTTCCGATAACCCTTAGGCGCGGACCTATGTAATGACTGTGTGTCTGTTTTATGTTACAGCTACCCACGAAATGCCTTGCTGAAGGGCACGCTCGTTGGTGAAACGATCAAACATCGAATAATCAGCCTAACGGAAAAAGCGATCGCGCTAAACCGACCGAGCCATCGAGCCGGACTTTCCTCTTGAAATTGGGCGGCAAACGACAAACTTTTACCATCACTGTCCTTCAGTGACCTCGCCAAAAACTCATGCATTGTATGTACATATCTACCCGTGCCAGCGCGTGTTGCGGGGTTTGTCGCAATTTTTTGCTGATGTTTGTGCAATATTAAACTAATTGTTAACGTAAATGTAAATACGTGGTAGCTAATGAAATCGTGGGAAAATTATTTTCAAAAATCTGTAAGAACCTATAGGACTGAAGAGGATTTGAAACAGGAAAATAAAATTTTTGAAAAATAATGTCAGTTCAATTGAAAACGCTCATTCAACGATTTTATTACAATGGATAAGCTTCTTCATATCTTCATATCATGTAAAGGACAGCCACTCTTTGTCTTTAAGCGAGCGTGTGTTGCTCACACGCTCGCGAAGGCGCTAACATATTTCCACATTTCACCGACCGCAAGTGTGAATAAATTCTGGATATTGAAGTTCTCGCATTCATACCGCCTTTTGTTAATCATCAATAAACGGAGGCACTGTCGATCTGTCACCATATTGCATTCCGCAAACCACACGAATAAAATTACACGAAATGTTTTTTTTTTTTATCGTGTGGGAGCCAATGATCAGCAAATAAAATATCATTGAGCAATGCCGTGAGGCCGTGTTCACTCAATTATTTTAAGAGAGTTTTTAAATTTTCTGCCGCGAAGTACAATCTGTGCGTTTTAAGTTGTGTTCTTAACCTATCAGATATTTTACTTTGTCGTACATGAGCCACAGATGGACTGTGTCTTTTTGACGCGATCTACCAGTGACCCATACTTGACAAAATATATTTTGCACATATTTATATAATCTCATGATATTAAAGAATAATAATAATTTTTTTAAACGGCAAATTTTTTCCATAATGTTGGAGGGAATTTTCGAAAAATACATAAAATCGCGGAATTGAAAAGGCAATTATTTTTCAGGTCAGCAAGAAACATTTCGAGATACACGCGTTTTTTGAGTCCCTGAAGGATTGCGTCACATAGACGGCCCGGCTATCTTGAGTGCTAAATAAGAAAAAAATTCTGATTAGGATGATGCTTGTCAAATCAAACAAATAAGCATTGGGTCACTTGAACCATACATGTATCCCTATAGATTCGAATCTCCAATGTAGAAGTGTCGTAAACATCGCTGCTTATAATGCTCTAGGCTGCTATATTTTAAACTTTTCGCAAATTCCGTTTTGTAGCAAGAAATGCGACAAGAACGCAAAGAAGAGCGATTACATGACAGAGCAGTAAATGCAGCCTTACATGGAAATATCGGACGGGCAGTCAGACTTGAAAGGAAATCAAATCAGGCTGGAATGAGGTAGATCTTTTTTTACCTTGTTATTTTGTGTACGAAATTTTCTCGAGATTTCCACTCCCTTCAAGTCAGAAATTTATCTGGACATCATTTGTGAAGTACGAGTCACGGATGGATCGCGATGCAGAATGCGCGATCAATCTGTGGCTCATGCTTGGCAAAATCTGATTTTTGACTGGACAATATATTCAACCGTCTTGTACTGTGGTTCACGCACGTGAAATCACACATTTACACTAGCATTCAGCGAGAAACCGACAGAATGGGCATAAGTTGTGAAATTGATCTTTTTGGCAAAGTTACGATCATAAAAATCAGGTACATCACGTATCCTACATTTCTCAATAAAAGAAAATTCGTTTTTAGAGTGTTTTTGAACTGATTCTTTTTTATATTAATACACTCAGAGCAAGGCCAGACAGAAGCATTACCTAAAGGAGGGAACTAACCTAATAGCAAAGAGTTACTAAACGGTTTAGTACCGGCAACTGCACTTTAAACGGAAACATTCCCAAACGGGAACTGAACCGCCACCATAAAGTGCAATGAGTAGTATCTGCCATGGGCGATGGTGAAATCATCTACCATTTCTTTGGTTCCAGGACATCATTTTGCAATCACAATATATGTCAACTTGATGTTGTAAAATTTAAAGTAAACCGTGACTTTGTTGTAAAATGGGCAAAATATGGTCGTGTATGAGCATCTTCGTTCATCTCAAATGTTGAAGCATTAACCTATTTATATAGTGAATTTCGAAAGCAGTTTGAACTTAATTGTAAAGACAACCCTACTGGTTTTATTGGAAATTCGTTGATCCGTCGTTCACATGTTCATATTCAAAATACATTTTCCTGTACATAATCATAATATCATAACAACATATGTAAACATTATTTCGTAACATTCACCAAAATGACAATTACAAATAAAATATATTTCTTTGTCTCACAAAAAAACATGGAACAGGGAGATAGCAGTATTGAAGACAGGTTTAAAGCGCTTCTGTTGAGACACGTGTAGTTGGATGGGATATTTTCATACGATACTAAAAATAAAAAAGTTTCAAAGTCTTGCTTCGCACTCACGCAAATCGGGATCCGCAAACACACAAGCATAGAGGAGGGATAAGAAGTTAGTCCATTCAGACCGCTTGCCTAATACTATGAACTGCCCAAATATCAAGCGTAACATTCAGCAATTTGGATATAAACCATAATCAAATAGGTATACCCATCAAAAATTCGAGACGACACAACTTTTTCAAGTATGTGTCACTGATGAATCGCACCAAAGAGACGCGGTCCATCTGTGGCGCATACTTGACAAAATCGAATTTTTGATCGGGTGGTAGAAAAATTTATCATTAGCGTAAACACACGCCGCGCTAAAAAAAACTAATTAAAAGTAGACAAGTGAGAAGAAATTCATCAAGCAGGCTATTTTGAACGAACATGAAGCCAAAAATCGTTACGATTTTGAATGATTTTTCTGAGGTACTTTACTGTACTTTACCATAGTGCTTCAGTTCTGTTCGGGATACTTTCCGCTCAGCCTGCAGTTGTTGGTACCACATCTTGTGGTCGCTTATTGTGATTAAATGGCCGTTAGTTGGTTTCATGTAGACACTGTTTCCGGACTTGCTTAAAGTGAATTTCAATGAAAAAAAGAACAGCGATGCCGAATGACAAGTTTTTAAATCTCAAACGCATTTTTGGGCAAATGTATAGATAATCATGAAATTTAATTTGACCATCTTGCTTGTGCAGAAATTTTTGTTTTATTGTTTGCTGTCCAGTATAGTTTCAAACCGGCGACTATAAATACTGGTGGTCTGTTTCAAACTGTATGTAGTCGAAGTATATTAGAATTCGTATTATTTAGTACATAATCAAACTAATGAGACTTAGGCCAGTTGTCGTTCGTTCGTATGCTCTGATCAAGCGAAGATTTTTCAGAATGGACAAAAGGTATTATTAGAAAAAAAATAATGGATCGCTCAACCTCTAAATCCTATTTTGCTCAATATTTTTGCTGTGTTTCTCATCTTTTGACACTTTACGCGCGGGTTTTAGAATTGCCCCAACGCATTTATTAAGAAGTGGTGCTTTGCCATCGCGCAGGACAGACACAACGCGGTGTACTGGACCATCGCAGTTCAGTTCCGTTTGAAATGTTTTCCGATTAGATTGCAGTTGCTACGTTATCTTGTAGCGGCTCTTTCCCAGCAGGTGGCCGTTGTTTGGTTCCTTTTCGGCACTGCTCCGGTTTTGATCAGAGTGATTTTTAATAATGAAAAGGAATTATTACTGCGTGTCGGGTGAGGCAATTATACGGAAACAAAAGGTTGATTACAAGTTTCACTATCGCCAGGACAGACACTACTGCACTTTAGTATATCGCTTCAGTCAAGATGTTTTCTAAGTTACGTGCAGTTGTTGGCCATTAGTTGGTTCCGGCATTATGGAGACCGAATTTCAATTAAAAGAAAATAAGACAATGAGAAGCTGATCACTACAGTTAGGTTAAGTTTCATTCCTATGAAATGTTATCAGCGTTGTTGTATTTATTTTTCAACAGGGCCGATGCCGCACACGCCAGAGAAATGAATAACCGAGCTGCAGCACATTCTCTTCATCACCAACATCACCCAGTGCCCCCACCAGTCTGTCATCCTCGTCCTCCACATCATCATCCCCACCACCATGGACCTCCTCATCATCACCATCACGGACCTCCACCTCCCCCGGTTGTTGTCCATGTAAGTGTTGTATTAAAGCAATTGTACCCCACCAGAAAACATTCAATATAAAAGTAAACTGTTACCGGTATAGCTCGACCCCCAAGTTCTCCACTAAACTCCAACGCCAACGAGATAACTATACCAGGCCATAGCGCATGCTATCATAAATTTTATTTTGATAAGCGTGGTCACATATAGACTGCGCCTCAGCTGCGCAATCCATCAGTGGCTCATGCTTAACAAAACAGGCTTTGGCAGAATTTTAAGTTAATAGCCGCATTTAATAAAATTTGGCCCCTAAAGTTCAAATATCCTGATCGTGACCATTTTTAACATTTCGTTGAATTGGAATTGTTCAAACTTATAATTGCAGCAAATTTAAGTACCGATTTAAATTAGTACGAAGATATTTTTGAAATCATTCATACCAATTTGTCAACAAAATTTTTCTTTTTTGTCTCCAGCATCACCACCACCCACCAGCGGGACCTCCACCATATCCAACAGGAAACGCTCCGTATCCAGGTAAAAGAAAATGTGGCAAATTTATCATTCATTCTGCTAGCGATCAACGATTTTTGCAATCCCGACGGCTTTCCTATTAAAAAGAGAGAAAAAAAAACAAAGTTATTGCATAATTGGGGAGTACTGAAAGACCAATACCTCAAAATGCTATTTCAGAAAGACAGCTACTCTGCTACCGAGACAGCCGAAGGCAAAAGGTTCCATCCTAAAATTTAGCAAATAGGCAATATTTCATGATGTATCTCTTGCTTCTGGGAGTGTCTAGCAGCAACCGATCTTACAAAACTTTCCTCAAGAAAATGTTTAAAATCAGTGTTGATGGTTTTGAAGCTTTTTCTGATAGCCCGAAGAAAATCACATGAAATGACACCAAAGAAAAACAAGAATCCGTCACTATGCACTATTTTCGATAACGCTTGTGAGGCGCGATGGCCTAGTGGTTGAACATGTTGGCAACGCAGGTTGAAGATCTCGGGTTCGAGCACCGGCAAGACTGGCTCGCTTATCCATGCCCACCACTCAACCCAAGGTGTAATAACTTGGGTAGGCTAAGCCGAATAGGAAAATATGATATCTTTCCAGTAATTGTAATCCTGTCCGTCTATAAGTGGCCGCTGTTATAGGGTCTTGGACAGGGTGATCCCCACTCAAGTAGCTATAAAAAAAAAGGTATTTATTTTTGTTTTAGTTCATTATTTAATTTATTATTTGGTTTTATCATGTATTAAGTATTTCAAAATTAAAATATCTTTTGAAATTCATTATGCACATGCACACGTTTCCTCGAGTTCCTGACACCTGACAAAGTTCTATATTTTGCATTAAACTATGTTTTTGACGGATTTCAAAACCAATGCTCGTATTTCAGGTCATGGGCAATACCCTCACTAAATCGAAGATGGATTGGTTTATGTACATAGGAAGAAATACAAAAGATTGTTTTCACAAAACACAAGAAATGAAGAAATATTTTCTGGTCATGTCTAAATGGAACATGGCAGATGAAATTGTCAATAAATCGTAACTTATGGGACATCAATTTTTTTGGCATTGTAAATATTACCATGGTACGTTCTGTGCAATAAATTATGTATATTCAGGCTTAAGATGACGAGTTATATAACGATAGGAGATTTCGTATAGAAAACCCTTAGCAGACTTAGCTGGATTTGTTTACAAGAGTTTGCTCGAAGTAAGAGAAGAAATGCCAAAAATATCAAATCTTTTTAAGCTATCAAATACCTGGTTAGTACAATCGTTAGGCCTATGCTTGGAGCTACTCATCTCCGATCGCACAGCATGTAGATGCTTGCTATGTTAAAACAACTTTCGTTGGATTTTTGCTGAATTCTTACGGTCACTGATACCGGAAACGAAGAAATCAGAGTTACTAAATACCATAGAGTAGTGCATTTACATGTAACTGGTGTTTGTAGTGAGGTATACTGATTGACATCTACGCTAGTCGAGAATGTGAGCTTTCTACGCATAGTATATGTTTAAAGTGGATTGTTAGTGATCACTTTCACTTTTCGAAAAATTTGGAAAAGAAGGAAGATGGATATTATACTCATCTATATGTCTGAACATTCGAGTGCATCGAGAATATGTCGTCGATCGTGGAGTGTGAGTCGCACACTTTAACAGAATGATCGAAAAAAGTTAAAATCAAGATTTAAAATAGGTCCTGATGTTCGGAAAAAATGAAATACTCAAAACGAAGATTGGAATTCTCATACATCACGTTTAAATATAGTTTTTCACTGTATCTTTGTTAAGAAACTATTATCATTAAACTCTCAATCTATTGCCAAAATTGGAATCATCATTTGAACATTGGGGGGAATATTTTCCTGAGATGGATAAAACCGCTACTGTAGCTAGAAAATTGACGTAAACAAGGCTGTGGCTAATACAGGTTTAAAGCAACAGTGGGCTAAACAAAGCTTTGGTCACAGAATGACCGAATTCAATATTCGTATAAACACGGATTCATGGCCGATACTTATCACTTGGCTCCAGAATACCATTATCTTTATGCAGAACCAGAAACATGACCTGTTTTTGGTATACCGTAATGTTTGGTCTTTGTAACCAATGAATAAGATTACAAATTTTTGTGAATCAAATTCATCACATCTCTTTTAAAATATTTCATTACTTGCTATTCACCGTCAGTGAAGGTTTCTTCTTATATGCGGCAATCTAATTATATCAAAACGGTTTGTGAACCGCCACGAAATGGAGCAAAAACAAAATCTTATTTCATTGTCATATTTTTAACAAATCGGCCTTGGATTTTGAACTATTTTAAATAGTTTGTTAAACACTGGATTGATGGAAACCAAATATTGATTATATGGTTTGGAAAGACGACTGTAATTTGATTTTAAACATTGGACGGCTAAATATAAAAATGATATATAGTCGTCGAATGTTTGATGTCGAATATAATAAGATACTTACTTCAGGAATCCCTACTATTCATATATGCATAATCGATACATCAACTAATTTTATTTCTTTTTTATCAATTCTGGACGATTTTACTTTACCAATCACAGGTACAAAACCAGCTGACATTGATATTCAAGGAACAATGCAAAATAAAAATAAAACAGCAACTGAACCTTAGTGCTAAACAGAAAGCATTCATTACATTATCGGATCACCCTTTTTTTTACTAATCGCCTCTCATGCTGCATGTAGGAATTTTATCTTTAAGCAATTTATAACACACACTTAAAGACAAATAAAAACATGTTGTTGCCAGAAAATTGCAATCCAGAAGAACTAATAATAAATATCGATTTGAAGAACAGAAATAACACGATACATTTCCGCAAAAATATATTTGCTCCTATATCCCGAGCTGGAAAAATATTCATACATAATTTTCCAAACAGCTCACTGTATCATCATTGTCATCGCGAGAAAAAAACACAGCAATTTGAAAACCTGACACCCAAATACAAATATACCAGAATAATTTAATGGAAAGAGATCATGCTGTTTAATCTCGTTCAAGCACTCATCCCTGTAGCGACAGCCACATACGGATTCGAAGTAGGAATTGAACGACGAAAAAGGTTTTACCGTTTACTAAAAGTTACCACGGAATCACATATTGATTAACAGTTTGATATTCTTTGGGAGAAATATCCGGATTTCCCGTATCACATTTCATGTGTTTGGTATTTTTCTATCCTTTGTATTTAATAAATTTGGTTTCTCAAAATGAACTGATCCACTGAGAATGATAAAGGATAAATTGAAAAAAGCAGTAACGTATATTTAGTCTGAAAAATAGTATTTTCTCAAATTTGCTTTGACATTTTAGATAAATTGATTGATTGATTAGGCATTATCACTGCCTTGAATTAGAAAACATTTCTGCTAACACATTTAAAAAATGAATTAACATATGAACTCTATTCGATTCGATGCAATGACCGACTCTCTAGTCTGAGAATGCGTCATTTATATATTAATTTTGCGCAAGTATACCTTGTTATACGCGATTTCATGTTAATGACAATCACGAAACTTCTATTATTATCTTGGTGGACTTTCAACCAAATTTTTATGACAACAAATTATTCGATTACCATTTCCGTTTAGAATCAATATATCTTCCTTGTCAAAAAGGTAAATGTTCAGGGCATTTAGCTAGAGAAAGGTGCTGGATTCTCTGTTGTAAAAAATGTTGTATTCTTGTAAGAAGGGACTATAACATGTCTCGAAACCAGGGCTGTACTATTTTATTTTCAAGGAAATCATGATATTCATAAAATTTTATGTTCCAAAACCATTATTTATTCGGTACAATGTGGTGTCTTTTTTAAAAGATTTTATTATTACCTATTCACCGTCAGTGAAGGTTTCTGCTTATATGCGGCAATCTAAATATATCAAAACGGTTTGTGAACCGCCACGAAATGGAGCAAAAACAAAATCTTATTTCATTGTCATATTTTTAACAAATAGGTCATGGATTTTGAACTATTTTAAATAGTTTGTTAAGCACTGGATTGATGGAAACCAAATATTGATTACATGGTTTGGAAAGACGACTGTAATTTGATTTTAAACATTGGACGGCTAAATATAAAAATGATATATAGTCGTCGAATGTTTGATGTCGAATATAGTAAGATACTTACTTCAGGAATCCCTACTGTTCATATATGCATAATCGATACATCAACTAATTTTATGTCTTTTTTATCTATTCTGGACGATTTTTCTTTACTTTAATGACAGGCATGTTGTGCCTTCGATGTCCACAAGTGTCTGCTTTTTTTTTGTTATTTTAGATAGTGATCGTGCGGAGGCGGATGTGTATAATCACTTAGACAAAACTTTGCTGCCAAAAATTCTTATTTATATATTAGGGAAAGACTTCCTGTGTGGAGTTCGTGCGTATTTCTTTGTATTATGGAAACAGAATTTTTTTTAATTCAAACGGTCCAGCTTAACTATGAGATTACAGAGTACAGAGTAGTAGTTTTTCTTAAGCGACATAATACTTACAAGCGCATACCACCTAGGTATGATGGTAAGTTCGTATGTTCAATTCCTATGAATTTTTTCTGTCGAAGAAGCATTTTACTAGTTTTTCAAAGTACATGTGTAATTAATTACCTTGACATGATTTCGTTGAATAAAACTCCACAGGCATTAGTTTTTGTATCCCACATCTTCTTGCTTCTTTTTTTAAACAAATGACTTAAAAAAAGGAGTGATGTCGAAGAAGAATACGCAGTCGTAAACGTACTATTTGCGACGAAACTGCGAGCCGCGGGTCGAACCATATTAAAAATATTATTTTATTATTATTAATTAATATTAAAAATATTGATTCATTCCCTACTAAAACCGCGAAAATCGTGATGATTCGCGAAAAACCTCTAATGTTTTAGCGCTGTAGGCGTGATCATCCTTTTTTACCATTTTTAAACAAAATTTTCATCAGGATATAGTTTCAGTTGAAATAGATTTTTTTCGACGAAAGAAACTGTCATCGTTATCTCTCAACCTCTAGTTTGTTTAAGTCGCCATTGAACGGGTTGAATTAATTCTTGTTGTTTGACCAATGAGTGATGTCAGAAAATAGCATCAACGAAGAACAGCGTTCGGGGGCAGTGGAAGAGGTAAATATTGCAGAAGTGTGAATACTTTCATTTCCCAGTCAAAAAAAGTTGTCAAAACAAAACAAGTTCAGTTAAGTATGAGTTACTGATGGATCGCGCTATAGGTGCGGACCATCAGTCATTCGAGCTCGACAAAATAATATTTTTGATTGGGTTTACCTATAATTTTCTTCTAATAATTTTTTAAATGGAATTCACTCGAATCAGGATTGGAAAAAGAGCTCTTAAACTAGCTAAAATGTAAAGCGAAGACAGCTAGATAAAAAGAAGAACGAATCACTGCACCATCGGCGCAAATGTTCCACTAACGACATAAAGAAATATTCCATGGCACGACATAAAAACCTGGACGATGGTAAATCATAACATATGAATGATGCCTGTATTTCTTTTATTGTCGTTTGATTGTCGCAAAATATCGTTAAATTCACACTTATACATAAATATTATATTTCTAATGACTACGCAGTGTGTATTGAAAATGACATATTTTTGTGTATTTGTTATGGAAAGCAACCGAATCAATACAGTAAAGATTCATATTCAAACACGATTTCGGTACGCATTCGACTGGATAAAAAGCTTTGCGCTAATAACTAACCATTACATGTGCCATGGAAACGCAATCTAATACGTTCGAAATATTCAACATTTGGTCTGACTCGAATATTCGGTACAAAGTGGCAATACATTTCAGGTTATGTATCATACAATGTTTAATCGTTTGTTCCCTAATACATTATATTTGCTCTCTCTTCTCGGAAATGCTTCGCAAAATCGACCTTAGACCGATCGTCCTGAATTATGAAATTTAGGTTGCAGAATGGTTTGTTGAGTATTGGTCACTGATGGATTACGCCACCGAGGCGCGATACGTCTTTGACGCACGCCTGGCAAAATGATGAAGTTTCACATCGAGTTGTTGTCACATTCTAAGAACGGCAGTATTTGAAGAAATCGCATTTACATACAGAATGACACAAAAGGATGCTACATAAAAGCAAGATATGTGTTGATACTTATGTTTTTTCTTGCAAAAACAACGATGTATTCATTAAGAAGTAATCTTAGTGTTGCTATAGTAGCAATGGTCAATAGAACATCAACTGAAGTGAAGAGAAGAAGATTATCAAATTCTTCATCGATTTGTCCAAGTGACCATGGTTTCCATTCGGAGGAAAGGGGAAAGGTAAGCTGAGCTTTAGGGAATCAAACTTTGTATTTGTATAATTTTTTGTAGTTTCGTTTTCTGTGCAGCCATTACCCAATAGCTGAAAAATACCAATGAGTGAACTGTGGTACGATGGGGAATTTCATATTTTCGAGCAACGATTCTCTTTTTTTGTAGTTTTGGTTTCTGTGCAGCCATTACCCAATAGCTGGAAAATACCAATGTGTGGACTGTGGAGCGATGGGGAATTTCATATTTTCGAGCAACGATTCTTTTAATGATTTAAGCAAAATTCGCACATAAAGTAGTTACTAAATTTTATTTGGAAACCAAATACTTACTGGGCAATACGCGCGTCGGTGACAGCCTGTAATTGTTATTTATATACTTCTGATGACTTCCGCCTCTTCGCCATTTGGGAGAAGGTGAGCGACCACTTCAGACCATTTAGCCACTCACCTATTCCACTGGCAGCGAATGACGTTCTTTAACCAAGCGCCAAACGTAAAAAAGTATGTGGCGGTGCGATTTAAACACATTTGCTAAATCTGTAGCAGCACATTTACGCGTATAAAATAAGTTCCAAGATTGTACTTATTCATTTAATTTAAATTTACACTTACGTGTTTGTTGTCCACCATTGCTTGCGAACATAATTTGGCTTATCCGAATACAGTTAACCAACGAGCGCATTTGCTAAACTAACCATAGTGTAGGCTGCTGAATCTTCACTTGCATATTCAATAGATTTCCCTTAGCAAACCAGCACTATTTAGACAAGCCTGTACTGTCCGTTAAACTAAATAATATGCTTCATACTTTACACCTTTACTTTCAAATTTAGCTCAAACGCACGACCCTTCAGAGCACTCATGTTTATTTATCTCACTTCAATTATCAAACGTCATCATATTATTAATGAGTCAGCAGTCCGCTTAGCTCGATTTCATGTAAACATTGCTCCGTCAGTCAGGAGTTTGGGATAGTTGTGTTGTTCTTGTATTGTTAAAGACGATTTTGGGCCGTGAGCTGCTCATTATTCGTTGGTTCTGTATTGGACGTTTTCTGACTAGGACACAGTTGCTGACATTTTCCTCCGTGTAGTTCTTTGTAGCGGTGTAAGATGGTTTCAAACTTTAGGGAGCATATTATGTCAAAGAATGAAAATTTTTTGATTCTTTTCGCAAGTTGCCCGTCAGGGCTATGCAAAGATGTTCGGGAAAATATTTAGGTACAAAAAGAGTGAAACTGGATATAAAGACCAAGGCGCGCAAAGCTGTTCTATTTATTTTATTGAGGTTTTGTTTAAAATACCAAAATATTGTTTGAGTGTTGTCATTCCCTGTGTGTTTTCATGGTGTTGAATTCTGGCATCTCGAATAATTATCATGTTTTGATTGCGCTATTTGCTCAACGAAGCTTCATTTTTCCGTTGGTCGGAAACATATGGAACGAGTTATGTTTACTAGCAATTTGACAAAAGTAATGGTTTTTACTACAAATATCTTGGTTCACGCTAAAACATTGCAAATCTGGAAATATTACCAATCAGTGAAAATATGCGAAACAGGATCAGTTAGCACACTGAGTTTGTGTAATATCTCTTTATTAAGTCGCTTCGCTCCTCTCGAGATGTCTCTCTAAGAACTCACCTGTAGTGCCTTTGCGAAAATAATACATTTTCAAATTCCGGCCTACTACATGAATAATACCGATAGGTACCTATTTTAAATGAGGCATAATATATATTATATTTTTTTTATCATTTTTTTTTGCTAGAATGGCGGGCTGGAATGGAACATGGCACAAGAAGGGTTGGTATTGGGAGCCTATTTTTATGGATACACGTTTTCTTGTCTTGTTGGAGGCATCATAGCGAAGAGATATGGAGTCGAACTTGTAACTGGAACCGCTTTATTGTTGTCTTCAATTATAACGATTCTTAGCCCTATAATCGCAAATACCAATTTTATTACGTTTGTTGCAGCAAGGATATTGCTTGGAGCAATGCATGTGAGATATCTTTGTTTGCTCATTCTTAATGACGACTCGTGGTACATTCAAAAGTGGTATAAAAATAAGATTTACAGAACATACTCATCCTAAACATGTCGCGTTGCTACTAATTGCGATACGGCTTTAAGGGTTGTGATGAGCTTTTGTTAATATTAAGACATCAAATTTGATGATAGTTTGGGATAACTTCAAGATTCTGTGTTTAAACCTTGGCGCTGAAAGACTAAAAGCATGCTTATTCTAGTTAGGATACCAACGACGAAATACTTTTTGCTCCAGTCCGAGTACTTAACAGTCAACAGTATATTTTCCGCATTGACCTGAAAACTTTTTATGTCGCTCTTTTCTTTAAAGTATCTCTTAGTCGGTTGAATTTAGTTGCTGCGTTCGGATTAACTCGGAGCGAACTTTTTCGGCAGGGTCCCATTTCACCTACATTATACGAAGCAGTAAAAGTTTGGATACCTCCATTGGAACGGACGAGCGCTATAACAACAGCAGCAGCTGGCAATAGTATCGGGAAACTAATAACTATGCCATTGGCTGGAGCGATAGCAGACAGTATAGGATGGGAATTCGTATTTTATATCACAGGTTTGTAATTTCTATTTGTTATTCTACAAAACTCGAAAACAATATATGAAATAGTGATAGAAACTAAGTTGAAGCACAAAATAAAATTTACATTACACGGTCGCCGCTGTCTCAGAATTCTCAGTTGTATAATCATTCAAATATATTTCTTTCATTTTTATAAGAGTTCACGCAAAATCATTACGGCTCCGAATTCAACGTAAACTGAAACAAATGACCGGTCTCGAATATTTAAAAATTTGTCAGTCAGCAACTTTTAAGTTATAACTTTCCTCAATCCGTTTGTGTATGCCGACGCCTTAAGCGTACGCGTAAATTAACATATTTTTTGTGTTGAAATCCTGCAATATTAGTGATAGGGGGAAAACGTTTTTTTTCGTATAAAATTTAAATGTTGTCAGCGTTGAGAGATTTTTTATGACATTACTTGAATAGAATTGAAAATGATATAAAATAATAATAATAACAAAACAAAAATTGAGATACACAAGCCATTGGAAACCGAAAATTTTTTAGTTACTTCGGTTGTATTGGGCATTATAAAAATGTGAAATTAAATTTTTTTTCTTGAAACATTGTTTTTCGAACAAACTTTCAATTGATTCGAGTATATTAATCATAAAATCATAAGCCATCATGAACCATATTAATCCATATGTGCATTATGTATCCAAAAATATTCTCCCCCCAAGGGTTATTGAAGCAATAAAATATGTAAAAAGTCTACTAAATTGCCAATACTTGAATTTTTATTTTCATGTCATATTTAATTAAATTTCCGTTTTTACAACCATATTTGAATAAAATATGAGAATAGCTGCCACTTATAGGCGGACAGATTTAATGATATTTTCCACTGGCCGGGGTTATACCCAAACTATTGCATGATGACTTGAGTTTATTAACTAGGTGTAGAGGATCTTGAACGCAGGAAATTTAAACTGTATATCGACGTGTTAGTCGTTGAGTCATTGCTTTTCATACAGATAATTTATAGTTGAGAATCTTCCTTCATAAATCTGTGATTTTCAGGTGGTTTGGGTGTGATGTTTTCAGCTATTTGGTTTATAATAATTTACAACACACCGACGAAACATCCAAGAATTTCAGAAGAAGAAAGATTATATATTGAGATAACTACAGGAACAGAGAAAGAGGTAAATCCACTTGTTTTGGTCACAGAATGAACTATGTAAATCACATTTATATTCCTAAAATCTAGAGGTGGCTAAAATCGAATATCCATCAAACTCGCAATAGAATCGAATTCAACGAATCGAATATACGAATCGGAAGTATTATGACAAACAAACAAAACTTTTCTCAGAAAATCAAAATTGACATCCATTTAAAAAAAATGTATACTTTGCGAATCGTTGATTTCGAATCACTGAGAAAATCGAATCAAATAATGAGGAATCGAATATTTTGTACAGTCATAATAAAATTATGAGGATATCTTCGTCAGAAAATCGTTTTCCGAGACGCGATGCATACCTCCAACGAATTAAAATCAACAGTGTTCCCTTATGTTATGTTACTAATATTATATTAGTTGCTTATCTTAGAAAAAGAACTCTTATTAACGCAAACAAAAATTACGACGGAATAAGGACATTCAATACTATTTTTAAGCCGGATACCGAAAAGAATAAAATACCTTGGAAGTCGTTTGCAACATCTCTCCCTCTTTGGTCAATTTTAATAGCTCAGTTTGCAAGTCAGTGGGGATACAGCACATACCTGTCTTTACTTCCAATGTACATGTCGTCAGTGTTGGGAATGAATTTGTCAATGGTGAGCATTTTAACACTCTTTTGAAGTTTATTTGATATCAAATATATTTAATATTTAGCATTTTTCGTCTTGAAATATTAATCCTGCAAGAATATTGGTTTTTCCGTGTAGCTGAGCCATAATTTGCAAATGATATACTTCAAGAATTATTATTTATTTTTTCAAACGATTTGACTTTTCCCAGCCCTAATCGGGCAGAAGAGTGAAAATAGAAAGTTCGAAGCAAGGAATATGATTTTTTACAGAGTGGAATCTTCTCTGCTGTTCCATATTTATTACAAGGACTAGTGACGATTATAGGAGGATCTGTAAGCGACTTTGTTAGAAAGCGACGTTGGGCTGAGACCATAACTGTTAGAAAAAGTAATGCGTTTCTATCTCTTGTGGTATCTTTATTGTGCTTGCTGGATATACCGGCTGTAACATTACTGCAGCGATCTTCTTCTTCTGTATTTCAGTATCATTTCTCGCGTTCGGAGGTAAGAAGTTTAAGTCAACTTTTAATTTGGTTCATGTTGCGATATTCGTTTTAATGTTATGCCTAACGTTCTAACATTCGACGTCATGATACAGACTGGCAGAATGTCAGGTACTCAGACGTCCGAAGAAAATAAGTTTCAGCTGAAGAAAATTTGTCAACTGGGCAATATATTATGATTTATCTCTTTCTAGAAGATTAAAATGTCTTTATATGAGTGCCTGAGAGCAACAAGATTGTGGGAAAAGGTCCCAAATCGTTAATACTGCTATGAAATAGCAGTGTTCATAACTTCGAAAAGTTTTCTCCAACCGAAGAAAAGATCTGAACATTTCGGACGGCCGAAGAAAAACAAAACTCTGCTGACCTGCCATGATATAAATCTTGATCATTTGGCTTCGTCGAGCTATGAATAATTCGCAAGTGACGTGATGATGTGACGTGCGGTGGGCACACAGCACGGCGTACATTGGTCATAGAAAACACTATAAAAAATATAGTGTCCTGCATATTTTAAGGGCAAAATATGGAATTATTGATTCTACACGTTTCGACTAAATATCTGAATAAGATTTCAATTCCAGATGATTCGGTTTACCCTATATCTATCTGTGACCCATACGTTGTAGAAATATACTGGGATGTTTTATGCTCAAAATCAATTATTCTTTTTTACGCACTATCTCTATATAGTCGCTGGACACGAAACAAACATAGTGGATATCGCACCTCGACATGGTGGAGTAATTTATGGCATTGTGAATGCAGTTGGAAATATTCCAGGATTTCTTGCACCACAAATCGCAGGAATATTACTTTTGGAAGATGTGAGTTCAAAATATTTAAATTATTGATAATCTATTCGGGAAAATACATGACTAATTTACAGGGCACTTCATCAGTGATCAAATAAAATTCTGTTTAAATGATATTTCTGAAAAAATAATGAAAGCTGCTTTATGAGCTGCTGCATGAAATTCATCATTGGACAAGTTCAATAAAATATAACCAAGCATATTTTTGACTAGGCGACATTTTCAAGTTGGATGCACGTGTTCTGGCTAGCAGCCGCAATGGGGCTTGCATCGTTTCTAGTGTACATAATTTTCGCTTCCGGTGTGGAGCAAAATTGGGCAAAGACGTCAAAGAAAAATTCACATTCAAGTGATTACAATGGAGGTAGTGATTTGATAAAAAAATAGACTACACGAAAGAAAATGAACGGCCTGTAGCATGGATTGAAAATGTGGTGGGATGAAACGCAATCCCAAATTTTATTTTTTAACCGAGAATCGTTGTATGATGATTGCCGTTGGGCGTCGCGATGAATCGGTACCCGAATCTATTATGCTATCCATCATACCACCGAAAATTTGTAATTTGTAATTCTGTTTTATATTGGGATGAAGTAAAGACAGAATATTTAAGAATGGGGAGTAGATTGGAGGGAAAATGGGAGTAAAAAATGAATGTATCTTTTCCTGTTAAGAGTGGTAGATCACCAAACGTGTGACCCGGGGGTTGCCCTAGCTGAGAAGTGGCGTGGAACTTATAACCTACAAAGAAATGTTAGTAAAATGACATTGAAGCCTGCAGATCATATATAAGCACAAGTCGCATTGAGTTATATTCTTGGAGTTCAGACAGATTTGGCGCACTAACGGCCACTTGGCATTGACTACTTTTCCATCTGTCATATTTAAGTTTTATCTGATAATTTCTCACCATCTCTGGTAATAAACTGGAGTAGGGAGGCGCAATGCTGGGTGAAATTCTCTTATTTGGTAGTTTTTAGTGTACTCTGCTTAAATACGTTTCACAGTACCCCATTTATTTTGTCGAGAAAGTAGCATTTTTTCTTGCGATTTTTTAGTTGTTAGTACCACCTGTGGCTTTACTCAAATGTAGCGACAAAAAGCTTATTTCTATCGTGCAACGGTTACTGAGTATAAACTGTAATGTTTGCGTGAAGATGAATTTAAAGACAAACCAACTCTAATAAAATTCGATCGATGTTTGGACCATATACAGTGAAAGATGAACGAGAATGAAATGTGAAAAATAGGCCATAAAAAGCTTTTCCACTTTACCTCGCTCTCTCCCACGAAATTGTTTGCGAATTTTTGATGTATATATTTCATATTACCTTGATCGAGATTGATTCTTTGGCTGTTCGTTATTTTTGCATCGCCGAAAAGCGCGATTGGAAATATCTGAAAATGCATGTATCCAAATGTATAGATTACACATGCAACTTTCGGAAGAGTGTTTTAATTTAATTATGTTCAGCTGAGGCATCTTAAGAAAACCCTCGGCCTGGTAATTCAGATGTATAGAGTGATTTATGAATATTATATCAACAATAACCAGCTCTTGGAGAAAATTTGAGATAAAATTGGAATATTAAATAACGTTGCTGTTCCATCCAGAATATTCAATGAGTGAATGCGAAAATGTGCGAACTTTCTAAATTTCTGCGGGATCTTTGTCTTCGTAATTCGACTGCAGTGTTTATCCCGATCCGTTCTTTGTCTATCGTTGTTATCTTGATTTGAGAACAAATATCGTTATCTGCAGGTATAGGCATTTTTGAAGTATAAGTATCGGCCTGAAAATGACCGATATTTCACAAAATGTGCCAAAATAAAACTTGAATCGACTATTTTACTCGTCAGATGGTTAAAAAGGTTGTTAATTTCTTACCTTTAGTCTTCTTGTTCGATTGAGAACAAAATATTCAAGACTCCGTACTGTAAATTCAATTACTTATAGCCTACTAGCCGCAAAAATATATTCAACAATAACGGGAAAAACTATTCCGGAAAACACAGCTTTGCCATTCAAATATAGGGATTGAACTGCCAACTTTTTTTTATACAGCAAACCGATTTATCTTTTGTATAAATAAAGACATGAAAATTTTGCATTAATACTGAAAAGCATTCTCCGTTTTTCATCTCAGAATTTCGTGAAAATTGTGTGCTGTCCACCCTATTGAATATCATCGTTGTGACGCGATATTCATATAAATAGTGAAAAACTCCTCACAACTGCGGAAAGGGCATTTCAATATATGCACAATCTATCGCATCTAGTGTAATATGACAATGAATCCTTCACAATGCCATCACATTTGTTGGGAATATTTTTGGAAATCTCAATAAACGTATTTCAAGCTTTGAAAAATTGAATTCTGAGCACCCGGATGCTACGGTTTTTAGTCATTCGCTCACTGTAGGGTATCGTCTGCCTTCCAGGTAGGACTCAGCAAGATACATTCTGAGTTGGCTAATTGGCAGTATCGCTTAACGCTTGGAAAGGAACTCTTTGTGTATAAGGAGCGCAGTCTTTGGATATTTTCCACTTAAAAAAATGCAACAGCTGGCACTAAATTTCGAAGTAAATCTTAGCGATTTTAAGTTGGTTCGTTCTTTTTTATTGCCCGGTCTTGTTTTTTATATTACATCTATGAAATGTACTTTCCCCATTACCCTATTGCGAGATTTCCGTTCCGAACGAATAAACCCTTTTGGATACACCTACATAAGTTCAGGTTTGTTTGATACACTTTATGAAAAAAATTTAATATGAAGAAATATATGACGAAATATATGATAGAATTGCGGAATTGGATTACGTTAAACAAGAAGAATAGCAACAATATAAAAATGACAGAATGAAGTAGTATTAAGTTGAGTATTCCGAGCTAAAATACATGAAACGCATATATCTGATCTATCTTCCCAGAAGCTTTATTCTCCGCGTATTTTAGGATAAACCTTGGACAGAATTCTCTGTATCAATGAGTTTTTTTTATTCGATTCACTTTTTGCAAGATCGGTGGTATAAAACATCTTCAGTTGTTGTAATAGGTGACGTCACAATATCTATTTCTTGAAAACCCTCCTTCGTTCCCTGAAGTACTACTTTGACTATTCCAGCAGTTATCGGAGTCAAGTCTGATCGCTCACTTAATTCTTCGATATTTATCCATCGGCATTCTTCTACTTCTCTTGGGCAAGGTCTGTGAATAAGGAGTTTTGCGCAACATTGCTTATAAATGGAAGACTATTTTTACTCATTAATTTTGGTTTGTCGGTAAGCATAAAGTCCTATACACCCTAATTTCAGTGGCTTATTCAAAACTTTTGAGGAAGTGACTGGGTCAGAATATAAAAAACGAACCACAGGCAAACGATATTAACTCTGAAACTAGTGTTTTACGGCTATATTATGTAAAACCTTCCATAAAGAAGTCGAAAAAAATTAATTAATTATTATTTATTTTTAAAATTAACAATTATTTTCTAGCCATCTTTCTGAAAATTTCGATGATTTAAAATGTGAATCTTTCGAAATCCTAGTCGAAATATATGAATATAAACATTTAAATTTGCAATATAAATATAGACGAGGACTTAAATTAAAATCTATCATTAACCATTAACTATTACTATTAACTTCCACCATTAAGATCAAATTGATTTGTTTTTGCCTGCCGCTTACCGGAGATCGAATGTCATTGGAGCCAATCTACAGATGACGTATAAATCTGACTTTCCAAAAGCCCCAGGAAAATTATGTTTTTGTCTAAATCCTATTATTGATTGGTATATTGTTTCGACACCGGTTTCTTCGTAAACTTCTCTCACTGCTGTGTCACCTTTTAACAATATTTATATATTCAAGCAAAAATGGTAGTTTTTTTATTTATGATAGTTTTTGATATTGAGGCAAAAACCCCTCTATAAACAGGTGGAGCGCACTCCGGTTGCCCATAAAGTCGACCACTTTAATTTAAATGCTGAAAATCCTAATAAACGTTTTTAAAAATAAGTTAAATAAAAACGTGGAACTATTGTGTAATACTCAAGGTCAACTCCGCCCAGTGAATTATATCAGAATCGCGGACAGCAGCACCCAGTTGTGCCTGTAGGGCTGGGTAATTCAATTCAGTGATTCGAGACTATTCAAAGCTCAAATTATTCGAATCAGACGTAAATGTTGACCAAATCTATTCCAGCCCTTTTAGGCGAAGTGTGATTATACGCGACAATTGTTACTTATACAAAATTGTCCCTAGTCAAATTCGAGTCTCGTCCGATAGGGTCGGTGGTGTACATTAAGGAGTTCATTCAAAACACAGTGTCTTAAACTGTTTAATGCCTGTTTTGTTATAATTTAGGGTTCAAAATGTTGTTATGTAATAAAGATACATGAACAGACTTGATCAGAAAAAGATAATCATGAGATTTTTTAATGCTGACAATGACAAAGCTACCCTCTGACATTTTTTGCAATCTAACTTACCAAAATCTTCTCCGAGATACGCAAAACCACCAGGTATTTTCCAGATCTTGAAAGGCCTTCGCTTTTCTTGTATTAATAACATACGTCCTAAATCGTCGATACAACATCCTCCAACACCGACCTAATTGAAATATAAAATTCAAGGTTATGTTTGTCGATTTTTTATTTATATTATATTTATCGAACTGTAAATCTAGATCAGGATGTCATGTTACAAAAAGCGAGCTTAATAATACGAGTATACAATTATACGCAAAATGCAAATTTGGTTCACATTTTGAACTCCTATAGGGGACATTGAAGAGGAAGATGGAACTTTCCAGGCCGGGAAGATGTTTTGATTGATAATAAGTGATTGCTAAATGATATAATTGTTTTAATCGATTTTCGGATCAAAATGCTCAAATTTGTTACGTCGACAATGCGCGTAGACAAAATTACCTGGTGTGATGCACCAATAGGTATCCTAGTTTCCACATTTTGATCAAGCCATATTGACAGAGATGAAAATTCATCTTCAGCATGATGAAATTTGAATCCATGATGCAAAATTGAGGGAATCAAGTCGCTTTTTCCAATTGGCACGTGAAGCCACACTGCAGTTTTTCCAGCTGATTTCCATGCTTTGATTGACGCTGAAAATGAAAATTATAAGTGCCATATCCTGCAATGCAATTCAGTATCGACCTTGCAATCTTTGCTTTGATAATCAATTGAGAAATTGTTTAGAACTGCTTTCTAATGTCAGCAAGATTTGTAATTTGAATTCATAATCGGAATTATTTTGTACAAGCGTTATAAATCTTGAGAAAACTGAAAATTCTATCGGACCCTAAATCGGTAATATGTTTTTTCGTTAATAACCTTTTGCCGCTTTTCAATCACACAACATTCTGTTCGCTCAAATTTGCAGCAAGTTGTTCTCGGCGCGATCTATCAATGGCCCATACTTAACAAAACTTGTTTAAACATCACTGGTTTGTATCATTCTTGTCATGACCGATCAATATTAAATCTTTTATTTATGACTCTTGATTGACAAGCAACTGAACAATTAATTATCCTTTCTGGTCATTAGATTTTTACTTTGCACAAAAACTCACCGTTTAGCCTTTCTAACATGCTTTTGTAAAACTCTGGTTTGAAGCTGTCTTCATCATTAACAACGACATGTATTCCACGATATTTGTCCTCAGAATGTGGTAACATGTCTCCTTCATACGAAATCAGTTTTGCGTCTTCATCAAAAAGATCTCTTATTCGTTCTAACTTACTCAAACTCGCAATATACTTTTTCTCAAATGCTTGAGTAGTCACGCGCCTCTTCAAAATTGCCACACATTTTTCATGGTTTCTGAGAATTTTTTGTGGAGTGCTTGGTGAAATTGGAACGCGAAGTATCCTTGTGAAATAAGGATTACACTTCATGGTGACGAACAAAAACTAGAAATGACCAAGCAGAGTTCGATCTGCTTAGAACAGAGTGCTATTAGAAATTGTTGTCCAATATTGATCTTCCATACATATCGATTTCTATTTTGCTTTAATCTAGTTCGAAAGAGACTACATAAGAATTTGAAATTGATTTCAAAATCATACCTGGTACGTAAATGAGCCTGATAATGAACTGTTACCTAAGCTAGAATAGTGCGAAATTTGTGAATGTATATTGTATCCAAGTGTGAAAGTATGTGTGAAGAGAATCATCGTTATGAGACAAATTGTCACTTTCCATGTGACAATGTACGTCTGTCAACGCTAAGTTGGCAAATTATCATTGAATAAAAAATGTTGATAATCGCCGATGTAATGTCAGGTATTCTTTTAAAAATTGTAACGTTATTCAATAGTTCCTAAAATCTAGTTGGGTTATTCAGACGTAACATTCATATGTTGTAAATTTATATTATTTTAACTTTCGGCGTGATGCCTTGCGAAACATGCGATAGATGGTATTTCAAAACAATTTAGCTCAACCTCGTTCGAAGAACCTTAGTTATTTTCCTCGTATTAATATAAACTTTTGCTTATGCTTCAATATATTTTAAAGTGTTTAGAACAATGAAATGACACCTATAAACAAATGATCAATTATAAGAGTAATCATCGAATTTTGGTGCGGTCGAACTAGAAAAAAGTTCCTTTGCTATCTTCAATATTCACATCATCTATTCCTGAAAGCATAAAAGAAAAAAGGGTGGTATCATGAAAGATAAATAATAAAAAATCTAATATCGCAAAGAGGGGAAAAAAATTAAAAAATAGACTGAATAAGAAAGTGCTGGAATAGAAAAAAAGGTGGCGGATAAGAAAAAAAGTGTGTGAAAACTGGACGAATAACGATAAGACGTAAATGACTAACTCATCATGATTATCAAACCTAGAGATTTTTTTGCAGATTTACTTTTGATTACTTTTCTTTTCACATCAGATCCGACAATGAAATAAAATTGCGCAAAGTAGACTTAGCGATGCAAAAAGCCAAAACACTTTTTGCCGTTGTGAAAGAGAATCCTGTATAATATATAGTTGCAAGTTGGTATATACAAGAATATTCCGGAATTTGATGATTATTATGGCTCTCTTACTTTTTAAGTTTAATGCAAGTAAAAGTAAACAAAGTGAAAAGAGTGGTTGACGATTTCACCATCACCCAGAACAGAGATCGCTCACTACACTTTATTTTATTATAATGATTCAGTTTTGTTTGGGGCTTGTACCACATTATGCAATAGCTCTTTTGAATACTGCCTTGCGTGTATAGCGAATTTCACTGAAAAAATAGAGACAGCGACGCTAATACATCGAAATGCCACAAACTCTCAAAAAATCTCAAATCTCAAAAAATTAGAAACATTCTCACATCTTCTTTCCACATTATGCTAACAGCGTCTGGAGCAAGAAATCCAAAAATATTTGCAAATAGGTTTGATATTCCATAAACTATTCCACCTTGTTTAGGATCAAAGTCAAAGGTGTTAGCTTTGCAACCAGGCGCTAAAACAAATTAACCTATATTCCATCATGTTTTTCTAACAATAATAACTCCGAAGACTGATTTCAAATCCCGAGATTTATTGTTTTAGTCCAAATTGAAAACCAAGCCGCTCAACGACTAGATACAGATTTTTCATTACACCCTCTGGTATCTGAGTGCAATTATTGAGGTTAATTCTAATAATGCGGCGAAATAAGGGTAACTATCAGAATTTAACTGTATATAATTGGTGATATTGAATGAAATTTTAAATACAAATACGAACTAGAGTAAATCACAACAATTTATCTGTTAGCGCATTGAATGCAACTGCAATAGAGAAAAAGAAACAGCCGCAGCGGCAACGCATCCTATGTATTCCACCAGTACTAAAAGTACAACTGGTATCGCCAGATCGGGTGTTGTGTTGAGCTTCCGGACGGCAACGGTGCTCATTAGTCGACGGCTTCCCATGACGTCAGTGATGTACCCTCCACCAATGGCGAAAGTAAATTGTAAAACGTACGGAAGAGCTTAAAGTAAAGTCCTCCACTCAAAAAATAAAGTGTGCGAATACAGATGCGCGCTGTTTAAAGGAAATTCCACAATTTCAATTATAGACCCGAGATAATGAAGCTATGAAGAAATGTGTCACTAACAGATATAATAGATTTATGAGTATAAAAACCAAATGCGTCGGATGAAAAATACTTATTTGTTTTGCCAAAGTTATTTCTGTCAAAGTATGGTATATTTAGATATATTGTGGCAATTGAATTGCTAACGTAGCCCAAATGAATATACGTACCACTGAGAGGTTAGATCTTAGTATATTTGCCATGTACGTTGGCAACATTATTATTAGTGTATATTTTCTCAAGGTACTCGCAAAATGTCCAAGAACCGTTCCCCAACAGGTAATGAAGTGAACATTGCAACCAAAGGTGTTTTAGGCTTTATATACTGTCAATACAGTAATATCTAGTGTTTTTATAGTGACGTTATAATCTAAAATTGTTGAGTAACGAAAATATGCCTATAGAGTTACCATCTAACAGCCTAGAGGTTGTAAACACAAAAATAGCCTTGTACTTTCAGTAACACCACGTCAACAACTAAGGAGCCGGGGCTGAATGATTTTGATCGGGCTGACTCAATTGACCGTGAGACCATATGGTCGCATGGGTTGCGTTTTTTTTCTCGTTTTGGTTTATTTTAATGTTGCGTTTTACCCCAGCGCTACGCCGCACATGCGTTTGTTTACATATTTCAACGTAACCGAACGGTTTGATTCAAGCTATTGGCAAGTGCTCGTTTTGTTGCGTAAATTTGTTCTCTGCGGATAATTTAATACAATTAACGCAAAGCAATGCATACGTGTATTGTAGGTTTTGTTTTGTTGAGAAAACTGTACACCTGTGCAGTGGCGTAGCTGAGAGTTTGTGATTGAGACGGGGGCATGCATATAATATATGAAGTCATAAACCAAACGGACTGTTTTGAATTGAATATTATCCAATTCTCATCTCAGTTAGAAGTTATATTTTGTAAAAAAAAAATACTCAAGCCAATGATGTAGGCTATAGGGCGTGTTGGGAATACGTCTGTCTGGTATGGACAGATAAATCACATTATGAAAATAACTTTTATGGCAACAGATATACCAGTCGCAAATATACCAAATTGGACAATGAAAACGTTTAGATCCATGCCTTCGAATAGAAATGCAGGAAACCCATGGATGATCTACAATGGACATGTATTCTTCGTGAAAATTATTTGCGACGACACAATGCTTATACTATGCTGAATATTACTTCATGCTAGATTTTTTCGCGAAGTCAGTGCCTCACCCCCGCCCTACCCCCCTTTTTCACCACCGTTCCACCATTCTCGTATTAAGCGCTGCTGCATGGGGGTGGGGGCGAGAATGCAGTTTAACCATATGGCGAACCATGACCTCTTGTGCAGACACCAGTTCCGAATCGAGAAGGAAGGCTTTTGGCTTAACATTTTACCTGTGAATGAACATGGTTGCTGGAGGACGCCGTAAGCAGAGATTTACCCGAACGAGGTATTTGCAGGAACGCAGAGGTATTTGCAGGGGTATTTGCAAATAGCAGTAAGTCTCAGTTCAGTATTCGGTCAAACACTGAAATAGCTAAGATCGTGCCATTCGAGTGCAATCAACGCTTAAGATTTCGGTACCAAAATCCATTGAGTAGTTTTTCTTTATCGTCAAATCAAAATCGAGGTTACTATTTATCTCGAGAAAAATTGACGTTTGGTGACCCTGTGACCTAACGCGGTTCCGGACAGTGTTCCCCCTATTCCAAACACCTTTATCAGCGTTCCCATACTGCCTGCAATCTCAATGCTGTTATAGTAATAAATTGTAAGAGTTTACATAGTTTCACGCACCAGATATGGTCACGTTTAGCCCATCAGACTTTGGGAGTAAGACGGGCCTGTCCATACCAAACAATAGTTTGGATACTAGCTACAGAAAAATACTACAGATAATCAACAAGTAGCTAACATACCTATACCATGACTGCATGATATAAAAAGGTCAACTCTGAATATCATGTGTCATCGTATCCTATCGGTAGGCTACTTCATATAGCGGACCAGCGGTCAATTTTGCACCAAATTTATGGGTACGGTAACTTTGAACATTATTTTAAAATGCGAGTATCTTATTAGTACGCGGATGGATGGATAAATTAGTCAGTTTTTCGGAATCAGTAGGTACATTCCATGGATCTAATGCAAAACCAGAACATTTTTAAAATTGATGAATCTGTCTCCTTAACCTGTATCTTTACAGACGTAGCCCATTGCCTACCAGTAGTTTTGGAAAGTCTTCTTCAAAGATTTTTCTGTAACTTCGCTTTGAACATACTTTGAAAACATAAACTGCAAATATAGTTTCACAGTCGTACATAGTTTAAAAACCATATTCCTAAATATTGATTAACATAAAATAATTCTACATTTTCCATAAAAACCTCACAATGTTGTAAAACTTGATAATTTGCTTCATTTGACTCACTTCATATGTATTTTTTTTATATTTATTTTGATAACAAAAATTTCTTGCAGATATGACTCCGCGGTTGTGGCTGTAATACCTCAACTTTGCAATAGAGTCGTACGTCAGTTTGCTTAACCTGTTGCATTCTTTGGACTTTCATTAACATATTGAAAGATTAAATCCTAATAACTGGTTTAGGATGAGAATTTCATGCAAATTTCCAACGCTTTGCCGATTGAGCTAACCCTGACCCTAGATTAGCCTAGGACCAAGAGAGATATTTCTACAACGGTTTTGTTTATCTATACCGCATCCTACCGGTAGCGGTACACATCCCAAAACACGTATGCCAGTCGGTCTATGCGTGTATGAAGTTAGGTTGTGGGTTACCCGGCATTCAGCTAACTATTTTTAGCAAAAGCATCGGAATAAAAGTCTGGAACCCTGTGCCGTAAAAATAGTAGGGTAGGAAACGATGATTTTCCATTTTAAAACTACTTAAATTGAAGCTACATAACTTTCTTGATTGACGAATAAATTATTGTCTATTGCGGACAGCGCAAGTTTTACACAGGTCCAACCATTAATACTGAATTTGTTTCCTCCACTTCCTCGTACAAGGTTCAAGTTAAGTTAAAGAATCCTAGCATAATACGGAACGTAACGAAAAGTCGGAAGCTAGCGTATGCCATCACAGGTTTGATTCCATGTATTTTTGACAAATA
This sequence comes from Styela plicata, assembly GCA_963675895.2. NCBI lineage: Eukaryota > Metazoa > Chordata > Ascidiacea > Stolidobranchia > Styelidae > Styela > Styela plicata. The sequence continues at coordinate 2,418,552 of OZ023142.1, forward strand.
CCTACCAGGTATACAGGTAAGAATATATCCGTACAATTACATCCCAGTATAAGTCCTTGTTCAATACTGTCCCAGTCAAAAACTCCGTTCTGAAGGTGGTAAAAATATTATGATTACAAAAATCAATCGATCAAAATGTTTTACATTGTTGCAGCATGCAACTGTGCTGCACAGATGGATTGAGGAATGGAAGTTTGGTGAGAATGCTCCTATGTTTGAAAAAAAGTTTTGGGAATATCTATAAATTTCGAATATTTGGTAATTGCAAAATCCCAATTGAAAATTATGTTTTTGGGGAAATCAAATCAAATCCGGAAGTTTATCGTATGAATTCTACCTCTGCTGCTAAAACCAAAAAATTGTTGCGAACAATTTTTCAACACACGTTTATCTGAAACTCTAGTCAGCGACAACGGACCTCAATTTGTTTCTAATTTAACTTTATGAAACTTTATGAATATAAATGGCATAAAACATATTCCTACTGCGCCATGTAGCCCGAAAACTAATGGCAGCGCTGCAAAGTTTGTGAGAACTTTTAAAGATTATATGCGAAAATTAAAATACAATTCCATAAATATGAATCGCAAAATCGCGTGTATGCTTTTTTCATATCGTACAACACCTCACAGCATTACTAAAGTAACACCTGCAAGAGCAATGTTCGAAAGAGAAATTCGAACTCGTTTGAATTTACTTCATCCAGATTTCTCTACCAAAATACGAAGACGCCATTCTGCTGTAAAGCAAGGACACAAGCAAAGACAGCTTGATGTCGGTGATCCAGTAATGGTACGAGATACCGTGGAGGACCAAATCTTGGCGGAGAGGGGTGGCGGTGACAAAATTTGATCCAAGTCGGAAACTTCATGTGGAAAAGACATATTGACCGACTTAGAGACATTTCCGGTTCACGCATATGTGACAGAAGATGTGAATTTGCAGGACTATAAACCGATTTGTCCGAAAACTGAAGAACCAGATCCAGTTTCGAGTACGGAAGTGCCGTTTAATGTTCCTGAAACACAGACTGAAATCCAGATACCAAGTGCTGAATAGTTCGATCAGACAGTCGTTCCAAGTCCGCGGAAACCGGAAGCTCCACAGCGTCGATACCCTCTCAGAAATAGAGCCTCGCCGGAGACGTCTTATTGATGAAAACTAACCTATTGTGCATGCATATTTTTAGGGCGTAGTGATCTCAATTTTGTTTTTGTGTGATTGCGTGATTTATAATCCACTCAAAATTGTAGGAAGAGAGGAGATGTGGTATATTTGGCTCTACTGTTGGGTATTTACTGCCATACAGTGTTTGTGACATGTCTTTTACCGCGTGCTTCTAGGACATACGAGTCTTAGAGTTAGTCTCGTAGTGTACGTAAATTTGTGTTCATGACTGGTTTAAAACTTATTTTCCGAGTAGTTCTGCTTAATAAAGTACGAATATTCAATAATTGGGATAGGCAAAATGTTCATCAATGATTTTCCACTTTGACTATCCCCTCCAGACACATTTGCATCTTCTGCCCATGTATTCGAACCGTGTGGACGTTTTGAAATCCTGGACAGTGCATATTTTGATAATTGAAAATTTCAACTTTCTAAAAGGTCGTGAGTCTTATGCATCGTTTCTGGTTAAGAGTATTCGAAATGTAGAAATTCTACTGTACTGTTGACAATCCACTTTTCTACCGCACACAGCCGGACTGATGGAAAATTGCGTCGCTGTTTTTATTTTCAATGTACATCGTGAAGTAGACGTCATTCTCGAATGTCATCCGAACTCGTCCCAACCCTAAAACCTATGCCAGTAGCGAAGCAACGCTACATTCTGGTTAAGATGAGGATATTTTGCGATATTTATTGTCAGATTTGAGAATGAAGTGTAACTACACCAGTCGATAATACAGTGGGTAGTCTTTGTTCAGGATATGAGACTAACGGCTAAGCGGAAACCGACGTGGATCTGGTAGCGCCAGTACATCGCCAGCGGGCCTGTCCAATACCTACTTTGTGCTATTAAAGATGTCGCCTATCGACTTGTTGCTTCGTGAAGTATTTTATAAGAGTCGACATATTCCTTTTTATACCAAACCTTGACACGAACTATAATTCAATGTATTTGAATGTTGAAAATGATAAAATGACAAGTTAAATGTATTAAAGTAATGAATTGTTAGACTAATCATCTAATCTTTTTGCGATGTGACCATAATCTAATTATAAAGAAGTTCCTTTGTTGTCTTCAATATTCTTATCATCTATTTCTGAAAGTAAAAACACAATGTATTCGTAACCAGTAAAAACGGAAGAATTATGCATTAAGCTAACTGGACAGGATATTTCATAAAACAACCACGGAGAAATTGAACAAACAAATGAATACGGTACAATCAAAGGGCAAATACTAAAGTTTACTTTAATTGAACATGGAGAAGAGATATATGGTAAAGATTGTTAGGGGAATAAAACGTGAGAAAAAGTAAGGAAAGTATGATTAAAAAGATGCAATGTAAAAGGCTGACTGAAATAAAAAGGGGGCAAAATTCGAAAACACTAAGATAGATATACATAGAAGATAGATACACTAACTTACCATCATTATCAAAATCGAAAGATTTTGCAGATTTACTTTTGACTACCTTTCCTGATGCCCAAGGTTGCTCAACACCAGATCCAACAATGAGATAGACTATTGCACCAAATAAATATACAGCTGCTGAAACCCAGAAGACTTTTTGCCATTGTGAAAGAGAGTCCTGTAGAATATATATAAATGCGAATTTGATCGTTTTGCTATATCTCTATTTCTGAGAGCCGCAACAGCGTGACTTTCTTATTTTACGAACATAGCGCGAGTCTCCAGCTATGACTTGTGTTCAAAATAGTATCATTTAGGCTCAAATTAGAAATATTGAAGTTAATCCAACGATGAAATTTGGCATGCCGTTATAATTATTAAAATTGGATGGACACAGTTTGTAGCTCTGTTCCAATGGGAACGCGCCGACGGCAGACGAAGCAAGTGATGGTTCATACTGCGTTTCAGAAGCCTCTGAAGCTATGGCATATATGATACAACTTTGTCTGCTCTTTTAAATCTTTACTGAGATAGGGATCTAAAATCGTAAATGATGCAGAATGTCAGAAACAGACGAACTTACTTGAAACTGATAAAACTGCCAAGTCCTACATTTATCAACAATCTCATTTTTACTTCTTTCTATCTTACAAAACTAGAAATATTCTTACATCTTCTTTTAACATAACGCCAACAACCTGTGGAGCAAGAAATCCGGGAATGTTTGCAATTGTGTTTGATATTCCATAAACTATTCCACCATATTTCGGAGCAATCTCCACAGTGTTAGCTTTGCAACCAGATACTAAAAAATAACTTAAATATTACCTGAACATAAAAATGTTCAAATGCCCAATCGAAAAAAATGTTTGAGTGATCACGTACATACTGATACACCTTAACTACGAGTTCATACCCCATATTGGAGATCTGTGGAGTGGGGATTTTTACAATCCAGATTCGACCATGATTCACAAATTACATACTAGATCCGGAATGACAATAGGAAGCTCCAGAATTCTGAACAAAAAGCCTTGCTTCTTTTTTGAATTGGCGGAAAGTTGTATTTTTGATTTTTTAATCTAAAGACTGAAACCAAACCTTATCCGAACCGAGTCAAATATTTTCAAGGTCAAAATAAAGGTCAAGGTTAAGTTTCAAGGTCTCTGAAATTGAGCGAATCCTGCCAGATTCGACTCCGGCTATCCGGTCCATGAATAATTCTACCCTATATACTTAAAAAAAATCCCCTGTCAAAAAGTGAAGTACTGCTAAATGATCCACACCCCATACTCCCTTTTTAAATATTTGTAGGAACTGTTACTGAAAGGATAATAGGATCGTACGGGAATCAAAACTTATAATTGATGGTGAGGATGAAAGTTTATATTATTTGTAAAATTCAGACTAAATAAAAAAAATTTACCTGTTAATGCATTGAATGCAACTGAAATGGAGAAAAAGGCAACAGCCGCTGCAACATCGCATCCTATATATCCCGCCAACACCACAAATACAGCTGGTACAGCCAGACCTAGTGTTGTGTTAAGTTTTCGGACAGCAACGGTGCTCATTAGTCGACGACTTCTTATGACGTCAGTAATGTAACCTCCGCCCACAGTGAATATAAATTGTAAAACGTAAGGAAGAGCTGAAAGTCCTCCACTCTAAAAATAAATTAAGCGGTGAGCACTGTTCAAAATCATCTCCCGTATAATCCAATTAAAATGCCAATGAAACGCTTGATGACAAGGCTACCTGGTGAATGCTACTTTAGATAAAAATTAAAATGCTTACTTTCCGATTGATCTAATTCATCTAAGACTCGTACGTATTCTAATGAAAAATGTTGTTTTTCTGTTTTATAGAACAGATGAATAAATCAACAACATATACTGGCAGTTTCCGGCGTTGACTCATCACTTCTTATTGCCCATCGAGAAGCATTTATTACTCAATTATTTGAATCTCGATAAGGGCGATCGGGTCGCATTAGCTTCTGTTTCCCTTTTAATAAGAGGCAATATGCCGAAATTTGTAGCGATTTTTCTGTATTGTTGAGGTTTTCTCTAGTACTGGAATATAGTCCATACGTTCAAAAATAGCAGCATTTACAATTGCAACTAAATGACATAGAATTGTCTGTCTTGACTGGAGCTGCCAGCTTTGTCGAATCCTGAATGTGTTAGATTTGACTCCTGCTCTTTTGCATTTGTTTTCCATTAGTTTACGTTAGGTAAACCTATTATGCTGAAAAAGACTAATACAACACAAATGATAAACGTACCGCTGAAAGATTGAATCTTAATATATTAGCCATATATGTTGGCAACATTGTCATCAATGTATAATTTCCCCAGTTACTTGCAAAATGTCCAAGTACAATTCCCCACACAGGTAATGAAGTTAACATTGCAACCCAAGGTGTTTGAAGTTTAATATCCTGTCAAACAAAAGTTAAGTAACTTGATCAGCCCAACAAATGAAAGATTGCTGTCTGAAACACGAAAGTTATTTCAGGTACAAAGATATTCTGCTTTATTCATAAAGGAAAGCAGTTCCGTATTTCATTGAATACCGTGAGGCCGTAATGTCTAATGTCTCACTGTCTGCTAATGTAGGAAATATCTGAAATATATTTTGAACTGTTCTCCCTAACTGATCTTTTCAATTAAAACTGAAGCAAAACTTCAAATAGAGCAACTCCGAATTTGATTCTAAAATCAAACAATGAATAAAAATTTTGAAAAGATGCACAACGCCGTGTAGAAAGTAACAAAATAACCTATATTGTGAAATCCATACGCAAATCTAAAAATAAGGACGAACTAAATAAAACAATATAGACATGGTATTTAAAGAAATCCAAAAATACGTTATCGCATCAAGCTTAAGTCTACTTTGCTAAAAAAAAACAGAAGTAGGAGCATGCATAAACTTACAGGATTTTTCTTTTTCTGTATCCCAATACTTTCCACGATATACTTCTTCTCTTGTTCAGAAGTTCTGGGATGAGTTTCAGGTGAACTATAGAAAAATCCTAGCCATACAATCGACCATAGCATTGCTCCAGCACCTGATTTGAATTCATTTTTGTTATTGCACTTGAAGACACAATTTAAGAGTAAGAAATAGCCATTTTCTAACAACAATAGATTTTTTGGTAGTACGGTTTTGCCCAATATGATTATTGAATCATCTCCGTCAGTAATGTTTTACCAAGTGTGAGTCACTGATGGTCGTGTCGCCTTTACAGGCACTATCAGAAAGCGTCGTCAGAAAACTTTTGTGTATGTACAAATTTTTATTCGAAAATTCCCCTGAACCTTAATCAGTTTACAAAGCTTACACAGTCGTATATAACTATATACGATATAATACTTAAGTATATTATCCTTATGCTAAATATAATTTTTCGATTACATTCAGGATAGTTTTTTAAGCGTACTAAATAGGCTATATCCGTTTCTTTGAGCAATAGTAGCCAACTGCTTTCTAATTGTTGAGATTAATTTGGGAATAGCGGCGAACGGAGATCTCCAATATTGAAGGGTTGAGGGTGGTCCGCATCGCCGACAAAAAAGGGAACTGACTTTTACAAAAATGTGCGCAAGGATCTTTAGGGTAATTTTGCAAAAAATCCTCCTCCATTCCGCCTCCTCCGCCAGTATTTGTGAATAAAATCTGGAGGTGAGTTTGACGCACTGGGTATATCCTTCACGCATATATTTAACACGCTGTTTTGGACAAAAATTGGTCATTGCGTAACAAGTTATGACCACCACAAGGAGCATATGGTAGCTTTTTCCGTATATAACCATTTGCTACACGACATTCCAAACAATAAAATATATTGTCCGACTTGCCAGTAACATAAAACACTGCTTCCCATCCGACATTATCAGCGATTACACCTGCAATAGGTAAAGTTACAAATGTTCCAAAACTTGATCCAGAAAACGAGATTGCTATTAACGTACTTCTCTCGAGCGGAGGAGCCCAAATTCCCCAGGCTGACTGAACAGCAGGAAAACTCACACCCTGTAATGAATTGAAATATTTTGAGTCGTCACCGAAAGACAAGAATGTACGGGAAAGATATTTCATTTATGTATGACGAATTGAAAAAAAAAAATTGGAACCGCCTAAGGGGCCTTCCGCTCTTCAAGTCCAAGATGTCGAAAATTACCTGAAAGAATCCAAGCATAATACGAAACGTAACGAAGAGTGGGAAGCTTGCGTTAGCCATCACTGGACACAGCAGAGTTATTAATGAGGACAAAAACATTGTAATTCCAAGAACAGGTTTAACTCCATATCTTTTTGAAAAATATCCACCAGGTACACAAGTAAAAATATATCCGTAGAAATAACATCCAAGTATAAGTCCTTGTTCAACGCTGTCCCAGTTAAATATCCCGTTCTGAAAACAATAAAGAATGAGTCTCAATGTTTTGATATTTGTAGTTGCGAAATCAATCTGATAACATTCTTTGCCTCTTTGCATTTTTGTAAAAAGAGTTGCACAAATGTTGGTGCCTCTGTTCCCCATGCTCAGCAAATGGGTTTGCAAAAGGGCAGAACATTTTAAAATATTTGAAGATTTCATAATCAAATTAAAATATCTTGAAATTCATTTAAATTTTTTTTCTTCCAAGCAAGATACTTCACAGCACCATATTCATAATATAATTTATATTATACATATTACATAAATTAATATAAAATATATTAAAAGGGTCGGGTATTTGAACAAAAATTCATCCCTATTGTCGTCAAGATGCATCTTTATCGCCATTTTAACCTACAATTTCTTTTGTTTTTCACCTCCGTATTTTTTTCGAACCCACACTCACTCAACTCACACATAAAACTCACACTTGAATTCTCATCAATTTCTGATACACCTTTATCTGGGCACACTTCACTTCCGTTTTCAGATTGGTCTGATGATGATCCAGTAGAATTTACCATGGCAACTATAGCTACGCTGAGATTTGTTCTCAAAGAATAAACATTGAATGTTGCCAGAAATAACATGATTGCCATTGAATGTCGAGATTTCAAGTAACATCCTGGAGTTGCTTCCTGAAACAATGTGGCAAAATTAGCTATTAGCTTATAAAACTAGGAAGAAAATTAGAAAAAAATATAAATTCTTAAGTTTACTTTGTTTATATTTGATTTTCACTTGTCTTGTCGATCCACCCGTTCTCTAAAAAATCTCACTCTTCCTACAATTCCATTTTGTCTGAAAAGTTTTTCCCTAAAAGCGCTCTCAACTCCACATCGTTTCCCGGAAAAAAAAACTATTTTGATTAGTTTCAAGTCTCTGGTTAATCGCTATTTTTTGAGTGGTATTCATCCTGAGTAAAGGAGCTTACACTCAATGCTTTGAGCAAACGTGTATATAAAAGTAAAAAATAAACTTGAGTTTTAGAAATTACACGTGAAAAATCCTGTGACACTAAAATTCTTTAATTGATACTTAAATTTTCAGATTATTAAATTCATATATCAAAAAAATCGACGGAACTTTGAGCTTTTTTGCCACGATTTATAATAAAAAGCTTTAAGCTAATTCTTTTGCCCATGTCGCGCATTAAGATGTCATATTTTCGGACACAGCACGATTACAACCGGTCTATGTCTTGAAATCTTGTTATAATTCATGTTAGTGTACTGATAGAAAAATGCTTCGATGTGACGTTTTGAACCTTTTTCTACATTTTAATTTATTTATAGTCAAAAACGAATGAAATCTTAAAACAAGCGTCGCAACTACATTTCAAATCATAAAAATGTGAATAGTTTTCAAATATTTTGATTCGGCGTAGCTCTTTGCCGTTAAGTGGCCGTTATTTTGTTCCCATTTTGGGCGCTGCCGGCCTTGCTTAAAGCCAACTTCAATAGAAAAAAATATCGTGCATAAATTATTTCGCAGAAAACGGAGTCTGTGATAACATTAAAATGTCAAAGTTGTAAAACTCGTAAAAAAGTATTTACACATCCTGAACTTCCACTAAAGAAAACAAACTTTCTTTTCATATAGCGTGCGTTGTAGTTTGCAAAACCAATGCTCTTGAAAAGATCTATAACTAATATGCATACTATTTCCTCTAGAACGTTGTTTGGTACCGATTTCTGAATTGCTTTCTTCCTAAACCGTTCCTGGTCACAAGAGAAATGGGGCAACATGTCAACTTGGGGTTATAGGAAAAAATTTAAAATTGGCTTTTTTGGCCAATGATGAAACAACATCAACAGTCCATCAACAGCGCATATTTGGCAAATATCTCATCAACAAGACGGTTTTTTCAATTTATGCAAATTATGGAAATATGCAATCACTGCAAATGACCAGTACAATTGTACTTTGTTACATCGTAGGCAAGACACGAACAATGCAAAAGAGAATGATAAAACCTGATGGAGTTGGTGGTGGTGGTAAGTGTGAGAATGATTTGGTTCGGAAATCAGAAGTACATCGCAATCATCAATTTATTTTGTCAAGTACATACGCCACAAATGGACATAGGCTCAGTAGCGTGATCTATCAGTGAATCATACTTAGCAGAAAATTTTCGAACAAACTTTTTCTGTGTGGGATGGTCACTAGATAACAGCTGCAGACATTAAATTTTTATTAGCCTCGGGAACATAATGGGATAAAAGGGATGTGCGGGATATCCCGGGACAAATTTAAATTTCTGACTGGGTGGAGGTGTGTCAGTTGTGTTGCGTGTCAATGGTGTTGGCTAAATATTGAACAGCCGTAAAAGCGATAATATCTCTATTTTTTATCCCTTATTTATATATATCTAACACTCATTGGATCCGAAACATAAGTAACATGCACAAGATAAATATTTGACTCTAAACAATGTTGACAAGTTATAAATTCTGCGCAATGTGATAATCTTTGTTGAACCATAATCACGAGAATATTATATGCGATTCGTGGCAGACCTTACTCGAACGTAATATTGAGCCTGCGACCGGCAGCGCATGCCACACCTCCCTCAGTAAGAAATATTGCTTTGCCGAACATGAAACACAGATGAATAAGCCCGTAGAACTCGATCAGCGTGCGCTATTTGTTTATACAATTATTGATAGCGTTGCCGCAAACCAAACGCATTTATGCACTCCTAGTTTGTTGATCGCAGAGACTGTGTGGCAACATGGCAATTTTTACAGCATAATAAAGAGTGTACCCTTTATTGCATTGACCCAATCGGGAAATAATTTTTGAAATATCTTTTGTTAAGTATGAGTTACTGATAGAACGCGTCAATTAGACGCGGTCCATCTGTTGCTCGTGCTTGACAAAATAGTATTTCTGATTGGGGGAAAACGCCATCTGAATTTATAGCCACTCCGATTACATTTATTGTTTAAGTCGTGTTTACCGTTGCTGGATACTGCAACCATGAGTTCACAAAGATGTTGTCTGCAAACTCAAAAGATAATTTCATCATCTTCTATGATAAGTATTTTTTTTTGGAAAGTTTATTAAATAAATAGGTCTGTGTCGGCAGAACCTAAACCTAATCTGCAACTATACACTACAGGGGAATTTTTCAATTTATCACTGCTAATTTATGTTATTTTTGAGTTATTTTTGAGAGAAATAGTTAAAACCATATGCACAAAAAAGTTCATCACCTTCAATCAGAAATATTGTTTTGTCAAGCATGAACCTCAGATAGACCGCGTCTGGTTGGAACGATCCATCAGTTTTCCATGCTCAACAAAACATGTATGGCAGAAATATTTCTTGCTATTCCTGGAAATGGGGAAGTTGGCGGAAAGGATACATAAAAAATGTTTGATGCACGAATCGTAAAGTGTGCCATATATATTGAGATTCTTTGTTTAAAATCATTTGAAAGTCTCAAAATTGTTAGAAATGGAAAATTAACGCAACACTATCTGAAATTTTCACTCGTTTACTGTTGAATTTTTGAAATTGACATAGAGGTTGCAAAAACTTCAAATATTTTGCTGTTTTAATTAAAATAACACCAAAAAATCTATTATTTTTTTATTCACATCTCTGCTATGATGGATGCAGTCGGAAAGCGCATTCAGAATGATATCAAAACAACATTCGTAATTCACAGGTTATTATATATATATTGAAATACTGTAAATTATTACGATGTTACTTACTTCCTCTATGTCAATTTCTTCTCCTTTTTGTTTACTCATATTTCTATTTCGAAATGCTGCTATGATGTCCAAAGTTTTTCATTCACGTATCTCGATTAAAGATTTTGCGGTATTTCAAGTATAGCCGGAACAAGCTTCTGCGGTAAAACACGCTTCAAAAAAAAAAACTGTTAAGATTTTGAAGCAAATTTGTTTCTGTTACGTTTCTTATTCAATGTGCTCAAAGTAATGATTCAAAAGATTTTATCGGAATGATCAAGTTTTCATTAAGTTAGAAACCACTAAAGCTCTTTAGACTACTGAAATCGAGTGTTTTTGCTAAGATCGCGGGAAATCATTTACTCCATTGCCATACACCTACACACTGTTAACAGGGGGATAAGTAATCCAGCTGCGCATTAGCTAGTTATTCCGTAAGACAAACTCAATATTATCATACCTAAAATTGTCTCTCCCAATTCCTATAGTTGAGATTTTACCATTGGGCTTAAACAACGTCTCCGTTACTGCCGTGTAAATTTAATTCATCCAATAGTTGGCATACTTAATTTGTTGACCTGCTGCTAGACAACATTGCAAACAAGTAGAGAACCTGCAAACAAATAGGAAATTGTTTGCCCGAAGCTTGGCCAACAGGAAATATCAAGCGTGTAGGAATTATGAGCGGGTCACAGCAAAGGATCATTTTAGTTAAAACTTTTTGGTTGGGCCCGTCGCTGGCGAACAATACGTTGGGCAGTTATAAATGTTCTTTTTTTTCCTTCATTAATTTAAGCCTTTCTCATAGATGTCAGACGCTTTTATGACAGAGAGCAACTGCAAAATGTTTTGGCAGCAAGTGCATTCTGAAAGGAAAACATCCCAAACAGAACCGACCCGCTATGGTTAGCAGTTAGTGGTAATTGGTCCGGGTGATGGTGAAACCCCCTGCCACTGCTTCGCTTCGCTTTAATCGTATCTTATGATTCACAGGATATAAGTGAAGCCAATACTAAAACACACACGTAGAGGTTAAAGATTTTATTGATGAAATAAAGAAGAAATTGCCAGCCATTTGGCTGACACTTAAAAAAGAAAGTCAGTCATACTTTAATTTAATTCCAGATTGCAGGTAACATCTTTTTAGAGTTCAATGTTTGGAGATTTGAGCGAAAATCGCTTACCGAAGTTTCATCAATAGTAATATTATCATTATTTTGCTTAATAACGCATTAAAATGAGACAAATTTCAACCAGAATCCTGCAATCAATACATATATTCATAGATACAACACATATCTTTTCTAATATTACCCAAATAACGACATTACACGTCACATTACATATTTTTCTAGATTCTTGTGGATACTATGACCTAGTAATTTCAAATCTTGCGGCTTAATGTATAAATTGGCGTTTTGACGCTGGGTAAAATATATTGCTGTTTTGATCCACAGAAGTCACCAAGAAGACACACTAGAAATGATCGTTAACACCATTTGTACGCCCTACGCATATCACACATCTTTTGACACGTCGTTTCTGTGCATTACGCAATAACCACAACGATAAGGAATCCCGAAGGAATTTCGTCAAGTTTTCAAGATGTCAACTTATATAATTTTTTCATGTTTATCGAGCGTTGGCCAACGATGGATCGCGATCTTTCTAAAGTGGTTGAGGAAATACCTCCTGTTTCAGATAAGCATAGAATTTTAAATTATTATAATTTTAAGCTACAAAGTCAAGGGGGTTATAATGGCATACATTTATTCCGTCGCTTTGAATTCAGACAAGCACGACTAAAAACTAGAACGGAGTAACTGTGGAAAGTGAGACAACTTTTTAAGAATCAAAATAGGAAAACAGTTTATTTGTTAATTAAAAAGTGAACGTTTGAATCGAACGCCAATGCGAACATGTAAAGATTGAGAGTAAGACACAATTCTTTTAGTTATACAGAATGGAAATGGGCGTAGCAACGAGATTAAAATTGTTTAAATACCAATTCGGCATCCCGCGGTTTTTCCGGTGAATGAACGTTTTGAACAAATTAACCAGACCAGCCTATACGTCAAGTTCGATCGCATCGCATTGTCTTTGTATAAGCAGGATTTTTCCTTTTTGTTTTTACTTGACGTACCATTTTATTTGCTGGAGCATTTTTCGTTCCCCAATGATCAATGCCGGGGGAAGATATACAACATTTGGAGGTTCAGAAACAGCGAAAGAAATTGATCCGTAGTATTATGGAATAAAAATGACGCACCGTATGTGTAAAAATATTCGAATAATTCACACCTAGTAAATTGTATTCACATTCATTGAAATAAGCATGGGTAGCATCGCCTTGGCAGAGCGATACTGCGCTGACTGGGGGTGATACTCAAACAACTCTGTTTCGCAAAAGATAAGACTGTATTTAACTATATAATTGACATTTAATTATAGGTTAATCAGATAAAAACTGCTAATAATTGATAAAAAGATATTTGCAATGGATAAATTATTATATTCGGAAGCAAGTGATCATGCAATGGAAACACTGGAAGCGTTGAACCATTACCGGCAAAAACTTCCAGAATTTTGCGACTTTACCTTGATGGTGGATGATGTTAAGTACTCGTGCCATCGGTCTGTCCTTTGTTATCATAGTGAATATTTTCGAGCTCTGGTGCGAGGAAATTTCACTGAAAATGGATTAAACGTCACATCATTACAAGATGTAGACTCTGAATCGTTATCTGTGATACTGGACTTTCTCTATTCTGGTAAAATTGAAATTAACCAGATATCTGTTGAGAAACTTCTGGAAACAGCTATAAGATTACAGTTTCAAAAGGCAAGTATAAGGTGAATAAGAAATGTTTTTGTCTGTGATTTATAGTAAATTACCCCATTGAGCTCAGATAGCCAATATGGTGCGCATCCTAAAATGACCTGATCGTTTCGGCAGGCCATGCGTTTTTTTACAACTTCACTTAAAACAAGACGAAAAGCAGCTCCCGGCGGGATTAACTGCCACTTTTATGGCTATAGAGCAATAAGCTACTTCGAGATATAGTACCAGCAGCTGCATTACAACTGGAAAACATCCTAGACGACTGGAACCGTTATAATAAAGTGCAGAGAGTGATATCTGCCCCGGACGATAATAAAACCACCTAACACTTTTTTAGTCGAACGGGATAGGTCTATGTTAGGACAATTACACTGTTAGAATTAGCCATACGTGGCAGAGTTGGTATGAGCAATGTAAGTTTTAGAATATCAAATCAATGTTAATTGGAATAGATTCTGATTCTAAGCATTTCAAGAAAATTCGTTGTGATTCTAATAGATTCAGGAGTCTCGGTCGTTCAGATGTTGTGGGATCTTGAAAGCAAACATTTTAAAATTACTTGGCTATTCGGTGAATCAATACACAGCTATTTCGTACTTTTCAGTGTTGCCTATACTCGTAAGGGAACAGGATTAGTCTCGCAAAAACTTTCCCGTTTCAGTGCCCTATATTGAGAACAAAATGTATTTAAAAATTTGGGCAGCGTGAAAGGTTCTGTCGACCAGGGAGGACATTTTACATACATTAGATTTATAGTCGTTACTATTGGGGCCACATTTCTTTGTGCCACTTTCATTTTGATATATAGTAGGCTATGATAACATTGTATTTTGTCAATAGAACCAGCATTAAAAAAAATGTTCGTCGCGGTATATTAACTCGCAATATTTTCTAAAGCTGAATAGGTAAAGTACTTGGTACTACTATGGTATACTGTCAGTGAAAATATTGTTAGCACAAGAGATATTCTTGTGGTAACTCACTACCCAGAATGTAACCATTAAAGCGCACTCACGCCCTTACCAATTTGGAAAGAAGACTTTGCGAAGCTGGAATTCTTCCCAACGCTCACTTCTACAGACACGTCTCAGCGAGCACACGTGCTTTCTGTCTAAGCACGATCTGTTGCGCCAAACATTCGACTGGCGGTGCGCTCTTTGTAGATGTATAGCGGTCATCGACTAAAATACGACTTTCTACGTGGCTTCGCCAAGAGTTTCCTTTCCAATATCTGAGTTTCAGTAGGTTCGCAACTAAGTTTTTGGGATATTTCTGTTATCCGCACCTCTCTGAAAGCTCACATCATTTCAACAAAATTTGTCCGGTTATGTTTTTTACAGGTTATCGATATTTGTGTGAACTACCTCCGCCACCAAAAAGATGAAACAAATTCAATAAATATCTACAATTTTGGAAAGCAATACCAGAGCTTGCTGATGCTGCTAAACATTTTACTTACGAACGTTTGGATTCCGTATTCGAAGTCAATGACGTTGTCAAAGATATGACGTCATGCGAAGTCGAAAGTATATTGCGGGATGAATTAGCCATATTTCATGGCGAGGTAAGTTACTATACTTAAACCAATTGACATAATATCACTATTAGGATCTTCACCTTCGTCACTACGACCCGACTTATCAGTGATTAAATGCTCCACAAAGCATATATTTTTATGAGATTGATACCAGAATATCGAGTGTTTAAGTTCTAATCTTCGTAAATGCAAATGTTATATTTTTGTCTTCCAAAAATAAGTACCGTCGCGCCGTCAAAATTGTTTTGCTGAAGTTGCGAAGTTACGAAGTACTTACTAAACGTTCATCCTCGACATCTCCATTCCACATATTTCTGATGGGAGCTTTTAGGAAAATTTTGAGCTTCAACTTCCTCGATTTAATTTGCCCAATCCTAATTCAATATCCCTATAATATTTGAAGAATGAAAAGATTTCTTTGCAGTGAATGAGCCTTACGTTTATCTCAGGAACAACGAATAATGTCAATACTGAAATGGACGAAGTTTAATGAGACAGAGCGATTACAAGAAATGGAAAAACTGCTTCAGAATATCGATTGGTCACGTTTATCGACAAAATTCATTTTACAAACTTTATTATATTATCCGCTCGTTGTTTCAAATAAAACTACGAAAAAACTAATTCTCAACAAAGTACGGAATGTTCTCGATGATGCAGTGAAACGAGATGCTTTTGGCGCAACTGTTCCGTTTGGTAGTAGAGGAAGGTAATAAAATTTTACCACTAGGAGCGACTCAATTAAAAAAAATAGATAATTTGTGCACGAATTCACGCCAAGTTTATTTTATGAATTTTCTTTAAAAAGTACGACTCAAAGCTACGACATTTATTTAATCCGTAAATGGCTGTAAGATTTTTCTCGCTTTCGTATTTTTTCTTATTTAAATCCCAAATATTCCTCCATATAATTTAATTTTTTATACATGCCCATACGTTCGCTTAGGACCATCTTACTTCAAAATATGATGAAAATTATAAGAATTTTAAAATTATTTGGTCTGCGATGTTAATTATGATCATGCATTTAACAGATGGCGGTTTATAATTCGATCACAGGATCGATGCCTGGGAGGGGAAAGTCTGGGTTGTATGCAAGAAGTTCTCTTATTGATTTGTGGTCTTACTCTGGATGAAGCTGAATGAGAAGATTTTAGTCAGCCAAATGTGATGTGTTATGTACCAAGAACTGGTAGTTGGGAATGCAAGTCGAACTGGCCAGAATAAAAACTGCGCGGATTCTCTGTGTCCAAGTTTAAAAACAATGTCGTTATAACAGGTGAATATTCTCTTACAGATTAAAAGAATGTGTTCAGTAATAAAATTGTTTCGTCGCACGCCATGTATTGGTATCATATATTTGTATATTATTATCTATTTTTAGATAAATTTTTCTCAACTATTAATCATTAGCAAACGATTCATAACCATTCGCGATTGGGCAATACTTTTAGAGAAACTTATGAATTACACTAAAGGCAATGTTTATTTGAAATCTATATAAACGACAAAATTTACTCGTATTTCCTACCACAGGATGACTGACGTATCCAAATAGCCAAGTATTTCAGAATTCTGATTGAAAGTAATTTTTTTTCTATTCATCTAAAATCGTTTAATTTTGCAGTGTAATCATGATTTATCTGAAACGTTAAACTGAAACCTCCTCCTACTCTAATAGTATCAGATATAGGATTACATCGTAGTATTGCGTTTCCCTTTTCATATGAAATCCTGTTACGAGATATTGAATGCCACCCACATTGGATGAGGATAGTTGATTCCAGCGGTCAGTACTCGGCGTGATCTAGAAATATCAATCATTTGCAGGTTCGTCGCCCACTCCATCACCAAATATCTATATTTTAAAGACCGTCCACGGATCATTGTAAAAATCATCACATTTGATTGAACGGGGATTTTCATCTCGAACAAATTTTATGCGTTGCAAATATTCGAACATAAAAATTTTGTCTTTCCCGCTGCTTCTATACGTGACATATAAAAGTTTTGTATACACTCAATTTAGGATTCGCTATGAACATAGCGCTGTGCGATAGCGACCGTTCAGTTTAGTCGTACAAAGTTCTTCTCCTGATAAAAATATATAGCTCCCCCTAAAATAGCCTATCTTTATTTAGGTGGATGTCTTTCCCGCTGCTTCCGTACGTGGCATATGAAAGTTTTGTATTCACTTAGTTTAGGATTCGCTATGAACATAGCGCTGCGCGATAGCGACCGTTCAGTTTAGTCGTTCATAGTTGTTCTCCTGATTAAAATACATAGCTGCCTTTAAAGTAGCCTCTCTTTATTTAGGTGGATGCGATTTCATTGAAATGAAACGATATAATATCAAAAGAACTTGGATGTACAAGATAGAAGATGATGAATGGATACAATTGCAAGATATGAATCACTCCAGATCCTTTCACAGTTCATGTCAAGTTAATGGAGAATTATACGTTCTCGGTGGAGCATTTAGTTCGAAGATGGACATGGAAATTTACTGTTCTCAGAAGAAATGTTGGTCGGCAGCAAAAGAATGTGCACCTAAGTAAGCGGGATTCTATCAAAATACTACCAATCTTAATTTTTTTTCGAATGGTGAATGAATGTCTAATAATCTTCAAATACCATTTCTTTGTGTCCTTAATTTCAGAATGTGCTATGTGTTTGCGGAAAAAATCAGCAAGATTTTCCCCAGTTTTGTATTTGTGATAAATGACTGCATCATTTTGTTGGTATTCACAATCTTCAACGACAAAATCAAGAAACAACATCCTCTTTGTTCAATCATCATTTGTTGGAAGTTCAATTTTAAAACGCTAACAGAAAATGGTCAAAATTGTCAGGACCCTATGAGTCTGATTCAAATGTAATTGAACTTCCGACGTTTCTTTACAGAAATTGGGATTAGTAATTCAGTACTGTCTAAAAGTGTAAGCTTGACATACAGCTCCATCTCCTTTGTAAGATGTGCACTTAATTTTAAGCCTTCCTATTATCACAAACAGATTTGTGTGGAATTCTGCTGTAGCTACTTGCAATGGTAAAATAATCTTGGTGGGAAGCGGAGAACATTCCCCATCACTTGTTCTGCAGTGTTATTATCCAGCAGTCGCGCAGTGGAGTCAATGCAGATCACCTAATGTACTTCGTCATTTGTCTGCACCACTATGCACATCCTCAAATGACACAACTAGTATTTTTGTTATTGGGGACAATTCACAAAAGGTACATTTTTTTAAATCGTGCTTTAATTCGGCTGTGCGTTGATCTTTTGAGTTTGAAATAGACTTCTTCAATTTTTCAAAATTGATCATTCGCAGGTATAAATGACAGTTTGTTATCTCACATGTTTGGTCGAAATTTATTTTCGGAGCCGGTTTTCACAGGGAATATTTGCTTCATTTTATAGCAGGTAAAAAGACGGCGTGGCTTTTCTGCCTAACAGTTTTTGATTGAATTTCAATTGCAAAAAATATGTCTCCTACAGCATAGCTCTACGCGAATTTTGAGAGAAAAGAATTCTCATTTCGCAGATATTTGTGTTCAATCCAAACACAAATGAATGGACTAGGGCTGAAGATATGCTCAATCTACATTCAAATGGTGGAATGTCTGCGGTTGGAGGTCAAATCTATGTCACGGGAGGTCATTTTGAAGATGGTGGATATTTTGACCAAATGGAATCGTATGATCTTAAAACTAAAGTCTGGACACCAAAAGGACCATTGTGGCTTATTTGTGGCTTTATCATTCGTGTATATCCGTTATGTGTTCTACTTGATATTGCAGAGTGTCAA
Organism: Styela plicata; assembly: GCA_963675895.2. Classification (NCBI taxonomy): domain Eukaryota; kingdom Metazoa; phylum Chordata; class Ascidiacea; order Stolidobranchia; family Styelidae; genus Styela; species Styela plicata. The sequence goes on from OZ023142.1 coordinate 2,437,472, forward strand.
CGGTGACTCGCTTGATATTTGAAATTTATCAAAGTGACTAGGCGTTTCGATCGAAGATATTGGTTGACCGAAATACTATATTTGACGACCCAAATCGGCCATTTATGTAGCGAAGATTTACTTGAAAGAAATAAAAATCGGACATATTTTTTTGAATATGAGATTTCAAGTTTGTCATCTTGATTTTTTTTTTATATAAATTCGGCCCTCCATTGATCCACAAGTTCCTCTGATGATCGTGGGATTTAAACAGGTATATACCTTTCCAATATAAATTGCGAGTGATAACCAAATAGTGAGAGCTCGACGGAACGGAGTCTCGAATTCAAGTCATCTTGAATACCAGCGATGAATCTATCAATTGAGCCACAAATTCCTATGTTGATTTTGGGATTTAAACAGGTATATACCTTTTCCAGCTAAATTGCGAGTAATAACAAATTAATGAAAGCTCGACGAAACCGAGTCTCGGATTCAAGACATCTTGAATACCAGCGATGAATCTTTCCATTGAGCCATGACTTCCTTGGTCGATTATCGGATTCAAAAGGATATATACCATTCCAACCTAAATTGCGAGTAATACTAAAATAATGGAAGCTCGACGGAACCGAGTCGCGAATTCAAGTCATCTTTAATACCAGCGATTGAGCCACAAGTTCCTTTGAGGATATTGGGATTCAAACGGGTATACCTTTCCAAGCTAAACTGCGAGAAATAAAAAAATAATGAAAGCTCGACGAAATCGAGTCTCGAATTCAAGACATCTTGAATACAAGCGAAGAATATTTTCATTGAGCCACAACTTGCTGTGTTGATTATCGGATTTAAACAGATATATACCTTTCCAACATAAACTGCGAGTAATATTAGAATAATGAAAACTTGACGGAACCGTGTCTCGAATTCAAAACATCTTGAATACCAGCGTTGAATCTTTCCATTGAGCCACAACTTCTTCTGTTGATTATCGGATTTGAACATGTATATACCTTCCCAACATAAACTACGAGTAATACCAGAATAATAAAAACACGACGGAACCTAGTCTCGAATTCGAGACATCTTGCATGCAAGCGATGAATCTTTCCATTGAGCCACAACTTCCTTTGTTGATTTTGGTATTTAAACAGGTATATACCATCCCAACGTAAACTGCAGTAAACAATAGAATAATTAAAACTCGACGGAACCGAGTTTCGAACTCAAGACGTCTTTAATACCTGCGATGAATCGCACCATTGAGCCACAAGTCTCTCTGAGGATATTGGGATTCAAACGGGTATACCTTTCCAAGCTAAACTGCGAGAAATAAAAAAATAATGAAAGCTCGACGAAACCGAGTCTCGAATTCAAGACACCTTGAATACCAGCGATGAATATTTTCATTGAGCCACAACTTGCTGTGTTGATTATCGGTTTTAAACAGATATATACCTTCCCAACATAAACTGCGAGTAATATTAGAATAATGAAAACTCGACGGAACCGAGTCTCGAATTCAAGACATCTTGGATACCAGCGATGAATCTTTCCATTGAGCCATGACTTCATCTGTTGATCATTGGATTTAAATGGGTATATACCTTTCCAACCTAAGTTGTGAGTAATAAAAAAATAATGAAAGCTCGACGGAACCGAGTCTCGAATTCACGTCATCTTGAATACCAGCGACGACCAGCAGAAAGCACATATTCAAAAGCGTTTACTTACTGAGAAAGTTGATGAGTTGAATTTTAGCAAAGCTGTTCAAAATGCAACTTCAATAGGAGAAGCGGACAAAAATTCTAGTGACATAAAGCAACAACCTGATCTTATACAAGAGAAAAGTATACGAAATACTAGACACGTGAATCCGACGTGGCGAAAGTGCCACAGATGTGGTAAAAAGGGACATGTATCTAATGATTGCAAATTTAAAAATGCTAAATGTCATGGTTGTGGAAAAACCGGGCATATTCGTAGCACAAGCAGAAGCATGTCATGCTCTAAGGGCCATGGAGAGTATGGACAACAGAGGTCTGTGCAGAGCATGGGAAAAGATGAAAATACTGGTAAAGGAGATGATGATCTTGCTCACATTTGTGTCGGAGATGTGAAGAAGAAAGGTGCAGCTGAAGTTATTTGGGTTACTCCTAGTATAGAGGGGGAAAAGTGTCAAGATGGAACTTGATACTGGAGCTGCAGTTACATTGCTGCCGGAAAGTGAGTACAAAAGATTGTTTTCTCACATGAAACTTCAGCCAACAGAAACGCACCTCAAAACATACACTGGTGAGAAAATTTCAACTTTAGGCACGTTGCAAGTAAATGTTGAATACGAAAATCAAGCAAAATAATACTTAAGTTGTTTGTAGTGCGCCACAAAAGAAATGCTTTGTTTGGCCGTGATTGGTTATCTGCAATTAACCTTAATTGGAAAAGTATTTTCAAAGTAGAACTTGATGATGATGTGAAATTCAGATTGAATAAAATTCTGGAAGTAAATAAGCAAGTGTTTGAAGAGACACTTGGGAAATTGAAAAATTTCAACGTTAAACTTGATTATGATAAAAATGCCAAACCGATATTTCACAAAGCTCGTCCTGTGCCATTGGCAGTAAAACCCAAAGTCGAAGAAGAATTGAAAAAGTTAGAAGCTAATGGCATAATATCAAAAGTGGATCGAAGTGATTGGGCATCTCCCATTGTTAATATTCCAAAGAAAAATGGAGAAGTACGCGTATGTGGAGATTTTAAAGTGTCGATAAATCCTTTTCTGAATGTGGATCAATATCCATTTTCTCGAATCGAAGAAATGTTTGCATCTTTATCAGGTGGTAAGCATTTTAGTAAATTGGATTTGAGGCATGCATTTTTACAACTTGAAATTGATGAGTCATGTAGGCATTTATTGACTATTAACACACAGAAGGGTCTATTATTGTATAAACGAATGGCATTTGGGATCGCTAGCGCCCCAGCGATATGGCAGCGAACCATTGAACAAGTGATTCAAAATTTGCCAGGAGTAATGTGTATTTATGATGATATGACCGTGTTGTGTATTTAGCATTCTTTATTATTGTTCCTCTTCATTTGCTATGCATTGTGATGTTACACTTGCAAGAGTCAAGTAACTATGACGTCATAAGTAGGTTTTGCAATAAGTGTCGCTATCGATAAAATAACTTATTCTAGTCTTGGGCTGAGTCAGTAGTGTTTTCCTGTGATATTTTGCTGTTAATAAACTAGTTGTTTTCACGAATATACGAAAATCTTGAATACCAGCGTTGAATCTTTCCATTGAGCCACAACTTCTTCTGTTGATTATCGGATTTGAACATGTATACACCTTCCCAACGTAAACTACGAGTAATAACAGAATAATAAAAACTCGACGGAACAGAGTCTTGAATTCAAGACATCTTGAATACAAAGGGCGAATCTTTCCATTGAGCCACAACTTCCTCTGTTGATTGTTTATACTTTTCTAACATAAACTGCGAGTAATATTAGAATAATTAAAACTCTACGGGAGCCGAGTCCCAATCTCAAGACATCTTGAATGCCAGCGATGAATCTACCCATTGAGACACAACTTCATCTGTTGATTATCGGATTTAAACGGGTATATCCCTTTCCAACATAAACTGCCATAATGATTGTTGTAAATTCTATCATAAACGACGCATTACACCTCTGCTTGTTAAGGCTTTATTCTACTTAAAATTAAGCACTAAATAAAAAATAAACACAAAGACTAACATTAACGAGTCCAAACAAAACCACATCTTGGGTGCTACAAGATCGAACGCTGAATGAGAAGTGTTGATTGATATCGTCGCTTCTTCTGAACGTTGGTAATCAGCAACTCGCAATCATTACAAATTAGAACCAACAATGCAATCAGGGCTTTATCTCGACTTCAACAACAATCGGGTATCAGCAAACAAATTATCACATTCTTCCTCCCTTAAAAATTAAAAGGGCTCGTAAGATAAGCGGTCTGGAGGATTACGTTGCCGTGTAGAACGGCGCAATGGATCCGGCTCTGTTACACAATCGGGCACGTTTAGTTTCACTGGTTCAGGAGATTCGAACTTTGTGTTACCGTTTTCTTCCTGCTTTTCAATTGGATTCTGTTCAATTATCGAACCTGCTTCGTATCCACACTTCGAATCGCCACCTGAAAAATTAGACACATTTTGAAGCAAATTAGTAGAATCCAAAGGAGCTAAGTATTTGGTGGAGACTGTATCAAGTCTTCCATCAGGAAACAGTCGCTCATGTGGCGTAGTGTTGATGGCGGTACATAATAAAGACCTTAGAGTGAAGGGCGTCATCTAGTACATCTTGCCATCGATTTACTTTGAAATTTCTGGATCTTAATGCTAGCGTGACGGCTTTCCAAATTGTGCCATTTAGTCTTTCGACCTGCCCATTACCTGCAGGATTATAACTTGTAGTCCTGCTGGTTGCTATTCCTCTGTCCGCTAAGAACTTCTTCAGGTCCATGCTCATAAACCCCATGCCCCTATCGGAACGAATAAAAGAAGCCGTGCCAAACATAGAAAACAGGGAAATTAAACATTTAATGATCGTTTGCGTGCTCACGTCTTTACACGAAACGCGAACGGAAAACTCGAGTACTCGTCGCAAACAGTCAAAATATACTTATTATGATTTACAGAAGGCAGCGGACCTTTGAAATTCAGACTAAGTCGTTCAAACGGCTGCGTTGCCTTAATCAGGTGAACACTGTCAGGTTTGTGATATCGTGGCTTACATTCGGCGCAAATCTTGCAAGAATTCGTAACTCGTTTGATATCCTCAACAGAAAAAGGCAGATTTCGAACACTAACAAAGTGCGCCATTCTGGAAATTCCGGGATGACAAAGAGCGTTGTGAAGTTCGTACAGATTATTCACAGACATATTGAAACACTTGATTCGGTACAATGCATCAGCTGCTACGTTTTCCTTTCCTATTCTATATACTAGGTCAAAATCATATGTCAGAAGTTCCATTCGCCAGCGCAATATCTTATCATTTTTAATCTTACTCTTATGCTTCACGTCAAGCATGAATGCAACAGATCGTTGATCAGTTACCAAGGTAAAATGTTTTCCGGTTAAAAAGTGTTTCCAGCGGCGTACCGCTTCAACTACAGCAGCTGCTTCCTTTTCTACCGCCACATGTTTATGTTCAGAACCCCGTAGAGATCTTGAAAAGAAAGCGACTGGTCGTCCATTTTGGTTCAAAGTAGCTGCAAGTGCCGATTCTGAAGCATCAGTTTCAACAGTGAAAGGGATCTTATCATTCACTGCACAAATTAACGAATTTTCAATTTCCACTTTCAGGGCATTGAAAGCGCTTAATGCTACGCCTCGCAATGGGAAATCGGTGTTCTTCACAATCGGCTGAATTTTATTTGAGAACTCGCTTATCCATTGCGAATAATATGAAAACAAGCCAATCACACGCTTTTGCTCTTTCATGTTTACCGGCGGCGGCATTTCACGGAGTGGTTGTAAGCGATCCGGATCCGGCTTTATATTGCCACCGGAAACAACACAACCGAGTATTTTGAGTTCATCGGTAGAGAACACACATTTGTCTTTATTGTAAGTAAGATTCTTTTTTTTTAGCCGTGTCTAAGAAACGATTTAAATTAATATCATGATGCTCTTGATCTCTACCGCAAATAGTTACATTAACTAGATACGCAAAAGTGTCGTCCAGCGATTCTTCTTCAATGAAATCATTCATCGCTTTTTGAAATATAGCTACTCCGTTAGTTACTCCAAAGGGAAGGCGGCAAAATTGGTATAAACGATGATTCGCTTCAAAAGCCGTAAACTTTTAATCGCCCTCTCTAAGGGGGAGCTGATGGTAGGCACTTTTTAAATCAATAGTGCTGAAAATGCTATATTGAGCTATTTTATTGACAGTTTCATCTATACGGCGCAAAGGATATGCATTCAATTGCGTAAATCTGTTGATCGTCTGAGAATAGTCGATGACTAAACGTTTCTTGTGTCGATCATTCTTTGTCACTACAACTTGGGCACGCCATGGTGATTCGCTGGGTTCTATGATACCATCGGACAAAAGTCTGTCTATTTCAGAAGCAATGAATTTACGATCTTCCTCGCTATACCGCCGGGACTTCGTTGCGATTGGCCGACAGTCAGTAGTTAAATGTCGAAACAAGTGCGGGGGTGACATTTTGAGCGAAGTAAGTGAGCAAATAGTTAATGGCGGATTCCTCCCGCCGTAGTTGATCGTCAAACTCTCGTGTTTGCGTTGCCAATCCTGGCCTAAGATAACATTGGCGCATAAATTTGGCAAACGTACAATTTCACGTCGGAGTACAGTCTATCATTCAATGACACATCGCAGACACAATAACCCACCATTCTAGATGTACAAGAGAAAGAAGCCATTGTAACATTTTCGTGAGTGGGGAATATTTTCAATTCGCACTTCCTTGCAAAATCGGGATGTATAAAATTATCCGTACTACCAGAATCTACTAGAGCTTTGACGGTATGTCCTTTCATAGCTACTCCAACACAAGACTTTGATAGTCCAATCAAAACATTCGCTTTCATGGCAGTTACAGCCGAGTACATGGTTGAAGACAAATTTCCATCATTCGTGGTACGATGAGATTTACATACCTTCTGGTAATGCCCTATTTTATGACATTTGCTACAATTCACAAACCGTGCTGGGCATCTTTTACGAGGGTGCCATTTATAACCGCAAAAGTAGCACTTTCGTTGGGAACGAGTTTGGGCTACTGTATGTACCTCATCTCTATCTAGATCGGTACATTCGATTTGTTTGTCTGGGAGAGCCATAGCTGCCTGTGCATATGACAAAGAATTATAAGAATCTGAACTCTTTTGCGCCGCATTTAACGCTCTAGCATTTTCAAAAGCAGTTTGCAAATCTAGAGTTTTATTTTCCAACAATCGTTGACGAATATTACTGGACATCAACCCGCTAATGAATGCATCGCGAACCGCTTCATCGCGATATTCAGCGGCAGTAACCGATTTGAAATTACAATCATTACTCAGATTTTTCAAAACTTGCAAGAACTCATCTAAACTTTCACCACCTTGTTGTTTACGCGTCATTAGAGAATGTCTGGCAAAAATTTCATTTGGAGTTTTCACATACACAGTCTTCAGTATTTCTATGGCGTTATCGTACGAAGTAGCTTCTGAAATAATATCATACACCTCCGAAGAAATATAATTTGTAAGTACCTGAAGCCTGTCTGTCTCTTCATTCAACTTTGAAAGAAAATTCTGGAAAGTTTTGAGCCAATGTCTCCATCGCTTCGCAGCATCTTTCTCACTCGGTGAAACATCAAACCGTTCGGGTCCGGCTCGCTTATCCACGCCCACCACTCAACCCAGGGTGTAATAACTTGGGTAGGCTAAGTCGAACAGGAAAAGATCATATCTTTCCAGTAATTGTAACCCTGTCCGCCTATAAGTGGCCGCTGTTACAGGGCCTTGGACAGGGTGACCCACTCAAAAAAGTGGCTATTAAAAAAAAAAAAAAAAAAAAAAGACATCTTGAATACCAGCGATGGATCTATCCTTTGAGCCACAATTTTCTCGCCGTGCCCACTCCCGGGTAATGAAGAAGCAGAATTATTTATATTCGAATCAATCAAAATAAAGTTTTCCTGTGCCTGATTTCTATTAAAAAAATTATATCGAAGGTCAATACAACATTGGTTGAGTAAAGGGCGGGGTTTTATGCTACCGACTTATCCGGACTCGAACCCGAAATATTTAATCCACGGTGCCCAGCGTGCTCGGGACTAGGGCATAAAACTAAAAAATAACAAAAAAGAAGAACAAAACAGTTCAATGAGCTATATGGTGTGGAATTTTACAAGAAATACAAATTTTGTATCTCTTCATACTCCACAAAGCTCGTTGGCTCGAAGGTTGGAGGTTTTTTTTAATAAATTTATAGGCTAAAATCTCCGACTATTCTACAGCTAAAGCTTTTTTTATAACGTAAATATGATTTACCTAGTTTTTTCAACCAGGTACCTAGTTCCAGGTACACTAGAAAAAGCACGATATTTATATTTTTATTGAATTTCGCTTCAAGCAGGAACGGAAGCAGTGCTTAGAAAACAACTAACAAACAACTAACGGCCTCTTAAGTTACAAGAACTAAATGCAAAATGAAGTACCAGTCACTGCACTCAAGGTGAAAAAAATCATATTTTAAAGCTTCATCCCAAAACGACGTGAATTTAGCATCAAACCATCCCAAATATTTAAAATTTCTGGATGATGGCTATTATTATTCAGAATTTTGTAAGATAAATAGGACGAATATAATTTATTAGCTCAAAAACATTATTCGAATCCCATCGGCACACCACTGTGAAGCACGATTGATATAGTCCTCTATCTCACCAACAACTTCGTATGTCTCATTTCGTATCACTCAACGTTTTTGGTTCGAGGAAAAAATCATATTTCATTTACATGGATATGAGCCTAATCGGTGGCTCGGTTGCTCTAGACATTTCTAAAGCGTTCGACAGAGTTTGGCGCCAAGGTCTGTTGCATAAATTCGATCGTATGGGATTTCGGGTAAAGTTTTTTCAATTGTCGAATCTTTAATATCCAATAGCATAATTAATGTTGTTTTGGACGGACAACGTTAAGGAAATTATTCCATTTCATCAGGCGTCCCTCATGGGTCGATTCTTGGTCCAACTTTGATCTTGTTATATATTAATGATCTGCCTGATAATTTGATATGTGATTTGGTAATTTACGCTAATGATACAACTCTATATCCTTGTCTCAACAAAAAAATGCATCCCGGAAAAACGTCTAGCTCTGACAAAATCGCTTGAGTGTGATTTGGTCACAGTATCTAATTGGGGTAACACTTGGCAGGTAACTTCTAACTTGAAGAGGATCAAAGTTTCATCAAGTAATCGTTACACTAATACGAAAATAACTCAAATTTCATCATCTGGTACATAAATATATCGTTTCACAGTCGATAATAAATTTTCACGAATGAGTAAACTACGGTTACAACTAGGGCTGGGCAAAACCGAATCATTTGTTATTTGAATCTGAATCGAGTTTTTTTTCGAATCAATGGTCAATGATGGATTGCGCCGCCAAAGCGTAGTCCATCACTGGCTTATATGGTTGACAAAAAAGAATTTTGGATGAGGTAATTATCACTTCGTCTAGCGTGTCACCGTGGCAGCCAACTTCCCGGGTATTATTGAATGTGTATTGACACCATTTATGTCATCACGTATTATTATCGACCTCTTTATATCTCACATAACCATCAGTAACAAATTTGTATTTAGAACTCCCCTGATTCAGCAATACCATAATGTATGAGGTCATTCGATAAGTATTGAGTTGTTCCATATATAGGGGATAGAAGGGTACAACTTTAATCTCGGTCCAAACGAGGTTCAATTTGAAGACGACGTAATGATAATAGGTTGGTGCACATAATACAGTAATTTAACCGTTATTTTACAGTAATTGCACATTTTAAAAATATGATATCGCCCTGTTAATGAGATATAGACTAAGTAAGTATTGTCGACGGACGACGATCCGAATGGCGCGATTTATCAACAGCCCATATTTAGCCCCAGCATATCTTCTATTTCTCTTTCCATATCACATCGCAAATTACTGTAAAAAATAGTGAATCATCGCAATTTTCAACAGTGTGGTCAGTAATTTCGTTGTGTTGGAATAATTAAAACAAAACAATCAAATATGATTGCAGAATTTGAATCCAATGGTTCTCTTAATCTTCACATTAGTTTGAACAAGTGTCCTTTACCACCCTCGGAAAATACGTCAGCACCAGGGATATAAAAATCGAATCGATAACTCGAATATATTCGAAAATAAACATATTCGATACAATAAGATTTTTATGTTTGTTTCAGAATATTGACCTGCGAAAATTTGTTGCTCTCCAATTTGAATTTGTTTTATGAATAAAATTTGTCAACTTCAGTTGTGATTTTATAATTAATAATTTCACCTAAATTGTTGTAATGATTTTTTTCATAAAATTATGGCTGAATTGAGAATGCGATCCATAATTCATATTCGAAATACTTTTTCAGAATATATACGAAATAGTGAAATATTCGGACATGGCCATCCCTGTAGGACAATTCTAAACCAGTTTTGTTAGAATCATATTTTGTTTAAGTATGAGTGACTGATGAACCGCGGTCCATATGTGGTTCATGCTTATCAAAGGCTTATAAAAAGAAAATTTCTTGTTAGGGAGCGTCAACGTCAACTTTCTTTTCAAGTTGTAACAATGAGCAGATACACCATCATTCCATCGGTAGGTTCACGGACAGGCCATAGCATATAATTAAAAAAAGCAATAAAAAAGCTTTTATTTCGATTCCGATTTGATAAACTGCTAGGTAATCGACTCTATCAACTTATAATCAATGGCATTTTTAGCGGGGGAAACCCCCTCGCCGATTGAAAAAAATCGCGGAATGACTTTAGGGGTTTTAAAAATGCAAGAAATGCCCAAAACATTTGCTAGCCCGCGGTGCGCAGTAATTGCCAGATCGTAAGCTCATTTTCCTAATTATGCCCCTCAATTATATTACTCCGTATTTGGCCAGAAAAGTCAATTTCGAATCCTTTCCGATGCTGCCAAGTAAAACTACTGCCAAAGACATTTTTGTTACAGCGTGTGTTTCTGAGGCGCGATGGTATAGTGGTTAAATATGTTGGCATCGCAGGTTGAAGATCTCGGGTTCGAGTCCTGCTCGCTTATGCGTTCCCACCACCCCACCCAGGGTGTAATAACTTGGGTAGGCTAAGACGAACAGGAAATGATGATATCTTTCTAGTAATTGTAACCCTATTCGTCTATGATTGGCCGCTGTTACGGGGCCTTGGACAGGGTAATCCACTTTAATAAGTGGCTATAAAAATATGTGAAGCATTTTCTTTTCCCAGACTCTCTTTTAAGCTTGAAGAATTTTATTCCACCAAGCATGAGTCACAGACGGACCGCGCCTCGTCGGCACGATCCATCTGTGGCTCATGCTCGGAAAAAAGTCTTTGGGTATAATATGTCTAACTGAGTGAACGTAAATTTTTGCAAATTTTTTAGTTTTTCACAAACTGGGCTATTTTTTTTCTTCAACAAAGAGTAGAATGGCATGTATTTTTGTTTTGAAATTCATTCTGGAGCAGTGCCAAGGAGGAATTTCCGAGCAATATGATCGGAAAAAAGTCAATTGACCGATCAAGTTCCCGAGCCTCGAGTTGCGCTGTTTGCAACATTAGTTTATTTGAATTAACTGAATATTTCTAGAATGCGGAACCGCCATGTTGATGATATGTTTCAAGTATGGGCTGCTGACAGATCTAGGAACAATCCATATTCAGCCCAAAAAGTCGATTTTATGGTTTTATTTCGAATATCCGACAAAGTTTAGCAATTTACGAAGATTTTGTATTTGTGGCAACATACTCCAATCCGAAAAACTACAAATTCAGTGGCGATTTCATCACGGTTTCTTTCATTGAGTATGACCCACTGCGTGACCACTTTTCCACTCAACTCCATTTTCACTCCCCGTATACCTTCCTCCGACATGATAAACTCCATTGAGATTTGAATGGTCGCAGGCATTGAACCACCATCCCCCACCATGGGTAGCTGCACAGCTTGATGACCATTCGTCATTATCTTGGTCGACAGTTGAAAATTTCATTTTGTCGTGATACGTTAAACTATCACCAGCATTTCCCGAATAAGAACTGATAAAAAGGCGATATTTTGTAATTACATCTCCGAGGGAGAAGGATCTGTGAAATAAAAGTTATATATCATGAATCATAATATCAGATACGTGTAATTCGACCATTTTTTAAAATCTAAATTCACTCTAAGATAGCTAGGCAGAAATAGTGACCGCGTAAGCGTAAAAGTATTTATATCTTTTACTAGAAGACTTCTTATCACCTCATCAGAGATAAGAACCTATTGTCCAATATTTTTACCTATATTCTTGTGAGCAAACAATAATACTGACTCGTAATTGGCAAATCTGGTCTCCCCTGACCAATCGGACAATTCTATTCTCAGCTTGTAGTTACCAGAATACGTCAATCTGTATATTGGTTCAAGCCTTGCAATATATTCGGTATGTTATATACGCTTCGGTATGTTATATACGCTGTTATAATTGTCGCTGAGAGTGCAGTTGCTGGATGTTAGATGGTTTCGTTTGGGTGTTACGACCTTACTCGGAGCGAATTTCACGCAGAAAAAGTTGCTAGCTCTGTGTCATTTAGCTTGCTTACATAAATGATAAAAAAAGTACAAGATGCGGAAGTAAAAATAAAAAAAACTGGAGCTGCTAATCGAATGGTTTCGGAGAAAAAATTATTCCAATCAGTCGTTAATCGACATATACCGATCGGGATTTTATTTTCTCAAGCATAAGTCACAGGTGGCCTGCGACTTCACGTCGCGATCCATTAGTGTCTTATACTTAACAAAATATATACCTCAAAATTTTATACCTCAAACGACTGAAAAGGAAGTGGAACAATTTTGAATGGTTTTCAGCATCGCCCGAAGCAGATACCAGCACTCACTACACTCAGAATGCTTTCCCCTTAGGGTGCGTTCGCAGACTACATATTTTATGTACATCCTGTTGTTCACATAGGGCTGGGAAAACCTGAACATTTGTAATCTGAATTTGATTCAGATGATTTTTTGGGAATAGTATCGGGTGAAGCAGTAATTACTTTTAATTAGGTCATTTTAGGCCTTGGAATTTCATTTTCAAATGTTCTTGCTTTCCCCACTGTTTTATGTTGATATAATAAAAACTATACTTTTAGGAATTTTTTACTGATGGCGCCCATTATGACGTTATAATTTCACTTGAAAACCACCACCGAGGCGCGGTCCATCAACAGCACATGCGGAACATAAATCTTATTAATAAGACGATTTCGAATATTGGAAATAGAAAATTACTGCAAATAAACAGTAAATTAACTACTGTTCTGTTTTAGTGCGTATAAATCAACATTATATCCATAGACTTGTAGACTCATGGAATAAACCGGAAATTGATAAAAAATTAAAATTGGTTGTAACTAAAAATAATCAATGGTTTATTAACCTCTATAAAGATATTTTCATATCCCCATAAATTTTTCAAAAACATTTTCGAAACTCAGATAATTACATGTGCGATTGACCTACATACCACATGAGGTCAGTTTCTGTATTTTTAATCCAAAAAATATAGTGTATTTCTGCGTTATTCCTGCCATTTTGATATGCGGCTAAGGCTGGGCAATTCGATTCGGTGATTCGAAGTGCAGATTATTTGAATCAATTTTGAATCGACCATAGGAACAAAAGCATGCTAAATGAAGTCAGCGATTCGCTCCACTTCGAAAAAATTATTCGAATCAGATGATTCGGTTTTGCCCACCCCTAAATGCGGCACGATTTTTGATATCAAACATGCCACTGTCATCATATCGAAATCATGCTTGCAATTGCATCCCTGTACTTGCCAACATTAAATCAGTCAGTCAAATGCGCTGCAAAATCATCATGTGACTAGGGCTGGGCAAAACCGAAGCAGTTGGAATTCGAATCTGATTCGGATATTTTTTGCGAATCGGATCAAATCTCTGACTCCATAAAATAAAAAAATATCCCTTTTTACTTGAATATTATCGACTGCATTATGAAAAGCAAACAAATTATATTTACGGATCACTACCGTTAGCTTTAACAGACTTAAAGCGATGTTTTTTTTTAATTACACTCCAGTTCAAGAGCGAAAATTTTCATTTTAGCGACAAAATACAATGGATTTTGGCCAATTTGACCAAACCAATCAGGTCAACTTGGCCAAATTGTATTTTGTCGTTAAAATGAAAAATTCCACTTCATTTAGCAAGTTTTTGTTCCGTTTAATCAATTCAAGATTGATTCGAATAATCTGTACTTCGGATGGATTCGAATCACCGAATCGAATGGCCCATCCCTACATATGACAAAAAAGTTTTTTCGACTTTCCTCACCCGCAAAATAAAACGAAATCCTATTGTAATAAGTCGTATATTAACATACCAAAACACTTATATTTAACTCACAGTCCAGCTGTCGCTGCCACTTGGAAGATCGCAGTACACTTCATATTTATTCAGAGCAGGATAGACGTCGAAAACCCCTCCATTCTCGTTCCATATTTTTGCGTCCTTGCGGGATACACTGGGAAAGTTAACATTGTCAGCTTGTGAAGTGCTTCGATTTCTATCAATATAGATTAAGACGCCATACGGGAAAATGTAGCCGAAACATATTTTGTTATGTATGAGTCACTGATGGATCGCGGGGATAAGCCACATAAGGCACATGCTTAATAAATTTAAAATTAATATTTTGAAGAAAACTTTATTTGGACTATGCATATTTTATAATTTCCTTGTTTATTAAGACTAGATTCTAAATAATATGATTAGATTACCAATTCGAAAACAAATGCAGGCAGCAGTGATAACCTTGCTTTTCACTTTAAATATTTTGATATTTTTGATAAAAGAGTACTTTTAAACGAATTGAATGATCTATCTTACTATGCAAATATATTTTTTCCACAAGTTTTGTTTAATAACAGTGCCTTTGATGCGACTTAGACAAAACCGAATCCTTCAAAAATCCAAATCTGATTCGGATAATTATTTGTTCGCAACCGAACCGATTCACTAATTTTATATAAACAGAAAATATCCATTCTCTTATTTATACCAATCGAGGATCGGAAGTGAAAATAAATTACTGTCAAAAGGAAGCGATTTTACTGCATAATGTGGAGTGATTCGAAATATACTATACCTTCAAATTTTCCATGCATTAACGTTTCGAAATTTCTTATTTTTTCATCAATTTCCTCTCTCCATTTCTGAAATTTAACATACTGATAGTTCAAAATCATTTATAAAAAATTCTATGCAGACTTCATTAATGTGAAAATATCACTGGTCTTTCAAAATAATTCGAAATTCTTTTTCGATGGTTATAATAGGATCTGAGCGTTTGAAAAAGGGTTCCCATATTAATCGGATATTTTATTTAAATCAGATCGAACTACCAATTTCGTATGAGTCTCATTTTTATCTTTTTTTAATAGAAATTCGCTCTGAACAATGCCAGGAGCAGTGTCTAAAAGAATCGATTCGAAATAAAATTATTCGATTTAATCGTGAATCGTTCATAGTAACACAAACTTGTAAAATGAAGTGGGATTTTCATTGTAAACGACAAAATGCAATCGCATTTGGTCAAATTTAACATTTCGTTAAAATGTGGAGATTTTTTCCTTTGGACATGGAGTGTTAATTAAAAAATACATTGCTTTTATCCCAAAGTCTGTTGTTGCATTTTATTTTTCACGTGCTGTTACATTGATAGTTAAATAAACTGACTGACTTTGATCTAAGATGTTGATAATATTTCTCGCGGGGGCCAGATTTCACAAATAAGGCTGTTTTGGACATTAGTAGTTAGTACTGTTCGACACTGCTGCCTAGAGAATAGTACCTAATTTCGCACTGATACGAAATTCAGTATGATAAATGGAAAATATAAATTGAACTAATTTTCGCACTGGTACGAAGTTCGGTAAGATTTCCAAAACGATAATATCATATAGTACGATACGGAAAATTTTCTGAAGATACCATATGAAATTATTTTGCTGGTTCGAATTACGATGAAGTTTTCGTATCGTACCATCTGTATCGTACCGTACTGCCCTTGATGGTAATTAGGTCAAGTTATGAGCTGTTAACGGAACGCACCTCGGTGGAACCATCTCATAATTAGTCACAAAAATTCCACTTTGTACTCTTATTTCATCGGTATCAAATAAAATTGCTGTTATAAATTGATGATTGCATTTTCATTCTACTGTGTATTCTCAAGAGAGATGATTGTAAAGCGTCAATAGCATTCAAGTTATACATATTCAATTGTGTGAAAATAATTTCACACGATTGAATTTGTATAACTTGGCGTTTTCCCAAAGCTCAGCAAACCGCATTTTCGCGTAATGTCTGAAAACTCATTCCTACGTGACTGAATTGATTAGTTTGATAAGCTGGGAATCTCAGATTGTAGGACTTTTGGTCATGAGTTGCAGCTATGTTATTGTATTTTAAAACGGGTTTGAATCTTACATATTGTCTGAAGTATTCCGATACTTGCGTTCAACTGACGCCACTTTTGATATTTATTTTTAAACAGTATGGCAAAGTCTCGTTTAGTGGTGTATTTAAATCTTAAAAATAGAGGAGGGGATTTAAGTATTTCAAGTGATCAAATGATGATGTCACAATACGTACATCAAGCATAGCAAGAAACCGGGCATTTTATCCGCAGAAAACAGTCAAATAATCGAGCCAAAGCCGCCATTGCTGTAGAATTTTTCAAGAATGAAATTTTGCATCTGAAATTGGCTAACAGTCAGATATATGAATATTGTAAATAGTTTTATGATCCCCTGCGTTTTAAAATCTTTAAAATACTCTGGCAGCGATTTCCATCAGTAAGTCATGGCAAAACGAGTCTCGCCTGAAATGTGTATGGGGACCAACACCAAACGCATAAATTTTTTTATTGTTATTACTTGTTTCTATTTTTTACAATCAAAATTCGCTCAGATGCAAGGCTAAAAGAGATGTGTCATACTTGAAATGTTTCCTAGTACAACTTAAGTACAAAATGGTACGTGAATTGGGAACTAAGGATTTCCTATTCTGGCAGATGTCTATTCACGCGACTTTTAAAACCATGTAGATCAGCACGATCAGGAAAGCAGTGGTAAGGCAGGGAATTCTAAAGTTTGGAAATTATTGGAAATGAACTTGTTGCATAAAACTGTTTGTGACGCTGTGAAACCTACACGGTGAATAAATGTGAAATAGAAGCCAATCGAGGGGACCAGTTGAATATTTTGTTTGGAGGAATGAGAGCAGGAAGCTTCCTTGAGCAAGACCAATTATAAGATCTGCAAAAAAACAAAGTGGGGCAACATTACGATCATGTGATAAGCTTTGCAGACCTGAGGAAAGTTTGGGGCTAGTCATATTGACACGCCGTTGAATACAGTTGAAAATGCTGAAAACAGTAGCACTGCTCCAAATGTGATAACTATACGTGTAATTAGTGATTTGTGCGAATGAAGAATGATTTCGGAGGAGAGATAATGGCGAGTCATTCCAACTCATGTCCTTAGATGGTGTGAGTCCGACGAGACAAATATTTGAAGATTTCCCAAGAACAATACCGGTTAGGGAAAGTTAAATCCTGTTTAGGAAAGGAATATTTGACAAAACGTTGGTTTGCTCCGTATTAAGCGTCACATGTCAAATGTTACCCCAATTAGATACTTTGACCAAATAAGACTCGAGCGATTTTGTCGGAGGTAGAGGATTTTCCGGAACGGATTTTTTGTTGGCCGAAGAAGCCAATTTAATTTTTTTTTTAAATATGGCTAACAGTTTGTATATATATTTTTCCAGCAAAAACATATATTTTTACTTGCTCTCTTACATAACGAATCCAGCCATACAGTATGAAATTGGTTTCATTTTGGGTTCTGACTATGGTTATAGGCACTGAATTTTCTGTTGCAAATGGAAATTTCTGTCAGACAATGAGTCAGCTGTGTTTACAAATGGATCAAGTTTGTCCAAACAAAGGCCAATTACAAGCGACACCAACCTCTTACCTACCACCACGGGTGGGGAAGGCTGGACCAAAGGGCCAGAAAGGAGAAACAGGGGAATCCAGCATTGTAAATTACACTGCCATTGGAGAAAAAATGGAGAAAAGTTTTCAAGGTATTCTCACTTTTGTTCCTGTCATTTTTAAGTAATGAGTCGAATAATGAATCCAATCACAACTCATGAAACTCGGAAGAGAAAAATTAACAAGAAGTGATAACACTAAATGTTTCGGTTCCAAATAGCGTGTTTTCCGATTGGAGAGCAGTTGCTGGTACTATATCTTGTAGTAGGTCTTTGCTTTCCCTTGTGGTACTGCTTTTGGTCTTGCCTCTAGCGCTCACTTCAATATATATTTATATAAATAAATGTATCATATTTTATTGCAATGCTCAACCGAAATACTTTTGATTGCAGTTTGTTCAAATTATTCAGGGAATTTGTATATGTTTTCTGATTTTGATTATTGGAAACAACTGTAGTGATCAAAAGAGTCGTAATTACAGGCTTTAGAATAGTCCTAACGTATTTCCTGCGTGTCGTAAGGGGGCGACTAAAAGGAGGCAAAGACATGGTAGACGGTTTAACCATCGTCCAGGCAGATGCCACTCATTGCACTTCACGATGGTGGTTAAGTTCTGTTTGGGAAGTTTTCGTTCAGAGTGCAGTTGCTGGCACTACATCGTTTAGTAGTTCTTTGCTATTAAGTGGCTGTTAGTTGTTTTTAGTAGTTTTAGACACTACTCAGGGCATTGCTCAGAGCAAATTAAATAAATTATTGAAAAAAGATAAAAATGAGATACGAAATTGGTAGTTCGATCCGATTTAAATAAAATATCCGATTAATATGAGAACCCTTTTCCAAACGCTCAGATCCTATTATTACCATCGGAAATCAATTTCAAATTGTTTTGAAAGACTAGTGATATTTTCACATTAATGAAGTCTGCATAGAATTTTTTATAAATCATTTTAAACTATCAGTATGTTAAACTTCAGAAATGGAGAAAAGAATTGATGAAAAAATAAGGAATTTCGAAACGTTAATGCATGGAAAATTTGAAGGTATAGTATATTTCGAATCACTCCACATTATGCAGTAAAATCGCTTCCTTTTGACAGTAATTTATTTTCACTTCCGATCCTCGATTGGTATAAATAATAGACTGGATATTTTCTGTTTATATAAAATTAGTGATTTGGTTCAGTTGCGAACAAATAATTATCCGAATCAGATTTGAATTTTTGAAGGATTCGGTTTTGTCTAAGCCTCATCAAAGACACTGTTATTAAACAACGCTTATATTTTAAGAAAAACAGGAATGCTTGTACAATTGTTTTATTATTTGATTTCACATTGGAAAATTATATTGGCATAGAAGGATAGATAATTCAGTTCGTTTAAAATAACTATTTTATCAAAAATATCAAAATTTTTAAAGTGAAAAGCAAGATCACCACTGCTGCCTGCATTTCTTTTCGAATTGATAATCCATTCATATTATTTCGAATTTAGTCTAAATAAACAAGGAAATAATTAAATATAAATAGTATAAGTTTTTTTCAAAATGGTCATTTTAAATTTATTTTGCTAAGATTGTGCCTTATGTGCTTATCGACGCGATCCATCAGTGACTCATGCTTAACAAAAGATCTTTCAACTACATTTTCCTGATGGCGTGCTTACTCTATGTTGATAGAAATCGAAGCACTTCGCAAGCTGGCAAATGTTAACTGCTCCAGTGTATCCCGCAAGGACGCAAAAATATGGAACAAAAATGGGGGGGTTTTCGACGTCTATCCTGCTCTGAATAAATATGAAGTGTACTGCGATCTTCCAAGTGGCAGTGACAGCTGGACTGTGAGTTAAATATAGGTGTTTTGGTATGTTAATATACGACTTATTACAATAAGATTTCTTTTTATTTTGCGGGTGAGGAAAGTCGAAAAAACGATTTGTCATATGTAGGGGTGGACCATTCGATTCGGTGATTCGAATCCATTCGAAGTACAGATTATTCGAATCAATCTTGAATTGATCAAACGGAACAAAAACTTGCTAAATGAAGTGGAATTTTTCATTTTAACGATAAAATACAATCTGGTCAAATTGACCAGATTGGCTAGGTCAAAATGACCGAAATCGATTTATTTTGTCGCTAAAATGAAAATTATCGCTCTTGACTGGAGAGTAATTAAAAAAACATCGCTTTAAGTCTGTCAAAGCTAACAGTAGTGATCCGTAAATAGAATTGTTTGCTTTTCGTAATGGAGTCGATAATATTAAAAGTAAAAAAGGGATATTTGTTTTTTTTATGGATCAGTGATTCGATGCGATACAGAAAAATATCCAGTCAAATTCGAATTCCAAATGATTCGATTTTGCCCAGCCCTACCCATGTCGCGAATCACGCGGTGATTTTGTAGCGCATTTGACTGACTGATTTACTGTTGGCAAGTACAGGGATGCAATTGCAAGCATAATTTTGATAGGAGGATGGCAGTGGCGTGTATGATATCATATATCCTGCCGCATATAGGGCTAGGCAAAACCGAATCATTCGGAATTCGAATCTGATTCGAATAATTTTTTTCGAATCGGATCGAATCGTTGATTTCATAAATATAACAAATACCATGTTTTTACCATTACTATTATTGTCTAAATTATGATGATTACGAAATATACAGTTACAAATGACAAATATTAGCATAAACTGACTTAAATGCGTTTTTTAACCACAAAATACAACCGCCAAAATCGATTGCATTTTGTTGTTAAAATTGGAAAAATACACTTCATTTAGCATGCTTATGTTCCTATGACCGATTCACAATTGATTCAAATAATCTGCACTCCGAATCGCTTCGAATCACCGAATCGAATTGCCCACCCTTAGCCGCATATCAAATGAAAGGAATAACGGAGAAATACACTATAATTTTTGAATTAAAAATACAGGAATTGACTTCAAAGTATATCATGTGATATGTAGGTCAATCGCACATGTAATTATCTGAGTTTCGAAAATGTTTTTGAGGATATTTATGGGGATATGAAAATATCTTTATAGAGATTTTATAAACCATTTATTATTTTTTAGTTTTAAAGCATGTAGCCTGCGACAGAACCCTAAGCGGAAAGCATTCTGAGCGTAGTGAGTGGTATCTGCTTTGGGCGATGCTAAAAACCATTAAAAACTGTTTCACTTACTTTTTAGTCGTTTGAGGTATAAAATTATTTTGCCTAATACAGGTGATCCAGAGAAGACAAGATGGCTCGGAAAATTTCAATAGAAACTGGGCAGACTACGTTGCAGGATTCGGTAACAAAAGCCAAGAGTTTTGGTTGGGTAATGTAAAAGATATTAAATAAACTTCGCTTTCGCTATTCAGTTTCTATAAAGCTGGACAAAACCTGGTCATTTCAAATCTGATTCGGATAATTTCATTAAATCTGATCGCTAATTACATATAAATCACAAATATTCAGTTTTTACCAATAATATTTCCTCCATTAATCCAATAATAAATTATCTGGTAAGAAAATATATCTAGTAATAAAAATATATTTTGTTGAGTATAAGACACTGATAGATCGCGACTAATGGATTGCGATGGATCGCGATCTGTGACTTATGCTTGAGAAAATAAATTCCGATCGCTATATGTCGATTAACGATTGATTCTAAAAAATTGTGCTTCGAAACGATACGATTAGCAGCCCCAGTTTTTTTTTTCACTTCCGCTTCTGGTACTTTTTATCATTTATGTAAGCAAGCTAAATAACACATATCTAGGAACTTTTTTGTGTGAAATTCGCTCCGAGTGAGTTCGAAAATAGCACCCAAACGAAACCATCTAACATTCAGCAACTGCACTCTCAGTGACAAACTTTTCATGAAGACCTGAACTGTTGTAGTAGAGTGCAGTGATTTTTATTTGTCCTGGGAGGTGATGAATCACCTATCACTTCGCTGCTTTTTCTTTTCTTTTAGAACAGACATGAAACCTTTCAATACAAATTCTAATATCCGTCTATACGAAGCTTAAAAAGCTTTATCCTAAGTCGGAAAATTTCATACAGCATTGTATGCTTACTATAGAGAGAGGTATCTGCCCCGGTCGATGGTACACAGGAAAAAGGTTTGCGGATTCGACTGTTTTTACCAACTTTTGAGAAAAGTTTATAACATACTGAATATATTGCAGGGCTTGAACCAATATACAGATTGACGTATTCTGGTAACTACAAGCTGAGAATAGAATTATCTGATTGGTCAGGGGAGACGAGATTTGCCGATTACGAGTCAGTATTATTGTTTGCTCAAAAGAATATAGATAAAAATATTGGACTATAGGTTCTTATCTCTGATTAGGTGATACGAAGACTTGAGTGAGTAATATAAATACTTTTACGCTACCATATGATTTATTGGTCAATACGATCGAAGGTTTTTTTGTAGCCACTTCTTAGAGTAAATCACTACGTCCAATTCTCTGTAACAGCAGCCACTTATAGAGGTTTACAACTTCGGGTTTTGCTGGGAAAGTCGATCGCGTCGACGAGACGCGGTACATCTGCGGCGCATGCTTGGCAAAATGAGATTTCTGATTGTACAATGTGGTTTCCTAATGTCGTGTCGTTATTCGCCACATCAGTGGTCACTATTTCTTCCTATCTATCTTCGAATGAATTTGGATTTTAAAAAAATGGTCGAATAACGCTTATCTGGTAATATGCTTAATGTTATATAACTTTTATTTCACAGATCCTTCTCCCTCGGAGATGCGAATACAAAATATCGCCTTTCTATCGGTGCTTATTCGGGAAATGCTGGTGATAGTTTAACGTATCACGATAAAATGAAATTTTCAACTGTCGACCAAGATAATGACGAATGGTCATCAAGCTGTGCAGCTACCCATGGTGGGGGATGGTGGTTCAATGCCTGCGACCATTCAAATCTCAATGGAGTTTATCATGTCGGAGGAAGGTATACGGGAAGTGAAAATGGAGTTGAGTGGGAAAGATGGTCACACAGTGGGTCATACTCAATGAAAGAAACCGTGATGAAATTGCAACTGAAGGTTTAGTTTGTCGGATTGGAGTATGTTGCCACAAAGTCAAAATCTTCGTAATTTGCCAAACTTTGTCGGTTATTTTACGTGATGTCACTGAAATAAAAGCATAAAATCGACTTTTTGGGTTAATTATGGATTTTTCCTAGATCTGTCAGCAGCCCATACTTGAAACATATCATCAACATGGCGGTTCCGCATTCTAGAAATATTCAGTTAATTCAAATAAATTCATGTTGCAAACAGCGCAACTCGAGGCTCGGGAACTTGATCGGTTAAGGTCAATTGACTTTTTTCCGATCATATTGCCCGGAAAGTTAATGTTCGATGCTTAACCGTTTTATCACCAAACGTGCCCTTCATCAAGACACTCCGGGAGTAACATAGAAACAGATACACAGTCGGTACATAAGTCCGTTTGTAACGTTGTCGAAGGTAAGGACCCAGGGTAGGTTCAAAGACAAGCCATAGGAAATAATTTAAATCCCCTCTGAAAATAAGGATCGGCAAACCTGCAGCCTTTTGTTATAGCATAGGTAACCCAGGTTTTTACAATGTATATGTAGAAAGAGTTTGATGAGAAAAGCTGAACGTGCTGGACTGAACTACAACCAATGGTACTGCGCACATGCTGCATTGCACTCAATAGGATTGCACCTAGAAGAATATTACAACGAGTGCAATCTTCTGGATCATTTGTAAACAATTACTTCCAACGATCTAATCTAAAATGTTAACTCGGCAAGCATTTCTGACTTGGTAATAACAGGCGACGCAGGTAATTTTTTTGTAACAAATAGCGTTTTTTTATAATTAGGTATCACGATGTAAAATGACACGAGAATTTTTTGAGAATGTGATTTTAGTACCTAATTTCGACTAATTAAGTAAACAAAGACCCAGAGGCCCAAGAAAAATTTTTAAATTTCCTACGATTTGAAGCATTTGAAGCACGGTTTGAAAGGGCATTATGTGCTTTTTCTCTGGGCTAGCCATGGCACCATGCGCCCCTATCCGAAATGCCCATTTTCCACTTCTCATTAAAAACGCTTTGAAAATGCTTTGAAAAGTTGGACAACTGAGTAATTAATACATATAGTATTATATTATGTAAATGAGACAATAAAAACTCTCTAACAGCACGGGTAATAACCAATCGAGGAATTTTTATGGTCGATTTGTAATATCTAGATGATTTCGGTCCAATATTGAACTAAAAATAATGATGTACACTCACTTTAAAAATGCAGAAAAGTTACTGTTCATTTGCAGTAATCGTATTGTTGATGATATTTATGCCTTATGGGCTGTTGATCGACCGCACCTAGGTGGTGCGTTCTGTCAACAACCCATAATTGGTCGAAAAACCGATTGTATAGTTTTATTTCAATATCACAAAGTAAAATTATTGACAAAGAAAGGTGATTTCACTACTATTTTCACAGTGTAATATTTCCTAAAAGAAGCAGTGGTGATATTCTTCTTTTCTTGGAACTCCTTTGCTGTAAAACCATTCTTCGTAGAAGGAAACTCTGGCAAAATATCCGGGAAAAAAGCCGTAAGCATCAAAACATGTGGTGAGTGAAGAGATACCGGCCAGATACCATTCACAACTATGACATCTTTGACAAGCTAGTGGACCGCCGCTGTCACCCTGGAAAATATTATACTTTGTACTCAGGTAGAAAAACATTCGCAAAGCATGTTTTGTTAAGCACGGATCACTGATGGATCGCGTCGCTGACGCGAAATCTGTCTGTGGCTCATGATTGACAAAACAGAATTACCGATTGGTGCTCGGCAGTTTAATTCTGCGACTCGAATCGATCCGGAATACAAAGGATTCGATTTAATCGTGAATCGTTCATAGTAACACAAACTTGTAAAATGAAGTGGGATTTACATTGTAAACGACAAAATGAAATCGCATTTGGTCAAATATAATATTTCATTAAAATGTGGAAATTTTTCCTCTTAGAAATTGAGTGCTAATTAAAAAATACATTGCTTTTATCTCAAAGTCTGTTTATGCAAATATTGGTAACTCGTAAAAATACATTTCTTGAATTCATAATGGAGACAAGCTGTAATGATAAAAATGGGTTATATGTTATTTATATGGAATTGGTGATTCGATCTGATTAGTAACAATTTTTTGATTCAGATTCCAAATAATTCAATTCTGTCCAACCCTACGATAACATAAGGAAGCACTCGGTATGGATACTTTGTGCGATCGCGGTTTAGTTCGTTCGATGTATACTGCGTACAATGTAACAAAAATGCAGCAAAATAATTGATCTTTGACAGTAATTTTACTTGGGGGTGAACTTTTTTAGCCAAATATGGGGTGTTGATGGAACGCACCGCAAAGGTAATTGGCTCAAATCTAAGCAACATGGCGTTTAACTTTGGAAATATGTAAATACTGAACGACCAGCCAATTTACTGTACTTTTGTTACAGTGTAGGCTGTTGCTGGCTTTTCAATTTTATCAGCTTTTTTCATGCAGTTTTCTGTTAATATTTTAGGTTCCTTTTAGGTGTTTTTGCCATTGCTGGGAGTAAATTCAGTTTTTTTATCAAACCACAAATGAATCGCGCCGATAAGGCGTGGCCCATCCGAGACTCATGCTTGACGAAATAAAATTTCAAATTGGGTAGGCTTTGGCAGGATTTCAAATCTTTTAAAACTGCTGCAAATGCAGCCACGCGACAGTTACCTAGTTCACCTGGTTTTAACTCTAGGTCCGATATAATTTTGAAAGTGAAACTAGATTACTTAGTATTACTGTACCTAGTTTTGTGTTAATTCAGTTTTAATTTATCTAGTTTAAGAAATAACTAGGTTGACATCACTACTACCTATGCATTGAGTGGCGTTTGATGTAACGCCAATACATACTCAAATTGGTTTGCATTTATTTGACCCACATGCGTACAAAGCCAGCTACCCTGCTCCTTGGACGCCCGCAGAAAATGGCCCCCGGCAATAGCAATTTCGGCAAATAAGCGGAATTTCATTATGAATTTTTTGCTAGAATTTTTGTCCAATGTTTCCATTTGAGAGTCCGAATGCGACCACATCATAGAAAAAAGGTTTAAAATCATGAATACCGCTATGAAATATCGATGTTGATGGATATGAAGTTTCATGCGCATCTGAAGAAAATGACATAGACATTTTGGGCACACAACGGCACACAAGATTTCCTCACGAGGATTTGACACACACGACCAAAGAAAAATTTCTGGAGTCAATGAAAACTTACCCAACAAATACCTGCTTCTTTGTCCACCCTGTTAGCACATATTCCAGCAGACATGTTGTATCTTGAATCAGCTTGGAAGCAAACGCTGTCAGTTCGGACATCCAAAGCTACTTCACGTAGTTTTGTGACGCCGTCACCATAATACCATGCTGTATCAGAAACGAAAAAGCTTACAATTTAAGCTTACTAATTCAAATTCCTTAAATATATATGACTCAATTGCTTCAGTGGCCGTAGTTGGTTCCTTATTGGCACTGCTTCAGAGTGAATTTCAAAACAAAAATACATGCCATTCTGCTCTTTGAAGAAAAAAAATTAGCCCAGTTTGTGAAAACTAAAAAATTTGCAAAAATTTACGTTCACTCAGTCAGACATAATATACCCAAACACCTTTTGCCGAGCATGAGCCACACATGGATCGTGCCGACGAGACGTGGTCCCGTCTGTGACTCATGCTTGGTAGAATAAAATGCAAAATGAAGGTCGTTGATGGAACCCGCTTCCACGGTGCGTTCCGTCAAAAGCCGATAATTGGTCCATTCAATAGGTTAACTCTGTCGTTTTATTCAGATATCTTTAAGTACAATTACTGACGAAGTGAAGTGATTTTACGGCGTTTCTGTTTTACGATGTATACGTTACTTACTTGCTCCCCAGCCCATAGCAATGCACCGCTGTCCTGCAGGTACAATTTCACCTTGGGGCATTGCCAGTGGCTTCAGTGTTGGACTTTCAACAATTTCTTCTTCAAGCTTAAAAGGGAGTCAGGGAAAAGAGAAAGATAATGCTTCACATTTAACAATCACACACTGTAGCAAAAAATGTCTTTGGCAGTATTGAAAAAGATTCGAAATTGACTTTTCTGGCCAAATACGGAGTAATATAATTGAGGGGCATAATTGGGAAAAGGAGCTTACGATCTGGCAATTACTGCGCACCGCGGGCTAGCAAATGTTTGAGTATTTCTTGCATTTTGAAACCCCTAAAGACATTCCGCGATTTTTTTCAATCGGCGAGGGGGTTTCCCCCGCTAAAAATGCCATTGATTATAAGTTGATAGAGTCGATTACCTAGCAGTTTATTAAATCGGAATCGAAATAAAAGCTTTTTTATTGCTTTTTTAATTACATGCTATGGCCTGTTCGTGAACCTACAGATGGAATGATGGTGTATCTGCTCATTGCTACAACTTACTGATAGGCACGCTCAGTGGTGAAACGGTCAAGCATCGAACCATAAACCATACTGTAAAATAATGGTTAAATTACTGTATTATGTGCACCAACCTCTAATACCATTACGTCGTCTTCAAATTGAACCTCGTCTGGACCGAGACTAAAGTTGTACCCTTCGTGTGGAAATGCGGTACGTACTTTCAACTCTAGTGCATTAGGGCCTAACATATCCACCGAATTTGCCATCACTGAATATGTGAAGTTCCTGCAAAATTATATTCAAATAATAAAAAACTTACTCTTTTCGAGCGGCACTGCTGAGATTAAAAATCTCATATATATAAAACAATCAAATATTTATTGAATGACGTCATACATTCTGATATTGCTGAATCAGAGGAGTTCTAAATACAAATTCGTTTCTGATGGTCATATGAGATATATAGAGACTGATAAAATAATAATAATTCATCAAATCATGATGATACGTGATGTCATAAATTGTGTCGATACACATTCAATGATACCCGGGAGGTTGGTTGCCACGTTGACAAGCTCTAACCGGTATATTATAACAGGAAAAGTTAAAATGATAGGACTAACACAGACAGACGTAACGTTCCCACGTAAGAAAAGGAAGTGATAATTACCCCATCAAAAATTCTATTTTGTCAACCACATAAGCCAGTGATGAACCACGCCTCGGCAGCGCAATCCATCATTGACCAGGCTAGAAAAAAACAATAATTGGAGGATAATTTTTCGAACTGGGTATTCTTCATTCGGTCTAGGGAATTCCAAATTCCTTCTTCAGGCTTACACAAAAATATTCCTGCAACGCTTCGCCTGATCAGAGTAAGTCCCCTTTAGACAAGTATTGTCTATACCCTGATTACAATTAGCATTTTTGTGCCGAAAAGATCAGAAAAATTCTAATACAAATATATGTTATTTTTTGAAGATAAAAAACATCCGAACACTCAATTTAGATGCGACGTCATACTTTTTAACAAAAAAATAAAAATATATGCTCGGCCTTGGCGTGTGCAATTTTTTCTTTATTCAGCCCCCTTGTTTACATACATAAAACAAGAAAAAACCTACGGTAAGAGGCAATGGGCCGCAGTGATGACATGCTTTTTGCTGACCAAGGATCCGGAACATCTTACCATTTGAGATTCTGTTCTACCTATCACCACAACCTGGAAAATAAAAGATTTGTTAATACAAAAAACAACAACAGAAATTCCCTTCTGTTGGGTATGAGTCAAATTTAGGCATAAAAAACACAGAGATCTTGAAGTCGAGGTCGATTTGCCGATGGAAAAATTGTATCGACAGTCCCATACTAACGTAATAACGCAACGGATGTACGCAAGAGTAATTTTGCAAAAAAAGTCAAAATTTCAATCAAAAAGTTGATATAATTTGGTTTTCGTTATGAAATGCAGTAAAAATTTGTGAATTTTTACATTTTTTTTTGAATATCCGGTGATTTGAGGGAGGGGGTTCGGTTGGTATGGACGGAATATGATTTAGCTGCATATAGATACACGGTATTTAAAATAGCTTAGCGTTTTTCTTGCGTGTAGAAGGAAGAGACAAAGAAAAAAGAAACTCTCGTAACCCCGCACAGGGCAGATACCACCCACTGCACTTTATCATGGCGGTTAAGTGCGCTTTGGAATGTATCCCGCTTTGAGTGCAGTTGGTGATATTGAATCTTGTGGCAGCTCTTTGCGATAGAGTGACCGTTAGTCGATTCATTTTAAACTTTCCATTCAGTGCTGGATTTCAACAATAAGAAATAAGTGAAGTATTATTTTAGGAATGAAAAGAACATACCGCAAAAGGCCACTGTCCTTCTTCTGACTCTTCCCCTCCAAAGATTCTTTGTGTTGATTCCTGTATTTGTGGTGTTCCGTCGATACTTCGGCAACAACTGTCCGCTTTGTATCTTTTTTCAAAACCAGTTGGGCATCTATCTGTTATTCGTTGAAATTATTACAACATTGAAAATAAAAGATTTTTGATTATTCGCGATGAATTTTTTGCAGAAATGGCTAGAAAATCTACTTTATCAAAGATTGTTCAGTTAATATAGTTTCAACAGTATTTGCCGACGGCGAGTGATCTATTGGACGCCTCGCCGATGCACGTTGGTTCACGTTAGCCCTGCTTAATGCTTCTCCCATCAACCAGGTCAATGCACAGGAAAAGTGGGGAATATGATAAACCAAAGACCTTCACTCCGATCCGAAACTGGTGTCTGCATGGGAGGTCGTGGTTCAGCATATTGTCGACTTTCCTCTCCCACAGGATAAAAATAAAACCTATCTTATCTCAAGGGACTCTTATTTTTTTTAAGTGGGCTTCGAGAGGGAAAAATATTTCACTGCAAGCATCATACGATAATTTGGCAAGTAAAACACAATGCAATGCACTTGCCATGTTGCAATTAGGGCTGGGTAGTTTGATCAGAAGATTCGAATTAATTCAAGCACAAATTATTCGAATCAATCGCGAATCGTTCATATGAACAAAAACTTGCCAAAAAAAGGGAATTTCTATTTTTAACGGTAAACATATTTTGTCTTCCAAATATGAAAATTATTGCTACTAGATATAGAGTGTGAATTACAAATGTACAATAAACTATGAATTTTTTGAACATCACAATGGAGACAATTTGTAACACCAAAAATGAGATATTTGTTATTCACTTGGAATTAGTGACTCAATCCGATTCGAAAAAAATCCGAATCAGATTCAGATTACAAATGATTCGGTTTTGCCCAGCCCTAATTGTAACCGTAGTTTTCTCATTGGTGAAAATTTATGATCGACTGAGAAACGATATATTTATGTGTATGTGTAAGTGACTCTCGAATCGGATACCGTTCGCCCAAAAGAGTTTGTGATAAATTGCGCTGCTAAAACGCGATCCACCAGTGAGTCATGTGTTATAAAATGAAGATTTTTTTCATTGAAAATCGCTCAGAGCAAGGCCACAGGAGACGAATCAAACGTGAAAATTCTCCCGAAGCCACTGAAGTGCACAGAGCTACATGAAATGCGGAAATAGGAACTAAGGAACCCCCATCCCTGATAGATGTTTATTAACTCGAGTTTTGAAGCCTTGTAGATCAATACGGTTAAAAAAGCAGCGAAAAGGCAAGGAATTCCAAAGTTTAGAGATTCTGCAAAAAAAACTTCTTGCATAAAACTGTTCATGATATTGTGGAACCTCCATAGTGAATAAGTGCGAATTGGTAGCCAATCGTGTTGACCGATTAAAAATTTTGTTCGGAGGAACGGAAGTAAAAAGCTCCCTTGAACGAAAAACATTATAATATCTGTAAAATAAACCGAGTGAGGCAACGTTGCGGTGGTGTGTAAAACTTTGCAGACCGGAAGAAAGTTTAGGGCCATTCATATTGATCACACGCCGTTGAATACGGTCAAGCATGCTGAGAACAATGGCAGCGGCACTGCGCCAAATGTGACAGCAATACTCCGTGCAGGGTCGAATAGGTGATTTGTACAAAATGGAGAATGATTTCGGGAGTGAGATAATGGCGAGCTCGATATACAGAACCGACTTTCACCGAGGCTTGTTTGGCAATACTAGTGACATATTCATTCCAACTCATGTCCTTAGTACCAGATAATGGAATTTGAGTTGCATTCGTATTAGTGTAACGATTACTCTATTAAACTTTGGTCCTCTCCAAGTTAAGAGTTACCTGCTAAGTGTTACCCCAATCAGATACTGTGGCCAAATCACGCGCAAGCGATTTTCATTATTCATATTACGCTAATTATAAATCAGATAAATTAAGATAGAAAACTTCACCTCGCACGCATCTTCCATATTCCCCTCTCTCTTCACAAAATTCACAGACAGGATCAATATTGTGACATAAATCTTCAGTTATAGAGGTGTTGTCATAGGGAAGGCAATGTAGAATTTCATCTCGAACACAAAAACTTGCTGAAATTGAAAAATAATTGTTTTATACCCGCTCTTTTTGGGATGAATCATCCTGGCCCTCGTGGCTACTCATAGACGGACTGGTCTGGCATTGCTGAAAAGATCTGTTCTATCCAAGCATTGTATTGTTGAAAAGTTCACTTCATTAAACAGTTTTTCGTTCCTACGAATGTTTCACGATTACTTCGAATAATTTGTGCTCGGGATCGATTCGAATCATAGATTCATATTGCCTAGTCGTATTTCAAACATCGCCGATAACGATATCTAATCTCAAACAAATCTTAAAAATTACCCGAAACCACTCACTACCCATAATTTTGCATTAAAAAAGGCGAAAAAATAATAATTCAGTGATACGGCAGGTGTTGTGTAGGGAACTGCCTATCTAGTGTTCCACTCTTTTCGTGAAGTGGGATCCTTATATGACCAAGGCCGCCAGCAAGGATACTTGAATGAGATCAAAAAGTTAAACCACATAAGATCTGGATCACACTCCACATATTACAAGATTCTTTTCATAACTTTCGCTAGATCATAGTCTAGCTTTGTCAGGTATCAATTTTGATTATATGAAATAAGATTCAGATTTTCAGTGGTAAAAAAAATAAAACTTACGTGGTAAAGTTGGTGGTTCTGGCATTCGAATGACAGTATCTGACATAAAAAAAGGAATTCTTCAGTCAAGTCAGACTATTATTAGTGAGATAACTGCTACATGCCTGAGACATTTCGAGAATATCTATTCTACCCTAATCAGAAAGCTTATTTTGTCAAGCACGAGCCACAGGTAAACCACGCCTTAACATCGTGATCCATCAGTGACTTATGTTAGACAAATTATATTAGAATTAGAATATTCCGATTGGGACAGCGATGAGCGGATTATCTGAGTCGAATTCTTGATAAGATACAAAATTTCGTATTTCTTGTAAAACTCCACACCATATAGCTCATTTAACAGTTTTGTTCCTCTTTTTTTGTTATTTTTTTTAGTTTTATGCCATAGCCCCAGCAAGTGGGCATCGTGGATTAAATATTTTGGGTTCGAGTCCGGAAAGTTGGTGTCATAAAACCACGCCCTCTACTCAACGTAGTATTGACATCTGTAGACCTTCGATAAAATTTTGTTTAATACAAATCAGGCACAGAAATCTTCCATTTTGATTGATCCGAATATAAATGAGTCTACTTTTTCATTATCCGGGAGTGGGCACGTCGAGAGAATTTGCTAACGCATATTATGCGTCTCGGCAAAGGTGGAAAACAGGAAACAAAACGTGGTAGGTGTTTTTTTTATTTCCCGGGGCAGATACTACTCGATGCAGTTTGTTAGAGCGGTTCAATTCTGTTAGGTAAGTTTTATGCCTGGTGTACGGTTGTGGTTATACATTTTGTTTTATAAAAAAATGAGTGGCCAATGTTTTTCCAGTTCCGGCACTGCTCCGGACTTGATAAAAGTGCATTTTATTTGAAAAAAGCTTAATTTTTTTTGTAAATATACCGTTTTCAATAGTTTGGTCCACGAAAAATCCTTGAATGTATTTATTTAAGCAGATCTACATACCTCTCACGCATCTGAATCGTGGATTCAACTCGCACCAGGAACATCCGTACTTGTTCATACATTCTTCCGCGTTTTCTTCTCCTGGACTTCCTCTCCAACAGTTATCAGCTGGCGTTGGAACAAAGTTACATGCAAGTCCTTAAAAGCAAAGTTTGCATATTTTATGAAGATTATAGTTAGATCATAGCTTTACAATTTTTTATATAAAAAGACTGACTTTTAGTCTATGGGAGATAGTTGAATGGGTGGGCCTAGTGAGTATTATCATGGCATTAAAGATTCGAAGGTTCGTAATTCGGGATCGTTTATCCATGCTCAGCACTCATTCCAGGGTGTAATAACCTGGGCAGGTTGAGCCGAACCGACAAAATTATATTTCCATGTATAAGTGACCGCTGGCACAAGGCTTTTGTCAGCTTGATCCGTCCCAAAAGGTAGCTATAAAAATGACTGCTTCTTAATTTCGAATCACAATTAACATCTGCACAAGAAGTCGTGGTTCGACATATTGTTGAATCGTATTTTCAGCTTGCCTCACTCGCAGACTAGAATGGATTTCCATCTTAAAATAAATTAATTCTGGGTGCGATAGTCAAGTGGTGCATCTCAGGCTGAAAATCTTGGGTGCAAATCCCAAGAAGTCTAGCTCGTTATCTTGTGTCCGCCACTCAACCCAGGATGTAATAAGAGCAATAAAGTGATATCTGTAAAAGCACTATATTTGTCAAGCGTGTGTCATTGATGGATCGCGCCGCCGAGGCACGGCCCATTTGTGACTTATGCTTGACAAAATAGTATTTCTGATTAGAGATACACTCAACTAAGTTTTATCATCGGACGGGCAGATACCACTCACTGCACTTTACCAGGGTGCATGGGATCTGTATACGATGTTTTCCGCTTGGAATGCCGTGGCTGGTGCCACATCATGTAGTAGTTTTTTATGCCAGTGCCTGTTGGTTTGCCAGCTTTTAAGCTTTGTTTTCGTCCATTCTTGGGGCGGATTTTGATAAAAAATAATAATAGTAATAACAATAATAAAGTAACTGACCTTCCACGCACGTACCAGCTTCTTCACAATAATAGCATCCACGATCTTTACACTTTTCTTCGTCTCCTCCCGCCCCACAATGCCTTTGTGATACACCAGTTATCGCAGCACAATTGTTGATTGTATCTAATCGGAATTTTTATTCAATTTGAGCCCTGTAGGTAACGGCACCTGAATAGTCCTAATGTATTCCCTGTCTGTTGTGAAAAGCGAGGAAAAGGGAAATAAAGGAGTGGTAGATTTTATGGGGCAGATACCACGACAGATGTCATTCACTGTGTTTTACTATGGTGGTTGAGTTTTTCTTGGCATGTTTTGCGCTTGAAAAACAGTTATTGGTACTACTTTTTGTAGCTCTCTTAAATTTGAGGAGTTTAAACCGGAGTTCAATGAAATAAAATTCAAAAAGAACATTTGCTCGTTATTGCCCAGTTAGGGCTGGGCAATTCGATTCTATTCGAAGCACAATTTATTCGAATCAATCGTGAATCGTTCGCAGGAGCAAAACGTGGCGAATAAACTGGAATTTTCATTTTTTGACAACAAAATGAAATTGAGTTTGATCAAATATGACCGAATCGATTATGTTTTGTCGTTGAAATACGGGAATTATTGCTCTTTAACAGGAATATGTAAAATATACACAACAAATTATGAATTTCTTGACAATTTCATACTGTGGACGAGTTGTAATACTCAAAATGAGGCATTTCTTATTTACATGGAATTAGTGATTCGATCCAATTTGAAAAAATTATCCGAATCGGATTCGAATTCCAAATGATTCGGTTTTGCATACATCGAATTTCAGCCTTGTAGGAGCGACTTCAAGATTGCCCTAACATGCGACAAAACGAAAACATTAAGATGATTTTAACAACGCCCAGGGAAGAAACCAATTATTGGACTTCATCATTGTGATTCAGACCTCTTTTGGGTGTTTTCACTTGTAAACTTGCTTGTGCTGTATTCAGCGGTGCCACAAGTGGTCATTTTTGTTGTTTTTTAAATGCTACTCAATGTTTTTTTTCTTAAGTAAATTTCAATAAAATCAATTTAACCCCATCACAAAAATATACATTTTTACTTACATGGGGGCAGTGTCGGAGGTGGAAACGTAGGCGGGTTACGAATTACAGTATCTGAAAAATGTAATTGAATTTATTGTTATAATTTTATGATCGTGAAGATAGGACTTGGTTGAACGTAAACAGGAGAAAAATATGAAGCTTATTTGAATGGACATGAATGATTCGATCGTTGATAAGTTTCATCAATATCAATGAAACCATATGGGTAAAAACATATATTAAATAGATATACTGAGTGTAAACTCATTATTTTACCTAAAATCACCAACAATACTACATACGTTTAACGCATCGTCTTCCATATGCTTTGTTATTGCACCATGAGCATCCCTTTGCCACGCATTTTTCTCTTGTTTCAGGCAATACTCCGTCCCAACAGATATCGTCTGGATATGCTGCAAAGCTTTTACAAGCAAGCCCTGGGGAGAAAATAAGTCAAATAAAATAAAATTCAAAATATACTCATAAAATATTATTTTTTTGTGCTGTTGTTTTTTGTTCTTTGTTTTAGATAAACATAACTGTGGGCACCAAAGGCTTACGGTTTGATAGTTGACATCGCAGTTTAAAAATATCGGGTTCGAGTCCTTGAAAGTCCGAATCGGTAATTCATGCCCACCACCCAACTCAGGGAAAATAATTTCAACAATTCTAACCCTGTTCGTCTGTAAGTGACCACTGGTACAGGACATTAATCAAGGTGATCCACTTCAAAAATGGGTGAAGAAAGAGGGGCCTTAAAATTGGAAAATTCAACAAGTTAAAAAAAGCAGTAAATTTACTGTTTCTTTGCAATAATTGTATTTATACATCGTTTCACAAAATGACAAACAGCCCTGTTGAGGAGATTTATGTCACGTATGGGCTGTTGATGGACAGCGCCGCGGGCAGCGAGTTGAAAGTTCGTATTCGGATGAAAAATTCCATTTTATTGTTTTATTTCAAGATCACAAAATGAAATTACTGTCAAAGATCGATTATTGTAAGGCATTTTCATTACAGTGTAAGGTAAAACTCCAGCGTTACCTTCAATACACTTAGGTTTTCCGTTGTCGCAAAAATAGCATCCAAGTTCGTGACATCTTGTACGGTTTCCACGAGCTTTTCCGGAGCATCGTTTTCTATCTGACATATCTTGAGCACAGTTGTCTATGTAAGCAGCGTCTACAAACAAGATATTTTTAACGTGAATCAAGAGATTTATCTTGAAATATTTAAAATTATCTTCGGCATGTAGCGATTAACACAGGTTGAATCCAGTGATGACAACTTAGTTTTATTAGATTTGAAGTTAATATCTTCAAACAGTCAATTTCAAAAAAATGTAATGTAAATATAACCTCGTTTTTTTACTAAGTACCTGTTGAAAATTTAGTTTAAAAAAAATATTCAAAAATTAAAATAGAAATTTCGATCATAAAAAGCGTATAACAGCTATTGGTAAAAATAATTTAAAGTATTTCAAAACCAAACTCGATAAAGTGAAATCGGTACTTTTACCTAAAATTGTCAACACTAGTTGAATCCCAGTGGTAAAAGTTATAGAGAATATTTCGAATATTACAGATCACGCTAGTACTGCAAAAACTTTTGTGGAAATTGTATTAAATTCGAACCCCAATAAACACAATTAAAATCAAATCGTAAGTGGGAGTAATATACAATATTGCAGCCTAATCAGGAAAACTTTGTCAAATAAATATTTGTTAAGTATGGATCACTGATGGATCGCGTCGACAAGACGCGGTCCGTCTGTGGTCCATGCTTGACAAACTACAATTCCTAATTGAGATCAAACAATGTTCAGTGTGAAAACACTGAGATGAATCTGGAAAATTTTAGATTAAAAATGTAGAATTTCAGATTAAAAGTAAAACTTTGAAGGAAAGCGGGTCAAGTTATTAAGTTTTTTTTTAAGGAAAAATGCCGCCAACTGATTTTTTGCGCTTTCCAGCACAGAATATTTTATCAAATGTCTATCAATTCTTTATGTCTTTTGTGGGTTTCTCACTTGCAAACTATGTTTCTGATACATAATAGGAGCATGCGATTGTGGGCTGGAAATTTTAATTCAGTGCAGATTTGAATCATTTCGAAGCACAAATTATTCGAATCATTTGTAAAACGAGCATAAGACTTAAAAAATAATGGCGAAATATTCTATTTAAACAATAAAAAATTTGAATAGGTTGACATTTTACCGTGAAAAAGAAATGTGAATTGTCCCAAATTGATTGCTTATATGAATATTAATGATATCAGATTTGATACTTTTAAAAATGAAAGTAAATTCTAACAGAAAACGTAGGTTTTTGCTATTGATGAGGAACTAGTGATTCGAAACGATTCGATGAATATTTTGGATTGGATTAGAAATCAATATTATTGGGTTTTGCCCAGCCCTATGATGTGAAAGACGGGAATTCAAACAGAAAAAAAATCAAAATATATCACAAAAATTGAGTATACTCACGATCCTTTGGAAAATCTGAAAATATAAGGACGAAAATAACAGATTACAGACGAGCAGAAACGTTTTCTTTTAATTTAGTAATTTATTATTATGGAGTATTCGGCGGGGCTTCTACGCGCCTATGGGATTCAAATCTGTTCTTGTATACGACGTAGCTGAATCGTACCGTGAATTACCATGCCTACCCCTTACAAAAATAATATTTTGCCGAGCATGACTCAAAGATACGTCGCGTCTCGTCGACGCAATCCATCAGTGACCCATACTTAACAAAATATGCTCAGAAAACCTCTTCCTGGTTGGGCCCGAACGGAATTCATTGCGATAGAACAGTAAACAATTATTACTCAGCAGTGAGAAAGGATTTCCTGTGATATTTCGCTGAATTAGTTGTCTTCGCAGAATATAAACAATCGGAGAGAATGATTATTTCTTGTAACCCTCAATAGCAAATCCAGAAAGACTACAATTCGGTACTGAGGGTTGATTTTTCTTAAGGTTTCAAATTATGACGTCATAGTGGGCAGCGCTCCCGGAAACATTTTTTCAGAAAACTTAGACGCAGAATAAGGGGGAAAAACTTTTTCCCTCTTTATCCGCTATCCACATATGAACGCTTTACTCGTCAGATATAATCTGCGTAATCTGCGTAAGCATGTAGAAAAAATGGAAAGATTGCTTTTTTTGCAATTCCATCTGAAACAACATGGTTTTCATTTGTATATCAGCTTGTGCAGCACCCCTCTCCCGATTATGTCGCTGTGCATACAACGAACGCACACAGCCATTTTTACTCCCAATCATTGCGAAGACCTACCGAGTCAGGATTTATTTGTCGAGGTATGTTTATATTTCTGTTCGGGTAGCATCAATTTGTCGCATTCCTTGATCTTAGGATTCGAATATTTATTGTGTGATTGCTTTTTAGTTGGTTATGACAGCCCAAAACGTTGGTGTAGCGGTTCTTTGGTCCTCAAGGGGCGACGGGAAATTCTCTGGGAGGTCATGAGCCTTGATTATAGATTTTTTTATTGAAATTCACTCTGAAGGGCTCCCGTAGGGAACCAACTAATGGCCACTCAACAGCAAACAGCTACTAAAATATGTAGTGCCCGCAACTGCACTCTAATCGTAAAACAGAACTGAACCGTCATGATGAAGTTCAGTGATTGGTAACTGCCCTGGGCAAAGAAAACATCTACCACTTCTTTGTCCCCATTTAGTCGCCTCCCACGACACGCAGGATACACGTTAATGTTTTTCTAAAGCCCGTGTCTACAGGGAAGTATATTATATCACGCATAAATTTGCATAAATGTACTGTGGAAAAGAGTTATGACCAGGGGGCTGTGGTTTGCTACAGGTGTCTCTTAAAGTGGACTGCTGGTCAGAAGTTTTTGGTATTATAAGTTGAACATCTCCAATTCAAGTACGTGGTATAAAGCGTAAACGAAAATCAACACAAATCAGTAAAGTCTTAACAAACAAAGCCAAAACATGAGAACATACTCACCTCGTACACATTTATACTTTTTGTTCTTGGGGCACCAAGCACTGTGATATTTCTTGAAACAATCTTCGGAATTAGGTTCTCCCAATCCTTCCCAACCATTGTCATCCTCTGTCAAGTCTTCTTCCTTTCGTTTGCAGGCTTTTCCTGTCAAAAAATAAAATGTGAGTTGAATATACACGAATTATTTTATATAATTTCGAAGCTCATGGGCGAAATATTTCATTCTATTTCGGGTTCGAAATCTATTTTTTCATGTTAACTTTCGGTCTCTTAAGTTCACGCCGAATATTTAGCGCAATCTTAGCGAAATGAAACCCTTTACTGAAACTTCCCGTTTTTTGCTGATTACGATGAAACAATGAATTTTAGTTTGTCATGATACACAATTTGCGCACTAATGTTGCACTAATATTGCTATTCACACATCAGTAGTTTATGACTTTCATGCCACGTAGGTAGGGCTGGGCAAAACCGAATCAATTTGGAATTCGAATCTGATTTGGATAATATTTTCGAATCATATCGAATCACTAATTGTCTCCATTATGAAAATCAATAAATTTATGGTGACGAATTACTAACATTAGAATTAAAAGATTTGAAAGCAACGTATTTTCAATTCATGATCCATGTCGAAGGTTTTTTTTTGTTTTTGTCAAATTTGACCTAAAATATAATCGATGCATTTTGTTTTTTAAGAAGAAAAATTCCAGCAAGTTTTTTCTTCCTGTGAACGATTCGTGACTGATTCGAAAAATTTGAGATTCGGATCGATTCGAATCACCGAATTAGATTGCCTAGTCGTACTCGTAGGAACGGTCTTTGGAATATTCCTACACATATTTTCTGTGTGTAGTTCAAGAGACGACTAAAATGAAACAAAGAAAGAAGTAGTAGATAGTCACCCCCCGGGGCAGATAGCACTCACTGCACTTTAGCATAAATGTTCAGTTCCGCTCAGGATGTTCTCCACATTTAAAGTGCAATTGCTGGTACTACATTTTGTAGAAGCTTACTGCAGTTTCAGTTATCCCTAGCTCTTTATGAGTGTTGCTCATGGCTTAGCTTACAGGGAACTTCAATAAGTATAGCAAATATGATTATCTTCTTTCAAACTTTCTCTAAACGCGATTTTTGTTACAAATATCCTTTACAAACCTCTGATGCATTTCTTTTCACCCGGTAGTCTATTTACACAGAAAAAACATCCCTTGTTTTCACAAACTTCTCGTTTTCCCCCTGCACGACAATGTACTCTTTCATTCCCTCTTTGATCACAATTATCTAGAACTTCTTGTTGAGCATCTAAGAAATAACATTGGCAGTCAGACATATTTTGACTTCACATACTTTGCCAAGCATGGGACACTGATGGATTGTACCAATTTTGCACGTTCCATCTGTGGCTCATACTTGGCAAAATGACATATCTGATTGAGAATAACATGTTTTATAAAGTGTGGTATGAAGATAAGTGTAAGTTTTAGGCCTTTGAATCGAACCTATCTGAATCACTGACGATTTGAATCAATTCCAAGCATATCAAAAAGTAATTTTAAATCTAATATATTGTTATCGCGTCGTTTTGTGCAGTTAGTTATCTAGTCAATTGTCAAATCTTGAAAGCAATATTTTCAATATTTAGCCTCATGATGATTTTTGGGTATTCCGAAACATCAAACTTTTGAAGGCAAAAACACTTTTCCTATCTTCCTTTATTGCGTTGGTTTCAACAAATTTTTGAAATTGAAAGTCCGTCGACAATGATTTAAAAAAGTAGGGCAAACTTAGCTCGCCTCCGAAGAAGAGATGGACGTGAATCAGTCGTAAAGCGAATGTATGATCGAAAACTTTTCCATTTTCATATTTTGAGGTGAAAAAACAATCGAAATACATTTATCATTATTTCTTATTGGAATTCAATCTGCGCAAGGCCGGAAGTAGTGGCCACAGCTAACCAATAACCTCGCATATTCATCATTATAAGTAAATTTGAAACTTTTTTTATGCTTATAATGCGAATAATCTGATAATTGATAAATTGTAGTTGTATAACGATATAATTTACGTTCATATATAATATTCGAATTTTGAACGATTCGCCCAGCCTTACAGTCCAAGATGTAAACTCATTTTGTCAAAAAAATGTGAGTTTATCTTACAGCGACATTTAGTAAAGCAAATGAAGTCCTTCAGGTACGTGCTTCAAAATAGTCCTGAGGTATTTCTTGCGACTAAAAGCAAACAAAGAAGTGGTAGATTGTTTATCATCGCCCAGGGTAGATACCACTCACTACATATAATCATAGTAGTTCAATTCCGTTTGGAATGTTTACCGTTTAGAGCGTCGTTGCTGATACTACTTCTTCTGGTAGCTCTTTACTATGAAGTGGCCGTGAATTGATTTCTTTTAGGTAGTGCCGTCGACCTTGCTTTGAGTGAAGTTTTATAAAAAAAAATCTGAATCGAGTAAAAAATTATTGCCATGCGCGACTTGTCAAAGATATAGGTAGGCAACGATGAATTGTGCCAACGGAGTGCGATCTATCACCGCACTAAATTTGGAATACTAAATATCTGGGTGCAAGAATTAAATTTTCTTTTCGAATCCCAACTGCAAATATGCCTATTCGAATCGACTTTAATTCTAGAAACTACTACAATCGTGTGTTCAAGAGTAATTGATCACTCGTGTGCTGAGCAGCGCCTTATCCTGCTTCATCTTTGATAGACTATACCGAATAAAATTAATAAAATTCACTTACTATTATGCGGCAACACGGCAAGTACTAAAAAAGCAGCCAATACAAAACTCGATTTCGATGCCATGGCTTTGCTCTGAGCTCAGAACATAACCCACCGTCTACACGAAGTTACATAAGCAAACTAAGTTCTTCCAAGACAACATTCCTATTTATTTAAGTCTTTTCCGTAAGTTAAATCTATGTGTTGTATTATAATAATAATAATTATAAACCCTGATAGATGTGGATAATATTTTTGGTATAACGTCGTGGTTTGTTTAGAACCCGGAATCATTGCGGATGTTTTAGAAAATTTTGCCAGGAAAAAATGACTCATTTTGTGTATTGTTTTCATTGTATGGCTTCATCGACGGAAACCTTATCCAGTAGATGAGATATTCGAAAAATATCAAGACATGTTCGTTAAGTATGAGTCACTGATGGATCGTGCAGCCTAGGCTTGGACTATCTGTGATTCATGCTTTGCAAAAGATATTTCTGATTGCGGTAGATCTTATCCCGAAACCTTTGTATGTAACTAGTTTTGCCACAAGGGGGCTGAGCAATTCCGAATAATTTGGAATTCGCATCGGATTCGAGCATTTTTCACGAACTAGAGGAATTCAATAATTCCGTATAAATAATAAATTTTTCAGATTTCATTGGAATATTTTCTCAAATATTTTTTTTGCATGTAAATTTTCCAGTACATCTGAAAGTTCTTCCACATTGTAAGTTTTCGTTCTTAGACAGACTCGAATAACCTGTGCTTTGAACTGATTCGAATCATGGAATTGAATTTCCCAGCCCTACTTGCCACCTCCAGAAGCATCCATTTTTGATCAAATTTCAAACCATATAATTCTATTACACTATTTCTAAGCTTGATTTTATTTGTATCATTTTTACAAAAATATTATTAAAAACCCCAACATTTCGATTACATGAGTAAAACATTTAGAAATTTAGGTCAAGCATTAAAATAAACAGGGAGAAGTTTGATCTGAATATTCGTCGTATCGTCGCGGTCTTATCTGTGTAGAATGTCGATGGCTCGATACGTGGTCAAACAAACCCTTCTGAAGCAAAAAATATATGTATCGGACTCTTTTTGACCTTTCGTAAGAATTTAAATCAGGTAACGGCAAATCGCCACGAAGTACTAATATACAGCTCTTTCCTAGGCTCTAGTCTACAACGAGGTTATTCGCCGGCCACCAAAATATCAATAAATAGTCTATAAAACCGCGTTCAGAAGTTATTGGCCGCAATGCACATTTGTGCATAGACTACCTTTTTTCCAAGATCATTTTCTTTTTTTTCTTTAACTTTTCATTTTATTTTTTTTTTTTTAGGTTTTTCGAAGTGTTTTCTATGGTCTGTCCTTAAACCTACCTTGGGGCTTATACTCAACAACCATTAGGCATGGACCTTTGTAGTGACTGCGTATCTGTTCTATGTTACAGCTACCCGCTAAGTGTTTTGCTGAAGGGCACGCTCGGTGGTGAAACGGTCAAGCATCGAACCATCGGCCGTCCGGACAATACGATCGCGCGTAACCGACTGAGCCACCGAGCCGGGCGGTTTTTTGTAATTTTACGTTTTTCAACGCAACCAAACGCA
The DNA here is from genome assembly GCA_963675895.2 of Styela plicata. Classification (NCBI taxonomy): domain Eukaryota; kingdom Metazoa; phylum Chordata; class Ascidiacea; order Stolidobranchia; family Styelidae; genus Styela; species Styela plicata. Next base: position 2,480,890 of record OZ023142.1, read on the forward strand.
TTGCTACGCAAGCTAACGGAGAGTACTCGTTTCGTTTCGTGCGTTTGTGCTTTGTACACAAGTAGATACAATTTACTTTGAGCAATGCAGACGTGTATTGCCGGTTTCGGTTTGCAACATGAAACGCAACGCAATGCATCGGTAAGACAATTTTATGGATATTTTAGGCTGAAACCTTAGACAAGCTATTCCCAGGCAAAAGTTAAACAAATGTACACATATCTCATAATCAAACCTAATATTTTTTTTTCAAAAGGAGAAAAGGAAAAATACATTCCAAGCATTCTTTTAGTAGAAAAAAGAATACGAAATACATATATATTCACAAGAGGAGAAAACATGTGTGAATTATCGCCGAAAAATAACCATAATCAAAAAATTGAACACACTGTAACAAAATTGCAGTGAATTAACTGTTTATTTGCGTTAGTTGCATCATTCAAAAATTCGACATCGATTTTTCGCTGATATTTACGCCAATTATGGGCTGTTGATGGGCCGCACCTCGGCGGTGTGTTCCATCAACAGTCCATAATTGGCCAAAAACGTTGATTTTATAGTATAGAAACGGACAGGAATCGATTGGAATATCGAATTCGATCCTCCTCGCTGGATTTTTTAATGAAGTTTTCGAAGTCAAATAAAACAGTAATGACCATTTAATTGCAACATATCAGTTAAATTACACTGTAACAAAATACGGGAAAATCTGTGCTCTGTGACTGTAATTACACTTTGTAAGATTGAAATGAAACTATAATATCGACGGGCAGGAAATACGACGAAAATAGCATACTGCTGTAGACAGATTTGACCGCGCCTCGGTTGTGGGATCAAGAGCTATCATTTAAGTATCGAGACCTTAACGTGGTTCCACGATCCCTATAGGCTAAGTTTGATTTCCCTTCCCAACTTTCTCAGGTTTTTCGGATTACTGTGCCTGCGCTGGTTGGAGAAATCAAACGAAATAGGCTATGTATAACCTCTACATGTCTCCCGAACTAAGCACTAAGAATATACTTTGCCAGGAGTTATTTTAGCCTACCTTAAGAGCCGTCGCCAAATCTTTTGATTTTAGTTTTATTGAATTTCGCTATAAACGAGGTTGCCAGCAGCGTCTAAAAGGAACAACTAACAGGCAATTATATGGCAAAGAGGTTCTACAAAATGCAAAAAAGCAACTGTACTCTAACGTTAAACGGAAAACATCACAATCAGTACTGAAACACTGTAATAAAGTCTAGTTCAGATTCTGAGCATATGCGACAGTAAAAAATAGACAGGGCTGAACAAGCATACCCAAGTCAATTCCCAGAGAGTTTCATTGTTACGTCATAAAACTTTGTCTTCTCCATTTTACCAACACATAGAGTATGTATCTGCTGCGCTGTGTAAATCGCCACCTTAACCAAGGAGTACCCGGTATCGGTATCGGTATGGCGGTATCGATGATGAAAATTTTCCAATGCCAATACCGATACTTCAAAAATCCCTGATACTTGCCGATTCCGATACCGATACATCGGCCCATCTGTAACTTGTACATCGCGACCATGAATTTTATTTTGACGAGTACGGGACACAGATGGACCGCGTCTTATCGACGCGATCCATCAGTGACTCACAAAAAGATGTTGTGAAAATTTCTTCGATTTTGAATTAATTGCTCACCAAGGGAACCACATAACGTTTTGACTTGTTTCAAAACATGGTGGAACCGACAACCCCGAGCCCTCTCGGTTATAGCGTCCGCAGGCCGACAGTGTCGAATTTTTCAAATATGAGTCGAACAAGCGAGTATGACAACGCAGTAAGTGCATTTTAAATCATGTCTTTCGATGTGTATCCATCTGATACAGTCAATATAAATGGACCTTCATTCGATATAACATTTTCATCCTCTGGGCAACTTTGTTTTATATATATCGGTAGTTTTGTGTGATCTTTCGGATGGTCAATGTCTATTTTGTGGAATGTTTCTTCGTCGATGCTACCACATCCCGAACTCGAGGAGGAATTTCGGTCCTTGGAAGTTTTGAAGGAATGTTTGTCGCTAATATCTATATTGTCTTCAAATTTTGGGGTATACCCACCGTCAGCGATATCACTTTTGTCGATGTAACCATCGCCGGTATTAACACCGGGAATGTCTGTTTCATAATCGAACACTGGTGAGTTCGGACAAGGTGAATTCGGATCGGCTGCTGTGACATTGGAATTTGTGCCTGGCAGTGAATTTGCTGCGCTCATAATCGAAGTTTGAGAAAATCCAGAATCCGGGCCTAGGTTCGTTAGCTCCGGTGAAGAGAGTTCGTTTTCGTATATAATTTCGATCTGATCTGGTTTTCTATTTTCCATGCTATCTGCTTTGCTGGAATTGTAGCCTTCAATTTCACATCCAGAATCTTTTCGTTTAGTCGAATCTATATCTTCTTTCTCCGAATCTTTAGTAGTGATAATCTTCTCTTTTTGTATCTGTTTTTTGCCTCCAACTTCACTTTTCAAAAGATACGATATTTCAGGGTTTTCTGGGTCTTTTATCGGTTGCGTGACGTCACCAATCTTTTGTTCGCCTGTTATGAATAAAAATGAAGAATTTCAAAATTATTTTGTGTTTTGCAATATTTAGCAAATAACAATGTGTTTTCTTCGATCCGCGATAAAATCGCCCGAGGAGTTGCATGGCATATGTTAGTACAAGAGTCTGTAATCTACTCCGTTGCTAATCTACTTCTTTGAATCGATGAAGTGACAGAATCGTGTTTACATCGGGTGTCTGAAACATTGATATCATTTTCTTCGAAAGTACAAAAAATTTCAAAATCATCAACACTCCTATTTCATAGCAGCATAGATGATTTTGAAACTTTTTCGACAGTTTTTTCGCTACCAGAAACTCAGTAACACTTTTCTTTCTTTTAACGATATATCATGAAATAGTGACCATTTTATTCGGGTGTTCGAGTAGCAGATCGGATGACATTTCGCCACTCTAATCAAATATCCAAAACTAAAAAGGTTTATATTGATCATGGACTGTGTGTAAAGGCTTTAGAATAGCATTAACATATTTCCTGCGTGTCGTAGAAGGCGAATAAAAGGAAGCAAAGAAGTGGTTCAACCGTCGCCCAGAGCATATACTGCACTTAATGCACTTTACCACAGCAGTTATTTTCTTTTTGGAATATTTTCATCGTACAGTTGCTGGTACTACATCTCGTAGTATACCTCGTTGCTATTGTGTAGCCGTTAGTTGGTCCCCTTTCAGCACTGCTTCCGGCCTTGCTCAGAGTGAATTTCAATAAAAAAACAAACAAACTATGTAGCAATCTCAAAGCATTCCTCAGAATTTTTATTAGTTCAAGTGTACAAATGCAATACACAAACTCTAGACATACGATGTGACAAATGTACAGGAATTTTAGGGTTTACTTAGCAGTAATTGTTGATTTTGAATTTCGAAATTTCGTTTTTGATGAGGTTTATGCCAAGTATGAAATATTGAAGGACCGCACCTTGTCGGTGCGTTCTATTTACAATCCACGATTGGTCGAAAAATTTTTTCCTAAAGTTTTATTTTAATATCGCCAATCAAAATTACTGTCAAAAACAAGCGATTTTATTGCATTTATATAACAGTGACAGTCTGAATATACAAAATATTGAGATGAAAAACGACGTGTCACACTTTACTGATTTTCGCAGGCAATTCTACGGAATAGTTCGCTAGTTCACAACAGAAAGGACTATTCAATGAGGATTGAGTCATTGCTCATTCATAAACCCTCTAAGTCTACCCTAAGTAAACTATAACAAAAACCCAGTAAAATCACTGCACTTTTAGAATAAATGATTTGTTGATAGCAAAATGAAACTACAAAATCGACTTTTTGGGTCAATTATGTGTTGTTGATGGTACGCGCCGCCGAGGAGCGGACCATCAACAGCCCGAAATTAGCACAAATTTCAACAACAAGGCCATGTCAAACTTGTACAATCAATTCAAATAAACAGTAAATTTACGATAATTTTTTAAAGTGTAGAGTTGCAAACACAAAATAAAACTAAAATATCATCCGGCTGGGAGGTAAAGATAATAATATGACCTAATTAACAGTGCGATAAACCAGTAGTTAAGTGAGTTTCGATTTGGTCCTTTCGTTCAAATGTATTGACTATATGATATAGTGAAATTTTACCAATGTGAATGAAGTATTGAAGATATTATAGGAAAAGTACGAATCTCTTACTTTTTCGGATAATTTCCTCAGCTTTTTCATTTGTACCTTTTGAAATTATGTTTCCGTTTCGTTCGTCCATGATAAAATTTTGTTCTTCGTCAACGTTTTCCTCTAGAACGGCTTTGTGTCGATCCTGTCAATATGTAAACAAAATATGGAATAATATTAAACATGAAAACAAAGTAATATTTGTACTATAATGTAAATGTATTATTATCAATGAAAGCTAATACGTGGTAGATGGTTTCACCATCGCCCAAGGCAGATACCACTTTACTGTGGCGGTTGAGTCCCGTTTGAGGAGTTTTTTGTTTAGAGTGCAGTTGCTGGAACCAAATTTTTTAGTGGCTCCTTGCTATTAAGTGGCCGATAGTTGGTTCCTTCCGGGCGCTGCTTGCTTTTGGTCCTGAAGTGAATTTCAATAATAAAAAGCATAGTTTATCAGGCAGATCACGGGATTTCGATCCCGTGCTATAAACATTATAAAATAAGAAAAATAAACATACCGGTAGTTCGTGGATAGTGTCATCAAATTTCGGGAAACAAATCTTGACATGTTTCTTGTAAATCCATCCTAGTAGAATGGCAACAAGTATCACCACTAATCCTAGGATGACTACGATAATAATAGCAACCCAACCTCGTGATGGAGTACCTGCAACAAAGAGAAGGTCATGATAATTTTTGCAAAAAGTTGTCCAGCAACGGACTCTCGGAAAAGAATCGATGTTTCATTTGATCAAATTGTTTGGTATATGAATATGAGCTGCTGATGGAACGCGCCTCTCGATGCGCGGTCTATCATCATCCCAAATAAATGTTATAACCGAGCGAATTTTCAGTTTGCGAAATACACAAACACAACTGAATAACGGTAATTTTGCGTTACGTTGTCACACTGTAGATCTTATTTTTTTTCGAGCCGTTCCAGGAAATAAACTCAAAAATGGCCACAGAAAAAGCTTGAAACAAATTTCAAAAACTAAATTTCGATTTACATTCCGCTATAATTTATTTCAAGAAATCACAAACAAGATATGTATGACTAAATTGTTGTAAAAAGTATCATGAGAAGTAAGCTTTGAGCAGAATTTTGAGCAAAAATATCGACACACTATATTTATTCAAAGGAGCGAATTTACATCAGATCAAAAAATATTTTTTGCCAGGCAAGATTTCAAGCTTTTATAAAAGCCTTTTGCCAAGCATAGGCCATTGATGATCTGCTTTCTATCTGATCCACTCAGAACAAGGTTTTGAGAGACTTTCTATAATAAGAGTCTTGCAAAACCACATTTGTGCAGAGAGCTACATGAGGGCAGAAATGAAGGCTGAAGAACCTTCATTCCCAAAAGACACTTATTGACTCGAGTTTTGAAAGCTTCAAATTGACACTATCGGGAAAGCATTGTGAAGGCAATGAATTCCAAATCACAGAGGTTCATAAAAAACGAATTTCTCGCAGAAAATTGTCTGTGACACTGTGGAACTTCCACAGTGATTGGATGTGAACGGAAGCGAGAAGGGTTGGTAACCTCATGTCCCCAGGGATGCGGATTTGTCACAACTCAAGAGTACTTCTGTGTCACCAGGGATGCGGATTTGTCACAACTCATGAGTATTCCCATGTCACCGGGGATGCGGATTTGTCACAACTCATGAGTATTTTTATGTCACCAGGGATGCGGATTTGTCACAACTCATAAGTATTCTTATGTCACCCGGGATGAGGATTTATCACAAGTCATGAGTATTGCATGTCATTGGGGATTCCGATTTGTCTCTAGAGATGCATCGATACCATATTTTTCGCCGATACCGATACTTTAAAATGAGCCAATACTGATAAGAACAAATTTCGCATTACCGGACAATACCGACCGATGCCGACACTCTAAAATGAGCTGATTTCGTGACGCAGATATTCCAAATTTCCGATACAGCCCGATAAAGATTAAATTATCTTATTTGGGCCGATACCGGTACTGAACATAATCAGAATTGACGTTACCGGTCGATACTGATGCTTCAAAATTAGTTTACAGCGAAAAATGTGCTATATAACAATGGGCCAATAATCTTCGACTATTCATACTATGACGTCTTCATTGGTTAGAGCAAAATGTGGCATACAGCGCTACATCAAAATATCATGCTGCAAATTTTAAGGGCAAATTTTGCTATATTTCATTTAATATGCTTCATAACACTATTATTATAGGAAAATGAAAGATTTACAATATTCAATATCAATAAAATAAAATCTAAAATTTTCAGTTTTATTAATGCGAATTTCGTTAGGGCAACAGAAAAAAAATAAGTTGATGTTAATCAAGTTAGACCAAATCCATAGACTTAGATATCCATGCTGTGTTTCCAAAAATGATTGTTCAAGTTTTATTTTTCAGTTCCAAAACATCACTGCTAAATCTAACGCACTAACCTCAGCAAAATATACTTATTTATTTTTCAAATGAACAAAATTTATGACAATGATTTGTAATATTTTCACCACTTGACAAATAAAATAGATATTTTCATATTCGATTATATTTTATATTCGACTCGTTCTTACTGTATTTGACTCATGATTACAATATTACAATACTCATGCCTATTGCTATTTTACCAAGGGTGCGGATTTGTCATAACGTAACGAATATTCCTAGGTCACCGCGTTATGTGCAATGGTCACAACTCATGATTATTCCTATGTCACCAAGAATGCGCATATGTCACCATAATATTAAACTGATGAAGGCAACATGGGTATTACTATGTCACAGGGGATGAGGATTTGTCACAACTCATGAGTATTTCTATGTCACCGGGGATGCGGATTTGTCACAACCCGTGAGTATGTCACCGGGGATGAGGATTTGCCACAACTTATGCGTATTTCTAAGTCACCGGGAATGCGGATTCGTCACAACTTATGAGTACTCCTATATGCCACCGGGGATGCGAATTTGTCACATCTCGTGACTGTTTCTATGTCACCGGGGAGGTGGATTAGTCCCAACTCATGAATATTCTTATGTCACCGGGGATGCGGATTTGTCACAACTCATGAGTATTCCTATGTCACCGGGGATGCGGATTTGTCACAACTCATGAGTATTCCCATGTCACCGGGGATGCGGATATGTCACAATTCATGAGTATTTCTATGTCACCGGGGATGCAGATTTGTCACAACTCATGAGTATTCCTATGACACCGGAGATGCGGATTTGTCACAACTCATGAGTATTTCTATGTCACCGGGGATGAGAATTATCACAATTTATGAGTATTGCATGCCATTGGGGATATCGGTTTGTCATTAGGGATGTATCGATGCCACTTTTCTGCTGATACCGATGCCATCGATACTCAACATTACCGAAACCGGCGGATAATAATACTCATCCCAAATGCCTTCAAATATGCCTAAAGTACATCCTTAAAATCGAAATTTTCCTAAAATTGTCACTAAAATTATCTGTAAAAGAACTTATAGCAGGGAAACACAACCATAGGGGATACCATGCACGGAAGCAAAAACACGAGAAACAAAGAATATTGGAGAACTTCATACAAAAAGATATATTCAAAAACAACATCCAAAATTAACGTCATCAATAAGACCCAATGAAGAACAACATTTTATCAAATTAGTCAATAAACAAAATAAAAGACAACAAAAAATAAAAATACAAAATAAAAAAGAATTGGCCAAATCACAAATACGAGTATATATTTGATCTTTTTCTAAGTATGTTGCCCGAAATCAATTCCCACCCTGAATTTGGGAATGGTATCCCTAGGCGTGATAATAACTTTTTTCAGTAATCAAAATTAAAGAACCGGAGGTAAAAGGAAAGGAACGTAAGTTTAACAATCCATCCCCAAATCGACTTCACGACATTACATTTTATGTTTGATGATACTGAGCAGACTCATTGTAGTGCAATCAGCCACATCCTCTTGAATGCCAACGGAGATTATTGGGCCACTGTGATCTAGGAAATTTTTAGTTTTAGTTTTAAAGTTGAGAATTACTAATACCTTCCCTTTGAGTATCGACAGTATCGGTTTCAGCCCATATAAAGTAAGTGTCGGTATCCACCGGAATCGGCAATTTGATTATCGGCAGTATCAGTAGTGATTTAATTTAAATAATCTGTATCGACCGGTATCGGAAATTTAAATTTTCGCCGGCATCGATACTTCAGGGTATCGGCTTCGGCTCATTTTGAAGTATGAGCATCGGCCTGTATTGGCAAATTTGATCATCGGCAATATCAGGATCATTTCAATCGCCTCATCGGTGGAGACGAGAAAAGTTGTATCGGTGCATCCCAAGTGACAAGAAATAGAAATACTTAGGAGTACTGACAAATCCGCATCTTGGGTGACATAGAAATAATCATGAGTTGTGAGAAATCCGCACCTACGGCAACATAGCAATCGGCATGAGTATTGTAATCGTGCAACAAATATATTACGCGTGAGAAAAATATAAAATATAAATTTCATTTGTCAAGTCGTGAAAATATTGCAAATCATTGTCATAAATGAATTTTGGGGATTTTGTGTTTTTTCGTGATGACTTAACCATAGTCGCATTGATAAAAATATGTATCGATTTTAATTTATGTTTTTTTTTCTCAACATTGAATTTTGCAAACCTTGAATTTTCCTATAATAATAGTGTTGTGAAACAAAATCAATAGAGTATGGTGAAATATGCCCTTAAAATTTGCAAAATAACATTTCAATGTAGCACAATCTGTCACATTTTTTTAAATGCCAATGGTAACGTCATAGTATCAATAAAATTGTCGGAGATTGTTGGGCCACTATTTTCTAGTATCTTTTTCGCTGTAAAGTTGAGCCGTATCAGTTATTTCGAGTATCGGCAGTATCGGTATCAACTCATTTCGAAGTATCAGTATCGACCGGTAACGGCAATTTTGATTATCGGCAGTATCGGTATCGGCTCGTTTTAAAGTATCGGTAAAGACCGGTATCGACCGGTATTGGATAATTTAAGCATCAGCATTATCAGCATCGGCACATTTTAAAATATCGGTATTGGCGAAAAAAGTGGTATCGGTGCATCCCTAGTGACAAATCGGCACCCCCAATAGCTTGCAATACTCAGTTTTGATTATTCCGCATTCCCGGTGACACATGATTACTCATGGGTTGTGACAAATCCGCATCCCTGGTGCCATAGGAATACTCATCCCTTGTGACAAATCCGCATCCCCGGTGACATAGGGATACTCATGAATTGTGACAAATCCGCATCCCCGGTGACATGAGAATACCCATCAGTTGTGACAAATCCGCATCCCTGGTGACACGTGGTTACCAACCTTATCGACGGAAGCTAATCGAGTTGACCGGTTAAAGATTTTGTTCGGAGGAACGATAGCAGAAAGCTCTTTCGAACAAAGTTCTTTATAATATCGATAAAACAAACAAATAGAGGCAACTTCACGACAATGTGACAAGCTTTGCAAACCAAAAGAACACGATCAAGTATGTTCAGGACTGCAGCAGCAGTGGCCTTGTAGCCGCTTCCTAGAGTGGACCACCCAGATCAAAGTCCTGCTCTGGCAGCCACTTACAGACGAACAGAGAAGGGAGTTCTTTCCGGTTCGATCTGGTCTCTCAATCGGAAAAATTCTGTCAAAACCTTTTTTGTTAAGCATGTGTCACTGATGGATCTACGAGACGCAATCCATCTGTGGCGCATGCTTAACAAAATAAAATTTCTGATTGGGCAATACTCAAGTTACTACAACTTGAGTCAGGTGGTGGACATATATTAACCGGCTGAACTCGGCAGAACTCGAACACGAGATCCTCAACTTGCGATGCCAACTTCATAACCACGGTTTGACGTACGGGGCCCATAAAAAGCGCGATCCTTCAGTGGCTAATACTCAACAAAACATAATTGTTGACTAAAGGGAAGTATTAATGACAGAATTCCCGACCGATTTTATGTGAATGAATCAAATTTCTAAAAAGGTTGAATTGCAATGTAGAGATTTCAACAGTGGGATAAAAAATAAAATTAATGCATTTAATTGTAGCAAGGAATATCTTATTATTCGGTTTCGTTACTTATGGAATTGAGCTTTATGCAAATCAGTTATTGATTTCCCATCAAAAAATTAGCTGACAGAGTTTAGTTAGTAGTTACAGTATAGTACATTATTCAAAATAATGACTTGCTACCTTCTTATATATTTTATTAGTTAATTGTGTTAATTCCGGAATTGATATACACCCGATAAGATTTTTATTCTGCCATGACGCACCATCGGTGAATCATGTTTGACTAATTATATTCCCATAAAATTCAGGATAAAGAATCTATACCTTCATCAGGGATTGCGCATATTGGTGACGTGTCCCATCTTTCATCGTTCCGTGATCTTGACATAACGCAAGGAATAACATCAGCAGATCTTTTATATCTTTTGAAAACATGGAAGATATTGAGCCTTCTTTCATTGTCCACAGAATTATTATCACAATTTATCACGGTTTGCCCGATTTTGACTTTTCTGTCTTCTCCCGTCACCATAGAAACGTTTGTCACCGACCTTGTTAGGCCATTGTCGTAATCTTCCGTATGATTAGAGTCGTAATGCTCGGTTGGAACTTCAAAGAAACAGTAATCTGCGCTGTGAAAACAATTAAGTATATAAGTTGAGGTATAAGATCTGTGGGTGCGGGCTTTCGCATAGACAACTCAAGAAGGTAGGAATGTCAGCTACTCAGACACCCCAAGAAAATGGATTGCATCGAAGGAAAATGTATCTAATGGCTGATACGTAGCGCTTTACCTCTTGCTAAAAGATCAAGAAGCTTCTCGTTGTGGCTTTATTGTGGTGACAGAACCGTATAAAAAGGTTCAAAATCATCAATACCGATATGTAATAGCACTGTTGATTTTGAAGCTATTTTGTGCATCCGAAAAAATGACATAACATGACAAAATAAATGTTGGATGATTTTATCATCACCTAGGACAGATATCAATTACTGCACTTACTTTACTATGGCGGTTCAGTTCCGCATGGGATGTTTTCCGCTTAAAGTGTAGTTGTTGAAACTACATCTTGTAGAAGTTCTTTGCTATTAAGTGGCCGCCATCGTTATCGAATTTATGGTAAATGCTTGAAAAAAATAATAATACTACTTACGCAGGATTGTATGATTCAGTGGATAGAGCTACGAATATGCTTCTTATAATTAGAATTCCATTGACATATTCTTTGCATAATACATCCTCAGGATCTTTACCCCTACACCACTCAATAAAGCCTGGAGATTCTATGAACAAAAAAAGAATATATCGTCAAATTCATGGTGCATTTTGATCATCTAAAACAAAACAGCACAAAGTAAAAATAAATGCTCAAAACTAGGGGAAGCTAACATCAAATATATTTGTTTTTAGAATCAAATCGGGTCATTATCTTGATTCGAAGATTCAGAATAAATGTATAATAAACTAAGATATTTATGATTTCGAAATACTGCCAAAATCGGATCAAAAAATTTAGGATTTGCGAAGTCCGAATCGAATCGAATATTCATTTTGGACAATTCTACTCAAAAGAAATTTTGGAGATTCAGAAAGTCAATCCAACTTATCAGAAAGGGAGGAGCCAATGCTGCCTTGTCTGCCGATACCGATACTCCGAGATGGACCAACACTGATGCGAACGATTTGGCCAAATTTGACTGAAATATATTTTATTTTTTGTGTTCAAAAAAAGATAAAAATCTGATCTTAGACATGGAATATGTATTGGCAGCATTTCCTCTAAGTCTGTTAATTTTAATGTTGGTAATTCATCACTATCAATTAATTGATTTTCAAGAGGGCAAGTAATAATGAAAACAGGATATTTGTTATTTGTATGGAAATAATGATTCCATCAGATTCGAAAAAAAAATTGAGACCAAGATTCGAATTCTAAATGATTCGGTTTTGCCTAGGACGACTCGGGGTAATTGCGACTCGAGAGAAAATAACAAAATAAACATGAAATTTAAAAAAAATTAAATTTTGTTAATCGACATGTCGCAGCCAATCGTTCTCTCCTATTATACAAAGAATTATATAAATATACTTTATAATCGAAATTTCATCGATATTAGATGCCAAACCGACGTATCCAAATCATCAATTGTAGATACAAGTTTGATTGATGTTGGAATGAAATGGCAATAAGACTCTATATTTTTTATTCACATCATTTGAATATTTTATTTCCAATCAATATTACGCCATATTATTTCCAAGAAATTATAATATTGTAGCAATTTCTTGTTGGACAATAACTTAGACAGCAAGAATAATAATATTGACCAAAATGAGAAATGACAACAGAGTGCCACTGGTCAGAAATAATAAAAGTACGAGCGAGAGGAATTTTTTCAATTCTTTCTGTATAGAGCTGGGAAATTCAATTTACTGATTCGAATCGATCAGAAGCACAAATTATTCGAATATATCGTGAATCGGTTTTAGGAAGCGAAGTATAATAAACTGTCAAGGTTTAATAACAAAACGTAATCGATTTATGTCAAATCTGACCAAAATCGATTGTATTTTTTCTCAAGATATGAGAATTTTTGCTTATATTCATGGAGTATGTGGAATTGAAAAGGCATTGCTTCCAAGTCTGTTCGTAATTCATTTCTATAGATTTCTTGATTAAAATAACGAAATTGAGGAATTAAAACGGGATATTTGTTATCTACATAGAATTAGTGTTTCGATTCGATTTGAAAAAATATCCGAATCCGATTCCAATTCCTAATGATTCGGTTTCTTTCAGTCCTATTTCTGTACTATAGTTCGTATCTTACTACCTATATATTTAAGGTTCCGCCAAACCGAAATATTGAGGGTTTGGGTTTTTAAATATACACTGTAACGAAAATACTGTAAATTTACTGGTCATTTGCAGTAATTACATAATGCTAAAGGTAGAAACCGCTATATTGATGAGATTTCTGCCAAGTATGAACTGTTGACGGGCCAAAATAGGCGAAAAAATACGATTTTATGCATTTTTAAATTCTACCAAATACTCTCAAAAAGCGGTGAATTTATTGTATTTTTGTTACAGTGTATATATACCTTAAAGTAATGTACTCTTGTACTGTCATAAGGTATTGAATTCTCTGTTCGAGCATATGTTTTCATATATATATTTTATCTATCTCTTTCTATATTTTTGCGCAATACTCGTTTCATTGCATGATATTGCATTTCTTTGAAAGTTCATTTCACGTACAAAGTTTATTATAGAACAAACTATTAAGAAATTTATGACAACTTGACAAAAACATGCGACATTTTCCATGCTGTGACACGCCGGTCACAAAAAAATTTGCGCTTAAACAAAAAGAAAGAAAAATCTCCATTTTTTGACATCAGTAATTTCAATTGTTGTTGTTGAAATAATATTATATTTGCGATAGACGTTAGCTGTTGATGGAATGTCCCTTGCGCGATCCAAAACAGTCCAGACTTGACAAGTATCTTATAAACATTGCGGTTTGAAATCTTGGAAATAAACAGTCGTTTCGTGGAGATCTATTTTGTGAAGTATGAGTCACTGATGGATCGCGACGTATAGGCGCGGTCCATCTGTGGCTTATGCTTGACATAACATATTCTAAAAGAATAATATCATTTTTCCTATTGCCAGCCAAATGTATTTATAAACTGGAGTCAGGTAATTTGAATTTAACTTTACATATAAGAGCAATTAGTTACGTTGGACAAAACGCTGCTACCTAATAAAATCCAAGAATATTAAACAAGTTTTTTCCTTAACTCATTAATCATATATTCGATCAATCACTAATATTAATAAGGGTTCTAGATTATACCTGCAGAATGACACTAGCACTTAACTGAGGCTTACTTGCTCTCTATAGCAATATACACAAATACTCTAAGTTTTATACGTTTTTGCCTTCAGATTAGAATGTTTGTGGCACCTTCGGGGAGACATCTTTTTTTGGAATGTAATAAATGAACTAAGTGAGTTCAATTTTATTATACAATACATATCAGAACAGCCTTGATCATCTGATTTGATAATAGTTTTGACAAGGACTTCATAAAGCTCGCAATAAAGTATTAAACGTTAAAACAAATGCAGAACAATTAGAGTTAATATAAACGTCATACTAATAAATAAAAAAATTTGGCAATTCGTGGAAAATGTAAAAAGTTCATTCATTCTGATAAAATTCTATTCAAGATGTGGCATGCTCCAACAGTAACTCATTCTTAACAAAACATAATTGATAAAAATATTCCCGAAGGAGGGGGGAGGGGGTCATTTTGAAAACCAAATACTCATTCTTGATAAAAAATGACAAATATTTTATCAGGATGATTATAAATCAAATAAAAGAAACAGGGTCGCTCCATTGGGCGCGGTCCGTTTGTGGCTCATGTTTAATAAAATAAAATTCCTGATTGTGATTAGGGCTGGGCAATTCGGTTCGATTATTCGAATCAACTCGAAGTACAAATTATTCAAATCAGTCAAGAATCTCCCACAGGAACAAAAAGTTACAAAATGAAGGTGGGGGGTATCAAATTTTGACGTAGAAATTTGTCAAACCTATCTGTGCCCTGAAATATTAAGGGCGAAATACAGTGATAATGAATATTAGAGACAAAGTTAACATTATCTCTAAATAGTCATTATCAGTGATTTCGCTGTTATTGACCCCCTGATTTTGATAAAGGGGATTGTGAAGATAAAAGAAAAAAAGTATTTACAGAAAATTGCTGTTGCAAGCAGATTCGAGAAAAATATCAGAATCAGATTCGAATTTCAAATTATTTGGTTTGTCCCAGCCCCAATTGAGATACACCCACAACCTACATGTATAAACAAACTCGTCCTGCTTCTGCATTATTTCAACCACTATTTTAAAAAATCTATATCTTACCATAGAAAGGATAATGACAGAAACTTCCGTCTCTCATAGGAATGATAGCAAACTGTTTTTCTTCATCATTAGTCAACGGCGGTAAAGTACAAGTTTCATTCAATGTAAGTGAGCAACATCCGTCTATCGGTCTCAAGTTTTCCGGAGTTTTGCTAAAACGTAATTTGTTCCAATTTTTTATCTTGTAAACTGAATAGTTGTATCAGAAATCATTGCAAGGTTAAAACAAAGCTCAATATATTGCAATGAATTGGAGACCAAAAAAGTAAACAAAGAAATAAAAGAAACAATTTGATGTGTTTTTAACCTGTTGTAACAACCAATAAATCAAAAAAAAAAAAAGAAAATTTGGAAACATTTCAAAAAAAGTTTATATTATAGAAAACATAAATTTTATGTGTGACAATAGAAGATGAGTAGTTTGTTTTAAGTAAGACTGAAAACAGCGTTTAAATTAAACTACACTGAAACAAAAGTACAGTAAATTTTACAGGTCATTAGCAGTAATTGCATATTTCCAAAGTTAAAAAACGCCGTGTTGATGAGATTTAGGCAACTTATGTATGATCTGCTGATGGACCACACCATGGCGGTGCGTTCCATCAACACCCCATTTGGCCAAAAAAGTAAATATTGAATTTTTTTAATACTGCCAAGGAAAATTACTGTCAAAGACCAGTGATTTGGTTGCATTTTTTGTTAAAGTGTAACTAAGTTACAGTCACTTGAACAGTTGGTTTCATTTCAATCAGCATTCACGATTTGCCTGATTTTAATACGGTGCGAAAATGTAGTGAAAAAAGGGTATATTTCCTATTATTATGGAATTTAATGATTTGATCAAATTGGAAAAAGTGATCCAAGTAAGATATTGAAGGATTCGGCTTTCACAGCCTTCACTGTAAAAAAGTCGGTCTATCAACAGCCCATAATTTGCCAAAAAATTGACTTTGTGGCTTCATTTCAATATAACAACGTAAAAAATAAAAGGTACTTTCAAAGAGAAAAGATATTTTACTGGATTTTTGTTAAATAAAACATATAAACAAGCGAGATCTTAACAATATACTCACTTGTATGAAAAAAATCTATACGTTAGATCTTTTGCGTAAATCTCTCTTTCATGGACAATTTCCACCCAAAATTGAATGTCCCCTCTGGTATCGAATATTTCACCAGGTCCATATCGTAGGTCGTAAGCTGAGCATTCTGGTATCTCATAAGCTGGGATTGGAAAGGATAAGAAAAATGAATTGGGAAGCGGATAGTTTGTCTAAAATTTTTATCGTGGAACTACGACAATTATACTTTATTTTACAAGTTTTTTTTGCATGGCCGATTCAAGACTGAATCGAATAATTTGTGATTTGAATCTACTCGAATCACCGAATCAAACTGACCAGTTCGGGAAGAAGCGAAAGTCATAACCTTCGGTATGTGGTATCCTTTGTTTGTTAGTGAATAGGACTGTGTTTTTAGAAAATTTTGAATAAAAAATCTCCTTTTAATCGAGACTATAGAAGCAGAGCTTAAAGACTATAATATACGCACTTTTTATAGAAAATGCCTCTAAGCAAAAACGAAAGCATTGGCTAAAAGGAGCTATCTATTGGCGAAAAGCTACTACAAGATAAAGTGCCAGCAACTGCACTCTAAGCCCGAAATACCCTATACAGAACTGACCCTCCAGGGTAAAGTGCAGTGTGTGGCATCTACTCTCGGCGATGACAAAACAATCAACCAAGCTTGGGTTGTGCAAATTTGTCGCGATCCATCAGTGACTCTAGTATATACTAAACAAAACATGATCAATAAAAATAACTTGAAACAGTTATTACAACCTACGAGCATTTCTAATCAGAATGTAAATCTTGTCGAGCATGATCCACAGAAGGACCGCGCCTCACCGGCATGATCCATCAGTCACTCATACTAACCAAAAATACTAAGTAAATTTCTTTCCTGACATAGTTAAACTACAAACGATACTACTTACATAATAAAGCCCATTTGAAACATTCCTCGGGATCTAACGAACATATATCACCATTATATTCACATTGTGATGTCACTGATGACGAATTCCTGAATGACGTCATCAGTAAAAACGAAAGAAATAACCAAGACATCTTCTCAGTCCAACAAATAAAGTTCATAATATTTTATAACTATGAAAATGCGACTATTTATTTTATCAATTCTAAAAAATAGATAAGACATGTAATTTTAATCACCTGCTATATCGGAATGAAAAAGATTTTAATACATAGAATAGCAATGCACTTTTTATCTCAAAGGAGATCAGGAGGAATATGAAATTGGCAATCGGTATTTTCACCGATCAGCAGAAAAAATGAATGGCGATTTAATTCCGTTTGGGTTATTTTCCGTTTAAAGTGCAGTTGCTGGTACCACATCTTTTAATAGCTCTCTGTTAGTGAGTGTCGGTTATTTCGTTCCTTTCAGGAACTGCTGCAGACCTTGCTCAGAGTAAATTTTAATAAAAAAATATGCCGACCAGCAATTTGAAGTGCCAAACACGGGACCCGTTGTGCCGCGTCTCGGCGACATTATGTACCAATGATTAGGGGGTGCATCGCAGATGATGTAAAATCGTCGGATGGGCAAAAAAGAAAGTAAGTGCCGAAAATTGTATTGTTTTTTTAAGATATACATCAATTTAGGGACAAAAACGATAGCGCTCTGCATATTCCGTGATTGCACGCCGAAGTGAAATATTTTTGATAAAATTCTCAAGGAATTGTTGAATAAAATTTTCCTACAATTTTTTGTAAATGTTTGACATCGACAACCAATTGGCCAACGCAAGTTTCACACTTCTAACTCGCAGCAACATTATGCCGTTGTCTTAAAAAGGACGGAACTCATCGCAGTAAGTGCCCTTTTTCGGTCAATTAAAATTTGAAGTATTTCGTCAGAAATTGCAATTTATTACTTGCTGCTTCATCACTCACTTTCCGCATGTTTTGAAAATCTAGGGCCAAATCGTTCCTCAGATCTCGTAAAAGTTCAGCATTGACATTCAAACCCATCAGAATAATGACACTCTAAACTTGCTGTAAGCTTTTACTTGCTGCAAGATGTTTTGTCTCCAAATTCCGCGTAACAGATTCCGATAAGTGTCCTTCATCGGGTAATTAGCATTTGAAGGATTTTGCTAAAATTCGCTACATTTTTTGACTCTACATCGAGTACAGCAAGATTTGAAAACTAATTCGCCGATTCGCTCCTTGATCCAAATTAAAATATGACATTGAAAACTTCTAACTACTCCACTTTCCATAACCTAGAATCATTACCATGACCTTTTTTCTATAATTCTTTCTACTAATAAGCGAGTCATAATTAACAGCAATGACTCAGCTAAATCTTTGACTCAGTAAATTCCACCAGCTTGACAGTGAACAACTGACTAAAATCACAACTTTCAACGACATATGTAGAATATTGTTGACCTTTAAACCCCCTAATTTTCTTTTGTCAAGCATGAACGCCGATGGCTTGCGCCCCAAAGTTGCAATCCATCAGCGACCCACGCTTGACAAAACAATGTTTTCCCTAATTAAAGAAAAATACTTGAGTTACAGAAAAAACACCAGCACCGATTGAGGTGACAAAAGCTCGCAAAATGAAATTAAACGCCGGGAATTCTCAGAACAATAGACAGAAAAAGAGAAGAAGGGGAAAATTTTAGACAAAATTGTTCGCAAAGACAAGAAAAGGGGGCATTACCCTTTCCAAACAAAAGTGGCGTTATAAATAACCGGGGAAGGGGGTTGACAATGAAACAAGATAATAGTTAAAAAGTCTCCAAAAAGACACTGAATACACTGTGACATAAGTATAATAATTTACCGTTAATTTGGAGTAATTATATATTTCTATAATTCAAAACAATTTTTGAACAGATATTCCGCTAAGTATGGTTTGTCTGGAAAGTTGGGGGTTTGTAAGGAAAATCACGCTTCAGGAATCGCGTTCCATCACATTTTATACTCGGATTAAAAATCGGTTTATATATTCCTTTAATATCACCAAGTAAAAATTACTGTCCATCAACAGCGATTTTGTTTATTATTTTTCTACAAGGTAATACCTAATTTTCACTATCCGCGTATTTTTAGAATATACGATGATAAGAATAGTTTTACTTCAAATAAGTAAAAACGCAGAATCGAATTCCCATGTCGTGATTGTTTGTCTGTAACAAAAATACAGTAAGCCTACCGACCATTTGCAGTAATACCATATTGAAAAAATTATATGTAGGATATGGGCTGTTGATCGACCGTGCCCCGAGTGACGAAGTTTCATCAATAGCTGAAAACTTACTAAAAAGTCGAATGAATAGTTTTATTTCGTTACCTAGCCTAGCATAATTACTGTCAAAGATTGTTGATTTCAATGCATTTCCTTCGCAACGTTATTATTTTTGACTAGTACGAACTACATACACCCTCGCTACTCGGGGTTTTTAAATCTAATTTACACCATATGCTTTTAATACGACTATGTGCAATTCTCGTAACATTCACTTTATATACAAACATAATAAATATCATACTTGGAAAACATAACAAGTTAGAAAAATTATCAAGTATTTTTTTTAAGTATGGGTCACTGATGGGTAGTGTCGATCAGACGCGGTCCATCTGTGACGCATACTTGACAAATCAAAGTTTCTGATAGGAATATATACGCCTTAAGATTAATTATATGACGTATTACATATCTTACTAGAGCATTTACACATATTGAGAAAATAAGTTAAAAGAACTCAATGAAGTTTTGGTCAATGCTGAACCACAGCTGGGCTGTGCTTTGAAGGCGCAGTCTATTCGTGGCTCAAGCTTGGCTTATTTCAAAGTAGCTCCTAAATATCATTTAAGTTAAAGTGTAATCCCATAGGACATAATTCAAAGGTGTTATTTCTTAGCGTAACATATGCATTGTACGGTAGGCAAATAGATAAAGAGACGTTTGATCGAGTATCTTATGTCGAACATGTGTTACTGATGAATCGCGCAAACGAGGGCCTGATACCTGACAAAAATAAACATTCTGGTTGGATTTGGATATGGTACAATTGGGTTTCAAACGGGCGAAGTATTGTTATTGAGATTCACTGGCGTGAAGTACCAACATAAAACAAAAAAATAACGCCACACAATTTTTTTCATTGAAATTCACTTCAAGCAAGGCCGGAAACAGTGTCTAAAAGATACCAGCCAACGACCACTCAACAGCAAAGAGATGCTAAAAATGTAGAGCCAGCAACTGCACTAAACGGAAAACATCCCAAACGAAAATACAGTGAGTGGTATCTGCCCTGGACAATCGTAAAACCACCTCCCACTTCCTAAACATATTTTTATCAGTAACTGCACTCAAAGCAAAAAAAACGAACCGCCATAACAGAGTGCAGTAAGTTTCATCTGTCCTGGGCAACGCTACTGTCCTTTGTAGCTCATACTTGACAAAATAAAATTTTTGGCTTGGTGGTGAAGTCCATCACAGAGCAATTTGAAGGAATTTGGACGGCTAGGTAACCCATTAATGCTGAAGGCCTGCCGGCGCTGCTGTCAATAAAACACATCCGGTTTCGCATTTGAAATAAGTTCTATTTGCTAAAGTTTGATAGCACTCGTATTGAAACAGATATATATATTCCGGGTAAGGCGAAATGCCGCAGGTTTTTTTGGAAATGTGAATTCAATCTTACGCACCAAATGATCCAAAACTAATCTAGTTGTCTTGTCTCCATTAGCAGACTAATCTCTGTCGAAGAAACAAGTCCATTCTCTTTTACAATCACTCTTAACCCTGAGAAATGAACTACACCAGCGGTCATTTGCGAATGAACAGAGGGAATTGTGGTTTCTGTAAAACTGCCAAATTGCGTGTACGTTACGCAATTAGATGGGTATAGTGACATTAACTGTCCTTCTCGACAAAATGTCATTTCAAGTGCTTTAAATCGTAGGATAAGCTCCTATTCCGCACTGCTTCCGGCCTTGCTCAGAATGAATTGAAAAAAAAAACACAAAAAAATGTTTGCACACATTCCACGCTCATTTGTTATAGCTATTTAGGCAATTTTTACCCTGATATCTCCTTTTTCAAAACTAGTCCTTATTATTCCTTTGCTTCATTTCAGGAAATCAAAGAAGATCTGACCATTAAAGTTTTTCAAATTCTACCCCGCCCCCTTTTAAACGTTCTCAATACGCCACCGACTGCGTGGTAAGTATGAATTAGAGGGCACATCCCTCGCATTCAACTACATATCGGTTCAAATTTTACTTCCGTATGATCACCAAGTCAGAAAAAACTGTATGACTATATGATTCTTCCGAAAACGCGAAGACGCGAGTCAATTGAGAACCACCAGCTCTGGAATCGTTTCATCGATCACTCCCCGACGGATCATGCTGGTTGGAAAAATTCCATTTTATTTTACACGTTTTTGCTCATATCGCTGGTTCGCGAATGATTCTGATAACTGCGTCTATTTTGTCAAGCATGAGTCACAGATGGACCGCGCCTTTTCAGCGCGATCCATCAGTGACTCATACTTGTAAAATTTATATTTAGTCAAACAATACCTGAATATCGCTACACATGTTTGAAAAATGAAATACTCATGAACGATCAGACGCATTGTGTCAGCAAACAATACACATTAAGCCGCAATGTTGATTATCAAAGTTTCAGGATCGCTCCGAGTATTTTTACTTGGAATTTGATTGAGTCTGCAAATTTCAAAATGCCGATACAGACAGATTTTTTATTATTGATCTAAAATTCAGATTCCTATCAAAGATATTGGATTTCGATGCTTCTGGCTATAAAGGCAGACTGGCGGCGTTATGTTCTAATCTCCGTTATTTTTCAGATGAAATACCCTTTAGTTTTGGCAATTTTGGATAAAAATCCATAGTTTACAAACATTATTTCTAAATTATTTTTTACATATCTTTCATACTTTACATTTTATCAAGTTTTATATTTGAAGTTTGACCTACTAAATTTACTAGGTAACATAGTTAAATATACCGAATTTTCAACTAGGTATAAAACCTGTTTTAAAAAACTACTTACCTGATATAAAAAAAAAATAGAAAAATACTTTCAAAATACACAAACGACGAAACGAAAAGTAGAAAATTCCACTACTTCAACTTGTCCAAGTATACAACCTCAGTTACATTCTATGTCCTAAAAACTTGTTCTACCATAAAGTAACTTTGTCAGCACCTGAGGCTCAATGTAATTGTCGACATCCTGTCATTATACCTCAACGCCTACCTTTGTTAATTAACAATAGCGCTAATTAAAGATGTATATTTGGTAAAATACTTTCATATATCACCTTTTCTCCATAGAAGTGCGACAAAAGTCTAGAAATTTCTCGAAAAATATGGCCTTTCTACTGTATTCACTCCATGTTCGTATTAATTGACGTAGCAACACGATGGAAGGCCGGTTCCGCTTCCACAAGTGCCAGTCATTTCACTTATAAATGGAGAATCTATAACAAATATTATGAGAAAGTGTTCTTGTTCTGATTTTAGATACGACACGATTTTGAAGGTTTTCTGCAACGTTTATTTAATTCAGCCGTCACTAATTGATCACTCCACTAAGGTCGTTCATGCATTTAAAGATAAATTTAAAACGCGTGCGTAGATGATGACGTGACGCACAATACACTTCCGAAAGAATGTGGCAATGCATAGTCAAGTCACGCAAAAACCAACGTAGCACGTTACGTAAGTTTATTCCAAATTGGGAAATTTTTATCAAAGCGTCTTTCGTCACTATGGATCGAGTCGATGAGGCGCGGCCCATCTGTGGCGCATGCTATAGAAAAGAAAAATTGTGATTGGGTTGAGTTCACACAAATTTATTGGGGTTAGAAAGTTTCAATTTTTATGAGTGTTAATATACTACATTTCACGAAACGAAATCAGGCGCAGGATGCCATGATGAGGTCACGGTTTTAATTATTGGCGAGAATTTATTTACTTTTAAACGACGGAAAAATAAGACATTCTGGTAGAGATAAAAGTGAAGTTATAAGAAAATATGAAGATTCTGGCCAAGAGCCGCAACCCCCCATTTCCATCTAATGTCTGAACGACAGGTCGTATTCTCGGCTTTCCTCTTCTTCAGAAAAAAAATGAAATACTATGCAAACCTAAATCCATGTTTTATGACGTCACATAGGAGTAGATAAATACTCACAGATAAAATTGTAGATAACATTGTGGTTCATACCGGTCTACAATGCAATTAAGATGTGATCAGTTAATATGTTTACGACGGCACTACTTTTCTCCTTAAACCTGTGGCTTTTAATAGCTTTTTCCTTGAATTTCTATATCAGCAAATAACTTAATTAAAAGGCGATGATTCCCAATTAGGTAATATGATCTAAAAATGTGTTAAAGTATTGTTGCACTGATGAATTGCAATGATCCTGAACTTATTGAGAAATGCTTGAGTTTGATGGGTTTAATATTCTCAATTTCTAACCTCATGTATGTAATTAAAAGATGATTACTAGGCTATAAAAACGAAAGCGATACAAAGTTTTATGTTTGTAAATGGTTATTACGGTTTTTCTTCTTATTACATTATTTCAAAGCTCAGAAGCATATGCCATGGAAAAATATCAACGAAACCACTGTTCAATCATGGTAAATGTGTATTTTCAAATTTAAGAGCGGATTGTATTCGAGAACTATGTCAATCACGGGCTGTTGATAGACCGCACCTTGGCGGCGCGGTCTATCAACAGCCATAATTGTCCGGAAAGCCGGTTCTATGAATTTATTTTATTTTTTTTTTTTTTTATAGAAGTTCGTTCCAAGCAAGGACGGAAGCAGCGCGAAAAGGGAACCAACCAAAAACCACCCAAATGCCAAAGAGCTACTACCGAGGGGAAGAAACTGCACTCTAAGCAGAAAACACCCCATTCAGAACTAGACCACCACGGTAAAATGCAGTGAGTGGTATCTGCCCTGGTCGACGGTAAAACCATTTGCAACTGAATTTTTTGTTTCCTTTTAGTCGCCTTTGACGGCTAGCAATAAATACGTTAGGAATGGCGATTATACTGTATTTTTGTTACAGTGCGTCAACTTTTTTTGTAGAATTTTAAGAAATCACTGCATTACCTCAAAGTACCGAAATCGAGTGCATTGTGCAGGAAATGTCGAGGCAATGTCGCCACTAAAAAAGGCCACAACCGAGGGTGTATTAACTTGTGTATATATATTAACTTTAAAACATATTTCAGAGATAATATGTCTTAATTATCTAAAAATAATTGTAATAGATTTATATAAAGCATTTACGTAAAAACCTCAGATAGATTTATACTTCATGGCCACGTTTACCTATTAGGAACATAATATTTACATATATATGTGAAACATGTTGTTTAATATATATGTGGCAACTGTTAAATGTCAAAGATAATATACAAGGTAATTAGGTATCTTGGAATTCGCTCCTGATTTTCATGCAAAAATTACGTATGATTTCTATATTGAATCCCGCACTGTAACAAAAGTATAGTAAAATCACTGGCCATTTGCAGTAATTTCATATCTCCAAAGCTAAAAACGACATGTTAATGAGATTTACGCCAAATATAGGCTGTTGATAGACTGCACTTTCGAGGTGTGTTTCATCAACCCATATTTATGTTTTGCTTGGTTACGCATACACCTGATATAATCTGATCTAATCCAATATAACGTATGTGGCCATATATCATTCGCATAAAATTTTTGATTGGATCGGCTCGACATACCCAAGATGTTTTTCCATTAAGAAGTAGTAGATGGTTTTATCTTCGCCTTGGGAAGATACCATTCACTGCTCTTTACCATAGCAGTTCAGTACCCTTTGGGATGTTTTCCGTTAGTGTAGTTGCTGTTACTACATCTTTTAATATCTCTTTGCGACTAAGAGTTCGTCAGTTGGTTCCTTCCAGGCACTTCTTCCAGGCTTGCTCAGAGTGAGTTTCAAAAAAAAAAGGAAATGAAAACGCCAAATTAGTTTGCTTGAAAATTTCAGCCGGGCACGCCAGACTGACAGAATGATAGCTACTCTGCTACTAAGACATCCGATAAAATAGATTTCATCAAAATATCACCTCAGAACACCATCGCTTTACTAGGTTATCAAATTAGTAAATATTTCTAAAAGGTAAAAGTAAATTCCATAGAAATTGCAAAACTTTTTTATGACTCAACGGAAAAAATATGCGAAATTACTATATTTGAAATTATTTTTATGTTCCTCACGACTCGAAACTCTGATGTCAAAAAATATACCCTTGAAAGTTCCCACGAGTATAGAAAGTGAATATTGTCAGGGGTATGAGAAGTTTACTAAATAAACGATCGTTGGACTACACTGAAAAAGTACAGTAAATTTACTGTTCATTTGTGGTAATTGTATTTTTTTAAATTTGCATGGAATATTGCTGAAGGGATTTTTGCCAAGTATGGGCTGTTGATGGATCGCATCTTGACGGCGCGTTCCATCAACATCCCATACCTGGCCGCAAAAAGTCGATTTCATAGTTTTATTTCAGTTTTATTTCATTCCTTTTTCAAACATATGGTCCATACTCGATTGGTAGTAACAGAGATTCGTTTCCGGATTGGTACGTCATATATAAATTTATCAATTATGCGGAAAGTATTATGACGTCACACAAGGAAGTGAAACCTCGATTTTAAGGACTAAATTGAACGAAACCATACAACCATTCGACTTATTGCGAATTCGAAGTTTTAACAGAAAAAAACGTGAGGATTTGCATTAAAATAATACAGAATAATACCAGGAGGTTGAAATCCATTCGTATCCTTGGCTTGAGTTATATTTAATCTAAGAACTTTTATTAAGCAAGGACAGAAACCGCAACTGAAGTACCAACTATAATGACCAGTAACATAGCTATTACAAAAAAGTAACGCCAGCAACTGTGCAATAAAAAGTGAGCATTTCTTAAATAATTGCACCATTTTTGTAGAGTGCAGTGGAAGCGTATTTGTATTTCGCACATTTTCAACTAAAGTAGTGTCCAAGGATCGCGAAATCGTAAATGGTGCGATGGATGACCTGGTGAATATCATTTACATTTATTACAGGCTGAAGATCTGGGGTCCGAGTTCCGGCATGTTTGACAAATAAATCCATGCCCAGCATTTAGGGCTGGGCAAAACCGAAAGATTTTGTATTCGAATCTGGTTCGAATATTTTTTCGAATCGGATGGAGTCACTAAATCAATGTAAATTCCAAATATCCATTTTTACCATCACAAATTGTCTTCATTTTGAAAATTAGGAAATGTATAGTTTAAAGAATATTTTCAATTCAAATCTCCTTTCAACAACAGTAACCTCGTTAGTCTCTTAAGTGGCCTCTGCTACATGACCCTGTTTACGAATAAAAAATAAATAAAACCATATATATTACTTCTTTGTTTTTGAAATTTACTCTTTGTTTCACATTTCTCTATACCTTAAATACTAATATTATAATCCATAACAGAAGAAATGAATTGAAATATTATTCCCTGGCATAACAACCCATCAGAAATTCTATTTTGTGAAGCATGAGTCACCGATAGATCGCGCTTAAGCAGCGTGATCCACCAGTAACTTATACTTAAGAAAAAATGTTCGAAAAACATCAGCCTGACAGGAAAATCACGTTAGTACTGACTCCTGATTTACCAAGTGCTCTCTTAATAAACTTTAATGAAATTTTCTACTGTTCAAATTATTCCAATGAAATGTCTCAAATCTAACCAAATTGTCAAAATTCCATCGCTAAAATTTTTGACTTCACGTTACATACCTCGCAAAAATAATGCGGAAAAAATCCCCAAATATTGCATGGAGTGCTAAAAAGGTCATAATTTAATTGAACTATTCCCTTGTGCCTTTACTAAAAGCATTTTCTTTTTAATCGAAATAGAAAATTGCCATTTATAAGGTTATTTGGATCTTAGGGGCAAACATTTTGGTCGCTTTAAAAACATGGCCAAAATATTACAGTCTAAATTCAAAATAACGAGATTTCTGCCGATGCCGTGCGGTGGTTGAGTGCACATACGTATTGTATAACCCGATAAATAAAAATTAAAATTCAAAAAAAATTTACATAGTCAGGAAGTAGTCGATAATTACCGTATCGGAAAAACTCGTTAAATGCGTGATAATAAACCAAAGAGATCTTGTTTAGTTAAGTATGAGTCACTGATGGATCGCTCTGACAAAGCGCGGTGCATCAGTAACTTATGCTTGACAGAATAAAATTTTTGATTGGGTCGACGTTACTCATTTTACCATTCATTGGTCGTAGTAATAATATACATGAAATTATTTGTATATTATTTTACGTAGAATATGATAATGTAGGCGTGAAATATAATATAATGAAGTGCAATGGGTGGTATCTGCCCAGGGCACTAGAAAAACCAACTACCACTCTATCTGCCAAACATGTACCACCAAAATCTACTATAAATAGCGAGTATTTCAATGCTCGTGTTTTGAATAAAAAGTCTAATTTAAATCATATTAATGATACGTATGAATTTCTAGATTCAATGTATATTTTTAACATATACAACATGTTCAAAATACCCTATCGATCAATAATTTGTTTACTGCAGTCTGTTTATTTTAAACTATCCATTAATACCGTTGATCAATATCACCGTTTGGTTTCATGATTTACGTAGATATTTTTATACTCGATTTCTGTGATCAGAAACTATAGTCAATAAAAGAGCATATCTTGCTAAGTATTGGTCACTGATGGCCGATGAGGCACGGTCGACTGGGGCAACAGCTGAACTCCACACGCTCTTTTTTCTGTTTATACTGTTCTTCTACTTTCTACATTTCCGGTCCGCTTCACCGCTTACATACAGTCGTCGTGTTTTTTTTTGCTGGAAATTTTGCACATCTCCCAAATAATTCACTATTCCACATTCGGCAAAACTATATATGAAGAACTTAATGCAAAATACGTTCGTTTGACATACTATAGAAACTATCAGTTGAGTGCGCTTCCTAAAATAGAGTTTCTCATTGAGAAACATTCAAAGAACAAGAAAGATAGAAAACTCATGGCGATGACACGGCACAAATACCTTAAACTATTGTTTCGCAACAGGGGTGTTCGGTTATATGTTTGCCGTGCAATCGTGTGAGTCCTCCGGCAAGGATTGTTTATGTTGGCTATCGTAGTTTACATGCTGATGAGCTATCTTCCTAATGTACTGTGACAAAAGCAAACCTAATGTACATTTGTAGTAATTTTACATTCCCGAATTCTTAACAGACTTTTGATGAAATTTATGTTAAGCATGGGCAGTTAATGCATCGAGTCTCGGACTAAAGTTAATTTCAGCAAAGATTCAAGATTACCAAGTTACTGTCAAAGAACGTCGATTTTAATCCCCTCTTTCAACAGTGTAGTAGAAAAGTATAATGCAGAGCGGTATGTCGTTAATATTGCTAAAATGATGACTCACAATTAAGCCTGCCGCCTACGAAAATGAGGAAGACGGGAGACCTTCCCATTCAGTAATTTAATTTTGTCGATCATGAGCCACTAACGGCCCGCGCCTCGACGGCACGATCCATTGTGACCCATGCCTAACAAAACATACCCCGACCAATAATATCCGATTTGGTTTGAGTTGCGAAAATTGTGACACGTTAAAATTTCGAGAAAAATTTGATTTCGTTTTTATATGGCCACCCTTTTTGGAGTGGATCACCTTAACTAATGTCATGTACAAGCGGACCCTTTACAGACTTTCATGTTCGTCTAGCCCACCCAAGTCATTACACCCTGAATTGAGTGGTGGGCATGGAGTAACAAGCCAGACTCAAAACCGAGATCTTCAACCTGCGATGTCAACATAATAACCAACTACTACTAGGCCATCGCACTCGCTATAAATGTCATCGTCATTATAACGGGGCCACTCGCGTGGAATAATCCTTCGAAAAAACACATTTTGACGTTGCGTGTCTCGTCCCACTTTAGCGTAGTAACGTCTCAATATTAACCAGCTAGCATAACATTAGCGTTGTGGCCGTGACTGCAGTTACTCGTTATTCTTAAAAAAACTGGACCACGGGACCTTAAAACTGAAAAAACCTAAAAAACTGGACCTTAAAATAAACTGGACACCGTTTATCATAACATGATTTTTATATTATTCCAAAGTTTGTTATTGCTGTCAGAAGAAATTATACAGGCTAAGCAACGTTCGCTCAAATTGACAATGGGAACGAGATAGCTAAAAACCGCGGTCTCGTATTGTCATAATTTGATCACGCCCATGCTACCAGTGGCTAACTGATCGCGTTCATGCCAAGTAATACAGCGTATTCGGTCCATGAGTATATTCAAGCATCAAGAGTAACAGAATAAACTCGTGTAATGCCGATCGACCTGTGACTAACCCTTCGGTAATATTGATAAAATTCCGTCTGGAATTTTCGGTAATTTTTCTACGTTTTTAAGCGAAAAAAACCCGACCACAGGTAGAAATTTTATTTGGCCAAGCCTGAGCCATAGATGAACCGCGTCCCGGCGGCACAATCAATCGGTGACATGCGCTACCATATTTTGAATGTTATGTCTCTCATGGTTACCAAATATAAACATACGTTCAACGGTACAAATACACACTTGTAAGTTACTGATTGAGCGATTTTTAATCGATGCACCATTCCACGCGTAGAAGTTTTTTAAACAGGACAGACTGATTGATTGGATTTGAATTACCTTATTTACCATATATACCTCTGTATTAAAAATAATTGTAAAATGGTACAAGCATGTTTTGTTAAGCCTGGGCCACTGGTGGATCGTGCCGACGAGGCACGGTCCATCTGTGGCTCATACTTGGCAAAATAAAATTTCCGATTGAGACACAACATTACAACAGTCGAACAAAAAGCGGTCAAACATTAGAGCTGTGAAATGAACTTTTCATTTGAGTAACGGCATAGTAACTTGTGAGCGGTGACAAAGCGATTAATATGCTTAATGTGGCGCCTTCGGATACATTTTTTCATCGAAATTTTCCTCGTGCAACGACGAAAGCAGCATATGAACCCGCTAACAAACACTTATATGACAAGCGGCCACTTGAAAATTTAGTACCCGCAACCGCACTCTAAAAATAAAGCATTTCGAAACGAACTGCACCGCAATGATAAAGCATAAATCGTGATATCTGTCCGGAGCGATAGTAAATCTGTATCTATCCTCATGTAGTAAATATTTGGGGATCTAATCCCTCATTTAATGTAAAATTCAATGATTCTAAACGCTCCGAAGCAGAGTAGAAAACGATAATTGACCAAGGTAAGCGGAATTCTCACAAGTAAGTGGAATGTTTACAGCAAAAACGCAGCCGGAATATCTTCAATTTAAGTTTTATTTTTTCTGCCTTCGTAGAGCGAGTTTAATTCAAAATACATTGCCTCTAACAGTTCATTTTGATTGCGGAAACAAATTGTCGTGGTAGAATCGGGACATTTGACCGTTTCCATGGAATTTGCGATTCGATCAGATTCGAAAAATTATTTTCCCAACCAGGTTCGAATTCTAAGTTATTCGGTTTCACCCAGTCCTACGCACTTACGCGATCTACTTTTCATCAGGATTTTGAAAAGGTGTCATCATTCATCACAATATGACATTTTTCTTAAAATTTGCTGTTTTTACAAAATGTTATGAAAAATTTTGTAATATTACCGGTACCGCGGTACTTTACCTTCTTACTTTTTCTTGTGAAGCAAACTTGGCAAGATAATTTTAAATCATGCTTACCGAAATTTATCTAAAATTATTTTTATAATAAATATCTTGTATAATAAATAGCGGTAAAGGTCGAACTATCCTTTGAAACACAGGTACGTCACTTTCTCATCAAATATCAGCTTGCTGCCAACCCTTTCTATTCACACACTTTTAGCATCATATTCGTGGTCAGTAAAGTTTAAATTATATGCTTAATCATGAATATTCGACTTAAACTTAACAGAGATGCGGTATGTAAGCCTGCGGCATATTTGTGTCAAAATTTGACGTCAGTATTAGTCGATTCGAAGATTATACACGCAACGTTTTACTTTGTTTGTCCAAAGATGGACGCGTGCGAATACTTTTGGTTTGAATGAACGACATTGATAGTCGGAAAGAATAGTACACGGTTTAGAAAAATCGTAACGTATTTCCTGCGTGTTTTACAATTTTATCCCTGAACGGGAAACATTCCGCGGAGAAACTGGACGGCTATAGTAGACAATCACAGTGAAAGATATCATCTGTACGCATCGAGCTACGCATCTCTGACCATCCTGACTTAGTCTCGAATCTAGTGAAAGATTATTATATACCTCGTAGGCGCACACTGGTTCGTGTAAGCGCTGATTACGGCTTCCTCCACCATCCATGCCCATGCACATGTAAAATAAGAAGTATGATAAGCCGAAAACCCTCATCCGCAATTCGCAACTGGCGTCTGCACGAGAGGTCGTGGTTCACCATCTGGATGAGCCGTATCCTCGGCTTTTCTCCCCCGCGGGATAAATCAAGAATCTTATCCTATTCTGGTATAACGATTTACTACTTTTCGCTGCGTAGTAATGGCGCCTCTTGCAACTTGCAGAAAATACAGCAAGGAAATTCGAACGTTAACCCAAAAGGCGGGAAAAGGCTTTCACATTGAGTAGAAGTAAAAAATGAATGCACTGTAACAAACATACAGTAAATTTCCTGGTCATTGGCAATAATTGCATATTTCAAAAGTTAAAGAAACGCCATGTTGATAAGATTTATTTTCCCATACCGCCAAGTATAATTACCGTCAAAGACCAGTGATTTTGTTGCATTTTCTGTTACAGTGTAGAAATTCCTAGTTTTGCCCTAAATATTGGCAAATTATAAATATTGACAAATTATATTGTTAGTTTAGTCGCCAATTTTGACGCTGATTCCAAGCTCACATGTGGTTAAAAACTACGTGAAAAGAGCAAGTGCGAAATACTAAGTCACTTCAACAAAAAACAACCCGTGGTTCAAGTATCAATATCAGTACTAGTGGAATCCATGATAAAATAACCACTTTAGAAATTGCCTATCTCAGTCAGAAAAACGATGATTAAAAGTGCTTTTACTGTTACTGTTAAGCATAGGTCACTGATGAGGCGCACCGACGAAGCGCGGGCCATCTGTGGCTCATGCTTGAAAAAAATATTATTTTCTCGACAGCGGATGGCTGATACCGATACGTCGGCACACTCTTTGAATAAAAAAGTATCACGAAATGTATAATACTCTGGTACTGTGAGTAATAATTTGACATATCGTGGTCTCTTTATCTACCACACAGTTTCAGCAGAGAAAACGCCTATTTCGATTCGTTTGAAAACAATGAATATAATTGTAAAAAAAACTGAACTGGTAAGCGGAATTTAATCTGTAAAGCCATCGCGACCACAAATATCTAGAATGTAAAACAGTGTGAGTTGTTTAAGCATGGCCACACCACATGGTGGCGTCAAGCTGCAATATTTACGTAGCTGTCTACATCATGAATTCGCTACACGAAGAGGCAAGTACGCTAAAATTTGGACCTCAAACATATCTTCCCAGTCAAAAAAAAAATACAGATGCCAGAGGATTATATCTAAAACATGATCCACTGATGGATCGCGCCGCACAGGCGCGGTCCATCCGTGGGTGATGCTTGACAATAAATAGTGTTAACCGGCTTCTTTTGATCATGCACCCAACTATTCAATCTCTTCAAAAGCTGCATTTTTTGGAAAAAAATTTTTTGAGCCGCTAAAGGTAACGAATCGAATGGAACCGAATATTCTAGTTTCGTCGAATCAAGAATATTGATGGCAACCGCAACCTAGTTTTTAACCTAGCAATAAAATATAAAGGCCGCAATACACGTAGAGTTGTTTTACCAATGCACTACGTTGCGTTTTGGGTAACTTAACAAACACGGAAATCACGCCGTCATTGCTTTGCGTAAATTCTACTCAAACTTACGCAACGAAACGAGCTCTCTCCGTTTGGTTGCGCTGGAAAATGTAAACAAACGCGTACACAGCATTGCGCTAGCGTAAAACGCAAGGTTAAAAAAAACAAAGCTGAAGAAACGCGACGTCAAATTCGGTAAATCAAATATTGGTTATACTACGTAAAAGTATATTGAAATTGAACTATGTAAACTAGGTGAACTAGGTGCTTTACCATGAATTGCCAACATTGACCGAGAAACGAATGGTTCGGACATCCCTGCGCCTGAGATACCTTACGATTGATGACAAAATGCGAACTAACATTCACTACACGTGCAGAGGACAAAGCTCTATAAACTCGTACCCATTTCTGGGCGGAATTTATACAGAAAAGTTTTGGTGGTTAACTTGAGTCATAACTTGAGTTTTGTAAACGAGGAAGAAGAATGTTTTTACAATTACTTCGTAATTACCTCCTATTGGAACGAATCTTTGCAAAAATTTTTTGGCGTATATTACGCCCGTCACGTATATACGTGATAAAACAAAACCGCACTTCTTGAAGCTCGTGCATGGGACCAGAGTCCAATATGAAATCGCGATTACTGAACTTTTTGTGACATTTCAATTTTTTCGAATTTTTGTTATGGCCCGTGTTTAAACCTGTCTGTATACCAACAACCGTTAGATTCGAGCCTTTTTAGTCACCTTGTGTACATGCTTCCCTGACAATACGATTACGCTTAGCTGACGACATTAACCTAAATCTGTTTTCACTCATTATATAATTAATTTCTTCTTGTAGCAACCGAATTAGGAATTTTGTTGTGTCAAGCATGCGCCACAGATGGACCGCGTCTCATCGACGCGATCCATCAGTGACACATACTTAACAACAGGTGGTTTGACAAAGAATTTCTGACTAGGAAGTCCTTACAATAAATTATGCCCATTGCGTTGACAAAACACTTGACGCTCGAGACCATATATAGTCCGAATTGGAAACGCGGTAAATGAACTTTTCGTAACATATTAATACCAGTACCTTTCCAAAAACCGTGTTATTACCTGCAATAACACACGTAAGCCGACACGCGAGGCACATGATTGTCAACATAATCCTTCCTTATGGGCATTCCCAGTGGCTGAAAATTCAGAATTTTTATTTGTGATTGGTTTCATTCCGGATACATTTCATTTTCTCTGAATCCTGACATTAAAAATCAACGTCAATTGCACTTCTTTAATAAATCATCTGATGGAAGATTCGGAATAGTACTTCATCGGGATTTTTTGTCAATAGGAAAGGTCCAGAAATTATTTATTTTGTGGTAAATGATTTATCAGATTTCCTATCAATTTCAAGTTAAAATACATTACTTGTTTGCTTGGTGCTGTTGGAACTGAATATTACGCAATGATTGAGCGTGGCCGAAATCGCACACTTTTGTTGTTTTAGAATCGAATCGAATGTTCGAATCATGATAAGATAAGAGATACAATAAACTAACAAAGACATACTTCTTTTGGCTTCGGAATTGAATCGAATAATTTTTCCGAATCGAATCGAATATTCGCATCAGAAGTCAGCATATAATGAACAAAAAAAGGCGCCTCTATTGGTTTCAGAAGCGAATATTTTTCCCGAACCGAATATTCGAGTCAGGCGTCCTTTACTAAACAAACAAAGACATACTTTCATTAGTTTATAATTGACGTGAAAATCCGCATAAGTGGTTAAAAAAAGATTCAATATTAAGATTGGGATTGTTGAAGAAATCAAACCGAATAATATATGATTCGAATATTGCGAATCGAACTAAATATTCTGAAAGGCCATAGTAATCATCTTTGATAAGCTTCAGTTAGCAGATTGGTCTGGCGATATTCCAATCTGAATAGTCAGGTATTCTAAAATCCTTATTAAAAGTCGTTTTGTTTCTCGATTATTTCAAAGTTGACATATTTTGCATTGCAAACTATGATATAAGTCACATTTCACAACGCAAAACGTAAACGCGAATCATATAGAGAAAATACTATAAAGGACAACCTTTATTGCCAGTAATCATACGTTAGGTCAGGATTCTAGCAGATCATTGACTAAATGGATTAATTAATATAGTATTCTGATCGTTTTTGCATAAAAAGTATATTTTTTCATAGCCACTCCTCGTACTAGATCACCCTGTCCAAGGCCTAGTACTAGCAACCACTTACAGACGGGCAGGGTTAGAATTGCTGGAAAGACATGATTGTTTCCTGTTCGGCTTAGTTTTATAGTTAACCGAGTGGGTCACCCTGACCAAGGCCCTGTAGCAGCCCCACTTATGGACCACAGACAGAGTTAGAGTTGTTAGGAAAGATAATCCAGGTTCGGCTTCCTACCCAAGTTATTAAACCCTGAGTTGAGCGGTGGACATGGGTCAATAATCTAGACTCGCCATGACTTGAACCCGCGATCTTCAACCTGCGATGCCAACATGCTAACCACTCATCGTACCCACTTGCTCTGCCCCTTCGAGGCTATTTATGTATCTTACAGTGTTAGGGAAAACGTAAGCAAATATGCATAAATTTACCATTAAAATGTTGCCCGTTCCTGGCGGTGGCGAAAGTATTCCGACTTGCCGACAAAAAGTAAATTAACAGTTTCACACCTACGAAAATGGGGTGTTTCAGAGTTCATTTTGCAAAAAAACGACAACATTTAAGTTGAGAAACATATTCCAATTATATAATTTGTCGTAAAATCGGTGAAAAGGGGTATTATCGACGTAGGCGAGGGATAATTAAAAGATTTTTTGCATTTTTATCAACATTTTTGTAGATTTATGGGGTTCGGACCTTTAAATATTTGGCCTTAGACAGTTCCCCCGCGCTAGTATCTATTTATTATATTAACCTCGTTCTCGACTAGCCCTCAAATTGAAAGCCTCGTTCTATCAGTGCAACTGATAATGGTGCATGTAGAACCAGTCGCATGAGCCCAACAAAGTTCATTTCCATTTTTGTCGCATATATACGTGGAAGCGCAGGCTTTCTATGGTTAATATTTACTTGCATAAAGTGAATATCAGAAAAAAATGAAAAAATGACAAATTTTGTCAACAGGATACTAATTATAGAACATGTTTATCTATAAAACATTATTTCTTGCTAAGGTTCATAAATATTCATAAACATTGTAATGTATACGGATATACAAACAAATCGTAGTAGGAGAAATGCAGTCATCAACAAAACCACACTGTAACAAAAAATGCGACAAAATCACTGGTCTTTGACATTAATTTTACTTGGCGATATTGAAATAAATTCAAAATTGACTTTTTTGGACAAATATGGGGTATTGACGGAACCTACTGGCAAATCTCATCAATATGACGCTTTTTTTAACTTTGGAAGTATGCAGTTACTGCAAATGCCCAGTAAATGTACTGAACTTTCGTTACAATGCATAAATTATTGAAAAAAAAAATATTTTGCAATAGCATAGTATATAGATATAGATGGAGACAGAGTGGCAGTGTGTCGGCTACTCCTCAGACAGAAACACTTTCTCAGGGGATAATTCAAAAAATGAGAACATTCCACCATATATCTATCACTAGAAGATACAAATGCTTTTCTGACTGTCTAATAGCGACAAACTGTAGAATAAGGTTCAAAATCACCAATACTACTATGAATATCAGTGTTGATGGTTTTAAAGATTTTTTGGCCTTTCGAGAGAATGACGATTCCTGGAGCACATTGTAACGGTATTATACAATTACGATGAAAACTCACTATTTTCCACAAACTCGCCTAGATCAGCGACTCACCTTCAACTATACGTAACTAGGAACAAATTTTTCTGACTCGACTATAATCTTACAAAAAGAATCAGATATTAAAGCGCAATGGTTTTTGCGTATTTCGCCATAAATAAAACATTGTCATCCGCGATACAGAACAATTATTTGTTTTCATAGGGGTTTCCGATTACAAAATCTCAGTCGCAAAACATTGTATAGTTTGCCTCGATCAAAAATTTTATTTTTTCAAGCATGTGCCACAGATAGACCACCCCTCATTTGTGATTCATACTTAATAAAACACGGAAAGTAGGAATCTTCTGACTGGGACGTTGGGTCAGAAATTGGGATCAGGCATCGCCAGAATCAAATATCTTTCGGATTTCGATTCAAATCGAATGAATATTTTGAATCTGACGGCCCGTTTAGCTCGATCGGTAAAAGCGTTGAAAATACGCTTCGAGCTACGCATCTCTGATCGTTATGACGCGAATCCAAATCCCGTGAAGGGTGATGATGATTATATGCGAGAGGTCTGCTAGACGCCTCACAGGTGCACAGTGGTTCACGTAAGCACAGCTTACGGCTTCCTCCACCAGTCCGGCAAAAGGAAAAATGAGAAATATGACAAGCCAAAAACTTCCACTCCGATTTGGAACTGGTAGGCTACCGGCACAGGAGGTCTTGGTTCGCCATATGATTAAGCTGAATTCTCGGTTTTCCTCTCCAGCAGGATAAAAATGAAATCCAGACTACACCTAGTTATAAAAATATATTTTTTGGGGAAATTTCATCTACTTAAAATTTACTTTCTGGAAATTTCGACGCATTCTTAAATTTGTTTAATTCAAATCTCTGAGAAAACACAATAAACTAATGTTTTCGCTAGTTAAGAATCGAATCAAATATTTTTGACAGTTTAGTTGTGAGAAGTTTATGGCCAGAATAAAATGCTGAATCAAAATCTGTGAGGCAATGTTTATTTGAAATTTGACAAGTTCTTCGATCAAGTTATAACGTCGGTTATAACTAGCATCCCGATAGAAATATTTGGATAAAACCTTTCACTTTTTGGTAAACCAACATAAAACAACTAAAACTGCAATATATTGAGGCTAAAAATTATATATTTTTATTAACCAGGATGAATCCGCAAAATGATAATGCTATGAATGAGCGCGAAAAAATTCCGATAATGGGATTTGAGATCCTAATCCGCTCAGAAATATTTTGCCTGAATAAGTTTGTTATAATATCAGTCACTGATGGATCGCGCTGCCGAGGCGCAGTCAATGCTTGACAAATTAAAATTTATGATTGGGAAACTGGCTTCGCATTAGAATGAGCAAGTGCTTTTGTGAAGGATTTCGGGGCGCCTTCGCCGCGGTATTAGTTTTGTATAAGAAGTTTTGGATTTTGGAACAGGTTAGATCATGGGCCACGTCATCGTGAAGGTTTCTCCTGCGGTTCATCATTGACAAAACTTTTTTCAATAAACCTCATGCATTTGAAAGTGGAGACAGGGGCAGTGGGGAATAGGGAAGCGGACCAAAACAAAGGACATTTTAAGCATAAAAAACCACAGGCGTCCATCGCCGGTCAAAGTATGTTGTTTCACACCGTGATTTGTTTTGCCTAAGCTGAGCTAATCTATTCCGATGCCCTAACAATACAATGCTGTTCTAGTAAAACCATTGACAGAATATCAATCATTATCAAAGGACGCTTGTGCTGTCAGCTTTCAGTTCCCATTTTATCATTGGAATTACATGCGGCCTTCCTAAGCCCTGTTACACTATGTATACTGACAATTGTATTCTTATAATACACTAACGACTTCATAACAATGCCGCATAACAACATAAGCTTAACTTCCAAAAAATCTTAGGAATGAGAATGAGACCCAGATGGACCGCGCAATGCAGCGCAATCCACCATACTCATACTTGACAAAAGATACCACGACAGTCAAACACAGGAACCCACAAAAACATTCGGCCGATCACTGATACCTAACGAACCATGACTGATGCGTCGGAAATTTTGTTATCGTAACATTCCGCAGTCGACAGAAGATTTAAATCCATTGGCGTGTGCGTGTGTACGTCAAGAATTGGACTGCCTCTTGTAGCACTGACGTCAAAGTTAAAAGGGGTGCGTGACCTGTATTTTGAGAGGAGTTTAACATATTCGTAAGTTTTGCATCGTTTTTGTTTTGGGAATTCCATAAGAAAAATGTTTCAGCTTTTCAGAAGAAACCATTTTTCACTCTTGTCGGTTCTCGAATGTGGGATTTGGCATCAAAAAATGAAAATGTTTGTGGGAAATTTTGGGATTTTTTCTTTGGTATTTATTTTTTGTGCCCGATTTTGGCCTCATCATAATTTTTTGTAGAAAACATTTGGAGCTTTGTTCTCATCGTAATTTTGAATATTGTATTATGTTTTTTTCGGCGTCTCTCTACCAACTTAAGTTTGGCCAAATCAGGGCACAAAAAAGTCTTGTTTGTTTAAAAAAATTTATTCTCAATATCACAGACAAAAATGCGACTATGTCTAGCATGGACCACAGAAGAATCGAGCCCTGTCGAGGCGATTCCTCACTGGCGCATGCTTGCCAGGACTGCCAATCAAAAAACATCTTTCGTCAAGTACGTACTAAGGAACGTGTCGATGAGACGCCATCTGTGGCGCATGCTTGGAAGAATAAATTTTTGCTCGAATGAATTTTACTGACAGGGATGACGCCACTTTCTGACTACTATTTATTTATGTGGTTCCACTGGCG
Organism: Styela plicata; assembly: GCA_963675895.2. NCBI lineage: Eukaryota > Metazoa > Chordata > Ascidiacea > Stolidobranchia > Styelidae > Styela > Styela plicata. The sequence continues at coordinate 2,520,842 of OZ023142.1, forward strand.
TATACGTTTATAACTCCAAAAGAGGTGACCAATTTTTGGTGATCAAATTATGATGTCATAACGGGCCCCGCTGGAAAGAAATTGTCGCCAAAACCTAGCATTTTAAAAGTTTATCAGGCACATATATACTAGTCCTGGATTTCCAAGCCATGTCCTCTTTCTTGATTTACAACTTTACCCACCCACTAGACTAACCCTTGAACCAACTTAAAAACGACAAAGTTATTTCATCATTTACGGAAATTGAACGCTGTTTTAAGAACTCTCCCTTCAAATTTTTTAACCTTCCTTTTTGTTGTTCCATATCTGCTAGTTACAACACGTCAACTCTACCAGATCTTTGAATAAACTATTGAACAACCCTCATATGCTGTGATGATTCACTCAAACATCACTGAACACAACTAGGAACACAAGCACCCAATTAGTATCAATTCGTTATGGAATGTTTTGTCAAACGTGTAATTCGACTCCGACCGAAAACCACCGTAGGGGGAAAGACCACATTTGCGTGCTTTGGATACGCATGAACAACACGGCGCATAGTTTGGTGACAGAGCGAGACGGCCCCCTATTAAAGGTTTGAACTTTTTGATCTGTTAGGTATGTAACAGGCTCACAAAAGAAGCTTAGAAATTCCATTGCCACAAATATAGATTGCAGAACTTCGATTTTGGGTAGTATGGAAAATGACAATAAATGAAGGCACAAAATTCGTGTGTATAATTAACAAATTTAAAGAGTGAAAACTGATAAAATAAGTGAAAAATTGAGGCGGATCTGTGTCTTTTTAAGAATGTGAGCTATGAATACAAATAAGACAATCATTTTTGGATTCGCTGATAAATCATATGAAGCAAAAGAAAAATTCTTTAAGTGAGTCCCCCAAATATAGCCGAGACTACAGGACCTCAAATTTGTGTAATACTCAAATGGAAAACAAAGAAAGCAAAAGCTCGTATGTGTACTTCAGCGATATGGAAAACTGATTAAGTAAGTGCTAAACTGACGCGGAACTGTATGAGGCATTGTTATGAATGGAACAATCTTTTTTCGACTCAAAGATAAAGCATTTGAAACAAAGCTAGTTTTTAGTTTATTCCTTCATGCGTAATCGTGGGAGTCAAACGACAAGTTTGGTGGTGTGAGTGTTGAGTGTTGATTTTCATCCATCTGTGTCAACGCTTAAAGGAGCCTGTTTAATAAACATTGCTCTGACTGGGATGACCACCAAAATGATTTCAGAGGCTAAAAGGAGGTTTTGCCATTAAAAAAAGATCGTTTCGAACAGACTGCAGATTGATTTTATATCCCCAAACAACGGTCGGCAACTAAAATATTTGTTTCTTCATAAATGGTGAAAATAGCTTACCTCCACTTTTCCAACACGAATCGCGCCACTGCTTGGACAAACACGAAGCAAGTATATGGGCTATGTGACTATGAGAAATACTGGACAAAGTTGATTTATTATTATTACATGCACATTCGCCAAAATTTAGACATAACACTCATCTTTATTTGATGTATAGTTTCATCATCGCACTGGGCAGAAAGCTCTCACTGCACTTACCATAGTAGTTAAATTCTGTTTCCTGCTTAGGGTGCAGTTACTAGTACTATAATTTAGTAGTAGCTGTTTGGCATTCGACTGGTTAAAAGTTGCTCTTTTTTACCTCTACTTTCTACTTTACTTAGAGCAAACTTCAATGGAAGAAAGAGCCCTCTGGTTACGATATTTCTCATGTTTCCTGCCGTTACCTTCAACGTGGAACCAATGAGGAAGTTATTTCAGCGTTTCATTTACAAAATTTCCATTTCAAGATTTCTAAATGTTGGATTCACCGAAAAAGATAAGTCTAAAACCTTCAAGACCTATTTTTCGCGGTTTAACTTTCTTCAATTATTTCGCGTGGAAACAAAAATCTAATTGGCTGAATCATGACATTCCAACCAAGCGGCGCCAGTTAGATACTCCAACTATATCCATTGTTTATCAATCCAGGTTGCGACATTTTTATGCACTAAAATTAAATTCCTGCACACAAATATGTCACTGAACTAAGAGAGACCCGTTTTTGATAATAGATAGTGGCTTAAGCACAACCTATCCTTTATTACACCCCGAACAAAACTATTTCTAAACTGATATACTGTGATGACTCACACTGATAGTACTGAATACAGCTTGGAACTTTACTACCTTTAAAGTTTCAATTCGTTAAGGAATATTTTTAACCGTGTAATCCAACTATGGCGAAAAACCACCGTAAGGGGAAAGACCACATATGCGTGCTTAAAATACGCATGAACACCGCAGACACATAGCTTCGTGATAAACCGAGACGACCTACAATTCTAGCTTTAAACTTGTGTTAGTAACGTAATATGACAATAAAAGAAGCCGGGAAATTCCTTTACCACAAATGCGATTTGCAGAATCTTGATTTTAGGTAGTTCCCGGACACTAAATATATGTCACCAGGGATGCGGATTTGTCACAACTCATGAGTATTCTTATGTCATCGGGGATGAGGATTTATCACATATCATGAGTATTGCATGTCATTGGACACGCCGATATGTCACTAGAGATGCATCGATACCCTATTTTTCGCCGATACCGATACTTTAAAATAAGCCGATACTGATAAATGCCGAAGAACAAATTTCGCATTAGCGGACAATACCGACCGATGCCGGCACACTAAAATGAGCTGATTTCGTGACGCCGATACTCCAAATTTTTGATACCGACCGATAAAGATTCAATTATCTAATTTGGGCCGATGCCGATACTGGACATAATCAAAATTGCCGTTACCGGTCGATACTGATGCTTCAAAGTTAGTCGATACAGAGACTGCCGGAACTCACAATTACTTAACCGCACAACTTTACTGCGAAAAATGTGCTATATAACAATGGGTCAATAATCTTCGACAAATTTATTTGCACCATTACGTCATTATTAGTTTGAGCAAAATGTGGCAGAATGAGCTACATCAAAATGTCAGGTTGTAAATTTTAAGAGCAAATTTCGCCATATTTCATTTATTATGCGTCATAACACTATTATTTAAGAAAATGAAAGATTTGCAAAATTTAATATTTTTAGTTTTATTAATGCGAATTTCGTTAGGTCAACGGAAAAAAATAAGATGTTTATCAAGTTAGACCAAATCCATAGACCTAGATGTAACGCTGCTGTGTTTCCAAAAATGATTGTTCAAGTTTTATTTTTCCGTTCCAAAACATCACTGCAAAATCTAACACACTAAGCTCAGCAAAATATACTTATTTACTTTTCAAATGAACAAAATTTATGACAGAGATTTGTAATATTTTCACTACTTGATAAATAGAATAGATATATTCATATTCGATTATATTTTATATTCGACTCATGATTACAATATTACAATACTCATGCCTATTGATATTTTACCAGGGGTGCAGATTTGTCATAATTTCATGAATATACCTAGGCAAACGCGGATTTGCAATGGTCACAACTCATGATTATTCCTATGTCACCAAGAATGCGCATATGTCACCATAATATTGAACTGATAAGGCATCATAAGTATTACTATGCCACAGGGGATGCGGATTCGTCACAACACATGAGTATTCTATGTCCCCGCGGATGCGGATTTGTCACATCTCATGAGTATTCCTATGTCACAACTCATGAGTATTTCTATGTCACCGGGGATGCGGATATGTCACAATTCATGAGTATTCCTATGTCACCGGAGATGCGGATTTGTCGCAACTTATGAATATTCTTATGTCACCGGGGATGCGGATTTGTTACAACTCATGAGTATTCCTATGTCACCGGAAATGCGGATTTGTCACAACTTATGAGTATTGCCATGTCACGGGGGATGCGGATTTTTCACAATCCATGAGTATTTCTATGTCACTGGGGATGCAGAATTACCACAACTTATGAGTATTGCATGTCATTGGTATATCGGTTTGTCATTAGGAATGTATCGATGCCACCTTTCTGCCGACACCGATGCCACCGATACTCAACGTTACCGATACCAATACTCATCACAAATGCCTTCAAATATGCCTAAAGTACATAAGTTGAAATTTTCCAAAAAATCTCAGTAAAATTATCTGTAAAAGAACTAATAGCAATTTCTATGTCACCGGGGATGCGGATTTGTCACAACTGATGAGTATTCTCATGTTCACGGGGATGCGGATTTGTCACAATTTATGAATATTTCTATGTCACCGGGGATGCAGAATTATCACAACTTATGAGAATTACATGTCATTGGGGATATCGGTTTGTCATTAAGGATGTGTCGATGCCACTTTTCCGCCGATACCGATGCCACCGATACTCCACGTTACCGATACCAATACTCATCACAAATGCCTTCAAATATGCCTAAAGTACATCCTTAAAGTTGAGTCGAAATTTTCCAAAAAATTTCACTAAAATTATCTGTAAAAGAACTAATAACAAAGAAACACCCATAGGGGATGTCGTGTACTGTAGCAACAACACTACAAACAAAGAATATTGGAGAACTTTATACAAATAGATATATTCAAAAACAACATCCCAAATTAACATTGTCAATAAGACCCAATAAAGAACAACATTTTTTTCAAATTAGTTCTCGACAAAATAAGAAACAACAAAAAATAAAAATGCAAAATAAAAAAGAATTTGCCAAATCACAAATACAAGTTTATATTTGATTGTGTGTGTGAGTATGTTTGCGCAATTCTTCAGAAGGCTAAATCGCCCAAAATTAATTCACACCCTGAATCTGGGAATAGTATCTCTAGGCGTGGTGATAACTTTTTACAGTAATCAAAATTAAAGAACTGGAGGTGGAAGGAAAGGAACATACGTTTAACAATCCATCCCCAAATCGACTTCACGACATTATATTTGATGTTTGACGATACTGATCCGACTCATGACATTTCAGTGTAGTACAATCTGCCACATACTCTTAAATGTCAACGGAGATTATTGGGCCTTTAGTATCAGTATCATCTCATTCACAGTATCGGTATGCACCGGAATCTTCAATTTGATTTTCGGCGGTATCGGTATTGATCTAATTTAAAAAATCTGTATCGACCGGTATCGGAAATTTAAATTATTGTCGGTATCGATAATTTAGAGTATCGGCTTCGGCTCATTTTGAAGTATTAGTATCGGCCTGTATTGGCAAATTTGATCATCGGAATTATCAGTATCGGAGCATTTTAATTTGCTCATCGGTGGAAACGAAAAAAGTTGTATCGGTGCATCCCAAATGACAAATCGCCATTCCCGGTGACATGCAATACTCATGAGTTGTGACAAATCCGCAACTCGGGTGACATAGAAATGGGAGTACTGACAAATCCGCATCTCAGGTGACATAGAAATACTCAAGAGTTGTGACAAATTCGCATCCCTGGTGACATAGGAATAATCACAAGTGTTGAGAAATCCGCACCTCTGGCAACACAGGAATCGACATGAGTATTGTAATTATGAGAAAAATATATTACGCGTGACACAAATATAAAGTATAAAAATATAAATTTCATTTGACAAGTAGTGAAAATATTGCAAATCATTGTCATAATTGAATTTTGGGTAGCTTTGTGTTTTTCGTGATGACTTAACCATAGTCGCATTAATAAAAATATGTATTGATTTTAGTTTATGTTTTTTTTTCTTAATATTGAATTTTGCAAACTTTCAATTTTCCTATATTAATAGTGTTATGAAACAAAATTGTGAAATATGACCTTAAAATTTGCAAAATAACATTTGTAGAAGAATCTACCACATCTTGTTTAAATGCCAGTGGTAACGTCATAGTATCAATAAATTTGTCGGAGATTGCTGGGCCACTATTTTCTAATAACTTTTTCGCTGTAAAGTTGAGCCGTATCAGTTATTTCGAGTATCGGCAGTATTGGTATCAACTCCTTTCGAAGTATCAGTATCGACCGGTAACGGCAATTTTGATTATCTGCAGTATCGGTATCGGACAAATTCAAATATTCTTTATCGGTCGGTATCGGAAATTTAATGTATCGGCGGTATAGAAATCGGCTCATTTTGAAGTATCGGTATCGGCCGGTATTAGATAATTTAATCATCAGCATTATCAGTATTGGCACTTTTTAAAATACCGGTATTGACGAAAAAAGTGATATCGGTACATCCCTAGTGACAAATGGGCACCCCCAATAGCTTGGAATACTCATGAGTTTTGATTAATCCTCATCCCTGGTGACATTGGAATACTCATGAGTTGTGACAAATCCGCATTCCCGGTGACATAGGGATATTCATGAGTTGTGACAAATCCGCATCCCCGGTGACATGGAAATAATCATGAGTTGTGACAAATCCGCATCCCCGGTAACATGGGAATACTCATGAGTTGTGACAAATCCGCATCCCTGGTGACATAGAAATACTCATGTGTTGTGACAAATCCGCATCCCTGGTGACATGAGGTTACCAACCCTTCTCAGTTGATCCCCGGACTTCAAGACAAAATTCTTGAAAATCACATAATTTTATTTCTATGCACAACAAATAAAGCAACAAAACTTGTATAATAGACCTTAGGTAACTCAAAAAAGAGGTAAGCTCAAACTGACGCAAAACTGTGTATTTTATGGAGTACGAGCCTTAATTAAAAATGTGAATTATAATTTAGGAAGAATACGCATGATTATAATTGTGATACTACTGACCACAACCATGGCCACTTCTAGGAGAGTCGTTTTTCGATCACGTTCTATTCTTGTTCGATTCTAGTTAATTTAGTTGAATTTAGTTATGTGTGATCTTTTATTGTTACAACATAGTTTTGGGAGTCAAGGTTTGATGGCGCCAATAGTGCAATTAAGCAATACATTTGATATTGACACTATGGTACACCATGTTACACTGTGGCAAAAGAGCAGTGTATTTACCGTTCTTTTGCAGTAATTGTAAATTGTTTATATTTGAAACGGACTTATGTTTTAAAAGGCCTTGTTTTGTGCAATCCAAGAGCAGCGATTTTACTGTATTATTATTGAAGTGCAACAAACATGGCAGCTACATAAGTAGGAAACTCAACTGAATGTTACGTCAAAAGAATAAAGTTGAGACTATGGCGAACCGCTTACTTGACCTATTATGCATTGCAGTGTATGAAGGTTTTCATCTAAACTACGCTTATTTCCAAATGTAAAATATGGTTTGATGAAAAAAGCATCAGGGAATATATAAATCTGCTCCTGATACCTGCGCAGGAGGGGTGCCGCAATCGGAAAAATTTTATTTTTCGAGTATGAGCCGACGCGATCCATCTGTGATTCATACTCGATAACATTAGGATTCTGATTGAGATTGTCGTATGTTTATCGTCATCAAAAATCTTATACCCCTTTTTCCAGCATATAGCGCCCATAGCGTTTTGTAATTCTAATCGGGTTTCATCAGAGTAGATAGTCATCCATACATTTTTAAGCATGAGCCAGACGAAATTTAGTGGCCCGGAGTTTGTTTACTCTCCTCTGTTATTTGATTCCCAGGGCAGACTTGTTATAACTCGATATGCGATAAAAACTAAATTCTATTGACATATATAGTAAGTATGAGTTGGGCCAAAAATTCCATCCTGTCTTAAGTGCTCTGAACATCTATTTTCAGCCTCACGATCAGAAAACATTCACTGTAACAAAGGTACAGTAAATTTACTGGTCATTTGCAGTAATTGCATATTTCCAAAGTTAAAAGCCTTGGTGAGATTTATACCAATTATGGGCTGTTGATGGACCGCACCTTCGCGGTACGCTTCCATCAACCCCCCATATTTGGTCAAAAAAGTCAATTTATAATTTTTTGCAATGTCGACAAGTAAAATTGCTGTCAAAGACCAGTGATTTTGTTGCATTTTTTGTTACTGTGTTTCTAATAGATGGATATTTTGTTTGGAGAAAGCCAAGTGAGAACAACCCGCATATCCGTTTAAGATAGGGTTTTACTACTCGCTGTGTAGTTCAACATGATTCCGCAAAGCTTTTAGAATTGCAGCAATTTTGCATGGATTCACAACGATGTTTGTTTCAAATAAAATGAAATGTTTATTTTTATCAATAATATTTCATCAAAAAATTTACAAAGAATAAAATTCGTCAAGATTGCATTCGTAATGACGTGATATAAATACAACACTGTATTAATTAAAATGACTTTGTCTGAAAATGACAATCCGAATTCAGTATGACTGCCAGGGTGTGAATCATCTTTATCGTAGCTCATGATGTATCGCCGAGACCGAATTTGCTATTATTTACACTGTAACAAAAGTACAGTAAATTGTTAGGATTTAAAAAAACGGTGAGATTCAAGCCAATGATGGGCTGTTGATAGACCGCACTTTCGCGGTGGCACCCCGAATTTGTCCAAACCAAATCAACTTTAAATCTTTTTTCAATGCCTTCAGGTAAAATTACTGCCAAAGACCAGTGATTTTGCTGTATTTTTTGTTACAGTGTACCATCCGCAAAATTTTGTATTTCTTTTTTTTTTTGTTTCGTAAGAATATTTTTGACATCAAATTTCGTTAAAGGAAAGTTCGAAGCACAAAGAACTGAAAAAAAAAATTTTTTTTTTATTTTATACAATAGACTTTTTCATTCGTATAATTGCCTTTTTGATAGACAGTAATATTATCTTCATAATATCATCAATACGGAGAAATAGAATACTTGTCATATGTCTTTCCAATTTTCACTGGGTTCTCTCAGTATAAAATAACGAAATTGCTGGGCGTTGAGGTGAACTATGGTCAAAGTGTATTCCGGAAAACCTCAATATTTGCGGAAAATATTTGAATAAATAATGCAATATCTTAGTACTTCCGTCGATTTAGTGCGCAGTGGAAACTAATTGGATTTTGGTATAAATAATAAATGATTTTTTTATGAAATTCAACTCAAAAAGCAAAACAAAAATACCGCTAAGCCACGCTACGGTGATTTGTGGGCGTAGAGAAGTTCCACGTTCATGCGTGTTGGTTGGCCAGAGACACAATTCCTGCGACGTTGGAAGTAAGGCTAAGCCATTTAAGAGATTCTTCCCCTTTTCCACTAATATGCGGTCCATCTGTGACCCATTCTTGGCGTAGCAAATGTCCTAATTAGAAAGTTGTAAATATCCGGTTTGCTGTTTCTCAGAGTTTAGGATATTTTTTTCTCGGTCTATCTTGACTGTAGAATAATTTATTCGGGAGGACTAAATGCAATCTTATGTAGATGCACTAAACTGACTAAACAACCGATAGAGTTGGCAATTCGTGGGAAGCTTAAGCGTGCACGACATGGATTGTGTTGAAGTGTTCAAACGTATAGGTATGACGTACACTCAACGTGGTAGGGTTTCTGGCCGATCATGTCACTGCTGACAATGTCTCTGTAACTATTGTCTTTCTTGTCATTTTGCTTGTGGCTACTCAGTATTAGTGTTTATAAGTTTATCTGTTCTACTTATGTTATTTTTATTTCTCTGAAATCCCCTCTAAGCAAGGCCGGAAGGAGCTCCCAAAAGTAACCAACCAACTGCCACTCATTAGCTCAATAGCTACTAAAAATGTAGTACCAGAAATTGCACTCTGTGGTAAAAATTAACACAATTGTGATCTAATTTCCAATACTGTTATGTGAATTTGAATCTTATCTGTTAGTCGGTAATTGCTGTGCTACCGCCATGATCACGTGATCCTAAATTGGTACTTTGTTTACGTCTGGCCTTGTATCTAGTATTACTACTATTCAGTTCACTTTGTGTATAGCTGTGAAAGAGTTGATTAAAGCGTATTCTTGATTCTAGAGTTGTAACTTGAATCGTATACTGCAATAGGTCACCACACACTCCAAACGGAAAACATCCCAAACGGAACTGAAACGCTACGGTAAAGTGCAGTAAGTGGTATCAGCCCTGGACGATTGTAAAGCCATCTATCAATCCAATAAACACCCGAACTATAACAGTACACTTGTACGGAATAGCCCAATCAGAAATATTATTTTGTCAAGAAGGAGTCACAGATGGACCGCGCCTCAATGGCGCGATCCATCAGTGACTCATGCTTAACAAAACATTTTGGAAAAGAATTTTATGACTGGGAGATGCACTGTCCTTCAGAAAGTATACTAAGATCCTATTTTGGACCAAAGTTATATTATGTTACTTATATCTTATATCGGGGAATGGCCCAAGTGTTATCAATGACCCAAAGAATTTATATCTCTCTAATTAAGTGGAAATTCAATTTCTGAATGTCACAACATAAAGATATTTGTGCGAAATAGTAGAATGTCGCTTTTTTAATTTTTGAAATTCCAAAAACGACTGTCCCTTATATTTCATTCAAAGGCCTTTATGGGTTAAACTTTTGAAACTAGTGTTAGCACTATTTGTTAATGGAATTTGGTAAATTTTGCTTCATTTCCAATGTATTTCGAGATGAAGTTACGATAATACAAATTCTTATAGGATAAAATGTCGTGTTATATACTCGATAAGATGTTTTTTCATCAAAAAATGAGCCACACATGACACGTGCCTCTTGGGAGGGGGAGATTATCAGTGATCCATACTTAACGGAAAAAAGTGAAAAATAAAAATATTTTTCCAAATTGCTCGGGTTTGTTCAACTTTATATTGCTCTAAATGAGCAGAAATATCCTGTGTCAGAAAGCAGACAGCAAGTTTCGAAAATAAATACAGTCGATGAAGGCCACAATACACGTTTGTGAAGGTTAGTTTTATTTCAACCGTGTCATTTACGCTAGCGCAACGCTGAGCGCTTATATTCCTTTAAGTTTTCCAACGCAACTGAGCGGTTTGCTTACCCAAGCTAACGGTTAATGATCATTTCGATGCGTAGATTTACGTAGATATATGGCGTTCATTTTTAATCCATATCTGAAAAAAGCGATAGGGTTGGTAACCTCATGTCACCAGGGATGCGGATTTGTCACAACTCATGAGTATTCCTATGAAACCGGGGATGCGGATAAGTCACAACTCATGAGTATTTCTATGTCATCGGGGATGCGGATTTGTCACAACTCATGAGTATTCCTATGTCACCAGGGATGCGAATTTGTCACAACTTATGAGTATTTATGTGTCACCGGGAATGCGGATTGATCAAAACTCATGAGTATTCCAAGCTATTGGGGGTGCCGATTTGTCACTAGGGATGCACCGATATCACTTTTTTCGGCAATACCGATATTTTGAAGAGTGCCGATACTGATAATGCTGATGATTAAATTATCCAATACCGGACGGTACCGATACTTTAAAATGAGCCGATTTACCGCCGATACTCTAAATTTCCGATACCGACCGATGAAGAATATTTAAATTTGTCCAATACCGATACTGCCGATAATCGAAATTGCCGTAACCGGTGGATACTGATACTTTGAAATGAGTTGATACCGATACTGCCGACACTCGAAATAACTGATACGGCTCAACTTTACAGCGAAAAAGTTACTGGCCCAGCAATCTCCGTAAAATTTAGTAATACTATGACGTTACCATTGGCATTTAAATAAAATGTGTCAGATTCTTCTACAAATGTTATTTTGCAAATTTCAAGGGCATATTTCACAATACTCTATTAATTTTGTTTCATAACACTATTATTATAGGAAAATTGAAAGTTTGCAAAATTCAAATTCAATATTAAGAAAAAAAAACATAAACTAAAATGCATACATATTTTTATTATTGCGACTATGGTTAAGTCATCTCGAAAAAACACAAAGCTACTCAAAACTCAATTATGAAAATGATTTGCAATATTTTCACTACTTGACAAATGAAATTTATATTTTCATATTTGTCTCACGCGCTAATATATTTTTCTCAAGATTACAATACTCATGTCAATTGCTATGTTGCCAGAGGTGCGGATTTTTCAACACTTATGATTATTACCATGTCACCAGGGATGCGCATTTGTCACAACTCTTGAGTATTGTATGTCACCGGGAATGACGATTTGTCACTTGGAATGCACCGATACAACTTTTTTGTCTCCACCGATGAGTCGATTAAAATTTAAAATGATCCGACACTGATAATGTCGATGATCAAATTTGCCAATACAGGCCGATATTAATACTTCAAAATGAGCCGAAGACGATACCCTAAATAATCGATACCGACAAAAATTTAAATTTCCGATACCGGTCGATATAGATTCTTAAAATTAGATCCTTACCGATACTGCCGAAAATCAAATTGCCGATTCCGGTGGATGCCGATACTTTAAATGAGATGATACCGATACCAATGGCTCAATAATCTCCGTTGGCATTTTAAAGGATGTGTCAGATTGCACTACACTGAAATGTCATTAGTCGGCTCAGTATCGTCAAACATCAAATATAATGTCGTGAAGTCGATTTAGGGATGAATTGTTAAACGTGTGTTCCTTTCCTTCTACCTCCGACTCTTTAATTTTGATTACTGTAAAAAGATATTACCACGCCTAGAGATACTATTCCCAGATTCAGGGTGGGAATAGATTTTGGGCAATTTAATTTTCTGAAGAATTGCGCAAACATACTCAAACACAATCAAATATATACTCGTATTTGTGATTTGGCAAATTCTTTTTTATTGTGTATTTTTATTTTTTTGTTGATTTTTATTCTGTCGGGAACTAATTTGAAAAATGCTGTTCTTCATTGGGTCTTATTGATGACGTTAATTTTGGATGTTGCTTTTGAATATATCTATTTGTATGAAGTTCTCCAATATTCTTTGTTTGTCTTGTCGTTGCTTCAGTACACGACATATCCGCTATGGGTGTGTTTTTTGTTATTAGTTCTTTTACGGATAATTTTAGTGAATTTTTCAACTTCGAGGATGTACTTTGGGCATTTGTGATGAGTATTGGTATCAGCCGGTATCGGTAACGTTGAGTATCGGTGGCATTGGTATCGGCAGAAAAGTGGCATCGATACATTCCTAATGACAAACCGATATCTCCAATGACATGTAATACTCATAGGTTATGATAATTCTGCATCCCCGGTGACATAGAAATACTCACGAATTGTGACAAATCCGCACCCCCGACAACATAGGAATACTCATGAGTTGTGACAAATCCGCATCCCCGGTGACATAGAAATACTCATGAGTTGTGACACATCCGCATCCCCGGTGACATAGAAATACTCATGAGTTGTGACATATCCGCATCCCCGGTGACAGGGGAATACTCATGAATTGTGACAAATCCGCATACCCGGTGACATAGAAATACTCATGAGTTGTGACATAGGAATACTCATGAGATGTGACAAATCCGCATCCCCGGTGACATAGGAATACTTATGATGCCTTCATCAGTTCAATATTATGGTGACATATGCGCATTCTTGGTGACATAGAAATTGTCATGAGTTGTGACCATTGCACATCCGCTGTAGGAAAAGGGCAGGGCTAGATTCCCACTACCGGCGACTGCAGGTTGCAGTAACCGGGATTAGAGCAATGCAGCGATATCTAGTGATTCAATGTGTGTCTATCACCAGAAATACTTAAAACAAGCCCGATACCACAGTTATCATCCACCCTTTGTTGTAAAACTGAAGTTTAATCCAGTAATGAAAATCAGTAGCACAGTTTATTCTAATGATAACACAATTAAACCTATTGGTATGACTCACTCCATATAGAAGTCCTAAATATAAATCAAATTGAACATAAATAACAGTAACTACTCACAATAAACCAAATTAAAGACAGAAGCAAAGATACTGCAGCGCGCCACTGGGAAATTTCCAGCAAATGGAAAGCAGCATGTCAGAAATTACGGTTGCCAGAAATATGGATACGATTTTGCTAATTAAACAATAAATAGTTTAGATTGCAATCCAATTAGATGCTCGATTGAAATACCATAATATTGAATAAAATAAACCCCATCTAGCATAATATAAAATAAGTTACTCTGAACCATATGTCTCCAATAACGTAGATGTAGAACAATACGAAATGGCAACATTCGAAAATCAATGATTGCAACATAGGCTAAGAATATTCTAGAATCCGAATCCTATCAACCATGACCAATATACGACAAACATTTCTTACATACCGGGCCCAAAATCATAGAAAATATGAATTTTATGTGATTTTCATAATGAGAAAAGAAATGTTTAACAAACACCGCAAAGAAACGTAGGAAATGACAAAAAGAATCAAATAATAAATAGAATACATTACCTCTGACACATCGAGGCGGCAATGGGCAATTGAATTGAGTAACACAGGGTAACGTGGGAAGGGTATAATAAAGTAGTTATAGAAAATCAGCTATTAACTCTAAAATAACCAGACCAAGTATGATGTGTCAATGTAGATGTATGGTATATAAAGTGTATATATACAAATGTGTGTCTCACTGTACTGCCTCTAACAAACACAATTTCCTAACATCTCGAACATATGAAGAATTCGAAGTACGCACTTTCACTCTGCGCACAATACCATGTTTATCAGGGAAGGTTTGATCAACAATAGCTTTGGGCCAATGACCACGAGGGGAACTGTCATCAAACATTAAAACCAAATCACCAACTTCAAGATTTCTCTGTGTATTGTGCCATTTCTGTCTTTGTTGTAGCATGGGCAAATATTCTTTCTTCCATCTATCCCAAAATATATCCAGTAACCTTTGTGAATTCCTCCATGTTCGCCTGTATTCATCAGACTGAACTTATCTGTTGGTAATGAGGGATCAAGTTTTGCAATGAGAATTGAATTTGGTGTCAAAACATTCATGTCTCTGGGGTCATCACCCAATGGTGTTAGCGGCCTATCGTTCAATATTCCTTCAACTCCAGTAAGGAAACTCCACAAAGAATAATCTGTGAAAGCTCTTCCATCAGTTACAGCTCGCAATGTCTTCTTCACTTCACGAACCATCCGTTCAACAACTCCAGATTGATGACTGGGGAAAATGCCATTGAATTTCTTTCTGAGATAAAGATTTGTTTATAACATGTTGATTCCAATTTTTGATCCCTTCTCTTAATTCTTTTTTTCCACTTGTAAAATTTGTGGCATTGTCAGAGTAGACATGTAGTGGCGTAGAACGTCGATCTGTAAATCTAAAAAAGGCTAGTAAAAAGGCAGACGTATCAAGAGATTCTGCTACTTCAATGTGTATAGCACGGGTTGCCATGCATGTAAAAAGACATCCGGAACGCTTGTATTCATTACGGCCAAGCTTAACCTTGATTGGACCAAAATAATCCACAAAAACAGATTGAAAGGGCTTGCCTCCAGCAGTAATTCTGCAACTTGGTAGATCTCCCATCCACTGTTCACCAACACAAGCTGATCTTTCTCTGCATTGAACACAATCTCGTACAGCCTTTCCAATTGTCGATTGACCTCTTAGTATCCAAAATCTTTCTCTTGTCGATGAAAGAACGTTTAGTGCAGCATGACCTGTATTTCTGTGATGCATGTCTATGATCAGTTTAGTTACATGGTGATGAGGTGGCAAAACAATTGGATACTTCTGATCATGTGATATATCAGACTTAGAAAGCCTTCCCCTCATACGCATACTGCCATCTTGTATAAAAGGATCACATTTCAATAAAGAATTAGCAAATGGAGATTTCAAGCTTCGGTTTTGTCCAACTTCACGAGGAGGCGGGCTAGGATTTGTGCTTTTACCAAAAAACCTTATTTCCAAAGCCAAGGATTCATTCTGAACCAACCTGACTATTTGAATTGTTGCATTTTTCAATTCCTCCACAGATATGAATCCACATGCAGGAGATTGAGCACAGTGTAAATATTTCCACTTCATGTACGATTTGAACCGAACCAACCTGACAATAGCTCTTTGTAATTTTTCAAATTTGGAATAGCGAACAAACATATTGGAGAATGAAGATTCACCAGAATTAAGATCGCACTCACCAGAATTGAGATCACAATCAGTCGACATAAAATTAACTCTTAACTCAGCCGAAATAGGATCACTAAGGATTGAAATACCAGGTGGGCAAGAGGGCCAACATGATTCATCCTTGCGCAAAAAATCAGGACCATCAAACCAAAGAGCAGACTTGGAAACTTTTTTTGGCATGATACCACGCGAAGCAATATCAGCAGGATTCTGCTTACTACCAACATGCAACCACTGTTCAGGCCGAGACAACAAATGAATAGTGTTAACTCTATTGGCAACAAATGTTTTAAAACGCTCAGAACGGTTGTTCAAAAACTGTAGAACAGAAGTAGAATCTGTCCAATACAAGACCTTATCAATCTTATAATCCAATCTTATAATCACTTACAATAGAGCGACCAAGCTCTGCAGCTGCAACAGCAGAAACCAACTCCAAACGCGGGATAGTGATGGGTTGCTTGGGGGTCACACGAGAAATGCCTCTGACAAAAACAACATGTATATTATCATTATAATCAACCATACGCAAATAACTAGCACAACCAAAGCCAGTCCTACTAGCATCACAAAACAAATGCAACTGCGTATCAATAGGGGTGAAATCAGTTGGTTTACAACAACGTGAGATGGACAAGTCATTTAAATTCGGTAACGATTCTATCCAAGCCTCGAATCGTTCTCTAAGGGAACCAGCGATAGTGTCATCCCATGAATATCCTTCGTTACACAAATCTCGAAGGATATGCTTAGCAGGCAATATAAAGGGTTGAACAAATCCCAATGGATCGAATATCTGGCTAACCATTGACAAAATTCCTCTCCTAGTTGGTGGCCGTGGTTCAACATTAACACGAATAACAAATTTATCTGAATGAACTCGCCAATGCAAGCCAAGGGTCTTGCTAGACGAACCACCTTCAATATCGAAGTCAAGCATTGATGGAGCTCTATCCTCTTCAGAAAGAGAATTCAACACCGTCCGATCATTGCTCATAAATTTTGCCAAATGAAAACCACATGTACCCAACAATTTACGTAATTGCGGTATCAATTCCAAAATTTGCTCAACAGAAGGTAAACTTTTCAAACAATCGCCAACAAAGAAATTACGGTTGACAGTTTCAAGAGTGACAGGGTCAGCATTAGATAGGTTATCAATAACAGCTTGACGAAGCGCAAATGTGGCAACTGAGGGAGAACTTCGACAACCAAAAATACTACTATACTACAACTCTACTGGGTCCTGTGATAAGTCATCATTGGGCCACCATAAAAATCGCATAGAATCCCAATCCGGGGGATTTACCAAAATCCGGTGAAACATTTGTCGAATATCACAAACAACTGCAATAGGTTCCTGTCGAAAACGCATTAAAACACCAACCAATGTATTGGTATTAAAAGGACCTGGAATTAGATTATTATTTAAACATGTCCCTTGAAACTCAGCAGAACAATCAAACACTACACGCAATTTTTGGCCAGTATAGTGATGTGGTAAATATGATGTTCTGTTACTGTGTGGCAACTTATGTTCAGGTATAAATTGTGCATAGCCATTCTGGATGTATTCGTGTATTTTACCTTTGTATTTCTGAAAAAGATCTGGGTCTTTCAAGAATTTTCGCTTTAAATACATTAATCTCTTTTCCGCCAAAGTGCGGTTGTTAGGGAGAATTACCTCATCGGATATCCATGGTAAAGCAATTTGATACCTACCATTCACCATCCTCACCGTGTCAGACATAATGCTTAAAGCCTTCCTGTCATCAACCGAAAACTCTGTAGTGCAAGGATCAGCATATAAATCAACAAAATCATGATCACAAATGTGACAAACAGGAGAATCATTTAAAAATTTGCTTGCAGTATCTGTTTGTAAAAAATTAATATCAGCATTATTGATAATTTCAGCATTTTTGTCAGGACCAGCTAAAGCCCAACCTAACACAGTATGATAGGCAGTAGGTGAACCTTGCTCACCAACTCTAGTAGCAGAAACAGGATGCCGTCCTAATACATCGGATCCTATTAATATATCAATTGTACTTTCCAACCTAGGGAAAGATAAATCATGCAAATGTGCATAGCGTTGAACTATTTCTTGATGTGGGATAGAATCTTGTAAATCTGGGATGTCATCAAATGTTAAAATATTATTTACGCCTAAATCCTCATGTTCATTCACACCACAAATTCTAAAGGACACACAATATTTCCTACATGGGGTCTTGAACCATTGGCAGTGTGGATTGTACACTTTTCGATATCCCAGAGAGACCTAAGTTTTTAGCTAGATCAGTGGTGCAAAATGACCGGGAAGAGCCAAAATCAAGAAAGGCATATGTAAATAAAGAACATTCGAAATTATTGGCAGTGACTTTGACTGGCATGACCATAAGTCGTACAGGATAATTTTCAACATTAGATGAAATAAAACTTGCATGCACATTACTCACACCGGGCCCTTTAGACCCACTACTTTTTGTATTTGAGACATTTTGTGATGTTTGAGAGGACAGGACATCATCATGTAGAAGTGTATGATGCTTTTTCCGACAATTCTCTGACGAAGTCTCTTCGTTGCTTGGTGTCTTTATCCTTGAATTTTGTGCAGCGATACAAAGGATGCATATCACTGCAACAAGGGCACTGAATTTGTAAATTCTGATAAGATTTTTCAAAAGTGTCCTTGCGTCTATTTCCATGATTACTACCAGATGAGCTAATTGTTGTGTATGTCTTGGCCGAGCGTGATCTAGGGTTGATTTGTTGCTTGCCCTTGACATAACGTTCTGCCATAAGTCTTCCATAGAAAGTATTACTCAGGTGAGCCCTTCTTTCAACATCTTCCAGAAAATGTATATAAGAGGGTATTGGTCCATTTTTCCAAGACTCATCACGCAGATAATCCATTTGAACGTGATATGGCAATCGATCAAAAATATCCCTTAGATATGACTGTGCATCGAGCATGCGCTGCTTTCCCCAATGAGAAAGTATGACAAAACAATTTGCTTCAATTACCAAAGTTTGATTTCCAAATCTGAATTCAAGCGCTTTTCTCGCCATTTCATAACCATCTTCTGCTGGAGTTATAACTACTAAGTGTTTGATCGCATCCTTTGCTTTTCCCTTGCACATTTGTACAAGTTGAGCCAACTTGACATCAGATGGATATGGATGTTTGTCGATCATGTTGTCAAAACCTTGCATGAATGAATGATAATTTTCAGGATTGCCATCAAAAGTTATTGGATCAAGCTTGGGTAGAGTGAAACCTTGACGCACAGTTTGCATCAATGCAAATAAATCATCTTTACTTGCTGCATCATTTGAGGGATTAGCACTTGTAAATGGCTGATAAGACTTATGCATTGGATATT
The DNA here is from genome assembly GCA_963675895.2 of Styela plicata. Lineage (NCBI taxonomy): Eukaryota > Metazoa > Chordata > Ascidiacea > Stolidobranchia > Styelidae > Styela > Styela plicata. The sequence continues at coordinate 2,540,241 of OZ023142.1, forward strand.
CATAAGATGGAATTACCTTTCTTGCTCTAGTCGACATCACAGGTTTGGTACAAGTTTGCCGCGGTGCACTTCTAGCAAAACTAGAAAATTGTGCATGTACAGGATTACTGCTGCTTCGCTGATAAAAGCTTGTTTTATTAGGGTTGATTGAATGGATACCGGTATCTGCGGTGTAGTTATCAAGCTGCATTTCAATTGTGCTTCGAGGGAAGTGAGTGTCTGCCAGTTTCACAGGGGAGACTGGAGAGCTAATTAACTTTGGTTCCTGAAATGGTTGATTAACTGATGCATCTGCAGGGATTGCCGGGCCCATGGATATCCTTGGTTCACTCAGGGGAGCAATAACTGGTGGAAGATAAGCAGTATTTGTACACTTTGAAACGGGGGGCATTTGCATACTTTGTGATGTGAATGGAATATTAGCAGAAAAAGATGTTGCTGCATATTCTCTTGCTTGAAGTACAGGTGGAGTAGAAAGTGTAGTGACACGTGAATGATGAGAACTACTTCGTCTTGATGATTTTATACTGATTGCTGCAGCTATAACTTGTGCCTTTTCCCTTTGCAATTGAGCACTTCTTAGAGAAATTTGCAGTTGTAATTCAGCTTCTTGCTCTCTGAATTCAGCTTGTTGTTTGCTGAATTCAGCTTCCTGCTTGTCGTATTGAGCTTGTAGCGTTGATCTAGCCAAATGAGCTTGAGCATCTTCTACCTTTTCAGCAGACGAGCCTTTGTGACACTTGAAGACGTTGATATGGATGAATGGGATTTCTTTGATTTTGTGGAACGATGAGATTTTGACGATGCTTTACTAGATTTTTGACTTAATGCAACACATAACTCCAAATAGCTCTGATATTTCACGTCCCACAGCCTTCTTGTTTCTTCAACTCTAGATATTTGTAATTTGGCTGTTACAATCTCTTCGGACGAAACCGCTCCAGATTCGGGACAAATAAAATTTTGCAGAAAATCATACCAAGTGTTTAGAACAGTGTCCAATTCAGATGTAACTTTTACAACCAAAACACAATTTTTGTCATCAGCTAGAAGTGTAGTAAACTTTTGACAGTGCTCAGCCACAGATTGCGAATAAATATCACAGGTTTCCTTGAACGAATTCCCAATAATTTCGTCACTGGTATTAACAGATGATGCCATTTGATGTTTAGTTCCAATTTATCACTTTATATCCATAAGTCAATATTAGGTTTAATCCAAAATGTAGGAAAAGGGCAGGGCTAGATTCCCACTACCGGCGACTGCAGGTTGCAGTAACCGGGATTAGCGCAATGGAGCGATATCTAGCGATTCAATGTGTGTCTATCACCAGAAATACTTAAACAAGCCCGATACCACAGTTATCATCCGCCCTTTGTTGTAAAACTGAAGTTTAATCCAGTAATGAAAATCAGTAGCACAGTTTATTCTAATGATAACACAATTAAACCTATTGGTATGACTCACTCCATATAGAAGTCCTAAATATAAATCAAATTGAACATAAATAACAGTAACTACTCACAATAAACCAAATTAAAGACAGAAGCGAAGATACTGCAGCGCGCCACTGAGAAATTTCCAGCAAATGGAAAGCAGCATGTCAGAAATTACTGTTGCCAGAAATATGGATACGATTTTGCTAATTAAACAATAAATAGTTTAGATTGCAATCCAATTAGATGCTCGATTGAAATACCATAATATTGAATAAAATAAACCCCATCTAGCATAATATAAAATAAGATACTCTGAACCAAATGTCTCCAATAACGTAGATGTAGGACAATACGAAATGGCAACATTCGAAAATCAATGATTGCAACATAGGCTAAGAATATTCTAGAATCCGAATCCTATCAACCATGACCAAAATACGACAAACATTTCTTACATCCGCGTTTGCCTAGGTATATTCATGAAGTTATGACAAATCTGCACCCCTGGTAAAATAGCAATAGGCATGAGTATTGTAATATTGTAATCATGAGTCGAATATAAAATATAATCGAATATGAAAATATATATTCTACTTATCAAGTGGTGAAAATATTACAAATCACTGTCATAAATTTTGTTCATTTGAAAAATAAATAAGTATATTTTGCTGAGCTTAGTGTGTTAGATTTAGCAGTGATGTTTTGGAAAGGAAAAATAAAACTTGGACAATCATTTTTGGTAACACAGCATGGACATCTAAGTCTATGGATTTGGTCTAACTTGACTAACATCCTATTTTTTTAAAAATTAATAAATAAAATAAAATTATTAAAACTAAAAATTTTAGATTCGGTTTTATTAATATTGAATTTTGCAAATCTTTCATATTACTATAATAATAGTGTTATGAAGCATAATAAAGGAAATATGGCGAAATTTGCCCTTAAAATTTACAACCTGACATTTTTATGTAGCTCAATCTGCCACATTTTGCTCAAACCAATAATGACGTCATATTACGAATAAATTTGTCGAAGATTATTGGCCCATTATTATATAGCACATTTTTTGCTGTAAAGTTGTGCGGTATAAGTAATTGTGAGTTCCGGCAGTATCTGTATCGACTAATTTTGAAGCATCAGTATCGACCGGTAACGGCAATTTTCATTATGTCCAGTATCGGCATCGGCCCAAATTAGATAATTTAATCTTTATCGGTCGGTATCAAAAATTTGGAGTATCGGCGTCACGAAATCAGCTTATTTTAGAGTGTCGGCATAAGTCGTTATTGTCCGCTGATGCAAAATTTGTTCTTCGGCATTTATCAGTATCGGCTTATTTTAAAGTATCGGTCTCGGCGAAAAATATGGTATCGATGCATCTCTAGTGACAGATCGGCGTCTCAAATGACATCCAATACTGATGATTTGAAATAAATCCTCATCCCCGATGACACAAGAAAACTCATGATTTGTGACAAATCCGCATCCCTGGTGACATAGGAATACTCATGAGTTGTGACAAATCCGCATCCCCGGTGACATAGAAATACTCATGAGTTGTGACAAATCCGCATCCCCGGTGACATGGGAATCCTCATGAGTTGTGACAAATCCACATCCCTGGTGACATAGAAATACTCATGTGTTGTGACAAATCCGCATCTCTGGGGACATGAGGTTACCAACCCTTCTCATTTGATTCGGTGATTCGAGTAGATTCAAATCACAAATTATTCGATACAGTCTTGAATCGGCCACGCAAAAAAACTTGTAAAATAAAGTGCAATTGTCGTAGTTCCACGATAAAAATTTTAAACAAACTATCCGCTTCCCAATTCATTTTTCTCATCCTTTCCAATCCCAGCTTATGAGTTACCAAAATACGAAGATACCAACCTACGATATGATAAATATTCAAAAACAGAGGTGAAATTCCATTTTGGGTGGAAATTGTCCATGAAAGAGAGATTTACGCAAAAGATTTAACGTACAGACTTTTTTCATACATGTGAGTATATTGTTAAAATCTCGCTTGTTTATATGTTTTATTTAACAAAAATCCAGTAAAATATCTTTTCTCTTTGAAAGTACCTTTTATTTTTTACCTTGTTATAATGAAATAAAGCAACAAAGTCAATTTTTTGGCAAATTATGGGCTGTTGATAGACCGCTCCGCCGAGGTGCGCTCCACGAACAGTCCATTCTTGATGGCAAATGTTATGCGAAATGTTAAAATAAACAATCGTGAACATGCATAAGATCAGTTAATTTACTCGGACTTTTTTACAGTGAAGGCTGTGAAAGCCGAATCTTTTAATATCTTACTTGGATCACTTTTTCGAATTTGATCAAATCATTAAATTCCGTAATAATAGGAAATATACCCTTTTTCACTACATTTTCGCACCGTATTAAAATCAGGCAAATCGTGAATGCTAATTGAAATGAAACCAACCGTTCAAGTGACTGTAACTTAGTTATACTGTAACAAAAATGAAACCAAATCACCGGTCTTTGACAGTAATTTTCCTTGGCAGTATTAAAAAATTCAATATTTACTTTTTTGGCCAAATGGGGTGTTGATGGAACGCACCGCCAAGGTGTGGTCCATCAGCAGGTCATAAGTGACCTAAATCTCATCAACACGGCGTTTTTTAACTTTGGAAATATGCAATTACTGCTAATGACCTGTAAAATTTACTGTACGATTGCAGCAGTGCAGTTCAATTTAAACGCTGATTTCAGCCTTTCTTAAAACAAACTACTTCTATTATTTTTTTATTCACATCTCTGCTATGATGGATGCAGTCGGAAAGCGCATTCAGAACGATATCAAAACAATATTCGTAATTCACAGGTGATTATATATATATTGAAATACTGTAAATTATTACGATGTTACTTACTTCCTCTATGTCATCAATTTCTTCTCCTTTTTGTTTACTCATATTTCTATTTCGAAATGCTGCTATGATGTCCAAAGTTTTTCATTCACGTATCTCGATTAAAGATTTTGCGGTATTTCAAGTATAGCCGGAACAAGCTTCTGCGGTAAAACACGCTTCAAAAAAAAAAAAAAACTGTTAAGACTTTGAAGCAAATTTGTTTCTGTTACGTTTCTTACTCAGTTTGCTCAAAGTAATGATTCAAAAGATTTTATCGGAATGATCAAGTTTTCATTAAGTTAGAAACCACTAAAGCTCTTTAGACTACTGAAATCGAGTGTTTTTGCTAAGATCGCGGGAAGTCATTTACTCCATTGCCATACACCTACACACTGTTAACAGGGGGATAAGTAATCCAGCTGCGCATTAGCTCGTTATTCCGTAAGACAAACTCAATATTATTATACCTAAAATTGTCTCTCCCAATTTCTATAGTTGGGATTTTACTATTGGGCTTAAACAACGCCTCCATTACTGCCGTGTAAATTTAATTCATCCAGTAGTTGGCATACTTAATTTGTTGACCTGCTGCTAGACAACACTGCAAACAAGTAGAGAACCTGCAAACAAATAGGAAATTGTTTGCCGAAGCTTGGCCAACAGAAAATATCAAGCGTGTAGGAATTATGAGCGGGTCACAGCAAAGGACCATTTTTAGTTAAAACTTTTTTGTTGGGCCCGTCGCTGGCGAACAATACGTTGGGCAGTTATAAATGTTCTTTTTTTCCTTCATTAATTTAAGCCTTTCTCATAGATGTCAGACGCTTTTATGGCAGAGAGCTACTGCAAAATGTTTTGGCAGCAAGTGCATTCTGAAAGGAAAACATCCCAAACAGAACCGACCCGTTATGATTAGCAGTTAGTGGTACTTGGTCCGGGTGATGGTGAAACCCCCTGCCACTGCTTCGCTTCGTTTTAATCGTATCTTAGGATTCACAGGATATAAGTGAAGCCAATACTAAAACACACACGTAGAGGTTAAAAATTTTATTTTTGATAAAATAAAGAAGAAATTGCCAGCGATTTGGCTGACACTTAAAAAAGAAAGTCAGTCATACTTTAGTTTAATTCCAGATTGCAGGTAACATCTTTTTAGAGTTCAATGTTTGGAGATTTGAGCGAAAATCGCTTACCGAAGTTTCATCAATAGTAATATTATCATTATTTTGCTTAATAACGCATTAAAAGGAGATAAATTTCAACCAGAATCCTGCAATCAATACATATATTCATAGATACAACACATATCTTTTCTAATATTACCCAAATAACGACATTACACGTCACATTACATATTTTTCTAGATTCTTGTGAATACTATGACCCAATAGTTTCAAATCTTGCGGCTTAATTTATAAATTGGCGTTTTGACGCTAGGTAAAATATATTGCTGTTTTGATCCACAGAAGTCACCAAGAAGACACACTGGAAATGATCGTTAACACCATTTGTACGCCCTTCGCATATCACACATCTTTTGACACGTCGTTTCTGTGCATTACGCAATAACCACACGATAAGGAATCCCGAAGGAATTTCGTCAAGTCTTCAAGATGTCAACTTATATAATTTTTTCATGTTTATCGAGCGCTGGCCAACGATGGATCGCGATCCATCTGTGACTCTTACCCGACACGACAAGGTTCACATTAGTCGCGGAGACACAAAGAAATGTTAAGTGATCCAGAGGGTGGTCTGTTTCTGTAGAGATTATGGGAAATGAATCAAAGAAGTGCCAGGGAGAATTGGAAGTTTAGTTCGTTCCATGAGTTGGGACACTAGCCTAGCACAAGTCATAATAATAATAGATGAATTATCTTTCTAGAGTGGTTGAGGAAATACCTTCTGTTTCAGATAAGCATAGAATTTTAAAATATTATAATTTTAAGCTTCAAAGTCAAGGGGGTTATAATGGCATACATTTATTCCGTCGCTTTGAATTCAGACAAGCACGACTAAAAACTAGAACGGAGTAACTGTGGAAAGTGAGACAACTTTTTGAGAATCAAAATAGAAAACAGTTTATGTGTTAATCAAAAAGTGAACGTTTAAAGCGAACACCAATGCGAACATGTAAAGATTGAGAGCGAGACACAACTCTTTCAGTTATACAGAATGAAAATGGGCGTAGCAAGGAGATTGAAATTGTTTAAATAACAATTCGGCATCCAGCGGTTTTTCGGGTGAATGAACATTTTGAACAAATTAACCAGACCAGCCTATACTTCAAGTTCGATCGCATTGCATTGTCTTTGGATAAGCAGGATTTTTTCTTTTTGTTTTCACTTGACGTACCATCTTATTTGCTGGAGCATTTTTCGTTCCCCAGTGATCAATACCGGGGGATGATATACAACATTTGGAGGTTCAGAAACAGCGAAAAAAATGATCCGAAGTAGTTTGGGAATAAAAATGACGCACCGTGTGCGTAAAAATATTCGGATAATTCGCACCTAGTAAATTGTATTCACATTCATTGAAATAAGCATGGGTAGCATCGCCTTGGCAGAGCGATACTGCGCTGACCGAGGGTGATACTGAAACAACTCTGTTTCGCAAAAGATAAGACTGTTTTAACTATATAATTGACATTTAATTATAGGTTAATCGGATAAAAACTGCTAATAATTTATAAAAAGATATTTGCAATGGATAAATTATTATATTCGGAAGCAAGTGATCATGCAATGGAAACACTGGAAGCGTTGAACCATTACCGGCAAAAATTTCCAGAATTTTGCGACTTTACCTTGATAGTGGATGATGTTAAGTACCCGTGCCATCGATCTGTCCTTTGTTATCATAGTGAATATTTTCGAGCCATGGTGCGAGGGAATTTCACTGAAAATGGATTAAACGTCACATCATTACAAGATGTAGACTCTGAATCGTTATCTGTGATACTGGACTTTCTCTATTCTGGTAAAATTGAAATTAACCAGATATCTGTTGAGAAACTTCTGGAAACAGCTATAAGATTACAGTTTCAAAAGGCAAGTATGAAGTGAATCAGAAATGTTTCTGTCTGTGATTTATAGTAAGTTACCCCAATGAGCTCAGATAGCCAACATGGTGCGAATCTTAAAATGACCTGATCGTTTCGGCAGGCCATGCGTTTTTTTACAACTTCACTTAAAACAAGACGAAAAGCAGCTCCCGACGGGATTAACTGCCACTTGTATGGCTATAGAGCAATAAGCTATTCCGAGATATAGTACCAGCAGCTGCATTACAACTGGAAAACACTCCAGAGGACTGGAACCGTTATAATAAAGTGCAGAGAGTGATATCTGCTCCGGACGATGATAAAACCCCCTAACACTTTTTTAGTCGAACGGGATAGGTCTATGTTAGGGCAATTACACTGTTAGAATTACCCATACGTGGCTGAGTTGGTATGAGCAATGTAAGTTTTAGAATATCAAATCAATGCTAATTGGAATAGATTCTGATTCTAAGCATTTCAATTCTAATAGATTCAGGATGAGTCTCGGGCGTTCAGGTGTTGTCGGACCTTTAAAGCAAACATTTTAAAATTACTTGGCTATTCGGTGAATCAATAGGCAGCTATTTCGTGCTTTTCAGTGTTGCCTATACTTGTAAGGGAACAGGATTAGTTTCGCAAAAACTTTCCCGCTTCAGTGCCCTATATTGAGAACAAAGTTTAATAATTTGGGCAGCTTGAAAGGTTCGGTCGACCAAGGAGGAGGACATTATACATACATTAGATTTATAGTCGTTACTATTGGGCCCACATTTCTTTGTGCCACTTTCGTTTCGATATATAGTAGGCTATGATAACATTGTATTTTGTCAATAGAACCAGCATTAAAAAATGTTCGTCGCGGTATATTAACTCGCAGAGTAGAACCGCGCAATATTTTCAAAAGCTGAATAGGTAAAGTGCTTATAAAGACTATGGTATACTGTCAGTGACAATATTGTTAGCAGCAGGGATATTCTTGTGGTAACTCACTACCAAGAATGTAACCATAAAAGCGCACTCACGCCCTCACCAATTTGGAAAGAAAACTTTGCGAAGCTGGAATTCTTCCCAACGCTCACTTCTACAGACACGCCTCAGCGAGCACACGTGCTTTCTGTCTAAGCACGATCTGTTGCGCCAAACATTCGACAGGCGGTGCGCTCTTTGTAGATATATAGCGGTCATTGACTAAAATACGACTTTCTACGTGGCTTCGCCAGGAGTTTCCTTTCCAATATCTGAGTTTCAGTAGGTTCGCAACTAAGTTTTTGGGATATTTCTGTTATCCGCACCTCTCTGAAAACTCACATCATTTCAACAAAATTTTTTCCGGTTATGTTTTTTACAGGTTATCGACATTTGTGTGAACTACCTCCGCCATCAAATAGATGAAACAAATTCAATAAATATCTACAATTTTGGAAAATGTCGTGCAATACCAGAGCTTGCTGATGCTGCTAAACATTTTACTTACGAACGTTTGGATTCCGTATTCGAAGTCAATGACGTTGTCAAAGATATGACGTCATGCGAAGTCGAAAGTATATTGCGGGATGAATTAGCCATATTTCATGGCGAGGTAAGTTACTATACTTAAACCAATTGACATAATATCACTATTAGGATCTTCACCTTCGTCACTACGACCCGACTTATCAGTGATTAAATGCTCCACAAAGCATATATTTTTATGAGATTGATATCAGAACATCGAGTGTTTAAGTTCTAATCTTCATAAATGCAAATGTTATTTTTTTTCTTCCAAAAATAAGTACCGTCGCGCCGTCAAAATTGTTTTGCTGAAGTTGCACTTACGAAGTACTTACTAAACGTTCATCCTCGACATCTCAATTCCACATATTTCTGATGGGAGCTTTTAGGAAAATTTTGACCTTCAATTCCTCGATTTAATTTGCCCAATCCTAATTCAATATCCCTGTAAATTTGAAGAATGAAAAGATTTCTTTGCAGTGAATGAGTTTTACATTTATCTCAGGAACAACGAATAATGTCAATACTGAAATGGACGAAGTTTAATGAGACAGAGCGATTACAAGAAATGGAAAAACTGCTTCAGAATATCGATTGGTCACGTTTATCGACAAAATTCATTTTACAAACTTTATTATATTATCCGCTCGTTGTTTCAAATAAAACTACGAAAAAACTAATTCTCAACAAAGTACGGAATGTTCTCGATGATGCAGTGAAACGAGATGCTTTTGGCACAACTGTTCCGTTTGGTAGTAGAGGAAGGTAATAAAATTTTACATCTAGGAGCGACTCAATTAAAAGAAATAGATAATTTGTGCACGAATTCACGCCAAGTGCGTAGATTTATTTTATGAATTTTCTTTAAAAAGTACGACTCAAAAATCCGTAAATGGCTGTAAGATTTTTCTCGCTTTCGTATTTTTTCTTATTTAAATCTCAAATATTCCTCCATATAATTTTATTCTTTATACATGCCTATACGTTCGCTAAGGACCTTTTTACTTCAAAATATGATGAAAATTATTAGAATTTTAAAATTATTTGGTCTGCGATGTTAATTATGATCATGCATTTAACAGATGGCGATTTATAAATCGATCACAGGATCGATGCCTGGGAGGGGAAAGTCTGGGTTGTATGCAAGAAGTTCTCTTATTGATTGGTGGTCTTACTCTGGATGAAGCTGAAAGAGGAGATTTTAGTCAGCCAAATGTGATGTGTTATGTACCAAGAACTGGTAGTTGGGAATGCAAGTCGAACTGGCCAGAAAGAAAACTGCGCGGATTCTCTGTGTCTAGGTTTAAAAACAATGTCGTTATAACAGGTGAATATTCTCTTACAGATTAAAAGAATGTGTTCAGTAATAAAATTGTTTTGTCGCACGCCATGTATTGGTATCATATATTTGTATATTATTATCTATTTTTAGATAAATTTTTCTCAACTATTAATCATTAGCAAACGATTCATAACCATTCGCGATTGGGAAATACTTTTAGAGAAACTTATGAATTACACTAAAGGCAATGTTTATTTGAAATCTATATAAACGACAAAATTTACTCGTATTTCTTTCCACAGGATGACTGACGTATCCAAATAGTCAAGTATTTCAGAATTCTGATTGAAAGTAATTTTTTTTCTATTCATCTAAAATCGTTTAGTTTTGCAGTGTAATCATGATTTATCTGAAACGTTAAACTGAATTCTATAAAGAATTTCGAATACCGTATAAAATAAACTATAAATACATCCTCCTACTCTAATAGTATCAGATATAGGATTACATCGTAGTATTGCGTTTCCCATTTCATGTGAAATCCTGTTACGAGATATTGAATGCCACCCACATTGGATGAGGATAGATGATCACCAAATATCTATATTTTAAAGACCGTCCACGGATCATTGTAAAAATCATCACATTTGATTGAACGGGTATTTTTATCTCGAACAAATTTTATGCTTTGCAAATATTCGAACATAAAAATTTTGTCTTTCCCGCTGCTTCTATACGTGACATATAAAAGTTTTGTATACACTCAATTTAGGATTCGCTATGAACATAGCGCTGTGCGATAGCGACCAGTTCAGTTTAATCGTACAAAGTTGTTCTCTCTATAAAAATTTATAGCTCCCCCTAAAATAGCCTCTCTTTATTTAGGTGGATGTCTTTCCCGCTGCTTCCATACGTGGCATATGAAAGTTTTGTATTCACTTAGTTTAGAATTCGCTATGAACATAGCGCTGCGCGATAGCGACCGTTCAGTTTAGTCGTTCATAGTTGTTCTCCTGATTAAAATATATAGCTGCCCTTCAAATAGCCTCTCTTTATTTAGGTGGGTGCGATTTCATTGAAATGAAACGATATAATATAAAAAGAACTTGGATGTACAAGATAGAAGATGATGAATGGATACAATTGCAAGATATGAATCACTCCAGATCCTTTCATAGTTCATGTCAAGTTAATGGAGAATTATACGTGCTCGGTGGAGCATTTAGTACGAAGATAGACATGGAAATTTACTGTTCCCAGAAGCAAAGTTGGACGGCAGCAAAAGAATGTGCACCTAAGTAAGCGGAATTCTATCAAAGTACAAAAATACTACCATTCTTATTTTTTTTTTCGAATTGGGAATAAACGTCTAATAATCTTCAAATACCATTTCTTTGTGTCCTTAATTGCAGAATGTGCTATGTGTTCGCTGAAAAAACGAGCAAGATTTTCACTAGTTTTATATTTGTGATAAATGACTGCATCATTTTGTTGGTATTCACAATCTTCAACGACAAAATCAAGAAACTAGACAACATTCTCTTTGTTCAATTATCATCATTTGTTGGAAGTTCAATTTTAAAACGCTAACAGAAGATGGTCAAAATTGCCAGGACCCTATGAATTTGATTCAAATGTAATTGCACTTCTGGCGTTTCTTTACAGAAATTAGGATTAGTAATTCAGCAGTCTAAAAGTGTAAGCTTGACATACAGCTCCATCTCCTTTGTAAGATGTGCACTTAATTTTAAGCCTTCCTATTATCACAAACAGATTTGTGTGGAATTCTGCTGTAGCTACTTGCAATGGTAAAATAATCTTGGTGGGAAGCGGGGAACATTCCCCATCACTTGTTCTGCAGTGTTATAATCCAGCAGTCGCTCAATGGAGTCAATTCAGATCACCAAATGTACCTCGTCATTTGTCTGCACCACTATGCACATCCTCAAATGACAGAACTAATATTTTTGTTATTGGGGACAATTCACAAAAGGTACATAGAATTTTTTTTAAATCGTGCTTTAATTCGGCGATGCGTTGATCTTTTGAGTTTGAAATACACTTCTGCAATTTTTCAAAATCGGTCATTCACGGGTATAAATGACAGTTTGTTATCTCACATCTTTGGTCGAAATTTATTTTCGGAACCGGTTTTCACAGAGAATATTATTTCATTTCATAGCAGGTAAAAAACGGCGTGGCTTTTCTGCCTAACAGTTTTTGATTGAATTTCAATTGCAAAAAATATGTCTCCTACAGCATAGCTCTACGCGAATTTTGAGAGAAAAAAATTCTTATTTCGCAGATATTTGCGTTCAATCCAAACACAAATGAATGGACTAGGGCTGAAGATATGCTCAATCTACATTCAAATGGTGGAATGTCTGCGGTTGGAGGTCAAATCTATGTCACGGGAGGTCATTTTGAAGATGGTGGATATTTTGACCAAATGGAATCGTATGATCTTAAAACTAAAGTCTGGACACCAAAAGGACCATTGCCTTATTTGTGGCTTTATCATTCGTGTATATCCGTTATGTGTTCTACTTGATATTGCAGAGTGTCAACGAGGACTCGCTTGATATTTGAAATTTATCAAAGTGGCTAGGCGTTTCGATCAAAGACATTAGTTGACCGGAATACTATTTTTGACTTGTCATTGGTTCTTTACAAAGCGAAAGCAGCGCATAAAATGAACCAAATCGGCCATTTATGTAGCGAAGATTTACTTGAAAGAAATAAAAATCAGACATATTTTCTGAATAAGAGATTTCAAGTTTGTCATCTTGATTTTTTTATATAAATTCGGCCTTTATTTTCATTTTATCATTTCATGACTTGAAGACTTGTATAAATACTTACCTCTTATTAACCATGAAACAATGGATAGCAAGTTGCAGGACAATCTTTTATGCTGTACCGTAATATCTGCTACTCAATTTGCACAATGTTTCTTGTCTGAAGAATTTACAAGAATAAATGCAATGCTACTGAATGTGAAACGATGTATATTTAACCATCAGCGGTATAATATATATTAATATACCCTCACCATGCACCTATTATTGGAATTATTACGGAATTACCTGGTACCGAACGATTTTGAGTTTTCAGCCCATTTATTGGGCAATCCAGTTCAGTATAGGGTCACTGATAGATTGTGCGAATAATACGAGAATTTCGTCACTTGTTGAGAGAGATTTGAGAAAATAAAGCCCGATGTTGTTAACAAGTCACGCAAATGAAACAAAAAAACTCAACATAGGTAGAGTTGAATCAGCTGTACCTATTTTATTTCAACATTTTTTCCAAGTTTGTAATACTTAGCCTTTCACAGTAGGTCCTGGAATTATTTATCAGAATTCTTTGAATTATTAGTTGCACCTTCACGTAAACTGTAAATACTTAGAATACTCTTAAAGTTTACGAGGTTAAAAATGGCACCAAAATATTAAAAATACAACAATCATGGTGCAAAAATTAAACAAAATGCATTTTTCCGTTAAGAAAACTTGGGCGCTAAATCTCAATTTCGAGAGCAAAGTCGATTATCTAATACCTTTGGAATTATCTTGTGACGCGTGAGTGAAAATGGTGTAGAGAAATTAAAGGAAAGTCGATCAGATAAGTGCTTCGAGGTCAGCAATCAGCTTTGTCAAGGTCAAAACCTCAGTGGTAAGAAAATTGGGTGAAGCTTGCTTGCTTTCCGATTGTATAAGGGTCTAATTAAGTTATCGCTTTGCCCGTCAATGATTTGAAAAAGAACACCTGGTCGCATATACCAGGTCACTCACGAAAAGAACGACTACCGCAATTGTTGCAGGGAATGCAGTGATCACTGTGGCATGAGAAATTGTAACGATCACAGCACAAACGTCTGATGGAAGTGCATGGGAAACAAAGGTTTTTCAATTATTTTCAAATATATTGATTTTGCAGGGAAATCATGCGATATGGTAAGTTTTACGTTGTAAAATTTGACATAAATCATGACATCGCTGCGACATAGGCAAAACATGATGAAATATCAGAAATTCAGTTTATCTGGCATGTTGAATCAATTTCCTGTTTATAGATACAGTGAATTGCGAATGCCGTTGAACCAAAACCAAAGACAACCCTAACTGCGAATCCAATATTTATTCAGGCCCGTCACGTATAACTGCTTAGAGATTTATTTTGTCCGCAGTAAATTTTCTTTCACTTATCGTCACCGTAAACAGCTTGTTCGAAAACTTCAGCGAACGTATATTTATTTTTAGAATGTAGTAATCTATATGTTTACTATAAATAACTATACGCCCATCCCACATCAAAGGTGTATATTATTCAACTAATTACCTCCCGTGTAGGCTACACATTCGATGATAACATAATTCGGATCATTACCTGCTGACACAAAAGAAATGGGTTACGAATATTCATAGTCCAACCTTTGAACCTACAACTGAAATGTAAGATAAATAGTAATATTAACCTTATAATTAAAAATGACGTAGTAACGGATCACAAGTAAATTTTCCAAAATGTTTGTCATACTTTTACAATTGGTCGGATATTGCAAACCCATATTATATCGTCATAGGAAAATCATGATATTCCGCGAAAATAGAGCGAGAAGTTATGAATACTCCGTCGGCTTTGGCTCTGCTCTTGATCGGGTTATCATGGGACTATCTACTTAACCTTTCTTTTATGCCCTTGCCTTTATATATTGTTATACCCAAAGGCTTTTTGGCTCTTCTCAGCTTTATTCATTGACTCAGAAAATAAATTGAGGTACCTTCCGAGGTTTTGAATTAAACCCTGGTGAACGACTTTTATCTTGGCTGGTAGAAATGCTCAAGCCGAACACTTGGTTGTCTTTATAGTTTCTTCTGAACGTTATTCGAAATTTATTATATAAATGGAATAATGTTTTAACATTTCAGATGAACAAAGTTGCCGATTCACCGGATTTTGACTATTTTGTAACAGAGCATAATTTTACAACGTCCTTTTGGCAATTATGATGATTTCACAGAAAAAAATCAAATAAAGAATAATAAAAAAACGAAAGTACTTTTGATCATAATTCTAGAATACCCTAATACCTATTCGGTAAGGACATCCCTAACTAGGTAGGATACTTGGAAATGAAATAAAAACGTGCAAAAATTGAATTAGTGGGAAAGGCTAACTTCGTTTTTGTTTTTATTATCGGCATTTGGATTTTAATTTTTAAATAAATGCTACATTACTTTGTTTCTATAGTTATTCCTGGGAAAGAGGCATCTTCACTTTATCGGAGATAATCACGTTATCTATTGTCATCGGTATTTTATTTGTATTTGGTATCTTTGTCAATGTGATAACTTTCACAACAGTTATTGCAAAATCGCCGAAACTCAGCATGTGAGTTGTGTAAAACTAATGAATTTCTTGCGGAACAGCTGACGAATTTTCGCAGAACACCGGTTGAAAATCACTGAATGTATGCAACTTCTTTCAAATTAATGCAAAAGGATAATTGTAAATTATTTCAGCCAACTCAGAAAAGCTACGAAGAATTTTCTTGGGTCATGTTCGGAAGCCACAAAAACAAACACATTAACACAGTTAAAGTAAATGGAGACAAAAAGACTCAGACTTGATCATCAAAAACCGACACAGAAGTAATAGGCATAACGTCCCCTAAAAGCATTGTGCTACAAAGTTTATATCCACGAGTATTTCGATATCATGTTTGACATTTCTCCTCCGCAATCTATCATGTGTATACTATGCCGTACAACTATAATACCTCGACAATGAAAAACTTGATACATGTTACAATTACAGATGAGCAAATATGATTTTTCTCACCATGCACCTATTATTGGAAATATTACGGAATTACCTGGTACCGAGCACTCGCTTGTCTGAATAAGTTAGATTATGATCAAACAATGAAAGATGGATTAAACTCGTACGTCTGTACAATGAAGATGAAATTTTTGTTCGACTAGTGAAATATACGATAACTATAGGTGTCGATTGAGTCATGTTACTAAGATATTCCTTATTAATTCTTCGGATAACTCTTATTGTATTTGCGAAATTATTGCCTCTGCAGATACAAGTGATGAATATTCGTTTGTTGTTTCGGCTGATACAGTGAAAACCATTTGAAGAATATTGAATCCTCACGACCAATTCACGCGCAAGTGGGAAAAAATGGAGTGTAAAGACCTCGACCGATTTCCCTTATTATCTGAGCATATTCTTTTCTCTTTTTTACATGATTTACGCAAGTGCCGAAGAATGATTGTTGGATGCATTTGTATTGATAATTCTTACTCCGGGAAAACATGCCTCAACATGTATTACAGGAACCTCTTGCTCTGGTATCAGTGCGCTGTTCATCCAGTGTAATAGCAGATTATACCAGAAAGATGACGAATGTAAACTGCGCTGCTATATTCACAAGTCACAACCAGAAGGTCCGACCACTAACCAGGGTAATGAATACTGCGAAGCTGCTTCCTCAGAAGTTCCACTTTTATACACAACGCTACACGATCAACAATGACACTAATCTTTCCCAGAACACCAGTAGTTGTAATAACTTGACCACACTCTGCAGTTGCAGAAGCTGTGAAAACTATACGGTATATTGTCATATCGAAATGATAAAATAATTGTATGTCCACAGAGCATACAAATTCTTCAATGGTACATTGGAAAACAAAGTCAAATTATGAACGGGACATACATGGTTTACCCATAGTAACCATTAAATATAACTAATTAACAACGATAGCAAAAAACTAATTGCAGTTGGAATCCAGTTGCTTAAGAACACCAGCCGATCTACCATGGGTCACGAGATATATGTGTAATAAACAAACCTAACGAATTAAAAACAACAGGTTTTCTATTAAACAAACACCGAAAGTACGCGTGGATGTTACTAAATGCCACTAAACCCGGAATTCTCTACCAAATGCAATCAGAATGAAAATTTGTGGATAGCAATCAGAAACAAAATTATCGCCATATTACAAGACCCACTGTAAATGCGCAAAAATAATTATCAGAACGTTTCGCCACTTGCTGACTGCAATTTCGGCTCTATCGGTACGTTGTCACCCATCTATCACGTATAACATAGGTCGTAGTTTGATATTGATCGGAGGAATATTTGAATCACAGGTATTACTCCCACACTAGTCCAAGTATTATTTTGAAAAATTTCACATATGGCATTGATTACTGGTAACAAGATACTGGGTTGAAGATGACTATGGTACGTTTGAATATACTTGAAGAATGCGCTCATTCATTAACACTTGTTATCAAGTGAAAATGCTTTTGGAATGATGTGATTTACTCTACAGTGAATCGAATCATGATATAGGCTCATCATTGTACAGAACATATGTGACTTATCGACCACCTTGATGATAAATTCACTTTGGTGTTTTGGAAACTCTATTAAATTTGAACAATTGGATATTTCAATGAACTTTGAGAATGATTTTCAAACGAATCCCGCTGTATCGGGCATCAAACAAAAGCTTGATGCGAAGCACATTTTATACGATCAAGTTACGGGGCAATATGATTCCAACTACAGGAAATATGAAGGTTTTGGAAAAGTACAAAAGCACGGCACTCGGTGGGTTTTCGAAAAGCAAGAGTTTCGTTCAATTCAGTTTCAAGAATTGTGCGTTCGCTGCGTGAGAAATTACGACCAACACTGATACTCGTCTCGTTCTTCTGTGCATTTTCCAGTTCGTCATCAGCTGCGTTATAAGTGTGATAAAGGATGGGTTGAACAGCAGCTTCATTTGTGTTGCTCATCGTGTCTCGAGTTTTTTCAACATTGTAGATACAGACAGTCACTTTGACAAACTCGTTTTATTATAGTTGCTAAACGGTTGACTAAAATAAGAAAATAAATAAATAATACAAGGCGTGACAATTTAATAGATGTAAATGATTATTGAAAATCATACTTACAGTTACGCAAAATAACTACTTATGGCAATACCTTTCCAAAATGACAAGAAAAGCGATGGAATCAAATACATTATTACAACTATGTACAATCTGCAAATACGATGAAGCAGGAAAGATTACACAACAGTTAACAGAATGCATCACGATAAAGCAGATATCAGGCATCCGCCAATGGTGGATCGCGTCGAAGAGACACGGTTTATCGATAGTACAAGACTGACGAGAAACACAGAACACAAGCTCATTGGGCAAACGATCGACAAATTATTCTTGCCTGGGTATAGGTTTCTATGCACCCCAATCAGCATATATCACAACATAGTGATATGAAACTTTAAATTGTGGTTTCAATTCGGGCATTGAAAAGAAAGAAAGCAGGTAAATCGTTGGGCTTGTATACGATATGACCATTTTCGCGAAATCCAGTCGTTCCTTTTTAAAGTAAGCTATTCTCTGTGACCACTTCCACCATTGCAAAATTCTGTTTTTGCGTATTTATTTCATTCTTTTTACACTTTATTTCTTGCATGGCGAGAAATGAAATTAATTCCTACTTTACAGTTCATCGCTGCATCTGTTGTCATGATCAAGTAGGTTTCCGCGAATTTTTGACAAAGGCACGAATTGACTGACCGACGGCAGTATTGAGCCTGGATCACCGCCCGGCGTCTAACCGTCAGGCAATACAGAGTATTTAGGCTGAAAGTAAAGGGAAGAGAGTATTATTTTTATATATTTTATTTATTATCACTGTTTTTTCGACATTGTGGCACCCTTCACTCGTGGTTTGCCATATGAAGAAGCTTTCCTCTCCCGCATGATTGAAATGAAAATCCTATCTTACTCTACTAGACACGAAAGCTGAAAAGGAATTGTGCTTTGAAAATTGTTTTTGACAGTTCCAGTAAAGTTGGTACCCTGTAAGTTACAGGGGCAACATGGGGCATTTTTATGATAATCAGATGTATGCAGTATGGTACTAAACTTCATGAGACCCCAGTCATTTATTTGTTATAGTTTACCGTACTGTTTAGGTCCTAAACCGAAGCCCGAACCCTACCTACGGCCTATTTCACAATACATATGCATACTCAGTACTGGTAGCGTACAAAGTGGGATCATCTATGGTATGGTAACGTTAAGAATTTCAAATTTCTATGTGCAACCTACCCTGTACATTGTACTGAATGAGTGAAGGGTGCCTGTTGGATTAGCTTAATCGGTAAAGCGTTGGGAATACGCTTCAATACTGAATGTGCACATCTACGATCGGCATGATGTACTGTGTAGGTTCGAATACATGAGGGATGATGATTATTTATAGTCAACTGTATATGCGAGAGCTAGATGCCTCGTCGGTGGACTATGCCTTATGTAAGTTAATCACTGCAATGGCTTCCTCCACCAGGTAGCGGTGAATTTGTACCATGGTCAACTCGTACTAGTGCAAAATTTCATTAAGAGTGATTGTTCAATTTGTACCCTCGCTGAAAGTTTGCTTTCGGAAACTTGCCGTACCCATACATATACTGTATACTGTATAAGTAAAATTTGATGAAATCGACATGATAGTCATTCCATTCTTAATGGGCACTTGAAATACAATAAATACAACTTTATTTCGGGTTCTCAATGCAAATAATAATGTACCGGTACACATAACAGACAAAAACGAGAACTCAGGATGGAGAACAAATTTTGGTGTTCGCCAGATTAGAACAAAAATTCCTCCTTCGCTGTGTTAGGATTGAATTTTATTTTATCCTATGGGAGAATATAGCTGAGAATGCGACTTAAGAGATAAAAAATACAACAACCTTCAAAAACTTCCCCAGCCTCATCAACTTTTAGATCAATTTGTTATTGCAAACTTGATTAGTTATTTAGTACAGTGGTGGTATTATTTTTAAATTATAAAGGAATTATTTAATTAAATATTAAAGCAATACATTCTACTACAAATCATCCATCCCCCACTTTTCGCAGTTGTCCATTGCAAATTTCATCATGGTACAAATTGACCGGCAACTTCTCCCACCAACCAGGTCCATGCTGAGGAAAAGATGAGTAACTTGATGAAGTAAAAACCTTCACTTGATTTAGACCAGGTCCATGCTGAGGAAAAGATGAGTAACTTGATGAAGTAAAAACCTTCACTTGATTTAGAAATAGTGCCCAGGCGAGAGATTTTTATTTGCCATATGGTGTGATTGAGCAGCACTTTTGGCTTTCCTCTGTCGTAGGATAAAAACGAAATATTCGTAATTCAAAGTATTCCATTCAATTTTCGCAATGATTTAAAATCAACATATTTCCAAAAAGTATACATTTTCACGAATAGATTCTTTTGATGTTTTAACAATTTTCAGAGAAATTTTTATTTTCAATATTTATCATAATACTGCTGATTCGAATATTCGATTCAATTCGTAATATATAGCAGTTGACTTTTCTAAAATAAAAATATTTTAAATATGTTTATCTTAACTTATGATGTTTTCTAAGTTCTTTTTCAAATCACCACGTTAAAGATGAATGCTCTTTCTTTTATTTAATAAACGGCAACGAAAATAAAAAAAATGTTCTTATGCACCTTCACCTCATTTTAATTTTCCTTAATAAAGTTCATGTTTGAAGCCACTTAGGGGATAAACTTAGATTATTTTAAATTCTTATCATGCAACAGATTACTAAAAACCCGTTTTGTAACTTTTATCATAGTCCCCAGCAAAGATGTACAAAATGAATCAAATGTTCTAATAAATTCGAAAATGAACATATTCGTTATAGTAAAATTCCTGATTTAAGATATAAGAT
Organism: Styela plicata; assembly: GCA_963675895.2. Lineage (NCBI taxonomy): Eukaryota > Metazoa > Chordata > Ascidiacea > Stolidobranchia > Styelidae > Styela > Styela plicata. The sequence goes on from OZ023142.1 coordinate 2,561,187, forward strand.
ATATTTAAGAATAGTTGAATACGAAATATGTTATTTTTATTAAGGAATGACTGGAATTTTTTGTTTGTTTGAATTTTGACTGGAGATACAAATATTTTTTCTCAAATCTTGTCAAAATCTGACAATTTGACATCGTTATATTAGAATCTAATAATGAATGTTGCAGAAAAATTCTGTCAACAGAACCTCAATTCTAGCGATATAACTGGGTTTTGGGACTATGATATTGCTCATGAATGATACCGGTATGCCTTCGAAATCTAGAGTATACATACCTTCATAGTGTCAGAATCCCAAAATGTACGTGTAATTACTCTGTACTGGTAAACAACAAAAATTCACAAAAGTTTCTTCATTTAATTTTTTCTTTCATTCTTTCTTGAGTTGTTGTCATTTACATTTGCTTAAGTTTAACCTCTACGTAGTGTGGTTCATTCCACTGTTGGAAAAGGGTTGGCTTCAATGGATATTTCTAAAAAAATGAGTTTCCAGTACGGAGCTCTGCCTATCAAAATATCATACTGGCCAAGTATGGTTTTATGGCTATTATGCTCTATTTAATAATATAATAAGTTGATTAATTGTACTATTATTGAATGTATTTCAGAATTCAAACTCTGTCTAAACAAAGATAACCTGAACTATAATTAACCAGTAATTAAAATTCTATTCCTACCTCCGAGGCTATTGACTTGAATTGTAATTATATGTCTTAGTCGGGCAAATTTCAATAAGATCATGTCAAGCCTCGCTCAAACACCGTCTGGCCGTCGTCGGACTGAAAGAGGTCATAGTGCTGAGGATGAAACATTAAGCCAAATTGCCAAAGAAGCTGAAGCTCGGCTAGCGCAAAAAAGAGCCGCTCGAATTGAAGCTCGAGAGATTCGCATGAGAGAACTGGAAAGGCAACAACGTGAAGCTGATGAAAAAGCTGGCAATAGTTCTGATGAAAAAACATCAAAGATATCTCTTGTAAATAATAATAATCATGTAGGGTTGTCATCTTCTATATCTATGCTTTCTAGGAGAAGCAGCGATGATTCTATTTCCATAGAACCATCACTAAGAGATATGAAAGACTCTATTTCTGAAATAGAAGATAAGTACAAAAAAGCTATGGTACAAAATGCGCAGCTTGATAATGAACGTACACAGCTAAATTACAGAGTTGAACAACTGAAAGATTTTATGGAAGAACAAGAAGATAAGTTCTATCGATTAAAGAAAGATTATAAAGATAAAACACAAGAGTGTGAAAACAGTAAGAGAATGAATTCTGCTCTACAGAAAAAATATGATGATTCTCAGGAAGCTCTTCGACAAAGAGATGAGTTAATTCAAGAACAAGGCTTGGTGATGGTCAGTGGCAATATGGCTGTCGATGGCGAAGACAGTGACGATGCAGATGGGCCTAGTAACCATAGGTATACTCTCCTTACACAAGAAGCAGCACAGGTACTGCAATCTGCTGGTGACGGACCGCTTGAAGTACGATTGAAAAATTTAGCTGAAGAAAAACAAACTCTTATAGATCAAGTTCGAAGGCTTCAACAAGAACTTGAGGAGGAAAGAAGCAAAGGCGGTGTTGTGAACGGATCTACTTCTAATGGAGAAAATGAAGTTTCGGATATGATGTTATTAGAAATGCAGAGAGAAGCTGGTAAACAAATTAGTGATTACAAATTCAAATTACAAAAAGCCGAGCAAGAAATAGGGTCTGGTCAAGCTAATATAATTCGTCTAGAAACCCAATTGCAACGATACAAAGCAACTGCTGAAGTTTTAGAAAAAAGTGAGGATGAGATGCGAGCAGAAAAACGAAAACTTCAGCGGGATTTACGTGCAGCCCTTGATCGAATCGAAGAAATGGAAATGACCAATTCGCATCTTGAAAAACGTTTAGAAAAAATGAGAGCTGCAAGAAATGCAGCAGTCAATCAAACATGACCCTTTAGTGGCAGATGATAATAAACAGGGATAAGCACGCTGGTCCGCTCAAATGAAGTTCATTATTATCACATCACTAACAATTGATCATCACAATCTCATTTGGATTATGTGGGTGTCAATTGGTCTTTGTAGCTCGTGCTATACAAAATGAAAGTCATTAGAAATGACATGCCCCACTTTAATAATTGTACTTGAGCTAGCCACTGCTTTTGTGCGTCATTTTTCATACTCAAAAACTGTAATCTGATTATTGGTTGATGGTTGATCAATGTCAATTTTATTTTTCAACGAAAATGGCATTTTGTGGTTCTCACTTTAAAAAAAAATGCTTTTTTGTCCATTTTGGATACGAAGGACGGCAGAAATATGGAAATTATTTTTGATCTCCCCAGTTTATGAAAAATATGCATAAATTGTTGTACTAACTATCGTATTTAATGGATTACAAGGAACTTCATTGCATGCTGAGCATGCCTTATAGAAATACTATAATTGCCTTGTTGTTGTTAAGGCATTAATTATTCTTTTCCCTTTTGGTAGGCTATGCCACCACAAAGTTGCACACAAGGTTACCCTTGCCCTATTTTTGATCACTTTTAGTATAATCATTTTTTGAGTTTCATTTGATTTTTTTTACAAATTGAGTGAAATGTTTGCAAAATGATGATAATGTACCTAATATTAATGTTGTTCAAAACACTGTATTTAACGAATGATGAATAAACATAAAAAGGGAAGCGGTTCTTATAATGTATTTGTGATGGTTTGTCTAGTTGATTTTGACATAACTCGACCTGGAGATATTTTTTTTGCATGAACCATGAGAACTCAGATAATCCTATCAAATTAAAGTACCCTTCTGAAACTCAGAAAGGGATGCCGTGCTCTAGCAAATGATGTGTTATACCACAAAATTTACATTACCTTTTAGCACTATTATTATTCGAGTCCTTTTTCAAGGGTTGAGTAGCGGAATTACTTACAATCCAATTCATGACACAAACCCAACAAGATTTTTTAGCGTTATTTATTATGCTGTAATAGTGATCAATTCGAAATAAGAAATAAATTATTTAAAAAAGTATATTATTTTGTCATAACGAACTAGTGTTTCTCTCGTGTGACATTTGTATCTATTGGTAAAAGTTCCGAACCTTTTCCATCAATTCATACCCTTTTTGTGACACATAAGTCATTGTTGTCAATGACTTATATTACTGGTAATATCCTTTCGGATTTCCATTGTAGTACATTGAGGTTTATATAAAATTTTTAATTTTTCAGTGAAATGAAGTTGATTGTAGGGCTGAACAATTTAGAATAATCACTCACGAAAAATTTCAAATATTGAATCCTAATAATTTGACTGTGTATGATAACCTCAATTGCATTGTGCCTATGATAATGTCACAGTTTGGGTTAGGAGTCCTATAATCAATTAAGAAATAATACCCAACTCCAATTAATTGCAATATTGATAACAATTTAAAGCAAGATATATATCAACTTCGTACTTCTTTCATAATAGTTTTCATGCCGTGTTCATCTTTGGCTTATCAAGTGAAAATATCAAAGTTAAATTTAGGAAAAGGCCGTTCCCTGAACTGTATGATTGGGCTTTGTAATTATCACAATCAGGTTGATAAATATTTTTCATTCGGATGTTTTAAAAATATCTGTGAATTTTCTTCGGGTGGATAAATAAATTCTGAAACCATCAACAACTTCAGGTAAATAAATAGGCTTCAAACCATCAACAGTGCTATTTCATAGCAACATTGATGATTTTGAACCGTTTCATACAGTTTGATTGCTGCCAGAAACTCGTAAAATATATTTTAACCTTCTAGCGAGGGATATTTTCTGCAAAAAAATATTGTGCATTTGCTTAATTTACTTGTGGCAGAACTGATTTTCTTCGGAAGTCATTCTACCAGTGTGAACAAAATATTCGTAATAAAACATGTACGTTATTTTATTTGGAAATTGCCTTATTATTTTGTAACATTCAGTAAATGGATAAGCTGACAATCATTGTGAATAAGAAAATTCCTTACATGTATCTTTATATCTTTAGCCAAACTATTATTTTTATGTCAACTATGAATTATCTGATTGTATTATCTCTATGTCGTATCAAATAGAACTATGATATCAGTGGTAATTTAAGCGACTATGAATGAATATAATATTAGCTGAAATTGGAAAACTCATTCGAAACACAATAGAATGTCAACTATATTTTTTGTTCAAATTTGGTTCTTTTCATGGGCTAAATCGTAATTCATGTTATTTTTACAATTATCATGACTTTGTTAATAATGAAGCATCTGAAATGAAAGTTGTACAGGTAATTCTAGCTATGATTCATGATTTGTTTTGAACTAATAGAATATGATTCCATGGCTTTCTTATATAATGTTTTAAAATATTTATTTACAAATTTCTATCACTTCAAGATCTTTCAAGAGTCTTATCTTTTGAAGTGCACTGATATTACCATGTTAGAGATGGGCGGCATTGGTTATTTTATGTATCGGCATACCGATGATCAAAACTAAAAATGCGCTCCTGTAATTGAGATTTCCCTGAAGATTATTATCCCTTTGCTTAAAGTCATCAGCTGGAAGTTTGTCATTTGTGCTACTGAATATTGCAAAGTGTTATTTACTGGTATAATGATTGAAATTTTGATACTAAATTGATTGTTTTATTGTATTTACTGTTCTGAAATTATTGTTTTGGACATGTCGTTTATTATCTATCCATCAATTTTAACCAATAGGATTAAAAAGATTTCTGTTCTTGTTCGTTGTTTGCCATAATCTTATGGTACTGAGCTGATGTATTTTTTCTTTTTGGGTTAGATTGTAAACTTCACTAAATTTGAAATCTAGTTCAGATTCCAAGGAATAATATCGATTGCCGAAATTGTTGTAAAAAGTATATGATGGGATCGATACTGGGGATTGATATTTTAATTTATAGAAATATTTTATTTGACATGAAATGAATTTACGTTTTTCGAAAAGCTGAAGCAAAGTTTTCCTTTTTTGGATGTCATTTGGACGTTGTTATTTTTGTGCACATGAATGCGGATCTCAAATATAGAATTCCTTGTTTTTTGATACACAATAAGCCTAAACCCTCCCCAAAAATGCACAAAATCGTAATGATTCATGACAAAATTTGTAACGATTACCATGATGGGGTATAATATGGCCAATATATTGTAATCACCAATTAGATTATCTGAATTGTGACGGTTATGAGCATTTCAACCCAAAAATTTATAAAAGTAATTTTGGGTAAGATCATGTTATGCTTACCCTCAAAGAAGCTGCTTCAAGAAACAAATTGGAAATTTGGTATTTGAAATGGGCATAATAAGTGCAGAAAAAATAAACTTTTGAGTCGAAATGACATCTCATGTTAACGTTTCTCCGTTTTACCCAGCTTAATGCCTGTGAAAGTTTATACAAATCGGAATGGAACGCTTTATTAGAATTAGAATTTTAGCTACCGGAACTAAATTAACAGTTGTCCGTTTTTTTAATATATTTGGCAAAATCATGGTATCTGGACACATAACGCATTTCTGTAAATTGAAGAATTGAAAAGTAATATTGTAATGTTAAATAGAATTTAAGAATATTCAATAATTCAATGAAAGACATTGCGATATTATCGAATGGAAACTTGTTGGATAGGTCATGGAATATACAAGGAGACTTACATGCATACCATTTTATGAATTATGCCTACATTGCTTAGTGCCTGAGTCATTGTTATTTTGCCAATAACTAGAGACCAAAACGCATTTTGTTGATAGCTCCAGTGGTTAATAGACCCTCTTTTTCCTCGTTTTATGTCAGTGTGATAGTATACATTGACATTGCTATTTTGCTTGACTTGGTGTGCTAATTTGTGCTTATTCAGTGCAGTTCCATTAATTTACTCTTACTCTTTGAAGTTGATTATGTTTTTTTGTGTTCCATATTTGTTTGCCCTGCTACATATTCTTTTCCATGATGTTAAACCCAGTGTTTTTTTGATTTATCGGAAAATAGAAACTTACATTCTTTCTCTTGGTGGGCTTGCTACCTCTCTGTATTCAGTAAAATAAAGAAGTTATATTGAAGATCTTTTCATATCAAAGACTTAATTTCACCAATCGCAATTTGTCCTGGATGGGGAATTTTATTTTGCCAAGCATGAGTCACGGATGGACCGCGCCTAGACGTCGCATTTCATCAGTGACAAAACATGATGTAAGGAAATAATTTTTAATTGGGTTTCACTTTAAAATTAATTTTGAATCTTGGCGAAGACACATATCCAATGTCTATTTTTCTATGGGTTTTGATGGTCATTTGATAGACAGTTTATCACTCCACTTGGAAGATGTTTGTGAGCAGATCTAAAATTGTGAAGTAATTTTCTATTTTCTGATCAAGCGATATTGTAAATTGCAGCTGCTGGTCTTACTGCAATTCAGCAAAAAATTGCTTTAGTTTATCGTGAATAAATGTTTGTTTATGGATGAGTACGCAAGATCTATTGTTATTATTGTAGTCGAATGTAACGAAGATTTTTATTTCTGTTTTAAAATAAATAAGATAAATTACAGGTTATACCTATTTACTAATTGCAAAACTTCCGATTAAATATGGATGGTAACATGAAAGAAGACGATTTATTAACTGTTCCTGATGGTTGGAAAGAACCAGAATTTAAAAAAGAAGATAATCCTTTTGGAATGGCTGATGAGAGCACATTCGCGACACTTTTCCCCAAATACAGAGAAAAATACTTGCAAGAAATTTGGCCTTTGGTGAAGAATCATTTGAAAGGATATAATATTGAAGCAGAATTGGATCTTATTGAAGGCTCAATGTCTGTGAAAACTACAAGAAAAACTTGGGATCCATTTTCCATAATAAATGCCAGAGATATGATAAAATTATTAGCAAGAAGTATACCTTTCGAACAAGCATGCAGAATTTTTGAAGATGATGTTGCGTGTGATATTATTAAAGTCGGTTCCTTAGTTCGAAACCGGGAACGTTTTGTTAAACGCAGACAGCGGCTTTTAGGTCCAAACAATTGTACTTTAAAAGCTTTGGAACTTCTTACCAAATGCTATATCTTAGTACAAGGTAATACAGTAACAGCACTTGGACCGCACAGAGGTCTCAAAGAAGTTCGGAAAGTTGCTGTTGATACAATGAAAAATATTCATCCTGTTTATAATATCAAATCATTGATGATAAAACGAGAACTTTCCAAAGATGACAAACTTAGAAATGAATCTTGGGAGAGGTTTTTGCCTAAATTTAAAAGCAAAAATGTTAAAAGAAAGAAGAAACCTAGAAAAGATAAACCTTACACACCTTTCCCTCCACCACAACCAGAAAGTAAAATGGATAAAGAAATCGCATCTGGTGAATATTTTCTCAAAGAAAAGGAAAGAAGGCAAAAGAAATTAGAAGAAAGAAAAGCCAAAGAAGTTGATTCCGCTATTCGACAAAAGCAAAAGAGAGAGAAGGCATTTATTCCACCCAAAGAGTCTATACCATCGAAAGTCGAACTCAGAAAATCAGCTACAAAACGTAACAGTAATGATGTTGATATTGATTTATTAAAAAAGAAAATTAAAAAAGCGAAAGTTTCGAAACCTTCGAAAAAGTAAATTCAATTTCAAATATAGCTATTTGAATGAAATATTCTTATGCTGTTTGTATAAGTAAATTACTCACTTCGAAGTTAAAACTACTGAAACTGACAATTATTAATACAAAGGAACATACGGTTAAGTTTGAACTATAGTTACTGCCAGGCATGCTGGGCATGCTTTTTCTCAATGCTGCTCAACATTTTTATACGCTGTTAAATTTTGAAATTGAGTTAGTTTTTTTTTTTGAATATTTTAGATTGGTTCTTTTCGCAGTGAAATCATGATAATAATATGGTAATTGTTTACTTCACAATCAGTCCTTACACATTTGTACGCAGCGTCATGGCCCTGATAAAATTGTACTATTGAGTATTCCCGAGCAGAATTTTTATTTTGTCAAGCATGAACCTCCGATAGACCTCGCCTAGGCATCTGATCCATCGGGATTCTTGCTTAGCAACAGCATGCAATTATCGAATTTTCTGATCCAGGCTGCTCTATGAAATTTTTCAATTATTAAATGCTTATTGAACTCCTTATTCTGTGTCAGAATATTAAAAAACTAATCCTCTCCCTTTTTAATTAGGACATAATTGTGTTTGTGTATCGTCAACTGATTCATTGCGAGTCAAGCTTTGTAAATTTTGGAAGTAAAATATTGGCATTTTATCATCGTCGTAGGTTATTTCAAATAAATTGTTTAAAATCTCTATAGGTATGCAATATAATGATAAATTAAATTAAATTCGTATGCACAATATGTATGCAACACTTTATTATAAAATGTTGCATACATATTGTGCATACAAGTTTAATTTAACGGTGTCACTGCGTACTCGTCCCTCTACCCTATAAAGTTGATCAATGCAATAATAAAAGATTGGTTTTATTTTTTTGGCACTGTCGTAAATCAAGTGATCATTGACACTACTATATATTCTCTCATCGATGTATTACTGTATTATTCTAGGGTCAATGGATCGAGTAATTGTGTTTTTGGAACGTATTCACTTCCTGCCTGAGCTTGTTGATGCGTGAAAATTTCACACACCTGTTACTATAATTAGCATTGTTACGATTTTAATAGATTAGGCGCAACATAATATAAATGTCTGATTTGTCAGATGTATGTAAGATATATTATATTAATCAAAGCCATGCATCAGCCATTGATGAATAGTGTTGTCATACCTTTTTCTCAATTGCAAAGCAATTCATAATTCATAGATAACCGATTACCAATGTCTATATATTATATTTATATATAATACCAGTATGTTGAGTCAACATTTTCGTTTCGTTGATTTATTGGGGTGTTTCCTAGGACCATTTATAATCTTTTGTAGACTCCATAAGTCTGACGTCACATTCAAATATATAAATCAGTGTGGTCGAAATTCGCTATATAAAATAATGTTCCATCATTTCAGATAAACGAAATTGCCAATATTTAATCATGTTTAGCCTATTTTGCTGCAAATGAATCAATTTTAAAATAATCAAAAAGCGAATTTACTTTCAATAATAAGGATTCAGAATGGATGAAGACATCTCTAATATCAACCATTTTTTTACTCCCTGAGTTGTATCAATAGTTTTGAATATAATATTTTGGGCTCTTGATGTCATGCTTTTTGAACTTTGGTAGCTTTTATTTTATTAAATTTAATCTTTAAGTTTCTCGGTCATGCACATACCTGAGATATATGATCAATAACTAGTTGGAGCAATAATCTTATTAATAAATATTCTGCAATTGGGACATGTTCTGCATATTGTATTTTATCTAAATTAATACATCTTTTGTGCAAAAATTGAGTGAATTTTCCCAGGAATATTCATGGTCATACTATTTGTTTCACAGATGATCTGCAAACAATGTTTTATTTTTTATTTTGCTAAAATTTCTGGTGTCTTTGTGGACGTTCTTTACCATGGATGCTATTCAAGCATTTTGATCTATAATTTGAAGTCTACTACCGGTACTGTTTTGTTTTGTGAAGTCTGTTAATATTGTGTTGTCTTTGAGCTCTGATTGAATATCGCCAGACATTTCAGGGCATGTAACGCATGTTCATATTCTTGAGTATCATGTTGACATGTGACCAAGGCATGGAATTACATATCTGCATAATATACATGTGGTAACGTCATTCTACATGAAATGACACCGACATTTGCCCAGCTGTGTTACTGGGTTTATTCATTCAAGCAATCATAATATAGCTTTTCTGTATTTAATTTTAAAAATTTCCAAGTTATTATGCATTTTCCCCTGCGGTCCTCTACCGTTGTTTGTACAGTTACCTTACAGAAGTTTTATTTTGTCAAGCATGAGCCATGCATGAGGTGCAATACACCTGCAACCAATGCTCTACAAGACATGTGCTATTTCATAGCAGTATTGATGATTTTGAACCTTTTTATACTTTTTGGTTGATGATTTGGTCGACAAACACTGAAAAAGAGACATTTGAATCTTCTGGCTACTGATATAGAATATTGCCCATTTGCTGAATTTTCTTCTTATGGATCTCATATTCGGGTGTATTAATAGAAGAGTGCCTGGCATTCTTTCAGTCTGCCTTACTGGTTGTTTTAATTGTTGGACCAATATATCCATTCTGAAAGAAATTATCAATACATTTTTTGTATGTACAATTGTGGCTACCGGTTGGATATTGACTTTTTCGAGAATTTATTCGAATCTTTTCTTAGCTGCAATAAGTTGATAGTAATGTTAGATCGTAAAGATGCCTTCATTTTTATTGGTGGAGTTGCAATTGGTGGTATTGGAGCAACAATTATATCAAAGTACTGCTCCAGAAAATCGCTGAAACAAGATGGAAAATCGATACTTAATAGAATATCGGAAGCAGATTGTTGGCCACTGACAGAGAGTAGAACATCTTTGCCGAAAAATATTCATCTTATTTCCAAACCCACTGATTTTGACGACGTTTTATCCAAGTTTATGATTGAAAGCAATGATGTGAGATTTATAATTTGTGATTATAAATGATTTTCTATATGGGATAGACAAAAATGTGTGGCATACACCATGAAATCAGGAGATTGGAAGGGCTTAAGTAAGCTAATAAAAAATGAAATAATGCTTTAATGTAACTCACATAAGAAATCAATGTTTCACTTATAGCACAAAAAGCCACAAAATAATAATATCTTAACATTGGTAATTGCTGACTAGAGTTTAGTTAGTTCTTGTGTTCATATAATTCAATATCGTTCACTATCTTGTGTCATAATTCAGTATAATTCACTATCTGCGGATACTATTTAAATTCATTGACTTTCCAGGTCAAAGTGTTGGGATTTGATTGTGAGTGGACATCATCATCAACTGGAGTAAATCCCATTGCATTACTTCAATTATCAACATCAGTTTACTCTTGTTACCTCATTAGACTCAACGAACTAAACAGCTTCATTCCTAAAGAAATGTTGAATGTGTTGCAAAACAAAGCTATCTTGAAGGTAATACAATTCTTTCAAGGTTGTTTCCATGGTTCAGACTGACCGAATCTTGGCTATTGCGATGCTAAGGCACCGGAAGCAGACAGCACCCATTCAAAAAAGAATTGAGGGGGAATCAAATGTGGGGAATCTTGGAATTTATGTGTCAATTTTTTACTCTAATAATTCCTAAAACATACTTATCGACATGAGCTTTGTAACAGCTAGAGGGATATACCATGAAATATATTTGCGAATAAATATAAATTGCAACTTTAAGGTTAGTGCTGTAGTTTCTTCATATCTTGTACTGGCGAGTTAAGCGTTATGTCACACAATACATATTCATTAAATTTTAATATCGTCATAATAAATTTAGTAAAACCCAGTTCGAAATATCTTTTCTAAACATTCTAAACAAATTTGTTTATGTCCTGTAAGTGTGGATCTGCCCTAGCAATACCAGTCCTTCCTGCATGTTGTAAGAGGCGACTAAAAGGCAATAAAGTGGTTCCACCATAGCCCACGGCAGACATGTCACTCACTGTATCTTACTATATCGTTTTGGTTATCTTTGCGATGTTTTCTATGTTAAAGTGCAGTTGCTGGTTTTTAAATATTGGGGAAAATTTATCGTTAATCGGCATCTTTTTGGCACTGCTTCTATTATTGCTATGAATGAACTTCGATAAAGAAGCAGGAGTCACTATGTATTGCTCCTTCAATTCGCCAAGGTGCGATCCATTATCTGGCCTATGTTTGACAGAATGAAGCTTTTGATTTGAAGCATTTTATACTCAATTCTTTAGTAATTTGTCCAACACTAAGGAATTTGCTTTATTTACAACACCTTATTATCATATTATGTCATTGTCAAGCGATTGGGTGTGATAATTTCAATAATTTACATCAATCATGCTTGAACTAATCACACTACGGTACTGTGTGTCTCGGTCATCTAAACATGTCATCACTGTAATTATAAATTGTATCCTGTAATTGTACAACCGTGTTAATCACACCTATATACGTTATGGTCTTATTTATAAATTGTCATATAAATTTGCACCTATAAATTTTATTCATGATTAATTATAAAGATTTTGCTTTAAATCTTAAGCAGCATTGATATTAATATATGTTCTTAAAACTTGCTTCAAATTAAAATGTGAAGTTCTTACAGCTTATGGAGGATTTCCCTTAATATGCGAATAGTCCGGTATCGGTATCCATTACTAGTTAAAAGTATTTCGTTTTTCGTTTATTCTTGTTTATTTACTCTGCAGGAAAATCATATATGCTAAATTTTACATTGTAAAATTTGACATAAATCATGACTTTGCTGCAAAATGCGATCGTGTATCATTTTTGTTTACCTGCTTGAAATGTTGAAACTTTATTCTATTTGTATAGAATACCGTTTTGAATACTGTTCATGTCATACAAAGGATAAACTTGAGTTGTATTGTTAGGCATATTTCATTCTCATCACTTTTTTTCTCAATTAGGTTGGTGTAGGAATATTGGATGATGCAAATAAACTCTTGAAAGATCATGGAATAACAGTACAAGGATGTTTAGATCTGAGAGCATTTGCTTCAAGATATCAAATCACGGAGTGAGTTGGTTTTAGTAATCCAGGATTTATTTAATATTGAATAAAATAATGTTCTGTTTGCAGCAATGTCATGATTTTTCTACAAAATGTTTCAATTTGAGTATAATAAAAAACATAATTCATTTTTATCTAAACTCGTATGATGTCTTCTGATATGATCTCTCTTTTTCGGACTAGCCTGCCCAAGGTATTGCACCTCGGTCTGTATGGGGGGGGGGGGGGGGGCACAGATTGAGGAGCCGGACTCTGATGATATATAAAATTTACAGTGAAACACTTTTTGTGTAGATCAAGAGGTCTGAAAACAATGGCAAAGGAATTGGTTGATATTAATCTGAACAAATCTTATCAATTGAGATGTAGCAACTGGGATGCTGATACACTAACTGACGAACAGGTGGTTATACTTTCCAACTTTATGCTTATATTCCTCCATAAACTTTTGCTGGCTCAAAGAGGATCTGAAGTAAGAGTTGCCTTTTTCAGATATATTTATTTTCGAATCAAATCACAGATCTTATTCCGAATCTTATTCTATTTTAGAAAGTCAGGGTAAAACTTCAAAATATTGTCAAAAAAGTTTCAAATACCGTTAAGTATGTGTAAAATTTCAACATATTTAATGCAAAATTTGTTCAAAACTGCCATATCATCTCAAAGTTCTCGAAATATGGGATCCAATAGACTATATTGAGGGTTCGCTAATTATGTTGCAACTATCGTTTGCTCAGTTCCTCACAATGGGACAGAATCATGTTTATCTTTCATTAGCCAAAAGCTTTCATATATATTTATTTTCGAATATGAAGCTAAATCTATCAATCTGTTTCTAGCTCCTTCAATCATTCGGTGTTTCAGTTATCACCGTTTTCAATATATTTTATCTAACATTACGATTTCACCAATAAATTGATTAATATATTCTTTAGACTAGATATGCAGCGATGGATGCATTCTCTGCATTAAAGATATTTGAAGCATTACTTCGAATGAAGTTTTATTCAAATCCTCCATGTCAAGAAGACATGAATAAGGTTGGTCAGTTTTACTAAGACATAGGTAATAAACTTAAGTTCGAGGCTCATACTTTACACAAAATTCAAATTTTGTCGTTGTGTTATAATACGAATCGTTGATATCTTGCAATGAATCACCTATCCCGTCTCCTTGTTTCCTTAAAATCCTGAATCCTTGTGAAAGAGAATTTACAAGGATATACGAATGATATTTAGCATAATACAAAAATATCATGTTTTCATTCCACAGAAATATAAGTTTTATTGTAAGATTTCATTATATCATAGTCTAAAAAAGCTTACAATAAACCTGTATTTCTGTGTGATGAGAACATGATATTTTTGTGGTATTTTATGTCCTTCACCAAGCGGCATGTGATTCGTCATTGCCCAGGGCATTTTTCCTCAGGTTGCTGGTTTTGTCCTCATTTTATTTTCATGTATTTTTTCCATATCATGGCCGGTAGTTGGTTCCATATTCTGGATTCTACTTCAAACCTTGACTAATGAACGTACCTTTAGAGCTGGGCGGCATGTCGTTGTCACTGCAAATACAGCTATTGAGATTTCCAAAAGGCTGTATTGCCTTGATCTTTGCAATGCCGGTTTGCCGTGACACTGTGATTTCGTTGCATACCGTTAAAAGGGTTACAGCTTAATATGATATCGCAACAAGTGACAACAAAAAAAGGGCATGCATTTGGAGACTTTCATGATATGTATAAAAAGGTTCGAAGTTTTCAATACTGCTTTGAAATGAAATAGCAGTATCAAGTAGCAAGAGTGGAAGTATTGTCTGAAAGGAACCAAGTAACTGCTACTAAATAGCAAGAAGCTACTAAAAGGTGTACCGTCAAATGCTCTGTAAACAGAAACATCCCAAACGGAACTGAACTGTCAGGGTGAAGTGCAGTGAGTGGTATCTGCCCTTGGCGATGCTAAACCATCTATCACGTCTTTGCTTCCTTTTAGCCTACGAACATGCAGAAAATATGTTAGGATCATTCTAAAGCCCATACTTGTCTGTCGGCTTTGATTTTAACATATTTTAAATGCATATTTTTCATTATCATTGTCAAACCATGTAATTAAATTACCGGTATAATGACTTGCGTTATATATCTGCAGGCTGCTCACAACTTGGCATGGACCTTTGTACGTAGTTCAATCCAAGGACTTGTCGACACAACCTTTAAAGAGAAGAAATCTTTCAAATCTACTAAATGTAATGATTTAAAATCCAACAACAACGGTTTGAAATGTACAAGAGGGATGCCTAAGAACCCAAGATTTTATAAATCCATGAAACCTCATTCCACCAGGTAAGTACACCACTATTCCTATTCAAACAGTAAATTTGATTCGCTTTATGGTAACAAGTCCTTGTATTTATGGTGCCCGAGACTCTGTAATTTTTTCATTATATGAGAGCATTTTTTTGATGATATGTTTTAGCTATTACACTCTAGGTCAGTGGTTCCCAACCTTTTTCAGTTCGCGACCCACTTTTATTGCAATTTTTTTTGTGTGACCCACAATGATACGATTAAACGAATGAAAAACAAAGAATGATAAAAGAAACAATCTATCCACATGCAATTTACTTTTAATGCGAAACTTGAACTTGCATGTTGGATATAATCAGATCAAGTCGTGGCTTGATATTAGATAAGCTCACACGCAACGCAGCATTAAGAGTGTCCATTTCTAGGCAGTTCCGAGCCTTGGATTTGGTTACAGCTACAGTTGAGAAGCCAGACTCGCAAAGGTAGGTAGTCGTGAATGGCAAGAGAAGCTTGACAGCACGCTCTTGATAGTGAAGGATATTCCTTGCTTGCTATGATCCAAAATGACGGAAGATCTACTCCTTGAAAACTAAGCTTGAGAGTGCTGTCTTCAGAAAGCTCGATAAGTTTATTCTCAAATTCTGCAGGCAGGGCCACATCCCCGACTGAAGAATTAATAGCAAATGAATTTAAAATCCATAGATTTCCAGGACGTGGATCTACTGGAAAGTAGTGATCAAACTTTTGCAACAATTGTGCCAGGTGATGAATTATTTGTTCACAGATGTCTACATGAGGGTTAGATTCAAGGCTTTCGCTGAGCAGTGGGAACATATCAAGTCGTTTATCCTTCACCCTTCTTTACTGTAGATTTATCTTTTTTTTAAATCCCTCAATTTTATCAGCAACTAAAAATATTGAGCTGTTTCTACCTTGCATTCTCATATTGAGTTGATTCAACTGGTCAAATATGTCTGAAAGGTAAGCCAATTTTGCACAAAAGTAGTCATCAATGTAATGCCCAGCAAAAGGTGATTGTTTGATCTTGAAGAAACACATAAACTTGACGTCTCAATTCAAAGAGACGATTAAGAAGTCCTTTTGAGAGCCATCTCACCTCACTGTGATACAAGAGCTGCAAGTGATCTGAATCGAGATTGTCGCACAAGGCAGCAAAAAATTTTGCGTGTAGAGCATTCTTCTTGATATAGTTCACGGTCTTCACAGCTACAGACATGATCTCATGCAGTTCTGATGACATCTGTCTTGTAGCAGGGTTTTCTCTGTGTAGAGGGCAGTGAGTCCACTTAGCTTGTGCTGGTCTCTGCTAGATTTCTTTAACGACGCCAAGATGGATACCAGTCATTGATGCAGCACCATCTGTTCACACACCCACATAGTTCTTCCATTCAATGCATTCGTTAGCAAAGTGGGTATCAAGACAACGAATTACCTCATTGGCAGTTGTTCTAGTGGGAAGTTCTTTGCAAAAAAGAATGTCGTTGTGAACATTGCCGTCAGCACAATACCTTCCAAATACAAGCAGTAAAGCTATATTGGTTAAATCAGTAGATTCATCCAACTGTATGGATTAATAAGGGCTGGATTTGATGCTTTCCAACAGATGACATTCGATATCATTATTCATTCCAATAATTCTCCTCGTAATAGTGCTGTTGAACAATGGTACTAACTCAAGCTTTAATGCAGCTTTTCCCCCTATCACTTATCAACAGCACTGGGTAGGATGAGTTCCTTTGCGATTGTGCATGCTTTCTTCCAACGAGCAACTCGGCCAGCCACCAAAAAGCTAGCATTCGATGCTGACTGTATCTGAGTAGTAAATGAAGTCAAGACTTGCTGCTGTGCCTGCAGATCATCCCTCTTTCTCTCAAAATATTCTTTGGGTTTCGTTGCACTTTTTGGGTAATGTGAGTCCAGGTGTCTCTTAAGCTTCGATGGTTTCAAAGACGCATTCGCCAATATTTGTGCACACTCAAACACATTGTGCTTTTGGCTCAAAGTCGTTGCTTGCTTTAATGAAACCATATTTGATGTAATCAGAGTCATACTTTCTCATTACAACTTTCTTAGATTTCCTTTCGTTTCCATTTAATTCGTTACTTTTTCTTTTAAAAAAACTATCAATTTTGCGACTGTATAACGAATCATCAAAAAAGATAGAGAGTTAACATAAATTACATATTGTTGAAGTTGTCATTAAATTTAGCCACAAAATGCATCTCTCCCTCCCACCTCAAATCACATATATTAGCATAATCTGGAAAACGATGCATTTTTAATTACGCTCCAGTTCAAGAGCAAACCTTTTCCTTTTAACAACAAAATACAGTTGAATATGGTCAAATGTGGCCCAGGGAATACATATTTCTTCAGTATTTAGAATATTAACAGATTACTACATTACAGACAACAACCACTGTATGATAACTGTAAACTACAAGCACCTGATGGTCAGTTATTATCAACATGTGATAAGAAGAAGGCGTTGTGGTACATGGAAAAAAAATTAGCAGGTAATTATTGCTATAACTAAGTCTTGGTTATACCTGATTCGGCAAACTTTCAAATATTTTGTCTTTGTCAGATTTTTGAACATTCCAATATTTTTAATAAATTTTTTTTTCCATTTTGTAAAATCAATACACACAACAAGATTAAAATCGAAAAATATTTGGGAATCTTGCATCCTTACTCATCAGCGCTTAATAACGAACTTTTTGAAAATACCGGTAGTTTTAAAAGTTTGTGATTTAGCAACATTATGACTAGCATCGTTAATGGTTCTGACGTCCGCATTTCATTCAAAGAAGATGCATGAAAAGTGTTGACGACTTGTCTCACTGCTCTGAAAGTTTGTTGAAACGATTAGTGTTGCTACCTAGGTTTGTCCGTCTAGTTTAATTTGAAAAAGTGTTTCTCATTTCTTGATATAAATAATAATATTTCAACAGTAAACGAACAACAACAAATGAACGAAATTGCGGATAATCAGACATATTTTGGCAATTTTGTAGCAAAGTCATGATTTATGCTAATGGCATATATCATGATTTTAAAAATAAAAATATATCAATTTAGGAATAATCAAAAATTGCAATTGTTTGCAATCAGAATCCCTGATTATTCAGATAGACTAAAGGACATTCCTAGTTCCAACATATATTTTGGGGTATTTTGTTAAATATTTAAATATGTTAATTATTGTATCTCATTTCAGAATTAGTCTGTGAAGACCCACTTACAATTCGACTTTACTTTGAACCCGCTGGACGTCCTGATGATGACAGAGATTATTATTTGTACGAGAAGGAAAATAAATGTGTTGTCTGTGGATCTACAGAGTCATTCGTAAGAAAAAATGTGATACCTCATGAATATAGGAAGTGAGTAATGTAAATTAGGCATAAATAACCTTGTCCTAATAGTCAGTTTTTCTGATTATTCTTGAATTTATTTATTTATTTTGCATTGAAATCATGATATATTTATCAAAAAACGTATTCATGAAATTTGACATAAATTAAGAGGGTGTTGCACAATGAGCCAAATTTTGTAGAAGAAATCTCAAATACTTCATTCTTAAAACGATTTTTTTTAAACATACATTAATTTGAATTCTCAAATCAAACTTTGTCTGAACTTTTTTCCTATGGCAACCATTCTCTTTGGGTGTCTCAAGTAGCGTAGTATCTGGCTTTCCACTAATCTGTGTCTCACCATCGCAATCTATCAGTGACGCATACTGAGCATAATTAAACAAACTGTCTAGGTATATATTCGGACTAGAAAATGAACCATAAGAACATTTACTATTTATGGTGTGTTTGTTTTGAGCAAATACGCAATATGTCTAGAGGTCGCTATTTCTATTTGTGGTTATTTAATGAAGGAGAAATTTTTATCAAACAAACTCTTTATCATGATGATATTCCTATACGCCTTATGTAATCAGTAATACACCATACGTATACTGATCACGTCCTAATGGAGGAAGCATGGTCAGTGGTAAGTGTATTAAATACTGATGTTCCATATGCCTAGAGGTGACCAAAATCAAAATCTGTTGAATTCATAATTGGGTCGAATTATTTTTACGAATCAACCAAAATATTATCTCTCGGAAAATGGTCAGAGACTAAAATTTTCTGAAAATGTATACTTTTTCGAATCCGTTGATTAGGAATTGGTGAACAAATCAAATTAAATAATTTATGATTTGAGAATCGAATATTTTGAACAGCCGTATATGCCCAGTCGAAAATATTTCTACTGATGGATCGCGCCAACCAGGTCATTAGTACGTTTATTTTAGATAAAGAAATTCATATTTGCAGAGATCGTTCAGACAGCATAGGGTCCAAAATATTGCAAAAGTGTGAGTTTGATCGCACATGTTTTGGCACTAGATTATGGCCGAATGATGGTGTTAAGGGATTAAATTTAGGAATAGGTATTCTGCATTCGTATTTGCTACTGTTGAAAAATTCCAGACTTCTGAAATGCCCTCCACTTTTAGGTGCTAATTGCGGCAACAAAAAGATTATAAACGGCTGAATATGAATTGAAATCAGAAAACCTGTAATAAATGTATGTATTGTCATATATATTCTTGTTTATTGATTCATTTACCAGATGTTTAACCTCTATCTGTAGGCATTTTGCATTGGCTATGAAGGATCATACATCTCATGATATCCTGTTATTATGTCTACCATGTCATCAACAATCTAATTATTATGATTGTCTTCTAAGAAGAGAACTTTCTGAAGAATACAAAGCTCCACAGGTTATTTCAAATATCATATTGATCTTTTCTTCTTTTCTGTGTGAATCAATGTTATCACTGGAACTTTTCTGTATAAAATTGTTGTTTTAAAACCTATAGATAAGCAAATTGTTGATATTTGATCATATTTTTCCTGTTTTGCATTTTTATGTCACGATTTCGACATATATGTATATCATGATTTCACTGCAAAATGAATAAATTTAGAAGTAATCAAAAAACAATATTATTTTTAATCAGATTCCTAGAATTTTTTTGATTATTTGGATAAGGACATCCCTAGTTGCCACACCTAACTTTATTAATATCAATGTTTGATGAGCATAAAAGTTTGTTTCCCAGGTTTAAAAGCTTATCAGAATTCCTATTTCCTATTAATACCATTCCTTAGTATTCCTTTTTGTTCTTAATGCAATTCATGTCTAATAATTTATTTAAATCTAATTGCCATATCCCCTTTTTGAATTATGTGAAAATCTATTGCCCTTTTCACTATTTATTACTTTCTCTAGGGCTCTATACAAGCTGCTAGAATGTTTGAAGATCCCGAGAGAAGAGCGGTTAGATCTGCGGGTACGTTGTTACCTTGGGATGTTATCAAGCTAATGGTTAAATATCCCAGAATTCTGCCTAAAAATTCTCTTTTTCTTTGATGGAATACTTATGCTGCAAAAGAATCATAACTTGCGACGAATGTTTGACTCAGGATTTATTAGATTAGTTTCACATAGACTGGCAGAATGCCAACTACTCTGACATCCGAAGATATGGATTTCATCAGAAGAAAATTTAGCAAATGTGCAATATTCATGATGATGTGGATAGAAGATTTAATGTCTCTTAGAAATGTAGAAAAAGGTTCAAAATCATCAATACTGCTATGAAATAGCAGTATTGATGGTTTTTGCAGCTTTCTTGTCTATTTGAAGAAGATGTTTTTTGACATTTTTGAGACCCAAAGAAACCCAAGGTTCTGCCACCCTGGTTTTACGAAAAACTCAGTTAGATTCCTTTTCCTTCCCGCTTCTCTCGAGTGTAATATAGAAGATTTAAAGGAATTAATACCGGACTCTATGGGAAATAAGTAAAAGGAACCTCAAGCAAAAGGAATTTTCAAAATTTTATCATCCCAGAAACCTGTAATCCTATGAATTTACAAGCCTGTGTTTCTTAACTCTTTATTCTGTCTCAATATAACTACAATTCATTCCTAGCTCCATTACAAACTATTTAATTATAACCCTTCATGAAATGTTTGATTGTGACTGGAAGATCAGTATTGTATCCCACAATATGTGACATCATCAACTAGGGCTGTCCAAAATATTCCATTTGGTGTGTTATTCGCAAACTGTATATTATTCGATTCGATTCTCCCAGTGATTCAAAATCAACAATGAACATATTCAAAAATGCATACATTTTCAGAGAATAGATATTTATTTTGATGTATTCTAAGAAAATCTTTATTTAATATAAGGCTGCTGATTCGAATTATGTGATTTGTAAAAATTATTCGATTCGATTCTGAATTCAACATATATTTTTTAATTTTGGCCGTCATAACCAACTATTTTATTCCAACAGCCAGAATAGAGCCTTGTGAGAGTGATTCACTTGAATATAATACTATAAAAAAGGAAGTCAAGGCTTGTTCCACTCACATTCCATTTGCTACATTCGTTTTAGGGAGAGCACTTCAGAATTCAAAGAGCAAACTGCCAGAAAATCGGAAACGAGAACTTGAACAAGTTGTTGCAGATTTTTTTAATATCGAGCAGGTATCAGACGAAATCATTACTGAGGCTTGCCTACTTGAAACAAGGTAATTTTTTCTATTTATCAATAGTTTTTGATCTGTTTTAGATAATATTTTTATGACCTAATATGTTTTTCTATGCAGTGTTCAACTATTATGGAACATGCCAAAGTTGCGAACACTTCAATGATTCTTTTCAATTCCTTATTTGTTGTGGGCAGTGATAATTCTAACAAAGGCCTCATGCGATCAGGGTCAGGTTGGATACTTCCTTAGAAAATACGATATCCGAGTAAATGGATTTCCCTCTGAGCAATAATCTGAACAAATCTTATCAATTGAGATGTAGCAACTGGGATGCTGATACACTAACTGACGAACAGGTGGTTATACTTTCCAACTTTATGCTTATATTCCTCCATAAACTTTTGCTGGCTCAATAAGGATCTGGAGTAAGAGTTGCCTTTTTCAAATATATTTATTTTCATATCAAATCACAGATCCTATTCCGAATCTTATTCTATTTTAGAAATTCAGAGGAAAACTTCAAAATATTGTCAAAAAAGTTTCAAATGCTATTAAGTATGTGTTAAATTTCAACATATTTGATGCAAAATTTGCTCAAAGCTGGCATATCATCTCGAAGTTTTCAAAATATGGGATCCAATAGACTATATTAAGAGTTTGCTAATTTTGGTGCAACTATCGTTTGCTCAGTTCCTTACAATGGGACAGAATCATGTTTAGCTTTCATTTGCCAAAAGCTTTGATATACATTTATTTCGAATATGAAGCTGAATCTATCAATCTCTCTATCTCCTGAAGGTTCAATCATTTTAAAGTGTTTCAGTTATCACCGTTTTCAGTATATTTTATCTAACATTACGATTTCACCAATAAATTGATTATTATATTCTTCAGACCAGATATGCAGCGATGGATGCATTCTCTGCATTAAAGATATTTGAAGCATTACTTCGAATGAAGTTTTATTCAAATCCTCCATGTCAAGAAGACATGAATAAGGTTGGTCAGTTTTACTAAGACATAGGTAATAAACTTAAGTTCGAGGCTCATACTTTACACAAAATTCAAATTTTGTTGTTGTGTTATAATACGAATCGTTGATATCTTGCAATGAATCACCTACCCCGTCTCCTTGTTTCCTTAAAATCCTGAATCCATGTGAGGGAGAATTTACAAGGATACACTAATGATATTTAGCATAATACAAAAATGTCATGTTTTCTTTCCACAGAAATATAAGTTTTATTGTAAGCTTTCGTTAGAACGTAGTCCAACGAAAGCTTACAATAAACCTGTATTTCTGTGTGATGAGAACATGATATTTTTGTGGTATTTTATGTCCTTCACCAAGCAGCATGTGATTCGTCATTGCCCAGGGCATTTTTCCTCAGGTTGCTGGTTTTGTCCTCATTTTATTTCCATGTTTTTTTTTCCATATCATAGCTGGTAGTTGGTTCCATATTCTGGATTCTACTTCAAACCTTGACTAATGAACGTACTGTTAGAGCTGGGCGGCATGTCGTTGTCACTGCAAATACAGATATTGAGATTTTTAAAAGGCTGTATTGCCTTGATCTTTGCAATGCCGGTTTGCCGTGATTTCGTGGCATATCGTCAAAAGTGGTTACAGCTTAATATGATATCGCAACAAGGGACAACAAAAAAAGGGCACACATTTAGAGACTTTCGTGATATGTATAGAAAGGTTCAAAGTTTTCAATACTGCTTTGAAATGAAATAGCAGTATCAAGTAGCAAGAGTGGAAGTAGTGTCTAAAAGGAACCAAGTAACTGCGACTAAATAGCAAGAAGCTACTAAAAGGTGTACCGTCAAATGCTCTGTAAACAGAAACATCCCAAACGGAAATGAACTGTCAGGGTAAAGTGCAGTGAGTGGTATCTTCCCTTGGCGATGCTAAACCATCTATCACTTCTTTGCTTCCTTTTAACCTACGACATGCAGAAAATACGTTAGGATCATTCTAAAGCCCATATTTGTCTGTCGGCTGTGATTTAAACATATTTTAATTGCATATTTTTCATTATCATTGTCAAACCATGTAATTAAATTACCGGTATAATGACTTGTGTTATA
The DNA here is from genome assembly GCA_963675895.2 of Styela plicata. Lineage (NCBI taxonomy): Eukaryota > Metazoa > Chordata > Ascidiacea > Stolidobranchia > Styelidae > Styela > Styela plicata. The sequence continues at coordinate 2,584,898 of OZ023142.1, forward strand.
TCTGCAGGCTGCTCACAACTTGGCATGGACCTTTGTACGTTGTTCAATCCAAGGACTTGTCGACACAACCTTTAAAGAGAAGAAATCTTTTAAATCTACTAAATGTAATGATTTGAAATCGAACAACAACGGTTTGAAATGTACAAGAGGGATGCCTAAGAACCCAAGATTTTATAAATCTATGAAACCTCATTCCACCAGGTAAGTACACCACTATTCCTATTCAAACAGTAAATTTGATTCGCTTCATGGTAACAAGTCCTTGCATTTATGGTGTCCGAGACTCTGTAATTTTTTCATTATATGAGAGCATTTTTTTGATGATATGTTGTAGCTATTACCCTCTAGGTTATTTTCAATGCAGAGAAGACCATAGCTTTCCATCCCTGTACGTATTTCTATCCAAAGACACATTTCTGTCTGTGAAAAAGTTGAATGCTGACTCTGTGTCTCTGTATGCCCAACTGTTTTCATTGCCTAGAGCAGTGATTCTTTCGGGCAACTTTTTTGTTGTTGTGACGCAATTGAATCATTGACAAGACATTGCATTGAATTCGACATTGGGGCAAATGGAATGAACTTCATTTCACAGTATGCAATTAACAGTGTTTACTATTTTATCTGGTTACATGATTTATCTTGCGTCTTATCATTTCATTCAATACACTATACATTCAGGATTTTCCTTGCCATCTTGCGATGCCTCTTAACTCTGAGTAGCTATACCGGGGCTAAAAAAACGAATTTCAGAAATTTAACTTTATCGATTCAAATAAGAATACCAACTTAAAGCTAAAATTGGGATAAATGAATTCAGGGAACATGCTACAAAAAGTTCTCAGTAATAGGTATTGGTAAAAATGATGTTTCGGTATCGCCTTTTTAATATTACACAGGCAACACTTGAAACACTTTTATAGAAGGATTTTTATAGAAGTGGGGAGTAGTCTGTTTTTTCACAACGTGAATGCAGCTATCTATTTTACCCCGGTCTGACCATATTGTTGTAGTTGTCATTAAATTTAACCACAAAATGCATCTTTCCCTCCCACCTCAAATCACAAATATTAGCATAATCTGGAAAACGATGCATTTTTAATTACGTTCCAGTTCAAGAGCAAACCTTTTCCTTTTAACAACAAAATACAGTTGAATATGGTCAAATGTGGCCCAGGGAATACATATTTCTTCAGTATTTAGAATAATAACAGATTACTACATTACAGACAACAACCGCTGTATGATAACTGTAAACTACAAGCACCTGATGGTCAGTTATTGTCAACATGTGATAAGAAGAAGGCGTTGTGGTACATGGAAAAAAAAATTAGCAGGTAATTATTGCTATAACTAATTCGGTCTTGGTTATACCTGATTCGGTAAACTTTCAAATTTTTTGTCTTTGTCAGATTTTTGAACATTTTTTGAACAATATTTTTAATAAATTTATTTTTCCATTTTGTAAAATCAATACACACAACAAGATTAAAATCGAAAAATATTTCGGAATCTTGCATCCTTACTCATCAGCGCTTAATAACGAACCTTTTGAAAATAGCGGTAGTTTTAAAAGTTTGTGATTTAGCAACATTATGACTAGCATCGTTAATGGTTCTGACGTCCGCATTTCATTCAAAGAAGATGCATGAAAAGTGTTGACGACTTGTCTCACTGCTCTGAAAGTTTGTTGAAACGATTAGTGTTGCTACCTAGGTTTGTCCGTATAGTCTAATTTGAAAAAGTGTTTCTCATTTCTTGATATAAATAATAATATTTCAACAGTAAACGAACAACAACAAATGAACGAAACTGCGGATAATCAGACATATTTTGGCAATTTTGTAGCAAAGTCATGATTTATGCTAATGGCATATATCATGATTTTAAAAATAAAAATATATCAATTTAGGAATAATCAAAAATTGCAATTGTTTGCAATCAGAATCCCTGATTATTCAGATAGACTAAAGGACATTCCTAGTTCCAACATATATTTTGGGGTATTTTGTTAAATATTTAAATATGTTAATTATTGTATCTCATTTCAGAATTAGTCTGTGAAGACCCACTTACAATTCGACTTTACTTTGAACCAGTTGGACGTCCTGATGATGACAGAGATTATTATTTGTACGAGAAGGAAAATAAATGTGTTGTCTGTGGATCTACAGAATCATTCGTAAGAAAAAATGTGATACCTCATGAATATAGGAAGTGAGTAATGTAAATTAGGCATAAATAACCTTGTCCTAATAGTCAGTTTTTTCTGATTATTGAATTGAATTTATTTATTGCATTGAAATCATGATATATTTATCAAAAAACGTATTCATGAAATTTGACATAAATTAAGAGGGTCTTGCACGATGAGCCACATTTCGTAGAAGAAATCTCAAATACTTTATTCTTAAAACGATTTTTTTTAAACATACATTAATTTGAATTCTCGAATCAAACTTTGTCTGAACTTTCTTCTGGTGGCAACCATTCTCTTGGGTGTCTCGAGTAGCGTAGTAGCTGGCTTTCCACTAATCTGTGTCTCACCATGGCAATCCATCAGTGACGCATACTGAGTATAATAAAACAAACTGTCTAGGTATATATTCGGACTAGAAAATGAACCATGAGTACGTTTACTATTTAGGGTGTGTTTGTTTTGAGCAAATACGCAATATGTGTAGAGGTCACTATTTCTATTTGAAGTTTTTATCAAACAAACTCTATATCATGATGATATTCCTATACGCCCTATGTAATCAGTAATACACCATACTTATATTGAAAACGTTGTAATGGGGGAAGCATGGTCAGTGGTAAGTGTATTAAATACTGATGTTCCATATGCCTAGAGGTGACCAAAATCAAAATCTATTGAATTCATACTTGGGTCGAATTATTTTTACGAATCAACTAAAATATTATCTCTCGGAAAAGGGTCGGAGACTGAAATTTTCTAAAAATGTATACTTTTTCGAATCCGTTGATTTAGAACCAGTGAACAAATCAAATTGAATAATTTATGATTTGAGAATCGAATATTTTGAACAGTCCTATATGCCCAGTCAAAAATATTTCTACTGATGGATCGCGTCAACCAGGTCATTAGTACGTTTCTTTTAGATAAAGAAATTCATATTTGCAGAGCTCGTTCAGACAGCATAGGGTCTAAAATATTGCAAAAGTGTGAGTTTGATCGCAGATGTTTTGGCACTAGATTATGGCCGAATGATGGTGTTAAGGGATTAAATTTAGGAATAGGATTCGGTATTCTGCATTCGTATTTGCTACTGTTGAAAAATTCCAGACTTCTGAAATGCCCTCCACTTTTAGGTGCTAATTGCGGCAACAAAAAGATTATAAACGGCTGAATATGAATTGAAATCAGAAAACCTGTAATAAATGTATGTATTGTAATATATATTCTTGTTTATTGATTCATTTACCAGATGTTTAACCTCTATCTGTAGGCATTTTGCATTGGCTATGAAGGATCATACATCTCATGATATCCTGTTATTATGTCTACCATGTCATCAACAATCTAATTATTATGATTGTCTTCTAAGAAGACAACTTTCTGAAGAATACAAAGCTCCACAGGTTATTTCAAATATCATATTGATCTTTTCTTCTTTTCTGTGTGAATCAATGTTATCACTGGAACTTTTCTTTTCTGTATAAAATTGTTGTTTTGAAACCTATAGATAAGCAAATTGTTGATATTTGATCATATTTTTCCTGTTTTGCATTTTTATGTCACGATTTCGACATATATGTATATCATGATTTCACTGCACAATGAATAAATTTAGAAGTAATCAAAAAACAATATTATTTTTAATCAGATTCCTAGAATTCTTTTGGTCTGTTTTAGATAATATTTTTATGACCTAATATGTTTTTCTATGCAGTGTTCAACTATTATGGAACATGCCAAAGTAAATGCACCCTTATTCTGTGCCTGTGATCGAACGAAAACATCAAAATTGACCCAAATATATTATAAATGACTTCACGATTAAATAGTGGTTCATTCTGATATTTTAAGGGTGTTAGACTGAGTTATGATCCATACATATAGGAAAAAAAAATTGCTCAGTCATGTTCCGAAGCTACCAAAATCTAATATCTTCTGCTTTGAGAACCAAGTCCAATAAATGCCACGATCTGGCTAGACCAAGTATTCAAATGAAATTTATATATTAAACAACAAACAAATACAAATTCTTATAACATTTTCAATTAATTGATAAGTGCACTCTTTTTTCCTAAAAGTTGTCTACCGCCCATGGCAGATACCACACTCTCTGTTCTTTATTATTGCGGTATCAGTTCTGTTTAGGTGCTTTCACTTGAAATAAATTTTTTTTTCATAATTCGCCGATGGTATCACCATTGACCTCTGCATTTTGTTGTAGCACTTTGTTATGTGAGTGACCTTAGTCGGTTACTTTGAGGCACAGCATCTTGTAGGATGAATTCCAAGAATGAAAAAAAATGTAACTAGAATTTCCTTGACGTTCAACTTTTCAAATTTTCAGAGTGGAAAATGAAACCTATGTACCGCATGGTGAAAAAGTCGTTCTTTCGATTTTTAAAGATCAAGGAACTCAGGTTTATGTTTATAATATTTTCTGTGAAATGCCGCTTGTGTGTTTTTATTCTGTTTGACCTTGAGAAATTTTATTTTGTCAAGCATGAGCCACAGATGGACCGCACCTTGACAACGCGATTCATAAGTGACTCAACTAAACCGGTTTGGCCATGTTTTTTTGACTGGGTAACTGTTTAAAGTTCGGAGATGCAGAAAATACAAACATGTATACTGATATATAAATAACACATGCAAAAAGTACGATCGTATAATTCCTTTGCTTACTATCCCGATTGCTCAGACCAAACACTTAAATCACATTCCAATGAACAACTTGAATCAATGTATACCATTATTTCATATTTTCTTTACCTGGCCTCATCTGTTCATTCATCCTCATTTGTTGCAAATAAAAATCAAAATCCTGGTCAATCTTTTTCTCGACTTTCAACTCTAGGAGTGGGCGTAACTGTTACAGCATTTATTTGAACTAATTCCTGTAGTTGAAAGAAGTAAGATGTGACTTCTCTGCCTTGAATCGTAACAGCAAAACCATAGTATTTAATATTTAAAGAAATTCATATTCTTTTTTTGTTTTATTTCTAATAGGGTATGTTGGATTTTGAAAAGAGATGGAGAGAACATTTCCTCAAAAATATGCAACCAAAATTTCTACCTGTTCTTTGGTCCATTGATCATAATCATGAGAAAGTTAAACGTAGAATACATGAGATGGAGGATGAATATAAAGCTAAGCTACATGCTAAAGCTGCTGCTCAATAAATTGGTGTTTCATTTCACTCATGGGTTGGCTGTATGGAATTGTTTTTTGCAGAGATTGAAGCTTTGTTTCTGGCATCAAGAGTATTTGTGCAATTTTCTCTCTCTTAATTCAAAAGACTTTTAAGAATTACCAACACGAGTATAAAATAGTAGCATTCATATATTTGAAGTAACTTATAGTCTGCTCAAAGTCGTTCACTTTTTGTGTTATTTCCTGGGTGTATAGTTCGCTTTCTCGTCTGGTCTCGGTCTAATGGCTACAATACACACGTGGTAGGCCGCTTACACCATACAATACAGCACAATTTCTGTTATTCGGATAAGGGCATCCCTTATTATTGTGGACTTTTTGTGAATCAATACTTTTTTTCACATGCAGTACAAACAAAATTCATATCAATCTGGCTTTAAAAATTATCATTTATTGACTTTTTGTTACTTTGTCTTACATCTGTTACCTTATTTTCTGGTTGCCTATTCCACTGTTTGTCATAGATTGAATATTATCTTAATTTATCTATACTTCTGTCAAAATATATTTTTTTCTTTATCGTTTGTTTTGTAAAATTTTTGGTGTTGAATGACTTGCAATCAGTTTTTTTAGAATAGCATAAACCAGACTGGTAGAATGACAGTTACTTTCTGCTAGTCAGACACTTGAAGAAAAAGGGTTCTATCAGAAGAAAATTCAGCAAATTGGCTCTATTTCATGATTTGTCGCTTGCTAAAATATTAAACTGCCACTTTTTGAGTATCTGATAGCAGTGTTGATGATTTTGAAGCTCTTTTTACCAACCCGAAGAAAATGACGATTAACGTTTTAGAACGCCCAAAGAAAAAACAGATTCTGTCACCCTGGTATGAGTCACAGATAGGCCATGTCTCAATGCCATGTTACTTCAAAAACTCACAATTCAAACTTGTTTAATCGACGGATGTACTAGTGTGTCGTTAACAACCAGTTTTCCAGTGTCTGTCTAAATTTTTGTAGGTAAAATTAATGTAACAAACTATCTATATGATTAGAATTGTTAAAAAAAAAAAATTACACAGGGAATTGTTTTTTTCCTATGCACTTTGCAGATTTAAAATATACTTTATATCATGTAGTATAAGATAGTTTGACCAATCGTCGTATATTCATTGCGAAAAGTATGCTTGTAAAAAGGGCCGATTGATTGTATTTTACATAATCATCACATGAAATCGTAATCTCTTAAACGTCGAGATGGAGAATTATACAAAGATTCATCTTGTTGGACAAGGAGCATTTGGGTGAGTTATATGCCTATATGCTTATGATGAAAAGTAACTGATGAACTTTCTCATGTAAGAGTATTTAGGTACTTGTTGCATGCTGGTTCCTAATCTCAGTAAAAAGGATGTTCAGCAGCTTCGGGATGGGCAATCCAGAATGTGGAATCCAAGTGGATTCGAATCTTTAAATATATATTTGTATCTGGTTGTAGGATTCAATTGCGAATTCACATTTGCCAAGCACACGACGATAGTTGAAGACATCATAAAAGCGGGAGTTACAGCACTCATACGAGTACATAGTCCGTCACAGAGAAAACTTGATTGCGGCCTGCATTCTACATCAAATTAATGACACTAGTGGTTTATTAATGTAGGTGGGAGCGAGTAAGAAAAAAATTATTGGATAGCCTGTGTGACTTAAGATTGAACCTAAATTTGAGTGCCGAATGTTAGTGTGTAGGAATAGGATTCTTTTTTGGATTTACTCTTCGGGAATTGTAAGTTTTCTATAATGACCATAATTGAAGCAACTGCATGGATGGCTCGTTGTCATCCGAAGAAAATTGATTCCTAATGCATTATAACAATGAACCAAATATATGAAGAGGATAATTTATTTGCTGAATTTACTTTATAGGAGTTTCTACTTATGCAGCCGAAAAAACGATAAAAAATTGCTGATTTTGAAGGAAATTCCTATGGATGCGATGACAGCTGATGAACGTGGTGCTGCACGGAATGAGGTTCAAATTCTAAAAGTTTTGAGTCATCCAAATATTATACAATATTATGAAAATTTTCTCGATGGAACCAGATTGGTGATAGCAATGGAGTATGCTCAAGGTAGTCATGGCAATCATTTTATTTCCGAACACAATGCTAATGGGAAATAAATTTTGGGTGTTGTAAAATGTGGAAATTCTTGAGAATTTGTGTGCCTCCGAGTGCGGTTTTCAATATTTTACAAGTTTTGGACTTTGAAATCTCATTTCTATTAAACTATTTTGCTTGAAGTTTTACTTTGATATTTTACTTTACTTAGGGTTTTTAGCGAAAAGTTTTTGCCTGCAGCAAAAATGACGTTGCGGTATGACATCACTATTTGAATAACACTACATTTTTTCAAAAATTTGTCCTTGGCCTTAAGGCTAAATAATACCTCAGGTCTTGGGTTTACCCTCCCTTATGAACCCATCCCTACCACACAACCCAAGATGTAATAATTAGATCTGGTTTTGGGCGCCGGTAAGCTCATGAGTTTTAAACACCAATAATCATTTTCTCCCATGAGTGGCTTAGTGTCCGGGTGATCTCACTGAAAAGAGCGATGACCACTGACCATGAAAAGTCCTGCATTTGTCTAATTCCACCAACTCATTATCAGTTTTTTTTTTGTTCTTTATTTAAATGTATTTGTTTGTGTTCATCAATATGATGCCGTTTTATTTATTTTTTTTTTTATGTTCATTTTTGTTTGCATGTTTCGTATTTTTGTTGCATTCAGGTGGAACTTTATATCAATATTTGAAAAAACAAACGGGTCTTCTGGCTGAAGATGTAAGCATCCTATTTTTGTTTTAATTTTGTGCATGTTATTTTTATATCATTGTTTTATGTAGCTGCTTTTTTAGCTTTGTCCCTTTCTGTTGATAGATTTTTTTTCTACATCTTTTATTTATTCCAGGTACCTGAACTAGTTACTTCCCTTATCATGAGTATATGTAAATATATACAAGTATATGTACTCATGATAAGGGAAGGAACTAGTTCATGTGTCTGAAATTCTCACTGTCACTCTACTTATTTTTTTAGAAAACTTTTCTTTTATTGGCCGAAACCATTAAAGGATGCAAAACAGAAAATCCTGTTCACCAATGCAATTATGTGGTTTTAAACTTAAATTTTTATCTGTCATAGCCTGGTATCTCAAGACATGCCCTTTTAAATTTAATATCTCAAGTCGAATATGCAGTCTGGCTTATTCATGTTTTATTATATTTGCATAATTTTTCATGCATTTTTCTAAATCCTATTGCAAAATTTAACATGAATCTGGATTTAGCAGTAAAATCAGCCAAGTATGCTATATTTTGTTGATTTCGTTATTATCAATAGAGATGTGCTTATTCGAATAAACGGGTATTCTATAATTCTGATTAAAACTAATTTTGTTCTTTATTATTCTTAATGATTCTGTTTGCAGTGAAATCATAACATGTTTTGTGGGTGAGATGGCCTCGTGGTTAAGCATGTTGGCATCGCAGCTTGAAGATCTCGGGTTCGAGTTCCAACAAGTCTGGCTCGTTAATCCATGCCCAAACAGGAAAAGATCATATCTTTCCATCAATTTTAACCCTGTTGTCTTTAAGTGGCAGCTGGTACAGGGTTTTGGTCAGGGTGATCCACAACAAGAAGCGGCTATGTAGGAAAGTTTTTTACCTTGTAGGTATATAAAATTACGCTGCAAAATGGACAAAATATGGTCCAATATTATGTACTTATATGTTTGTCTGATGTTGAAACATAATTCTTTTTATTTTTTGAATTTGAATACTATTCAGGCTAAACAATACTGACAATCCTAGTCCGCAATCTTGAAACATTATTCTATGTCCCAAATAAAATTTGAATACGATTCAAACTGAATTTTCGTAAAATTTATTGATATCCATAGAAAATTGTTGCTAATATAATTGTATGCAAATTTTCTACTCATTGTTTTTGCAGGAAGTTTTACATTTGTTTGTCCAAATTCTCACTGCATTGCAACATATTCATTCAAAAAATATTCTTCATCGAGATCTAAAAACGGAAAATATTTTACTCGATAGAAACAGTAGAGTTATTAAAGTGTCGGATTTTGGAAAATCAAAAGTTCTCACAACTAAAACAAAAGCAATGACTGTAAGTTATAATTAAGTTCACATTTTCTTTTTTGATAAATTGCAATCTTGTTAATTTTTTTTTTTCGAAATCCACTCTGAGCAAGGCCGGAGGCAGAGCCTAAAAGGAACCAACTAACGGCCACCTAATAGCGAAGAGCAACTAAAAGATATAGTACCAGCAACTGCACTCTAAGCGGAAAACTTCACAAACAGAAATGAACCACCTGAGTAAAGTGCAGTGAGTGGTATCTGTCCTGGACCATTTACAACTTTTAGTCGTTCGCCTCTTACGACACACAGGAAATATGTTAGGACTCTTCTAAAGCAAGTTGGAGCAAACAAATCTAGATCACCAATTTGATGCTGTTTGGGATGGCTTTATCCGAATCATATATATTTTACTATTTTAATTCTGATTCGAAATGATTTCAAATATATATATATATAAATTCATATTGCAGTGAAATTATGATATATCCGAATTTTGAAATGTAAAATTTAAAGTTGACATAAATCATGATTTTGCTCCAAAATGACCCAAATATAGTCTTATATCAACAATATTATTGGTCTGAAATGCTGTAACTTGTTATATTTATCTATTGGATTTTGGATAGCATTTCAATTGAACTAAAAGACAACTAGGTGTATTTTCCACAGTGATTGCAAAATACTAAAATTTGTTAATTTAATCCTGTACTTATTTTTTAGGTTGTCGGTACACCATGTTATCTTTCACCAGAATTATGTGAGGGGAAAGCTTATAATCAGAAAAGTGATATGTGGGCACTGGGGTTGTATGCTTTATGAACTTATTGCACTTAGAAGAGCATTTGAAGCCACAGTAAGTATTTCCACAGATTATGGAAATTTAGCGTAAGTTGAAAAACACAAGTATTCGTTGTAATAACATCAGTTGGAAAAAAGCTACATTATTTTCGTTGTTTTACTGCAAAATGATTCACAATGAAAGTTTTTTTTATATAACTCGACCAAAAACTAGATTTAGATCCAATTTTTTTTAAATATTTGCATTAGAATTTCTTCCCTCACTCCATATTATGATTGTTAAAATAATAGTTACTAGATATTTGTCTTCTTATTAAATGTAGCGTTTTATATATCATAGAATACATAGGTTGAATTAAATAAGAAAGTAATAAATAAATAAATTCTATTGATTTTATAAAATGTATCTGCCATTTTAACTTTTATTTAATAAAGCCCTTGATATGTAGGCCCCCTCTAGAGATTGAATATATTTGATCATAGATTTGGATTCAGCATTCTATCGGACAAGCAGATTCGTTACAATTTGCAAAATTCGAAATTCTTTCATATGGAGGGTATTAGGAAGATTAGATTAGATGTAATTAATGCTGGATTCTACAGAAAATAAGCAAAAGGAATCAATCTCTCATCCTTGGAATGAATATTCAAAATTTTATCGCGGCTTCGTGAGAGTTTTACGAGAGTCTGTGCGAGATTTAAGAAACCCATAATCTCTCGAATTTGCAAGCCTGTTCTGGTAACATATGACCACATTTGGGGTGTCTGAAATGGGTAAAATATGAGACATTTTTGGTCGATATGGCACTTTTTAACTGACCATAAAAACAATAGTTATTTTGAAGTTCAGAAAGATAGATTTAACCATGGAAAAATCAAATGTTGAAGAGGGTATTATGATAGGGTTAAGTTGACATAAAATGACCAGAGTTCGAAGTTCCTGGTAGGTAGTTAAAATCAGCAAAGCAGGATTTAACCAGCATTAGAATTTAATCATTTGTTTCAATACCATTTCTAGTAAGACTACTTTTAATTACAGAATTTATCTGCCTTGGTGAACAAGATCACAAAAGCTCATTACAACACAAATTTTCCGAAACTTTATAGCAATCCGTTGATGAATTTATTAAAGAAATTATTGAGTTTAAATCCGGATTCTAGACCATGTGTCGTAGATATCATGGCAGAACCATTCATTATGAGAAAACTTAGCGACGTTTATGTCGACATTGGAGCTGGAGAATTAAAGTAAGTGAAATTTGTTGACAGAATTTCTGTTCTTGAATAGTCGAATACTCTAAAATTCTCATTAAAGTAATTTGGTATTCACTTATTCTTAATTGCTTAAATTTGTTGATTTTACAGTGAAATCATGATATATGCCAAATCATGACTTTGCTGCATAATGTATTAATATTGACAAATATCAGCACCGGTAATTTTGTGTCTCTGAAATGCTGAGAGGTTGTTCTATTTATATAGTGAATTTTGTATAATGTTTATATTGGACTGTAAAAAAAACTTTAATCGGAGTACATTTTTGAAAACATTTTAAAAAATATTTTTGAAATTTTTTTTTTTTTTTTTTTTTAAAAAATATTAGATTTTAGAAAAAGTTATGAATAATTTTGGAACTTTGTTTTGGAAGAGTACATTAATGTAACATCAGCAGCTCATTATGTCCTAATGAAACACCTGATCTAAGTACTTCTCTATAAATATATCAAAACGAATGTAATTTGAATGTCTAACCAGAATCCCAGTTGTTTCTTGTTGTTGTAGATTCTAGTGATATTAGGCTGATCAACTTTATGCTGTTCCTCCTATAAAATATAATTTTTTATTCAGTAATATCGTTACCATGTTTGTATTTTCATACATTCAGGAATCAGAAATCATCAGGGTTTGGTAAACAAGGAAAATTTCATCACACTTCATCAAGTTCTTCTATTGATTCTATGGCTTCGGTAATTATCATATTTTCAAAAATATATTTGAGAAATGATTGTAAAAAAATTCATAATTGAGCCGGTCAAATTAATCAAGGTCCTATATCGGCAGATGTTTGTAGGTATGCATTGTTAGTGTTGTTGGAAGGTCACAATTTTTCGGTTTAGTGCAGCTTGCCCAAGTTATCACACCCTTGTTTGCGAGATGGACGTGGATTATTGAGCCAGACATATCTGGACCCTACAAAGATCTTCGACCTGCAATCGTTTTAATCACTGGGCAAGCGACAGCATAACGATCCGTTTTATTTATTTATAATTTTATTTTGTCAAGTACAAGTCACTGATGGATCGCATCTCGTTGACGCGATCCACCAGTGACTTATACTTAACAAAACTTGCTTGATTCTGATTTTTCTGATTTAATGATTTATATCAAATTTAACACAATGATATACCATTTTAGACGAAAAGCCAAGAACACTTCATAATATATTGCTGGGGCGGAAGTGTATCGACACCCATGAAACTACCATTACCATATGCAGGCACGCAGGTAAGACAACATTTGTTCTATTATTACTACCGGTACTATGAAAATTTATCTTTAAACTCAGTCATCTTCTATTTTAATAGGATTTATGGGAAGATATTATTTTTTTAGGTCTGAACTTCCTAATTTGACAAATTAGATGCAGGATCATGAATTTATGACAAGTTTGTTTTCATTTTATTCAACTCCAAATGAATGAGTTACTAGGAAACGCAGATCTCTATTAAAACAAACAATTTTTTATTCTGAATGTACTTATTTTTGTTGCATTACTTTTCATTATTATTTTTTCAACGTTAGATAGTTCAAGTTGCATGTGGGAGAACTCAGAAAGCCTGTGTTACTGAAAATGGCAGACTGATCATCTGGGAGGTAATTTTATTGACATATATATATCTTTCAAATTGGTTCATATAGAGAACTAAGAGATAAGTGTTTTACAGAGAATTGCTAATTCTCTGTTCCAATCCTCTTGTGAAAATGGATCCGTGTGCAACCAAGTTCACAAAGATACTTGAATAAGATGAGGTCAGAAGTGAATCAACTTGAAATAAATCGGGATCTTATTTCATATAATACCTGATTTATTTACTGAGATTTCACTAGAGCATAGCGTGTCTATCTTCTTCAATTTTTAGTGAAGATGAATTATACTTTAATGATAGCTTGCTCAATAAATCTTGTATAATGTGATGTTAGATTTTGGTTATTAGCTGTTTGGTTTGTATTCTAAATGGACAATTACACAGTAGAATCTAGTTTAAAAATTTAATGCTCGAAAAAAGCATGAAACATGGCTTAAATATGATTTCACTGCAAAATGAATTATTGTAAGAGTAATCGAAAAACTTCATTAACTTAGCAGAAATTTTAGTATAACCGACCGTTCCTACACTTGTGTCTTTATATATTTTTATGGTGTTATTTCAAGCTTAACCTTTTTATTTATAATGTATTTTTCAAAGAGTACATCAACACAAGCATTACCTGGAGCATTAGGGGATTCACAAAATATTCCAGCTTTCATGCCAAGATTTTTAGAAGGTCAATCTGGTGTTTGTGTCAAAATGTAAGCAAAATATAATAGTTTTTGTGTTGGGAAATTCATTGCATCTCTGTCAAAAATTATATTCTTTGTTGTAAGAAGGAAGTTTTCTTGTGCAAAAAAATATTGCTCCAGCCTTCATCGCATTTATTGATAATAAACATGGGCGACCAGTCGATTGATGATGCATGGTGATATAGCAAAAGTAGCTTTCACATTTCATAAAGATTTTGTAAATCTATATACATAGTTTGCTGCATCCAACTTTATTTAGAGACAACTTTAATAAAATTGAATGCACCCTACTTCGCTACTAGGTTCGATTAAGCAATTTCTCTTGAGTTTAGGATTTGGCTTCTTAAATTGAAAATCTGAACATCTGATTTTAGTTTTTTTAACAAAATTTTGTATCAAATAATTATATCGCTTTGAAAAAATTCTCATTTTCTTTAGCAAGCAACACAAACGAATCTGACAATGTTCTGTTTCATAAATCGATGTTTTGACTATTTGAAGATTTGTTCAACCAAATTAAATGCCTTAGCCCTTGCGACGACCGCTGTGGATTAGTATTTATTATTCTTTGACAAAATATTTTACTTTGTTTCATTTTATTCAGGGTATCGTGTGGTGATATGCACATGGCATGTTTAACAGATCGAGGTATATTGATGACATTTGGTACTGGTAGCCATGGTTGTCTTGGACATGGAAATTTTAATGATCTTAATGAGGTATAAGAGATTTTTGTTCAGTTTTGTGCTGGACTTTCAATATGGACAGAGGGAGAAAAAAGCCTGGGACTTAATAATTATAGGACGGACATTACAGTTCCAAGTCTGGAAGGTGTCAAGCAATCCTTTTGCATGAAATAATCCTAAGAAATCAGAAGGCATAGCTCCAAGCATAATCCTAATAACTTCACCGTTTGAGCTGATTGGAACGTCCACCCAGACTAGAAGAATTCTAGCTACTCTGGTACTCAGACACCCGAAGTTAATGGGTTTCATCGGAAGAAAGTTTAGCAAATGGGCAGCATTTTGTGATATAGCTGTGGCTAGACAATTTGAACGTCTCTTTTTGAGTGTCTGGTTGTAACCAAACTGTTTAAAAAGGTTCATAACCATCAATACTGCTATGAAATAGCAGTGTTGATGGGTGTGAAGCCTTTTTTGTCTATCCGAAAAAATGACTCGACATTCTGACCAAATCACCTTTCTTATAAAATATATAATGCATCGTTTCCTGTTGCCCTGATATTGATATTTACTTTCTAGCCGAAGATTGTGGAAGCGTTGCTGAGTCACGAAGTTATAGAAATATCATGTGGATCATATCATGTACTAGCATTAACAAGTGATTATGAAGTGTTCGCATGGGGGAGAGGTGATAATGGTACGTTGAGGATGTACGATTTTTGTATTTTTGTAAATATTTATCATATTCATGAAATATTGATGTAAAATAATTATAATATAAACATGAATATAGAATATTATTCATTCTGTTCTAAGTTTATTCGAAACGTACATCCTGATTTTTGTAAGAGGCAGCTAAAAGAAAACAGATAAGTGTGAAAGGTTTTACGATCGCCCAGAGCAGATACTGCTCGCTGCACTTTATTGTGGTGATTCAAAATGTTTTCAAATTGGAGTGCAGTTACAGTTTTTGTGATTAGTCTAATGAATTCAATCTTATCTTCAGGTCGGTTAGGATTGGAAGACAGACAAACACACTGTACACCACAACCTGTATCCATACCTCAGGAATATGAAGCAAGATCAGTTATTTGTGGAAATGATTCATCTGTCATATTGACCAAAAATAAGAAAATGCTGTCATGTGGAAATAACAATCATAACAGGTCTATATTGTATATTTTCTGCTAGTGCTTTACAACTTTAGTTTTGTTTTTCCATTCACACATGTTATTTTATTCATTTTCACTCTTAGCAATGCCAGAAGAATCACTAAAAAGGAAAGTCAAAGAACTATTGTAATATGTCTTACCAGCAACTTCACTTTTTAAGTGGAAAATATGAATCTAGTGGTATCTGTCGTGGGCAATGGTATAAAAATCTCCTGCTTTTCCTTCAAGTCAATATCTTAGGGAAACAAATATCAATAGGTAGATAATTTAATGTTAAAAAGTACTCTATCAGTATCGGAATTCCTTGCCGGTGTCCTAATTGAATTTTACTACGAAAAATTCTTTTGAAGTTTCATATCTTTTATAGGTTAGGTCTCGATATGATTAACAATAATGGAATATTGAAGGAAATACCTGAATCGTTGAAATTTATTCCTGTTCAAACTTATCCATTCACTGAAGTTAATATTAATAAAGTGTCTCTGGGAATGCAACATTCTGCAATGATCACGGGTATGAATACATAGTTTGTTCTTATTTTTATTTTTTTCAATTATTTTCAAACGGGGATCCACCCTAAGCGAGATGTATATTGCATTCAAGCGTCAGTTTTTGTCAAGCGGTGTCATATGGGTGTCATGACCGAAATATTTCATGTTAATGTTTTTCCAATTTGTGAAAATATACCAAAAAGTGGAAACGCTCGAAATTAAACTCACTCAGTTGAGAATGGTTCAAATTGCGAAGCTTTACGCCACACTGGCAAAATGCCGGCTACTCAGACACCCGAAGATAATGTGTTCCATCAGGAGATAATTTAGAAAACTGGTGAAAATTCTTGTTACACCAGTGGCTGGAAGGTTTTCACATTTTTAATGTTTGATAGCAACCAAACTTGACAAAAGGTTTAAAATCAATAATACTGGTATGAAATAGTAGTGTTGATGGTTTTGAATCTTTTTCGTCCATGTTACACCAGTAGTAAGTAGGCTTACTCTTTTTGAATGTCCAGTAGTAACCAAAGTATCATAAAAAGGTTTAAAATCATCAATACTGCTATGAAATAGTAGTGTTGATGGTTTCAAAGTTTTTTTTCATCCAAAGAATTGACATGGACATTTCAAACATCCAAAGAAAACCAAGATTCTGTGTTTTCGACAGATTAGAGTTTGAGCGGAGTTTCATTCCTAGTTTTGTTACCTAATAATATTTTGTTTCAATGATGTCAATAAATATTATTTTAATATAATTTAATCCCAGAAACACCATATTTAAATTTCTTTTCTCAATGTTGATTAATGTCTTTTTTGTTTCTCTACTTCTAGATAATGGTGATTTATGGTTAGTTGGTCAAAATCAATTTGGTCAACTTGGTTTTGTTCCGAAAGAATCTGGAAATAATAGTACGAGAATCCCACAGAAATTAACCCAAGATTCAGAAACTAAGTAAGTGTGAGGGATTTCCATTAATGAACGCTACCCGGGGATTTGCATTTTCCTTTTATAAGATTTGTTTTAGTTAAATGTAATATCTTGATTGTATTGGATGGTTTGATTTTTATTATTGCCACTCATTTCAGTGGATCACCCTGAGTAAGACCCCTGACCTGTACTAGCGGCTACGTATAAGTGGGCAGGGGTAGCTTTTTGGGAAAGATTTGAACTTTGCGGTTGGGGTGAGCAGTCAAGCCTATCCAAGTTCACATGAACCACCGTGCACTGGCGAGGTGTCCAGCAGACCTCTCGCATATAATCATCATCCCCACAGGATTCGAACCTGCGTCTTGACTATAAGTGATGCGTAGCTCGGAGCATATTCCCATCGCTTTACTGATTGAGCAAACCAGGCACCCCTTACTACAAGATAAAATGCCATTAACTGCAGTTACTGCACTATAAGCTGAAAACATTCCCATACAGAACTATCATGGTGAAGTGCGGTGAGTGAAGTCTGCCCTGGGTGATAATAAAACTATCTACCATGTCTTATAACACCCTTGAGCCTATACATTATGAATATTCCGGACATCCTAAGAAAACAAGATTCTGCCACCCTGTTACTGTAGAACACCCGACTTATGGATAACGACATCCCTAAAATTCCGTCCATTATGCTTGCTGCGTCATTGATGGAGCAAAGATGGCTTCGAAAATATATAATTTGTCTTCCAGTACCGGTATCCTATTTCTTTCTTACTTTTTTAGGTTCCAATCAGTCAGTTGTGGAGGAACATTCACTGTGGCTATAAATGATTCTGGAAATGTTTTTACGTGGGGAAAAACATCACGAGGTCAGCTCGGAAGGTCAACATCTGGTGCTATATCACCTGAACCAGATGAAGTTAGTCTTTCTGGGATAGCCAAAATGAAAATTGTATCATTGAGTGCAAGTCATGGATCGACACTGCTGGCAGTATCTGGTAAAAATTTGTAAAAAAACTGCATAAATCAGATCATTAGAGAGGGTCTTGCTTCACACTGACCAAAGACCAAACTTTACAGAAATAAATTTGTGTGAGCGTGAAGCAAGACTTCGAACCTCTCTAGTTAGTCATAATTACTCTTGCTACTGTATCCTTGCATGTACTGCATACAGATCCGCAAACACAAAGGCACAGAGGAAGGATGAGTAGTTAGTCCACGTTCCCCAGATCAATAGCATAATCAGATCTTTGCTGCAAAATGCGTCAAAAATCGCAATTTGGTTACCTGAAATGATAATAAATTATGTTATTGTTCATGCAGTTAATTTCAAATACCATTTAAACTAAACAACCCTACTATCAAAAAATTATTTCATAGAAAAAATAAATTATTTTTTTTTTGAATAAAAATTGTTCTAAGATGCATCTTCTGAGTATTTCAGAAATTGTTTGAAAACAATAAATTTAATAAATCACACATGTCTATTTTTCAGGCACTGAGAAAAATGATCCCGATTATGATACGAAATTTCGAGATAGCTGGGATACTAATACATGGAGGGAGGAAGGAAAAAAAACACCACAAAAAATAGATTCTTCTCAAATATTCTTATTTTGACTTTCTTGTACATTTTCCACAATATTATGTACGTGGTATATTTATTTGTATTTACATTCATCACAAACGAATTCTTGTTTTTAGATTTCAAAATCAGTTTCCAAATAATGGGAAAGGGTTCATGAAACTAGTTGGGGAGAGCGTATATACACTGTACACATTTTATAGGTTTTAATGTACGTACCCTTTGACCAACACCCATTGTGCATTATTTTGTTATATTGCAAACATGTTTTGTTATATTGTCTTTTTAATTCATAACATGTATTATGTGGACGTCTTCTTTGTATTCAACGACATGAAGCAAGATTATTTTTAACTATAGTTTTTTAATGAGATTATATATAATATCACATTCCAGTGACAGAGTTTAAAAACTCTTGGTGCTTTTGTCAAATATTGCAATGCATAACAGGTTTTAGCAGTTTGGATGGAGGTTAAGTGATTGTTTTACCATCGTCCGAGAAATATTTCACGCTCTGTCTGCACGCTATAGTGGTTTGGTTATGTCTGGGACGTTTCCACTTCTGTATGTATATATATAAATAAGTGATCTTTCATTGGTTTCTGCGCCGCCTTCGACTTCGCATGAAGTGAAGCAATCTTAAATTTTAAAAATTCCATACAAATATTATTTGCCTTCGCAATTTTCAATGAGCAAAATTGTGTGTGTTTGAGATGGGTATTTTGGTGATATTCTCTAGTCATGGTCTTTTTGCTTTCACAAGAAATCCTATTCCACCATTGCCTTATGTATGTGGAATATTTTTATTTAAATTTCCTTTTTTGAAATATCACTGTGTACGGCTGGATCTTGTGTGAACGTGGAATGCAATATTGTCGGGGGAACGTGAGATTGTGGTGTAGTGGGAGGGTGGGATTTTTGAAAGGCTTGTATGGGCGGTATAACGCGGAAGCTGCACGTACATCAGTTTTTTTCTTATTGAAACGTTTGCAGGGTGGGACGCGTGTGATGATTGACGAATCAAGACCAAACCAGAGTCCAGGTCCCACGGCTCCACGACAAAGTCAAACATGTTCAACTTTGTCGCTAGAACGTAACGTCTGGTGCTGATTTTTCCGCTGTACTGTGTACTCCATTGCAAATATATCAAATTGTAATTCATACGTATTGTGTGGTTATATTGGACTATGGAGAGGAGAATAAATATTACTTCTAGAGCCATTGGTATGTTTTAGCTGTATGACACTTTGGTCGGTGAGTCAATTTTGTCAGTTCTTCTTGTTGTGTACCTGTATTATTCGTCTGCTGCAGTGTATTCTTATGTTTTTTGCGTATTCCATACTGTATACTTAGGGAATACTTATATATACAGTAGGCACTGGTGTATAAACGGTAACTTTGCCCTGTCACAGACTGGAGAACAGAGAATACGGGTACAGGGTAGGCTAGGTCTACCGTATTTTCCCTGTACAATGAAAGGCGACTAAAACAGAAAAGGAAGCAATAATTACCATCGTCCGAGGGAAAATACCACTCGCTGCAGTTTATGATAGCGGTTCAGGCCACTTTGAATGTTTTCTGCCTGATGCAGTTGCTGGCTTTACACTGTACCGGTACATCTTGTAGTAGCACTTTGTTGGTTAGGTACTTTTAGGCATTGCTTCCAAACTTACTCAGGGTAAATTTCATAATTGGTTAATTAAGTTCTTATTTTGATACTTCATAATTCATAAAAGCACGTAACCATCAGCCTACGAAAAAAAAAAACAATATATGACATTTGAGCGCAAAAAAATTCCCAAATGTACAAAACCAAAGTTATATAGAGATTTAAAAACATACCTTACCTGCACACGGCATGCATATAGTTTTCTTTACCAGTTCACCACAAATAAACAAAAGCTGACACAGGCAACCAAGTAGCCTATATTAGTCATACTTTGCATGCCACTGGAAATGTTGAATACAGCTAATATCATAGATTGTCATTTTATTCTGCAGGAGAGGAAAGTCGAGAATACAGCTCAAGGTGAAGGTTTCGGCTTCACAAATAACCTGACCCCTGAGCAGTTGGATCATGCACAAGAATTGGACAAGTTTGGTCATTACGGAAACTTGGTTTCTGCACAATTGAGATCGAAAAATGAGGCAGAAGCGGAAGCCTACATGAGGGCATTGGGCAGTGTTTTGTTCTCTTGATTGGTGCATGAAGGTTCTGTGTAGTGAACAGATATTCTCTTGAAAAATTCCAAAGATAAAGAAATAAATGTACCTCATTAAACCCCTTGTTGTGTTTTTATGATGTGATTAAAAAATTTTCTAATTCAATTACCTCATGCAGGGTGAATCTTCATTTGTTTTTATTGGTTTAATTTTTTACCATAGTTTTTTTTTAATGTCATAATTCTGGAGGGTGACGTTGGAGTTAGCCAATCTATTTCCTTCCCTATATCCAGAAAAACCTAATGGCACTGTGCGTGGTGCAAATTTATGTGGCGAATGATGATTGGGTGGAATTTATGTGGCGAAGGATGATTGGGTGGTTTTTCATGGGGTCAAAAGCCTGCCGCAGAAAATGAATATAGGATCAAGGAAAGAATATGGGAAGTTTGAAACGGCTAAATTTACGAGAGTTCGAATGTTTTAGGTTTCAGTAACGTGTAAAAGAAGCTTTGAACGTGCCTGAGCACTTCGTTCACGTGTGAATTGGAAAATCGTGTAGCCTGACATGTGGACATCGCCCTTAAGGGGTTCGATAGACGTTAGGGTACCCGATAATATTAACTAACAAAGGGAGCATAAAAGTGTAGGATCGTGCAAAATTATCTTTGTTGAGAGATTCACCTATTTTTGTTGAGAAAATTCACCTATTTTCGAGGGAACGTTGCAAAATGATACTTTTTAGGAATCTGTTTGAAAACGCGGCGTTTTAAAAGATTTCGTTTTAATTCTATGTTCGAAATTTCGCTTTCGTGTTTAATAGACCCACAGACTAAAAAAGAGAATAACAGCGCATAATCACTCAATCTTTTGAATCGTGATCAGACAAAAATATTATTTAAGGCTAGTATTTTAGAACTCCATCCAGAATAGAAGTAAGTTTGGCATCGATCATGATTATTGTAGGAAGAATTTGTTATTGGATTTTAGAAGATTAATCGTAATAATGCATTCTTTCAACTGGGTTGATATGAATCTCTCGTCTCCAAAATACTGCGACAGTGAGACACTACAGATATCCAACTATCTCGCAAACTTCAACTACGTTTGTCACAATTCTTCCACATGCATTTCCGACGTTTTTGTCACCAATCAAGAAAAAGTTTAGATTACTGAATATATTCCTTGAAATTTAGGGGTATTGCAAGCAAATATCATCAATTTAACATAGGATTTAAAAGCGTGGCTAGCATAATTTTCAATGGCAGACTGACTATTTCTCTTGATACTGACTACCAGTTTCGACACTGTTTATAAAGGCATTGAAAACCAATTTCTCCTGTATTCTAATGTCAGACAATCGAATATATTATATACTAATATTGCAAATGCATTATGAAACTTATGTGATGTATCCAATATCCAATACCGTTTATTTGAATCTTATCTGTTTAGTTGGTAATTGCTGAACTACCGCCATGATTGCGTGGCCCTAAATTGGTTGATTACTTTGTTTACGTCTGGCTCATTTGTATCTAGTATTTACTATTCAGTTCACTTTGTGCCTAGCTGTGAAGGAGCTGATTACATGAAATGTATACTGCTATAGGTTACCACAATTTAATCAACTCTTTAATAATATGGACCGGCTGTTGAAACCAGCAAGACTTGAGGTAGATCCAAAACGAACCTGAAGCAGCTAAGATTTATAAACATTGGTTCAAAATTTTTCTCGGGCTTTGTCACAGCAGCCCAGGCAGCTGTACCTGGTACAGAGAGCTCTCCTCCCCCAGAAGTAGATAAACTTTCCTTGTTGATCAAATATTTATCACCTATGATGTACACTTGTGTTGAAGAGGCAGAGTGTTTTGATGAAGCAATAAAACTTCTGGAATCGGTTTACCTCGAAACTAAAAACGTTATCTAATTGTAATTTTCAACCAGTCTCTCTATAATCCGAAATGATACGCGACTCTTTCATAAGTGGCCTTCTTTCTCCGTCGATTAAACGAAGACTTCTCAAATAAACTATTCTCGATCTTAAAATTGCTTTGATAAAGCTGATATGCTTGGCGAAGCTCAAAGACAATCTTGCGTGTATTGTACTCAAACTGTACCCATCAAAGACAACAATTCTCAACGAATTTATTTGTCCTGTCGAGCCTTGCGGTTCCCAATCTTCAAAAGCTAGTTGCCCGACCCTGACCGATTCTTCACAAGCTTCTATCGCCTAGTCGAAGAAGGCAAATTCTAGAAAATGCTTTTTCTGTGGAGGCGAATTTCATTCGCGGTTTTGCTGCCTTCCGCGAGGTGTTCAATGTCATGTCCCCGTGTTAAGGATAAGGATTTTCGCTTTGCAGGCATTTTGTGTTTTTTTTACGACTTGTGTTAGGGCGATTATTATTGCATTCTGGTTGATGAGTTTAGTTTTAGTAGTATCGTATTATAGTGTTCTGGCTAAGTTGTGTTGTGATAATTTAGTGATATTCTTTATAGTTAGGATTATTATTACTGCTAATTTGTATTGCAATAGTTAACTGTAGAATATTTATAATGTATTACAGTGGCTGTGTCATCATATATTAGTTTTATCGTTAATTTCCGAAGGTTTCACGCTGTTCAACATTTACTACTTGTTTGGTGAGATCATTGAATACAATTTCAGTTTCATTGGATCTCGTTGCATCTTTACTTTGGACTTTGGTTGGGCAGATGCTGGAGGCTAGGGAATTGCGCATAAAACTCCAAGAAACAGTCACGTTGCGGGTTCATTTGAAGAGAAATTTGAACTCATACTCCACATTTTATAAAACTAATATTCAATCTTGGAATACAAGTTTGCCGTTTTACTTCAACAATATGGCTTCGAACTTTTCACATGATATAATTGAATCTGATGATCGTACGATTTGTTCCGATTCTTCAGTGCAGTTACCAACGAATGACTTTGATCGAAATGAAGCAATTGACAATTCACGTTATGCGCAAGCTTATGCAATTTTACACAATGATTTTACAACGCTTATGCTGGTTAAAGATAACCAGTCGAAAGTTGTTTCACAATATCAGAAAATATGTGATCATTTACATGACTGGAAAACTTGTTTGGACACTTATATTTTACTCAATGGTCCTGATTCACACTCAGCTAAACTACATTATATTCAAGGTGAAGATAACCTGAAATCAAGTACAATGCTTTATAGAGAATTTGTGGACAGTTGTGCCACCCAGCCTCGAACACGCCCTGCTTCACAAATATCTAAATCCCGTTCATCAAAATCGTGTTCTTCAAAACATCGTTCATCGAAGTCCCGCTCCTCAAAATCATCAATGTCGTCCGGCAGGATGTTGGAGAAGTCAAAATTGCTGAGACTTGAGGCATTACAAGAAAAGCAATTAGCCGCTCGTGAGGGTGAGCTAACGGCTCATGAAGCAGAGATATCGGCCGAGAAGGAAAGACAATTGGCGACACACGCTGCTGAAAAGAAAAGACAGCTGGCTGAGATGAAAGCTAATTTCAAAGAACAACGGGCTCAACTTCTTTACAAAATGGCAAGTGACAGAGATTCAGCAGCATCAAAGTCTCTTTTCAGCGATGACGACATTGTGACTTCAAAACAGATCAGTTTACGTGACTTTGCAAATCTTACTTCTACTATGGTACCACAAAGATCGAGTTCAGTTCCTCCTGTGGTAACTTACAATACGGAAAATCAAGGTATCGATAATGACTTGTTACCTAATTTATCTTTGAATGTTTTGCGTAATATTCCCTTTTGTGGAGATCAGCCTCCACATTCATGTACTGAGTCAATTTCGATGCAAGCAGGAGCCACAGATGGATTGCATTTGCCACCACAACAAGCTAGTAATGTTAGAGATTTGAATCTACGATCTGTTCCAAATGTTTCACAAGTATCGAATAATTTTAGTCACTCTGCTAATAATTTTCATGATTGTTTACCCAGTAATAATGTTAACACTGCTGCAATTTTTACCCCTGGTCGGTCTGCGGGGCCGGTACAGAATAGTTCTATGATTTCAACTCCACAACAGCTAATGGCACCAATTGCTGCTATGAGTATGGGTCCTCATTTGGAACCAGTTAACTCACATTCAAGTATGAATGTTGTTCAGTCAAGCATGGTTCATGGCACTGGGATTTCTCGCCTTTCACCCATACATAATATAGGAAACCCCTACGATATAGGACATGTTTTTCCTCATGACGGTTTAGCTAGTATAGGTTCAAATGTTTGTTATCAGAATCAGCCTATGTATTCAAACATGCAGCAGCAGGTTACGTCAATCATTCCGCCAACCAGACCTTATTATTCTGGAATTTCACAATCTAACATTTCCAGCGCTTTACACACTTCCACTGCCACTGTTTCCTCAACCTTGCCACGTATGAATAGTTCACAGTTACCCCCTCGTGGCCTTATGAGGCAACAACCTTCACTTGACCCCCACATTGCTCATTATAATCCTTCGTACCCTTTTCCTACTCATCAAGCTGCAAGCAAAGATGATCTGTATTTACTTGGTAGGAATATACAGCAAGATTTTCGCGTACCCACTCTTGATAGGGTAGAATTTAATGGTGATCCATTAGAATATCACGCGTTTATAAGGTCATTTTACAATACGATTGGTCGTCTTACGTCTGATCCCTCGACTCTTTTGGCACAATTACTTGCTCACTGCAAGGGTGAAGCATACGAAGTTATCAAACATTTGCGAATGGCTGATAACCCAGCTGAGGCTTACAATGCTGCAAGAGAAACGTTGGAATTTCATTTTGGCAATAGATCACTGATTATAAATGCATTTATTGAACAACTTACTGAGGGACCGAAAATACGCACAAATGATGTTAAAGGACTTTGCAAATTGTCTTCTCAAATGAGAAATTGCGCTATCGTATTTCATGATTGGGATGCTGGGAGCTTGCTCGATGCTCCAGCATATCTTACTGCTATTTTTGAACGTTTACCGCCTAATATGCGTACTGACTATGTTATGAATGGCTCATGGACATCCTTCGCAATTCCTTCATTCAATCATTTACTCAAATTCATTGAATCAAGAGCACGGCTGTATAATACCTTTTATGGTCGTGCTTTGGCTGACTTATCTTCACGACCTGTGGGTCAAAACAAGCAAAACAACAGGCGTATTTCTAAATTTTCTACATATGCAACATTCAATATGTCGAAGCAAGATAACGCTTCGAGTAAGCAGAATTATCATAAACATGTACCCTTTAACAGGAGTATTAACTCTATTGTGACTTGTTATCTTTGCAAAGGTGATCACACGCTTATGCGTTGCTCGAAGTTTAAAGAAAAAAACCGTCACTGACAGGCGACTGTTCGTTAAGGAACAGTCAATTTGCTTCAATTGCATGTCTTCAAAGAGACATTATTCTAGTAGTTGTCCTTCAGAGAAAAGGTGTTTGATTGAAGGGTGTGGTAAGCTTCATCATACTCTGTTACACATGAAGCAAGCGACTAAACCGCCTGCATTGCATACTTTGCGTTCTGAGGAACCATTATCACCACAGACACCTAAACCTGATGCGGCAACTCCTGTTACTTCTATGTCTATACTTGATCCCTTATGTCCAGTGAGGCTGATGGCCGTCGCCGTCGAAATAAGTCGACCCGATAATACAGGCAAAAGGACAACTATTGCTTTCTTAGATTTAGGATCGCAGAGATCTTTTTGCTCTACAGAATTGGCGAATTTACTTGGGCTTTCTGGTAAGCCAGAACGTTGTATGGTGCGCTCTACGAATGGTGTCAGTATTCACACCGGCGAAAGAATTTCATTTTGCATTAATGGCATCAATAACACTGACGTTGTTAAGGTACAGAATGCTTTGACTTTTGACAAAATTCCTGATGTTAGAGACTCACTGCCAAAACCTGACATAATTCACAAATATCCACATCTGCGTGATGTGGAATTTCCTAATGTTGACGGAAAAGTCGAACTCTTAATTGGTGCTGATGCTCTGGGTGGCTGCCCATTTATTGACTCAAGAGTTGGTCCGCCTGGTACTCCAGGGGCTCTTCTCACATCTCTTGGATGGTGTCTTTATGGCAGGGATCCTTTAATGGCTACAACAAATAATTTGACAAACTATATTGAAACCTCTGTGCCAATGATATTGGATGACAGAGGATTTGATTCACAAAGTGATGTTGCTGTTAACTTCATTTCTACTACATTTTCAATTTCTGACACACACGTCTTCTATGTAATGATTGTGTTTTCCCAATTACTGATGACTTGTCGCAAGATGACAATTTACAAGATGAAAATAGTTTACAAGATACAGACGATGCAACTGAGGGAATTGAAAACCCTTGCATGCGTTATTGTGATATTAATGATTTTTACGTAAATAAATTTACTCATGAAAATGTTTCCGATTTCTTCTTTCTATGCTCTGCTATGTTTGACACTCTTGAAGAAGAAAGTACTGAACCTGAAATATCTGTCTGTCAAATTTGTGGAAATGACTTTCCTGATTTGAATGAAGATCCATTTACTACTCAACCATCACTCGATGATGAAAGAGCAACTAAGATTATGAACGACACTCTAAAGCGTGTCAATAGCCGTTTACAAATTGGTTTGCTGTGGAAGTTTGACGATATCAAATTACCTTACAATTATGTTATGGCTGTGCGCCGCTTATTGTCAGTCAAACGTAGAATGGAAAAGGATGCTGATTTTGCTTCTAAATACATCGAAAAAATGGATGAGTACATAAGAAACGGCTATGCAGAATTGATACCCGATGATGAATTGGCACCGACAGATAGAACGTGGTTTATACCGCATCATGCTACACGACAGTCAAAATTCCGTATTGTCTTTGACAGTTCAGCGGAGTTTGATGGGACGTCTTTAAACAAGAATTTATTAACTGGACCTGATTTCAATAACTCTCTTGTTGGAGTTTTGTTGCGTTTCCGCCTGAACCCCATTGCAGTTTCATGTGACATACGTCAAATGTTTCATAGAATACTTGTCAAAACGGAAGATACAGAGTCATTACGATTCTTATGGTACCCCTCACATGATATTACACAGCCTATTGCTCAATTTAGAATGCTTTCTCATGCATTTGGGACTTCTTGTTCTCCGTCAATTGCCTCATTTGCTATCAGGCAAGTCGCAAGAGACAATCTATCTAATGCTGACCCTGAAACCGTTCAATGTATATTTTCTAACTTTTATGTAGATGACGGACTTTACTCCAGAGAAACAGTGTCTGAAGCTTCTGTTTTAGTGCAACAGACGACTAAATTGCTTGCTACAGGTGGTTTCCATTTAACTAAATTTCTGAGCAATGAACCACAAGTTCTGGAGTCTGTTCCGAATCAGGATAAAGCTCCCGTAACACATGAATTAGAATTGGGAGACGACGCGCTAAGTCGTACTCTCGGATTGAATTGGAATGCGACTACTGATCAATTTATTGTAATTGTCAATATCAGTGAACGACCCGCCTACTCGTCGTGGTATACTTTCTATGGTATCTCAAATATTCGACCCTCTTGGTTATGTTCAACCATTTGTGCTGATTGCCAGGATGATATTACAAGATCTGTGTTATGAAGAATTTCACTGGGATGATTTAATTGTTGGACCTCTCAAACAGAAATGGGAAGATTGGATTTCAAAGCTACCAGATTTAAAATGGACTTTCATTCTCACGTTGTTATAGACCTGCTGGATTCGTTCCTACCTCTTACCAATTGCATGTTTTCTGTGACGCAAGTTCATTTGCTTACGGTACTTGTGCTTACTTAAGAATGATTGATAATGCAGGAAATGTACATGTAACATTCGTTAAAGGTTCGTCAAGAGTAGCGCCAAAGAAAGTTATCACAATTCCAAGATTAGAACTAACTGCTGCTGTTTGCGCGACAGAGTTGGCTCGATGTATAAAATTGGAATTACCTAACTTGTTAACCGATGTGTTTTTCTATATACGGATTCGATGACAGTTCTGAGAATGATCAATAACAGATCAGAGCGTTTTAAAACTTTCGTTGCGAATCGCCTAAATACAATTCGCTTACTTTCTGAACCAAGTCAGTGGTATCACGTTGACACTAAGTCTAATCCAGCTGACGTAGCAAGCCGCGGAATGATGCCTGACAAGTGCCGAAAAGCGGAATGTTGGTTCCAAGGACCCTCGTTTCTAAGAGATGAGAATTTACCTTCACATAAATCTTTACAGTTTTCTGATTCACTTGAAGATTCTGAGATATCTTCGGAAGTGAAAGTTAACTTCAATATTGCATCGAATGTTGCTACTGAAAACAAGTACAACACGTCATGGATTGTTTATAATTGGAACGTTACTCCAAGTTTGAGAAACTTCTTACGGCTGTAACCTGGCTTAATAGATTCAAAATGTACCTGACTCAAAAGCATTTGAATCGTGGGAACTCCCCAACAACAGGTTGCTTCACTGTCGCAGAACGAGAGAATGCGACACTGGATATTGTAAAGCTAATTCAACAAGATTCCTTGTCTTCTGAAATGTGTTACTTTAGTGATTTGAATTACTCTGGTCCACCTCCTGCTAATAGAAAATTACTCAAATCGCCATTTGCAAAAGAACTTATACAATGCAACCCTTATGTCTCCGAGGGCATACTTCGTGTAGGAGGCAGACTTCGACATTCTGAACTCCCCCCTGATCAAAGGAATCCTGTTATTCTACCTCCATATCACCATGCTACAAAACTTCTTATTGATCATTATCATTGCGAAAATGGTCATTGTGGATGCAAAATCAAGTGCAAGCGTACTTGTTGCAGAGATACTGGATTTTACATCTCCAATCTGCTGTTGCAAAGGTACTACGTGAATGCATAAACTGTAAAATTCGCGTTGCAAGACCTGGCAAACAATGGATGTCAGATATGCCTGCTGTTAGACTTTGTACTGGAAACAAACCATTTCATCATTGCTTCGTTGACTATTTTGGCCCTATAAAAGTGAAGCTTGGAAGAAGTGAGCACAAGCGTTATGGTGTTATTTTTACTTGTCTTTCTACACGAGCTGTTCATCTAGAAGTAGCTGAGAGTTTAGCTGCTTCTGCCTTTCTGCAAGCATTTTTTTCGATTCGTTGCACGCCGCTCTAAACCAGCTCATATGTATTCAGACAACGGCACAAATTTTATTGCCGGAAGTAAAATTCTCAAAGATGGAATTGCAAATTGGAATAAGAAACAAATTAATGATGCTCTTTCACAAAAGGGAATTCAATGGCACTTCTCTCCACCACTTGCAAGTCATCAAAATGGTGTTGTTGAGAGGATGATTAGAGAAGTCAGAAAGATTTTGCGAAACATGCTTGATGATAAACCTCTAACTGATTATTCTCTTTGGTCCTTTCTGACTGGAGTGGAATCTATTTTAAATGATAGGCCTCTTACTCGTATCAGTACCGATCCCAGAGACCTTCACGCCCTTTCTCCTAACTCTATCCTGATAAGTAAACTCGACCCTGACCTTTCCCCTGATGTTTTCCTGCGTGCTGATGAATACAGACAGGGTTATAGGCATGTCCAGCGTATGTTAGACATATTCTGGCAGAGATTTACAAGTGAATATATCCCCTTGCTCCAAGGACGTTCAAAATGGTTGCATCCCTCTCCCAATCTTAGGACAGGCGACTTAGTACTTATGTGTGATGATATCCTCCCCCGCGGCAGTTGGCCCATGGCTGTTGTGGACGAGGTTTACCCAGACAAGCAGGGAATTGTCCGTAGAGTTAAGGTGCGAACATCCAAATCTTCTTTTGTTCGTGATATAAGAAAAATTTGCTCACTTGAGCTTGACTAAATGTTAAAATGGGTAATTTATGCTATCATGTATATATTGTTATGTTTCTTTCTATTCATTATGTACAAAGTTTCACTTGCTTCGTTTATCTCTTATTTCTGAGATAATTTACCTAGATCTTAAATTATCTGGGGCCGGAATGTTAGATATAAACTCGTCGTCTTACTTTAGTGAACTCTAAATTAGTGTTTCTTTATAATATGCGCCGAGAGGTAACTCTCTCTTTTATCCTGACGAAAACATGCCCAAACATGTTTATGTGAATTTGTTGCGTCACAAAGCATTTTGTATTTTCCCCGTGTTAAGGATAAGGATTTTCGCTTTGCAGGCATTTTGTGTTTTACGACTTGTGTTAGGGCGATTATTATTGCATTCTGGTTGATGAGTTTAGTTTTAGTAGTATCGTATTATAGTGTTCTGGCTAAGTTGTGTTGTGATAATTTAGTGATATTCTTTATAGTTAGGATTATTATTACTGCTAATTTGTATTGCAATAGTTAACTGTAGAATATTTATAATGTATTACAGTGGCTGTGTCATCATATATTAGTTTTATCGTTAATTTCCGAAGGTTTCACGCTGTTCAACATTTACTACTTGTTTGGTGAGATCATTGAATACAATTTCAGTTTCATTGGATCTCGTTGCATCTTTACTTTGGACTTTGGTTGGGCAGATGCTGGAGGCTAGGGAATTGCGCATAAAACTCCAAGAAACAGTCACGTTGCGGGTTCATTTGAAGAGAAATTTGAACTCATACTCCACATGCTTGTTGAAAGAGAGATCATTTTCGAAAAGTATACATGTCGCTCCTAAATTTTTTTTGACTTGATAAAGCCATGTCTAGTCATCGTATTGGCAGGGGCCGCAGATTGTCTCAAACGATCTGTACTAGATGCCGAAATAAATGGAACTTACATCGAAGCGCTATTAGATTCTGGTGCTTCGGAGTTTTCTTAATGCACAGGTTACTGAAAAATTACAGCTTAAATTGTTACCTCTAGTGTATCAATGTCATCCACAAAATTATCAATTAAAGATCAGTACCCTCGAAGTTTGTGGACAAATCTATAATTTGGAGTTTGGCTTGGTTGAGAACTTGTGTGCCGATGCTATTCTTGGTAAAAACTTCATACACGATACAGTCACTTTCAAAATAAGGGTTCATTGTAGAAAATCTTCCAAATCATACGGTGTTGCAGCTTCTCTTGTCCCAACACCAGGTATTTTCTCCAATTTGCAAAACGATTGTCGTCAAATTGCGACAAAATCACGTCTCTTCAACAGCGATGACAAAAACTTCATTCGGAAAAGAAATTGCAAATCTTCTAGAAGAGGGTATTGTTGAAACATCTCACTCTCCTTGGCGGGCTCGAGTTTTGGTTACCAAAGATGAACGCCATGAGCGACGAATGGCTGTTGATTATTCCCAGACAAGATACACGCTGCTTGATGCTTACCTTCTTCCTCGAATTGATGACCAAGTTAACCAAACCGCGAAAGGCAAAGTTTACAGTACTTTGGATCTTAAGCTTCCCCAATACTGCACGTTGCCCTTCCAGGTTACCAACGGTGTTTCTATTTTTCAAAAAATTATTGATTCTCTTATAGAAAAACATAAATTGCGTGAAACTTAAGCATACCTTGACAACATTACTATAGTTGGTGATGATAGAACTGATCATGATAATAAGCTCAGAGCTCTCTTTGATGCCGCAAAAGCTAAAAATTTGACTTTCAATCCGATCAAATCCTATTATTGCTCAGAGAGAAATCCATTTACTCGGATATCGTATTTCTTAAGGAAGTATCCAACCTGACCCTGATCGCATGAGGCCTTTGTTAGAATTATCACTGCCCACAACAAATAAGGAATTGAAAAGAATCATTGAAGTGTTCGCATTGAAGTGTCCGATTTTTCTGCCCGTATACGACCTCTTATCAAATCTGACCACTTACCACTGCCTCAACCTGCAATGCGTGGATGCTTTTGCGTCTCTTCGTCAAATCTTACATCTTATTTAGGCTGAATAAAGGATGATCAGCCTTTTTGTGTCGACTGCTATGCTTTTGACCAAGATAAAGAACGCTCAGATTCAGTTGTGCGGAGCAGAACTATCTCTTACACCATCAAGCACAAATCGGACAAAAAATATGGTTACATGATTCCTTCTCCTGATCTTTGTGAAATTCATTCATGTCTCGGCCATCCTGGAATTACGAGACTGACTCACTTTGTACAAAGTAAAAATCTACTTTATTCTATCGAAGACGTAACAAGAGTTTGTGAATCCTGTCAAATATGCGCCGAGCTGGAGCCTCGATTTTATCAATTGCCGGATCAAAATTTGGTTATAATCCGTCCTTGGGGAAGAGTAAGCATAGATTTCAAGGGTCCGGTCAAAGTCCGTATTCCTTCTTGTTCATTGTGGTTGATGAGATGAATATAGCAGCTTTGCGTTTGCTTTCCCGTGAAAAAACATGACCACTTATTCTGTATCGATTGCTTTGTGAAATTATTCTGCTTGCTATTTTGGTTACCAAATTTCATACATAGGGACAAAGGGTCTCCCTTAATGTCCCGAGAGCTGGAAGACTACTTGACGTCGAGAGGTGTAGCTACTAGCCGAACCACACCCTACCATCCGACTGGGAATTCTCGATGCGAGCGTGTAAATCAGACTATTCGGAGGACAGTTAAGTTAATGTTGAAGGATCAAAAACTCTCCGATGAATCAGCGGAACTTGTTCCTCCAGACACCTTACACGCTACTCGATTCATTGCTGTGCACTACGACAAATTCTACTCCGCATAAAGGATTCTTAAATTTTATTAGGAAATCATTGATGGGTAAATCTCTACCCAGCTGGGTTGTCTAACCTGGCCATGTCCCTCTCCGTCCTTTCGTTCGCACAAAAAGCGAACCCCTTTGTGATTCTGTTGAATTATTGGAAACCAACTCTAGTTTCGCAAACGTTAAACTTCCAGGTGGTAAAGAAAATACTGTTTCCACAAAAGATCTGGCTCCTTTACCGGAGAAAAGCTTCAAGAACATAGACAATCTATCTTTAACAGAGCCCTGCTCTGATGAAGTTTAAATTCGCTATTAGTTATCACTGTTAATTGGTGCATTTTATTAAATCAAATATTGTCGGGGAAGAAAGTGGTAACATTAATTCAGTACATAATTGTGATGTATTTAATTTCCATTACTGTTTATGTGAATTTGAATATTATCTGTTTAGTTGATACTTGCTGTGCTTACGCTATGATTACGTGATTTTAAAATGATTGATTACTATGTTTACGTCTGGTTCACTCGTTGCCTTGTCTCTAGTATATGTTGTTAAGTTCACTTTGGGCTTAGCCGTGAAAAAGTGGACTGAAGCCTATTTTTGATTCAAGAGTTGTAATCTGAATTGTATACTGCAATATGTTACCACAATAATGTAAAACAGTCGAAAACGCGTCTCTGATTACCCGCTTAATTTGGTAATCGGCGCCGTTTATCAATATGCGCTTTCTCAGCTGCACTGATGCATCCAAGCTTCACGCTAAGATTTTTTTATCAAGTTTGCCAAACGCACAATTAGGGGAAGTTCGAAAAAGGTATTTTCCTCAGACCATTAAAATTCAAGAATGCACTGCATGTGTAAAACCTCCATTACTGATGATGAACATGACTCGACAAGGGAGCAAATTTACCAGAAATTTGGAACGATTCAGTTCGATTTTCCCAAAGGAAACTGTGTGAAAGAACATATGGTTCCAGAGAACCGCAGTTCTCCTGAAAAGCTTCTCTGATAAAACAGTTCTTGACAAAATGGAACCACAGCTATAACGGGTAAGATTTTTTTCTCAGATTTTGGATATTATTTGCTATATGGCATGTCTGTGAACCTAGTAGCTTAAAACCAACAACCGTTAGGCAGAGAACTTTATCGTAACTATGCATTTGCTCTATGTTAAAGCTACTCGTAAAATGCCTTGCTTAAGTGTAACACCTGAAGAGTCTATATCAAACTTAATGATGTAATTTAACTGAATTATCCCATAATCTGTGTATGAACGTTGCATCTACAAGCAGGGCATAACCGAACCCAAAATGGAATCGGTGAACTGAGGTAAGTGCGTTTGTTAATGTTAATGTCATTTAAACCAGAAATTGTGGGTCTCGGCAGAATAATATACGCGACCGACCGAATATCACAGATAAACCCAGACCCGTAGAACAAAATCCTATGACGTAGCGATCTGTCGTTGTTTTTCTTTCAGATTAATAAAAATAAAATCGATCTAATCTTCTAAATCTGATACGAAACCGTTTCAAATGAAGCCCTAGATATTACAAGCATCATCGAAATTATAATTGAAGAGTATTCGCCGTTTGATATTTTGAAACATTGTCTCGCCAAGAAAAAGGCTCTTTATCTACGGCCGTTAGATTTGTGCTGTTAGAAAGATGTGATCTGTCCGACCGAGCCTGCCTATGTTACTACACCCTGCGTTTTTAGAATCGTCACCAAATCGGCCAAGATGCGAGAAGGCCTATACTTGCATATGTTCAACCGAATCCCAAAAGTAACCTGTCGTTTTCTGAAAGTCATCCCCCTGCTGTAAACGTTTCCTCTTTATAACACTAAACGCATAACTATTCTTTTTAATACTGATTGTTGACATGCTTGACTACAAACCAACGTCGCTCATATATACTTCTACGTCAGCAACTAGCGATATGCTAGGCTTGGCCCAAGATGCTTCGACGCAATACACAAGCAGACTTCGGACTGAAATATCCGGTATTATATTTTCTCGAGGACAATACTTAAAAATATTCCACACGAAAAAAGTTTCCGTTGATATTGAAATGATATAATTCCATCAATATCGATCAAACACGGTCATTGATAAACCGGGCTTCTCATAAGCCCGATTTATCAGTGCCCATAATTGTTCGATTGTAATATTAACGAATAAACAAAAAGTTAAAACAGACATAACGGTGTAACAGTGCAATATGTATGAATGAAACTTTTTCGTATAATATGTAAACAAATAAAAAAACGAGAAAGAATGAAAATATTGAAAAAAAAAAAAACGTACACGATGTGAGGTCAGGCACCAAATGAGAATACAAAGTGTAAAAATCTTGAGTTTTTCCCGAAAAATACCATCAAATTTTCAAAAATGTGTAATTCGAGTACAGCTAATACTTTCAATGTAAAAATATTTACTAGAAATAAATTAAAACTAGGCGCGGTATTATTTTTGTGAGGGCCAGGGAAGCCGGAAATTGAATCAATATTAAACTAAACCGAGAAATGTTCTTATATATTATTTATCCTTGGGTATACTCGTAAACTACCTATTTCATTTTTAGTGTTACAGCAGCATAACGGCATAATGGTATACAAAATGTGCATATCCCAACTTAAATCAGAAATGTTTTTTTTCGAAGCATGAGCCACAGGTGGACCGCGCCTAACGGCGCGATCCTTCAGTAACTCATACTTAACGATAAGATGTGTGGGGCAAATTTTTCTGACTAAAAAAATTCGACGAAATTTTTAACTTTTGGTGAAACAACAAAAAAATCGTATAATACAGAAAGAAAATTGAAATGAAATTACAATAATATGGCTGTGGTATCGATATAATAACATATAAAAATACTTCATGCGAGGAAAAATTAACAAAATATGATTTGAAAATACTTTATGCAAATGAAAATTTCATTAATTATACATAGAAATACTTTTTAAAAATAGTAAAAATATCACCTTTTGGGACGAATTTTCATCCAAATCTACGCCAAATTATTTCCTGATTGAAAGAATATTTTGCATTCTTTTTACAAAAAAAAAAAAGATTTTCGATGTTACTTGTAGCAATCGCTATGATATCTTTTCCGTATTTTGAATATTATTATTAATATTATTTAAAAAATTAGTATTCTCGTCCACTACTATATCGCAATTTTTAGGCAAATTTTCGCTTTTTGCTACTTGAAGATGTGTTCTTTCGGATACATCAGTGTCCGAATCTATTTCCGGTTTTACACATGACGATGCATCCGGTTCTTTAACGTTGTTGTCGACGTCAATTGGTGACGACGGGCGACTGTCAAGAGTGACGTCATCGTTTAGAGTCACAACACCGGATGTAGCTGCGTCTGCGCTGTTTGCATCCTCATCCCGAGTAGTGTCCTCCGATTTTTCGGCCTGGGAGTCGGAACTTGTTCTTGTGCCGTCTTCGTTACTATGGTAACCGTTGTCAGGCCTGTGTACGGAATCGTCGTAATCACCTGTAGTCACATTTCCGTCGTAAGTCCTCATGACCATATGACCCCCTGGGGTGTATGCTCCTATAACTTCCGGCCCTCCTTCGCCATTTAATTTCCGTGCATCACCAGGCACTATGTGACAAAATTCACCATTGTTGCCTCTGACCCACCAACTTGGAGGGACTCCGGGTACCATACCCCTCCCTAAACCATGTGGAGGATAGTAAGGATGTCTGTGGTCCATATACATATGCATTGGGTTTGAATGAATGTTGGGGTAATTGCTGGGGCTCCAATTGCCTGGGTACCCTTGTCCGTGGGGCATGGGATATCCTGAGTAATCAGCATCTCGACCCAGGCTTGAATGGTTGCTATGGTGACGTGAACAATGACATCTAGTGTCGTGTGGAGAGTGGCAGTATTGTTGAGAGGGATCGTTTGAACCGCTTGGAGTCAGATGACCGTTTGAATCAAGTTTATTCATGTTGATATGATCGGGTTTTCCAGGAATGTACCTAAAAAATGAATGGAATTATTTCAATCCCAGCATTTTAGTATCTGTATTAGTTAAAAAACCTGAAACATGAATGGACGAACGCTTTTCAACATTTTCAGCAAAAGTTAGCACCTGACAATTCGCTTTCAAAAAAAAATTAGATTGGTGGTATTTACAATTAGAATAGCGAGATTCCGTCTGCACTTTACACGTGTAAAATAATTGATAATAGTTCAAAATTTTTTATAATATTTGCTTAGGGAATTTGTACTGCAGCACTACTAACAGAACGACAATGCATACATTAACAAATCCTCAGTTCATGGTATTGTGAAGACTTATGATGAATTATTCTCCTTACCCGCCAGCGTTTCCATTCCTATGTTTAGTACCCGGAGAACCTTGTGCGTTTTGATCACCTCTTCTTCTCCAGTAACAAAATACAGTTATGAGTAGAACAATGAGAACAACTCCGATCACGGCTCCAGTTATCAGAAACATTGTGTTACGTTGATAGGCCTTCTCCCGCGCAGGATCGTTCCTGTCAGTGTCTGGTATATCAGGCACTGAGAAGAATATTAGAAATATTATTGTTGAAAACGGTATCGAATGGTCAGCAAAGTAAAAAAATCACGAAAAAGAACAACCAGTCATGAAAATGCCAAAACATACTCAGAAGGTACGCTAAGAGATGTTGTTATGGATGCACTCGTCTGAACAGTCCAGATTTCGAAAATTCTGCTCGTAGTAATTTCGTTTTTAACTATTTTCAAATTTATCCACTTTGTTTCGATTCAT
The DNA here is from genome assembly GCA_963675895.2 of Styela plicata. NCBI lineage: Eukaryota > Metazoa > Chordata > Ascidiacea > Stolidobranchia > Styelidae > Styela > Styela plicata. The sequence goes on from OZ023142.1 coordinate 2,623,253, forward strand.
AAGGCTCGATTTTACGTTGGAAAATTTGCTGCAAAATTTTCGTCTCTTTGCTGCAAAATGCAACTGAACTAAAGGAACAATTCTGAACGATGAAGAGTAGTGAAACGTTCAAGTGTGTTACAATATATATTGTCATTACAATATACATGTCATCACTCAAACCAATAATGATAACTCGGCTGAACTGAGAAGATTTTATCATTCTAATAACACGAATTATGTTTGTATATATAGTACAAAGGTTCCCGTTCATTAAAGATCCAATGTGGAAGGCAAGTTCTGAAAAAAGTAATGTGTTTATACCTGGTACAGGGTCTGGTAAACCATCATCAATAATCACAGCACCCCCGGGTCTTCCTGGTTCCGGCATTTCCAGTATTATTACGTTGGAAAACGGTGAACGACCAAGACTGTTGAAAGCCTGTTGGGTAAATAAAAAAATATTCAGTCAAACATTAGGAGATTAAGATATACAATTCCAAATAAAAGATCCACACAGAAAGTTGTTTTGTACATTGATCGGACATGGGTGAATCACCGAAATTAAAGTAATTACGTTTTTTTGATAATTCTCAAATTGATTCATTTTGCAGTAAAATCATGATATATGCCAAATTTTACGTTGTAAAATTTGACATAAATCATGATTTTGCTGCAAAATGGGGGAAAGTATTCAAATATCATCAATTTAGTTGATTTAAAATGTTGAAACATTATACGGTGAAATTCGAGTACAGTTTGAACAAAACTAGTAAAACTCTAAGGACAACACCAGCCGCCGATATATATTATTTGGTCATGTGAAACAAACAAAAAACATCGACATTACCTGAATTTTGATGTCATACTGCATTTCTGGTTGTAAACCTTTGATAACGTAGGAAGTAACTGTCGGATTTTTTATTGTATCTTTCGTGTAATCGTCCTCATTATCACTGTCAGTTGGTCGATGAAATACATAGTAACCGGTGATGGAAGATGGTGGGACGTTTTCAAACTGAAATTGAAAATAAGAAATTTATTATTATGCGACACCTATTTCGAAATACTTATCCCACCGTTTCGTGATGTCGAAAGTAGGGCTGTCTGAAATGTTCGATTCGGATTCGTGGATTTATAAATTATTCGATCGCTTTTTCCAGCAATTCAAAATCACCAAAATCAAAAATGTTTATATTTTCATAAAATATATGCAAGAACTGGAGAATTCAAATTTTCTCATATTGAGCTTTTGTTTGGTCCTTCGACCACTCTTAATAGGAAGTCAGAAATACACGCGCATTTTTTCGCATGGGGTTGTTCAAATACTCAGTGGTCTTTTTCTGCGCTTTCTCCTCTACACATTTCCCTCGTTTTCATTCATAAATTTAAAATCAATATAAGCATAGAGAAAAAGTATGAGATTAGCATTGGAAAATATATTTCTTCCCAATCAAAAAAATTACTTTACCGAAAATGATCCATCAGTGACTCATACTTATCAAAAAAAAAAAAAATTCTGACTGAGTGCCAAGTATTGAAATTTAATCTGACCAAATTCAGGAAAAGGCCCACAAAAAACAATGCTTATGAATCTACCTTCCAATATATAACGATATCGGTCTCTCCCTGAGTAGTAGCTTCCATTATATAGGGTGGATTTTCTAATCTTTGAGGTACTCTTCGTTTAGGATAAGGCTTTGACGCCGATGAGGCTTGGGAATCACCAAAATAATTATAGGCGATCACACGAAACTTGTAGGTTTTACCTGAATACCAAAAAAATGTTAGAAAGGATATCATTATCATTAACTATTTTCAATTTTTGGAAACTAATGTTCAAGGTGGACTTTTTGAATATGTGACAACGGTAATTGATCGTTCGAGATTTCTATCTTAACATCATAGATTATGTCTGAGCGATCCACATGTTTAGTTACAAACGTGCAGTAGCGTATTAAGAACCTCAAAAAACAGGGGCAAAAAGGTTCGAAGTGAAATTATGACATCACAATCGTCGAGTTTTTCATGAACAGCTACGTCATGAAGCTGCCTAAGGCGATTTTATTTTCAAACAATACTGAAGTATTTCAACCCGTTGTCGATAGACATCTGTGGATTTTGACCACTTTGGCCAGAATATCAAGTCGCAGTATCAGTTTCCTCTGTAATATTCATTACATACACTTGTTCGTAATAACGTGTTTTACATGAAAATTTTTGTGTAACGACCATATATACCTAATAATGTTTTGAATTTTTGTCGACCATGATTCCAAGTCTTTGACTAGAAAATTTTTCGCAGTTTGTGTATTTGCTACAATAATTTCGACATTGACTCTTTATAAACTGTTCAATGCCTATCACATACGATCATTACCTCTTTGCAGATTTCCTACTTCGTATGGATAGACGCTGGATTTGCTTATAGTTTCCCATTGTGTTTTCTCTTCCAAATCTTTCCTCTGAATCTATAATTATAAAAGTGTTAAAATACTTGACCTTATAACGTAATTAGAGTTGTCATTTCATTTTAGTTTAAACGGTATTAACTATATAAATAGATTATTGCTTTGATATTCCCTATTAACGAAATCGCTCATATTTGAGCATGTTTTGCAGTAAAATCATGATATATGTGAAATTTTACGTTGTAAAATTCGACATATATCACGATTTTACTGTAAAATAAGCCAATAAAAAATAATCGAAAACTAAAATTACTTCTATTCAAATATTTTGAAAAAATTCCCTATTCGAATAGACACCATTAAAAGTCCTTAAGTTACAAGTGTATTTACTTACTTTGTACCCAATAATGGGTGATCCACCGTTACCGCGCGGATTCCACATCAGTGATACTTTGTGCGCAGAAATCGCGTTAACTTCAGGACGTGAAGGTGCTCTTGGTACCTTTGAGTCTGAAATTGAAATTGAGTTGTAGATTATTGAGTAATATATATCCAAACCATTAAGGAGCGATAAACCTTAAGGCAGTGCTTCTGACCTAAACCTTTTTCGGGGACTCATATTTTAAGCGTAAATTAAAAACAAAGCTCTTGCGGTCTATTTTTTTTTTGGGGGGGGGGGGGGGGGCTAAATATACATAAACAACAGAAGTATACGTGAAAGTACGAAACTTGATTCATCAATTTAGAAAAATTCCAATAATGAATCGTCTTGAAACGGCGGGAAAGAAGATCACGCACGATGTCGTGTGAAAATGTTAGACTACTTAATATCAATTTTATCTTCTAACTTGGTTAGTTTGAATTTCAGTATAAAAGAAAATTTTAGCGTGAAACTCTTCGTGTTCATTGTGTAGTTTTATTGATATAAATTTAAAGATAGGTGAAACCTCGGATACTATATGTACCCACCTGATTTTCGTTTTCCGCCGCTACCTCGTTTGCCAGGTTTTTCAGTGATTGGAACTACAGGTGTTACTACTGTGGTAGACGAAGCTGGATCTGTAGAAACACAAGACAAATGACTGAACAAGCAATATTATATACAAAAGGTAGTGAAACAATATATGCGCACATTTGAGACAACAAGGTAAGAACAAATGTAGATTTCTTACCAGGTTGAAGTTATTTTTTCCTTAGAGTTCGCCTTGAGCAAGGTTGGAGCAGAAAATACTAATTAACGGCCATTTATTTGGTATAAAGCTACCACAAATTATAGTACCAGCAACTCCACACTTAGTAAAAACATTAAAAACAGAACTGAACCACCAAATTAGAGCGTAATTAGTGGCATCAGTCATGTGGGATGGGGAAAACAATCTACCACTACTATGTTCCATTTCTGTCGCATTAATCCATTTTTATAAAAAAATTCCGACCTTTTCCAGTCCCAAAACTTGACATGCTGACTTCGCTTCGCATTCCCGATTGACTAACTGCTACCATTTCCACGACATATGTACTGGAAGGTTCCAAATTACTGATAAGAACTTTTCTCTGATCACCAGCTACGTTGACGACTTTCCACGGGTAATTGATAACTGCTCCATCCACAAAATCAGGCTCCTATGAGTTGTTATCAAATATAAATAATATCATTTTTTGAAGCTTATATCTCCATGGACACAAATTCGAGTTTTTTCATTTGAATTCCTTCTACGCAAAGGTTGGGAGAAGAAAGTGAAAGAAACTCATATTGTGGGTCTTTCCACTCAAAATTTTTCACTAATCATATTTTGTTAAGTATAGGACACTGCACAGGTCGCCATACAGCCACATAATGTAAAACTAATAGTTGAGTGAAAAATATTTCTTACCAAACTGAACGGTTATGGTAGAACCTACTGCATATCACAAACCGAGTACTAACCTTGAAATACTTTATGCTGAATAATTTCACAACATGGGCATTACTAGTAGTCCAAGTCAACGTATGTGAGGTAGATTGTGTAGGCGTTCTTGCTCTATCGATCGATGGTTTTGCGACTCCGTCCTAAAATATTGGTTGAAATATATTTTAGATAAATAAATGAATCCCGAAATCTCAAAGTTTTATAAAAAAAAATGGTATCCACTAATCCTAATCCGAATATTCAAGTAATCACCGATTCTGATTTTGAAAGTAATTTCGTTTTTAATTATTTCTAAATTAATTCATTTTGCAGTAAAATCATGATATATGCCAAATTTTACGTTGTAAAATCATGATTTTGCTGCAAAACGGGCCAAACACGCTCACATATCAGCAATAGTGATTTTCTGAACTGTTGGAACTTTATTTGTATAGTGAAATAGGAATTCCGTTCAAACAAAGCAACAGAGAAAACCTTAGAGGAAAAGCATTGAAAAATTCTTGATCTGAAAATGACCTAACAAAATGTAATGAGACATAGATATTAGATAGAAAACCTTAGAGGAAAAGCATTGAAAAATTCTTGATCTGAAAATGACCTAACAAAATGTAATGAGACATAGATATTAGATAGAAAATGAAAACTCACGGAGTCTAAAGCAGCAATGAAGTATTCTTCGGATTGGACTGGCTGTGGAGCGTTTGTTTCTTTTTGTTCAACTGATAAAATAAACAAAACATTGCATATATCCGATTAATAAATATCCATTTTAAATCGTGAAATTGGGCGAACTCGCTTACTTCAGCATTTCATCTCACTGGATCGCATTGCTTTTTTATTTAACTCAACCCGGTCGGTAAATTTATTTTGCCAAGCATGAGACTAGGGATAGCCAAAACCGAATATTTTACTATTTCGAATACATTCTGAAAAAATAATTTCGAATACATTTCAAATTCAACCATGTTTTTGATGAAAGGTCACATTTTGACTTTTTTCAAAGAAAAATATCCATCCGAAAATTTTGATTTTAGAACACGTTTTTTTTATTTTTTGTGATACTATGTTGATTTGGGGAGCAAAAAAAAATTTTTCTGTTGATTCTGTCTAGATTTATGCAATAAAAATGACATATTTTCCTATTCCACTATTCTGAAATATATATAAAATTAATATAGGAATTATACTATATTGCACATGTTCATTTTCGAATGTATTCAAATATTCGAATCGTTTTGGACATCCCTGGGCAACAGTGATCGGGCCTAAGGCAATTTTCTCGATTCTAGCAAAATGGACCTTTTTCTGACCGCAGGACTTCAAATATTATCTCTACACAAAAAAAGTATAAACACCAGTCATAAAACTTCCATCGAAATTCGATTCAAAAAGTTTCACTGATGGATCGTGATTGAGTAATACAGATATTTTAATGGCTGAAAAACACCAATGAATCTCAATTTGACATAAAAGAATATGAGAAGTGGCAGAAGGCAAGATAACAGTCAGGGCAGATACCAGTCTACACTATTATAGCATTTCCCTTTAAGCGCTGCTTCCAAACCTTGAGTGGGTGCAGGTAGAGGATCTCGGGTTTGAGCCCCGACATGTCCGTCTCGTTAATCCATGCCCTACCACTCAACCCAGAGGGTAATAACTTGGGGAGGCTAAGCGGAATAGGCGAGAGAGAGTTGGGGGGACTATAAAAATCTTGCATTGAGTTAATCACAAAATAGAACAGCTGCAATATTTACCTTCAACTCTGAAAATTTTGTTTGACGAACCGATTTTGTTGCTCGCAAAACATTGATAATAGCCAGCAGAATAGCCATCTGACCTACTGATATTTAATTCTGGACCTGAGAATGAATGAAAGAATACAAACTAAATGAGAGTTTAAATTTCGTAATTATTTGGTCACGGGTAGAGATGTCTTTATTCTTTTTATTAATAGTTATGTATGGTAGAATTTTGGCTCAAAGTCATTTCGTTTTACGAATATTTTTGAATTAATTCATTGTGCAGCGACATAATGATTTTGCTGTAAAATGGTTAAAGTATGGTAAAATGTCCGCCCTTTCAATTTTTTCCCGTTATATAGCGTATTTCGAATGCCTTTCAAAGTTAAACCCAAGCCTAGTTGTGCTCAATCAATCCATTTTCCCAAATAAAAAACTCACCATTTGCATCGGCTATTCGTTTGCCGTTATAATACCATTCCCAGATGTCTGACAGTCCCGTGTAATAGCGTACCATACATCTCATCGTTATGACGTCATCGTTTACAGGTGTAAATGTGTCGGGCCCGAGTATAACTGTAACTGGTTCGCCTGAAAAAAAAGATAAACTGGTAAATATGATGATAGTTTTTAACATATCAATTCCACATTTTCATCATTTTGACATAATGAATTGAAGCGTGAGTGAAATAAATTGATTAAATTAATTTCATTTTCTAAAAACGACCCTCTTATCACTTGCTTGCAGTTCACTCAAAGTTTTATCATCGGCTTTCGCACTTTCGCACTAAACTTTAGTGTACTTACAGATATCGGAATTCGAATCGTCTGAATCGGTTATGTGGTCATACGAACGATTCGAATTTTCTGATTGGAGTAGTTTTCCAATACTCCATAATAATCACGGAGATGGTTTTACTCTTTCAAAAATAATTCACATACCTATTAAATTCAAATTGTAAGTAGCCATTATTGTACCGTCTTGTGATTTACAATTATATTGTCCTCTAACCCACGAGACATCCAAAGACAATCCGGCTGTGAAAACATAATATTATATTACATTAACAAAATCATAATCCCAGTATGGTACTTAGCTGGTGCACCATACATTTGAAGTTTCGAATTTGTCGAAGTGTCCTTGCCAAGAAAAACATTTTTTTTATTGAATCACTATCGAATCGACCATAATAATTCTACAATAGGGTTTTCCTCATGGTTAAATTAAGACTATATTTGAAGTATACCCTGTAGGTACAAGCTTTAGAATAGTCCTAACATATGTCCTGCGTGTCGTAAGAGACGACTAAAGGAAAGCAAAGAAGTTGTAAATGATTTTACCATCGCTCGGGGCAGATACCACCCCCTTCACCTAACCACGAGGTGTTTCAACATTTCAAACAAGCTTAATCGCTAGTACTTGACAACATGTTACCCATTTTGCAGCAAAGTCATGATTTATGTCAAATTTTTGCGACATAAAATTTGGCATATATCATGATTTTACTGCAAAATGAAGCAATTTGAGGATGAGCGATAAACGAAATTACTTTAATCATAATAATTGTATAACGGCTATTTGGAAAAGGACGTCCCTAACTGGTCACCATATCATTTCTATGAATGAATATTTCCATAAGATCAGAATTTTAATACGATTAAGAAAAACAAAATATCTGCCTTAAATTAAAGACATAAATTACCTTGGCTAACTTCAGCGGATTCCGGCATCGCTTCGTTCTCACTAGTCCATTTGAATACTGAGTTATCGTTAGAAATACATTCCAAAAGTAATTTATTATGGTGAACTTGTCCAGTCGTGTTGAATACTTGACCGGGTGTTGAAGTTGGATATAATATTGTGGTTTGCGAGGATGGTTGGACATCTGTGAAATAAAATGGAATATTTTTTAGATAGCTATCTGAAGATTTTTATGCAGCAAAATTTTTGTAAACAGTGTAAACAGCTTAGCTAAAAAAAACAAATACGTGTCATGTCATCTAACTACCTTGCTACAAAGCATATGTGCCAAAATATCAGTATTTTTTTGATTATTTCATGGCCCGCACTGACCTTCTATAAAAACCGCCAAAAAGCGGCAGATGGTCTTATCATAGTCCAGGGCAGATAGCACCCACTGCACTTCACCATGGTGGTCCAGTAATGTATGGGATGTTTTCCGCTCAGAGTGCTGTTTGCTTGCACTTGTAGAAGCTCTTTGTCATTCGAGTGGCCGTTACGGCGCTCTTTTCCGGCACTGCTTCCGACCTTGCTCAGGGCAAACTTTTATGAAAAAAGAAACTGGTCCGTAACACTTCGAAGGTTAGGCATGTCGGTTATTGAAGAATCTCGTTTTTTTTTTAAGAATTTCGCTCTAAGCAATGCCTGAAGCAACCAAATAATGACCACTTACAAAACAAAATTACGATAATTAATCACCTAACATTTATATTACCGAAAATAAAAAAATATGTTTATGCAGAAACTTTTACAAAAGAGAGGAGGCAACTCCATGATATTCGATTTTGCATCCCGCTTTGCACCTTTGGATCGCATATGACCAAAACATAAAAATGAAATACTCGTTCTTTACCTGTGACTAAAGTTGTTGTGGTTGGGGTCATTCTAAGTTCACCGGTGATCGAGTTGAAGGCCCCACATCGATAAATTGTTTGACCCAATGATGTAACGTTTCTTATCAGTAGTGCTCCGGTAGTCAATACCATATATAGATCTGAACGAAAACATAATTTTGTAATTGAGATAGTGAGTGCAAAACAAGTTGAAAAGTGGGTCGGATCGGACCTTTGAAAATATTTACTGGGAATATTATATTCCTTCCCAGTTTTAACACAAATAGTTTTCCAAGTTATTCGCCAATAATACTGTGGGGAAATCAGAATGTTTTTTTTCTTATATTTTCGTCCATAGATATATTATTATAAACAGTGGAATGGCAGGAAAGCATATTCAGAAAATTCAGTTTAAACGATATTTAAACTTTAAATGGGTTTATAGAGTAAGTTACAAAGTTTAAGATCTAATTTTTGGGCAAATTTGACCTGTGACACAGCAAAGTAAGTCAATTTGAGTATAATCGAATAACAAATCTGATTACAATCAGAATTATGGAATACGGAGATGACGTCCCATGATGGAAAGCAAGTCCTTACGACTGGTGTGCAATAATTGGAATATGGTGTCCTGTCATTTGACGAGCATAATGAAAATGCCTGTTATAATCATCTTTCGTATATAATATAATTGAAGAACGTGTTTTCGTATAACATAAATACCAACTGTCAAAAAGGCATAAAACGTTTTTCTAAAAAGCGCACCCATTCTTGAAAGATGATTTTCATACCATTGACGGTTCATTAAATTTGAAAAATGCGTTTTTCTTGCCACAGACGTGCTCAAATCCAAAAATTTGACCCCTGGGTCGCATCATTCGAATGCGCGGAAAAGTCAATACCATAGAAAAAAAACGAAAATCATATAAAACAGGAATTGTATTTGTTAATTATGAGCCTTAGATGACAGCAACCATACTTAACGAATAAAATTACGACATAGGTTCGTCGTAGTTTGTCGTCCATAGAAGGATATACGATGGAATCAATGTTAATTAACAGGATAATGCATTAATAAATTACCGCTACTATTTTATTTCTAACGCATCAAAGTTCCAAACAACAAGTATATAACCCAAATACAACTACCTAAATGGAATACTCATAAAGGATTAACATTTCAGGGAAACAAAATCGTCGATATTTGTCCATTTTACAGCGAAGTCATGATTTATGTCAAATTTTGCATTGTAAAATTTGACATATATCATGATTTTACTGCAAAATGAAAATTTGAGGAGAAAAATCCGAAAACGAATAAATAACTCTTGAACAGAATTCTAGGACTCTTGGCGATTTAGAACGTCTCTTGCCACAAACACGGTCAATTTCTTCTGTAAATTGTCAAGTACGCCCTCGTTCGGTTGTATTATGTTGCATTCTGTGACGGCAGTGGCATGTTGCCCGAAATAAAACAGCGTCAATTTGACCACAAAATTCCGGATTTTATGGGACGATTCGCGTGTCACATTTCCGGGTTTACTTAATATATAATGGGCAAGTACGAACGAATGATAAATCGTGTTAGTTATCGTTGGCTATGGCATGACAAAGCATGATGTTTCACAATGTCAAGTGTGCAATCACCAAAATAGCAACAAATTGGGGGTTATTGGCAGCAATACGAACAATTGAATTGCTACAAGTCTTTCAATTCGAATAATGCATTTTACTATTTTAAATAATAGTTGTTTTTCGCTCATTCTTTAACTGATTCATTTTGCAGTAAAATAATAACATATGTCAAATTTTACATAGTAAAATTTAAAATAAATCATGACTTTGCTGCAGAATGGGCAAAATCTTGTCAAATATGTATAATTTCGTGTATTTTTGGAACATATTCTTTCTCTTCATATACCAAATTTTCGATAAAGCCTAATAATATAGTCGAAGCTATCTAAAATTCACCTAAGTATTTTCCACTAAATGTTAACCCATAAGCCATGATTTTGATAACGAACTCAATTTTTTTTAGAACAGCAAAGTCATCTGACCTGGAATGATGACCCTAAGTATAGACTTCTTTTCAGTCAAGTTCATTGTATTTCCGTCAATATCTCATAATATCAAACACACCAATAAAATCCATTGTAATGTCCAAACTGTATTTAATCACATATAAAAATCTTGGTAAGGGGAGTCAATATACTTCAACATGAGTGGGTACTCTTGGGTGCAGGTGGGGTTATGGGTAATATTGGGGTCACCTGACACTCGTGATTAGCCCATGGGTATCACCCATTAGGTGTTCTGTTACGAAATTTGATATGAGGTGATTTAGATATATATTGCAATCATAAGTTTTCTAAGTGAAATAGGATTAATATTACATCTACGACTTTATAGTCGATCATGTGTGGGAGATAGATAAACATAGTTATTTGTCTTATACGCATTTTCAAAAGTTATTTTCAATCTAAAACTTTGAAGGCCAAAAGGTCACGATTTATTCGACTTCCTACTGATAAGACAAACAATGTTATTTGGAAATACTGATTTTGTTTCCTTTTTCGGGCACTTTTTGCCACAGTTAACTCCATATTATATTAATCATAGACAAAATTAAACATTCGAATTGGATTATGAAGAAAAAATTGCACGTCAGATTTTACGTAACGCTGATACGAAATGGCAAATTTAAAAATAAAATAAATATTCTTGAATAAAAAAATAACAATACACATTGTGTGTTACTCCAAAGAACAAAAAAGAATTTATTTCCTTAGACCACAAAGCCTTCTTTTTCAATCATTTCCAAGATACCATCGGCATTTGCAGGAAAAACAAACAATTTCCTTAATATGAACTTGCTTTTCAAAGCATGGGCTAGACAATTTGCAAAAGACGAATGATAAAAAACACTGATAAACATAATGGCATGTCAATAATATGTCTATTACATCGATGATACGGTTGAACAAATAAATTCATTGTTTGCTGATTTGTTTTCGAAGTTTTGCTATAATAACGCGGTAAAACTATTGATGTGCCGAGGCTCAAGGCTATTTCAGTCAGTATTCGAACAAAAATGATTGATTTATTGAAAATTCCACTCAAAAACTATTCACCTTTGATTCTTACTATTTTGTAAAAATCGACATAAAAACTTTGCTCCAAAATAAGCAAAATATGGTCCAATGTCAACATTTTCGGTAATCCGGAATGTTGAAGCATTGACTATTTGTATTTAAACTAACCCTAGCTATGACTCTTATTGGTGGTGGTACTCTATCAGATTTTTTGCGAATTTTAGGTTTCGGTATGGCAAATTTCGCAATTGTCCTAGACTAGGGATGGGCAATTCGATTCAGTGATTCAAATTATTCGAATCAATCGCGACTCGTTCACAGGAAGTAAAACCTGCAAAATAAAATGAAATTTCCATTTTTAACAATACAATTAAAGATCCATCCATCCTAGACCCATTCCCCAGACTCTAGTTAAATCCCCGAAAGAGCTCTGCGATATGCTACAATAGCGTTATTTTGGGAAAAAATTTCTCCTTGCAGCGCCCAGCATGACGTCAGCCTTTGACCTGGAATATTTTTTCAAATTTTCCCACATCCCTTTCCAAGGTTCTAAATACGCGACTGCTAGTGGAAATTAGATGTGGATTACTCATATAGAGTCTCACAGAAATGTAGTTTTTCTAAGCGTGGACCATCAATAACTCAGTTACGTCTATTTCCACAGAAAATCAGGTCGAGAAGAAAATAAATATTTTCGGTGATGAGTAAAAACATTTTCGTTATGCGGTTACAGAAATATTGCAAAAACTAAAACAAAAATACCACAAAATTCTCTTCCCGCATTATGTTTCTTCAACAAGTGATTGATCGAATATTGTTGAGACCAACAATCAGAGTCAAGCGCATACGCCAATTAGCGTTTAGTCTAGCATGCAGCAAAGATGGATCGCGCCGCCAAGGCTCATGGTTAGAAAAATAAAATCCCAAGTAGACAAAGTGTTGATTTTATTTTTTAATCGTTCCAAACCAAAAAAAAATTAAGTTACGGCAGTAATTTTTGCCAGACTCGTAAGATCATCGATCGATTAAAATATTCTATTCAGAAAGAAAAATATTTTTGAATTCAAAATAAAAAAATAATTCTGAAAATCGCATCAAAAGCACGATACATTTTATATCATACCTGTAAATTGCGAAAATTTCGGTCGTACAACTTTGTTTGGAGTCCGAAAAACTGAAAAGGAGCTGAAAGAAATAACCCCACTCTTCAGAGATTACAGAGAAAATTGAGGAAAGTGGGGCCAGGGTGACGGCGAAAGCGGGCTCCGACGGATTAAGCCGGATTTGGTACGCGCATCGTCGAGCCTGTACTGCTATACGGAATGGAATTATTCGGAGCTTAAATGAAATAAGTGGCTGAAGTTTTTGTTTCATTGAAACGTGAGAAGTTAATCGTCCAAGTATGGTACAGAAATAATATGCGCTTACAAAGTGTAAATTACTTTTGTACCATGCTTGGGCGATTTAGGAGATTAACGAAGGCTTAAACTATAGAAGTTGTCATCTATTATCGGTTTAACGTAGAAAGTTTATTTTTCTAGGAGACAGACAGTACAGAGTATGCAAAATGAGCAGTCCCGCTTAATATTGAGCGAGTAGTAGTAGTTTGTTGATCATCACAACATAAAACAAGAATTTTTTCGTTCTTTGTGGTCATTGTTAATATGATTTTACCTTCAAATTCAATCGATTTTAAAGAATAATTTGATAAACTCTTTCGTGTATATTGCCAAATCAAACAGGCAATATTAATAACAAAAAAGGTTTATATTTTAATTTTTGGTTAAAATCTGGTTACCAGATTTTTTAGTTCGATATTTAACTAAAAAAATATACTTGGAGGAATTAACTCCATGGGATGGAAGTTTTAGTTTCTAGGAATATAATTAAGCGTTGTTCGCCAAAACACTTTTTTAAAACATTATAACACAGGGCAGTGATATATTAAATAATACATTAAAAACGTACGCGGTAACAAAGGAAATAAAACTTCAAGTTGTCGGGTCAACTTTTATTTCCTGTTCCGCGTGTGAAATTTACGACAAAACATCTCGACTTTCATGATAAAATTTAATAATAAGAAAAAAAAATTCAGTGGAAATAATATAAAAATTGAGAACTGTTTTATGTTGTTGTGTGGGTTTAATGTGAATTGAACCACGAATTTATGTGGATCATTGACATGAAAGAATTTATCAACACATTGGGAGCAAACTTTATTGGTTTTATAACAGAAACATTTCTATCAATACATTTTTGCATAGCATGGGCCACTGATGGATCACGCCGTTTGGGCGCGATCCATCTGAGGCCCATGCTTGCAAAACACAATTTAATCAAAATCAGCGAGTAAAACGAATAAAGTAACATAAATCACAAATCAATTTACGATCATTTTATCGACAATATGTAAAAATTTATTGACGATTTTGAAACCACGTTGAGCTTAACAAAAATTAACAAAAAATTTAAGGTGTAAGAATTTGGCCGAGACTAATGAGACCCAGAGGTACGTTGCCACGACAATAGTAGTTTTTTTTCAGTATCTCTAAGGCCGCCAGATGGGAATTGATAGATAAAACTAAATAGGTGAAATATATAATTTTGACAATACGAAATTATCTATCGATGTTTGAAGTCATCGAAATAAAACGCCATGAAAATCCCTGAATTCCAACAGAAGGTTGTACCGTACCGTGTCGTACCCAACGAACGAACCAGGGAGATTGGGAAATTGTTAGCTACTTGAATTCAACTGCGCGGTCAAGGTCCACCTCACTAATAAAAACAAATTTCAAAAAAGACATCTGCGGTGATGACGAATTGAAATACCGTGTCGACCCAGAACGAGATTGGAATCGTAAGAGTTTTCTGGCAAATCGATTTTTTTTTTGAGAAATACTTATCCAACATGGACCATGGATAACTTGCGTATAATCTGTATCTCTTGCTTGACAAAACTGATGTATACTGTGATCACACTTACAGCGAATCGGAACTGAAATTCAGAACAGATATATTTTTTTCAAATGAATCGATTTAATTCGGGAAAGTCATAATTTACGAGACAAGTTATAACTAATCACTAATGAAATACTAGTCAGGAACAGAGTTTTTCTAATAGTTCGATTGAAATGTATTCAAAATTTAGAAATTCATATATAAATAGAATAACGTTTGAACAGTTCCGATAAACGAAATTCATGATTTGATCATATTTTGCAGCGAAGTCGTGATTTATGTCAAATTTTGCGTTGTAAAATTTGGCATAAATCATGATTTCACTGCAAAATCAATTAATCAAAGGATAATCGAATAACGAAGTTACTTTTAACAAGAATACTTCTGGCTATTCGGATGTGGACAACTCAAGCCAAGAAACTTCAGCCCAACTTGAAGTATAGTTTGTTACCTATAGACCACCGATGGATTGCGTTATGTAGGCACATCTTGTGGATTGAGTTCGACAAAAATGATGGGAATGTCAGTAAAAAACAACTCAATTTAAACTTTGGATGTGCATGCAACACAAGCCAACAATTTTTATTAGACCCAAGACAAAGATAAACAGAAAATATTTGAGGGCTCAATAAAACGCCTAGCGGTGTTGAAAGCATAGAATGCAGATAAAAGGGGGCATCCAATTATCTTTCGCCTGATAAAAGCACAATCTTTTTCCTTCGAATTTCTACTCAAACAAGCATGTTTCGATGCTTTTCCAGCGAAGTCAAATTTTCATCAAACAAAACTCGATAAAAAGACGAAAATTTTCCTCATTTTGGGTTTTTGATGATTGGGCTTTTGTTTGTTGTTACCCCCGCGCCCGCACCCCAAAATTGGGGCAACGCAGCTGTCATAAGAACGCGTGTTATTAATTTTTGTGTACAATGCTAACATGGCCAGTTACGCGTGACTGAAATTGGTTCGAAGTAACTCGCGAATCGTGACGAAAAAACACTGAAGGGCGGAATTATTATGTGTAGTATTTTGATAGGATTAGATGAAAAAATATCAGATGGCTGATCCTTTTGAAATGCATTCATATAGTGAATTCATATTCGAAATCATATTCCGAATCAGATATTTTAATTTGTCAAGCATGGGCAACGTATGGATCGCGGTACCATCGATGCGAATCGATGCATTGCTTCAGAAATTGCTTTTGGTGTAAAAAACAGCGAGCGGGAAGGGAGTTACTTTCTGAACCAATTGAAATTATTGACCAGGGCAGAAAATTAGAATTTATCTAACCCGATCTTTCACGAATTTTGTTATCCCTATTCACCAGGTAGATCTACACAAATAAAGCTTGTAAGACATCTAAGGTTGTCTATACATTAAGAACAATAATAAACACAAAAACCGGTCATCACCTCTTCATAATCTGTAAAGTATAGCGGAAGTCGACTAGCCTTTTCGGTATTTGCGAAGAGCAATTATGAAACTAAAAAGCAATAACTTCATCAAATTGATTGAAATCAGTCAAAATCCATTAGGTGCAGGAAAATACCATTACTCATGTTCAAGACAATATATTTTCGAAAAAGATTTAGCTTCGAAAAAAAATTTTCGAAGTGATGAATAGTGATCTAGATTTAAATCAGATATCATTCCTAGCTTTTTTGTTAAGCTTGAGTCACTGATGGATCGCGCCGCCGAGTCCATATGTGTCTCAGGCTTGACGAAAGAAAAACATTTACGAGAGTAACTTTTACTATTTATCTATTGCATTGCTAATAACTTCAAAGACTGCTAAAAGTTCAATGTTGTTTTTATCAATTTCACGTTCGAAAATTCCGAGCAACGAACGCAATCTTTTTCACGGATGAATGAAAAAGAATCAAATTTTCGGAATGATGAAAATTGACGTGCACCTGTCTGATTTGTCCCGGTTATGAATAATGTAACTGGTTTTAAAAGAACATAAATAAACAAAACGCAGGTTACAATTGCTTACAACTTTTTTCACGAGCAGTTGTTTTTTTCATTGAAATTCACTAGGAGCAAGGCCGGAAGCTGTGCTGAAAAGGCAGTAAATAACGACCACATAATAGCAAAAAGCTACCACAAGATGTAGTACCAGTAACTGCAGTCTAAGAGGAAAACATTCCAAACGGAACCGAACTGCTATAGTAAAGTGCAGTAAGTGGTATCTTCTCTGGACGATGGTGAAACCACCTACCACTTCTTCTGTTTCAATATCGTCACGATTAAAATTACTGGTAAATTTCGTCAATTTTAACTGCATTTTTGTTACAATGTACCCAAAAAAGTGTTTTTTCTAAGAGTTTCTTCGACTCATAGTTTTAAGAAATTTCCAGGAACATTTGAGAACACACTGGAACAGAGATATTACAGTGCATCAATTGTACCCTGAGCATTCCAATTTCGATTTTCCCTTTTTCCCAAATATATTCAGTTTGCAGTGAAATCATGATATATGCCAATTATATCGTCATATTTGAGTATGAATATTTAGTATATTTCTGCTGCAAAGAGGCCACTGATAAATCTGGCGCCGAACAGAATATCACATGAATTAAACCTCCAAGCTTTCAATTAAATTTTTTTATCTTGATTGCAGCTGGCTAAAGTATGAAAGTAAAATGTTACATTATGCAGTAGCCAGAAGAATCTAATGTTTTGATACGCTGAAGTTTTCAAATATTCGTGACAAAACGCCAACGTCGCGGATTATTAAAAAACAAAGCGACAACCTGACTGAAGTTTCAGTTTGCGACATCAAATTATTTTTGCAAAACAGAAAAATAATAAAACTTTACAGGAAATTTGCACACCTAACCTGCAGGGGTGTATTTAAATATGTTATTCCTCAAATTTTAGATTTTAAATTTTACTGTGGCGTTGTGATCACCCAACGGCTAACTAGCGCAATACAATATAATTATTATCCATTCTAACCACGCAGTTTAAAGTACGTGGTTAAGTTTAAGTAGGAAATAAAAAAATGTCGAAATCACAAACATCGTCTATCACTACCACGAAAAACTAACTTAATTGCTGTCCGGTCCTAAAATAACATGTCAATTGTTCAACTGCACTGAAACAACAACACTCAACATCTCACTTGAATTGGATACAAACCTACAAATTTGAGTCAAGGGTCAGAGATGTGGGAATAATGTTCTTCAATGTTCAAAAAATTAACTGTGAATTTAAAGTTTAACTTTTTCCAACTTTTAAATCTAGAGTAGGTTCATGACCTATCATATGTATGGAAGAAGAATAATGCCTGTGTGATGCGATTCCTCGATAGAGTGATTTTTTCACTTTACTTTTCAATAGTTTCTTGTCACGCAGGTCAAAATTGAGCCAAGTTTGTGTCCAAGAAGTTTCATTCAAGTAAATAAATCGAAATTTAATTGGATTCACTGCACTGAAATTTAATAATAACCCTGTGCCAAAGGGTTCAAAATGCAGCAACTACGCAAATGCAATGTATAGATGATTTCTGTGATTCGGCGTGAAGTATAAATGCCTATGTTACTTCTGGTATAGAACCTGGACCAGAGTGACTTAACCGAGTGAGCAATAACAAAAAAAACGTTGCAGAAAAAGGCAAATGATGTTCCAAACATTCTAATACAAAAAAATGCCCGTCTATAACGCGACCAAGCTAAGATTGATCACTGGTCTGCGTCAAAATGTCGGAATCTAATCGAGAAAAAATTTATTGACAAAAAGTTGTCAGCGACCAAATATCTTAAACACGTGGGTTTGCGTAGACAAAAGCAATTCAATTGTAATTCACACTCCCATTATTATTGAGACACTTATTTATCATTAAAATCGAGGGTCACCTAATTCCAATTTTTTCTGACGGGGTAACCAGATCCCGGGGTAATCGTAATCGAACGTCAGTGTGCAAAGTGGGTCCCGATTGTTTTCTGTGACATTTTTATTAACGGGGTGCAATATTACTTACATTTTATATCACAAAACACAAGTACCTCGATACGCGCAATTGACGAAGTGCGACGACCGGAGTCGCTGACAAAAGAGTGCAACAAAATAATTTTGGAAAGAGACGAAGACAAGCATGATACATATATGGTCCATCTATGGTTCAAGTTTGGCGAATGTGAGATGCTCATGATTTCTTATTCATTGGTACTCAGCCAACAGGTAACCTATCAAGACATTTGATCCTGCTATAAATTGGATACACAGTGTTTCAATTTCCGTGGCAAAATAAGATTTTGGTTTAATTCCACAACTTTTCAAGTTTTTATTCAATTTTGTAGGAGATAATGTTTCACTTAAAAACAATTAGGGAGGATGCACATTGAGCATGGTATCCCAAAACGATTACCGCAGATGGCCCGCATATATTCAAGAGGAATCGCGTGTCGTATCGTTGCTTTGTATTCTGTGGAGAGAGTCGACATACTGGCTCAATTCGCAATCAGTTAGTTGTACAATTGAGTTTACTGTGCGTAAGTAACACTGAATATTTTGCAATACAGAATTTTGCAAAGTCGACATAACTTGAAAAAATATACTTCCTTCGTGGGATATGAAATCTTGTATATGTGATCAGATTTGAGAATCAAATGCACTATTTTTGGTAACTATAAATTGGACAATATAATTTTAATTTACGAAATCCCCCATAATTATGGGAATACAACAAAGTTAAGGGAATGTCACGCAAGCAGTTTAGTGGAAAGACACAACACTTGATCATAAATATTCTTGATTTTGACAAAAATATCGGAATCATGAGTCACTGATGTGTAATTGAAAAATTAGAAGTTAGATTGAGATAGCGGGCATTCATGTTTAAATACATCAATCTTAGAAAAATCTTCTGTATATGTATTTTGAAGAAAACAAAACAAATCATAAGACCATACGGATGAATTTTAAAAATAATTATATTCTTATTTTCATAATTGTTTACAGAGGGCGTGAGAAAGACAACGAGGAACAAAATCATCTCGCCAAGTTCTCATAACAAAATAAGGAGTAAAACTCTAATTTGATATAGATGATCTCTACCATAGTTAACCAATATGGCATTGACAAATATTCATATTTTAAATATTTCGGTAAAATCATGTAGCATAAAGTCCTTCATTTACGATTCCATGGCATAACATGGTGATATATTATATGAATTTTACTATCGCCCAGGGTTATCCTTATCCAAATACTCGCGTATTATACAATTATGATAATTGTATTCTTTGACTATTCTTAAATCAATTCATTTTGCAGTGAAATCATGATATATGCCAAATTTTACGTTGTAAAATTCGACATAAATCATGGCTTCACTGCAAAAATATGGTTAAATATCAGCAATTTCGTTTTTCTGAAATGTTAAAACTTTATTCCATATACATATTTAATTCGAATACCGTTCTCAAGTATAAAGACGTCTCTTCTATCGTCGTGACGTTTTGTTTTAATAAAAACATGACCAATCTACAAAATTTTCGACTGGATAACTACTCGTAAAAATGATTTTCTTCATCGGTCTCAGATGTGAAAAGTACGACAAAAAATGAATTCTTAAGGTTGGGTAAACAGAAAATTTATTTGACAACTTCAAATGACAATTGGAGAATTCTCGTTTGTTTGAAAATCGAGTTGATTCAGCAAGAATGCTTCACATGTGGTATAGATGAGTGATATCAGACGCATAAAGGAGTGTTTTATACAGTACGTAATAAAATGAAATCAGTAAATGTGTGAGTAATGGTTTTCAAAAGCAAAAATTGACAAGCCACAAGTGCTAAATAAAAAACCGAAGGTAATGTGCTTATAGTTAAATAGTTATAGAATAGTTAAATAAATAAATCATGACTTTGCTGAAAATGGGTAAGTTATGTTCAAATATCAACAATTTCGTTTAACTGAAATGTTGAGACATTATTCTATATCCTATATAATAAATTTCGAACATCGTTTAAAGATTAAACTAAACTAAATGGACATCCCTTGATGTACTATGCGCCGCCCATAGAATGCGATACAATGAGCTCAATTACAATGATAATTTGTAATTGGCACTTAATGATAAGAATTATTTTCGAATCTACATTACAAATGAGAATATTTACCACCGTATATTGTCAAGGCTAATTAATTAAAATTGTATCCTGGGTAGGATTATAGAATCCAAAATGGCGCAGTGCATAGTTTATTTTAATGTAAGCAACTCCCAAATGGCTACGATGCCCAATAGTCCATGCACATAACGGATAGGCCGCTAAAATGGACCTTGCCGAGTTTCTCCTCGAATGAGAAGCTAAAAGAAATATGAAAATTATATAGTTGGGCGACTTATCTCATCTGGCCAATCACACACAACTGAAATAGTATTGATTTTTGACTAAAATAACCCAGAAACGTTTCCTAACCAAAATTCACATTTTTGGATACTCCACATTTTAAGGCGCTTATCAGATGTCGATACAGACCCTAAGACCCCACTTAAAACAACAATTGGGGGCAAACTGCGGGGTCGCGTGCAAGCGCATAAAGGGGCTATCGTCCAAACGGTATGAAATTACCGATAAAGTTTTCTTTGCAGCAACGTTGATTGGTCATTTGAGTAGCTGTTGCATTATGGGCAATTTACGCAGATTACCGTTGACGGACGGCAGGTGCCTCCCTTTCCCACATTTTTTTTTTATTTTGCCAAGCATAAGCCACAGATAGACAGCAACTAAAGAGTGCGTTCCATCTGTGACCCATACTCGACAACACATATTCAGTGACAAACTAGAGTTTTACCGATCATGAAAAATAGATATATTCGCGCCCTCATCAATGACTACTGAATGGCTGAACGATCAGTGTGCGAAACACTCCCAAACGGCAGAAACATTTGTAAAAACAAATCAAATCCTGGGTCAAAGAGGGTAAAGAGCGGAGGTGACAACGAATACAAAATGTGAACAATGATTAAATGGACACTACGTGTAAAGCTTTGAAAAGGGAAACAGAATATGCAGTCCCCAACATAACATCCCAAAACAACTGCATATTAACCCTCATGTAGTGGTCAGAAGCGCGCCAAACCAGTAGGCCCAAAACAGTAAATCAGGGCGGTTCAAAGGGTCGAGGCATGACAAAAAATTACTGCCGCGTGAAAGAAAATACATCGATCAAAATTAACGAAGACAATTCGTGGCGTCTAGTGAATATACCCCTAAAAAGGATCGCACTGACGCACAAAGTGATTTATAACAATTTCAAGCGACACCTTCGTATAATATTACACATTGGTCGAAAATGGACTGCAGGTCGACCCCAATAAAAAGCGAGAAAATATAACTTAGATGATTAAAATATTTGGAATCGAGGTATCAACATTTCATATGCTTGCTTATTCATTTGACGAATTCCCTGAATGTTTACAGAAAGGTTAGACAAATCTAGTTGGGCCACTGAAAACTGCCGCAAAAAGACAAGACTTAGAACGCGAATGATGGGGATTCAATATTGTTCTTGAAAATTTAGTTTGAACTGTATTCAAATATTGCAATATAAATAGAAAAATGCTGATAGAAATTGATGACGACCGTTTTTGACCATAATTAATGACCATTTTTATGATTCACGTCAATTTTACAATGTACTGCAAAATCAATTCAAGAATAATCGAAAAATGAGGATTATAAAATTCTGATGATTTTACGTTTCGATTATTCTTGAATTTATTCATTTTGCAGTACAATCATGATATATGCCAAATTTTACATTGTAAAATTTGAGAAAAATCATGATTTTATCTACAAATAAGCAAAATACGGTTAAATATCAGCAATTTCGTCTATCTGAAATGTTAAAACTTTATTTTATTTACATAGTGAATTTTGAATACCGTTGTTGAATGTAAAGACAACTACTCGCATATTGTCCAACGTAAAAAACATGACCAATCTACGAAATTTTCGACTGAATAAACCTACTCGCAAAATGATTTTATTCTACTTAAAATTGGCCTCAGAAGTAACAAATATATGATAAAAAAATATTGAAAATGAATTTTTACGAATGGCTGATCAGAAAATTTATTCGACAACTTCAACTGACAATTGGAGAATTCCCGAAACTACTCTAAATAAGAATTCTAGAATATCTGACTATTCGGATAAGGACATCCCTATTTGAATTTTTCTGACGTATGAATTTTGACTAAGCTTTATAAATTTTTTGAAAAAATTTGGCATTTTCAATTTGTTATCAAAACACCAAATTGGTGATTTAGTGCAGAAAAAAGTAGGTCATCTAAAAACATTTCTAAAATGCAGAGATGCTTGTGGTGGGTGTACTCTACTTAATTTTGAGCTTAATTGAGTGTAAAGACAATTATGGCAATGTGCAAACAAAGACCTTTTCATTTCAAAGAATATAAAGAGAAGAAAAATATTTTTCTAATGCAAATTAAGACACAATTATTCACATCGATTCCAAGTGTTTTCGCATTTCGTCATATTATATTTGGGTAACTGAATCGAGCAAAATATGTTCAGCATGCGGTTTCATTTGTTGTCCATGGACAAAAGAATATGAGAAATAAATTTTGCAGGAGTCTATTCGGCCTGTTTTTCGCTAAAGTATATGGTTCGATTATAAATAGAACTTATGTAATTTTGATTATAATGCGAGTCTGTCATGAAATTATACAAATAAGACCATTGACCATTGGTGACATTAATGACTAAGTTGGGAGAGGGATGAATTCTTAAAAAGTGGACGAGAAACATTAATAAAATTGATCCCTGCAGTGTACATCGGAATATTCGGCAATAGGCACGCATAACTGCAACGTACGCATATTTCATAGTTTCCAAAGCCAAAAGTTGCATATCAAGTCTATTGCTTAGCGGTGAGCATGCATTCATGAACGAGTGAAGAGGACTCGATCCAGATATATTTATCTCGTAGTGTAATCATGATACCTACTAATTAAGTAGTGAAACAAGGTTATTTTTAGTGAAACGGAGCAATTTTTCATGACAAGAGACCTGTTGAAAGATAACATGCATGTCATTTCACAACCATAATTGATAGATTGACGGCAAATGACGTTAGTTAATGGAGAGCTTAAATTTTCAATTACGCCGGAAACCAATGAAATTTGAGACGTTTTTTCTTGTTTTAAAACCGAGTAAAAACAGGCGGATTACATCGACCTAACTTATAATCTTCTCCAATTTAAATGACAACAAAATTACGTTGGCAAACACGTTCAACGTCGTGATGAACGTCGAAAAAAACGATTACGATTATTTGAAATTGTATCCTACGACGCAAGGTGACAAAAAGCATCGGCAATTACAGTTGCTGATGGACTGAAAATAAAGCTTTCAAAACGTTTAAGTTTCGGATACGTTTTAAAATAAGCTTAAAAAATGCACCTATTCGTAAGTTCCGACAACTTTGCAGTGATTCTAAAGGAATTTGGACATAATAAAGTATATTTTAAGTACTCGGTAAAATTAATGCTTTATATAGAATAAAAATGAACGAGATTACTGCTTTTCAAAAATATTTGCTCCACTACGAAGAAAAATGTAATTTTTGAAGAATTCACAAGATTGAATTTGACGTATGTCACGAAGTTATTGCAAGTTCAGTCAATGAACAATGCAAATAAGTTATTAATGAAAAAACGCAATATATGTCTTTCAGAAGAGACAGCTCTGATCGGGCCACGAACACGGTATCAAATGTGTAGTAGATGTAATCGGCTGTAACGCAATAAGATATCTTTATTTATTTATTTATTTCCTAAAAAAACACATGCACTCTGATGCAAATTATTAGGACAAATATTGTGATAAATGACAGAGACCCAGAACACAATGCAGTATGCAAATTCAACACGCGGGATATAAATAAATCTGGTGATTATTGATTTGACAATCGAGAAATTGGCACACTAAAAAACTATATTTTTCACAAATAAAAAAAATATCCACCAATGCTATTTTGAGTAAAAAAAAAATTATACACCTATATATTTGCTATATCCGGGTGTGCATGTTTTACCTAGCCATTTTTGTTCAAGTTTGGGTCTATTCACCGTAGACCCATGCTTGACCACATTGCGACGTTAAGTTTATACTGGGTAATTGATATATAAAACATTGCGAGTGTAGTTATCGCCTACCCGCATATCAAAATTGTGATCGAAGAAAAATATAAAATCGGTCGTCCGGCCATTAAACGTTGAATCGCGTGACGGGAGGAACGGCAATTTGAGTGATATACATCTCAGAACTCTATTGGAAGACCGATAATAATTTTAAGGTTTATCGCTTATTTTTGTTGGTAAAATTTTGTAGCGTAAACGTTGCATTAAAAAAAATGATCGGGATTAAACTGTCTGCATTTGCTGCAAAAGAAAATTTCTAACACTTTTTTGAATTTTGTCGATTCTGATATTATCTAGATCGCATATCTAGATAAAGTAAAAATACGATATTATATGGCTTTCAATTTATTTGCAGGCAAAATTATTTGAAGCAAAATGTTGGTAAACTTGTCGGCCAAATGAGTAAAATAATGGTACTGAATGATTTTTTTAAAGTATTAGTGCTGTGTATTAATAACGTTAGGTCATTCTTGATAGGTCCATGTCTTTTTCGAATAGTCATCAGTCAGGTATTCTAGAATCATGATTGAAATAATTTAATTTTCCGATATTTCTTAAATCAATTTATTTTGCATTGAAATCGTTGTTTATGCCAAAACAAAACTGTAATGGCGCGATTCCGTTACGGCCAGGCCTGGAGAAAATTGTTTTTGATTTTATAATTTAGTATCTCGCCATTGCTGTTTATGCAGGCGTTCAAGAGAGGGGGAAGTGCACAAATCAATACAGATAAAGAGGTTTATTAATAATTTCTTAATAAAAAACATTTGTGGCGTGTTGGATATAAATTACGGTGAATTTCAATTTTATAACATATAAAAGTAAAATAAGAAAACTATTCGAATTAGAATATTGAAACCTAAGTCGGAATCTCAGAAGTAACTTTAATTTGATTTTGGGCAATATAATTTGTCTATTTCAATCTGATCTGGCCTAACGTTGTTTATGATATTGCACGATTGCATACACGATGTTGGCTTTCAAATCAAGATTGCAAAATAATTGATAACATCGCCCTATCTCAAAAGTGTTTTGATACATGTCAAAAACCTACTTGTCGAGAAAATTTAGAGCTCCACGTGCTTTTCAAACATGGGCCATATGTATGTGTGTATAGTGAATGTGTCTATTTTGTCCATTTTGAAGAGAAATCGTGATATATGACAAATTTTACACTGTAGAATTTGACATAAATCATGACTTTTGGCGAAACAGGTGAAAATATGGTCAAATATCAATAATTTTGTTCAACGCAAATGTTGAGAAACAGTCGAAATCAAACTATAAATGCGACTGCCAAATTAAACTTGAAATGAACGCATTTACAATACGAATCAAACGGGAAATTTATCTTATATTCCATTTCCGAGCAAATCTTTGGCACATATTGCTGAGGTTTTTTGACCACTGGTCAGAAAATGAAAATGCCGAAGGACCAGACAGCTGTGGCTGGTTATGATTTAAAACTCAAAAAACTGTAGGTACGGGCTTCAGAACAGTCCTAACGTATTTCCTGCGAGTCGTAAGAGTCGACCAAAAGGAAATAAAAAAGTGGTAGATGGCTTCACCATCGCCCAGGGCAGATACCACTCACTGTACTTTACCATAGCAGTTCAGTTCCGTTTCGAATATTCGAATATTTTCCGCAGGGAGCAGTTGCTGGTAGTACATCTTCTTGTAGCTCCCTGCTATTAAGCGGCCGTTAGTTGGTTCCTTTTAGGCACTGTTCCCAGCCTTGCTTTGAGAGAACTTTTCCAAAAAAATTCTATGATTAGATATGTCATAGATGTAAATTTTTGAAACCCCAAACCGAGTAGTTGTTTCTTCAATTTCGTATGAATACAAAAGAATAAAATAGCAATGAGAATACCTGGCGGTCGATCAGCAATTAAAATGCTTCGGAATTTTATGACACTTCCGAAAACGTCCCAAAACGACCCTCCTTACCCTTCCGTCCTCTTAAACCCCATGAGACAAACATATATTAAAATTAAAATAAATCATATTTCATACTATTAGGTAGCAACTTTCCAACTTCAAGCATGGGATGAAAATGTATGGTGCCTATTATGCCCGATCAATCTTTGATCTATATCCTGCGAAATTATATCCCACAGTCATAATTTTCAGACAGGGAGATAGAACGCAAAATACTTGCATAACGCGTCAGCAACTGGAATTGGCACCAGACTGTTATTGAATCAATTAACGGGACCTAGGTTTATTTTCGAACCGACGGATTTCTCATTAAAATCGCATTTGTCAAAAATTGAGACGTTTGTGAGAACGACTATCTCGTTTGTACTTCGTGGAACAGATTTCTATCACAGATTGTACATCTTTCATCGTTCGGTTATCTATGAGGACATATTTAATTCAGGTAAATTGGAACTAAATTTACACTCTTTTCTTCGCTGGAGACTATGGCAATTTTTATAGTCTAGGATTTAAACGGTATTCGAAATTCACTAAATGAAATAGACGATTCTTTCAACATTTCACATTAACAAAGTTACTAATATTGGACCGTATTTTGCCCATTTTGTAGCAAAGCCATGCTTTTACTTCAAAAATAATCAAAACTAAATAGAAAAATATATCAAGATTTCGGATAATATTGCCATTTTATTCATTTAATTGTGAAAATTCAAGTCAGAAAATCATAACAAGTTACCTAAGGAATATTTTTGAGAATTTCTTTTAAAAATACACTATGCGACAATATATTCTATTCCAAAGATGAATTACAAAAGCCTAGCCAAGAAAAATATTGTAATATATTATATATCAATATCGCCACAGAAAAGGAAATTCCAGATATAAAATTTCATATAAACAAGGTATACTGGCTCTATAGTAGTAGTATTCTACGATGAATGATACTGGGCCCCGGGCGATACAGAGTAAATTCGATACTTTGATACGCCATAACGTAACACCGAACTCGTGGAGTTGACCAATGACCACATTTATTTATTAAATAAAAAATGAATTGAAAATTTTTTGTCGAACCATCTTTCGTCAAGTATGAGTCACTGATGAATCGGGCCGACGAGGCGCGGTTCATCTGTGGATCAAACTGAACAAAATGAAATTTCTAATCACCATATAACACCGTGAAATGCAATTAGTATTGCGTAACCTTAACAAATAATTTATGTTCGAACTTAAATCCTCTGAGCTTGAAGCATCGTGGTATTTTTGCTGCACAGCTTTTCACACATATCCGTGAAATTCCAATGTCATAGGTTCTTGTGAACAGTAAACCAGACACTAAATTTTGTGATAAGTTCAACAGTAATGTAATATGACGACTGACTAACCTTTCGGAAATCGAAATGCCAATCAAATCATGCAAAATGATGACTAATGTCAAATTTTACACGTAAAAATTGGTTACCACTCACTTCACTTTACCATGCGGTTTAGTTCCGTTTGGGATGTTTACCGTTTAGAGTTCAGTTGCTGGTACCATATCTGTTAATAGCAGCTCTTTGCTATAAGTGGCCGTTAGTTGGTTCCTTTTAAGCGCTGCTTCCGGCCTTGCTTCAAAGCGGATTTGAATATAAAAAATTCAATGAAAAATGGATTAATTTGAAAAGAAAACGAACAACGAATTTACTTTATATCAAAATCCTAGAATTAGGTTATTGGGATAAGGACATCTCTGTGTTCGATAATTTATTTCGTAATATGCAAATATAGAAAAATAGCGAAATGTAACGTAAAGGCGTAGAAAGTTATTAGGCAACTTGCATCCAATTTTTATCTCACATACCAGATGTTCCCTCGATCCAATCCTTCCCATTGATTTGCCATCTTGGTGAAGCAGGTGGAAGACTGTCAGGCATTGTACAAGGTATTACTGCAGATATGTGATTTGAAGTGAAAGTTTCCGGCGGTGACGAAGTGAAATTCGAAATATCTAAACCGAAATAAAATGGTTTTGGTCATTGAAATTAGACCGCGCAATCCCCATATTGCCATCTTTATATATATTTATATACAAACCGAATTTCGGATCGACTATTTTCTAACCAGATTCGATCACGAGAGTTGATCTCATTCCATCGCAATGAGAAATATGTTTTGTTAAGTATGTGCCACCGACGAAAAATTTTCGCAATACATTTTCTAATCATATTAGATAACCAGGGATGACCAGAACCGAACTATTTCGAATACATTCGGAGAAAATAATTTGGAATGTGAATGTTTTTGACGAAAGGTAGCATGCTAACATTTTTAGAAGAAAAATATAAATTGGGAAATCTAGAAATTATGATTATATTATTTATAGTACGCAATCTCCTTCATTACGTGAAAACATGTCAATCTTGAGCGCAAATACAAATTCTTTTGTTGATCTGTCCAGATTTATGCAATAAAAAATGACATATATCCATATCCAACTATTCTAAAACATATCTAAAATCAAGAATTTTACTATATTGAATATGTTCATTTTCAAATGTATTTGAATATTCGACTCGTTTTGGACAAGCCTGCAGATAACAGAAATGATTTTCGAATCAGACACTTATTTGAATCGATTCGAATCTTGAATTTTCAATTAGCACATTTTTTAACGTAAAAAGTCATTTTCTGATATAATGAAACCAATCCAATATGGTGCACTGCACCCTGTTAACGACTCGGTCCTGTATAAAATGTTCTCCTCTCTTTACATATCAATAATAGCTAGTTGATTTTCCTGCAAGCTTTTATGTGAGTCTTTCTGGGGGATTTTAGTACACAGAACAACAGTCGACCGGGTATGGCGTATTTAATTAGTGACACACAAATTGAAGCATACAAACAATACCCAATCAGAATTTCGGTTTTGTCGAGTATGAGCCACAGATGGACCGCGCCCCGGTGGCAGGATTCATCAGTGGTCCACACTCAACAAAAGAAGATTTAGCAACATTTTTTACTAGTTCGGCCAACCTATTAAGAATGAACATACATGCTTTCCGAAGTACCGCTACTTTGCTTCTTATGGTACCGTCTTCATTAGAAGCTGTGCAATAATACGATCCTTGATTTTGTTCAGTAAAATTTGCGATTGTTAGTCGACCTTTCTTTATTGATATTCCATATCTGAAAAATTTAAAAATCATAAATAAAAACATAAAAAACGTGGTAAGAGGTGGGCCAGAATACAAAATAAGCCAGCAAAATCTTTAAATCTGAATTTATCTTAAATAAGCTACATTATTTATAGTAACACGACCTTGAAATAAATGCGTTAAGACGAGCAATGGTAGGAAGGAAGGTTTCAATTCAACCTAGTTATCTGAGCTTATACTATCACCTTTGAAGTCGAAGTTTTTGAAGATATGATGCGATGTAAACAAAGGCCAGTGCGTACCAGTTTGTTATACACACACATGAATTACATGAACATATTCCACTGAATTTGCTTCCCAATTTCTGACTATTTGCTATCTAAAAAAGCGTTTTGCTATACATTGTGTTTATTGAAACGTACCTTTTAACATCGATGCTTGGAGGTTGGTCAACACTCCTTGCAAAGCGGTTCGTCGACGGCAACGTGAAATCTTCGGTATTGAACTTTTTCTTTCTATTTTCTTTCCGCTTGTGTTCTGTTCCAGATATAAGTTAAAAAAATTAATCAACGGTATGAAGAGCGAAAAAAAGAATAAATGTTGCAACACTCAGATAGTACTGGGAATATGTAATAGATTCATGACCTATGATACCTTGCTGGACAAAGTAATTGATCAAAGGCGCAATCTTATAGTGAATTATTTTATGAGATTTTTCCTCGCTTTTCTATTCAAAAAGGATATCACGAGTATACACTGAACTACGCAAAATTAAAATCATATAGCGTTGTTCTGCCCATCAATATCGGAATTGCTTACCTTTCCTTCTCCGAACTTTCTTCGGATTAGAATATCGAGTTAAACTGTTTCGCGGTGATTCGAAAAAGGTTTGGGACTGAGGTGCCCAATAATAGTCCCCATAATTAGATTCTGATTGCACGAGTATTGGATCATCTGATAACGTCATTCGATCTTCTTTGTTCCGCTTCCGACGATTCTGTGAGTCGGAGGAATCTGAAATAAAATATAATTGCTTTAATAAAATTTGCCTAATTGATGTAGCATGCTAAAAATAAAATATTTGATCAAATTTGAATGATTAATATGAATATCCACATTGGATTCCTTTCAGATGCACCTACTTTCAAATCAAATTTTTTTCAAACTGACTGTATTTTCAAAATCCCATTGTAATTTCCCAATTTAAAAAAATGTAAAATTGCATATTTCAAAAATAAAAAATGAAGTTTTAAAAAACGAAACCGCCACGCTGAGGTCTATTCCAAGTGAAGACTGTTGATTGACGGCATATTGACACTGCGTTCCATCAACAGTCCATAATAGGTGAAAAAGGTCAATGTTTTATTCATCTCTCAATAACACCGAGTAAAATATATAAAATATACTGTCAAATAACGATGATTTCACTGCATTTCTATTGCTGAGCTATTTAGATGTGTTCTACCAATACTTTGCTGGCACGGGAGAAACCGAGTTTGTAGTGAATAACCAATGAAAAGGATACCCATCAACAAAGTAAAAAAAATCAAAATCACCTGAATCTTCGGCCAGCATAACGTCATTGAAGTACCACGTGATCCTAGGAGTTGACATTCCACTATTAGTAGAGCATCTTAATCTGACTCGAGATCCAAACTTTACAACATTGGATTCTGGTTCTACTTCAAAACGTAAGTTGCTTCCTGTAAGGATTAAATGAAAGGAATATATATGAAGTTATATCACTACAAAAGATCAATTTCTTCATAAGATGGTCTATTTATAATAAAAAGGTATTGGAGAAAAGGGCAAGCGAAATACGAGAAATATATCTGCGAGTCGTAACCTGTCAGAAAAATTATGACCAAACTTGTCTTGTTGGTGTTGACTGCCAATGCGCGGCCTATCAGTGACTCATGCTTGACAAAATACCATTTCTTATTGGCAAATGATATGCTTTATTGAACTTTTAATCAAGGGTAATAGGAAAAATCGATTGGGCATCATTTTATGTGTGCCCGTAGTTTAATAATATCATAAAAAACCGTTATTATAAATAAGAGTGTTCATAATTGTAGAGACTTGTAACATGGAGGATATTTGATCCGATTCAGATTACAAACGATATTCAAGGTTTCACAATTTTTTTTTAAAGGTGTATATAAACTCAATGATTAAATAGGTATGTCGTCCTAATAGGTATGATTGGAATTCTGTTATAACGTAATTCCGTCCAAAATTCGACTTCAATGTTACAAAGTCATCATATATTTTTATTTGGAGGTTTTATTTCCATTCACCATAAAACGTCGGTTCTTTGAAGTCAATATTCACTATTTCGAGAGTCAAAAAAATTATTTTTAAATGCTCTCAAATTATTAGTTATAGTACTTTACTCGATGGAAGCGTCGCGAAGTACGATTCGCAGGTGCGCCTTTTACGTGATGAAAAGTTGAACAATAATTTGGGCCTATGCTTGGTATTCATTGTGTATTGTCAACAATGGCGATGTAAACTATAATTACATTTTTAATGCTGTATTGTTGGCGAGTTAGTTAGTGAGAAGTAATGTCTTCTCACCACCTGCATAGTTAGAACGATTCGTAAGTTTAGTTGCATTACATT
This sequence comes from Styela plicata, assembly GCA_963675895.2. Classification (NCBI taxonomy): domain Eukaryota; kingdom Metazoa; phylum Chordata; class Ascidiacea; order Stolidobranchia; family Styelidae; genus Styela; species Styela plicata. The sequence goes on from OZ023142.1 coordinate 2,655,793, forward strand.
GTTATTGTCAATATCATAGAAACTCTAGCCCAGCAGTTCCAGTTTTAATTTAATAGTTAGGGTAGTCCTATGTATATTTTTAGATCCTTCCCAGTAGACATCTTACTTTCGACAGATACGAGTTACTCGTTGGCGTGATTCATCGGAGACACTTGCTTAACAAAACCTAGTAACAATTTTTCTGGTTGAGACATGCACTACTCAACCTAAGAAAAGACATCTAGGAGTATACATTGAATATGAAGTACACAACACAAAATCAGGGAAGATTTAGACGTCTTTTCTTAATGGAAAATTTCTTTTGCCGAGCATATGTCACTGACGAATCGTCTCGATGTACTATTTATAGATAAGAGATGAGAGAGCGCATAGTCCTTAATTTCAAGATCGAATGAACTAATCAAATAAGAGGAAAAATGTCAAGGCCGTGAAGAAATTTACACCTCTTTACTGATATAACTGATATATATACATATATATATATATATATATATATATATTTATCTAATTTCTGCATTTGGGTGACAAAGTGGGGTTATTTTTGCTGTATTTGGAGGACCATATTTTTCGGTAGACATTTTCGCGTCCCCCAAATAATTTGAAGGTCATTTTCTCCGTGAACGAATAAAGCTGAGTTGTCATGATTGCAGTTACAGATAGATAGTCCACGATTTTACGCCCTTACAAGATGTCAACGACCAGCCGACAGAAAAAGTCTTTCATTTAGGCTACCAAAAATTTGTGGGCTATAAGTGCTGTGCTAGTTTTTTCATGATTTCGGAGACTTTTGTTCACACCACATTTTTAGTGCCGTGCACCGTTTATATCTTGACCAAACTTGGTCAGATGAAATAGGAAATTTTTATTTATGTATTGACACCCTAAAAATCCAGCGGAAATTAATCTGGCATGGCCTTTTCACTAACAACGTAAAATCAGAAAGATATAACTTTTGTGACTGGTCACGTGATCTCTAATTCCCATTGTAAACAATTCAAGTTGTTTCCTGCGCTTTGTTTGGTTGGCGTTTGATGCGGCGTTGGTGGGGTGTTGGTTGTTGTGTTTGGTGGCGGATCTAGCGTATATTCAAGAAGAGGGGGGGGGGTGTAAAAGTGGATTTTAGGAAGAAGCTATTAATTATTATAGGTGAAGATGCTGTCGGGACGTTGATTGACACCAAGCTATGAGGTGTTTTGATCCAGGATATGCTGATGGCTGTGGGGGACATACCGAATGCAGGCACAAGTACGGTGCTGTAGTGTTACAGGTTTTTCCTTGTTTCTCTGTAGGGCAATGTATATTACCAGTATCAATTTGCCGAAAGCTTAAGATAAGATTCCAATTTTATATTTTTGTACTCACATTTTTCCCTTCGATTTGGTTATGAAATTGGCATGAATCGCTAATCAGTGGGAATTGGTCTTTCAAGAATGGCCAGACATAAGCAATTATCTACAATTCCCAATTACAACGCTAACCAAAAATTTAAATCATTTCGAAAAGTATTTTCAAAACAAAATAGTTAATTATGGGAAGCGAATTTTTTCTTGCCTCCTCTTGAAATATGCGAACTTGGCAATGTTATCTTGTGCTTAATTGATGGATTTTAGGATATCTATACGATGCCCATAAAACTTTAAAAGCAAACAACAAAAAAAAATAATATTTCAAAAAGTTGCAGCAACTCTGAACTATACTGTATAGTCGAATCAAAACCTCTTCTACGCATTAGAATTAGTCCTGTTAGCCCATGCCAAAATGCAACAGTTAAGTCTTGCTCTAGAGGGGATTGCAGGAATAGTTGTGAGATTTACAGCACTGCTCTATTCTGTGTTGGAAAGACTCTAGTCACCGTGTTCAATCACATGAAATCACCTTTCAAAAATCATGTTGTCTGCTGAATGCCACTACATGTCTCATCAGGGAAGAAAATGCGCCCCATAAGGCTACAACACATTTCATGCAATGTAATTTGCCGTGACTTCTGTGTTCATCGACCCAATAATGATTCTAAGTAGATGCTAATAAAAGGCAAATTAACTTGTCATTGCTGTTGAATGGATTTAGTAATCGACTTGTGATTCTTAAATATGTGACTCGACTTGTGACTGGAAAGTACAATGCAAGACTTTAAATATTGGTAAGTCTTGGACTCGCAACTTGTGTGTTTTTCGACTTGGGACTCAAGCTCCCAACACTGGTTATATTCGCTTAAGAGTCAGGGTGGGCAGATGAGTCGAATAATAAGTTGGCTCAATTAGTAAGAGTGTTACCCTTCTTATTGTCATAAAGCATGAATAACGGCAGTCTTGCATGATCAGAAGTGTATTCAAGATGGTTTTTTTTTAGCTGTATTCCTAGTGTTTATCTGCCAGAATGACAAAATCTTGCTTTCTTTGGGCGTCCGAATCCAGATACAAAGTGCAGCAAGGCAGCCAAAAAGTATTGCAATGCAGTTGATTCAGTATAGGTTTTTATTAAAACCAAACGTCGAAAACAGAAATTTCGATATTCCAACTTTACTGATTTATGATGAATTATTGTGCTTTGTCAATGTTCTTTTTCTCTATGTATACTCATTTTCTTGAGGGGGGAACAGCAGAGTACCGATACATGACATAATAATATAACTATGAAAAGTCAGAAAGATCAATTGCCCATTTATAACTAACTTGGTTCTGAATGATACTAAATTTTGTAAATGATTTCCAGCTTTTCTAGTATCATGTAGAATGCTATGTAGTATTTTGCGGTTGAATATCATGCAAAACTTTTCTAGTGCTTTTCACATCAATAAATCTACGATGTTCCAAAATGACTATTAGCAAGCCAATAACGCAAAGTGGAGAAATGTATGGCCGAAACCTTGACAGGTGAGTTTTGAGTAGGTTTAGGAATGACAGGTTTTTAGAATTAAATTGGTTTTGCAAAATTCATTGATTTGGATGATACCTTAGTTTACCATTGTTGGAGGGACTCGAGTCATCTTTTTAAATGACTTGACTGTCACCGTCTTGGCTAAATACCACTACTCGTACTTGACTTGACAAAATGCAGGAGGAGGAATGAGGATTTGTCCTTAGACTTAAAAATTTAGCCTGGAATTATCCTCCTGAAAAAGCAGGTCGTCTGCTGTTGTGTTAATGATCAGAGAAGAAAAGGCGCCTCCCAGAAGTGTATAACGCATCACCTTAAACCTGCTGTGAAATCTGCGTTGGTCAACAATTTGTCATTGTTGTTAAATGGATTTAGAAATCGGCACATGGCTCGACTTGCGACTCGTAAATGTATGACGCGACTTGACTTGTGACTCGAAAATTTAAATTTTGTTAAAACCTGGGACTCGTAACTCGTGTTCTTTACCTTGACTCGAAGTGAAGTGACTCATTCCCAACACTGATAAAGTGGCATACATCATTCGTAGGGGTAGTCATAACCGGGGCCGACATTAACATCTACCTAAAGCTCCTATTAAGCAGCCATTATGTCCAGCAATCCTCGTGCGTAATCATACCACTTTGAAACTGAACCTGGTAGCTGGATCATCAAAAATTACAGGTTGAAACATATTCTGCATTGATTTTACTGACTGTGCTGACCAGAAACTGTTTGATTCGCCCAGTCTAAGGAACAATGTATATTTCAATTAATTTCTGTCTGATATTTGAGCATGTTCAACTTATTTGCGCGAGAAACTGAATTACTGCAACTAGAAGTTCTCTTATTGTTCAGCATTCCATCATCATGGGTGTTTGACATTCACTTTTACATGGCTCTATGTTGCATAAAAAGAATCTTAAGAAAGTCTGAATCATCAATATGTATTTTCTCAGATTTCCTGTTGTGCTAATTGAAGAATAATGATTACATTGGGTGTATTGGTTACATTACATCAGTTTGCACAAACGCTCTGAGATTCTCCTATTCTGACTGAGGATTCGTCAGATGAAAGGGATTATGCGCTTAGTTCATCAGGTTACATCATCATTGGTGTAGTGCTCTATGGCTATTATTATAGAACTACAGACCTACATATATCAAATAGAGAAGGATTATAATGGCATTCTTACATGGTACGTTTTTTACTCTGATCTTCAACAATTATTTATTCAGTGTTTTTTGCATTCTGTATATATAACAGGTCGTCTCCCCCTCGTTCTGGTATTTGTTTCAAACATATCTGTTTTGTTGGTAATAGACGCATCATTTTTTCGCAATATATTTACGCTACCTCCAAGAGTACCAGTAGCTTGAAATATTAAATGAAAATATTATAATTAGATCAATTTATACATTCTAAGTATTTCATCTTGTTTTTATATATCCTATTTATTATATCTAGGTTCATTTATTTTGAATATTCATTAATATTTTGACAGGTCTAAACAGCAATGGGGTTGTATGATTATGATGGTACAGATATTCCTGATAAAGAATAATGATATCTATGTTCTTCACAATCTACATACAAATCTTCATCATTGCCGCAATAGATCTGAGAATGATCACTCACGAAAAGAGACAATTTTCAAATATATTACGGAGAATAGCTATTTCTCATAAAAGCAAATGTGTTGATCGAAGGGGATACAATAAGGACTGCCTATTCAACTTGGTCATGAAACATTGAAAAGCACAAACTATTTAATTTCACTACATTTCGAATGTCTGAAAATCTCCAGATCAGCCCTATTCTTTTTCGAAAGCTCAGCAAATTACATTGCTTGTATTTCATCAGTTGAGCATATCAAAATAAAACTACGAGTCTACCTGGTGACAACCCTTGATTATTGAACAGCACATAAGTTTACAAACATAACTGGTTTTAGTCAAATAGACAAGTGTTGACTCATAGAGAAAGTAAAACCCAATTCTATGTTTCCTTCCATAAAAGAATTGTATGAGAGCGTGCTGTTGTTTTTTGCGAAGTACTGATCACTAAGCATGGATGTCTGCCTTTAATTCATCAAGGCCTTGGACTCAATCATTTGTCGAACTGACTGACTGCTTTTTTGCGCAATTTCGCATGATCTAACAACCAGACTGGCAGAATATCAACTACTCTAATACTTATACACCCGAGAGGAAAGGTTTCTATCAGAAGTAAACTTAGCAAATGCGCAAATTTAGGTAGCAACGAAACTAAATTAGGAGCTTTAAAATTGGCAATACTGCCATGAAATAGCAGTGTTTTTGGCTTTGAAGCTTTTATAGCCATATGAGGAAAATGATATAAACATTTTACTTCGTCCACCCGAAGAAAATCAAGACTCTGCCACCCTGCCAACAACTATATCCGAAGTCCGAAAATAGAAATAGGAACTTAATCGATGATTAGTTGCATATAAACATATGTTGATTTTGTCACTTAAACCTGAAGATAATTGACAATTGTATTTCCTCGAAATAAAGGAAATATTTTCTATAATCGAAAATTTTCAGGACATTGGGATTTATATTTTTTTTTAACAAAGTTGGAATGCTGCTTTTCATCAAATTATTGCCGAGTTCAAAATGTTAGAATTTAGAAGAATTTTAGACGAATATTTCTTATCCAAATTTATTTCTTAGAATGTATGCAAGATAGTAAATATTCGCTTTTGGCAATCCCGATTAGCCAGTTTATTTTCATATTGAATCATTTTGAGTAATTAGTCGACTACTTTTTTATGCGAATTTAATTCACCCTAAGCAAGGTCGGAAGCCTCACTTAAAAGGAACCAATTAATGACTACTGATATGGCAAAGAGCTACTACAAAAAACTCCAGAATCAACATTCAGAACAGAACTGAGCAATTATAAAATATACAGTGAATGGTGGATGATATTAAAACCATTTACCACTTTTTGAATCAAGAATTTTAATACCTCTTATATGGACATGAAATATGTTAGGTATATTCTAAACCTGGCTCCCAACCAGCAGACATGTTATAAGTTTTTTTAATCATGCTAAAAATAAAAATGCGAATCACTGTTATGGATTCTTGAATATTCAACAGACTTCACTAAATGTGGGTGTGTTATTTGTTTGAGAAATACGAGTTTTTCATTAAACCCAATGTTGAATCCATCACGAAAATGAGTATTAAATTTCGACATATATCCAAATTAATAAAATATTTAATCGCATTTGTGTTTTCAATAAATATAATTTTTTTTTAAATATTTGCATTTGATTTATAATTTACTTTTTTTCAATCAACACGTCCAGGCTGTCGCAAAATCTTAATATTCATCCCGAAATTAGTGTCGGTATTTACCATATAAAAATCAAACTAATTCAGTAATTAGTCCAGTCAAACTACATATCGACCCTTGAAAAATGGTCTAAAGATTTTTACATATTATGTAGCCAAAGGCTTGCTTTTCAACATAACAAAAGTTTACTAAAATCAAACTTACGGAAACTCCCTAAAATGATCAGCTAGGGTTAGCATATAACTATATGAAAAACAATCAGGATACTACTTGTGAACACGAAATGCCCCTTATTGTTACGTTATGCAGTTAACAGCATATTTAGGCAACATACAATCCCATGACCAGCCTTGTAAATGCTCTATATCACGAAATTTGTGAATGAAAAGTCTCCTTCCTTCTTATTATGATGTCATCATTTCGGGGTGCTTTAGACCATTTTTTTGGCGATTTTTGGGCTTTCCGCAGTATTTTGACTGGACTAGCTAGATGTTTAAATTATCATCAGTATTTATCATAAATATTTATCAGTCGATATTATGAAATCTAACCGTAATCATTTTTTTTTTTTATTCGACTGTATAGTGTAATATTATGCAGCGGCGGCGGAAACATTTTTCGCCCTTTTTAATCATAAAGCCATCATTTTGCAAATAAAAAAAAAAAACAAGAAACTTATACAAAAGCAATTTAGTGCCAGATGTGCATGAAAATTTTGCCTAATATGGTGAAATTTTTGATTTTTGCTTATGGTGAATCGAAGCAAATATTTTGGAGCCTTACTTTTTAGGCGTGGAAAATTCTCAAAAATTTTGCCCACAACTTTTGAACGCATCAGTTATTCATGGCTGTTTTACATTTTTCATTCTGCCTGTAGCGCAAATATGACAATAAAATCGAATTTTTTATTTTTATTTTCTCTGATCGTTTTTCAGGAAGCGCTTAAAATTAGTATACAATAGGATTTTGATGTTTATCTTGTAGAAAGAAGCAGAGAATACATTTATGACTGAACACAAGTAGTTGATCCCTAAAAACATCTTTGGGAGTCATCCCATTTCACTCTCCAGTTTGCGAGAGGTGGAACTCACCTCTCACCAGCCTCTTGACAGCGTCCCCCAAATGTGGACAATGTCGCCCAAATGCAGAAATTAGAAAATAACATTGAAATATAGAAATCGAAAATATTTGGGCGACTTCATTTGGCAGACATTCAGATTATATTTTTTGTTAAGCCGTATATCTAGCCGTGACTCCAGCCTGACGTCTGACGGTGTTAAATAAGGGCATTGAAGTGGTCTAAATAGCTATATATGCTGTAGAAAAAAAGTCTCCCAAATGAAGAAAAAAATATCATGTACGCCAAGTACAGCAAATAGATGTATATATATATATATATATATATATATATATAATATATATATATATATATATATACTTCAACGTAATTTCAACGTTCAGTTGCATTTAATGTGAACTGGATAAGATTTTGGCGTCGAAATCGCCAAAATCTTATCCATGGCACATTTAATGCAACCGATTAATCTTAATTTGGCATCAACCACGCCTATGAAAGCAAATGTTAAAAATAATTGACGTTCAATTTATATCATTATTATCTCAATTCTCAAACGTCATGAGTTCTAATTTTACTTCTTAATATTATTAAAAAATGTGTCTGTTCTCGGCCCCATGTTATTTTAGTCGAAAATCAAGATGGATGATTTGCTGAATCGGGTTTTCTATGGAAAAGTTCACAAAATTGTGGTTTCCCATCTGATTTTAGAACAAGAAAAAATTTGTGATACAGAAGGACCGCAATCTTACAAGTGCAGTGTAAACCGCGGGCGCAATGGCCTTATGGTTAACACGTTGGCATCGCAGGCTGAAGATCTCCGGTTCAAGTCGCGGCCGGTCCGGCTCGTTAATACATGCCTACCAGTCACCGCTCGACTCAGGGTGTAATAACTTTGTGTGAATTTGTAGGAGTTTGGCTTATCTTTTTTGTTAGACTTTGATTCGATTCGGCAAAAATTATTAGATTCGATTTTGAAATCAAAATATTTTTTTCTGGCCAGGTTTCTGGCCAGTCTCTAACTGCAGATGCCATCATTCATTGACACAAGACTGTATATCGCATCTACAGCTAATTTTGTTTGTTTGAGCACGTCGATTTTTTATCGATGACGGGAGCAGATAAATTCATTAATTTGGTATATTTCACAATTTCAATAAATTCTTCAAAATTAAATGAGAACAGGACTGGCATAATTCCGGAAAGCAAACTCCCCACTCATGAATATCCTCAGAAACAATGTATTGCCATCAAGGAGAGGTCTAACTGTGGCTCATGTTCGACAACATATTATTTTTTACTACAGTAGTAAGAAACATACACCGTTCTAAATTCAAACGGAATTTGAGCTAACACGCGATGTGTGAGAAAGAATTATATTTTCCCAAATGATTTCGAAGCATGAGGAATGGTTTTTAATATTATAACCAATATATTTATATATACGGTATGGATTGGCATTCGCTCAACGTTGTCTCTTGAGATATTTCTTTCTGTTCGGTCAAAAGCCGCCACGCTCCTAAATGCTTTCCTCATTAGAGGTACACAGACAGCCAAAACATCGACATATTTATGATATTCTACAATGAGAAATTCTGTACAGAATAACAAATGCAAATTTTGTATAAAACTGATTAGTTTTACAAAATATTTTTATTTTAACCGAATCATTTTGCAGTGTGAAGACATGATTTAGTTGCACATGAAGACAGCAAAATGCGATGTGTGAAACGAATGTACATGTTTCAAATATTTTAATTGTGAATTCGATTTCAGTGTTAAAGGTATAAATTGAATCCTAGTTTTTCTAGCATACATGGTTGACCCCAGGATTATTTTCAAACACATTGATTCATTGAATACTGCACGTCGTCATTTCGAATATCGAACTTGGCTAATTGGCAACTAATTGGCGATTCTGATTCGGTAGAAACAATAATATAAAATATAAATTTAGAGCCTCATTTATTTGGCATATTTCTAGAAAGAATAAAAATGCTTCATATTCATGTGAAACGTGCGGATTCGGTGAAACTTCCGTTTCAATTCTTCTTCGAAACATATCGAATAACGGAAATAAGTAAGCGGAAGGTTTACAAATGCATCCCAATCAATTTGAATTTTACAGTTCAAATTGACTTACTGCCAATTGCTAGTTGACAAAACATACAGCAACATAATCGTCCAATATTAAAATATTTCTTTAAGTCAGTGCCGAAAAACGGTCAAATCTAGATTATTATCGTTAGTCGGAAGCCAGCGCTAGATGTGGTTATTTTGAAAACGAATAGGGATTTTTCTTCTAACCGACCAACGCAAAAACACTTCAATTTATTTCTATCAAACGACAATCAAACGAAATCACTATAGTTTATTCTACTATCGTGACATTCCAAAAAAAATTCGCGGCACCTTTGAAGGCAAAAAGCGAAAGCTCTATTCGCCCTTGGGGATAAGCCCGTCCTATATCTCGTCTTAAAGGTGATTCGAAAAATCCGACTTCTTTTCAGGGAAACATGTGCCTGGGTTAAAAGGCGCATTCCGTGCTCGTTTCAACGAAGGCACATGCTTGGCTGATCATGCTATTTTCTGGTTTGGATAAGCGGCGTTATCCCCTGAGCGGGGATTAAATAAATTGCCTATTAAATATCATTATGAGAGCCGATGTATTAATATTATTTGCATTATTATTATTCGTTCATCACTCGATCATATGCAAATAGCTGAACGCGTTCGAGATGTGAATATCACATGGAATCTGCAACACCATAATAAATCATTTCTAATCGAGAAGGTAGTGTCAAATCATCTTTCGTTAAGTATGTGTCGCGTCAATGAGACGCGGTCCATCTGTGACGCATGCTCGACAAAAGTAAATGTATTATTGGCCAGCCTTCCGAACTGACAAATGTAATATCTCGTGTCGAGTTCAACGTCCTAATTGAGTCAATGTCTACTAAACAACATGTGTTGGATATGATTAATTAGAGAATTAAGTCATTTTCAGTACTAATTGCGATAATCACACGATTATAAAACTTACAATATAAAAACGGCGATACAAGTTGCCTACCATCAATGGTATGCTTTGCGTTAGTGATAGCCATATGCCTGCAACGCGCACAACTACGCAACAAAATAAACACTCTCCACCAGTTTGTGAGTCGAATCTCTCAGTTTGGTTGGAAAAGATAAAAAAATACGTACTTCAAGTCAAAATACAAACTTACACAAATAAATTCAAACTTTGATCGGGCCATAACGAAGTTAATGTTTAGTTTGGCAAAGTACTTTCGCCGACACATGGTCGCACGAATTTCACACATGGTCGTCAAAATATTACGACAATTTTTTAAACATCAAGCACAGATGGGCTAAGCCTATGATCATTTCATCCCCCAGTTCCATACTTGAGGAAATGCGATAGACTGTAATATTTCTGTTTTAGAATCATGTCGTCGCACCATGCTATTTTTAAGGGTTCGCCAGATAGGTTTATATAATAACGTATTGTACACAGTTGTAGGATTATAAGATCAGTTCCATCCGTTTATGCGGATGTTAACAAAAGTATGTAAAGAGTCGCAGTTCATTCTCGCGAGGTCAAAACGTGGGTAATAGTTTGACCTGTAAGCATTCCTCCTTTTGGCATGCTAACCAATGAATTAGGCAAGAAATTTACTTTTTGCTTTCAAAATGTAAGTAGTAACAATGTGCGTTCAAATGTGAATATATTGTTTTTAAGTTATGGAAATTTCCTTCGGTAATATTCTTAAATCACATCACAAAAAAATTTTAGCGGTGAATGCTTGAAAGCTTGCTTCATGGCATTTTCATTTTTCAAACCTCTTCGCAGCGATTGCATGTTTTTCGATTTTGTGTTGCTTATTCAATTTTAGACAAAACGCGAATTCCACTTGAAATTTTCGCGTGCAATCTTATGACGATGAATTGGAACTTTTTGGATTTTTGCATATCTTCTCAAATGCTTGGATATTAAAACTAACCGATCCTATTGTTGATTAATATGATTGTGATGTACCGTAATCAAAACGCTGTGTTTCCGGCTTTGCTTAGGGTGAGTTTCAGTAAAAAAAACCTCCTACTTATTCATATACAATTTTGAACAGCTTAACACTGTACCCAAAAAACACAAGTACAATGTGAGAAAAACTTCAATAGCATCCTATACAAGGCGTGCAACCTTTTCATTGAAGGAAATCTATCTATATCTAGCAGAAAAATAAAGACTTGATCCAGTAGCCCATAACGATAAATAACCACATTTAAACTTCAATTATCTACTATAAATACAGTTTTCAGCATCCTTTGGACTTGAATTTGGATAACAGGAAAGCACGATCGGAAATTTAAACTTGCTCCGTAATGGGTAATGAACCGTAACGAATGAAGAAATACTTCCATGTGAGCCAGAAACTTTTAATATGCGTATTTTGTTGAGTATATATCACTGATTGATCGCAATGCAATGCGCGATCCATCTGTGGCTCATACTTGACAAAATAAAATGCTGGCAGAGCTATAACGTGTAAATTTCATTGTATTTTGGGCTTAATCGAGGAAGTTATATGTCACGCCTGATTTTAATGATAATCGTTCCCGATTAAAAATAGGATTTTACTAAGAATTGGCTTAACAAAACAAGTTTCCTCGCCGTGATCTTTGTTCAACCTTGTCCTTTGGTAAAACAATCATATGACTTATTTCCGATAACTATGGATGGAAAGTCAATCTCATTTTGAAAAAATCATCGGACAGCACCAAAACGAAATTTCTTTCATAGATATCAACGTAATTTGATCTACGAAAACAAAATATTGATATTCGAATATTTATATAAAAAAACTGAAATAATCTCGCTTCAGATATTTTTGATCTTGTGCTGTGGGGGATTCAAGACCATGCAAGCAGAAGTAATCTGTACACATTACCCAGTTTGCCAAATCGAGAGGAAGAGATTGAAAACGATTAGAAAAATCAATTTGATATGCGGTCATCGACAGGCTGGATAAATCTTTTTATAGTTGAGTAACATTGTACGAAATAACTTGACGATCCATGCTTGACAAAATTCCATTTCTGAATGGTAGTTATCTATCAGTTAAAATTTGGATATGTCGTTAGAAATTTCTCAACTTTTCAAATGTGATATAAATTCGCATTTTTTTTATGTCAGATTTCTTAATACATTGGGACAAGATTTTTAGAAAAGTGAGTTTTAAGAATATTCATGTCGCTGGAAGCTTACATGATCGAAATTAGAATAGCCTATACCTTTCATCCAAATCAGAAAGATTATGTTAGGTCGAAAGTTTTGATAGGAGTCGCTGATGGTAATCGAGGACAATGCACGTACAAAGTATATGCGACGCATGCCCGGCAAAATCAACCTCTGTATGGGTAAGAAACATGGAAAGTATAATATTCACATGTATATGTCATCTGTAATAAAGTGTTGCAAAACTAAACTACACCAACCGTTGTTCCTATAGTAGTCCAGCTTAAACAGCAATCAAAATTCAACTATAAAAATAAAATGTTTCAACGTTTCAGAAAAAAAAAAATGATTATATTTGACCACATTATGCTCATTTGACCTCAAATTCACGATTTATGTCAAATTTCACAACGTAATCGAATAATGAAATTACTTTCAATCAGAATCCTAGAACACTAAACTAAAGGAACAAAAACAATCCTAATCTCCACCACAGAAAATAAAATAATTTTGAGATTCTTACCTCCACAAACTGTGTTAATCCATGAAAACAAAATGAAGGCGACTGATATTCGATACATGACGAAGACGTTAATACAATGACGAATGTCATGTGCAGATCCACACACTCCCTTCTTGTTCTTCAGAACTATTATACTCCAGTTAATTGCTAATCACAAACTTTTGCAGTATTTTAATATCTTCATTATATCTCCTACTTGTAAGTTAATCTGTTCATATTCAAGCAAATTTCACCTGCAATATATGAAAAATAACACGATCATTCTTGGATAAGTTTTGGTCTTGTCATTGTGAGAGAAACGGGTTTATTAATTTACAATCAATAACAGTAATTTCATGTCAAGAAGATTGAATTCCGAGGACTTTTCATCAGTGACAAACTATTTTATTTCTGATACTATAATTTTAGACAAAAATACATCCTATTGGCTTACCCTAATCAGAAATTTTATTTTGTCAAGCATGAGTCACAGATGGCCCGCGCTTCATCGGCGCGATCCATCAGTAACGCGTGCTTGACAGAAGTTTAGTCAAACCTTTTCTAACTGTGATTCCATCTCCTTCTGGAAATATAATCAAACGCAAAACTCAAATTGGGACCAATCCATCTAATATTAAATATATCACTCAAAAGCTGTATATTAACACAGTGGTCCACTCGAATTTTTTTAATTAGTGAAATTCAATCTGAATAAGGCCGAAAGCAGTACCTAGAAGGAACCTACTAACGATCACTCAATAGCAAAGAGTTAAAAACCACAAAGTGTAGTATTAGCAACTGCACTCAAGCGGAAGATATTTCAAATGGAAACGAAACTCCTTTGGCAAAGTGCAGTGAGTGGTATCTGCCCTGGGCGATGATAAAACCATCTACCACTTCTTTGTTTCCCATTAGTTAGTCGCCTCTTACGACACACAGGAAATACGTTAGTGATATTCAAAAGACCCTGTCATAAATTCAAATCTGTTAAACATGCCTCCCAAACGCCTAGTCCACGTATTATATCAGTGCGCCATAACGTACAAAAAACAGGTTTCAGCAGATAATTTCTTGACCGGAAGGTGTACATCCCTAAATGAATCGGACGCGTACTAAGACGGAGAAATATCCGTATGTAATACAAAAGAAATAATAAACTAAACGACATTAATATTAAATTCAAAATGGCGAATTTGATTTTTGTCGATCGATCAAAATGAAGTTATGGCTGACTCATTTCCTTTTATTTTTTTCCACGAGTGCATAGACAAACAAAGGAATATAACAGGCCAGATGGGGAAAAAGATATAAAGTCATAAGTGAATAACCATAAAAAAATCACTGGTCAAACGTTTCATAGCGCATTTTGTGCTCGGCAAAATAAGAGTTCCCATCTGATAAATTGTTGCCCACATAGTTTAGTTCATTAAACCGTATTCAGAATTCACTACATAAATATATAAATATAACGTTTCAGCATTTCAGATATATAAACGAAATATCTGAGTATAGTTTGCCTATTTTCCAGCAAAGTCATGGTTTATGTATATATCACGATATCACTAGAAAATAATCAATTTAGGCATAACTTATTCAAAACAAATTTTTTTCACTCCGAATTCTAGAATTGACTATTTGGATTTGGAAATCCCTACTGATCAGTGATCCAATAGTAAAGTACAGTGAAAAATATGAAAAAAAAACCCTACATTTTTTAAAAATTTTTAACGTTTTGTATACCCTAAAACATCATCAGAGAATACGTATTTTAAAGAAATTAATTCTTACGAGCAGAAACCCGCCTCTATGACCCTTTTAATGGGTTGAATTGACCTTTTTCTCTATTAAATTGAGCAGTATATTGAGAGCGGCAAAAGCTTTCACCACATGTCGAATTAGAATATCGGGTTTCAACTAAAGTCCCGGATTTTGTTATTTCAAAAAAAGCTTTTTTCTTTTTTATTTTCTTACTATTTTGTGAACAGGCATTATGCATCGCGCCAATCTTAATCTGATAACATATTATGCTACACTTTGATTTGAAAAACACATCCGAAAAATTTGACTGGCTTATTCTGAAACAAGTAAAACCCAAACACTGCAGTTTATCACATATCTTATTGGTGTTTAAATAAGGGTGCAATGTTACAATTAAAAATGTACTGTTGTCTTTTTTATCCACAAAACCATCAGTCATAATCTATGAAAACATTAATTATGTATTCTTGCATTAAAGCAATGCAGAAAATATGATTTTTCTGGACAATAGGACAAATATGTCGAAAATTGCAAGTTCGGTTGTATACAATTTGAAACATACGCCCATTAAGTATTCTGAATCTGGATCTCCGTTTAATCTATACTTTTTTCAACACTTCTATTCCCTATTACTCTATAAAGAATTTGAAACTAAAATAAAAACGCCATTTGTCCATAGTTAGGAAAGTTCGGCATGACAATATATATATGAATCTACGTCCTGCACAGTATCCGGCATATATTTCAAGCCTCAAGATAGTACTATCAGTATTAACGAAGAACTGAAGGTAAATAACCGAATGAAAGAGTGGACAATTATCTTCAAACGAACGTTGTGCGGTGAAGCAACATAAAAAACTCCATTAGGCAGAGCATTGTTTGTAGTGGCCACATAATTAGCGGAGAAAATAGTGAACAGAAAAAAAGAAGAATAACCGCTTTGTTTCAGATTGAAATAGCAACCTCATTTATCTACCTTTCCGATAATCGCATTACCAATTTGTTAAAGGACGAAGTATTGAGGTAGGTCGGAGTCGGACTATTAACATTCGAGTCGAATACCAAAATTTTTCGTATCAGCGTTTTTTTTGGAATCGTCATATCATAGGATTGGTATATACATAAATATATATGTTTTTGGGTATTGATCCCCCTGATGCGCGTTGACCTGTAGCCCAGGTAGGAGGCAGAGCGTACTTTTTAAATCGAATCGAGAGGTAAAAACTGGCACTTATTGTTCTATCAAATCGTGTTCTTAGGTATAATTTTTGTCAATACATAGGCATTATTTCGTATACTACAATATTTAGTATTTTTTAAATGAATCGCACATGATTTCATAATCTAACATTTATAAAGATCTCACGTAAAATCTCATAATCTGTGCAACAATCGTAGAAAACAAGTCGTGACACAGAGCTCTTGTAATACTAAAACTCGACGTAGGTAATCCGAAAGTAAACATCAAGTACTTAAAAGTTGGATATCCCATTAAGATACAAACAAAATTATCCCAATGAAGCCTTTTAGCTTAAGCTATAAATTTGTGCCACGTAATACACGGTAGCTTTGGCTGCGTTAGGTTGGGTGCCGTACGAAAATGCGTATCATTCATTATAATTGTGGCATTCAAAACTCGAATGCTCAGCCCGAAACTATGTGAAACGGCGTTCGTCGCCGCTAAGTTTTCACAAGAGCAATGGACCCTAACCGTCTTTGCAGTTAACGATCTCTAAATCGGTTTCCCACAGGTAAGCGCAGCAACACGACGTCATACCAAGCTCGTCTTAGCACAAAGCGCGGTATAATATTGACTACGAGGCACGATTTTAACTGAGTCGAGTGTGATGCACGAAAAAGAGCGTATCGCAGAAAATTGTACGCGGTGTCAGATAACTGATACTGTATTCCTAGATTCCAGTTATTTTGTTACGCAAAACTGGTCTAACTGAAATTTACGCCAGTAAAACTAAAACAACAGGAGAAAAACTGCTGCTTGAAAATATAAGTTTTCATCAACAAAATCAACTGAGATGGATTAAGATAGTTCCTGACCGCTGATTATTGTGATGACTCTGCTAATGGCCTGCAAGGAATTTTATTTTGCTTGGCATTTACAATATCAAACAACGCCTTGTCACTTGTCGGCGCAGCTGACCCATACGTTGTCAAACATGTTGGTTAATTTCGTCATGTAAAAATAATATAGAAATTCTGCACCAGTATCCATACTTAATCAAAAAAGTAGGTATTATACCTAATGTGTACAAAATAGATATATTAAAAGCAATAAAGATTGGTATAATTCCTTACATTGTATATGGCAGATTCTAGTTCGTATTGTAGACAGTTTTTACTCTTTACTGAGACTAACAATCCAAAATCACGCGGGCGAAAAAAGTGGGACGTGCCTAATGAAGGAGAATACTAATCTAAGATGAATATATAGACCCAATCAGAAAAAAATTCTCGAACCATCTTTTGCTAAGTATGAGTCATTGATGGATCGCGTCGACGAGACGCGGTCCATCTGTGGCGCATGCTTGGCAAAATAAATTTTCTGATGGGAGAAATTCATACATTGTTCCCATTTCTATACACCAAAACGAGTAACGTAATACGTTTTGCTTACACTCGCAAAACTGACACTTTTTTGTTGATTAAACGTTTGAGACAGCGGAATTGAACTAGACAAAGTAACATTTCTGCGACTGCTTGCTATAGGGCGTAGAATTTCAATGAAATTCCTTTTAAACCATTCTTTAAAAAATGAAGCTTGATTAAACAATAAAATTTTTGATCGGGTAGTAGAAATATTATTGTTTTTTATTGACATTCGCTCTAAGACAGAAAAAAAGTGCTTGAAACCGGCCAACTAACTGCCACTCAATGGCAAAGAGCTGCAAATGTATTACGATTTCTTTGGTATACTCCTTAGCTCATTAAACATTTCTCCTTTATTACAACAAAAACCACAACATCCTTTCCCGTTTTGTACCTAATATTACGATGAATTTCACTGAACCGTATTTTTTGAGCATGGGACACGGATAGATCCAGCCCATCATGGCTCACGCCAAACAAAAATACAAATCATTCCACAATTGAAAGATTCAAACGATGTGTTTTAGACAAACTATAATTTGTACTTTTTTCTATTTCAGAAGTCTAGAATATACAACAGACCACACTACCCATTCAAAATTTTTATTTTGTCAAGCATTTGCCACAGATGCCCATTACTATCATCAGTGGCCATTACTTGAACAAAACATACCAATACAAATTTTACGGGGCTGGTAGGGTCATCTAATGGTTAATGGGGATACAATTCGTCGTTAACAGTGGGTAACGACTTCATCGACGGACAGATAGACGCTACGGATTATAGTCCATAATCACAACAGGCAGATGATCTTTTGAGAGCCCTTGCGATAGTTGTTTCAAAGTCAGGTGGACAAAGTCGAAATTCAAGTCAACCGTGGATACAGGACGTCGAAGGAAACACGAATCTGCTGTTGGCATTCCAGTATGTCACTCAACTATCTTTTATCCAGTATGATCCACAGATGAACCGTGTTAGGAGGTGTGATCCCTTAGAGGTTCATTCTTGATGAAACATATCCCGAGACTCGAGTATGAAAGCGACTCAATTTGGCACGGAACGTGAGGATGGACAACAGCTATAAACTAATACACCCACAAAAATTTACATTGACATTGGAAATTTCAATGGTTTGGATTCTTCGGAGTATCATTTATAGAGACACTGGGTTATTAGCTAAAGACTTTAGATAATGTCGACATTGGGTTTTATTAACCGCCTCAAAAATAAATCGAATAGTGTTTTGTTGTGCATAGATCGAGCACCACAATCAAGGTTTGCTCTTAATATTGGTGTCATCGTCGAGTTACAAAGTATATAAAGATATAAATATAAGTATATAAAGATTTCAAATAATGGAATTTTAATCGAGGTTAAAGGGCGTGAATTTAGCGTAGTTGTTGTGTATAATAAAAATCTTTATTCCTTTTCTACCTACTCTAGAACCTCAACTATACGGATAATGGACGTACCGATACCTAATTGTCGAGAATATAAATATTTGCTGACCACAACTTGCAGAGAGTGGGAGCGACATCTAAATTTCGAAATATATTTTGACGCAGCCGCACAAACTAATTCTGAATACAATTTACAAGACTCACAAGTGATTTATGAGCTCTTAGATTTCCCGCGCAGGAAAATGACCCATCGATCCCGAATATCTTTGAGATAAAATCTGCGGGAAGATATTGAAATAACAAATTTAAAGTAGAACACCTGGTTAGCGATATTCCTAACATATAACAAAGAGCTTATTGGTAGCTTGGGCGGATTTTAACGCGGAAAGAAAGGATTTTGATTACCAAATAGGTGGATCATTCAATTTGGTTTTGTTTTTCCGTCAGCATTATGCAAGTACCCCAATTCTTCGAGCTGAGCAATGAGGCAACAGAATGGATTTGCTGATTGTTATATAAAAAAAAAAATTCTTATAAACTCACAGTTACAAGAAATGTTCATTTGATCTATGCAAAATATTCATTTTAAAAATAGGATTTTTTTTTTTTTTTGATTTGGAAAAATTTAGTATAGGAATGAAAATTTGAATCATTTGAACTTTAATTTGGTAAATTAAATGTTTCAAACGATTCATATTATCCAAAATTTCATCGTTCGGCAATATGTAATCCAATAAGGCTCACCCAAATAAGTGAAAATAGATTTCGAGGTGCCAAGACTTCCAATTTTCCTTCTTAGTATTAAAATTTATTTGATTCATTCCTAAATCTTTATAACTGTACTCCCAGTCATTCAATTGCAACAATTTTAGTGAACGTTTTGAACAGTTGGTTGAACAAGGATTGATAAACGCCAGGAAACCGAATCTATCCACACGTACGCTGCGAACATTTTGTTGTTGATAGTGAACACAAAACCACTGACTTGAGAACAATTTCGCCAGGGAAAGCGGCTGGAAACCCACAAAAAATTTGAGCCCTAAAGTATTTTGAGAAAATTTCACCTACATACAGGAATTCCGTCAAAACATTTTGTTTGTCTTGTGCTAATGAATTGATTCAGAGTTATAACAAAGGTGATGCCTTTTCAAAACTGAATTGTTTGGACATTTTAAATAAAGAAATATGCGAATTCGGATCGTTTCCTATTTTTCTCAAGCCAAATATTTATATAATTACCGGCCGAGGATCTCATCCGATTTAACAAATCACGAGATATACTAATATCTCATATAATTTTGCTCTTTATGCACGTTTTTTTAAAATTTGGTCTATAGTGTAATACTATTTGCAAAGCCGCTAACCTGAAATCTAAAAATAATCCAGCAGAGAAAACTTCCGAAGAATGCAAATAGAAGGAAGATAATCCTAAACTAACGAAAAGGTAAACACGTCTGTCGCGACACTTGGGCATCCGTACATACTTTATAGTAGGTAGAAAGGTTCGTCTAAACTGGCATGCATCGAGTAAACTTGGAAATCGAGCAGATTGCTATAAAATGAATCAAAAAAATAACATAATTACACATCCTGAGTTTAAATTTATTTTCTCAAACTGAGACTTATTAATTAGAGCTGAAAAATTTCTGTGATTGCAAAGTATAAGCCAAAATATTTGAAATTTATGAAAAAAATGGTAGTGTACAAAACAGTTTTTTTTAAGTCGAAATGTATATTTTTCATGGAAATTTGTATCTTATTAGAAAAATAGTTTATCGAGAACAGCGTAAAATTATTGCTAAACTCTTGTTTCTTATTGGACGTTGGTTCCTGTCGCGAAATACCAGACTAATCCGCTCACTTTTCATAACATTGGTTAAAACGCTCTGACAAATATGCTACATTTCTACACCGCGAACGAAAAAGCCTCCTTAACTTTCACCTTCTAGCGCAGTCATACTCAGCAATATAAATTATACTTCAAATTAATTATTCAAACAAAAAGTACGCAGCTCATAATATGTAGTCAGACAAAAAAATTTTTATTTTATTTAAGAACATATCTTGATTTTCAAGCAGTTGGAGTGCTGATGGCTCACACTGACAAAAGTCGTCGTTAGAAATTTAATTTGAATTGACATTAGCTGGTCATTTTAGTCCAGCTGTATACCTAATACCACTGTAAATTTATGAAACTTATTTCATGACCGCAAAAAAATCAGCATAACCAGATATTTCATAATTTATCAATCTTAAACTAAAACGAAACAAAATTGACAGAAATTTATACATTTTTGATGTATTTTATTATCAAATAAACAATCTTATTCTTGCAGTTCGTTCGATTATAGCCAGAATGAATTGCTCCAAGTTTGAGAACTATATTACGTCAAGCTGAGCTGTTACGGCTGAGGTTTTTTTTGTGGCCTGCGATAGGCCAGCGGTCAGTGTTGTGAAGAATACCGTTATATATCCATTATAATACGCAAGACATGGAAATAAAAATTTTCATATGTGCCAGTCCGCACACCGTCAAAAAAAAATTGTCAAGTATGAGCCACAGACGTAACGCGCCTCGGCGGCGCGATCCATCAGTGACATATTTAAGAAAAGATGCAAACACGACAAATCAAATCTAAACTGCAAGTGTTGCCTCTGACCTGAAGCAAGGATTTATATTTTTCTATCAAGAATTATTTCTCGTCTTTTTCTGCTGAAAAATCAGTAGCAACTAAACAATATATTCTGCTATCAGAAGTGCTGACAAACCAAATACATGTTCTTGTAATACAAGGAAAAAATATTAAAACATCGCATTACGAGAGAGACAAGCTCACATTCAAATAACAAAAGAAGGTTATTTAGGGAAAAATAAAAATTGAGTAAAAGAATTTAAATATGTAATTCAAAACAAAAATCTCACAGAACATAAAATGCGTAAAATTGCTGCTTTTTGTCGTGAAAATTAGGTTTAAAAGGAGACACTTATGTTAGAAACTTGTATAAAAAAGTACAAAAATCTGAAAAAAAAATTTTAAAAACAAATTCATTCATTGCTATCTACTTTGTGGAATTAATTCCGGTATATAGATAAGATTTTTGCCATCCAATGTGAAATTTTCAAAAAAAACATGTCCAAGGATGTTCCTGAA
Organism: Styela plicata; assembly: GCA_963675895.2. Classification (NCBI taxonomy): domain Eukaryota; kingdom Metazoa; phylum Chordata; class Ascidiacea; order Stolidobranchia; family Styelidae; genus Styela; species Styela plicata. Next base: position 2,677,726 of record OZ023142.1, read on the forward strand.
GACGCTAACGATGATTTTTTGCCATCAATTTAGTAATTTATCAATTTTGTCTTCGCAGGAACTTTAATTTTGTTTTCGCTTGCATCGTTAATGCCCTTTTAATAAGACCGCCTTATCTCTAACTTGTCTATAAAAAAAAAACGTTTGTAAGATTTTTATCGATAATGAAACAATTTTGTTTTTTCAAGGTTATTTATAAAATTCCATCACTATTAACTTTGAGATATATACTGAGCAAGAATTAATAATTACCATTCTTTCATATTTCATAGTGTTAAATAGGTTCATAAGTATATTGGTTGTATATATTTAGGGCGTAATTAAAAACACTTTTTGTGGGACTGATGAATCAGTCATCAGGCACGTTCCATCCTCAGCAAGAGTGTAAAACAAAAAACAGATACGCTGGAAGTGTATTAAAATGCCCGCAAAATCATAGTATAACTTTGGGATGAGGTAAAGCGTGGTTCAACTAAGGAATTTAGAAGAAAGTCAATTTCACATAGAAGACGAAAAATAATACCACAATATTACGTTTTTCGCCTGGAGTTACGATTAGAAACCAAAATAAGTCATGAAATACAATATCTTATATGCGATGCAATTTGTATAGTTTTGATATTATATTGACAAGATCTTCTGAAAATAGAAACCTACAGAGCGAAAACAATGCTTTCGGCAAATTTTTTTTATAACTCATGGAGACGAACAAATCTTCAACTTGAAAAAATACATATTTCTTTTTATTAGTTCGCTTTGAGCAAGGCCGGAAACATCACTCAAAAGACGCTGACTAACGGACAGTCAAATTGCAGAGAGCTACTATAAAATGTAGCACCGGTACCAGCAAACGCACTTTAAGTGGAAAACATACCAAACGGAACTGAACCACAATGGTAAAATACTGTGAGTAGTATCTGCACTGGGCGATGATAAATTCCAGCTACCATTTCTCTTCGTTCTTTTGGTTAATATAATTTGGGTCCTTTTGGTCGCATTTTACGACAAGCAGGAAATACGTTGAAACTATTCTAAAGCCCGCATCTACAAGTATTCCCGTTTGGATTACATTTGAATCCAATAAACACATTGTGGACTGAACATTTCTCTTACCAGATCCGAGAGAAATAATGATTAAGACAAATGAATTATTAACAACAACCAATATTAAGAAAATATATTCATTCATTGGAAATTATTTTTCAATCATTGCGGTAGCATCAGTTTTTATAAAAATAATAACGACGTTAAAATTAACGAAGACAGAAAATACCCAAAAGAGGCTCTAACGAGGAAGCTCATTAATCATTTTTGTCAGGCATATTTTTCAAACCGTAAACAAATATAGCTCCTTGTGGTAAAGATCTACTTATTTTCCTATCACGTTCGGCATCATACTCCATTTTTATCGACGCATCGGCGGCGCCATCTCAAAGATACCCGCAAACGGCCGACTGCGCAACGCAAATAGTGAATCACCACCAATTACTCAATTATTTCGGGAAGAAAAGAATACCAAATATAATGGTCCACCTGTGGTGTGGTGGTTCACAGTACCAAACAAATTAAATTTAGCCAATTTCTGACTTTTTCACACCTTTCATTTTTGATGGATATGGGTATCTTCGATGGTTTTTGTTTTCATTTGACCCCCAGATTATCATCAGGCGGGCTTCCGTACTGCAAATGTTCAAATGCATAATACATTTAGTCCCTAAGTTACTCTAAATATTCATGTTAATGAAAACTATCGCCGTGAAACATACATTCGGCGAGGTAAGAAAAAGTGAATACCCAAAACGTTTCAACACCGCAGTTATGTTTCATTTTAAGTGCACAGCCAATTCTTATCTTTGCGAAAAGATAGAAACCAGGACTTGTACGGAGTATATGGCCTTGTTTATGAGTTTCCAATACTGATTATCCGACGACGAAAAGCAGATCACATTGTACCGTATCAAGGGAGAAAATTTAGAGCGTTGGCCGTGATTCGAATGACCTGCTTATCGTATTCACCGGTCTACTTAATCTAGAAAAGTTGAGCGTTTTCTGACCTGGTGTTGGAGTTTCACCTACTCAGTTAACGAAATATTTTGATCCCGAGACTGGCAGCCTGCTTATTGTAGTTTTATTAATATATAAAGGTTATCCATATTGAAATCGCCTCACAAAGACTGGATAGATGCCATTTTTTAAAACCTAACCGAGATACCAAACAAAAAACCTAAAATATTACATTTATCGAAGGCTATGGTAGTCATGATATAGAGTCCAAAACTTTTGCTCTAATGCATTGTCACAGTGTAGGTAACGGCAGAGTGAGTGGGCACATTGCGGAAATGGTGACCTCCACGTGGCTGCTTATTGAGACACGCATCCGCTGAAATCAATGAGGCGTAGGCAGAGGAAACTTTTTAACATAATGATAATGGGAAAGTATGAAAACTGATCTAGATAATTTCTATACCATAGCAAATTTGTCGGGCACAATGATGTTACCTGATTTACTAAATGCTATTTACACAGCTACACCAGTCAGTACATGGTTGTTTAAACTTTTTCAACTAAAACTTGAATATATTGTGTCTCTGAAACACTTTTGAATGATTCCATACTCGGAAGCCCATTATAAAAGTAATAAGCTGCAACACTATCAAGATCGAAATTGTCGAATTTTACTACATCATTTATTTTAAATCTCATAATTTTGACACACATCAAAGTAACTCTAGATTAGATCCCTCAGATTGCGTTAAGTATGGGCCGCGTTAACAAGACAAAATGATATTTCTGATCGAGATCTGGAAGTGTCCGCCAACAGAACACACCTTATCCAAAAACTTTTAGTTCAGTTATCTCTGCTGTATACTGTACTTGGCTGTATAAAAACTATAAACCGTTCTGATCTTGCCATTTTACTCTTATTATATTCGTCAATAATTCTAGACTTCATAAGCTTCATAGAATTCAACTTAAGCTGATCCAGTGTAAAAACATGGGGCACCCGGTTCGACTCGTGGAAACCCAGGCGCCAGAGATGCTGACTCTCGATTAGCCCGTGAGATAACAAGCTAACATCGGCGAAATTTGATCGAATGTACTGAGGTACAGGGCGCCCGAAGCTGTTTTTTTACGCTTGGGAGATCGCAGAAAATTTTTTGTTGATAGCCAGGCAGATGGTGTCGGCGGGATAGCTCAAATTGCGAGAGAGAATCGGGGAACGAAAAAAAGAGAGAGAATAAGTATTAAATTGGTTTCTTTAACCATAAAACTTTGGAAAGGGTATAAGGTATCTTCGTAAGAATGATTCAAACTTGTTCCCAGTCAAGTACGGGACGATGATAAAGCGCGCCCATTATGAACACGCCATCTATATCCAATACTTAAATTTGGTAGAAGATCGCAAAAACTTTTGGTTCAGCGGGCATCAACGAACGACAAAAAGATACATCGGGCCGTATAATTATATTTTTCTTTAAGAGAAATATGTCAAGACGACGGAGACAAGGGTCTAGTGTGGTTCATAAGATATAAAATTCAACAAATCAACAGGCCGGATTTTTTATTCGAAAAATCGGATATCGAGTTACCGGCGAGATAAAATTAGAAAATAATGACTGTTTGGTGGGAACTCGCACAAGTTCGAATATAATAGCTCATTTATGTAGTATAATAAGTCAGTACTGGTTAGTCCCAAAAGTCAGTCGTTTGGGGTTAAAAATACCCAAATATGTGGACCAATAATATGTGTCCGTGAAGAATTGTATGTGATTATGGATGACCGTTAAAGATAATATACACTGGAGTAAAGTTTCAATATCGGTTTCACCATCCCCAAAATAAAATATAAAAAAAAATATATTATGGAATGCAACAGTACTAACATTCCTGTAACACAAAATTGCAACCATGCGTGAATGCGACGAATGAAAACAAAGAAGTTGGTCGAGACTGCTCATGATTGTGGAGATTGGGATACTGGGACAAAAGAAATGCCAAAGAGATGCGAAGCAGAAAAAATCAGGTCAAGGTTACATTAAATAGACCGAGGCCGCGAACAGGTGGCTTTTAAAAGAACCTGTTTGATTATGCAATATACCCGTTTAGCATGACGTAATATTATGAAATTTTAATAAAAAATTACATTGATTAAAAATTATTCCTTTCTTAATAATTAAGTCTTCAAAAGCAAGACTTTTTATTGTGAAATGTAAATTTTTTATTTAAAATTTACACTTTTCAAAATGTGCAAATAATGTCAAAAAATTAAAAGAAAATCTTTATCCGGACAAAATGGCAAGCTACACAAACAACTGATTCCACATAGGAAATAAGTAATGTACACAATCCAGGGGCCGCAAATGCTCGCTAATTGTTTTTGGAAGATCATTTACATGATAACGAAGATGAAGTACCTTCTCGAAAGCCACAGTATGTAGACAGAACAGTCGGCTGAATAACAAATTGGCTCCGACAAGTTCAGGTGAACCATGCTCAGGGAACACGACTGAACATGTAAATGCGTCGCTTGCAAGCCCTTCATACTATTTTTTACGAACAAAAATAACAGTAATTCAATACAGTCGAACTGTTCAAAAGTAAAACACTTAAATCTGAAAATCTATTAAACAATAGTAGTATATGTATCCTACGGTCCGCTTCATCAGTTACCCATTCGTATACATCAATTGACGGGAGACTGTGTCAACTTGCATACCGTCAATATCGATTCTGTTTAAAATTCAAGAATTCATAAAATATCTGATTCAATTTTTCCAGCAATTAGAAATCAACATGGTCAAAAAATATTTAACGCTTTCATTTCAGTTTTCAGGAACAACGTCTTTGTGTGTTCATTTTAAGACTATGATTCGAATATTTGGCTTAGATTCGCAAAAATCATAGCATTCGATTTCGAAGTCGTAATATATCCGATTTTGGCGACCACTCGTCGGGAGCACTTCTTCTTCAAAACAGAAGGATGCCTTATAGATAAGAAGTGCAGTGCTATTTTTGTCTTTACCTTCCGTTTTCTTTCGATCCACAGGAGCGTGAAGCACAGCCGACGCCGCAAGTCTTTTTAGGAATCAGACGAAATTGGATAAAAATTCGCAGAATAGGATAACGCGCCCTCACTCTAATCTAATAATGAAACGAAATTGTCGATTATGGACGGAACCCACGCATTTTGTGGGACGGATGTGAATGTTGAAAATATAGTTTGAGAATCACCGACGTTCAAATAATCGGAGAAACGTCAAAACAAAGATTTAAATGCAGGCAGGGTTGTCTTTATAGTTTACTTTAAACGGTTCGAGATTCAACATATAATTTGAACCTTGTTTCAACATTACAGATGAACGAAATAGCTGATTGGATCGCATTTTGCAAACTTCCAGCAAAGTCATGATTTGTGCAAATTTTGCGATGTAAAATTAGGCATATCATAATTCTAACAAACTACAAAATTAACTAATTTAAGAAAAATCGAAAAACCAGATGACTTTTAATCAGAATCATTTTGTTGTATTCAATATATAAAGTCATTGACTATAATATAAGCATGATTCTCAGAGTCAAATAACCTTTTTCTACATTATATTTAGTTGGAACACTGATGGTTTGCGTTCATAGGGGTCGATTTATACGTTCATACCTCATAAAACCTCATAAAAAAGTCTTGAGAACCGATACTTCGTTGTATATTGCAAGGGATATAGAATCCAGAAGTTTCAGTTTAAGGAAATTGAAAAAGCACATTAAACTGTCGCTAAAACTGTATTTTAAAAAAGAAAAGTAAGAAAAGGGATTGCAAATAATTAAAATGGTAATATGAATATAATTCATTTACAAATCACAACTCGTATTAAGAGACGTTGATTCCTCAGTTCAAATTTGATTAAAAATTTGAAATTTTCAAAGACGATAATTCACCAAAAAGTTGATTTGACTAGAAAACGAATCTCTCTGCCTGCAAAAGATGGGCACTAGGCAGTGGTAACTGTTGTATTTTGGAAGATAAATTTAACCCAATCAATACAATAAAATATATAGACTATCACATGCGTTAATGACGTCCATACAATACGCAATCAGTCAAATTTCAAATCAATTCTTACTTGGTTCAGTTCATATATCGATATCACCTCAAACCATAAATAAAAATGTTTTGCAGCACAATAATAGAAAAATCAACAAATGAGTTTATAAGTAAGTAAAGAATGGATAAGTAAATATTTATCTTCACGGAGGCGAGCGTCAAAAGGTCACAACCAGGTGGTGACCGGAGTGTGTAACATGCAAAATATTTTTGCATGAAATCTGGGTAACTACAAGCATATTTGAAAATGATGTCTGATTGACAATGGAATACGGGCGACATTATGTTATTCGTGCTACTCGGTTCATACAATTTTATTCCTAGTCGACTCGAAGTGATTCGCGAGAAGCAAACAAAAAAGTGTGTTCAAAACTTGAAACATGACAATGGCACCCAGAGTAAAGAACTGTAATCCTTGGTTTGTGTATCTCAGTATAGGCGCAAATCTCTTAATTATTATTGGAATTTTTTTCGCAGCAAACAGGCACGCAATTTTTTGTATCTTAATATTAATATCAAAGCAGATTTACGGGGACAAGATTTTCAAAATTTTCTTCGCACCCAATTTAAAATTAACAGAATCAATAGCAGAAAACCTAGATGTATACTCGTTTTTCCAAGATCAAAAAAAGTTCACAAATGCCATCGTCAGTATGGAAAACCTTTTGAGAATTGGTTTGAATAAATAGGTGTTATCAGTTTTTGCCTTTCATGGGGGGACTTCGTGTGCGGTATTCTGATATCACGCCAGGAGCCGCATATCGTGTCACAGAACAGCTTTACAAATATCTTGAACTTATATGTTGAAATGAAATGAAAATAAATGATTCTTTCAATGGCGCAGGGCGTGAAATATTATTATTCAGGCTATACAATAGGATTTTCATTCGAATTGCAAATAACGAAAACATTACAATATATAGTTCAAAAACACAAAGTCACGTTTAAGACCAATTATTACGACTGCCGGACGCTGGGTTACCATTGGGCATGAGCAGGGAATGGTAAACAATGTTTTCTATTACTTTGCTGAGGGCGTACTCAGTGGCAAAATGGAAAACCGTGGAATTTCAACCACCCTCGGACAATAAAATCTGTCTTTTACCGACTGAGCCATCAAGTCATATGATTACATGAAGTAAGCAAACTCTGGGCCAGACGGCCCCATATCTAATTTTATAATAAAAACAATTGTCTGTTGAACCAAAATATTGTCTTGCAATACTGAAGGATGGAGTCAAGACCGTGCACTGGAAGAATTGTTTTGTTCAACTGTATGAATAAATGATGTGAATTTAAATTATATTATTGACTTCAGTTTTAAAAGGATCGTAGAGTGAAATCATAAAAATAGATTGAAAGAAACTTCTCGCTGTTCATCAATAACATTCTCTTTTACAAAAAATCATCTCTACAGAATGTGATATACAAAAGACACATGCTGAGTTTGATGCTTTAACTAATAGAGATAATCGAGCAGTATAATCGCGATATCTTTTCCCTCGCTTCACCGCAAGAAGCCGAGGTGGGCCGAAACTTTTTGACCGATAAAATGCGATTATATCATTAAACGCCATAATTCCATGGGAATTTACAAATGTGGAGAATTTTGCAATATGATTTCAGGAATCATTTGATTAAAAAATGTGTTTTCATATTTGAGGAATCAATTTAGTACCGTCGGGGAACTACTAAGTTGTGATTAGTGTCAGATCCATTAACTTGAAGGGGCAACAAATTATGTGTCCAATGAAAATCATCTGCACATACGAGGCTTGATAAATAAAACAAAATTTTAAGCGGCGCACGTGCGTTGCAACAGCGGACACGTGGTTTAAAACATTGTACGTGGAAATTACAATCTTTCTTACTAAAAGTGTAATGCCGATATGCCAAAGAAAATGCAGCCTTGAACTTGAGGTTTCCGTTGCCGACAAAAATTCCAATCTCGCAGTCGTAGACATGACATCGAGATGATTCGCCCTTGGCATTCTCATCCTCAAATTCCACACCCGATGTAGTAGAGTGATAAGTGATATTAAAATTAAAACTCCAACCAGACTTTCAGAACTAAAGAACGGCGCATAGTTTTATCCATGTGTCATGTTGGATCCAAACGCGAAGTTTAGACAGATCGACAAAGTCCAGGCGTGGAATTCTGGCAGTTGCTGTTAAGTATCACCGGGAAAGCATTTTATCGTGTTGAATTCCTTGGGCGCAGCGAATAATCGGAATGACGTAACAGCAAAATACAAACAAACTGTAAAACAATTTTAATTGTAACTCAATAAAACAGAACTTACAATTGCCATTTATGCAATTTTTTATATAAAATGAATTTATAAAAAAAACTATCTATCTACCTGTTTGTTTGTGACTGTTTGAAAATGTAATGTGTATGAAGGAATATTCATCAATAAGAACGATGCGAGTTAAGCATTATTTAAGAATGGGAGTGGGAGTACGTATTCATATTGAATATATTAATGTAGTGAGAATACACCATGCATATCATATTACACGCAGAGGAGAATATTAATTGTAGAAGGTGTGATCTCAAAGTTGCCTCTTAGTGAAACCAGTGCTTACCTCTATTACCGCACTGATTGGCTTATAAAGTTTCATCAATTTCAATGCGATATCCTGAAAGTGGGAATACTTCCTTAAGACTTCCTAAGATTTTACAAGGATGGGACAATCCTCCTACACGCTATGAAATTTAATAGAAAATGTTGATTGAAGTATGCAAAATTTCAATCATCTTCACGTTTAATATCACTTCTATGTACCAACCCGACCAACAATGTCAACCAAACAGACGGTTTTATTTTTTGTCGCCTCAGACGCACTTGGGCAGCACGATCAATCCTTGTTTTAAACTTCTCATACACGATATCACATATTCGATAAAAGTATTGATTCGACAGAAAACTATAAATTTGCTCCAAGTCCTCGATTGTCAGTAGCCATTGTTTGTCTGATCGTCTCTCAGGGCCACATCTATTACAAAGCAGACCGGTGACTATTTAGATCTTTTAATCACATGGATCAAAATTATTTACATTAGGGCTATAAGAAAATGAAGTTGAACCAGAGATGAATATGAACCTTTTGATGTAAGTAATTCGAAGCCCATATCATTGTTTTCGGTGGTTACTTAATAGCTATAATAATAAATCCCGAGTAAATCCATAAAATCATGGCGAACCGGAATCGCACCAAAACCATATACAAGTTGCGTAATAATAGGAGTTAGGAAAATTGATTTTTCGGACGGGAAATTAAAGAAAGTAAGTAAATAATTATGCTTTGAACACTAAAGTGCTTCTCTTCCTCCTGCCCTTACGACTGATCCAGTTTTAGACATGTTTTTGTCATAACTTTTTAGAAACATTTATAACACGTCTATTAAGTAAAATTTGATGTAAAAATAGAAACAAAAATGTTGTGTGCAGTATACACAAGGTTATGCGTCAGCTTCACTCATGCCGAAACAAAGTACCAGAATATAATGTCAAGGAAGACCTATTAAAATTCTTTTGGAGCCTAGAGTGAGAATCGTACATGTAACGTTTTTCTTTTCTCTGAAAAATAAAGACTGCATTCAAATACTTTTTACTCAATCACAGTTTTTATTTCACCAAGCACGGGCCACTGATGAACCATGTTTTAACGGCACGATCCATCAGTAACAGCATACTCAATGAAAGATATTTGGTCAGGTATTTTCCGATGGGAACCAAATCATGCTTCGATGTGTATGAAAACTGATAACATGATACATGATCAATACATGTCAACAACAAACATGAAGTTTTATCATAGTAACCTGGTAGCTTTTCGGACAAAGCAACCCGGTCAAGTACCAATTTAAAAAAAAATGAAACCGGGTCCACCAGTCGCCCACACTTGACAAAAAGAAAAGATGGACCACAAAACACCGGCGCCTAAATTAGACATTAAATGTTAGCAAGCTTTCGTGTATACGTTAATCGTTGAGAAAAATTCACTTTTCTTCCCATCCCAGTTCATTAGAATGAAGTTCACATAATGGAAAAGCCGATCTAAATTCTACGTAGAATGTTCGTAAGTTCGGACTTCCGTCACAGAAACAAAACATACAGTACATAGATTTCCGGGATAAATTCATGACAGAAAAAAATTATAGTTGAATATTTACCATAGTTATTCGGATTAAAAGCGGGTTTATTAAAAAGAAAAGATTGTCGATTCAACAAACTCACAACTTTTCACGCGAAAAACTGGTGAAAATTACTATCATGATAGGCGCAGATTTTCTGTAATCCATTTTCAGTGACTTGGGTAATAGCACATGGGATTTGGAACGTTACCAGTTTCCCTACTGCAAACATTTTGGAAACCATGAATATCAGTTTTTACCGGCTGAATGAAATAATAGATACAAAAAACAGTAGAATATTTAGGGGACACGATCGTGATGAGAACCACACTAAAAACTGTGTTAATAAATCCGGACCGGAGCCCACTTCAAACTTTCCAAATTTATTCAAATTGCTATAAAAGCTCATAGACAAGACCATATATGTTTGTAATCAAAAGATATTGCAGGAAATTACTTCAATTTTCTTCCCAATTGCACCAAAACATTTCTACTTCCACAGGTACAAATACCGCATTACGTCATTGGATTACAAATGCTAAATAAATAGCAATACCTATTGTTAGTAACATGTCCATGAATATAATTAGGCAACTCCTGATGAACCGAAAACGAAACCTATCAAGGTTGACGCTACCTTCAAACTGAGAAGATAATGGAAGTGGTACGTAACAAATTTGCTTTGTATCAAAAGTTGCTATGAATGGGCGATTTGCTAGAGTGGCACCACGATCACACAATCAAAAACGTCGCCGGCATAGATTTTATTTTATTGAGAACTGCGAAGGTACAGGAGCATTCAACAAAGCACTATTTTAAAACTCTATTTTTACTGTAGAATTTTGCGATAACGAATATGCTTGGCAGAGTGGATGGCGATATCCAAGCGCTTTCTGTATACATAAAGTGATGGGATGCCGCCATTTTAAACATACAAGCGTAGACTTTTAGCATCAAAATTTAGGAAAATTCATCACGTATTTTATAATTTCTGACAAAAATGATTAATAGAGAATAGCAAATTTTAGTGCCGACAATCAGACGCCTGTGAGTGAGATACAAACTTTCTATATATATTCAATAATACGGTGTTGAATGAACACAAAATAATAAACAAGTCGTAGCTTTGTTTGTATACTATCATAACAGCAGCTCCAGCGAGGTGTTTCGCTAAAAAAGTGTTCTTTTTCAATAGCTTAAGAAAAAAGCTCAACCTTGGTGCAAAACTTGGATTAAAGCGAAGAATATTTAACGGAAAATTCAGAAAATATTAATTCAGGAAATTTGGCGTCATTCCGACACACCAATACGGAAAATCTTTATAAAAAAAAAAATAATGAATCCTTTCATATTCAAAAGTAGACACCTCCGCATTTGTATCAATAAGTGTGTATTCGAACATTTAAGTTAGTATGTTTTATCCTGTCGCGATCGTTAACTTTAATATTATGAAAGATTTCCATGCCAGTTTTTCATTACCATAAAATATTATTTAGGAATAAAAAAGAATGATTGGAAAATATTACTCACTCATTGCGAATCAAAAAATCTACTACGAAAACAACAATCGCGATTCCAGGGCATTGTTATCATACATATACAAAGATGTGAAGCGATGCGAAATTCGGTAGAAATGCTTGTAGAGAAAAGTGTTAATTACAACTAATTTTATATTTTTTTAATTATACTCTGCAATGCAATTACATCTATAATATGCGATTTGAATCCAATTCAAAGTTTTTCCAAGAAACTGTTGTCAGTGTTTCCTATTAAATCTGAAAGTGAAAACAAAACTTTAGTTCGCACGTCCAAACATGAATCTCGAACGATCCACGGCCACGAATCTCGACAATCTCAATCAGAAATTCTACTTTGTCAAGAATGAGCTACAGATAGGGCTGGGTAAACCCGAATCATTTGGAATTCGATTCTGATTCGAAATTTTTTTGAATCGGATCGAATCACTAATTCTAAATAAAAAACGAATTTATATTTTCACTTCAAAATACACAGTATTCGGTTTTTGTCAAATTTTACCAAAATCGATTGCATTTTGTTGTTAAAAATAAAAATTCCAGTTTATTTCGAATAAATCGTGCTTCGGGTGGATTCGAATTGTTCAGCCCTAGCTACAGATGGACCGCGCTTTGGCGGCGCAATAAATCGGTTACTCAAACTAGACAAAAAAAACTCGGCAGAACAACTTGGGATTGCCCAAGTTCAACAAAAAGTCACTCGCAAATCATCGCCAGATTTGCGAGTGTTCCCAAAATCTATAATTAGTGAAGATATATAGTTAGACGGTGACATTTGCGGCAAATACTCGTTCATAATTATAGGCGGCGGTGATCAAAAATTACGAGTTCCTCGAAGATTTATCTTGTCATGTTCTGTGTATATGTGAAACAAATATTCGAACGTAATTAAGCTCACAAGCAATCAATTTCTTGACATTACATTATCTTAACAACAAATCATGTTAAAAAACGCAAAAAATAATTTCAAACCAAAAATATTATACTCAACTCGGAACAGCAAAACATTACATCAAATTACGAATATGTTTATTGTGCTAAATATAAATATATAAAATATGAATTCAGGCAAGAAATGAAAATGGACTAAGGTTGCCACTTTTAGACATGACATATTTGTTTTAGAATCGGAACATTTCGAATCGAATTTGTTACTTTTTGGTCACTACTGTACACGAAGTCAGCTAGAAATGTATTGTCAAATTGAGATAATGCCATAATATAATCTATTGAGGTATAAAATTGATTAACAAGCACGTGTAACGCAACCTTGCGATCAAGTTTCAGGAATCTACCAATTGAAATTTCACAAGTAATGAATTCGCGTAAAACATTTGGTTGGTTTTGATCTTGTCAGGTCGATGGCATTCAAATTACTACAGTGATTTATGACATATGACTCAGAAAAATCCGATCCTTCAAAATCCGTTTGGTGTAACTCGGCTATATTTACGCCCGAGGGCGAAACCAAAATTTGACTTCATGTTTTCTCCACTCGAATCAATAACAGTACATATTTTTTTACTTTAATAATCCGCCATATGACCGCAAAAGCAAGTTCAAGTAAACGAACGACATTCAAAAGTGCAAGTTGTCAAAACACTTTCGACAAACAAAGCGGAAAATTAGTAAATTTGTAAGTATTGCAAATAAATTTGCTTGCTCGAACTCCGACAAAATCGCACACCACCAACTGACCATTATTTGATTCTCGATGAGTTTTCTGATTAATTTAAACCTTTTTTAAAATACAATACAACCCTTTTACATTCACTTAGTATTTTTTGCGAGAATTGGCAATAAATTCCACATTCTCCTGCAGCCTTTCAACAAAACCTTGGAATTGCTTGTGATAAGTTCCATTGTAGATTTTTAAGATTTTCGAAACAAAAATAAACAATTAGTGGCGAGTAATTTCATAACCCAAATGAAAAAGTTACATTTCTTCACGTATCCAACCAAACAGAAGATCAGTCTCGGGTGGGGGCGATGGCCTAGGGTTAGCATGGCATCGCAGGTTGAATATCTCGGGTTTGAGTCCAGTCGAGTGACTTGTTAATTCATGCCCACCACTCAATCCAGGTGTGATAACTTGCGTAGGCTTAACCGAACAGGAAAAATTATATCTTTCTAACAACCCCTAACCTTGCTCGAGGATAAAAAGGGGAAAGTAAATTTTCTTCGGAAGAACAAAACAGGAGCTAGTAGTCAAGAACGCTTGTGGAACCGTGTATAGCGCTGTGATTATGTCAAACAAGTATTAGAAAAATTGATGGCATTTACCGACTACCTTTTTTCTGGAGAGATTTTAACTTTTTCAGGATTGAGACACCCATCATTAGGATTCAGATATGATGTTCGTCAATATATTCGTTACAGAAAATCTAAACACATTGAAATAAGCGAATAGGCTGAAGAAACCAGTTGCAAGAAGAATTTTCTGTCATCTTCGATAACGAAGAGTTTTCATAAAAAGTAGGGAAAAATCGGATTCGAATTCGATTTTCGTTGCGAGAAAGAACTCTCTAAGCAGAAACCTTGCCTTTGTTTGCAGTATAAACAAATTATCCAAATATTTAGGCATGGATTGGACAACACGGTTGCAAGGCGATGACAGGCATATTGCTTTTAGCGTGCAAGATAAGGCGAGACGAGCTGAACCATAATTAGGTTATGGCTATTAACGAAAGTATTTACTGCGCCATGATGAAGCTTTTTGGTATCTGAGAACTTTTAATTCGATGGGTGAAAAATACAGTAACCTATACTCAATGTACTTAACCCCAATTGATGAATTTGAAGTTTGCGATAAAGATCATAAAACGAAATCCTTATTGATGACTTGAAAACATCACAGAAAGTCGCTCGATGAAAAACGTTAATTGTCCACCAAAACATGTAGAAAATTAAAGTAGGTTGGTAGCCAAATTAGCAATTAAAGTGGAAATTATACATGAAAAGATGGTCCCGCCATACCACGATGCATCTGCATTCGACTTCCTAAAATTCGATCTTCGGCACTGGCGTCCTGACCAAAGTTATTGTTAAGGTTTGAGGGTAGTGAATTGTTTAAAATATTACGTCGTTACCAACCTTAAAACATTTTGACTAATTTTATTTTAAAATTTCCACCGAAAGGAAGGCTCAAACAGATAAAGAAATGAATGAGGCAAAAATATTTTACGTACAGGTAACTATTTTTGAATATATTACAATTGTAATGTGTTTCAAGGTTAAATATATACGTCCACGTACAAAAATAACTGGAACATGTTGAGAGCATCTAATTGGTTAAATCGAGAAATTGAGTTCCGCAAAAATTTTATTCGAAAGATTTAACTATTCTCCAGCTGGGGCGTTGTACATTTTTCAGGCACAGGTCTGTGTTAGAGTTCTCCTTTCCCAGGTCAAACTGCCTCTCTACAACTTACTGCATCTCACCACAACATCACGTGACTTGGAATGTACGGCGCCTAAGATGTAGTCGTCGGTTCTTAATTTTCTTTAGTTTTCAAGTTCAAGTTATTAGCATTTTACACAAAATGATTCACTTGTAGTCATTTATTTAGTGTCCCTGAGCGACTGGGAGTAATCAACTTCAGAATTGTAAAAGTTTGGTCAAAACTCCAATCCCTCTTACTCTTATCGGCATTCCAGAAGCTTAGGTTTCAACCGTAATTCTGGTAATCTCAGTCCATATCTAAACAGTAAGCAAAACAGAATCTATGCACGTTGAAAACTATAATTCAATAAGAACTTCCAGTAAAGCGTGTTTTGTTTGGAATGAGATACTAATGGATCCCACTGACACGGCTTTGCCCATCAGTGGCCCAGGCTTAACAAAACAGAATCGATAAGACACAATATGCATATTATTCACAGTGCTACTATGTTCATGGACGAGGCGATAAAAAATTTTAATGCTTGGTCTATAAATGATCCATACTTGATAACTTTTTCCTATTTTTACACGACGTAGTCTATTGAAATATCATTTCAATCATTTTTGTTATGGGGTGTGGGGTTAATTACTAAAAGCTGCAGTTCTAACAAGGGTTCAACAGATTCATGGCACGACCACCCGCACGTGTTGTTATTGCAAAACAAAACTAGGTCGAATTCAGAGATACTGCAGTCGACTGAAGACATCACAGATAAACTATTCATCAGTTTTAGTTTGCCGCCGCCATAAACGAAGAGTAGACGGAACATAACCAATGCGCATTGCATGGTGCAGATTTATCGGATTACATTCACGCGTGAATAAAGATGGTCAAATTCATCCATGACCACCATGGCGCGAGAATGACCGATGATGGGGTGCCAGTTTCCTTAGTAAGGGCCGATGATGGGGTGCCAGTTTCCTCAGTGAGAGGGAGAAAATTAGCTACTATTCAGAGATGAATAGAAAAGCGGTACTCTCTAAAATTGCGGCGCAAGACTGCATCAACTGTTTATACTTAGTGTCCCAGTTGTTGGTTTTCCTATTTAAACAGCCCTGCATAATATGAGTGGTCACGAGTTGGTTTCTTACAAATCTTGCTTTTACTACAGCCATAAGTGATTATCAGAAGAAAATAACAATTTTGTGCTTACTGATGACGAATTTAACCAACCGACAAGGTGTAGTAACTACTCCCAATAGCATTGGACACAATTAATAATCTCATTTTGTCACAGATGAACCGCGCCTCGACGGTGCGACCCACTTGTAACAAATTCATTAACAACTAATAGTATGATCTAAAACTTACTGTTGAGTGCCGTAATACTTTAATGCAGTAGTAATAGGCACGTAGTTAACGCAGTAATACGCTTCATATAAATAGAATTCCGACAAAATAAAACCAAAAAATAACGATGATCGGAGCTTCGTCAACCAACAAGGAATAAGGGTATTGACAAACGAGTTTGTTTTCCTAGCATTTCGTGGCATAACTTTCATCACTTGCGTAAACCCATGACAACGAAATTCTTCCAGGCCATCATACCAAAGGGAAAAACGTGAAAAACATGCAGGTTAATTGGAATCCTATATCAATTTCAAGAGAGGAATAATAAATTCGCTGTTCTACAGCGGGCACAACGGAGAGAGGCGACTCCAAATTAGAAAATTCATTTCAATGATGAGTCACAGACGAATCGCACCTCGACAATGCGATCCACCCGTGACTTAAACAAAAGATGTTTAGAGAAGAAATTTGTGAGGAAGACGCTACGACAATTCGTCGATCGTCAGTTCAAGGGTTGTCAGCGTAGAAGCATTTTGGCTGCCTTGTTATGTATGCATGCCTTATTTTATGGCAATCTAAAATCTAACCTATTGTCTCGAAAACGCCTAGCTTGAAAATATTCATTTTTCGTATATCTAACCGCGATTTTCACAAAATCAAAAAAAAAAATAGCAAAATGGCACATCGCACACTTCTCTCCTCAAACAAGCGTTGTGGTTGACTGCTTCTAAAAGACAAGAGCGGCTTTATGTCAGATACCTGGAAGAATTTTGCGCGAATAGACGGATGTGGATGACAACAAGCGTAGCGGGGTGGAGTCAGTCACGGTGTATTCGAAAATACAAACGGGGTGACAGCAAATCAATCTTAATAAACTTGCCGTTTCATGCAATACTCTGCATACGTGTCCCAGAGAAAAGCGAGTTGATAATATAGTACGCTTTGAGTCAGGCTAACGCGCCTGTATTGCAGTCAATGAAGTATATAACAATCCCCATTACTAGCAGCCTTGAAAATACGTAGCAATCTGCGAGAATACAATTTTTCTTTGTCATCTCATAGTGAGCGCCCGGTAATGATAAATAGTAAATCTACTGGATTACGAAGGAAATAAGCGAAATGAACAACAAATCGATTTTCACCATGAAATGAAGATTTTAAAATTTTTAGTTTGGCCTCAGTAAATTTTACGAGAGCCTGTGCTAGTCTGATTTATTTTCAGTTTGGAATCAAACTTCCAAGAATAAGGTCTTTACTTACATGTCACAATGGATGGGGGGGGGGGGGGGGGGGGGCAGGAAATTCATGTTTACAAATATACATATCCTCTCCTCTCTTTTCATGAACCCACAATCTAAGATAATATGAAAACGTTTTTGAATTTTTCTTAAATTATGTGTTAAAAAAAAGACTGCCGAGTGATATCGTCTGATTTTATGACCTAACAATTAATTCATTTAGTCCATTTTTATCAACGCCAACCGTGTATGCTGGTTTGGTCGAGTGAAATCATGAAAAGGTTTATGTGAAGTTAAAAAAGAAATGGGTTTTTGTCTCATAATTATGGAGGTGACGTAACTCCGTATTCATATTGAAATTCGCACATAGCACGGAATAATTTGTTGGGAAAAAATCCAAAGTCAAATGACCCAGGTTATATTTCGCTCACCTATTCAGACCATAAATCTAGCTGCGGTCACGCAAGATGAAAAGTTCAAGTGCGCGTAAGAATACCAAGTTTAAATAGCAAAAGCAGTTAGCAACATAACGGGCTAGAAAAAATAAAACTTGAAGTTGTTGTAGATTATTTGCGACTTTGCACTCGGTAGCAACAGCAACAAGGCTTTGTAATTTATTGCATTCATATGCATATTATATGAACAAGCCAACGCAGGATGGTTCACTCCAGAGCAGAAAGTCGTTTCGCCACCAAGATGACGAATGTATAAAAAGTCTCTCGGAAATGGCTCCATGTAGACATCTAGTGGCAAACCTTATAGGGCACCCGACTTGAGTCCTTGGTAAGCATTAAGAACAAGCTTCGAGCGATACGTATCCCTGATTTTCCTGCGAGAGTGGCGCATGCTCACATCTAGTGGGCATAATAATGCGTGAGAGAATTACTCAATATCTAGCTGTCTCATGGTAGCTATTCATAGTTTATTCCCACAACTCCGTCGACATAAAAAGCGAAATTAATAAATACTGTTCAATCAGGAATTACAGTTTTCAGAAGTGGAACAAAACCTGATAAAAAGTTAAATATGTGACACCAAATAGGTTTTATATATTCGATTTTGGAAAATATTTATTTACTGTAGGATACAAACATGCCCTCCCCAGGTCAAACATTTACAATGAAAATTGAAGCACATGCAAAGGAACAGGGACGGACAAATATACCTGAATATAAAATTAAAAACGTTTGCATAATTAATTCGTATGTATATATATGTTTCGAAATAAAGGGGATATTAGGGAAAATTGAAAAACAAAATAAATTAAATCAGCAGTAACGAATATACAGTAGGTACAGTAATATACAGCACATATTCACAAGTACTACCCTAGTATTGCCAAATTAATTTATTCCGGAAGTAGCTCAAAATCTGGTATTACACAAACAACGATGGCCAATACCGAATATTTCATTATTTAAAATACATCCTGAAAAAATTCAAATATGGAAAACAAACAAATTCTAATTTCGTTTATGTTGGTTATGGAATACTTTTTTATCCCTTACGGAGAAGAAATTCCAAAGAAGACTCCGAAATCGCCAACATTTCTTTTGCTCTGTGCCTGTGGGAGCCACTTCAATTTTGAGGAAGACAATAATTTTTTGTGATGAACCTATACTTATTCATTAGATAAAAATTACAAAATATTAAGTTTGCTATTCCCGAATATATCTAAATTCATACTTTCACTATATTGAATACATTTATTTCAGAATGTACTAGAATGTATGATTCGTTTTGAACATCCCTGTTCACGGCTTCACGCCATTACTTCCGTAGGTATTACTTAAACGAATGCTTTCGCTTTTTTTTTGTTATTTGTCACAAGTAAGGCACACTGAAGTATCGAAAACATCGTGAAATTACGATAAGCTAGCTGTACAAGAGAAAATCCGAATTACCGGTAATATATGTACTCTAGTATAACATAACGATGCTCGGGTGAACCAGTATTTAGCGAGTTCAGCTAATTTGAAGGCGTCGGCGCTAACGGTTTTAATATCTCCGAGAATTCTACACGAGAAGATCTGAATTAACGGTAATATATGTACGTACTCCAGTAATATAACGATGCTGGCTCAACCAGTATGTAGCGAGTTCGGCTAATTTGGAGGCGTCGGCGATAACGATTTCAAAATTTCCCAGAAATCTACAAGGGAGCTGATCTCGTAGGAATCTCCCATTCGTAATAACCAAAACCACGTATATTGATTTTGAGAGACGCTCATATCTACAGCAAGAAAGAGCCAAGTCTAAATATTTTGACGCGAATTGTTTGTTGGACTAACGGCACTGGAAACAGAAGAAGGCTCACTTTCGATGAAGATTTTTACATATTTGCGCCATTTACATGACGTTTTTTAAATCAGTCCCAATAAAGATATTCGTACGACTATTTGTTGTTTTTTGAAAGTGCTATATCTAATTATAGTGCCTGTATTGTAATTCCGTCCAAATAAAGTTCTAGTAGAAGTTCTAGAAAGAAAATGAACGTTTTGAAATGAGAGTATTGGGACGACTTAAAGCTTTGTTGTCACAGCGAATCGATATTTCAAAAAAAAAAGTGGTGCACAAATTTGTGCATAGGCCTGGGAACGGTCCAACAGTCAACAAAATTTTCCGTGGTAGCGACTCTACGCTAAGGATACGTATCACTCGAAGCTTGTTCTTAAATGCTTACCAAGGAATTGAGTCGGGTGTCACTAGATGTCTGAATGGAGCCATTTCAGAGAGACTTTTCATACATGCAAGCGAGCTACATCTACAAACATTACGGTAATAGTTCATTTTGTTTCCTCTACCACAAAAAAAATGAGTAAAATTAGAAAGAGAGCAGAACCTTAAATAAAGTTAATACTATTCCTTACGAAAATTTCCTCCAAATACAAATTTACAAAATCCAAACAAACATTTTAATTAATCAAAATTAGAAAGGTTAGAATTCTGTTATTCAATTATGATGGTAAATTCTAGGCAATCGCGAAACAGGCAACATCACTGCATCACAGGAATTTTGACTGTCGAGATATTCGTTCATTAATTGATCTAGTTGTCCATCATAGTACAAGAGATACTATCAAAAAAAATCGCTGTTTTTTCAAGGCAAATAAATACCTCCAATTACAAATTCTGATGGCAGCACTGAACAACCACTACATAGAGATATATCAAGACAATCCGGCATGCACTCCAAAGACAAGTCTCTTGATAGAAAAAAATGTCTTTTTTCGAGTGCCTAAGAGTGATTAAACTATATAAAAAGGTTCAAAACCATTAATAATGCCTTTAAATAGGTAGTAGTGTTAATACTAATGGTTCTCAAGCATTTTGTTTAAAGGAAGAAAATGGCATAAACATTTTGGTCAACCAACAGGAAACAAGATTGTGTCACCCTGGCTGACATTTCCAAATTGTACTCTGAAGAGATTGAAACGACGGATAAGATATGTCAGAGAAGGTTGATTTGTTGTGGGATATGTTGCTTTATTAATGTTTAATTACTAAAATAAAATACTAATGCGCATTTAAGATTGGTGCTGCTACAGTGGTACATCACGGGATGATCGAATCGATAGAAACATTTTTTATCTTCTCAAAAATTAGCAAAATTTTTGTGCGAAGCAAAAGTGAAGCATGAAAAATAACACACACACATATCGTCTGGTGAACACAAAATGGACATGAAAAAAGGTGTGTGAAAGCCAGTCTTCTTTATTTTTAATTAATATCATTTTAAGCATCCCATACAGATTTTGTTCGTAACACCCTGTTTGTATGTAGGTCGCCAACACCAGACTTTGGATAGTAAAAGGTAAAGCCACCATTAATTCCTGGAAAACTACCTCATCGAGGAGTTATCAAATTAAATCCTAATTTTTTGGGTTATTCAATACACAAACTTTAGGATGTCGGTATCCCTTTCTCAGTCGTATGCGATATGTTTTTTTATTCTATAGAACTGCATGCTGCGGTGCAAACCAAGTGTTCAATAGCCAATATTGTGGAAGAGTAAAGATGGTTCAAATCAACTTGTGGCTTTAGCGCTACAAAATGCACCTCAGAATTAATACCATAAAAGGCTACTCTATCTATTAATTAATTATCAGAAAAAGTGATTAAAACTTAAACTCACACATTGTCGAGATCCATAATATCCAGAAATTGATCGAAATATCTTCATATTATTTTCAACCAACACAGCAAAAGGCAAACACCAAAACAAGAAAACACAATACTAATTAAAATATTATTACATGCTTCATAATGAAACTGAAAAACAAAAACAAAAATCATTCATGCATCCACTTCAAGATCAAATACTAAATTAACAAAACAAAAGGAAAATAATACAAATAAACTCATGTTCAAGCACGTGAAAATTACAGAATTGATTTTGGTAATTATGCAATCATAATTATGCAATCATCATGAAAGTTCATGATAACCTGAACTGCTTCGGCGATGATGAGTAACACTTCATAATATTTTTACTAATTTCGCCAAAAGTATGAATAGAATCGTTCCAGAAAATGTATACAAATAGGAAATTCAAGGCAATAAATATTATGTGCTAGTGTGATTTGGCAAAATGAGCATCATGAGTCAATTTAAAATGTCCATTCAATCTATGACCAGACTAGGAGATCCAAGACCAAGTCATCAGAAAAAATGAGAAGACAACATACGAGAAAAAAAGCAAGAAAAAAATTAAAATTGCTGATTTTTAATTTTGTGTCTACATATCAGTGGTGCTAGTTGTCAATCTCCCAACAGAGACAATCACAGTAAAAAAACGAACAAGTATAAAAGTGACAGATACCAGAAAAAAATAACATTTTTAGTGTCACCCTGCAGTGCCACAAATCCACAATAAGTTAGTTATGCTGTGTGTAATACTGTTTTCATTATGATGATCACAAACCCGTTATTTGCTCAATTCAAAGCACTAATTGATGCTGGAGGTTGGCAAACTCAGCCAATCTTTCAATTGAATAAAATAATTTCTTCAGAGGCGCATAGCTGTAAGCGTATTCCTGATGCCTTTACCGCTAAAGAGCATCCATTTGCGCCTGGGAACACTTTATCCATTCACTAACAGGGAACACCTTATAAGTGATTCCTTACCATCAAAGAAAATCCTTGATTTAAAATTTTTATACACTTCATAACCTGACAATAGTCAAAAAACACAATCTGTGACTGAAACACAATTTCTTTTGCAACATAGTCTGATAGAGCCCAGAAAATATTATATAACACGAGAAACCATTAATGAGGTGTAACCGTCTTGAATGCAGATACTTAGTAAAGCAATAGTAGTCTTTTTCTTTACAAGGTGGAATGTGAAAGAATAATTTTTGGAAAAACTTACCTTTTTAAAATATATTATAATTCCACTATATGCCACTGATACGATTTGAGCTGAATTTTACAATATCAAAATATCCAGATTAATATCATTTTATTTTAGTCTGCTTGGACCAGTGAATTGTCATTATGTGGAAACTGGTATATGAATGCATTTCTATAACAATCTATTGATTAGTTCATGCAGAATATAAAAAAAATAGCAGAATATGTCATGTCACACACCATTGTAACCAGTTTTATCTTTCACAATTTCATGTTCACCATAATCTGTTCTCTATTCAAGATGTAATCATGGTATATAGTTGTATTTTACAAAATAAGTGACAATTAATAACATGTTAAGCATGGTGGCATAATCTTGGATCTTTTCAGGTGTCTAAAATATTCATGTCATTTTTATCGAATGGACAAACAAGCTTCAAAACCATCAACACTGCTCTTTCATAGAAGTATTGGTATTTTTAAACACCTTTTTTGTACAGTTTGGTTGCCACCAATAAAAAAGAGACATTGCGCCACAGACATATCACAAATATTGCACATTGGTTGAATTTTCTTCTGATGAAACCCATTTTCTGCGGGTGTCTTTGTAGCAGAGCAGCTAGTATTCTGCCAGTCTGATATGTGAAGTAACTTCTTGAGTTTACTTCTATGCCACAGATCAGATGGACAAAAAAGGTAAGATCCATCTGATATATCGAATACGGTACTAGCATCACATGTTTCGATAAATTAATTGTGACCGGTTTCTAAGACACATCAAAATCCCTCCTCTTAATGCTGAATTTCTCCTATAATGTCCCATTGATTTGAGTATTCACATATGCATACCTGAATCAATTTGATGGAGCTCATTTTTTTATTATCAATCATTTCCCCCCTCCTGTTCCATTTCCTCTTCCTCCTCATTGTCTTCAGATCCCGGACCAGGAGGAAGTTTTTTTACAATATTAAGAATTTCGTCAATTTGTTCTTCCGAAATTCTCTCTTCATTTTCTTCCACAATGAGAGAAATTTCAACTGGAGTTGTTGGACGCAAATTCAATATTTGAAGTTTTTCAGCTTTTGATAAATTGTAGGGCGCAAGCGCAAGACATACATCTTTCATGCAATGTTCATTCTGATTAATACACGGTGTTCCCTCCAGATACTTAAGAACTTCATAAGTTATTGTAGACAAATTTTGATCTCTTTGTCCAGTTTTATGCTTCCCTGTTTTCATTTCGACAGAATATGTTGTCAATAACCCATGCATTTCAAAATTTGATAACATTCTTGGCATTTTATCAGATACAATTTCCATGGTATCAATACTGTTTATGATTACGGGTACTTAATAATAAACACTCATATATTAACTTAAATCTATGAATAGGAAAATTTCAAAAAAAATATGGGTGACCTGACAACTTTTGCAAAAATATTTATTAAGCCCAATATTTGTTCTAGTGTCTTTTCTGAAATGAAAGTATTTTGAATAAAACTCATCTTAATATTTTTCAACTTCTTTTTCAAACAGCCACATTCTAGATGAGTGATTTTCCTCCAAAAGTCTCGTAAGCTATATACAGGAGTCGCATGAAAACAATGTTCTTATGCACCTTCACCTCATTTGATATTTTCCTTAAAAAATGACTTACCGGATTAAATTTCATCTTTAAAGGTAGGTGAAATAACAAGGGGCTACTTCAATCTTCTCAAATTTTTATTGTGCAACAAATACTATCAATGTATACAGATATACTAGATGGGAGACCTAGAGTATTAGTATTGAGAAAAAATTAATTGTTCAGCAAAAGCTGACATTTTTTTGTTGGCTGGGAAAAAGCAGATAAGGAAATAGCTGCTTCTACAGTACCTCAGTACTTTGGTACAACACTGAAGTAACTATAATCTATGTTGAAAATTTTGCTGAATTATGTCAAAATGAAAATCTTTTCACTTTCTTACGCTGTATGATCACTTTGTGATTATTTAGGCTAATTTGAGTCTGAATGCAACTGATTGTTTATGTTCTTGTTTGTTAACATAGTTTTCAGGTTGTGTTTTGGGGTCTGGTGGAATTTAGCACAATATTTCCGAATGTCATCAATATCAAAACTGGTGGAACTGAGAATACTCAGATCCTAACAAGGGCGTGCCGATGCTGCAAGGATATAGCATTGTGCCCAGACTGCCATAGTTAGGATGAGTCGCTTCCAAAATGGGAAATTTTTATTATAATATAATGGGAAATATGGTACCGGTACTGTACGAAACTTTACGGTTTAAGAGACCTGTGTTTTGCTTAATCAGGTTGCCAACTCTGAACTTATTACTAACTTAAGTTAGCATTGCCTGGTTACCCATCTCTGACTACCCTGCCGAAGGTTTGAATCCTGTCAGCATGACGGTACCGGTACCGGTACATGCGAGAAGTTTGCTAGACACCTCGCAGGTACGGTACTGGTACTCATTGGTTCACATTAGCAGATTAGCTCTGCTTAGGCAGTAAGGCTCACTACCAGTCCATGCACAGAAAATGAGTACCGGTACCTGTAAGGTACCGTAACCTTACTGCTTACCGGTACCCTTATCATGGAGCAGAAAGGGTTGGGTTAAACCTCTTCTATCTAACTTATCCTTCATTGCTGATTAAGAGACAACCAGTTCAGAGTTGGTCTTACAGTTCTAGGTTTTGTTTTGTTCAAGATTGCTAAATCTCAAATAATCCATGATAGACTCTAGAAGTCAGGGCTGTCTCGTTCACTGCGCTGTACGGTAACTGTTCTGCATTAACCACTGGTTAATCACAGATACCGAATATACGCTGTACGGGGTTGCCGGCCAATTACGACTATGTTTTGGTCGGTCAATTCGTACCCGAGAAAATACCATAGGCCAATTCGTTTCCATGCTGAAATTTGCAATGTACTTACTGTCAAAAGTCAGGGATGGTTAATTTGTAGTTAAATAAATCGTTTTAATATGTAAATGAATATTTCATGTGTAAATAAAAGAAATAATATTGAATACCTAATCGAGTTTGCAAAAATGAATCGATGTAAAAGTCGTTGAGGAAAATATTAAAAGGCGGTTGTGGCACGCCTAATGATTATGCCGTATTCTCAGGTTTCTTTTCCAACAAAATGAAATAAAATCCCATCCCAACCCGGAGAAGCAGGCATCTATATTCAAATCGAGCCAGGACCAGATGCTCAAATATATGACAATTTTCGCGAATTTTACTTTGAGCAACAAATTACTAATAAACAAAAATGTCGATATCGCGCGAAATTTGGTACTAAACTTCACTAGGCGGCTAAACATGCTTCCAACATGGCTAATTTTTATGATAATCGTAAATAAGGTATCAATAGTCGGTATTAAACTTTACGAGACCCAAAAGTTCGTACTTGTTCTGCAAAGCTCCATCATTCAGTCTGCTTAAGTAGAAAGAGAGGGGTTTATGCCAATTGCACTCGATAGGTATAAGATTTTAAAGCATTTTCAGTTTATCAGTTCATAGACTACCGGACTGCCGCTATGTCAGATCGAATTAGTTCATATCTTATGTATTGGTAGTTTTATTTAGAGATGGGCCAATACGAAAATTTTCGCCGATTCCGATACAAGTACCCATACCACTTTCGTAATTTATATTCCGATACCGCCGATACCGAGTACTTTGTTAAATATGTTAAAGGCCTTTTTTTATTCACGTACTAATACCCTTGTTATAGTTGCACACACACGTGTGTGCGCTTACCTAAGTTTGCACCCTTGAACTCTTGCATCCATTTGAGTGCAAACTTTTAAGAATGAAAATATACTGATTGATGCTGCGTTCAAGCATACATGGATCCAAAGATGGAGTGCAAATGTCCGTGGTTACACAACTTACGTGATACCTAAAGGCCACAATACACGTGAAGTTGTCTCACCGATATGTTGTATTACGTTTCAAGCAATAAAATAAAAACGGCAATACACGCCTGCAGAGCATTGCGCTTGCGTAAAACTCAAGGGTAAAATAAAATAAACCATGAAAAAACGCAAACCTGAGCAAACGTGTAGTGCGACCTTAACACCTTTTAGTACATCAAAAAGAACATATAGTCTGTGGATTGATGGGTTTTATTTAATAAAACCCAAAGTGTAAATAAAATTGTTCACGCGAGGCATGCCCCGTTTTAATTGTTGATCAGAGCAGTGGAAAGCGAGGTCTTTCCATTTATTATCAGTAAATAAAGCGTATTCGTACGCTCCGTTGTAAAGACGTATCCGGTATCGGTATCGGTTTTGGTATCGGCGGTATCGGGGATGAAAATTTTCCGATACCAGTACCGATACCGCAAAAATCACCGACACTTGCCAATACCGATACATCGGCCCATCTCTAGTTATATTCCTGTTCCTCAGTTCTTTTTTGTTACAAACATCTATTTCTGTACCCGTAAAATAATTCTGATTCTTGTTTTAATCTAGAAAATTCTTGTTATGTTTTAATCTGCCGTGCAATACACATAAATTGGTTGACAGTCTGCATCGCCGAAAATATTAAATATCCTACCAGTTTCACAAGATTAAAGTTTCAAAACTTCTTCAATGCCGAGAAGATTGACAGGCTGAACTGTTAGACAAAGTTCCATAATTCTCCACGTCAAAGTACTTCAGTTATCCCAAACCGAATACTCTAAGAAGCGGCAATATAAAAAGGTCTTCAATCTAGTGATGGCAACCTAGGTATTTCTTATACTAGGTAGTATCTAGATTAAAAACCTGGCAGACTAAGTAATAGTAGTTTGACTGCATTTAAGGCATTTTTAATACATTTGAAGATTAAAATCTCCGAATAGTCAATTGAGTGAGTTTTTTCGTAATGAAAACTTGGTTTGCCAAGTTTTGATAATAGGTACATAGTTTTTTCAACCGGGTACCTAGTTTTAAAATAGATAAACTTACCTCTTCCACCTAGTAAATTCATTAGATGAAATATCAGAGAGAAAACTCGATAAAAGTTAAACCAGGAAAGTTATATATTCTTGAAACTACGTAAAAGTACTTTGAAAATAGGCTCGGTATACTTGGTAAACTATTTACTTTTACCTAGAATTACCAACACTACTTCAATCTTCTTTAAAGCAAACACCAATTAGACTTGCTAGAAATTTGTATAATTACCGTAAGATATGACGAGTTGAGGAAAAAGAATGTAAATTCATTTTTGCGGCAATACTATTAGTCTTTGTTCTGTTTTGATACTATCAAAACCAATGTGAATTATGTTGTATTTTATCATGCTTCGGTTGTTATAGTATTATTTATTTGAGGATTGAGGAGTAATGACTCTTTTCCCTTCGTCTGACTTTTAACATTTGTGACTAAATGTGCCCATTGGTGTCCAGCCAAAATGTGCACAATATTTGATTCAATTTTCCCAAAATCGAAATCAGCTGAATCAAAGCTCCTCGCAGGTACGGTACTCATTGGTTCACATTAGCAGATTAGCTCTGCTTAGGCAGTAAGGCTCACTACCAGTCCGTGCACAGAAAATGAGTACCGGTACCGTAACCTTACTGCTTATCATGGGGCAGAAAGGGTTGGGTTAAACCTCTTCTATCTAACTTATCCTTCATTGCTGATTAAGAGACAACCAGTTCAGAGTTGGTCTTACAGTTCTAGGTTTTGTTTTGTTCAAGATTGCTAAATCTAAAATAATCCATGATAGACTCTAGAAGTCAGGGCTGTCTCGTTCACTGCGATGTACGGTAACTATTCTGCATTTAACCACTGGTTAATAACAGATACTGAATATACGCTGTACGGGGTTGCCGGCCGATTACGACTATGTTTTGGTCGGTCAATTCGTACCCGAGAAAATACCATAGGCCAATACGTTTCCATGCTGAAATTTGCAATGGACTTACTGTCAAAAGTCAGGGAAGGCTAATTTGTAGTCAGATAAATCGTTTTAATATGTAAATGAATATTTCATGTGTAAATAAAAGAAATAATATTGAATACCTAATCGAGTTTGCAAAAATAAATCGATGTAAAAGTCGTTGAGCCTGAGGAAAATATTAAAAGGCGGTTGTGGCACGCCTAATGATTATGCCGTATTCTCAGGTTTCTTTTCCAACAAAATGAAATAAAATCCCATCCCAACCCGGAGAAGCAGGCATCTATATTCAAATCGAGCCAGGACCAGATGCTCAAATCTAAGACAATTTTCGCGAATTTTACTTTGAGCCACAAATTACTAATAAACAAAAATGTCGATATCGCGCGAAATTTGGTACTAAACTTCACTAGGCGGCTAAACATGCTTCCAACATGGCTAATTTGTATGATAATCGTAAATAAGGTATCGATAGTCGGTATCAAACTTTACGAGACCCAAAAGTTCGTACTTGTTCTACAGAGCTCCATCATTCAGTCTGCTTAATTAGAAAGAGAGGGGTTTATGCCAATTGCACTCGATAGTTATAAGATTTTGAAGCATTTTCAGTTTATCAGTTCATGGACTGCCGCTATGTCAGATCGAATTAGTTCATATCTTATGTATTGAGAGTTTTATTTAGAGATGGGCCAATACCAAAATTTTCGCCGATTCCTATACAAGTACCCATACCACCTTCGTAATTTATATTCCGATACCGCCGATACCGAGTACTTTGTTAAATATGTTAAAGGCCTTTTTATGCACGTACTAATACCCTTGTTATAGTTGTACACACGTGTGTGTGCGCTTACCTACGTTTGCACCCTTGAACTCTTGCATCCATTTGAGTGCAAACTTTTAGGAATGAAAATATACTGATTGATGCTGCGTTCAAGCATACATGGGTCCAAAGATTGAGTGCAAATGTCCGTGGTTACACAACTTATGTGATACCTAAAGGCCACAATACACGTGAAGTTGTCTCACCGATATGTTGTATTACGTTTCAAGCAATAAAATAAAAACGGCAATACACGCCTGCAGAGCATTGCGCTTGCGTAAAACTCAAGGGTAAAATAAAATAAACCATGAAAAACCGCAAACCTGAGCAAACGTGTAGTGCGACCTTAACACCTTTTAGTACATCAAAAAGAACATATAGTCTGTGGATTGATGGGTTTTATTTAATAAAACCCAAAGTGTAAATAAAATTGTTCACGCGAGGCATGCCCCGTTTTAATTGTTGATCAGAGCAGTGGAATGCGAGGTCTTTCCATTTATTATCAGTAAATAAAGCGTATTCGTACGCTCCGTTGTAAAGACGTATCCGGTATCGGTTTTGGTATCGGCGGTATCGGGGATGAAAATTTTCCGATACCAGTACCGATACCGCAAAAATCACCGACACTTGCCAATACCGATACATCGGCCCATCTCTAGTTATATTCCTGTTCCTCAGTTCTTTTTTGTTACAAACATCTATTTCTGTATCCGTAAAATAATTCTGATTCTTGTTTTAATCTAGAAAATTCTTGTTATGTTTTAATCTGCCGTGCAATACACATAAATTGGTTGACAGTCTGCATCGTCGAAAATATTAAATATCCTACCAGTTTCACAAGATTAAAGTTTCAAAACTTCTTCAATGCCGAGAAGATTGACAGGCTGAACTGTTAGACAAAGTTCCATAATTCTCCACGTCAAAGTACTTCAGTTATCCCAAACCGAATACTCTAAGAAGCGGCAATATAAAAGGTCTTCAATCTAGTGATGGCAACCTAGGTATTTCTTATACTAGGTAGTATCTAGATTAAAAACCTGGCAGACTAAGTAATAGTAGTTTGACTGCATTTAAGGCATTTTTAATACATTTGAAGATTAAAATCTCCGAATAGTCAATTGAGTGAGTTTTTTCGTAATGAAAACTTGGTTTGCCAAGTTCTGATAATAGGTACATAGTTTTTTCAACCGGGTACCTAGTTTTAAAATAGATAAACTTACCTCTTCCACCTAGTAAATTCATTAGATGAAATATCAGAGAGAAAACTCGATAAAAGTTAAACCAGGAAAGTTATATATTCTTGAAACTACGTAAAAGTACTTTGAAAATAGGCTCGGTATACTTGGTAAACTATTTACTTTTACCTAGAATTACCAACATACTTCAATCTTCTTTAAAGCAAACACCAATTAGACTTGCTAGAAATTTGTATAATTACCGTAAGATATGACGAGTTGAGGAAAAAAAAAATGTAAATTTTCATTTTTGCGGCAATACTATTAGTCTTTGTTCTGTTGTTGATACTATCAAAAAACCAATGTGAATTATGTTGTATTTTATCATGCTTCGGTTGTTATAGTATTATTTATTTGAGGATTGAGGAGTAATGACTCTTTTCCCTTCGTCTGACTTTTAACATTTGTGACTAAATGTGCCCATTGGTGTCCAGCCAAAATGTGCACAATATTTGATTCAATTTTCCCAAAATCGAAATCAGCTGAATCAAAGCTCCTCGCAGGTACGGTACTCATTGGTTCACATTAGCAGATTAGCTCTGCTTAGGCAGTAAGGCTCACTACCAGTCCGTGCACAGAAAATGAGTACCGGTACCGTAACCTTACTGCTTATCATGGAGCAGAAAGGGTGGGGTTAAACCTCTTCTATCTAACTTATCCTTCATTGCTGATTAAGAGACAACCAGTTCAGAGTTGGTCTTACAGTTCTAGGTTTTGTTTTGTTCAAGATTGCTAAATCTGAAATAATCCATGATAGACTCTAGAAGTCAGGGCTGTCTCGTTCACTGCGCTGTACGGTAACTATTCTGCATTTAACCACTGGTTAATCACAGATACTGAATATACGCTGTACGGGGTTGCCGGCCGATTACGACTATGTTTTGGTCGGTCAATTCGTACCCGAGAAAATACCATAGGCCAATTCGTTTCCATGCTGAAATTTGCAATGGACTTACTGTCAAAAGTCAGGGATGGCTAATTTGTAGTCAGATAAATCGTTTTAATATGTAAATGAATATTTCATGTGTAAATAAAAGAAATAATATTGAATACCTAATCGAGTTTGCAAAAATAAATCGATGTAAAAGTCGTTGAGCCTGAGGAAGATATTAAAAGGCGGTTGTGACACGCCTAATGATTATGCCGTATTCTCAGGTTTCTTTTCCAACAAAATGAAATAAAATCCCATCCCAACCCGGAGAAGCAGGCATCTATATTCAAATCGAGCCAGGACCAGATGCTCAAATCTAAGACAATTTTCGCGAATTGTACTTTGAGCCACAAATTACTAATAAACAGAAATGTCGATATCGCGCGAAATTTGGTACTAAACTTCACTAGGCGGCTAAACATGCTTCCAACATGGCTAATTTGTATGATAATCGTAAATAAGGTATCGATAGTCGGTATCAAACTTTACGAGACCCAAAAGTTCGTACTTGTTCTACAGAGCTCCATCATTCAGTCTGCTTAAGTAGAAAGAGAGGGGTTTATGCCAATTGCACTCGATAGTTATAAGATTTTGAAGCATTTTCAGTTTATCAGTTCATAGACTACCGGACTGCCGCTATGTCAGATCGAATTAGTTCATATCTTATGTATTGGTAGTTTTATTTAGAGATGGGCCAATACCAAAATTTTCGCCGATTCCTATACAAGTACCCATACCACCTTCGTAATTTATATTCCGATACCGCCGATACCGAGTACTTTGTTAAATATGTTAAAGGCCTTTTTTATACACGTACTAATACCCTTGTTACAGTTGTACACACGTGTGTGTGCGCTTACCTACGTTTGCACCCTTGAACTCTTGCATCCATTTGAGTGCAAACTTTTAAGAATGAAAATATACTGATTGATGCTGCGTTCAAGCATACATGGGTCCAAAGATTGAGTGCAAATGTCCGTGGTTACACAACTTATGTGATACCTAAAGGCCACAATACACGTGAAGTTGTCTCACCGATATGTTGTATTACGTTTCAAGCAATAAAATAAAAACGGCAATACACGCCTGCAGAGCATTGCGCTTGCGTAAAACTCAAGGGTAAAATAAAATAAACCATGAAAAACCGCAAACCTGAGCAAACGTGTAGTGCGACCTTAACACCTTTTAGTACATCAAAAAGAACATATAGTCTGTGGATTGATGGGTTTTATTTAATAAAACCCAAAGTGTAAATAAAATTGTTCACGCGAGGCATGCCCCGTTTTAATTGTTGATCAGAGCAGTGGAATGCGAGGTCTTTCCATTTATTATCAGTAAATACAGCGTATTCGTACGCTCCGTTGTAAAGACGTATCCGGTATCGGTATCGGGGATGAAAATTTTCCGATACCAGTACCGATACCGCAAAAATCACCGACACTTGCCAATACCGATACATCGGCCCATCTCTAGTTATATTCCTGTTCCTCAGTTCTTTTTTGTTACAAACATCTATTTCTGTACCCGTAAAATAATTCTGATTCTTGTTTTAATCTAGAAAATTCTTGTTATGTTTTAATCTGCCGTGCAATACACATAAATTGGTTGACAGTCTGCATCGTCGAAAATATTAAATATCCTACCAGTTTCACAAGATTAAAGTTTCAAAACTTCTTCAATGCCGAGAAGATTGACAGGCTTAACTGTTAGACAAAGTTCCATAATTCTCCACGTCAAAGTACTTCAGTTATCCCAAACCGAATACTCTAAGAAGCGGCAATAAAAAAAAGGTCTTCAATCTAGTGATGGCAACCTAGGTATTTATTATACTAGGTAGTATCTAGATTAAAAACCTGGCAGACTAAGTAATAGTAGTTTGACTGCATTTAAGGCATTTTTAATACATTTGAAGATTAAAATCTCCGAATAGTCAATTGAGTGAGTTTTTTCGTAATGAAAACTTGGTTTGCCAAGTTTTGATAATATGTACATAGTATTTTCAACCGGGTACCTAGTTTTAAAATAGATAAACTTACCTCTTCCACCCAGTAAATTCATTAGATGAAATATCAGAGAGAAAACTCGATAAAAGTTAAACCAGGAAAGTTATATATTCTTGAAACTACGTAAAAGTACTTTGAAAATAGGCTCGGTATACTTGGTAAACTATTTACTTTTACCTAGAATTACCAACACTACTTCAATCTTCTTTAAAGCAAACACCAATTAGACTTGCTAGAAATTTGTATAATTACCGTAAGATATGACGAGTTGAGGAAAAAGAATGTAAATTCATTTTTGCGGCAATACTATCAGTCTTTGTTCTGTTTTGATACTATCAAAACCAATGTGAATTATGTTGTATTTTATCATGCTTCGGTTGTTATAGTATTATTTATTTGAGGATTGAGGAGTAATGACTCTTTTCCCTTCGTCTGACTTTTAACATTTGTGACTAAATGTGCCCATTGGTGTCCAGCCAAAATGTGCACAATATTTGATTCAATTTTCCCAAAATCGAAATCAGCTGAATCAAAGCTCCTAAAACAATTGTAAATAAAATAGTAATGTATTTGATACTTTCTAAAGAAACATGTTCTTGTTTGTTTAATTTAGTGTATAATTTCAATACAAAGAAACTTGTTTGATATGATTTTTGGTCGAGGGACATCTGGTCAACATGTATGTTATATTTGTCCGTCTGAAATCATGTTTACAAGTTAATCGTCCATCGACGAAAATCTTTTAACTCAATTATTCGAAATGCTTTGTTCATTATTGGAGTTGCGCATTTCTAAATTGGTTTGTTTTGCGTGGTGGCCGTATTGGTAAGATGTGCCACGAGACGAGCGAATTTGTCACGTTAAAGGTTCGACCCATTAGTACGCTCCTGTTTGACTCAAGTCGGTAGCGTTAAAGTTTAGGTGGGTTTTGAGGTGTTTTGTTTTATGTTGCTTATTCAATGTTAGGGAAATGGTTGAATTTGGTTTAGGTGATTTGTATTTGTACTATTAATCTAAAACATGTCCCCAACTGTTCAGGTTACGTAGTTGCTTAATTTCTTGGTCTAATTTATTCCTTCAGACAGTAGCGAAATGCTAGTGACTTTTCACATGTTAGTTTATAATGAACGATCCAAACATGATTACGATTGGCGAAACAAGAGCTGTTGGTTGAATTATCGACTACTCCCGCTTTGACCGCGGGTTATGTCATGTAGAGCTGTATTTAACCTTTTTATGAGTTGGACTTGATTCTCCTTCCACCAGGATTCTACCACACAGTCAGATATGGTCTGGGGTTGTTTGGCACTTCACCGTTTGTCGCGGTTTTGTGGCGATCATGCTCTGCGCTTGGCTATATCCGACCGGCATGGCTGTGTGAGCATGTTATACGATTGTTTCTTTTTCAGATAATTAAACCTATAGTGTGCTCTCACTATTAATTCAAAATCGCACGCAAGCACGAAGAGTGGGCGTAAAGAACCAAAAGTGTAATTTGCGTCCAGGCATACTATATTCATACGCTGCATCAAATGTTGTCACAATTTATCTTTGCGTTCACCATAACATAATTTGTGGGGGCGCAACTTTGAGGCTCTTAGTCGAAGAATTTGCTTCAATTGTATTTTTTCATGTTTGCTGTTTATCTCAACTCTTGATGCAAGTTATAAGACATTTTCTGGCACATACCAGTGTTCTGTTGTTTTCAATATAAACTTTTTTAAACCACTGGTTTTGTTAGGTGCGTCCGCATTGTGTGCGCATATTGAATTCAGAAGAATAGAGCGCCGGGAAATAGGCGCAGATCGCTTATTTCAGCTATAAATTCAGGCCACCATTAGATAAAAACGTCAGTGGGCGGTTTGGATCTTACAATGTATGTTTTCAATTTATATATTTGATTTTTTATGACCAGCTTCGACATATTACGATATTTTGCCATTATAGCCTTTTTCACGTAATTACGCTAGTTTTCGCCAATATGCGGTTTATAATGACAGCATGCTTTTATCCCGGTGAAAATGATTATTAATGATATGACTCTACCCTGCAATAGGGAAATTCGTTTTACTGCCGCTTTTGTTGCTATTGGCCAACTATATTTTATCAAGCCCGATCCACTGACTTATCGGTCAATCTATCTATGGTTCAGTTTACGCTTGGCAAAGTTGAATGTTTGGTTGATTTAGATGACTGTGATGTTGGTATAAAAAACCGCAATATCCTTCTTGTCGTCGTCGGCGATTTTAAGTGGATTACTGAACCTGGTTAGGCTTTAGACAGATCTGCCGGCAGCTACAACGTTTTTCAAATTAAATACATTGTTAGATCATGATAATTATAGGACCTTGAACGGCAGTGTGACGGACGAGCGGTAGAAATTTGAGATTATACAAGGCTTTTCAATGAGAATCAGATAATGTCGTCTGTAAAATAAATAAAAAAAATCCTAGCGATATAGCGATAGGTTACGTTTCTAATTATATATAGAATAGTGTATGATGTTAGAATGGTGGGCCGGCTGTGATAAATAAGGGCGGGGTGAGCCCGTCTTCCGCGCGAAAAAGCTGGCATGAAGCAATATTTAGCATTATAGTAGCGTTTTCGTACAAATAATTTTCACGCCGAAAACCTGTTCATTGTACATCATACCATCTGCGTATCGCCGTCCACGACGGAACTGGTGTTTGCACGAGGGGTCGTTTTTCATCATATGATTAAGATGAATTATCGTCTTTCCTCTGCCGCTGGATAAAAATAACATCTTATCCTAAATTTCATTGACGCCTCAACTTACCAGAACGTGCGCAAATACGACGCATTTCTCCCCTTTGTTGACTCAAAATTGCGTGCATATGAATTCTCAGCATTAGGCATGTAAGTTTTAAAATTTCCAAACCAATTCATGCATTTTATTGTGGGGGTAATAGCCTAGTGGTTAAACATGATGGCATCGCAGGTTGAAAATCTCGGTTTTGAGTCCCGATGAGTCTGACTCGCGTTTCCATGCCCACCACTCAACACAGGGTGTAATAACTTGGGTAAGCTAAGCCGAATAGAAAAAGATCATATCTTTCCAGCAACTGTAACCCTTCTTGGACAGGGTGACCCACTCTGATAATCTATTCTAAGCATTTTGAGTCGGGATTCCAATAGTCCTTCTCTGAAGCCCCCTCATATCAACAATTTAAGTGCAAACGGTTTCAGTATCTAATCTGATAGAGTTTCGCGAGTAGATTGCGAATATCGAAGTTTTACCAGCCGCACCTTCTGATTTTAGTAAGGTGAAGCCCCCAAAGTCATCCCCCACTGTTGAGTACAAGAACCGTTTCAACGATAAAAGGTGTATTTTGGGAAGCATATTACATATTTGATATGTTAAGACGACCTAACTGCTGTTTTTGCCAAATCTGACGCCTCAAAAATCACCCCCCAACTATTGAGATATTTCAACAATTCGAGTGCAAATACTGTTCTACTATCATGTAATGGAGCTTGGATAGCTCGACACGAAATGTGCGTTTTAAGACGTCTCTCCTGCTGATTTAGCCAAATCTGACATCCCAAAAAGTAGCCCCTCAAATGAGATATTTCAACAATTTGAGAGCCAATACCGTTCCACTGCCGCATGACAGTCCAGCTTGCTGATTTGGAGAAAACCACCTCCACAATCCTGATATAACTCATCAACTCTAGTGAAAACATCATCATTCGATTGTAGGATTGGGGACATCCGAACAGGGCATGGCCGTTTTTTCGACGTAGAGCCTATTCGATCAGCCAAATCCGTCGTCCGGTCTGTGTAAACTGGACAAACATCACATCTATCAATCTTCTCCTTACTTTTTATCCCGGGCGCGCGTTCATATGCTACAGAAGCCAACATGATTCAAAACTGTTGAAGCACTTTACCCGACATCTTTATGAACCCATTACACATTTGTGTGATTAGGAATACGAGGGGCTAACTAGTTATCCTACTTTTATGTCTCTCTGTAAGCGGACGCATAGAAAGCGGATGCTATAGAAAGACTGTTCCATAAAAATGGGCTTATTTTTTATGCAAAGCCATGAAATAGGAAGGGACAATAAACAACCTAGGTCTATATATAAAAAATGAATTGTTTTGTTCAAAGCAAGTAGAATAAATACTCAGCTCAAAATACGCTTTGGTTGAAGGCTACAATACACGTGAAGTTGTCTTACCGATGCGTTGCATTACGTTTCGTGAAATAAAATAAAAACGGCAATACACGCCTGCATTGCTTTGCATTGCTTTGCGTTAATAGCACTCACATGCCTACAAAGTACAAACGCAAAATAGGAAACGAGCACCCTGTGTTAATTTTCATAGTAAACCGTTCTGTTTCGTTGGAAAACGTAAGGAAATGCATGCAGAGCGTTGCACTTGCGTAAAACGCAAGGGTAAAATAAAACAAACCAAGAAACGCAGCCTACGCTAACGTGTAGTGCGACCGTAATAGTGCTGGCAATTCTAGGTAGAAGTACCGAGTTTACCTAGTATACCTAATCTACCAAGTTCATTTTCAAAGTACTTTTATCTAGTTTCACGGATATTTGATTTGCGTAGTATAAGTTTTACCGAGTTTTCTGTTTGAAATTCCACCTAGTTAATTCACGAAGTAAAATGGGTGAGCGTACCTAATTTTTAACTAGGTGCTAGAAAAAATACTCAGGTACCTAGTTCAAAAAAGTAGGTACCTATTATGAAAACGTATTTAAATCATATACTCGTTGTGAATATGTTTCTGAAATATACAATTCAGTGAGAGCAATCTTCAAATCTATCAAAAATGCCTTAAATGCAACAAAACTACGATTACCAAGTTAAGCGGGCTTTTACTATATTTGCCTAGTTTAAGTTAAAACTAGTTTGCCATCACTAGTGGTTAATCCTTTTCGATAAATAAAAAAGAAATATTTTTTTCGAATTAATATACTTTGTTATAAAGTAAAAACAATAGAAAATTAAACTACTGTATGAAATGTGATAATTTCTACCAAGTTCTATCACATACCTATTTTCAATTTAGTTAAACCAGACAAACCAAAAACTCGTCAAACAAATTCAACCTATAATAGATTTATTGCTATATATGGCGGTCTATACGAAATAGTGAAACAATATCGTTTTGTCTTGCTGATTATTAAAATTGATCCAATATACAGTAAAATAACTATCACATTTGCACAGAATCGTTTGCGAATCTCTTCCAGCATCAACCCTTCAAACCCTCTCATCAAGTGTGGGTATCTGTTTGCTTTAACCTGTCTTCAAGCCATGAAGGAAGTACGCTGGTGCAACCCCAAACCCCCGCAATTGAAGAGCTGAAAAGTTGGTATGGCATCACTCGTTACATATTGTAGAAGTGATACCTGAATGTACTCTTGCGTAAAAAATATAAAAAGACAATCTACGAAAAAGGGTAAATTTTCAAAACATTGATTTTGGAAAACGCTCCAAAACACTTTAAATCGTTGATGCACTGCAGCAATTTTGAAACAGAGTCTCCTCTTATAGAAGTTTCAAGAAGACGGATTGCTAATATACAGAAAGAATTCGCGTAGATGGAAGCGATTGCTTAAATATTGTGCTACAATATATTACCATGTGTAGGTGAGGAAGTTCAACCACTTATTAGGCAACACGAAGAAGCCAATATACAAATTTCCTTTCTGCACTTAATCCCCAAACAGTTTTTATTCGATCCATCGTTTATATGATAAATCATTTATAGTTGAAAATTCGTTTGTCAGAAGCATTAGAGAAGCTTTTTTTGAGCGCCGCGGTTCTCTGGAACTTTTGTCTTCTTCCGGGAGAGATTAGAGATTGAACTGAATCTCTTCAGATATCTGAATAATCCCTATTCTCTTCAGTTAGGTTTACCGTGAGTAATGGAGTTTTACACACGTAATTCATTGTCTTCAAAAAGTTTTAAACTTCAATACTAAGTTTACTAAGTCTTTAGTATGGACTTTAAAAAATTGATAACACGCTGAACACATCCCTATATTTTTTTGTTGGAAACGGTTTTCAGTACGCCAATGCAACGGCATTCTAGTCTTTAGTCGACCAGATGTTGTAGTTGATTCAAAGAAATTCAAAGAAAGGATTCAAAGATGTATTTTGGGAGATGCGTGTTTTGGGTGAAAATTGGTAATGAATACTGGTGTGTATCTGTTGCTTTGGATTTTCTGTTTCCAGTCTGTTGTCTACAGTATGAATTCTTACGTCAATGAATGCTATGGTACTTGGAGCATATTCGAAATTGAATTGAATTGAGGGGTGGATCGAATTGGCATGGTTCATTAATCTGAGTAGTTTTTCCTCGCCGTGAGTCCGCCATAGGAAAAAGCAATCATCTATAAATCGATAATAAATGTAGGGCGGTGATTCTGATGTTACTAACATTTTTGACTCGAAGTCCGCCATAAATGTATTCGCATATTTTGAGGCCAATTTTGTAATAATGATAAAATATCGAATATATATCATATAAATATCGACTGTTCGTCCTTGAAATTTGGATATTAACAGGTAATTTTGCAATTTCTTTTTTTCCTTTCTTATATACCAGAAATAATTAAGTTATCTTCTAGGAACATGTCCGACTTCACAGTATGGGAATTGTTTATTCCAATCGTATAAAGCAGAGGTCGGCAAACTTTTTGATTCGCGGGCCATGTTGATAAAATAAAATATGCTGGCAGGCCGTCACTGTCGGGACAGATTTTCTGAAACGCGAATATCGTACTCCTAAATTACACGCCGTTTTACATTTCTATTCATGCTTATATAATATGTTCATTGATATGATAAAAGGAATTTATAACTTTGAAACCGATTATTAAAACAGCAAATGTGTGTAACAATTTAATGTGAATGTTGATGTTGTTTGCATTTTTTTGCCAAATTGTCAAAGTCAGTTCTGATGTTGGAACAAGAAATTTGTAAAACATCATTAACATTCATCAGATAAACGTGATCGAAGTATATTTTTGCAAAGTTCATCTTGGAAAATAATTGTTCGCCAATATAGGTGTTCCCAAACATGGATTTCTTTCGCTTTATCTCGTGATTTCGGAAATAGAGTTGCAGGTATATGTTCTATGAAAAACACCTCCGGGGAAGTAACGCGAAACTTCGACTTTAACATTGTATTATTCTGAAGTTCAATCAGTTCCATCCGCGAGCCACAGTCCGCATCGTCGAGATCAACATCAAAAGGTGTTGCCAGTACCGTGAATTCATGTTTGTGCCTTCGCATGTCCTCGTTACTTACGTTAACTCACAAGTGTAAAAAAGTTTTTTAAAGCAACCGGTACTTACTACGCAGAAGGCTTCGCGGTAACCTTCGCGTACACTCGTTCGAAATATTCAACCAGTTGCAATTATTACGTCACAAAAAGAAACGTGTGCAACGAAGCAAATTTATTGCGTGCATTTGCTTGGAACTGTTCGCGGGCCGGAATGAAGCGCCTGGTGGGCCGGACCTGGCCCGCGGGCCGTTGTTTGCCGATCCCTGGTATAAAGTAACTATTTTTAATACACCGTATAGTTTCACATATGAGCTCTAATTGTTGTGGATATGCGTTAGGTCAAGTTTAAACAACAGGCAAAAACATTGTAAATGTGTTATGAGTTTT
This sequence comes from Styela plicata, assembly GCA_963675895.2. NCBI lineage: Eukaryota > Metazoa > Chordata > Ascidiacea > Stolidobranchia > Styelidae > Styela > Styela plicata. The sequence continues at coordinate 2,719,387 of OZ023142.1, forward strand.
ATTTAATTCATAAATTTTGCAATTTATTTATTTATCTTTTTTATTTACCAGAAACAGTCAAGTAATCTTCTTGAAAGCATCTCCAACTGCATCGTGTGAGACATTTTTATTGCAATCGTATAAACATATAACTTGTAATAATTCCACATACGAGTTTTAATGCAATATGCGATAAAGTATTTTGAAACCGTATAGATGATTTCCTGATAATTTCGCGTTGAAATGTAATCCTGCATTGTTTAATTTTTTTAGTTTTTTAAAGTTATTTGAATTTATTTGACAAAACATTTTTTCAAAACATTGAACTAAAACATTTCCGCATGTTTTCGGCGCGTCTTATACATATTTTCAAATATTAAGTGTCGGGAATTTTCATAGTTTCAAAATTGACCAAACTCAATATCGATAACTTCCCAAATCCCCCCCCCCCCATTTCCCACAACGATTGTTGTTTAGATATTCCCAGTAGGAAAGTGTTTTCACATGTTGATTAATTATCTTGGTTGAGCTATCCAAGCCCCATCGTATACCATTGGGACGGTATCACAGTATTTCTATAGCATGCGCATCCGCTGAAAAAGAGACATAAAAGAAAAATGTCGGGTAAAGTGCTTTAACAGTTTTGAATCATGTTTAGTTCTGTAGTATACAACCGTGGGCCCGAGATAAAAGTGGAGAGAAATTTCTTTTCCCCTATTGGCTAAATTGACAGATCCTATCACATCACAGTGGAACAGTATCTGCATTCAAATTGTTGAATCTCAGTAATGGGTCGGGGCGGGGGGGTAGATTGGTATTTGCACTCAAATTGTTGAAATATTTCAGTAGTTTGGGGTAATTTTTAGGACGTCAGATTTGGCAGAAACAGAAGTTTGGTTGTCTCAAAATATCAGATATGTAATATGCTTCCCAGAAGACATCTTTTATCATCGGAATGTTGCTTGCACTCGAATTGTTTTTATAACTCGACAGTGGTAGTGACTAAGGGGGCTTTCTCTTGCTAAAATCAGCAAGTGCGGCAAGTAAGACTTCAATACTCGTAATCTACTTGCGAAACTCTATCAGATGAGACAAACATTTTGCAATCAAATTATTGATAAGAAGAGGTGTCAGATGAGGTGCTATATTAGATTCCTGTTGAGTAGCGTATGTGAGGTTCTGTCGTTTTCGGACCTTGAAGTCAAACATTTTAAACTTGTTTGGTTTAATTTTTTCCTTCCCATGAACGTTCGCAAACAATAACAGTGTGTGCGCCTAGTTTGCCTCCATCCTCTCAATTGTATCCGTGCAAACATATTGTTTTAATTATCGACCAAATGCAAATGTAATATTGACTATGGCTTGGAGAGTGTTGAAAGGGGGGCGATATGTTTTCCCAGTAAAAGATGTCTTTGTAGAAACAATTTTGTTAAGTTTGAATCACTGATAGATGGCTTGTCAAGTGACTCTTTCTTGATAAAAAACAATTCATAGTTATCTCAATTTCATCCGAAAAATATATTTTGTCGCTTTGACCGTAAACTCTTTTCGAGTAATGAAAGTCTTCACCTTTCGACATTAAATGGTATGAAGCTAAGTGGCATAAAGCGGGAAATAATGGGATCGAAAGTTAAGCCCACCCTCATATAAAACAATGGAAAAGTTAAGGAAAAAATTATGTTTGTGTGACATGGATTTGTATCATTTGAGTTTGGGAAACAATTAAAATATATTTTTAACGCAATGTAAATTTTCATTTAAAGTACGCTGCGTCGCCATACCTTATAAGGTAACGGATGGAAAATAAATATTTTATACCCTGCAATATTGTTAGAAATAATTTCCTGCGGATGATATTGTACTAAAATCTATCGAATATTCTTCGATCAACAGTTTTCACAAATAGGGAGTCTTATCAATAATCCATACTAGGACCAGAAATCAAGAATGATTTATCACTGGAATATTGATACTATCGCTGTAACTCTTGCTGTCAGGGTACCTCGGATGGGAATAGTACGCAAAAAACTGACACATGAGGGCGTATGTGAATTAAATGGCTGCTCGCTTGTGCGTGGTTGTGCTTTAGCTGTTTTGTTTCGGGTTTTCATGTATTTTGGCCGCAATACCAGTTTGCTATTGTTTCCGTGTGATGAATATTTGGCTCATGGTATATATGGGGAGTAACCGATAGATCAGCTACTCATCTGATCGAATAAACTGCAGGACAGAAATCAAATTCTATCTTAGCTGGATTAGAGAAATAATTCAAATGAAATCTCATTGAACATTAATAATTAAAGACCCTTTTAAAGCAGGGCGGATTTGTCGGCTTGGAAGGTGCGGTTTTTCAATATTTTTCGTTTTTTTCTTCAAATCTACATAGCGTCGTTCATGCCGTTGTAGTAAACCGGCAAAATATTTTTCCGTGTTTCTGACTGACGTTCTTTTTGTAATTTATAGGATTTCACCGTTCAACAGGTTCCAATAAAACTGTACGCAACGGTTATGCTGCACCACTGCAAGTGCATCGATGGGGAATTGCACCCACGTAGAATCACAACCATTGGAATCGCACCCCATGGAATTCAACCCAGTTGAGTTTCACGCCATGAAATTTTATCCAGTGCTGTTCTGCCCAGTGAAATTGTACGAATTCAAAGAATTTTCATCTCTTGCACCCGCGAAATAGCATTTAATGGAATTGCACCCAATGAAATCCCAGCCTGGTAGATTCGCTGCAGTAAAATTGCTTCGAACCCTGTAGGTACGGGCTTTAGAATAGTCTAAACGTATTTCCTGTGTGTGTCGTGAGAGGCGACTAAAAGGAAGCAAAAAAGTGGTAGGTGGTTTTACCATCGTTCAGAGCATTCACTGCACTTTACCATGGCGGTTCAGTTCCCTTTGGAATGTCTTCCGTTCAAAGTACAGCGATCGTTCGGTGGTTCCCTTTTAGGCACTGCCTTCGGCTTTTCTCAGAGGGAATTTCATTAGTAAAAAATACACCCATTATTTCACCTATTGCAACTGCTCCCATTAAAATTACACCCAATGTATTGCACTTTACTGCCAGCCCCGATTGGGGTAGGGGGCAAACGCAATTTCACTGGGAGCAATTGCAAGCGGAGCAATTCTACCTTGGTGTAGATCCACGGGATGGAATTCCACGGAGCGCAATTCTATTGAGTGTAAATCTTCTGGATGCAATTAAACTGGCAAATCAATTTTTGTGCAATTTCACAGGCTCGAATGGCGTCGAAGTTGGCTACCGACATCCTCGACTGACTGTGAAAATAATAAGGACAGATAGCACTTTCCTTTCAGCTTGGTAAATACAAGCAAAATGTGTCTCAAGGAATACTCCGATTTAGATGCTTAGGCATATATTACGACGTAATATTTTGGGGGTCACACTTACCGATGAAAAATTGTGTTGTTCAAAATACATTTATGAATTAACAACAATAAACTCATCAGTATACAGGGGGATAGATTAATAATTAATTAGTTTCTTCATAAAATTCGACCAAATAGTTTGATTGAAAATTTGACTGGAAAAAATTATTAATATTGATTTCAGATATATTGATCCAAAATTCACCAACGTTGATTCCTTATATGCATTAGATAAACATCTTTCCTCGTATCAATTGCAAAAAGATAGAAAACTTTGAAAATTACATACTTCAAAATGGAAAACAAATAAGTGTAGGATGCTAAATAAATGCATGTGGTCGCGGTCTTATATTGTTTCAGATTTCCCTACCAAAAACTCTTATCTACAAACTGGCTACTCGTAAATGGCACAAAGATGCTGGATTTTACAATTAAAGTTTTATCATTGATCGTGATTTATTGAAACAACGAAGCAATGTCGTATGAACGAAATTAACCGAAATCAAGAAATAATAGAAATAAGAAGAACATGGTATTGAAAATGAAATTCCCTATAATATTGATCAGAAACATAATCGACCGCTGCAATCGTGATACTCCTTGGCATTGGCAAGTTATCATTTTGTTTTGACTAATTGCTTTTCTGAACGACCAAGAGAAATAAAGGTGAAAGTAAAATTAATCAATATTGTTTTATTGTATATTTTATGAGGAAGTTTTTCCATAGACGCAACACAGACTGCCCAATTTTAATCTCGCATTATACTGCATTATCAATTATATTTGACAGATCCTTGAGACAGCTTTTGTTAATACATTGCAAACGGTCAATAACTGTCCTGATCAATATGTTAGGAGAATTGTATTTAAATTTTTGAACGTGATATTTTATTGCTCAACGGGAAATTATTCTCTTGGCTGTGCTAGAAAGCAACTACAAAAATTTCAACGTCAGGGAAAAGGTATGAAATCACCTGAGTAAACAATGCAACATAATTGGGAAGTTTTCGGTTTCAAGTACAGATAAGAATACGGGATGGTATTTTTAAACGACTGATCGCCCTTCATATGACATTTTTATTTTTCCTCTATTTAAAAAGTGTTTGGTAGATACCACTCTCTGTACTATAGTGGTTCAGTTCTGTTTGGAATGTTCGCCACTTGAACAATCGCCCCTTGGGGGTACCAAAATACAATCGATCAATTTTGTGAGATTGCGGCAAAAGAACAGCGGTTTGGTGGAAATGTCTACTCGATTTGTTAGATAAAGAGTTATCAGTGAATAAGAAATTAATATGGAATCTTGATGGGTAAAAGCATGTGGCATGATCTTGGATAGTGTTTTCCTTAGGCAATGGAAATTCACCTAAGCGATGCAGAAACATCTTTGTCCTCAAGGTGAGAAATCCCGGAAGGAACGCCCAGAAAAACTGAAAACGTCGAGCTATTGTGTTGAGGAGCTATCGAGATATGACATCCCTTTTTTACCATAAATTGGTAGGGCAGCTAAGGCCACATATGCTCCCCCTGGTTACGCCAATGACAATCTTGCTTGTTTATCATCTGAGACAGCTCTTTGTAAGTCAATTGCTACCGTTGGGTCCTTCCAAATGACATTTCCGATTTTACTTAGAGAAAAAAGATAGAGAAAAAAACACTAGGAAAAATTATTTTATTTGTTGATGGAACGTTCTTTTTTATATGTTAGGTGAAAACGACCGAAATTAAATTTTTCCCCTAAAGTTATTAACACTTTTTTGAACAAATTTTATTTTCATGCTTGTAAAAATCTCGTCTTTTGCTGCATTAAACCTCAGTGAGAAAATGATCACCAACCTCCCTCTTTTTTAACTTTATGGTGGTGCGGCTGTCTCACATTACGCATCTTCACATCTCCAAATTTACACTATAATCTATTATACTACATTTAGGACTGGGTAAGACGGAAATGTTCGAAACTCTAATTTAATTTGGATAATTATGTCGAATTGGAATGAATTGCTAATTCTTTATGAATAATAAGCATATTTGCATCAATTATAAAAAAGAAACCTATAGCTAAAATTCACTTACAATGATACAAATAAAAGTGCAAGAGGCAATTTTCCTTTTAATTCACGCTTCCTTTGCCAGCAGAAATCGCAAATATTTTGGTTACATTTCTATCATTAAAATATGGAACTTTTACTGCATCTGAAAGGTTTTGTTCCTATGACCGATTCACGACTGATTCGAAGCAATTGTAGTTCGAAGTGATTCGAATCAATAAATAGAATTTGCCCAGTCCTAATTACATCACTATTGTGGCTCTGCGGTACTATTGAAATTCAGTATTTCTTATAATATCAACTGGGGCTGGGCAATTTGTTTCGGTGATTCTCGTCTATTCGAAGCTCAATAAAATCGAATCAACCGGGAATCGTTCATGAGAAAATGTACCTAATAAATGGACTAAAATTTTCATTTTTAACGACTAAATGCATTCGATTTTGGTCAAATTTGACCAAAATCGATTATATTTTGTCGATAAAATATGAAAATTGTTGCTCTTTGAAAAGGAGTGTGAATTGAATATACACTATAGACTACTTGACAATTATGAAAAATTAGTAAAAATGGGATATTTGTTATTTGCATCGAATTCGTTATTTGGTCCGCTTCGAAGAAAATATTCGGATCAAATTCGAATTCTAAAGGATTCGGTTTTGCCCAGCCCTACTAACATCCCAGATTTTTTTATTAAAGTTCGCTGTAAGCAAGGCCAGAGACAAGGCCTAAAAGTAACGAACCAACGACCATAAACAGTATATTATCGATAAATATTTTACAGTTTATGAGTAACTTATTTTGTGATATTCTAAAATGGTAAATATCTCAGTGCCACTGATTTCATTGGCTGATGAAAGCATTGAAATAGTTGTAGATGGGTTGAAACCATTTCGAAAAGTCACCCTACAATCGTGTCAAATGAATAATAACGGACTATTATTTCATGCGTTTGCCAACTATACTGCAGATGCCAGTGGACGTGTGAATGTCGCGACCGATGTATCGTTTGGAGGAAGTTATAAAGGAGTCGAAAAGATGGGTTTGTTTTGGGGAATGTCACGACCACATCGTGCTGGAAAGAGTTTTGCTAATTTATTTAAATTTGACGTAGACCCTGTAACAGTGACTATCAAAGTCTTTGATGGTTTTTTGATAGAAGAAGGTCTTTGGTCATCTGATGTAATTAGCACAGTTCATATCAAACGTTTAATCAATGACAAAAGGATTGAAAGAATTCCTGTAAATGATGACAAGATTTGCGGAACATTATTCTTGCCTACAGAGAGTAGTGAATATCCGGGTGTACTATATCTCGGTGCGTTCTTCGATGGTGTTGTTGAATTCACTTCATCTCTATTGGCAAATCACGGCTTTGCTGTTCTTGCACTTGGATATTTCAATTGTGGTAATCGCCCAAAAACATTGGAATTTGCGGATCTCAATTATATCGAACAAGCTGTAGAATATTTGCACGGTCACAATAATGTACTGAATCGTGGTGTTGGTGTTGTGGGATTCTCAGCCGGAGGAACATTAGCACTAGCTATTGCTGCACGTTCGTCAAAAGTTACCTGCGTGGTAAATATATCGGGAATGGTATTTGCTTCTCTGGGCGTGGACATTAGATACGATGATCAAGTCTGGAAAACCGTAAAAATGAAAGACAACATCACGATAAAAAACAACATTCAAAACCACATTGATGTCCATCCAATACCAAGTAGGCGTGAGTTGAATCAACATATTCCAGAATTTCATAAATCAAAAGCTTCGTTTCTTTTCATCAACGGAGAGGACGATAAACTTTTTCACTGCGATGCAATAATAAATCTTGTAAAAGATGTTTTTCAAAACTGCCATAATCATAACTATGAAATTTCCAAGTATCCAGGTACTGGCCATTTGATATTGCCACCGTATTTACCACCTATTATATTTGCCTACCACGCTGTTAGCCCAGATATTCCATCTGACTTTGGAGGAAACGTAAAAGAACATTCAGAAGGCCAAGAAAAATCATGGAGAGACATAATACATTTTCTGAAAGAAAAACTTTACAACCATAGCCTAAACGATGGAAAATTCAATAAAAGAGAGGGCAGTTCCCGTTCTTAATAAAAGGAACAAAGACGATATAGGGAATCAGTTCACTTATTGATAGTAAATTTATTTTGATTGCTGCTTCATACCTTTGTTTGAGTGAATTTAGAAAAAATATTAACGGCGAATACAAGAAAATCTTTTTATTTAAATGGCATGATTTAACAAAAAAATTTCATTGAGTAACAAGCGATAGTCATTTTTTCCCAAAAAGTTGTTCGCTTTTAAACAGAGTCTGGCCTTCGGCGGTGTTGTACTTCAGACATTTAAAAGCACTTAACTGGCAGTTATAAGTAATAACCAGAAATAGACTTGACGTAATCACCCGATTCATAAAAGATTAATCAACATTCAATTAAATCCCCAGCATGAAATACCCGACTGGGAAGGAACAAGAAAACACGAAATATACTAGCTAGATCCTTTGCCTGTGTGCACTGGACTGTACTGTGTAAAGTACTGACGTGCAATGTCGCTATGTATGTGGAATCATTTGGCAAATCCAGACTAATCAGACTAGCTTTTGTGATGAGCATGACCGACCTTTATGCTTGGCCACAAACTACTCAAGACTGACATGACAAAAAAAATAGTTTGGCCTTCAAATCAAAAGAGTAAACTGTTTTCGGTATCGTCAACTACCTATATCGTTCCATAAGTTCAGATTACTAGATGAAGCCTGCTGGGTAACTTTGCGATATTTTTAACCCAACGCAGTCTAAGTTAAATTTCGCGCGTGATTGAGATTGCAATAGTATATATGATGGTATTGCAATTGCATTGACCTGGTGCAGCTTACTATTATTGATTACAATTGTCTTTACCGTCATGAATTATTATTAATTTTATTAATTCAGCGTAGCAAGAGGAATATTAAGGAAGTTTAACGAGTGAAAAATTCTCTTTAACGAGGAATAAAATTTAGGCAAAAGCCCATAGTTCAAAAAGACACGCACACGAATGCATTCGGAAAAATATGCTCAACGGCAGACATATCATTGTCGCAGTTTGCCAAATATTTCTTGGCGGATTCTGTCCATAATAATTGAACGGATATGTAAAAACTTTGAATGCGGTGCCTTCCAAAGACAAAAAGAACCACATACACGCGTTCGCAATCAGCAAGAACATGACAGTGTTCCGAATCCGGAGTCTAATTTTATTTGGAATAGCAACTCTGGGTCTTTCTACATATCTCGGAACTGGCTGTACAATTTGTGTGTCCGTTTGTCCGTGACTGTTGTTAAATTGCACATATACATTATCGACATTCAGTGTCCCAGGTCGTGTTTTTATTGACAGTACTTCTTCTGTTTGTGGAATCGACGATACACCGGACGAGCTTACTTGTTTATTATCTGACTGGTGTGATATAGACACGTCTGACTGCTCGTGGTCATTCTGAGGATTATCTGATGAACTTGGTTCCGCTCGATTGATTGTAGTAGTGTCTTCGTTTTCTGTCGAATTGATGGATTTTATCTCCCCAACCAGGTTGTCGTCGTTCATGTAGCCGTCATTTAAGAATTCATTGTGATTTCTATCCCTTTGAAATTTGGGAGGTGGAATTTCTTTTAGTTCAAAAAGTTCTTCTTTTTCTACAACCGGTTGTCTGGATAATCCAGACAGTATGAAAGCAACCTGAATTATCAGAACTTTATTAAAACAAAGCCTAAATATATAAGACTTCCCAATCAAGGAAGTCGATATTACTTATAATAAAAACAACAACAATCACCAACGATCACAGGCAAATGTGAACGATAAAATAAGAATTGAATACCTATATAATAAATGTGCTTCAACATATTCATTTTTTCATTTTGATGAACACAAAATGCCATTGTGCGATTGTGCGAAGTACTGAATATAAAAAATAAGACGCGAGTTTGTTTATTCGTCAGAAGTTGGGAAATGCTTAAAACAGAAATTTGGCTGGGGGAAATATCCAAGCAATCTCGCGATTGCTAAATATAACAATGAAAAAAGTTGATTTGCCTTGTAAGCGAGGTGAGGTGTCCAATTAGTTTAGAAACAAATGCCTTTCTAGCATGTTTTGGTACGCTTTGGTTCCAACTTTGGTTAGAGATACTTTTAAACAAACAAACAAATAACTACAGTACTCAATATCACCTGCACGACAATTTGTAGCAGATCGATGACTGGATAAACAACACCCCAATACCATCGTTGTTTAGATATTAAAGATGCATATACAGCAAATGCATAAAACATATCCAAAGTAGCACTGCCAACTATAGTAACAAGAAGGAGTACAACATCTAAATTGACAATTGCTGCAGCAGGTCTGGGTTCACGACGAAATAAATACAATCCGAATATACATGCTGCCATCATAAAGACTTCAATTATAACCTGAAAATGTTTAGAATTTAAATGGAATTCTACGATGATGGATCCAGAAATTCCCGTTGGAGAGGGTGTTTTAAGTCGTCGAATTGGTGACTTCATGAATTTCGCAGCATTCACAGAATTCTTGAGGAAAACACGTATATTACTGTTAAACAAAAGTCGCGACGAAGGCGTAAATTTTTTTAGTGAAAACGATATTTAGAGTGTCAAAACGGTGTAAAATTCGAGTTCAGCCGATTTTGAAGAATAAGAGGTCTTTTTTTCTATTAAAAGCTGGGTGCAGCGTCTAAATTGAACGAACTTAGGGCTACTAAATAGCAAAAAAACTATTCAAAAATGTAGTAACAGCAACTGAACTCAAAGCGGAAACATCCCAGATATAGAATCAAACCGACAGAATAAAGTACAGTGTGTGGTATCTGCCCTGGGCGATGGTAAAACAATCGAAGGCATCTCTGGAGTTTAGAAGATGGTGGGAAAACGCGCACTACTCAGTTGGCCAAGGAGGTCTACGAGTCTTTCTACACACGTACACATATTCATTTATTGTACGTTACGGATGACGAAGGTCAGACTCCCTCAGACAGGCATTTTTAACAATGGCGTTACAACAACGTTACAAAAATAAATTTGTGCATGTGTGTAGAAAGACCCTTAAACCCTAATAGTTTATATTCTTTCTATAGCATCGTGGCGTGAAGCATACGGATCCAATAGGATGAAATGTATAAATGTAACGCGAATATATGAATTAGAAAGCGTTCTCACGAAAATCTACTTAAATGATGTTGAGGTCCTGTGACAGGAAGTTGGTTCTGAGGTTTTTTATCAAAATATGAATGCCTGTTTTAATTGTGTATTTATCAGTCTTGAATGAATATCATCGTCCCGTCTTGGAGGTATAGCAAGCAATATTATCAAGTTGCGCCAGTTATAATTAAGCGGGCCATTGATGTGAATTATTGCAAGAGTCAACTCTTATATCATCAGTGGCTCATGCTTGACAAAAAAATTTTCATGGGATATGTCATGGGATCCTAAAGTAATGCGACAATATTTACCTTCTGGTTTGTCAAATTATATTTGATTTATTGTTTTAATACTGGACAGAAAGATGATAAGAACTATGCCAAGTCATGGCACATTGAGTTTATTTAATTCGTTGAATAATTTTGTTAAAATTTCGAGACTCCTTGTTTGTTTTTATTGTAACTCATTTTTGTAGGTTGATGTTAAAGATCCATTACTCGGTTTGGTAGCGATAAATGAATGATAAAACAGTTCGAAAAGATGCGCCGAAAGCTCAAAAATACTCCAAAAACGTTTTAGAGCCAAGTGCAGAAACAGTGCTGAATGAAGGTTTTTGATTCAATCCCATATTCTATATGCTATTCCCATGTTTCTTTAATTTATTAGGCCAATAGTATACGTTAAAAATATCTTTGCTCTTTTAGTTTAGCTTAAATGGTACTCAGAATTTGCTATATAAATAGATTAATGTCTCAGCATTTCATTAACTGCTGATACTAGACCATATTTTGTCCAATATGTAGCTAAGTCATTATATATATCAAATTTTAAAACGTAAAACTTGGCATATAACATGATTTTACTGCAAAATGAATCAAATTAATAAAAATAGAAAAGGTAATTAATTTATTAAGGTTATGAATATGATTATCCCTATTAAGATCACGTTTATAAAGATTACTCAAGTAAAAATGATAAGATTAGCTTGTTATGCTTTCAACTGCACTTACCATATAAGTGTTAAATATTATCAATGTCGTCTTCTCTGAATCGTAACTTTGATCATCTTCAGGTGTTTGAGAATGACTGTTGTTGATAAATACGAGAACAACAACTGTGATCACAAGGGTTATTCCGCCAGCAACAAAGCCTAAAAGAAAGAAAATGAAACAAATCCACATATTAACTCATATGAAGAGAAATATTTTTTTACATTTGGTCATTTGAATTGGGCCGCCGAGGTGCATTTCCTCTGCTGTGTAACAAATGTTCAGTAAATTTACTCGTCATTTGCAGTAATTGTATGTTTGCAAAAAAGCGTCGTGTTGATGATATTTTTGCCAAGTATTGTCTGTTGATGGACCGTACCTCAGAGGCTGTGAATTTGGTGTTATATCAACAAATAACAAGCTTGTTTTCTTATGCGGTGTTTCAATATACACTGTAACAAAGATTGCAACAAAATCACTGGTCTTTGACAGTACTTTTACTTGACGGTATTAAAAAAATTCTAAATTGACCATTTCGGCCAAATATGGACTCTTCTATCAACACCTCATATTTGGCCAGAAAAGTCGATTTTGAATTTTTTTTTTCAATACCGCCCAGTAATATTACTGTCAAAGAACAGTTAATTTTGAGGCATTTTTTGTTGCAGTGTATATAACATTATACTTGATAACAACCAGCACCAAATTCCATGCGAATTCAAGTGAGTTGTAAACGCAATACAAAATGCACATTAAATGTCGAAAACAAACACATTAAAATTGTGTTGCCAACACAACTTGCTAAAGCATCAACGTTACGGTAAACCTCAAGTCAATTTTACAATTTCATTGCTGTCCTGTATCCGTTTGTGAATAAAAGCACGATTATTCGTGAGTAAAATAGCATTGACTATAAGGTCAAAATATTTAACTTTCATTCTGCGAAGGCCTGTGAATAGTGCATTTATTTTTGCGGGAGAAAAAACAAGGGGTGGAGATTTTTGCCTAACCATTTTACTGATATGGTTGGCTGGGGAAGCCGCAACCAGCGGTTACTGGAATCGCAATGTGCCGACGAGGTAACCACTGTCCGGCAATGTACCAACATAAACCCTAGCATATTCCCTATAGACTTTGGGATTTGATCTTCGCGCGGGACATCAGGCCTGAGTAGCTCGGCGCATATTGTTCCGATGGCCCGAAGGCCCACTATTATGGGTTCGAGCCCATAGATCAACAAAAATTATGATAAAAGTTGGAGGTATAAGTGGCGAAAATATAACGTTTCCTTCGTTTCAATATGCTGTGTTCGGGAAACACTTATGGTTCAGCAGTTGAATGAACTCGGGATTCGCGAAAAAGCAATCAGGCACCTTTGACGACTGAAAACATTTTTGAATAAGCTTTTTTAAAAACGATACATTTTAGGGAACCTATGATACATATAATATTATGGCCATTATCCATCATGTCTAAGATGCGATTCATCTATGAGTTTTTAATTAAAATACACTGAAAGATTGGTTGAAACAGCTGGTTGAGAGAGTGGTTAAAAATGAGCTAACTGGCGATCACTCACATGCAATGAGGCTGCAAAAGCTTCATAAATGGAAAACTTGCAAGTGCACCGTGAGCGAAACATTCATGTGAGGTGATTTAGTGCAGCACCTGTTCTGTTATTATTTCTTTAAAATGAGCATTATTAGTATGTGAAAATTAAATTACTCCTTCAATCAGAAATTTTGCTTTGTGACGCATGAGCCACAGATGGACCGCGCCTCGGCGGCGCGATCCACCAGTGACTCATGCTCAACAAAAAAGTTTATGATTTACGAATTTTTTCTGACTGGGTTGCGCATCGTACAGTATCATGACGAAAACATCAACAGTTTTTAAATAACTTGTGTTTACAGTTGTTATAAGTATCGTTTTGTTCATTAGGTACTATAGTACTAGAGATAAGTGCTTCTATTAAATAAATAAATGAATAAGAATGTCCACAACGCAGTTATGTCGTCCACGTAATAGATAATTTCAAATAATATTATTTCGGACCAATGCACTATCTCGATTATATATTAATTTAGAACTATGAAAGGACGATGAGTGGCCTTGGACAGGGAGATTCACTCTAAGAAGTGGCAATAAAAAAATGTATGTAAAGTAAATAACTTGGGAACGAAAACTAAGTTTTTTTAATAGATAATATTGACTTAATGAAACAACAAGAGACCAATAACAATTGATTAGTCTTTTTTATTGAAATATAAACAACAATTTTATTTTGTGGTTAAAATGTAAAAATTCCGCTTAATTTTTGTTCCTTTGGCTGATTTACTACCGATTCAAATGATTTGTGGTTTAAATCGATTCGAGTCTCCGAATTGAATTATCCAGCCCTATGTTATATGGGAAAGAGCTTCTAGAAAATTCAGCATCGGCAACTTCGCTGCCAGTGGAGAATATCCCAAACAGAACCGACCCACAATAATAATTAAGTGCAACAAATGGTATCTGTAAGAATTTTTTCGAAAACACAGGTTTGAAATTTTGTAACGTTTTGTTTTTATTGAATGTTCAGAATTGTTCTTTGGTATTTAATGGACACACATGAGTATATTTGAAACGAGAATTACAGAAAAAAATGGTTCAAATTTTTGAATGTTTATCATGATTATGTTACCCCTAGATTGGTATCCTTCAGCTAAGTCAAAGGCTGGGAATATTACCATAATCTGAATATTTTAGAACAGAATTATATCAAAGTAATTACTGTACTATTGTTGAAAACTCAAGAGACACACAATATAGTGTATTGGTGCGAATGAACTGCCATGAATATCGACTCGCATGTGGGCAAAACCGAATCATTTGAAATTAGAATCGGATCGAATCACTAATTCCGTGTAAATACCAAATATCCTATTATTACTAATATAACTTCTCTCCATCGTAAAAATTAAAAAACTTTATTGTTCATAGTGTATTTTCAATGCACGCTGCATGTTTATAGATATATATGTAAGAGCACCAATTTTATATTTTAACGACAAAATATAATCGATTGTGCTCAAGTTTGGACGAAATCGATTGCCTTTTGTGGTTAAAAATGAAAATTCTAGTTGATTGTGAAGATTTTTTTCCTGTGAAAGATTCACGATCGATTCGAATAAATTTTGCTGCGAATCGATTCAAATCACCGAATCGAATCGCCCAGCTCTACTCGCATCTAAGGCCGTCGCACATTTTGTTACAATACTTAATTCTTTTGCGATATTGCTCTGTATCTTTGGTTTCAAGCATGAAGGCTTCAGTGGGCTTATTTTTTTAACCCTACCCAGAAATATTTGGTACACACATGCCTTTGTCAAGCTTGTACAACTGATAGATCGCATCAACGATACATACATTTTATGAGCCACAATAATGGCTGAATGTAACGTCAATTTCGGCAAAACTGCCTCAGAGTTAAAAGACCACAGCGGGAAAACAGTTCGTTTGTTTCCTTACAAAATTTATCTATCTAATAAGATGGGGTGGGGTCTTTTTCTGGGGTGGAGTCTTCTTTCTTAACTTATTATGGTATGCTCCCTGGTTTTCTCGTTCTAATTATACTTTTATCGACTGACAATTAATTTATTTGATATTTCTTTGTATATGGCGAGCATATTTACGGTACAAAATGACAGATGCAAAACGACAACTGTTATCAGTCTAACTAAAATTAGTCTCAATACATCTATGTGATACGACAGTTGTCGTTAAACAAGGTCGGAGTTGAATCAAGGAATGCATACACACGTCAAATCAGAATTTATATTTTCCAATTATAAGCTACAGAAGGCCAGCTCCTCGGCGGCGCGATCAATCAGTGACTCTTTCTAATCAAAACATGAGCACGCAGTATATTTCGGACTGTTTCTTTTGCTCTTTCCGTAACTAATCATGTCAAACTGAACTCTTGAATGACGTAAAGGTCAATCTAAAAGAGTAGTAAGTAGTACCCAGTCAGTAAATTGACAAAACATGTTTTGTAAAGTATGAGTCACTGATGGATCGCGACGCCGAGGCGCGGTCCGTCTGTGACTCATACTTGACAAAAACATTTCTAATTAAAGGTTGAAGGAACAACCATCTTATCTATGGCGATGCAGTAAACCTAGAAAAAAATCTTCATCTTACCTTTATATGACTTATAAAACTTGTACGCTGGTTTGATTGATGGTATGGTATGACTTGGTAATCCAATGTTCTTCCATACAATATATAACATGCAACTGGCAACCAGGCTGAACTCGATCAGGAAAGGGTAGAGAAATGAATGAGCTCCAACTACAGCTTCACAATACGATGTGTTGCAAGTACAATCTGTTAAAATAGGAATCTACTGCGTTAGGGACAGAGTAGCAGATTGTAATGAAGGTATGATTAAGTTTGTCAGATTTATTTATGGCGTCATGACGTCGAGAAAAAATGCTATGCAATATTAAATATTAATGCTAAATATTATTTTTAAAATGAAACATTATTTTAGGATTAAACAAATTTTCGAGAGGTGCAAATTTTTTGGGATTTTAATAAATTTATGGGTTCCTAGAGGGTGATTGCGTTGAGGATGGAGGGGGTACAGCCCCACATCTTTCCCTTGGATTAAACAAAGAAAGGGTTGCGAACATTGTTAATTGGATGAAATATACCAAACCAAAGTCAGACATGCCTCATATTAACATATTAACTGAGTATTATATTGTTTAACAACAAATAACAGTCAGCCATGATAGGTTTTAGTACCTACAAATTCTTCATTCCATACTTCAGCTGGTTGATCTCCAGTTTTATTATGTTTGATATCAAGATTAACAATGCCTTCCATTGATTCGTCGATTATAACAAGCATCCATATTGAAAGATTTGTTGCAAGTACGTGCATTGAACCGAACCTAAATTACAAGAATGTTTATACTGTGTTGATGAATAGTCAACTTGAAATATTCTTCAACAAGAAAAATTTTGTTGAGTCATTTCTTCGCCACCCAATCAGAAATTTTATTTTGCCAAGCATGTGTCACTGATTGATCACGCCTTGGCGGCGCAATCCATCAGTGCCACATACTTAATAGAACATTGGGATGAACTTTTTCTGACTATGGTATAGCGGAACACGATGGTGGGTTGCGTTAAAAAAAAAAACGCTTATTTGTGATCACATTAACGCTTGGTGCCAGTGAGTTTCCAAAAGACTATATTACCTTCCGCTGCCTCCCTTTTACTTTTATTTTGACGATACAAAATTCTCTAAATGCTAATTTTCTACTACTTGCGTGGAAGCTGATAAAAATAAATTTGTGACAGCTAAATAAATGTTTATTAGCAAAATAAAATTTTAAGCTTTTATTTATGCGTTCAAAGCAGAATAAGAAGATAACAATAGCATAAAACAGATCGGATTGTGTAAAAGTGATAGACTAGAGGGGTCGAGAACTCCAATTAAAATTTTCTCAAATAAACATTGAACTTTATTGATATTGAGTTGCCCAACTTCTTTTTATTTTTATTTATTTTTTAATTAAAATTAATGCACATCGCAATAGCATTTCATGGCAAGTAGAGATGGTCAAGTTATTGAGTACAGCGCGACATTACTCTCGAAAGCCATGTATGTGTACCCATCAGCGCTTACCCTTCACAGAAGACGATGAAAACGGTCACTACCATCTTTTGTAGTATTACTATAACAAAATGATTAATATTGCAAAAGATCC
Organism: Styela plicata; assembly: GCA_963675895.2. NCBI lineage: Eukaryota > Metazoa > Chordata > Ascidiacea > Stolidobranchia > Styelidae > Styela > Styela plicata. The sequence goes on from OZ023142.1 coordinate 2,736,785, forward strand.
AAGCATACCCCGGTACATTCTGTGTTAAAACATCGTAGGGCAAAAAATCGCGAGTTTCGAATCCAGAAAGTCCGCCTCGTTGCATTTCAACAAATGGCAGTAAAAATAAACTATATTAGAGCGTCATGATTTGCGGCAACCTTAATGCTGCAGTTTCGGCCAAAAGGATTGTATTAGCAATCCCATTAGCGTCATTGGTCAACATGTTGTATTGGTGGACAATGGTCAATATTTATCGATCAATATCAATAAAAATATTTCTAATCATTTAACCACAGGGTTGTAAATTATATTATGTATTTCCAACACGCGGTGAAATACGGATTCGAATCTCAACGTAAAAGATAATTTAAAATGAACGTCAAACATTTGTTTTATATCTACACACTGTAACAAAAGTACAGATCTTTTACCGTTCATTTGAAGTAATTGTATATAGTTTCAAAAATTTGGAATCCCTATGTTAGTGATTTTTGTGCCAAGTATCGACAGTTGATGGACCGCACCTCTTCGGTGCGTTCCATCAACAGTCCATAATTGGCACAATGTGACGAAGAAAATTCACTGCCAAAACGCAGGGATTTTACTGGATTTTTGTTACAGTTTACATAGCATGAATATTGTTCAATCTCGGGTGGATCACATTTCGCTCGTATTTGACGAAACTTTGCAACTTCAAAGATTCTGCAGTTTACGAGATTTCGATCAGTTACGATTTAAGCATTTACCAGTTACTATTGATAATGTTTTCAGATCAAACGAATTTATTTGAGAAATATTATTTCAAGCGTGTAGAATTGATGGAGCCTAACGACAAGACGGGGTCCGTGTGTGTATAATATTTGGCAAAATTTAATTCGCAAGTCGACCATTCACAAACAATCAAACGTGAAAAGGATTTTCCGAAAAATATGAAATAAAACAGTTTTAACTTGCTTGTTAAGTTGTTGATGGTCTTGTAAGTGCAACTTTGAATATTTGAAAAGGAAGTTGACCTCTGTTGCGACGAAAATGATTTGTAAAACCGGTGATAGAAAATATATCGGCTTCTTACAATATGCTTCTGTATATTCGAACAAAGTTAACGCTTCCAAAACATCTTTGATTATAATTGCGAGTCCAAAAACCACAAGTATTCCTGAAAAGATAACAGTAAAATGTAGTAAAGATCGAGTTTTCCAATCAGAAGTCCATTGATTTTTTTGGAAGGGGAAGTGGGGCTGAAATTATTTGAGAATTATCCGTGAACCTAGCTGGGGGCTTATTTTTTATAGCCACTTCTCTAGAGTAAATCACCCTGACCAAGGCCACTTATAGTTGGACAGCAATTGCCGGTAACATATGATCTTTTCCTGTTCGGCTTAGCCTATCCAAGTTATTACACCCTGGATTGAGTGGTGGGCATGGATAAGCGAGTCGGACTCGCCGGGGCTGGAATCCGAGATCTTCAACCTGCGATGCCAACATGTTTAACCACTAGGCCATCGCGCCATACACAACAACTGAAATTCAATGTGTAAATATATTTGCATTGAAATTTACACGGTTTTCAATCAGTACGACTGGGAAAACAATTCAATGTCAGTGTGCTTCATAATCAAGAGTGGGCGTGATGACCTAGACTAGTGGTTGAACATGTTGGCTTCGCAGGTTGAAGATCTCAGGTTCGAGCCCCGGCGAGTCCGACTCGCTTACCCATATCCACCACTCAACCCGGGGTGTAATAACTTGGGTAGGCTAAGTCGGACAGGAAAAAATCATATCTTTCCAGTATTTGTAATTTTATCCGTCTATAAGGTCCCGCTGTTACAGGGCCATGGACAGGGTGATCTACTCAAAGAAGTGGCTATATATATAAAAAAAATAAGAGTATACTATGCTGCAGAAGTTGGTGAAAAAACATATTATTTAATATCGTGGGTTCTCAACCTAAAGGTATGTGTTAGTCTGTAATATGACAATAAGCATAAGTGCGAATTTCCTGCATCAAGTGACACATTTACCAAACGTGGTGGTTGAAGGAGTCAAACATTTTTACATAACTAAATCTTGAGTGCAAGAAAAATTAAAATCAACAGTAGATATAGAGAAATAATATCTAGTTCCGCGATATTCTCATGTAAAATTTTTGGGTTGAATGTCCTTTTATTCTCTGAAGCATGCAATAACATTGCAAGAGATATTTTTAATTCCAATTTTACTATCTTGCCCTTAGTAGCTTCAAAGAATAATTTCATTTTGGATTTTGGATCGGATCGCGAACTTCAGACTTACCTTTCAACCATCTATTAGTGGAATGATTCCCTTTTACTTCGAGAAATTTCCCTGGATATTTACAACACGATGTTGCAATAGGGCGGAATGTTATCAACCAAATACTTCCAACAAGACAAAGTAAAATGAAATATGCATCAACGGTACCTTCAGTCACCTGAAAATGGGAATAAATCGAGATCTTAATCATTCAAAGCAAGGTAGCATCAGGTATGCTCTGTAAAACAACCAACTTTCTGAAGTATGTCTATGTCTTTTCCAATATTTTTTGTCTCAAATTGCTGTGATAAACAAGGATATTGCGTGCTGCACGACCATCATGGCACTTGTTTTCCACGAGAAGGACTTGTATTAAAAAACACCTTCATTAGTAGTATTACACCTCAACAACAACTCAATCACTTAGATTACATGGGGTGCCCAATGGGACAAGGCGACCTGCGGCGACCATTTGAAGACTGTCGGCTAACCAAGGGGTCTAATGAGGTAACAAGCTCTTACATTTGATATAAATATGTTTATATTATATGTTACTTACGTCATCAGTAACGTAATGATTGAGACATATCACCATGCTTAAAATAACAATCAGCATTCCATAAACTCCAGATAACAGATTCGAGGTCGTGTGTTTTAGAACAATATCAGCCAAATCATTGTCATCTTGTTCTTCTTTCTGATTTTCAAATGCATCCACAGAAAATATGCTTTCATCACCACTCATATTGATCTGCTATGCCCATAAGGTATGATACTCAAATGGTCTTATCTGGTAATATCAGCTTGTATATTGGTATTCGATAAGCAAATAAGATTTGTTGACAGCATAGTTTACTACCCTACAAGTTTGGCCGCAGTATCGATAGCTTCAATTCTTACTTTCATGAGAGGGATGTGGGTGTCACCAATTTTTTTGTCGGATAGCCTATATTACGCCACAAAAATATACACAGACGCAGATTTTCTGAACCAAGCAACATATCCACCAACGGTAGAAGTAGTCTTGGCACATGGGGAAAAAATAAAAAATCACACACCGCCATTCATATTGATCTGAACCCAATAGGGTATTTGAGAGAGGGTTCATGGTACCATGCGAACCCTTGTCCCCTGCCCCTCGTCGACCACAAAGCCTTAAAACGTAGGAAATCTCAAATTTTTTCGAGTGCCTTTGGCACGAAGCAATAATCACTCATTAACATGATTAAATCAATTTAGCCCTTGGAATCCCTTATCCCTCTTACAAAAATATTCCGCGCCTCTTGCACGTTTTTGGGTTGTTTTACGACGATATACAATGAAAATCCAATCTTTAAACAAAAATTGGGCCTATGGCGTTGATTATGACGTTATAATTTTACTTTGAAGTCTCTCCAAGATGTGCCCATCTTTTTAAAGGTTCTAAATACACCACTGTCTGCACCCAAATAGTTATGATGCTCAGCAGTCCACATCTGCTTCTATATTAGTATCCGATCAGCAAACAATACTTGTTGACTGCATTGTTTACTACGAGATAAGGTTGGCCACAAGCGCTGTCCAAGACTGCCGCGGCGGTATTTTACCAGGCACGTCAGTCTAATTTATTACTTTACGACAGGCTTTCCGGGTTTGCCTTTGATTAATGTTTATTATATTTATCTGAAGATAAATGACAAAATAGTCGCTACGGATGTCCAATTACCCCCCTTTGAAACCGATTTGCAAATAGATATGGAAAAGTAGTAATTTGTGAGATATTGAAAATCACTTATTTTTATCGCGTATGGTTTTGAGAGATCATGCTTTCGCTGCAAAATATGGTCATTTAGGTGTCTAGAGCTAGGTAAAACCGAATTAACTGGCATTATAATCTGATTCGGATAATTTTTCCAAATTGGATCGAATCATTCACTCTCAAAAATAACAAATATCTCATTTTTACTACTAGAACTTGCCTGCATTGTGATAGTCAAGAGTTACGAATCATTAATAACTAACTTAAACGCAATATATCGTCCAAAATCGAAGACTTTCATTTTCAACGACAAAATATGTTTTATGGTGATGTAAAAGATTATTTTGTTTTAAACTTGCATTTCACGCTAGAGAAAGGCTGCGAATGTATTTCTTAACGATTTACAACGCAACCTAGCGGCTATGCAGGCTGATGGAGAGTGCTCGTTTCACTACGTGCGTTTGCGCTTTATAGGGTTGTGGCTACAATTTAAGCAAAGGAAATATTTATTTACGGACCTTTTTAGTGACTGTGTATCTGTTCTATGTTCTAACGACTGAGACACCGAGCCAGGCTTAATTGAAAGGCAAAGCGGTGCATCGATAAGACAATCGTGTATTACGCCCTCCTACGGTCGTTGCCTCTTTCCGATTGTGGCCCGATTCCAGGTCACAAACAGCTGATGCTTATATTAAAACTCGATACAAGACCAGTGACGCTACCCGAGTGCGCAAATTGGTTGGTTCGAAGCAATTATCTTTGACTGCAGCAAATACCAGCGCGAATTTAATAATTATACGTCAGCACGCAAATTACTGTGACGTTGCGCAACGGGAAAGCACAACAAACCGTGTATTACGGTTATTATTAATTAGCCCAGGCCGCACCAATCAAAAATCTTTACCACGGACATGTTTTTTTAAGTATTAGACTTCATCGATATATTGCTCTGCCAAAGCATTGTCCATCAGCGCCTCATGCTTGACAAAACAAAATTTCATGTCGGCGCTTTCGGTGACGTATACCTTTGGCCATGAGACTAAACTATCTACACCACAGCATCGATATCAGTCAAGTTATTGAAGACACAAAACTGTTATTGAAAAGGGAAAGAAAATGTTATAAAACGCTTTCGCTTGAAGCCCGACGGACTTAAAACATTTATTTTACGAAGTCAACGATTGAACGTTGTTGTTGTCGTTGCAAAAATTCACAACCTACGTTGAGATTATCAAGTAAAAATTGGATTTCGCTGTCTAGTAGGCTATTTGTTTGGAATAAGCATCTATTTATTGTGTGAAGAGTCTAATCCCATTATGTTGAGCACTGTTTTTGTTTACAAGCCGCGGGGTGCGTTGACATTTCTATATATTCATAATTTATATTGATTAACAGCTTCGCGATTTACACATGCACGCCGTGTAATTTGGATGACCGATTCGAACGACTAACCTTTTGAAGCTCTTTGTTTTCACATGTTACGTAAACGCTGAAATTTGGTAGCACTTTGTGCGTGAAACGGATCATAATAATACGGTTTGTTGCGCGTAGTAAGCCTCAGCGAGCTGTCTGTGGTTGTCAGCAAACAGCTAAAGATCAATGTATTTTGAACCGACATTGTTGTCATTCGTATGTTCCAAGGTAAAGAAATATTGAGCAAGCATATTTTTGAGGCATGAGTCACTGATGGATCACGCCGCCGAGGCGCGTTCCATTTGTGACTTATGATTAACAAAATCAAATTTCGGGGTGGTTTATAATGCGCAAGGAATGATCAATCATGCTCGGTTAGCACGCCGTCCCATCGTCGACAATTTCCGCCATATCCGCTTCCAGTAACTGAAAAGATATTTTTTCTCATGAGTTTATTTTCAGTTAGCATTTAGCAATCGATGTATTAGGCGTGCAGTAATCGTGGGAAACTGAACTTTTGTAGCACTTCAATGTCAAAATGGAAGAAGTTAGCGACACAGCCATGATAGCTTTAACAATCTTAGCCCTGGTGGCTTTGGTTTGCATTTATGTATTTACTGGGATAAGCGTCGTTAGAAACAGTAAGTATGTAGTTTATTATTGTATGTAGTTTATTTACATATAGCTATGTCTATGATCAAATCCGAGCGGGACGCTATGGCGTACAATAGTGTTACCTGTTTGCTTAGACCCAACCACATGGTACGTTTGGATCCGAAGTTCATGTACCCATACGCCGCGGCCTTAATGCACCGCCATTTGCTTGTTTCGGGATATTCGGAACACGATTGCACGTCGCCGCGATCGCATTTTGTCTTCGCTAAGTTACATATTATAACCAAATCAACACACCTCAAGCAGAAGTGTTAGTCTTGGCAAGCATGGGTCACAGATGGCCACACCGCGATGGTAGATACTTTGTTTGAATACAGATTGCATTGCATGTTAGCTGGGGTTATGTTAATAAATTTACTGTACCCGACATGATTTGGTCACATGCGATACGAATGCCGTGAATACACAAGACCAATAGTCAATAAAATTACACCAAAAGCACGAGGTAACCGTCATGGTCATATAAAGCCATGTATGTTGTCGCTGCAGTGTTCAAAGTCCTTCTCCTTTTTCAAATGGGTATAAAGTGCTGCCGAACCATCCATTAACCACCTGTTGGTAACCAAGCTATTATGAATTTTAGTAGATTCAATTATTGCCAAAACCTATAAATATTTTTTAATCGACTTAGTCTTAATAATCTATGATCAATATCTTAAAATGTTGCATTGGTGACATTTCTTGTACGGTACCTGGCATTTTATTCAGTAGTAGGAGAAGCGGAGTAGATCTGTATTCGATCGCAAGATTTCGACCGGAAAACGTATGTGAGACGTGCGTTTATGTGTGGTGCATGTCTGTAGAATGGAATTTCGTTTGGGTACGTCCCAGTGAGAATATCAAGCATCATGGATGATCAAGCATGATTTGTTAAGCGTGGGCCACTGATGGATCGCACCACGGAGGCGCGGTTCATTTGGGGCTCATGCGTAACAAAATAAAGTTTCTAATAGAGAGATGTTACATATGAAAACATATGTCGTTACTCCGGTCGCTTCATTATTTCGTCAGGGTTTGCAGCAAAAACAGTAAACAATCGTCGCCGAGACTGGCACGAAATATCAAATTTCCTTTTCTTGGTAACAATACCAAGTCACAATCTAATCAGTACAATTTATCCGAAACGTGTTTTGCTAAACATAAGCCGCATAGGGTCATTGTCGCCGTAGTATTGTAGGCCCTTCGGCATTGCGATGGGTTGAAATAAAGCGAATGTATTTTAACAATATGAAAAGCAGTTTAACTAATTTACTCTCTTCCAAATGATAATCCTGTTTATACATTTACACTGAATTTGCTTTCTTGCTTGTGGGAAAGTAATATTAAAAGGAAGCCAATTGAAATGATTCTGATTTCTCTCCCACGGAGAGATTTGAATTTTTTACATTTTATAATTTACTCTTTAAGCTAGGTCGAAAGCAGCGCCTGGAAGAAATCAACTTTTGTAGTGAAGTACAGGAAGTGGTATTCGCTCTGGTTGATGAAAATGGTCGACTAATTCGAAAAAAACATTTATTTGATGATTTTGTGAGCTATTCCACGGATTTATAGATTGGTTATCGAGTTGCAGGTTATTATTCATTGGTTATTAATATTTAAAGCCTTGAAGACACGTAAAGTGAAAAAAATAACGTTCGTCGATAGAGCGTGGTAAATTGACGCATCGTACTCTATAGATCCGTAAGCCTATCCGAGGAGACAATTTGCCCTGTCCCTTAGCACAATGCATTGACGTCAGGAATACCAAATTTTAATTTTGCAAAACCGCGGTGTTTTGTACTTGCGGCAGGAACGATGATCCGAAATCTAAAGAGCATGAAATTACTTTGGTCGCAGTATTTGAGCGCTCCGTGGCGGTGAATTTATATTTTTATATATATTAAGTTTCAAAATAGAAAAATGTTCAAATATTATCTGCGCGTTTTTGCAGCGAAGTCTTCCAAGTCTTTTACGAGTACGTATTCGAAATAGTACAGTTTTAGTGGGCGCGATTGCCTAATGATTAAACATGTTGGCATCGCAGGTTGAATATCTTCGAGTCCAGCTCGTTAATCCGTGCCCACCACTTAACCAAGAGTGCATTAACTTGGGTAGGCTAAGCCAAACATGAAAAGATCATATCTTTCCGACAATTCTAACCCTGCCCGTCTATAAGTGACTGCTAGTACAGGACCTTGGGCAGGGTGATCCACTTCAAGAAGTGGCTATGAAAAAAAATTGCCACCCAGCAAAAACCCTATAGCTTAAATGTCTTATATTGCACTCAAGATAAACTGACAAATCTGAGATACCGGCGAATGATATTATATTTTTATTGTGACTAACTGAGATTCTGAAAATGCAGCATTTGCTCAACTGGCATTAACTTTCAACTAATTCCTCTTATTTGTTTAATTTAAGTACGAAACCATCAAATGTAAACGGAATTTGAGACGAATATGGTGTTCAACGAAAAACAATTTTTTTGTTTGGTTACAAGACAAAACATTTTTCTTCGCTATATGACGTAGCAGTCTCTGTTTGTCCTTATTTTCAGCAAGATCGATGGTAACCCTGTCTAAATCTAAAATACATTGACAACATTGACGAATAAATGTTTCAATCTTTTATGTATTTCATGTACGAATTATGCCTTAAAAACCTATTGTTTGGCTGAACATGTGTCACACTCGTGATCTATCAGTGACATTTGTTTTAATAGGTAAAACCACAACAGATACAAGGCAAATATGAGAATTGGTTATTTTTACAAAGTTACCCCATGTTTTCACAAAGTTGTTCCAATTCATGTATTATGGTTCCACATAACGAATGCTGAAAGAAACTTGTAGGCCAGGTAAATTATATTTGTGGATTCGTTCAAACCGATACAATATGCAAAATATTCTAATCGAATTGCTATAAATTTACGGTAAATTCGTATTCATAAATTGTAACTTGATCGATTGATTCATTTTGCTATAAAATCTTGAGATATACCAAAATTTACGGTATAAAATCCAGCATCAATTTACGATTTTACTGCAGAAAGGGTAAAACATTATAAAATATCAGCAATGTGGTTTATCTGAAATGTTTAAACAATATTATATTTTTATAGTGAATTTGGAATACTGTTTAAACTAAACTATAAAGAGTACACGAAGTCCGGTTTATCTCTTTCTGCCAAATAAATCACTCCCTCGAAATACTTTGCTAAGTATGAGTTGGTTACTAATGGATCGCGCGCCTGCAATTCACTTTTAATAAAAGTAGAATAATTTTAAATAATACGTGTTATATCTAAAATAAAGTTTTAAATCTCTGTTTAGATCCATTATTCAAAAACAGCGTTGGAGAAGTGTCTCGCAGATACGAGACTGACATAACACCAGCCAATTATGCATTTGGAATATGGAATCTTATATTTTTATGGGAGGCTGCATGGGTACTATATGCTGTTAGCAGCATATGGAGGACGACATCTGAAGGTAAAAATTCTATACAGTTACGATCAGATAATTGTAGCAACATAAAAAAAGAAATGTGAGAATTCAGATCTTATGAGATCTCGAATATTGCTCTAAACTCGCTCATTCATTGAAAATAGAAGACCATAATACAATATAAGCGACTGTTGGTGACCACGGTAAGGCAAAAGACTGGAAATGATGAAAAAACGGTAGGTATACTTTGCGAGAAAAAATTCCATACAGAACATAATTACTATACTTTGGTATAATAAGTAGTATCTGCCCCGTTCGATGGTAAATACAATTTTACAATGTAATATAAATAGGCCAAAAAGGGGAAGTGGTATTGAACTGTCGACCAATTCGTCTTTGTCAATCAACTGTCCGAGCACAGGATGAAATAAAAATGTTTTAAATCAATTTAATATTATAGCGAATGGTTAATCCAAATGCTGGTACGTATCAGTGTGGCCCACAGGTTACTGGTAATTTAATCTTTAAATAGAAAGTATGTTTAAGTATTAAAATATGACAGTTTGAAATATCATCCAAAATTGGACAGCCTGTGGGAATCGAAATTCAATTTTGAAGATGATCGTTCTATAAAAAACGATTTAGTGTGGCGACCCCACACAACACTTTAGAGACTCCCTTAATCAATAGTCTACACTTTATCAAATTCCAATTTGCCAACAAGCAACAATATAATAATGTCTGAAACAGGAAAGAACGCATAATTGATTTTCCATCTGTACGCGACTCTATGCATGGCAAAATACAATTTATCAACATGTTTTTATTTTCCTGCGTTTGTTATAACAATGTATATTGACGTCATCAGCTACACGAACAGTTGTTCACAGATAGTTATATAACTTATTAATTAACACAATATGTCACGTTACGCAATCTTTCAATAATGAATATTCTCCAGACAATTGATTTGATATGTAATTACCGGTATAATTATAAATATAGTGACTTTTGATTCGACCTAACAGTTGCTGGTTCAATGCTTAAGTTTTATAATTTTTAATTTAATTTCTGTTAATTGTTTCAAGCATGACATAATAAGATAAATTAGGTTATACACCTATAAAACATTTTCGGGATTACCATTTGAATTATGTTTCTTTTGGATATCGGTTTTTGTCTACCAGACAACGTTAACAATCGAAAATATCGCTGGGCTATAGGAAGAGCTTCCAGAACACAATTTGTTACTGAAGAAATAGAACAGTAAGCATGAAAAAGATCTAGAAAGGTCCAAACAATGGGGCCACGTAGAATAGCAAACTGGGTATCATAGATAGTTCCAAACATTTTATACCACGGAATTCATGTCAAAATTGTCATAACCACGCTCTTGAATTTGTCACGGCTCTAAACTGTTTTAAGTTAGGCACGCTATACACCGAGATATGCCAGCAACATTTAAAAAAAATGCCTCTATGGTCGCCGGAGGCCGGATGATTAATATGGGGCGGGGTATCTGACGTGGATGTGGCAGAACTCGTATCCTCTTTCAATGACCCAAGTATTCGACTCGATTAAAAAACAACGTATATACCCGCGTGCGTGTGTGCGTGTGTGTTTAATGCAAAATATAGCGCTTGGAACAAAACATTTGTCATTTGCACCACGGCCTGGACGTTGATTATATTAGTATTAAAATATCAAATTTTAATTCATTTTCAGGTCCCATCTTGATGAATCCTGATGTGTTACCAATCGAATTCTACATATTTTGGATACTGAGCTGTATCTTTTATACTGCCTGGTTATTCTTATGGGATAGAGAATATCTGCTTCTTGCCTTCATTGATTTGTTGCTTCTAACGTTATCGGGATACACAGCGGTCGCTTTCCAAGGAATTGCAACCGAAAAGTACGCTGATGATTTGAATGAAAAATCAAGCGTGGATTTGACGCTTATTTATGTTCTAGTTCAAAACGGCACTGATTTATTATATTCCTGGACCACTATAGCGACATTACTGAATCTATCAAGCGCTTTAACTTATGACCCAATGGTCAAAAAGAGAGTTTCCAAAACGACGTCTGGTACGATAGCTCTGGCCATTCTGGGTGTACTGGTAATCGGTTGGTCTGTCTGCGAAAACACGGTGTTTTTTGGGTATTTTAAGTACGTTTATGCGTGGTATGGAGTTCTCATTTGGGCATGTGCAGGCATTTTGGTCAAAAATTTTGATAAAACGAGCAGAAATTCTATCATAACAATCATTTTGCTCTGCGTTATTATTGTCTGTCTTGTGGCCAAGATCGCCGTTTACACAGCCAGAACAATAGTATAACAATATATTGTGTTATAAAGGCGTTTCTTCTCTGACAATTTGATTTTTGTTCGATTTTAAACGAGTCAGGCACGGAACGCCCATCTGTGTTTATTGCAACTGAGGGAGAAAATTTAAATTCGGATATCTTCTCTGCTATTGTCCCTACTAGTGTTAAATTTTTCTGGAAACTAACAAAATTATTATTCTATTAAAAACCGATCGCACTGCCCCAATCATTTTTTTTTCATCGCACATGGACCACTGATAGATCGCACCTAGGCGGCGCAACACATCAGTGACCAATGCTTCATAAAACGTGTTTTAAGGAAATAATTTCGCCTGAGATAGTGTTGAAGGAGTCGACGTATTTTCCCTTGTGTCACATATTCAATTTCACAAAATGGCAATCAATACGCTACAGATTGGTGGCTTTTCATTGATTTAACTGCTTATCTCGATCAGCTTCATTTTGTCAAGTCTATTTTGTTACCCACAGGCCATTGATCGCTAAAGCGCGGTTAGCGCTTCTATAGCTCAAGCTTTGCAGAAGTGAAATTTGGATGTATGTGCAAAGAACTTTGTCCAGAGCAATTTGTAGTAAGAGTGTCTCAGTGTCAAATGTAATAATCAAATTTTTGTATTATGAGATTAATGTTTATAGAAAAAATCTTCTTAAATTGTCAATTATGTGAGTTGTTTACATTTCGGTTTAAGGGCTATATGTTTATAGGGTGCATGAAAGGGATTTTTAGGTTCCATTCATGTTTGTTTTTTGACCAAAGGAAGTTTTAAGACCAGTCCTTCTGAAGCTATGCGACTGCCTCTTCTAAATGTTGATCCCCATGAACCAACAGTCGCTCTGGGAGGAACATCTGTATTATTCCGTTTCTGTATCCTGTTCCATAAAAGAACTTTCCGTTTTTTTTACATATTTTGAAACCTTTTGGACAAGTCTACTGCAGTTTCTGCATGTTTCTAGGAGGCATCAACTGGCTGCACAAACTTTTTCGATATAGTTACGAATATTACTGTAAGAGGCCACGCGAATATAAGAAACACATAAGTTTCGTCGAGCTCGAAAAAGATAATTTATGCGAATGAGAGGAATATGTAAATCACTAAATAAAGTATGAATCCCACTATATATGGATGCAAAAATGGAATTGGAAATACTTACACTTAACTAATAAATAAAAATAAAATCAATCTAAAAGTAGAAACATTGTATCGATAACATTTGCTTAGTCGATTTTCTGGTAAAAATATTTTCAAGGTTTCAAAGGGGGGCAGTCCCAAAAGTTCTTGGAATTGTATACAAAAATATATTTGCACATATACTACAATGCCTTATATGTTTTGCAATGAAAAGATCAGACTTTCGTTTCTTACCACTCCCCCGTGGAGGCTTCAAGCCCCCCACCTGTTAGTAGGTAATTTTCATTCACGAATCAGAATCAACTTATCGTAGTCGAGAGTCATAAAGACATTGTTTACAGATTCCAGAAAAAGCCTTATGATTAGTTGATATTGACTTGATGCCGATATTTTGTTTTCTCGAATCATTTTTTAACCATTTACTGTAACAGGATATTCAGACACATCTCAAGGTAAATCTTCTGTAATTGAAAGTCAGTTTTCGAATGTATGCCAAAACAAACGCCATGCTGCGTCATTCGGAATATTTAACGCATGAATCGTCTGGTAGTATCCTGATTTATCTTCGAAGATCTTCCGTGCAATTTACCAGTTTTGTGGGGACTGAAATCGATAACTCGAGTCGAGTCGCACTCGAGTCAACTTTTTCAATAACTGGACTCGAGTTGTCTTAGCAAAAATAACTCGACTCGACTGGACAAAATTTAGACACGACTCGAACTCGGGAATTGATAAAATGTTAGTCCGCGTCTGCAAACACCTTTTGAAAATTCAGAGCGGAAGACAAAAGACGAACTCGCTTTGCCTCAAACATTGTATCAGTATTTTGCTGATAGTATTCGATCACGGTGGTTGTACAAAACTGCCTCCTTGCAAAGTTCCCTTTTCCAATCTAGATTATATGTTGCAAACATGTTTTCAAATTCGTTCAGAGCAAGGTTTTACAGGACTTCTTTTCACGAGACCACTACTGCGCAAAGAGCTACATGAGTGCAGAAATATAGACTAAAGAATTACCATTCCCAAAGAATACTTATTGCCTTGAGTTTTAAAAGCTAGTAGATCCTTGGCGATGGCAATGAGTTGAATGAACGGAAATGTCAGAGAATGAGGCTTTGTCTCCCCAGAACGGTCAACAGGCCGGCAGTAGATTGAAAACGGCAAAAACCAGACTGCTTGTCAGTGACGAGGCACTGCAACTCCAGGTTACCTGAAATATTGTTATTAATAGCAGATTCAAAACTAATAATTTTACTAATAATGGTCAATAGACTGATGGGTGATAATTGTTGGGAGCTGTACGATCGCCAGGGTTTTTAAAAGACGGTATAATCATCGCACATTTTCAGGAATCAGAAAATGCGCTTTTTTCTGACACTCATTGAAAAATTTTGCAAAAAATGGGAGATTTTTCTAGAAAAGGAGTGTTTAAAATAACAGAGCGAATGTTGTCAGGCGCATGTGAGACATTTGAGTTGAGTTTTGAATTTACTCTAGAGACTAGATTCATTGGCGCTCTGTTTGAGGTTGCAGTTCTTGGAAAGTTTTTGCAAGCAACTCTGCCTTGTCTCTAGAATATTGAAGAATTTCGGGGCCAGTACATTATGCACTGTTCAGTACATTATGCACTATCCCCCAAAGTCTTCGGAAACGAATTTTTGATCCGAAAATTTTTTCTTTAGTTGTGTCCGCGTACCTAAATTTCTAACAATTATATATTTTTTACAATCATTCCAAGCTTTTATATATAGTTTTCTGTTATTCCTGCTTGAATTTCGAGGATATATATGTGCATCAGTAATTTGTAAATGCATTAATTTATAAACGATTGTTGTTGTGGCTGTAATCCAAGGTTCTCGAAACTCTCGCGTCCGTCTCCCTGCAACGTTGAAATGTTAGTGAATATTGTCCGTCTTTCTGATTTCGTCAAGCATGGAGAGGTTATAGACGTCTGCCTTGAGAGTGAGCCATCGTTGGATCATTTTTGCCAAAATATTGTTTAAACGTAAACAAATTAATTAACCAACCCGCCGGTAATTAACACGATAACGAAAAGTAATGAGAATCTTCTGTTATGCGTGGGACAAACAAGCCGATATTATAATCACGCACCGTACTTTGGGGTTTTTCACATTGCCAAGCTATTTTAAAGTTGGGTAGCTCAGGTCCAATGTATGATTCGCAATCTCGACTTTAGCAGGAACGGTAAAGTTCACGGTTTGATCACAACGACGAGGCGTTCCCATTACAGTTACGCGCTTGTCAAAATAAAATGTCTGATCGATTATATCGCAAGTAATCATTTTTCATAAATTGCCTAGAAAATTAAAGTGATATCACCAACTATATGATTGCATCTTTACTGTCGCGATTATATCAATTTTACTTTGTTTTATTCCATATAAATTGTTGATTAGGCGCGCCACAACAATATATCCCATTCAGATCGCACATCCTGCGTGTAGTAGCTAGTTTCGTGCAAAGCACTCCTTACCCCGCGTGCAGCATTATATGCATACGATTTTCCCGTAGGCCCATATACCTGCTCGTTTATGTACGTTGTTTCAATTCATTACATATCGCACAACAGTCTATACACTCCTGGTATGGTTGCTGGATTACATACTTTATAACATCGAATTTATATCGTAAACCCCGAAACCCCCTGGTTTGTCTTTTTACATTCCGTACATCCAAAATCCTACATCCCATATGCGCGGATTGATCGAGAGACTGGGGTCTAAGACTATCCTGGACGCAGTCACGACGAACAACCCAACTGTCTGCAAGGTCGCTAACACGTAGAAAACTGAATGTAAAAAAGAAACAATTATCCTTGGATTGATATTCAATGTTATTGACCGCGACACAGCCCCTCCCTTATGTAGAATACAACTCTTCAACCCGGTACAGAAAAGCAGCTATCTCACGATTACGCCAATCTCCTTCCGTCTCCTAAAAGCCACTAGCAAGATCCAATGTTGAGAACTTCTTCACCCCGTCCAAGTGCCTCGACAACTTCATCAATGGGCGATAGACTGTAGGAATCTTTGATGGTTACATCATTGAATTTCGGTAATCAACATAGAAACTCCACTCGCCATTTTTCTTTTTTACGAGAACTATTGGGGCGTTGTATGGGCTGCAGCTAGGTCGAATCACCTCCGACGATGACATCTCATCGACTTCTTTCTCCTTAATTTTTCTTTTGACTTTCCCCATACGATATGGGTTCAGCTTAACCCCATCGCGATGCTTGAGCAATGATGTCTCACCCATGAGTCCACTGAGCTTGTAAAAACGACGAAGCTCTTCTTGCCCCTCTTGGGTTAAATGTCCAGGCTTCTACAGCACCGGTGGTCAAGGTGCTCAGGCAAACTTCACCCAATCTTCGGATCCCTGTTAGATACTTCGAGTACCGTGTTCGAGTAAAGGATGAACCAGAATCAACAAGGAAATCAACATCAATAATACACACTTTTGCCTTACTAACTGAGTTTTCAATAACCAATTCTTCATCATGGTCCATAGAGTTGGGTTTTGAAAAAAATAGGGGCAGCAACAAATGAGGACTTTATCGTTGGTGTTGAAAGTTTAATTAAAACAGCGTGGACAAGGGCGATGGGGTGTGAAGTCACCAAAAACTCGTCAGTCACCTTAACTCTTGGGAAAACATGTTTGCCGTTTCGAGAAAAAGGGCAGTAAACAAATTCAGCAGCTCTGTCAAGTTTGCATTCAACGATTCAAAATTTTGGTTTGAACAGCAACTTGACCCCAATTCTACTTTCTCTTCGGCCATAGACTCATTGGAAACGGTTTGAGCTAAGGCAACAACAGGTTTCCTGGATTTCGGACTACCACAGGACTTGTCCAACTCCTCAAAAGCGGTAACTGTCGTCACAAGTTCATCAAACGATTTTGGCCCAGGATAACAAAGGTGCTTGTCCATCTCAATTTTCAGTCTCTCCAAATATTCAGAACGTAATAACGCATCAAAAACCTTTCTTGCCAAACCTGCAAATGCTTTCGTGGTAAGGCGTCTCAAGTCTTCACCAAACAAGTTGCCTCGGAAGATGGACACAAACATGCTTATCTAAATGGATTGCGTTTCCCGACTTTACCGGATGCTAAAGTTATGTTGATGATAGGTGTAAATGGATCAGAAGTTTTCTGGGTCATAAAAGAAAGGCGCAGGAAACGAAATGAACCCGTAGCCAAAAGAAGTATATTAGGATGATCACTTGGAGGGCTAGTCCTTTAGTATACAAGAAGTTCAAACTTCAATATTAATGTCAATAACTTTCAGGCAGATCTTCATCGGCAAATACGAGAATTGTGGGGAAAAGATTCAAAGATATAACAACATATATATTCAAAAACTCCCACTCCAACTTTGTCCAAAAAAGACAAATATGCATTGAAGATAATATCAAGATGGTTGTTGGACATTATCAACTACCGTTTCCGTGGGGGAAAAGGATGTCCTGACCTCCCGAACAATCGTCAAGCTGTAAAGAGAAGAAGTGTCAATCTTGGCAGAAGACTGTAAAGTGACGATGTTTTTCGTAAAAGGTATTGTGGAAATACGAATACTTTCATTCAAAAGGGATGGGCGCGTCGGATACCTGACGATGAGTTGGTTGCACCAATTGGCGCTGTCTGGTATTTACCTTTTTACCTTATCAATCTTTGACCTCGGAAAAAAACCTAAAAAGGGGGGTTTAGTTTTAATGAGTTAGAGGAAGATCGGGAAATGCCGCTATTGATTTTGACCTCAGGCATCCAATTCTTCTTCCAAATTGTCATCACATTACTGAGTCGATTGCGAGAGAGAAATTCATGAAATCTCTCATCATTTTGGAGCAAATCATACATAGACATTGATACGCCAAAGATTTTGGATTGTCAATGGCTCGAATTTCATTAAAAAAAATGGTTCAAAAGTGCGTTTTGTGTGGAAAGCAAAGTGCATCAAGCAAACTGTTCATTTTGGGATTGTGCATTCGATGGATACGAATTCTTTTTTGAACGGACTTGAACGAATCATTGCACGTAGGGGCGAATTGGCCACCATCATTTGCGACAATGGTTGAAATTTCGTCGCGGTAGTGAAAGTTTTGCGGAAGGAGTCACATTTGTGGAATAACAGCAAGTAGGATAGGATTTCATTTTTATCCTGCTAGAGAGGATAGCCGAGAATACAGCTCAATCATATGGCGAAGCACGACCTCTCGTGAAAATACCAGTTCCGAATCGAGGTGAAGGTTTTCGGTCTTTCCATATTTCTTATTTTTCCTGTGTATGGACCTGGATGGTGAAGGAAGCTTTAAGCAGTGATTATATGAACCACCGCGAACCAGATTGAGCTAGCCGGGTGCCCCCAAAGTTTGGAGAATTCGATTCGAAACGGTATTGAATTTAAATTCAATCCTCCGACTGCATCTCATTTCGGAGGATTCTATGAATGACCCATTAGATCTGCCCGAAGAATACTGTCAGCATATCCGATTAGTTTCTGATCGGAGGCTTTATCGACGATATTTTATGAAGTAGAGAGTCAGCTGAATTTGAAACCGTTGACACCGATTAGTATGGATCCTTTAGATAAGGAACCACTTTCACCGAATCATATTTTACTGCTGAGACATCAACCAAATATGTCACCAAGAATCTTTGACAAAAGAGATTGCTACGTGGGAAGACGTTGAAGACAAATACTGATGTGTTGCTGATCAATTCTATTTTTTCCTGGCAGGGCCATTCTTATCAGGAAGTTCTACAGACAGAAGGTAAACCAGAAGGTAAACTTAATCCTAATCTCAAGAAGTGGTAGAGAGCTCATACTCTCGTCCACGGTAGATATCACTCACTGCATTCAACGATGGCAGTTCAGTTTCTTTGGAATGTTTCCTGATTAGCGTGCAGTGCTGTTTTTCACATATTATGACGCGTCCAAATAAAGCCAATGGCCCCCAGTCCCGTGCACTGCGTATTAAGGGAGGGGGTGCTAAGAATCTCACGTTCAAAATTTTTCAATTGGTTTTGTCAACGTTCGTGGGTTGAGCGGAAACTTTGTTGCAATCTGCCTGTAGCTCGTGCATTTTCCCTCGAGTCTACATCCCCTTCGCATCTGTGCTTACGAATGTCGCTTTAGAAATCGGCGTTAAACCTATTCTTCGTATACCGCCCTCCCCCCTCAACCCAGAATTGCTCTGTCCTGGACGACATCTCTTGGCAGATGGACAAGATTCTGATGTCTTGTCCAGCTGACACAGATGGTGGAATTTATAACTATCATCCCCGACAACCCGCATCACGCTCTTTGCGGACTGGATCTTTGTTTTGTCTCATACCCAGGTGATGTATTCTCCCTGGTTCCCCAACATCCACTTGGTACTTCCGACCATGTCATTTTGCAGCTGTGATTGAAAAATCCGATTCCTAAAAGTAAAGAGTCTCCATTTCACCGCACTTCTTATAATTACAAGGGCGTCGACTTGGACTGTTTTCGTGACTTCCTTCGAGGTGTGCCGTGGAGTGATGTTTTCTTGCTGCCTGCTGATGAGTACGGGGTAGAAATTGTAGAGTGGATACGCCTTGAAATTGATGAATTCATTCCTCATCGAATATTCCAGACGAAGCCCTAATCTGTCCCATGGTTTTGCACCGGATTGCTCGGCGGCAATAGCGGCGAGAAATCATTGTTTTCAACATTCCAACAGCGATAATAGACGACTTTACAGAAGGGCTCGGAATAATTGTAACAGAATTTTTAGAATTTCTAAAACACGATACACGGAATCCACAAAATCCAAACTTTCAAAACAATAATTGGGTTCTGAAGATTTTTGGAAAATAATAAATAATGTAATGAACAAGAGTAAATCAAGTATCCCTCCTTTTCAAATGGACCTGAAATTTTGTGTTCTTTCTAGAGACAAAGCGGAGTTGTTTGAAAATTTGATACCCTGTATGTGATTCTGCTGATGATACAACTCTATATTCTTGTCTCAACGAAAAATCCCACCCTGAACTATGTCTAGCTTTGGCAAAATCGCTTGAGTGTGATTTGGCCAGAGTATCTAATTGGAGTAACACTTGGCACGTAACTCTGAGAAGACGGAAGTTTTATCAATGTCTATCAATGTCTAATCGTTACTCTAATACAAACTAATTTCATTATCTGGTACTGTTCTGGAGGAATATTATTCGTCTGGTTGGACTTACACTGTCTAAGACATTGATTGGGATGAATATGTCACCAGTATTGCTAAACAAGCCTCAATGAAAGTTAGTTCCCAATATCGAGCTCGCCATTATCTCACTCTCGAAATCATTCTCCATTTTGGGGCAGTGCCGCTGTCACAGTTCAATGTTCTCAGCATGTTCGACTGTATTCAACGGCGTGAAATCAATGTGATTGGCCCTAAACTTTCTCCCGGTCTACAAAATTTGACACACCGCCGCAACGTTGCCTCACTCTGTTTATTTTACAGATACTATAATGGTCTTTGTTCAAGGGAGCTTTCTGCTCTTGTTCCTCCAAACAAAATTTCAATCGGTTAACACGATTGGCTACCAATTTGCACCTATTCACTGTGGAGGTTCCACAATGTCACAAACAGTTTTATGCAAGTAGATTTTATTCAAAAATCTCTAAACTTTGGAATTCCTTGCCTTCTCACTGCTTTCCTGATCGTGTTGATTTACAAGGCTTTAAATCTCGCGTTAATAGACACCCATCAGGTATAGGTGTTCCTTAGTTCCTATTCCCTCATTGCAAATCTATCGTATACTTTGATCAAATGTCATAATATTAAACTGCTAAACCACAAATTGCTAAAATAAATCCGAACAGAGCATTCGAAAAAGTTACGTTTGAAAAATTCAACTTCACTTCTGTCACCTGTCACTAATGTAGGCCTATTATGTGCATTGGTCGTTAATAGACATCCATCGGGTATAGGATTCCTCAATTCCTATTCCTTTTTGCAAATATATCGAATATTTTGATAAAATGTCATAATATTAAACTGCTAAACCACAGATTGCTAAAATAAATCACAACAGAGCAATCGTAAAAGATACACTTGAAAAAGAATTTTCACTATTGTCACCTGTCACTAATGTAGGCCTATTATGCGCATTGGTCTGCTCCAGACTTACAGGCAAAATGTCAAGGAAAAGAAATGGGAATGTATTCATGCTTTCTTGAGCGCCGCGTGTACCAACAAATAGCAAGTTAAAATATAGCGCCTGCATTTCCTATGGTTTCCACACCGCTTGACCTCGTTTTAGACTTCCTCCCAAGATGGTCCGCCGGATCATTTTTCATTTTTATGTTTGCTTCATATTATGACGTCATAATGGGCGCCACAATGAAATGCTTAAAAAAAATTT
The DNA here is from genome assembly GCA_963675895.2 of Styela plicata. Lineage (NCBI taxonomy): Eukaryota > Metazoa > Chordata > Ascidiacea > Stolidobranchia > Styelidae > Styela > Styela plicata. Next base: position 2,758,168 of record OZ023142.1, read on the forward strand.
TTATTACTCGCAAATGTGTGACTCGAAAAATTGATAATATGCGTCCTGAAAGTGCCAATTTTGCTCTGGCAACCGATTTCAGCATCTTGGATTGCTTGCTAGCACATGCCGTACGTCACTCAGAAGAAACCGGTATGGTACAGGGTATGCCTGTAGTACTAAGTTGTCGTCGGGCGCGTGGAGAGCGTAGAGGGCTAAGGGAAAGCGTTGGGGGCTAAGGGAAGGCGTCGGAGGCTAAGGGAAAACGTCGGAGTCTAAGCGGAAGCGTCGAGGGCTAAGGGAAAGCGTCGAGGACTAAGGGAAAGCGTTGGAGGCCAAGGGAAAGCGTCGGGGGCTAAGGGTAAGCGTCGGGGGCTAGCGGGAAGCGTCGGGGGATAAGGGGAAGCGTCGGGAGCTGGGGGGAAGCGTCAAGGGCTAAGGGAAAGCGTTGGCAGCTGAGGGGAAGCGTCAAGGGCTAAGGAAAACCGTCGGAGGCTAAGGGAAAGCGTCGGAGGCTAAGGGAAAGCGTTGGGGTTGAGGGAAAGCGTGGGGGGCTAAGAGAAAGGCTAAGGGAAAGCGTAGAGGGCTAAGGGGAAGCTTCGGGGGCTAAGGGGAAGCGTCGAGGGCTAAGGGAAAGCGTCGAGAGCTAAGAGGAAGCGTCGGAGGCTAAATGAAAGCGTCGAGTTCTAAGAGGAAGCGTCGAAGACAAAGTGAAAGCGTCGGGGTCCAAGGAAATCGTCGGGGCCTAAGGGAAAGTGTTGGGGCCTACCATGAGCGTTAGAGGTTAGGGGAAAGCGTTGGGGGCTAAAGTATACCTTCGGCGGCTTAGGGAAGCTTCGGGGACTAAAGCGAATCGTCGTGGTATTAGAAGAAGCGTAGTGAGTTAAAGAAAATCGCCAAGGGATAGGGGGAAGCGTCAGGAGCTAAAAGAAGGCTTAGAGGGATGAGGGGAAACTTGTTTTTTTGCCTTCCTTGATGCCATCTTTGGGTGATCGAATAGAAAAAAAATTATTACCCGATATCAGATTTAAAATACTCGATTTGCTGCTAGAAAGCTTGAAACTCATTCTCTAAGGCTTATTAACCCATTCGTGGATGGGTTCAACCGGCTTATCCCAATATTAAACCTGCATCAGGCAGGGTTGGAACCGGCATCTGGAAGGAATCTACTAAATACTACTGATTAAGCTACGAACCACATAAAATGAAAAAGAAGCAATTGTAGTACAGGCGAAAACATCCCGTCCCTCCCAACTCAAACGCTATAATTGGCGTAGTGTCAACGGTTTCCACCGGGGATGCGAACTGAGTGGAAAAATTTCTGAATAGTTCTAGTTCAAGCTCAGAAGTCAAAAAGAGTTCGAGTTCATGCATTTTTTTCATAGTTTTAAATGAAAATAAAACAAACGTCACATCTTTTTTGACACTTATGCAAATAAACCTCGAGAAATATAAATCTATAACGGGGTATATGTGTGGCATATTTATGTTCACTGTTATGGACTAATTCACCCATCCATTGTATTCATATTCTATACTGGTGGCATATACATAGTGTCAATTTTATTACGGTTTTTATTTAGCGTAAATTGCAATTAATTTTATGATATGAGAATTGTGACGGTAAACTTTGCAGTGTGTTAGCTATGGATGGATTATTTAAATATGACGCACATTCGTAACTGCAAGCTGGTGGTAACTGTTTTTGGGATACATCCAGTCACCCCGATATATAGGACATCATTTTTGTCCTACGGGAGAGAAAAGCCGATAGTATGGCGAATAATACGAATAATTTCAGAATCTCAATGCAATCTAAGCTTCTCTTATTAATGAATAAAAATGTTCTCGCTTTTATACACTTTCTGTGACCATCCAAGTTAACCTTAGGCGGGATATTTTAATTTCTTTTCGTCAGACATGATCACAACATAAACATTACAACTTGTTTTCAAACTACCATAGCAGGTGTTGATTACTTAAAAGAAAACTTTTTTTCTAATTTTGTTAATCATGCGTTGGACGCATGATGCTCGAACCTAATTAACCTGATAAATTGAATGCCAAATTCTCCTAGTGGTCATGATTTTGACCATAGTTGCTACATATATGTCGGCCCCCTAAACACGGAGTGACTTTGATTAGGGAACATGAATGGTAAACTTCAGAAATACATAACGATATAAAAAGAAAACAACAATAATATGAGCATACATACGTAAAATTCACATCTAAAATAAAAATTTATACCACCAAGAGAGGTGAAAATTTAGTAAAAGAAAGTAAAGATATAGAGAATGTAGGTTTGAGGAATGTAGAGTTGGCGTTTTATTTAATTAAAAATTGTTTTTGACAGGTTGAACAATGTTTGAATTCAATATATTTCGTTACACAATGAATAGCTTTTACGCCTTATGAGTAATAAAACATGGCATCGTTTGCCTTTGTATTTGAGTTAGTCTTTGCCATCTTTGGGCTTGGGCTTTTGGATTGATACTCGCTTTTTGCGAATATATCCTGGCGCGTTTACTGCTTTTTGCGAATATATCCTGGCGCGTTTACCGCTTTTTGCAAAGATGTTTTTTTAAAGTATGATTCGATTGAATCATCTTTCAACTTTTCATTATCAACGTAAAATCTATTCAACAAAAACTATTTGTTTGTATCTGTCACTCTCAATTAATTAGGTTCAATAAATTTTTATAAATTTGATTGTTCACTTTTTTGAGTAATGTTTTTGCTATCAACTTTTAGTGTTGTACATTTTTTTAAGGTAGTCTTCCACCTTGAATAGATCGTTTTTAGAAATCATATTGACGCAGTCCGACAGGCAAGTTCGTTGTTGCATTTTTTCTGATCCACGTTCGCTCTTGTTGTTAATTTTGATACGATCTTCTGTTGAAAGTAAAATCGCCGTCTTGTCTTTGCACAACATCGATTCTTTAATTGAGGTTGAACACGCTGGATGAAAAAATACGAACACAGATTAAGGTTAGCAATGGCCCCTATACGCTATTTAATATAATCTTGAAAAACGTTACTTACCTGTTATTTGAAATTTTGTCCTGACTCTCGCGCTTCAACGATTCGGCAATCTTCCACTTTAAATCAGAAGGCACTATTCTTTCAAGGGTTTACCAGTTATAGGGTTTATATAATATCCTAACCCAGAAGGGTTAAGACAGAAGAACGAGATGGAGACTAAATTTGATATTCTTCATTATGCTTCAACAAAAAGAATAATTTCACAATCTCAATACAATCTAATCTTCTCTTATTATTGGATAAAAATGCACTCGCTTTTATACACTTTCTGTGACCATCCAAGTTAGCCTTAGGCGGAATATTTTAATTTCTTTTCGTGATCACAACATAAACATTAAAAGCCTTCCCCGTTAAAAGTCCTTAGTCCTCGACGCTTTCCCTTGGCCATCGACGCTTCCCCTCAGCCTCCGACGCTTCTATTCAGCGCCCGGCGCTTTCCTTTAGCTTCCGACGCTTTCCCTTAGCCCCTGACGCTTCACTTTAGCCCCCCCCCCCCCCCACGCTTCCTCTTAGCCCTCGACGCTTCCCTTTAGCCCCTGGCGCTTTCCCTTAATCCCCGAAGTTTCTCCTTAGCCCTCGACGCTTCCGCTTAGCCTTCGACGCTTCCCCTTAGCCCCCGACGCTTTCCCTTAGCCTCCGACGCTTCCTCTCAGCCTCCGACGCTTTCCCTTAGACCTCGACGCCTCCGACAACATTTTAGTACTTCCCCAGGGTATGCGGCTTGTGGTCATTTTTGAGCCTGACTACAATACGGAATAGTGGCCTGGGTTCCTTTTGCAAGTACATGACCTGATAACAGCCCGATAGATTTAATTTACTCTGAACTTGACGATTACTAAAATGGATTCAAAGTGTTATATAGAAATACACAGAACTGTGGAACAAAATTCAAAATACCCTGTAAAGAGTTAACTTATATCTCTTTTTAAAATTAGTAAGATTTTAGGATAGGATTAGGATTTCATTTTTATCCTGGGGGAGAGGAAAGCCGAGAATACAGCTTAATCATGTGATGAACCAGATACCAGTTGCTATTCGGAGCGGAGGTTTTTGGATTGTCATATTTCTCATTTTTCCAGCACGTAGGTAGACCTGGTTGGTAGAGGAAGCCATACTGCATTCGGTACAGTATGAGCAGGTACTGACTGGGTAGTCCAGCAGTCCTGTCGCATATACGTTAATCATCATCCCTCATGAGATTCGAACCTGCGTCATGATGAATAAAGATGCGTATCTCGAAGCGGGCTCCCCTGTTGGGAGTTGTTTCGAGTTAAGAAACTGTCGGACTTAAAAACTTCGACTGGACACACAATTACTTCAACATTTCAAACTTACCACCTCTACCTACTGCGTACTGACTTATTAAAAAAAGATATTTTTCAATTGGAAAAATTGTGTAAGCAACTATTCTATGATACGCGGTGTGCAGCGAACTTAGAACTGTTCTGTGTTGTGATACTTCGGGGCAGGTCAATTTAATTTTATGATCTCATTTTCGACTGTAGCAATAGCAACTTGAATAAATAAAAACTTTAAACCTGAGCCTAATCTGCTACCTATCCATATAAGTTCATAACACACTTTTTTTAAATAGACTAGTTTAGAATTGGTTTTTAATCATACTAATCTGCTGATTATCTAAGATGGATGAAGTTTCTCCTCCGGAAGTAACTGAACTCAACCCTTCTAATCAAAAACAGGGTTTCAAAGTTTATAAAATGAGATGGTTTATTCTGGCAACTCTCGGAATATTAAACATATCGAATGCTCTACAATGGTTGTCTTTTGCACCGGTTGCTTATACTACAGCAGGATTTTATAAAACCGATCTCGATACTGTCAATATGCTGTCTGTTGTTTATATGATAACAGCAATTCCGTGTGGATTTATTGCAACTTGGCTTCTTGATACGTTTGGACTGAGAGGGTCCATTGTTATGGCTGCATGGTTAAATTTTCTTGGATCTTTGATGAGAATCGTGAGTGCACTCGATGGGATATCTGATGACGCAAGACTTCCATTAGTGTTTTTCGGAACCGTTTTAGCAGCATTGGCTCAACCGTTTATGCTATTTGCTCCAACCAAGTTAGCAGCACTCTGGTTTGCTGATGATCAAAGAGCAACAGCGAATATGTTGGCTACCATGTGCAATCCCCTCGGTATCATGCTGGCTTATATATTATCGCCTTTACTTGCACCAAATGAATCAAACATGCTTTTCATGTTAATTATCGAAAGTATACCTGGGACTCTGGCAGTTCTTATGGCAACATTTGGTGTCTGCAGTAACAAACCACCAACACCTCCTTCAGCTAGTGCAGATACTGCTTCTGAATCATTTTTAGCTGGTTTGAAAATGCTTTTTAGAAATCGTTCATATTGGCTCCTGGCTTGGGCTATAGGAGGTGGAATTGCACTTTTTAGTACTTTGACAACATTGTTACCGCAGATGCTTTGTCCATGGGGATATGATGATAACTTTACGGGAGTTGTTTGCGTTTCATCTCTTATTGGTGCTGGATTAGTAGGGGCTGCTGTAGCTGGTTTAATTGTCGACAAAACGAAGCGATACATGGAAGTCACCAAGGGTTGTTTTGCGATTGCTTCATTAGCTTTGATTGCATTTTCGGTTGTACACAATCGTCCTGATCAATGGGTTTTAATTGCTATCACCTGTGGTGTTTTCGGATTATTTGGACTTCCTGTATATCCTGTTGGAAATGAGTTATCAGTTGAGACTACATATCCTGTTGGTGAAGCCACCAGCTCTGGTATGTTGTTTATATTTGGACAATTGCAAAGCATAGTCCTTGTAATTGCTCTCAGTGCTATCGGATCCGATATACCTGAAGATAAACTCACCAATTCCAAATGCAACACTAACAGCAAATACAAAGTCGAAGTGAAAGATTTAGCGATTTCAACTTACGTTTTGACTGGATATGCAATTCTTGTCATGCTGGTATTCGTCCTGGTTTTTAGAACAAAATATAAACGACTTGAAGCCGAGAAAGAAATGTTTGAGCCTTTAAATATTGAGAGTCCTGTTGATTCAGATAAAGATGCACTTTCTAGTCCCTCTTCAGCAACTACATAATACAATCACCATATGTATAGATTAGGATTGTTCTAATATTTATTGACAGAATTTAAGCATAGAGTTTACACTTCATCATAACATTGTTTGTCGCATATTTTTCAATTACCAACTCATAATTCAATTTTAATGAAGATTAGACTTATCATTCAGCATATCAAATTTCTGAAAATGAATATAATCACCATTTTACTGCAAAATGAATGATGTGTTTATTAAACATTGTTAGCTTCTTATAATTGAATGAACTTATGTATTATCTTGGAACTATATCAAAATAAGCACCCTTTAATATTTTTACTTCTACTAGCAGACAATTTTATCCAGATTTTGAGTAGCAAAGTGACAATTTTTGGCTATCCAGCTTAAATGTCAAAAGTCGATATTGCAGCTTTATATATCAATTGTATATTAATTAATATGACTATGGTAGATTTTATATAATAAATTTCACAACAAAAAATTGCCATTGATGTTTCAATATTTAACATTACTATTCCTTCTACCTAAAAATGTTCCACATTTATTTCAATGAAAATTATTTATTTTGTCAAATTATTCCAAATTTTACCTAATGAGATTAATTTTGAATCATAACATTTTTCATTTAACTAATTCTAATGCAATCGTGTAATGAACCTTGGCCTCCGATTTATTTTTTTTACAATGATTTGATATGAGCAAGTTTAATTTTTGTGTGTGTTTTTGTTTATCTGTGATCGTATATTTTTTTTGTTGTCCATCTTTAATAATCCTGTTGCATGTGTGATGCATTTTTTTCTCTTAACTCAACTTTTATTTTCTTTTAATTTATGAGTCAGCATTCCCCATCAGAGATGTTCTGTTTAACTATGTTTTGTTATGTATGAGTCACTGATGGGTCTCGTCATCAAAACAAAGTCTATTTGTGACTTATGTTTGACAAATATAAATTTCTGATTGGATATTCTACCATGGAACTTGAGTGTTTTCAAATTACTTGAATTAGAATTTAGTTAGCAAGTTTGTTTCTACTCTTACACATGATGTGTTGCAATTTTAGTCCACTTCGGAAAAACATTAGTCAAAAATGTTACACAATGTATAACATTTTTGACTAATGTTTGATGTCATTTTGTTGGGATTATGGTATGACATGTGGATAAATGGTGCATACATTGCTCATTTGGCAAAATAATATTTTTAATTGGGATGTGCTCCTTAACTTAATGGAGACCTTTGAGTTTATTCTAAATTTCTCGAAAACATTGCTAGCCCTAATGACTGCTGATGGTGATACTGTTATTCACCAGCTCAAGGTATTTTTGTATACTGCATTATGATCCTCTCTTGTTGGATTGTCTTTTCACTTTTGTTAACTACCTATTTTAATATTGCCATTTTCAACCACTGCTTTAGCTATGTGTATTATGTCATTCATTATCCTGTATGTTCTTCAATATTGCTATATTATTTCTTCAGGTCCGAAATCATGTTTTGTCAATATGGGTCGATAATGGACTCCAATACCAAAGTATTGGTCCATCTGTGGCCTTTGCTAGGAGCCTGACCTGGTCATATATTGCCCAATGCAGTTCTGTAATAAACGGAGACTTGAAATAAAATGCCAAGAGAAAGAAACAATATTCTTTGTGCAGTTGTTTCAACTTCGGATACAATTTCATTCTTATCCCAGGGGATTGGGATAATGATTTGGCAGCTTAAGATGCGGGCGGATAAGTTGATAAATGATTGCAAGGCATGCTAGTCCAATTTCGAAGTATAATATCAAACTTTTTAAAACTTTATATTTCTTTTTGGTTCATTGTTCACTCATGCGTGTCTGCTTATCAAGATGAGTGACTTCGCGGACGCATTACTGCTTGTTCTCGGGAATAGTTTTAATTTCTCTTATGCCAGTTTAATTACATTGTTCTGAAAATGGGGCTTCGCAGACACGTCACACGCTTGTTCTCAGGAATGGGTTTAATTTCTCTTAAGCCAGTTTAATCACATTGTTCTGAGAATGGGCTGAACATGGTAAATAATGTCTATCCGATCTGTGGAAACTGCGCATACAAAAAAGGTAGTATCGTAGTCAAAATGTTCTTGTCAAGCATGAGTTACTGTTGGAACATGCCTTGTAGGCGCGGCCCATCAGTGACTCATGCTTGATACAAATGAAAATTCTGATTGAGATAAGTCGCGAAATGTATAACTTGACAAAATGCAGATCGACTTTACTCAGGATATTGATCCAATCCAGTCTGCAATCATCTTTTGAAAAATCATGTTGTCTGCCGTTGAGAGACTCAGCAGAGAAGAAAATGCTCCTCCCAGAAAGCTGTAGAATGCAATGTACCCTTCTGTGTAATCTGTGTTAGTCTGCCCAATAAGGATCAAATGATGATGCTAAGCTACTTATAAGTTGAAAAGCGAATTAATCTGTCATTGCTGTTGAATAGATTTAGAAATAGACTCGTGATTTTACTTGCGACTCGTAAATGTGCGACTAGCGACTTGACACTTTTTCGGGCCAGACTCGTGTGATCCTTTACTTTGGACTAGAAATGAAGGGACTTAATCCCAACACTGATGATACTATTCTAAAAATATGTTCATTTCCTCATACTTTCAACTTTATCCCTGGAGTTTGATTTTTGATTACCTTTCTATTGCTGTTTTTCATCTAAGCAAAAACGAGACATCAACTAATGCGCCACCCGATGGCAGATATGTAGTATTAACACAACTGCACTGAAGTGAAAAACTTCCTGTTTGTCATACATCTCTGCACTACACTAATCACAGAATGAGTTGGATTCTTCTCGCAGCATATCTGCCATGACACCAAACCCAAGTAAACCGTGCATTAACACTACATTTAGCAGAAACAACAAATGTAACCATCAGAATATTATATATTTTTTACAAAGTAGAAAAAGTACTTTTTCTCACAAAGAAAATAAGAGAAAAAAACGCTTACGATAATATTATTAATATCATTTCAACACAGTGAAAAAAATTAACCAACGAACGAACTATAAATTTTAAAAGAATAAGGATGCAGAAATCGTATTTATGCGACTGAGAACCACTATTCAGGTCAGTAGAAAGTATCACTGCCCAGCTTAATGTAATTAAAAAAGTTTCAAAATCTTTTAATCATGAACCAATCAATGCCTGTGAAATATACATACAGCTGGGAAAAAATGGAATAAAAAAACTTGCATTTAGCGTTGACCGATCAGTTTAACCTGCACACAGAATAGATTTTAGACGAGAAATTGTTAAGACGAGCGTTGTTATAATATTGTGACATAAAAATGCATCATAAACACATTTGGACATCGTGGATATTAAAATATCACAATGAAACAGAAAGCGTTGGCATTCGGACATTAAAGCATATTTTATTTATCATATTTTTAATGGCATTTTTTAAATGCTTGGCCGCAGTAGGACAGATAACATGTTATCTTTCACACAATGAATTTCTCAAAGTTAGTTATTGTACTATGAAAGTAAATCTAAAATGACAAAAAATAGCAAAAATTTGAAATAATGCCTAGAAACAATGCACAAAGATAATTTAGCAATGCATTATGGTACATTGAAACAACAATCTCACATTTGATTTGATTACATGTCAGTAGGGTAAGCAGAAAAAAATTATACAAAACATTTTCAGCATATCAGGAATATTCCGTCAACTAATATTACCTCATTAAAGGTCCCCATCGCTCAAAAATTTATGTCTGGAAAAGTTTTTATCAGGCATGGGTATCTGATGGATCGCGCCGCTGAGGCGCGTTCCATCAGCGACTCAGGCTTGATAAAATAAATAATTTCGCAGCAGTCAGGTTTCGAGTATATCACTTTAATTTAATTTAACAGTATAATGGAATTGAAAGTACTTGTAGGTATAGATTATTCATGAGACAAGAGCACTTAAAATAAATCATTCATTTCCTTGTGTATGACATCACTTTTTACTACATTATAACTTTTTCAGAGATAATTTTTTGTCATGTTCCAAAAAAATATTGCGAAAATACACAATGAAACGAAAACAATTTAATATTTGCAACTAAGCGTGAGCTGTTGTACCAAATAATTTACTATTTTGGATACATTCTGAAAAAATTGTATTCAGTCAAGTTTAAGATAAAAACAGTTAAGGTTTGTTTAACCAAAAATATTTTGAATTGTACTTAAAAAACTGTGATACATAATTGTTTTATTGAATGTATTTGAATTTGGTCAAAAAGCTAGAGGATTTTCCTGCTAATGTTACATCAATTTTGTAGCATAAATGTCAAATTTTTTCAAGACATCATTTCCAACTACCTCAAATTATATTAAATCATACAATTAACAATATGTATCATATCGATTTCCAGCAGAGGTTATTTAAATTTGAATAACTTTTATTTACCAGTCCTGGAACTATTTTGAGAGTTAACAGACATGTTTTTCGTGTAATAAGGTAATCAATATCGTAACAGATAATTCCGAGAAAAGTTTTGTTCAGCACAGGCCCGTGTTCATCAGTGGTTCATGCTCATTGAGAAGGAAATTGATATTTTTGATTTGTCCATTTGAAAAAAATAATTCTATTTGTATATATAAATAGTAATACTTTATATAATGTATATTAAAGCACACATCCCAATCAGAAATTTTATTCTGTCAAGCACGAGCCACAGATTGACAGCGTCTCATCGACGCAATCCATCAGTGACTCATACTCAAAATATTTTTAACAAGAATTTCACAAATGGGATTTTTTTTAACACTACGTATGGAAAAGGGAATAACATGCGCTCAAAGAATATTCTTTTTGTTTAAATTATTTATTGCAGTTGACAATCAAAGGTTCGATTCTCATAAAAATTATATATCTTTTAACGTAGTATATCTTGCTGCACAACGTCTGCATAGATAATGAAACTAATACTGCAGTATTAGTATCAACCTGGAAATGTTAAGACCTTTTAAACCAGTTTTGCTGAATAATTGAAAATTAAAATCACCGGAAATAAATATTTTTACGGACAATTATTTGAAAATTAATTCTTTTTGTAATATAAACGCTGATGAGTGTTTTTGAAAAAAACATTTTTGAGTGCATGTACGCTGATTTTGTGTGTTTTCAAAAAAAAAAAATATACCTCTTGAGTGCACGTATTTGAAGGATTCACACTGGAATATGTGCCCACTCGATAAAACTCGATAAAAATACATACCTAGAAATTTGCTACAAAAGAAATAGCTAAGTTGAAAGATCAATATAAGTGTAAAATAAATAATAGCATTCCAATTAGGAAAAGAGCGTGTACTGGACATAACCTTCCAGATACATTAGTCGGAAATTCAGATTAATAGTGAATCGGTTTTTTGAATGTTCTTCAATTCATTTTGGAGTAAAGTAGGCAAAATATGGTCAAAAATCAGTAATTTTCATTATTTGTTATGTTGAAACATAAAACTATTGATATAATATTGAATATATTTTCGAATATCCTTAAAAACAAAACGAAGCACATACTGAATAATTCCATTTTCTGAACGGATTACACTCTTCGCTACTGAAGATAAAATTTTTTTATGAAATATCAATTAGAAATAAAATAAGTGTGAAATCGTCAGTACATTAGAACTACTAGTAGGTATTTCTACAAAAATAAAATCTGAAGAATGAAAACAAAGTTGAAATAATAATAATAAAATGTAAAGTATTACTTATTGTAGTAGAGTATGTTTGGGAATAATAGAATTTTATTAAAATGCAGAAAATGTGACATTTTCTGAATAAAGAACACTGAAAGTCGAAGATGGGCCATGCCTCAACTCAAGAATTGTTTGTTATCATTGAAACAAAATCTTTTATATTGCAGGCCGATGCTTCGTTAAAATTTAAATAGGATGTTTAAATAATATTTTCAGTGTTAAACAATGGTAGAATGCTTATATTTTGTAAAGGATGATCTTAGCTCACAGCGGAATACCCTAGTGCTAACAGAATGTTATACTCTGTTCAAAATTAAAATAAATAGAATGTCTGAGTGAAAAGTAGTGACAATGTCATTCAATTTATTGTGGTATGAAAACACATTAACACTATACTCAAACTTGAGTAATCATTCCATGTTATTACAACAACATAGTGAATGAATGAGAGAGTTGAAATACAATATTGCAGAGCGCATTGACTCACATCCTTGCTTTCATTTAATATGCTGCTTTGATTATGCAGTTATTTCCTGTGTACTGTTTAAAATGAAGAAGTATCAGTTTCCCTTCAATGATATTGATAAAGTATTTATTGTGTTGCAAGTGTAAGTAAGGTTGCTACCTTCAGATACTATTATTACCAAATTGAAACATTTTGAATCAAATTTTTGAGTTCGACTCTACTGCAAAGGTTATCGAAAAATTCAATGAACGGCTGATTTAAGCCTCCCCAGTATGTATTGTTAAGTATGAACCACTAATGGATCGTGCCGTCTAGGCACGATCCACCAGTGGTTCATGCTTGAGAAAAAGAAATTTCCCGAATTGTGGGTAAAATTTTTTGGAGGAAATGTGTAATCGCAATAAATTTGGCTAAAATTTTTCTAAAAACTGCTGTCGAATTGTATTGAATCACCGTAATGACCATTACAATCATCTGAAGCGGACGTTTATCTGAAATGGTTCAAATCTTTCAATCAATGATAGCATATCTATGTGCTAGTGACAAATAGCCATTCAGAAGTGATTTCATTGCGTCGTGCACAACGAAACAAAACTATCACAGTAATCGAGACGCAAAATCCGTCAATTGTAGCTAACTTTCCAACATTTCGATTACTTTTGCTTTAGCGTTTTTTCCCTCTGCGTATTGCAGAAGTCCTTCACCCATCGCTTGGTATAGTGCTTTCGCAAGAATAGTAGTCTCTCGTTTTAAACTCATGGCGTGTTTTTCTGACATTAAACTCAAAAGTACAGGTAGTACGTGTCGCTCCACTGCTTGAGGTTTCTTCACACTAACATTCGTGACCAATTCTGCAATGAAAAATTTGAAAAAAGGATTAGTTTATGAACACACAAGGAAAATTGCCAATCTAGTTCCAAATTAACAAAAAAAAAAATAGGTAGGTAGGAATGCATTTTTATCCTATGGAAGAGTGAAGTCGAGAATACGACTTACCCAGAATGCTACATAATTTTCTCTTCCCTGCTATTAATTAGCAGTGTAAATCGTGTTTAAAAAAGAAAAGGTAAAAAAACATGGCACAGTTTTTCAAACTTATGACTATCAGAAGAAGCTTCAGAAAGTGCACACATAAGATTCCCTGGCCACCAATGTACCCTAATTTTACTGTTGTTGCCCAAATCCAATATGGCAATAGATTTAAAATACATGTCCGAGCCTTGCGAACAAATTGATCATACTCAAATAGTAACACTAAAGGGTTGTGTTACAATCGACTCGCAGTTTTGTATTAACATGGATAGCAAAAATTTATCACATGGACTTTTCCATAATTTCATAAACTGTATTAAAATTGAAATTACCTGCAAGTTTTTCTATGCATACTTGTTTTGTTTTACCAGGTGAATACATAGCACAGTTTGCGAATTGTTGAAGGAGTTGCATGTGATCTAAAATAAAAATATGAATATCAGCTGATTATCCTGATCAAAAACCCTTTTTGTCAAATCATTTTAAAATTGTTTGAGGTACGGTACGAAATAAGTAAAGAACTTCGTACCATACCATACCAAGTATGATAATTGAAAAATGAATCGAAACGTACTACCGTTTGTATGATACCGTACTACCAGCCTTGGCCACAGATGGATCGCGTCTCGGCGTTGCGAGCCAACAGATACTTGGAATATCCTCATCTCAATAGTATTTCATTTATTCTGAAATTGATTTATTTAGCAGCAAAATCATGATACCGGTATATTCCGAAAAAAAATTGGCATAAATCATGACTTTGCTGCGAAATAGAAGTATATGATTCATCTGTAGCATACAGTTGAGAAAATGAAGAAGGGAAAAAGCTTGAGCGTCTCAGCCTTTTATAAACAGGCCGCTTGTATCGCTTGAAAAAAAAAATTTCACCAATAAATAAATATTTACTCATTAGATTCAAAGTTTCTTCAAAGACGAATCGAGGTTTCAAAAAGTTTTAACATTCTTACCTATATGTTCTAACATCTGGTTAACGGCTTTAAGTGCGAGTGATGAAGTGTGTTGATGTTTCGTGACGAGTAATCGGCAGACCGAAGGTACGAGATCGGAAGGTGGTAGCTGGTTTCCAAGTTCAGGAATTATTTTCAGCAAAACTTCCAAGCCGAGTGAATTCAACTTTGAATTTGACGTTACTAACAATGATCGTAAGCCATCCATGATCTGTAAAATAAGAAAATACTTATGTCAGTGATGAGCAGTAAACCATATTTCGGGCAAAAATACACATAATTTGGTTCTACGCATATCTTTGGTCTATTACAGCAAGATGAAGGCATTTAAAAACCTATACTTTGGTTTGAATTAAACAGTTCTCCTTATCCTCAAGATTTAGGCATAAATCTTGACTTCGCTGCAAAATACAGTCAAATATTAGTAATTTCATTTATATGTAATGTTGAGTCATTCTATTTATATAATGAACTAGGATTCAAATATTTTATTTTTAATAAAGAATATAATATAATTTTTAAAGAATAGTAGAATTTTGATAAAAGTACCTTGACGATATTGTCCTCAACAAGAGCTCGATTTGTCTCGAATTTTTCTTCAAGTTCTCTCAAACCGATCTTCTTAGTCTGAATATCACCATCAGATAATTTCTTGCACATGAGACGGATTTCTTCTTGATCCTGTTAAATAGGAAAAGTTAGAGGAGAAAATATTTGAAGGGATCGTCATAAAATATTTTCTCTATGTTCAAGCTTGTGCCACAGATAGAGGTGAATGAAATTGTTGAATTTAATAATTTGATCAGTTAGCTTCATCAGTTTATGATGGTTCCGAGTTCGGATTCCATGTCGGATGATAATACGCGAGAAGATTGTTTAATACCTCCCCAGTGCATCAGGATCAGTATATCATTTTTATCCTGTGGGAAAAGAAAGCCAAGAATACAGCTTAACCATATGGCGAACCACGACCTCTCATGCAGATGACAGTTCTGAATCGAGGCAAAGGTTTTTTTTGGATTATCGTATTTCTCACAGCTTCATCAGTTTATGATGGTTCCGAGTTCGGATTCCATGTCGGATGATAATACGCGAGAAGATTGTTTAATACCTCCCCAGTGCATCAGGATCAGTATATCATTTTTATCCTGTGGGAAAAGAAAGCCAAGAATACAGCTTAACCATATGGCGAACCACGACCTCTCATGCAGATGACAGTTCTGAATCGAGGCAAAGGTTTTTTTTGGATTATCGTATTTCTCACTTTTCCTGTGCATGGACATGCATGGTGGGTCACATAACAGTTAGTTACAGTTTCTCGGTGTCGTGCACCAATCATGTCCATGCACAGGTAAAGTTTAGGAAAAAATCATGATTCCAGACTGGGAATTGATATCTGTGCGAGAGGTCGTGGTTTACTAATCACCATATGGTTAAGTTGCATTCTTAGCATTCCTCTCCCACAGGATAAAAATGAAACGCCACCCTACATGTTGTAAAATTTTATATACCAGTAAATCATGAATTTGCTTCAAAATAAAGAAAGCTATGATCGAATGTCAGCAATTTAGTCTAACAGAAATGTTCAAACCTTATTCTGTTTATAGAGTGAATTTAGAATACCGTTCCAACTAAACTTATGACAACCTTAATGGATATATACATTTGTACAACTACGTATGTCTTTAAAATGAAGAATTTCATCTCTATACCTGATCGTTAAATACTGATTTAGCTGGCGTTCCTCGTCTGGACGATTTGGATGAGATTTGAGGTAATCTCTCAGTTGCAACTGAACTTCCTCCGGTTCTACTCAATCCTCGAGTAGAACCATTTCTTCGTACACCGCTGCCCTGGTTTCTTGTACCAGCTGATCCAATAGTACCAATACCCTACAATAATTAAAAAAATATATATATATATTAATTACATTATTGGAAGTAAACTTAATTATTTCAATGATTTAAATAAAATATCTTTCATGTTAAATCAAATTCCAATGTAGTTCTTCCACACATTTTGAATTTATTTTTTTCTTATTTATTGGTACATTTTTTCCCCCCAGATATAGAAATTTGTCAAATCAGTACGTTATTTTGAATCCAGACTTGACTTGGACAAAAATAAAACAAGCATTCAGCGTATGGCTGGAAAAACTGATATACTTGTGCTTTATAGCCATCCAACTTCCGGTAATATCTATATCATTACATCCCCACATACGCAATATGGCAATAAATCCATAAAGCATGTTCACTTTACAAATTTCATTTCTATTTACCCTGGCTTTGATGTTCTGAACAGCGTCTTTAATAGTTTGCGCTTGTTTCTGATCTAAGTATTTGTCGACGCATCTATCGAAATCTGGATGCGACATCAATTCTTGCAGTATACATTTTCCGTAATATCGAGTCGATTGTGATGGATCGGAGATGAACGCTGAGGTCTGGATGAAAGAAGACGAAATAATTATCTATAGAAAAGATGTATTTTTGCCACACTTTCATGAATTTAAAACCAAATTAAACACTTTGAATGAAATTGTGACATGTTCATTTTGTCAAGCATAAGTCACAGATGGACCGCGCCTGGGCGGCGTGAACCATCTTTCCGACCGAGTAGTATGGTGGAAACCATAAATTCACATATAATATTACAAAGAAACAATTACAAGCTTTTATTTACTGGATAAGAATTATTTCTTTATTCCCGGTAAGTTTTTCCATCGATTAGCAATCATCAATATTTAAAAAGTCAATGAATTACATTACATGTAATGGCAGAATAGAGAAAACAACATCGGAAATATATACTTACCGCTTGCAGAATCCTATCTGTAATATCCTTCACTCCACTCAGTGCTTTTCCAGGTTTTATTCTCTCGACAAGTAAAGATACGAATTGTGCAACCAAATCTCGTACATTGTTGTTACGATTGCTGAAATTGGAATATACGATTAAAAATTTGTGTACTTCATATTATTTAAGAAGGTGACTCTCTCTCTCTCTCAAAATTTTTCAAATTTTGCCCTTTTCAGGATTCTGAATACGACACTGAGTACTATAAGAGACCATCTCTAAAAACTTGTTCATTGCCTCCTTCATTTGTTAATCAGATTTCATATATCTGATAAATATTCTTCGGATTTTATCAATTATCCGATATCCAATAAAACACAGACGACATTCTATATAACCTAAACCATAAGTACTCAGGGACTGATGGATAGCAACGAGGTAGTGCTTGTCCAATTGTGGCTGCGGTTGTCTTTATTTTTAAAAATATTTAAAATTCAATATATTATAAATGGACTAAAGTTTCAACATTTCCGATAAACAAAATATTTGATCTTTGATCATATTTTGCAGCGAAGTCATGATTTATGTCAAATTTTACAACGTAAAATTTGGTATATATTATGATTTCACTGCAAAATGAATCACTTCGAAAATACATTTAAAACAAAAACGAAATTACATTCGATAAGAATTGCAGAATACATGACTACTTTGATAATAACATTCCCAGGACAAACAAAACGTGTTTTGGTAGAGCAAACAACAATCTATATTTAAAAATCAAGATTCCATAACATTTTTTCGATTAACTGAACTGAATTTACGTATAATATAACATACCTTCCACCGGCTGTAAGAAGGGCATTAAGAACCTTAACGGACGTACAGTGACCGACCATATATTGGAATGCTTTCATGATTTCCTCCAGCATAAAAGCTCCAGTATTTCGACCGTGACATGAAAGTAGAGATCGAGTTGTCAACTGTAAAAAATTGAACAAATAAAAAAAAAATAAATAACAAAATTCTTCAAAATACTAATTTCGAATCTTCTTTTTTATTATTCAAAATTGGATATATTTTGATATTAAACGTTCAGCGAAACCAGAATTCTACTTAAAAGAACTTTTATTTCACTGTATCCAATGAACAATGTTCAAAACTTTGCCCAGTTATTGGATATACCTTACATCTTGTCACTTATTTGAGAAATATACAGGTTTTGAAAGATCAATCTATATTTGATAGAAATTTCGTATACCTGAATTCATAAAACTTCGAAAATGTACAGATTGTCATCATCAGACATTGTTATTACAAGGTAGTAGATAACTATTTCTTACGTAGTTTTAATACGTAAAACTAAAACTGAACTACTTTTACTGCATACATACCTCTATATCCGTATCAACAACAGGTTTTCGTAAATGTGTATAAATATCCGACAAACAAACTACTGCTGCTCTCGATACTTGAGATCGTAGATTTGCAACCTAAAAAATATTTGCATGTCAGCATCTTGTTAATATTTTATTTAAAAAAATAAAACAAGAACCATTCATAAAATAATGCTACGGTAAATTCTTAGGACATATCGGTAATACACATAACTGTTGAAGAGATGTAAAAAGTAAAATGAATATTTTTCTAATGCACATTCATTAGATAGGTCGTATTCCGTGCTACATAGAAGTTGTCAATAAGGAAGCAAAGAAGTGGTAGATGATTTTAGCATCGCCCAGGGAAGATACCCCTCATTGTACTGTACTATATAGTTACAAATCTGTTTGCGATGCTTGCCTCTCGGAACGTACTTTGTGGAAATAAATTTTATCGTAGATCTTTGTCAAATTTCATACAGATGGTCACTGGTCATTTCCTTTTAACCGCTGCTTCTGGTCTCTCTCAAGAGTGAAACTCAATAAAATAAAAAGCAATATACAACAGCTATCTCTAGGACTATTCAGGCAATTTAATTTTAAGAAAATCACATAAATAACGATTCAGACACTCACATTTGTGCATAATAAAACAAAAACTTCATGTAATCTTGATCCCAACACATCTTGATGGAAATTAGCTAATCTTCTGAAAGTATGGATGTGATTACAAACATCTTCCCAATCCTCTGAAGTCGCTGCTTGTAATCCATTTATTGCATCGTTCAACATATTTTCTGGATTTGTGCATGGCAGTACGTCGGTCGTTGTTCTCGAAGAACCTGAAACAATGTGAAATAAATAGTCATCTGAATTGAAGTTTTTTATAAATGCTATGAGCAATTTGGGTTATCTTCAGATTAGATTAGAAAGATTAAGTCAGCAAGCATAGGCCATAGATGTTTTAAAAATATCCAATTCCTGACAAAAAAATTTGTATGGACTGTTCAAGTTATAATAATTTTTAGTACTATGAGCAAGAGGAATTTCTTTTAGTACACAGAAAACACGCTGTCATTCACGAAGGATGTCCTTATCTGGACAGAGAGACATTCTAAAATTCAGACTAAAAAACATTTGTTCGATTACAGTAAATTGGTTAATCCCGCAATGAAATCACTTTCTAGAAAATATATTCAACATATATGTGAATTTATTCTGTTAACTAATTTCATGCCAGAACCACGCTTGGAAGAAGAAAAAAAGAAAAGAAATCGTCAAGGATTGAATAAACCACTCACTTGATTCTCTACTTCCAGATTTTCTTGGAGGAGATACTTTAGTTGATGTTGGAGAACGAGTTTTCCTGTGATAATAACAATTACGACAAAATTATGAAAGAGAAAAAATTTAAGAAATTAAACAATTAGAAAAATGTTTTTTATGATACATATCTGATTTACCACACAAATAATTATTTTATTTCCATCTAGATAATTCTGAAAATATCTCCTTGTTATGAATAAACAGCAAAAAAATGAATTATACAAATGTCATATTTGTGGATATTTTAAGCCTGGAGCTGCTGGGCTTCCTTAACGAATTTTTCTGAATTTTATTCGTTTGAATTCCATTCCCACTTGCTCTTGAGCAAGTTCCCTTCCCTGTGTGTAACATTCCAACAAAGAATGTCAAAAGATTTCGATTTTTAAGTCAATTGAAATTTATCTCGTGCCCAATGAGGCCTATTTTCAAGTAGCTGAATCAAATCAATTTAAAAAATAAAAAAATTTTGCATACACAATTCAAACCAAAAGAAATGATGACTAACTAATAACTATGACATCAAACAACTTGTTTTTGTAAAACCGCTAGTCTTTCGGACTGTACAAAAGCAGTCGGAAAAAAGTTTTGTTAAGAATAAGTGATCACGCTGACGAGGTGAGCGGAAATTTTATTTTGTCAAGCATCACTCACGGCTGGAACGTGTCTAATGGCGCGGTCCAGCAGTGACTCAAACTTGGCAAAAACAAAAAATAAAACTCTTCATACTGGGTTATGTGAAACAATACTACCAGAATTACCTAATCAATGTCTCACCTGGGCTTGGGTTTGGGTTGTGGCTGATTAGCTGACATGGACAGATTCGTTGGTGATGATTTACTTTCATTATTTGAACTAGAGAAAGGATCTTTTGCCAGAATATCTTCATTCGAACCTGGAAAAGTACAATGAATTTGATGTAAGTTGACAAGTAAAGAACTAAAAATCTGCTAGTTGTGCAGCGCGAACAATAGGGGAAGAGTGAGAATATAAAAATTTGGGTTGCAATAAAAT
Source organism: Styela plicata (assembly GCA_963675895.2). Taxonomy (NCBI): domain Eukaryota; kingdom Metazoa; phylum Chordata; class Ascidiacea; order Stolidobranchia; family Styelidae; genus Styela; species Styela plicata. Next base: position 2,778,983 of record OZ023142.1, read on the forward strand.
ATATGATGCACAATGCTAAGTTATTCTCTACGGTTAATTCTTATCAATACTGCAATATATTGAGTGTTTACCACCATGGTTAATCGTAGTCCAGCGGATTAGACAGTAATGGTGCTTCATGTTGTCAAAATTTGCCTCTTCGTAATAATATTGCAGGATAAAAACTGATTGAAAATTGTCCATGTCTAGATATTAAATCTGAATCCACCATATATATATTCAAAGTGGAATAAAATAACTTGTGTAGGATCTGACAAACCAGTTTTCCCACAACAATGATACTGTGGGTATCAAGTGACCCCTAGTTTGATCCAACAAGAAGTATATTATTTTCAAGCTTCAGCCATAGATTGACCACACATTATCGATGTGATCTATCAGTGACACATGCTTAACAAATCGAATTTTCATAAGCATTTCTGATTGGAGTTGTGCTGAATTTACGATATAACGGAATTGCACAACGGTGGCGGAATTATGTAATTCAGCACATTTACATAATTAAGCTAATAAGTCTGTTTTTTAAAATTGCTTTTATATCAAGTCTTTCAATCGTTTACGTTAAAATTAGATTTAAATTATTGTGTTATCTTCTGGTTAAGAGGATGAACTCTCGAGGTTTCTAATATTGTAACAGAGCATGTGCCTTGGCTTATCGTTAAGGGACATATCATGCAAAAGTTTACGTACAATTACACCAATTACAACCCAACTCTATTTCTGAATGGGATGGCCTAGTAAGATCAACTACATAACAATGTAGATCTTGAGTTTTAATGAGAATTTTAATGAGCTAGCATCAAAAACTGCCCGGAATCTAAACTAGGTCTTTTTACGTCCATATCACGATTACACAACGACCAACAATCGTAAAAAAAATACAAAAGCAATCAACCTTGAGATTTCAGTTTTCCTTTTCTAGTTTTCTGAAATTTCTCCAGATCTTCTTTCTTACTGAATTGTTTCGCAAGTAATGAGGCGGACAATGGCACGGATTCTCTTTGTCTAGTTTCCTCGTTTGCGATATCGGATGATGCACTGGGTTGTCGAACAGCTTTCCCATAAACTGCATCTGTGAACAATATAGGTAAGAACAATGAGAAAATGACATTTTAAAAAGCATACTGGTAGCGATGCTCTTATTTCACAAGACATGTCTAGAATTAAGATTAAAAGTAATTTGTTTTTTCAATCTTGAATTAATTCATTTTGCAGTGAAATCAGGATATATGCCAAATTTTACGTTGTAAAATTTGACATAAATCATGAATAAACTGCAAAATTGGGAAAAATATCAGTCATGTTGAAAATATGTTGAAACATTATTCTATTTAAACAGTTTAATTCCACCATGATAGTGCTGCATTACCGTAATAACGAGTGTTACAAATACGATCAAAACAATTTCACGGTTGCCAACATGAACCAAATAATTTCTAAAATAAAACATTTTAAGCAAATATTTTCTACAAAATTCCCATTGTGGTATAAAACAGACTGGTATTTCCATCTCTCAAATCTATTTTCTACCAGCAAACTAAAACACAACATCTACGTATAAAAAGAACCAGACACGTTGGAGACAGGTATGCCGCGATATAAGAGATAGTTTTCAGTCATGAATACTTTTACTACCAACAGACAATAAAAATAGATGACAATGACAGATACATTGTTTATTCAATTTATTTCGATTGTTCAAAGTGAAGTAAAAAGTCACGTCACATACCATAGAAAATGAAAGAATAACAATAATAACAATGGCAATATAATTCATCAAAGGTCACCAGGTTGAATAACCAAGAAATTTCTTTTCTCAAAAAGTGAGGTGTATAATGTATGCCATTGCTGTTTATTATGCTAAAATTATATGAATTTTTAGATATACAATTTTTAATCAGGCTTTAGATGTAAATGATTTGCGCTTTCAAAAAAAATTGCATTTAGGTTCAGTCTGGGATGAGTGTTAGTCATAGACTTATAAACCAATTTACCAGGGACTTGGAATGGGGGATGTCCTTATCCTAATACCGGTAGTCAGATACCATCTTCCATACCATATAAGTTGAAAAATTTGATATAAATTGCAACCAAAAAAATTTCGCTACAACAAATTTTTCATTGAGTATGTCTCACTGATTAAGCACAACACTCAAGAAACGACTAAGTTGCCACAGACACAGTCAGTCACAGACACAGCGGGCTTCATTCTGGATTCACACTTAACAAAACATATTTTAAAAAAATTTGCTCATAGACAAATTAATAAATACATACCTAGTGGATGATGATGCAATGAATCATTACTATTTGACCATGGCAAACTATCTTTACTGGGTGTAGGAGAATAATCCGGAATTTCAGAGAGGTTTGTTGAACTTGTGTCACGAATAGCTGAAAATGAGAAAATATATTTTAGTGGAATGTTAAAAGTCAAAAATCAAGGAGTCTCTATACGAGAGCTAAAATCAATTATTTGCATAATCAAAAAAGATACTTTAATAAGTGTATTAAAATTGAATTCAGAGGTGCAAATAAGAATTCTTTTCGCTAGTATGCTTACTCCCGTGTTTTGACTGATGAGTATTTGGAAATAAATCCTTTGCATTTTTATAAGGTTAGTTTTGTATAAAGTACTTTCATTTCACTCCTATGCTCCTATGTGAGGGATGCCTCGCGAGCTCAGACAAGAGTAAGGTTCTTGTACTTTGCTTTCATGTTATCTGCACTCCTCGCTATTCAAGCTATACACCTACAACAAATTTATTCCCATACAGACAAAAATTTTCAAAAAAAGTTTTGTTTCTTGACAAAATAAAATTTATGATAGGGTTAGAAGCTCACAGGATACATTAATCTTCCAACATGTAAATTTTCATTCTAACAAGACTTTGTGTGTCAGAATAGCAGAGTATAAAACATTTTTTTCAAACTGTGCTAAAATAATACATAAATTTGTAATATTCTAAACCTAAAACTTAAGATTGAAATTGTGTTTATAGTATTCCTCTTTATTTTCTGATTACCATAATTTGAGATAACCAAAACTACAGACATTCTTTAAACAATACAAACAAAAATATATCCCCATTATATCAAAAAAAATTTTGCTTCCATAATATCCAACAAAATTTTGCTAAGCTAAAACTAGTGACCATCAATTTTTGGCATAGAAGATGATTGTCATGATTCAGCGCATCTGTTTGAAGCTATGCCAATGTCATTTTACCCACAACAAAGAAGTAGACATAAAATGTTAGTGACGCGGCACACCTTTTTGCCAAAATTAGATTAGCTGCACTAAAACAACTTCAATACTGGTTAGAGTAAAAATCGTGCCAAAAATGTCAACTGTATAAACACCAAGCAAGCATATTCCCAATCAAAAATAGTATTTTATCGAGTATGTCTCACAGATGGACCGCACCTAGGCGGCATGATCCATCAGTGAACGATGCTCAATAAAATATATCCATAAAAGTTTCTTCATCTGGTTCTAATCAAACTAAATCATGTAAAAACCATTGTTAATCCGGCTGCTAAGCTTGATTTATCAATGTTTTTTAACAATCGATCATATAAAACCCCAGAGTATCAAATTTCCTAATGGGACACTAATATATGTTTATATAACAATAACCACACCCTCACCATTTGCGAGGACAGTGAACTTCATGAAAATCCGGTCACAAAGCTGGTTACCAAAAGTGTGTCCGGCACTCCTTATTTTTGTTTATGTGGACAACAAGAAAAATGATTAATGGAAATAAATCAATCAAAATAATAAAAGAACGCATGGTTCTCATTCGTACCTCGTCCTGTTATGTTAAAGTCTTCATCTTGATCAGAGACCAACCCAGATTGCAAGCCTGCAAAATAGGTTTTTAGTTAACGACTCGAAAAGTTGAAAAAAAACACAAGATCTCACTTTAATATAGGTAAGTAAAGCGAACTAAATAAAAATTGTGTATAAATTAACAAAATACACATGCCCAAGAAGCAATTGATATATCAACTTATAAAACGAATATAAAACAAAATCAAATTAAAATTCGCATTCGCACATTACAGTAGCTGGGGTTTACCTTGCATAGTAAAACAGGGATTCTATTTAAATATAACACATGTCAAACTAAGGAAATTGATGATATTTGATCATATTTTGTCCATTTTGAAGCGAAATCATGATTTATATCAAATTTTTCGACAAAAAATTTCACATTTGACATTGTGATTTAAAAATATTGTTAAGAATGTTTGTTATTATTTTTTTCGAAAAGATTAGGATACTGGAATTATATCATAAGAATATCGTTATTTGATATTTATAAATTACTTTATTATGCTGCAAAATCAATACAAAATAATGATTTTGCTTAAGTCTGCCCAATCAGAAATTTTATTCCGTCAAGCATAAGCAACAGATGGACCAAGTCTCTCGACGCAATCCATCAGCGGCTCATACTTGACAAAAGATGACTCTACAAAAATTTTCCGATAGGATTATATATTATCTAAGACACAAACAGAGAATATATAACAATCTAATTCAAATCAACCTTTCTGTGATCGTCTTCTTTCTCTTGAACTTTGATTCGATCCCAGACTATTGTTTGATGGTTTACTGCTTAATACTGATCCACTAGGTGACATAGCCACACTTGTGTTCGAATTTGTAGGTGTGGCGGTGGGTGAAGAACCAATCATAGTAGATTCACTAGATGATGGACTTTGCAAAATGTATTTTTGTCCGACGACAGGAAGGTTTGATTTGTACTGTGTATAATAAAACATATTATTATAAAAACTGAGAAATTCGAATATAGAATGATGCTACACAAATGATCAGAAACGATGCTTCCAATCTAGCTAAGAGTGAATTTCATTAAGCAAATTGAATCTTCTTAGCACAATATATACATGGGAACTTTCCAAAATTTACTGATTTGATTATCTATCAAATGTAATCGGACTTGGTATTAGCTGTGCCATAACGCTGTAGAGAAGATGCACGGTAGGTAAACTAGTTATGATATCAATATTCAAGAGTAACAACATTTCAGGGTTTATACTTTACTACAATCGTTTTATCATTGTTCAGGTCGGGGTGAGAGAATTTTCGGGTGTCCCAAAATATTCATGTCATTTTCTTCGGACGGTTCTTCGCATTTTCTTCAGAAAAAAAACATCAACACTGCTATTTCATAGAAGTATTGATGATTTTGAATCGATTTCTACAGTTTTGCCCATTTATCATGAATTATTGTCCATTAGCTAAATTTTCTTTTGGTGGAACCCATTTTCTTTGGGTGTTTTAAGTAGCAGAGAAGCTCTCATTCTGCCAGTTTCATCCAGGTTAGATACTACTCAATGCAATGAAGTGAATTAGCGAAAAAAATACCAACCTTCTGTGAGCTGAAAGACACTCCTGCATTAGGATTATATTTGAATTGAGGAGCATCAGTAGCGATGCTGTCTCTAGAAGATGATGCAGAAACTCCATTCGGCGATTGTCCGCTTCCGTTTGACTTCCCTGATCCTGGTCGAGCAAGAGAAGCTTTCGTCATGATCGGGCTTGCATCAACATCAATTTTTCCGCTGAAATAAAAAAGACAAACTAAAAAGTGGAAAACTAATTAGTGTGAAAGTTGATTTCACAAAATCAAACTCGCAAAATGGACAAAGTAAAGTTGAAAGATATCAGTATGAGTTTCATTTATTTGAATTGTTGACATATTATTCTTAGTCAAATGACAACCTTTCAGAATACATGGGTGTAAATACCACAGTATACAAGAGTCTTGTAGGGTAAGGACAGCCCTTGAAATAGTCACGTTCTAAGGCCAACTTGTAGGGCAACGGAATAAACATGATTTGCCCACATAAGTGAATAAACTGTCAAAAAATTGTACAAACACAAAAAACATTTGTAAAAAATAAACTCTGCTTTTATGATATATTGAACATTCAACAGTTCAATCCAATGAATCTATTTCGTACTTGGTTCATAGACTTACCCTTTTATATGTATCTGACATTTCTTTTGGTGCATAAAAGTTGGCATATTGGCGCTAACACCACTACCCATTTCCCGAACAAAATCCAACAACTGAATTCTTTTCCTTCCCCCCCTTAATATATTTTAACACAAAGGGAGAATTGCATCTGACTACACATATGAAATATGACAAGGATTATCTAAACATTATCATCTTGCGATATGTTAGAACATTGCGACCGCAGAGATAAACGGCAAAATCTTGGTTTTCTTCAAGTGTCCAAAATGTTCATCTCCCTTTTTCGGACGAACAAAAAAGCTTCAAAACCACCAACACTGCTATTTTATACCACAGATATATTATGAAATATTGACCATTTGTTAAATTTTCTCTGATGGAACCCATTTTCTTCGGGTGTCTGAGTAGCACAGTAGCTAGCATTCTACTGGTTTGTACCAGAGGGTCACAGCGATCCCACACAACAGAAATGCCAGTCTATTTCAAGACAAGAATTTACTCAAAAAAATATTTTTCTGAATTTAACTTTTTGCTACGCTGCACTGTATTCATTATCAAAAATCATTCAATTGCACCGAAGCAAAGTTATAAGTCCTATAAACGAGTTCACCAGCGAGACTACAAAAAAAACCTGCACATCTCTATTATGAATTCTTCTTAACGATCCTTTTAATTAATAATAAGCTTTTTTTTGAATGTCAAATTATGATTCCTTTCCCCTTAAAATTATGAAACTCGTTTGTAACTACACTGATGTGATATTCTCAACCAGACTGAGTATTTAAAATTGATACATATAGAAGTCTTCCTGATTCGGCCAGCCTACATAAACACTGTCAAATTCAAGTGTGCCTTGTACTCAATAAAAGTCAACAAAACCCAACACAATAGGGATGGTATTGTTGATTTTATGACTGGATGAATGATGACACAATCTCTTGTTTATGGTACTGCGTGAAATAGGCTTGACATTTAATTTATTCAGTGTGGACTTGAGTACTTAATCAAGTTTATTTTGCACGAGAGTCAATCAGTAATATTGTTTTGCAATGCACGAGTGACAGATGGCCCGCGCGCCTCGACGGCGCGATCCATCAGTGACCCGTGCTTCGCAAAACATGTTTGAATAATTTTTTTATTTGGTTGTTTAGTTTGCAAAATAGTTCTTTTATTTGCATAAACAGTTAATTATTATGTAACATCATACATGGCTGATGAATACATAGTTTAGTTTATCCCCTGCCCATACTCGCTGTATCGTTTCTCGAGGCAAATCGCAAAACAAATTCATCAAGATAAGATAGAAACCGGGACAGGATCCCTCATAAAATGCATTGTGTTAATTTGGTAAATGGCCATTTAATGAGCATTGGGTGATCCTGCTGTGTTATCACAGCTTGCAGTAGCTTGGCCTACTATGACAGCAATTTATCATTTAACAGTGACAGCTTCTTGCATAACAAGCATAAATATTAGCAGTAAATTGCCCATAATCAATCTAATTTATCACTCCCTATAGTTTTTTTTTTCAAAATTTAGTAATTGAAGATTTTAACATTTGAATAAATACAAATGAAATTTTCACTATTACAATATTGAATTTCTTTCTAGAGGCCAAATACTACAGGGATGATAAAATATGCCAGACTACGGTATGACATTGACCCTGTCGTTTTACTGGATATAAAAAAATAATCACATCCAACGTGACAAATCAATTACCGGTACTTATAAATAGGGACGTCCTTCGACTGAAAGTAATTTTGTTTTTCCTTTATTCTTAAAGTTATTCATTTTGCAATGAAATCATAACACATGCCCAATTTTACGTAAAAATTCGATAAAACTCCCAGAATTGCTGCTGAACGTGCAAAATATTGTCAAATATCAATAATTTCATTCGTCTGAAATGTTGAAACATTATCCTTTTAATATAGCGAATTTTGAATACCTTTCAGGCTAAACCATGAGGATAGTCCTAGTTCTAAGATGATGACAATCAAAAATTTGTATATATATTTCAATCTATATATAGTTATTCAAGGGGCAATTCTGAGTACATAAATATATCAAACTGGAAGTTTTGTACTAGACGGGTCACGTGCATTCCCTGTTTGGATACCGAACTTCATCTCTTTTTTAATTGTGGTACACAAACTATTAAAATTGGGCTATACTTCAATAAATACTATCATATTTGTAGTAAATTTGTCATTGTATTAAAGGGGTTATCTAAAAATACTCTGAATCTAAAAAGTGATGATATTATACCCAAATCAAGCTTAAATCAAATATAATCGGAGTGTAACTTCATTTCATAAGGTACTATTGTTATTTTAAAAAAGTAGGCTGATTCGAAGAGAATAAAAAAGTAGCGAGACAATATGTGAAAGAGCAGGAGTCTGAGAATAATAACAATAGAACAAGAGACAACAATTGAATTCATGTTCCAAGCCGAAATGATAAAAAGATATAACAATTGGTCGAGCACGACCAATTGTTATATCTTTTATCTTCTCGGCTTGAAACATGAATCCAATTGTTGTAGGGTGCACTGTTTTCCTCACACGGATAATAGATAAGGTCCGGTAGGACACTGCCGCAAAAACGTAAAGGAATGTCACATTGTAGCAATATGAGACAATACAGACTGCGCAAGACGAAGTGAATGGCTCGTGAACGTGTGGGGGGTAATCACGATCTATCTCTCGGCACCTATCTTACGTACTTCATCAAGTAGGTAACAAAAATAACATTACACCTGTTGGCGCGCGAGGCTCAGTTCCACATACATTATTAATATGAATATATTATAATCATGAATTTCTTAGACAATAGGAACAAATGTTTTCTGTTTAGTATGCATTTGCCGACTATTGCTTGTTGCTAGTAGGATCGCCCAAGATATTTGAATAGCGAGTCGTGAATCCATCAATTATGCACGAAAATCGACAAAATCAAAACCATTTATGGTTATGAAAATGAAATTTTTACGCATTTAATAATATTCGAAGAATTATCTTCGTTTGCTTCGTTATTAGAGTATTTTTAGACCTATTTAATCTAATTTGATTCTGATTTAAAAAAATATTCTATTTTTGTCCTTAGTTAATCCTTTCAGGTGATTTTTTCAACCTTTTTTTAAGTAAATTTTAATTGAAGTCCCAATTCACAGCTTTTTAATTAGATTCAATTCACTCTGATATTTTAATTTTTTCAAGTGATGAATATCATATCTGAATTTTGAACACGTACACGATCCCAATGAATATATCTCAAAGTGCTTTCATAGTTCACGAATAAATTGCTTCGAGAATAAATTGCCTGTTTAATAAACTTTTTAAAAAATTGTTTACTTCTAAAGCTTAACCAGCCTTGAGTAAAGATACAATTTAATATCTTAAAATATAGGTAATAAGTAGGGCATTGAAATTGATAAAACTGATTTTTTAAAATAGCAACACACCATGTGTTATATTAATACCTGTTACTATTCTGATACAGATAATGGCATTAGATATAGTGTGGCAGTATTATTATAAATTTTTCACTGAAAATACTTTCTTTTGTTATAATAGTAATAATTGAGAATATAGCCAGACGATAATGACCACCTATGCTTTTATTAACCGCATTGTTATAAAAAGTGTAGTGTAGTAACTCATTAAATTATGCTAGTTAAGATGTCCAACCCTACTTTATCGCGTGTGATGTTTGGGGAAGATCCCCCACATTGGTAGAAGATTTTCATAATACCGCACTATATCAATGCATGTCAAGTACCAGAATGGTCACAAGTAACACCAGTGTGAGTTTCTCTTTTCACCTCAAGATCTCAACTTACCCAAATAAAGCCATAAAAGTCTTAATATATAACCAAACCAGCATAGCTCAAAATGAAATTAAAAAAATTCAACTATCGAAAAAACTTTTACATTTAATGATTCCAACTCCCTAATATCACTAGCAAACAACAATAGTACTTGTTTTAGTTCCAAGCTCAATTTTTTAATATATGCATGATCCGTCTATTTAGAGATATCATTGGATTGCACTTGTGAGGTGCAACCAACCAACAATGAATGAAATAAAGAATAATGATACCCAATTTGCAACCCACACTAAAGTCGGACTAACTGGCTTCGATGATTGCATGACATAAAACATTGACAAAATCACTGAGATCGAACAACGCAAAAAAATTTCAATTATTCTGCATGCTCAGTGCAATCAACGTTTTTTTTGAAAGTGTAGTTGTGCAGCATTAATCATAGGAAAAAAGCAGAAATTTCAAACAAAAAATCACCTACCCTTTTCTCATTTTCCGTGGATCAATTACAGTGCTCATGTAACCAGTGTCAGCTGAATAGGTGGAGGATGGTTCACTATCAGTACGTGAAGAACGTCTACAAATTATATTATTTTGATACAAAATTGATTATTAATAAAGTGAATTATTGCAATGTTGCATGCAAACTTGATTGAAAACACAGAACTATTTAAAATTAAATGAAATAAGTTTGAAAACGAGTGCAAAAACAGTGGAATGGATCATACTTTATCACAGAAATCAGCAAACATCATCTTTATTCAAAACAAGAAAGTCAACAAATATGAGAACTTCGAATCGAAGAGTCAAACTGAGTGAAGACTAGATCCTTTAAAATTGATTCAGTCACATTCTTTGAATCACAAATGGTTTCAAATCACACTAATGTATTGTGCAGTGCAGTTCATATTTGGTTTACTATAACAATTACCTCGGAACATTTCTGTCAAAGCATGTTTTGCAAGGCATGGATAACTGATAAAACTGGGTGCCAAGGTGCTTTCACGACGATCAGTCTGTGACTAGATCCATTATGACCGTAAAAAATTGACCTTATAACGGTAAGTAAATGGCCATAGCCCACATAAAAGTAGTCCTTTTTAACCATAATTATGTAGCTGTACATCAAATATGACAATACTGCATAGTGCATTGTATAAAGGTGGGATTTAGTCGGACACTATCTCCAACAGAGACATACCTATTTTGAGTCGACTGGAATCCATTTATAAAAATATTCTCTAGACTGTCACGGCTTGTCAGCTGAATTGGTGATGAGGTGTGGCTGTTTGTCCTAGTTTATGAACAAAAACAGGTTAACATTCCATCATTAGAGTCCTACTTTTAATGAAAGAATATCATCCAAGTCTGACCAGTTTGTCAAGCATGGGACCATGATGGATTGTGCCAAAGAGGCACAATCCATCAGTGGCACATACTTGACAAAATAATTTTTGCTGGTATATAAGACATCATCTTCAAAAAAAATATCGGCATAATGACGTACGAGCAGCAATTACTATGGAGAGACGCCTTTTGTGGTGCAAATGACCACGAAACATCGTTATTGCTTGTCAATACGCTTGTAATAACATACCGCAATTACAAAAGATATGTTTATGACATTCGTGAATTTGGAATTCGTTTCGGAAGTGTAAACAGCAAACACACAATGCTCTACTGTTGGTGATTATTAAAATTAATTTAATCTAGTACTTTGATTCTTTACCGACATTATTTGTTAATGTCGATCACAGATGAGAATTGGCAAATGTGACAAAATAAATGTGATTAGAGGATATTGTATGTGAAACAATTAAAGTTGAGTTATCTATGCACAAATAACACACAATTACAAAAAAATACCAGAATTAGGAATAGACTACATCCAATACCATGATTTTGCACATTTAATTGCTGATGTTTAACACATAATTGCCATATTGTCGAAAAATGTTTATATTCATTGCATGTTTCCTGACATACTGGTAAGATGGTGAACCTCACTCACTACCTAGTAACTACCCCACCCATTACTAGTAGTTAAAATAAAATTTACAATAGTTAGTGATGGATGAATTGTAGTAACATAAAAAAATTATTAGTAAGTTATCAGTAAGTGGAACAAATCAGACAATTGGAAATCTTAAAAATATAAGAAATAGAAATTTCATACAAAGGAATATAATTGTGATAATACTTATTGCCAATACGGATCGGCAATTTAATTCTGTCAAAAAAGGGTCACAAAGGAATGAACAGATGCCATTATAAATTGACCCTACATCAAAAAAATTATCAGTATTTACTGCAATTACAACTCGAAAAAATGGTTTATTCTCACTTGTTACTTATAGGCGATAATATGCTGCTGCTGTTACTTCCACTTTCAGGGGCTGTTGATCTTCCGCTTGGTTGACTGAAAACATACACGAGACATGTCAAAGAATATTCAAAGTAGGGGAAGTTCAGCAGAGGTTGAATTTTCTCAAGTATGAGTCACAAATGAATCTGGCCTGTTCGACACGATCCATCAGTGATTCATACTTAACGAACCACACTTTAGGCCAAAATGTATTTATTTTCCCCAATTTTTGTTTGTAATCTGATTTCTTATGCAAATATGACATCAGTATCTGGATTTGGTTTTAGGAAAAAGATTTGAGATTTACCAGAGTAAGATTTATCGCAAAACGTTACTAGATTTCTATATCTATCAGTACGTTAAAAACAATAATTCGCATATTACATTATTATTACGGCATCACTATAACATCTTTCGCAGATGAAATGCAGAGAATAATATTTTTACTATCATGTTCCCAATGGGAAAATGGAAAAATCATTTAGGGTACCGGCAGTTAGTCATCAAAAAGGAAAACTAGAACATTTTTGTTGTTGTAAATCTAATACAACGCATTGAGAACTACAATCAAGAATTAGTAAACTACAAACTCCACTGTCCAATAAATTTGATGAATCATTGAGAAAGTAACATACCCTGATAAGTAGCTTCCATCTAAACCAGTCATTCCCATTGTATTCAACTCCTTACCACTCGATAAACTTCGTTGCATTTGATTTCGTTTCTTCTGTGCACTGTGTCGTATCAAATCCATTGATGACTTGTACTAAAGTTGATGGAAATAGTTAGTAGGTGCGGCAATATTCAGATAGTGTACTGCACGAAAATATAAATTGAGCAGCTTTTGAAAATTTTATGCTCAATTGCAGTAAACCGAAGATTTTTTGCTACAAAACTTCACATTCAACCTTATATTTTGGCAGATCACAAACAGTCAATAATATAAGTAACACTAAATAAATGCAAGTCACTGAACGATTTTAATCCAAATGATATATTTTTTTTCATTTAAATATTAATTTTTGGTTATATTTTTTTACTCATATTCAATGCTCTTGAGGTGCTGCAACCAATGTCAGGTTCTAATTGAAAATGATCGAAGCAAATTGTTCAGCTAGGAAGATGAATTTATTTATGTTTCGACTTCTTTTCATTTAATGTCGTAATTATTAGGACTTAAGATCCTCATGATGTGCTCAATTTCTGAATAGATTGAAGCTGAAATAATATTTCTTTGCAAAAACTTACCGGAAGATCCTCTTCTCTTATTCCAGCATGAGGTGCTGTTCTTGGTGTTTCACTTTGTATTGGAGATGACGTCTTTTGCAGAAGTCTTGGGTGCGTAATCATATCAGAATTTGAAAAGGGTTCATAAGGCATACTTTGCGAATTTTTCAACGGTCCATGTGAATCAGATTTTGATCTTATTTTCTGTTGCGTCGGTGATGTAGTGTCAGAGTCCGTGCCAAAGTTGCTATCGAATGAGTATTTACTCGGAACATAGTCTTTTTTCTGATGTTTAGGCATGTCGTTGTTACTGGCATCATTTGTTAAATCAGCCGCAAACATTAAACCACTAGAGGATTTTCTCACAGCATTCGATCCACTGTTGGATTTCATCTGATGTGCAGGATGCCTTATCACTGCCATAGGCATCGAGCTATTTAAACCCGTCCCAGTGTTAGATTGTTGCTGAAGACCAGATGGGGTGTACCCACCAGCGGGTAAAGCTCCAGGGGAGTCTAGTAAATCTGAATAACTATTGTTCAATTTTGCATCAGAGTGGTTGTGGTTTCGAGTTTGTTTAATTAGAGGTCGAACATTCTCAACCGTCGGATTGTCCGCTATTCTATTGAAACGTGGTGAAGCCGAGTTCTTTAACTTGAGAGGTGTTTGCACATTCAACTAAGAACAAAAAGTCAGTATGTTATATACGTTTGTAGTCCCGTTGAAACGATTGCTATGATCAAAAAAAGTATCTAACACATCAAGCAGGTAAGGAATATTTAATAAGAAAATGCAGTTCATACAAAAACAATAATCTCATAAAACTGATAAAACATGTACCATATGTGCGAAACACGAGGTGCGACTCCCTTAAGCAAATACACATACTGCAGTTTAGTTGTTTTAGTAGTCAACCATTTGTATTTAATAATTGTAAACAAAAACTGGATCTGTGATTTTTAATGAAATTATAGAGAATACGAACCTGGTTTTCAAGTTTATTTCCATTAGGACTTCCTCTTCTTTTAGCAGATGTTCTTGCTAGCTGTGGTTTCAGATGTATTGGTGATTCTGGCTCATTCGCAATTCCATCTAAAAAAAATTATCTATCATTTAGATTTTGTAAAACATTTAATTGTAAAATGCCAGTGTTGATGAACCAAATAAATTATGATTCAACAATATAATTCTTAATTTATATGACAAATCTATGCTCGTGGAGGGCTGGCAGAATGCCGGCTACTCTGCTGTTCAGACACTCAAAGAAAATAGCTTCCATCAGAAGAAAATCGAGCAAATGTGTAATAATTCAGGATAGATCAGTGACTAGAAAATTTAAATGTGTGTTGATTGTTTTGAAGCTTTCTTGTCACCCGAAGAAAACATCATGATCATTTCCAGACACCTGAATAAAAACACATTCTTTCACCATGGATCATGGTTGACAACGAGTTCACCATCGAGACATAGTCAAATTATTACGACAGAAAAGATGATAAAAATAAAATAAACACATCACATTACTGAGTTATCACGAAAGCAAACAAAACGAAAAAATGAGGAGATAAAAAATTATAAAGTGAATATGTTTGGTGAATCCATACTAATCATTTGATCAAAGTCACAACAATTTTTGAGTCGAAGAAGCTGAATATGAAAGCTCATACTAGTTTGTGTGTGTCAAGTGGTAACTGATTTTCTAATGCTTATATAATAACTGCATAATACCTAGTTAATACCCATTTATATTACTGCCTAGTTAATACCTATTAAAAATGCTAAATCATCATCTCGAAATTTCTAAAACTTTTTGTCTCAAAATTTCTCACAAATAGTTTTACGGTTCCACAAATAAAGAGAAATTTCCAAGTAGAATTTGAAGACGTTGTTTTGTGAAAATACTCCAAATGCCATTTTTTTTCCAAATGACAAAAAATTGAATATGGTAAGTCTCATATGAACAGTATATTCTGCAGATGATTTATGAGTTGATGGTATGATTCAACCATGGCTCAGACTTTTCCAAAACATTTTTTTTTAAATTTAATATTTATTTCTACATGGAATGTATTTACTCGGCTTTAATGACAAGAATTCAGAGCAAACATGGGTATTTAACGCCCTGTTACATGTGTGCTCACAAGTGAAAAGCAAGTAATCTATAAATAATAAAACTGTTTGAACAAAGAACCTTGAGATAAAAAAGTTCGGGTGTAACTTAACCGTTGATATTCAATAGAAAACAATAAAAAGTGGAAGACAGAGTAGGCAGATTAGCTTGGCTATATTAAAATTCAATGATCGATGTAAAATAGTTGACAAAAATTAAAATTTTCAGTAGTGTGTCCCAGTGTG
Organism: Styela plicata; assembly: GCA_963675895.2. Taxonomy (NCBI): domain Eukaryota; kingdom Metazoa; phylum Chordata; class Ascidiacea; order Stolidobranchia; family Styelidae; genus Styela; species Styela plicata. Next base: position 2,794,776 of record OZ023142.1, read on the forward strand.
AAAAACATTTTTCGTTAAGCATAAGTCACTGATGAACGGTGCCGTCGAGGAGCGATCCAGCAGTGACTCATGCTTCATAAAATAAGATTTTAGATTGACTAATGATAATCTCATGAAAAAATGATGTATTGAAAAAATTTAAAATATTATACCTGTAGTAGATCTATGTCCTGCAGTCACTTCATTTGCAACAGATGCAAGAGGAGACCTTCTCGGAGATTGATTAAATCTTTTTACTTGGGTATTTTCATCAAAGAACGTGGTCGGGCAGGAATTCGATAAAAGGTCATTTTGAGCTTTCATGGACCCCAAGTTTGTCCTTGGGTGTTTCGCAGTGACGTCATTAGACCCGAACGAGGGCTGGTAACCACTCCCACCACCAGACATACTCAAATTTCGACCCATTTGTGGAGCGGAGTGTAAACCCACGGATTCACCTTCCAATTGTTTGCGTTGGCGAACTGTTAAATAATGAAAAGGACAAAATATTTGAGCGATTATCATGAATAATATGGTAAAAATTGAATGACTCATTTCAATTTATTATCATTGAAACCAGAATCAGTTATTAAAAATCGTTTCATCTCTGAATCGGAGTTAGTTCTCTGCAATAAAATTCTACATAAACTAAGGGTCTTCTGCCTAATATTAGCATAAGGCGAGAGAGTCATTATTCTTTGCGTGTTTGAAGCATTTTTCATTTGGATAAATGTAACCTAAATGCATAGTTTTTTTTCAGTGAAATTCCCTCTAAGCAATGTCAGAAGCATTGCCTAGACAGAACCAACTGAAACTGAACCGCCACGGTAAAGTCCAGTGAGTTTTATGCGCCCTGGGTGATAAACATCCACTTCTATTTATTTTTGATGATTCTACAACTTTATATTTCATTACTTTCAGAAATCCAGGGAGACATTTTAATATTTTTTTTACAAAGTGGTAGTATTTATATTTATACCGCTTGAGAAAATCTTTATCAAAACAAGTTTTGTTAAGCATGGGTCACTGATGGATCACGCAGTCAATGGTAATTCATTCGTGGCCATTCTTGACAAAATAAATTTTTTGCTCATGTAACTTTATATCTTGCATTAATGGTGAATGAGTTTTCTTCCAACAGCCAATTCGTTAGGATGTTTTCGCACTGCAACTCAGAACGTTGTTTACAAGGAACAAGCAAAGCTCTGTTTGTTCAAAATCCTATTGCTCTTTTCCGATCAATAAAAAGGTTATAATAACAATTAAACATCGGTGGCTCATGCCTGACGGAATATCATTTCTGATTAAATGCATAGTGTTTGATGGTTTTGGAATTTGTTAAATTTTATTACTTCCGATGCTAGCTCGCGTACCTTTGTATATCTGCTCCAGTATGCATGAGCCACAGATGGAAAATTAGGTAATCCGAATGGGTTAGCATCGAGCTACGCATCACTAACGTCCTGGGTTCGAATATTGTGTGAGATGATTATATGCGGTGGATTGCTGAACACCTCACTGGCGCACGGCAGTTACCAGAATCGATGAGTATGGCTCCCTCCAACAACCATGTTAACTGTTGGGAAAAACCTCATCACCGACTTCAAACTGGTATCTGCATGAGGGATTGCGGTCCACCATATCGTCAAGGTGCATTCTCGACTTTCCTATTCCGCAGGATAAAAATACAATCTTATACTATGAAATAGCAACAGGTTTTCGAAGTGTGAAATTGTATTTTAGTCAGTCAGTCTTGTCAATTGGTAATTTAAATGAATTTAACAGGTGATGCAATCATCAGTATGAAGCATCATCGAAATAGTTTATAACAGCAAACCTTGAGTGCCAACGTTAGTTAGTGATTCTTTGTTGACGGCATTTGCTTGTTTACGTTGATGTATTTCTAGGTAACCACCTGAAGCACTCGAGCCTGATTGAAAATGTATGAAAAGAAAAAAAACATTTAGATCCAAGGCTAAGTTTGGATTTAAATATTAACGAAATATCGATTGCAAATAGAATTAAAAAATACCCAACAGTTCAGTTAACGAGTTTATCGAATATCGAGTTCCTGCATTATCAAATATACCATCATATTATTTTTTCAATATTTCAAATGACTTTCGAACCACAAGCATTGCTACGACAGCAAAGGTAGTTAGCAAAAAGGACTTTTTAAACTCCACGAACGAGCCAATTCTCACAGATGGAAAGATTTATTTTGAATATAGTCTTTTGATAATTTATTTCAGTTATATTTGTCATTTATTTTAATTTCTGCTCATGACATTATGCCATTTTGTGAGCCATACAGAATTTCTGCAAAATCTATCGAAACAGAGGATTTTTATTCATGTATAAAATAGGAAGTCTCAGGTACGCCGCTCAATTTTGACTTAAATTTGAATTTCTATCGCCATAGTACATTTCAATGTCCCGAAGTAGACGAGTGCTGCGTGAAAGGCACTCGAAATGAAAAGGCAAAAGAGAGCCAACTCTCAAGAGCACTTGATCTTATCCAACGGCATCCTAGTTTATTACAAAACCAATAAATTGGTTGAAAAACTGAATAACAGCGTAAATGTGCGGTGGCCAACAAGGTTCATTGAAGATGTCATCCTCCAGTATTTTACAACCAAGTATTTTGAATTCGGGACTTTTAAAACGAATTTTTGAAGCTTTAATTGTTTATGACATATCCATAGAGGAAAGAAAAATTTGAATTTTAACACGTTTTGTTTGTGTTTCAATAATAGAATATGAATAATTTGAAAAATGCAAAATTATGGTCTTTAATAAGAATAAAAAAATCAAAATCACACAATTCGTGCTTTGTTGAGTATGGATCACTCATGGACCACGCCGCCGAGGCGAGGTTCATCAGTGACCCATACTTGACAAAAAAACATCGCTTTGCACCAATGCATTTTTTAATTTTTCCAACACAATACTATTGCACAAATATTCAAAATTAAGTGATCGGCCACATATGATAAAACATTTACACACTTGGTTCATTAGCACGCCTCGGTCTTGCTTGCGGTGGTTGTTGTGATGATCCACCAGTCAGTGATGAATTGAGTTTTTCTTGAGATTCTGGTCCCCATGTATTTCGAGGTCTTACTGGTGGATGACTTTCCCCGAGATTGTTTCTTTGGGTCTGTATAGAAAATGAGACAAATCATGAATGCGTGCTCTTATCAATTAGCAGTAAAATTGTAAAAAGCACAATCGAAGATTTTTTTACTGTCTTTTTGTACCCATTTTAATAGTATTTTATCCCACATATCATTTTGCCATATTTGTGAATATTCCATTGATTAAGCCCTGAGTGCAATTGTTTAATGAACAATGTCTTCAGTATAGTTTGAGTCCATTCGTTTCAATAATTATTTTCACGCTGTTAATTTTAAATATATGAGAACACTGGTGCAGAATGCATCAATTGAGAATGCTCTTTTGCAAGTAATTTAATCCGGCGCTTGACATTCCCCAGCCCAGGGTGACATAATCTTGTTTTTCTTTTCTTAGGGAGTCTGAAACATTTGGGTCCTTTTCTTTGGACAGACAAAAAAAGCTTCAAAGCCATCAACACTGCTATTACATAGCAGTATTGATGATTTTGAACCTTTTTCTATAGTTTGGTTACTAATCGACGTTGAGAAATACAACTTTCTATCTTCTAGCAAAAGGCTTATGATGAAATATTTCTTATTTGCAAAATTTTGTTCTGATGAACAAAATAATAATTGATAATTTCTTTGGGTGTACGAATAGCAGAGTAGCTACTCTTCTGCCAGTCCTTAACAAGCTATTCAGTTATTTTTGCATTTATTATTTTTGCACTGGTTATTAATAAGTCAACGTTTGTTTAGAACACTCAGGAGCTAAGAACATACTATTCTTCTCAACACCTAAAACAACTTTTCATATTGAATTTTCAAGAATAGGACTTTAATAAAGAGTTCAAACATAATACACGGTCCATTCAATTTCAAAGGGTCAAGATTTGGCCTAGTTGAATAGTCTTTTCAGATGACAAGGGCGTGCAAACTGACCATTATGATAAATGGACAAATTTGACAAACTATGACAAAGAAGTGTTGACATTTACCTTTATTTTTAATCAAGAAGACCCACGGAAATCGATATTCAAAAGAAAAACATAATATTAGATGAGCCTTTGATATACCACACTCCTATCGGTGGCCCATGCTCCACGATAACCTCTTATACAAAAAGATTTTGTTTGCAGTCTGGGGTCATTGGCAAAAGCGTGATAATAAACAGTCCCCACCAACAAAAAAAATCTGTCATGAAATAAAATTATGAGGGAGGAAAATGAAAGAAAAAAACGATCACAGAAAAATACATGAGAAAACTACATATTACATGGCAAAATGTGAATTTCACTCTATTTATAATTTTTTCTGCCAATGTAAAAATTGTCATATGTGACAGGTTACCTCATTTTTAAATTACATTTTTTCAACCCCTTTTATTGAAATCTTAATTGTATCCAAGCAAGCCCCTGCCATAAATAATGATTGCATATTTACGGTTAACTCACTCCTATGCTATTATCATTAATAGATTTAAGAATATTTAAACTCTTGTCTGCACAATATAGAAATCCAAACCCTGCAGTATGTCATAAATATTTTTAATTTTTTTCACTTCGTTGAAGTTGAAAAAGGAAAAAAATAATAATTTTGGGTTCAGTCAAGCAACTTTTATAGTTTTATTTGTTTTAACTTTTTTCAATATCCCTTATTATTTCCCAGCTAATTTTTGAATTCTGTATCATCATAACTCTAAATATCAGTCTGCTTTTAATTTGGTCAAGAAATATACAATTCACAATTACAGTTTTTTTTCTAGATCCTTTTTCTAGAATTTTCCATCCAAATAGGTGCAAACAGGTACTCCAAGATTTCGATTAAAAGTACATACTTTCGTTTTTTGATTATTCGGATTTAAACTCCTTGTAGAAGATAATTCTTACAGATGAAAAAATTTAAGTTTCGATACAGCTTTTGGCAATTTTATTCTAGTATATATTTATCATTTTTACACTTCCTGCATATGGCATTATGTCAGTTGTAAGCTGTACATACTTTTGAACTGATTTTTATGCTGAAGAATCACTAAATGTGATAAAATTTTGTTCATCCAAAATCTTAAAATATACTTCTGTTTATATTGGAAATTTGTTCTGTGTGAAGGCCATCAACATATAGAAACTAACATCAACGAGGACGCTTCTCCTATAATTAAACAATACATATAACCACAAAACTATCATTGTTTTTCTTACAATGAAGACTTACGAACATTGCCTTTGTTTGGGAGGAAAAATAAATTCAGGTTATATTCATTCACCGATCTAAACAAGTTTTAAGTGACTCATTGTCTCAATTGCCAGGTTGAGGTATTTACTTGTTGATAACGCTTGAATTAGTAAGCCGACACTATCATGTACGCGGCTGAGCTATAATATGGTTCTTCCCAGTCCACAATTCAAAATATCTATTTATTTGCCAAGCATGGGCCATAAATGATTTCCACGACCATCTGGGCTATTTCTTCGTTTAGTGTTCGAAGATGTGTTCCCAGTCAAAAATATTGAAACACGTCTCGTAAGCGTGGGTCACTGATGGATCGCGCCGCTGAAGCGCGGTCCATCTGTGGCTCGTGCTTGACAGAATAGTTTGAGGTATAGTTGTAGTTATAAACCATAGCCGTACATCGACAAGTATGAGCCATGGTTGGTTCAAAATGAAGAGCAATCGCCGACAGGATAATATTTGATTAATAACATACCCCACGCCAAAATTGTAAGGCTTAAACCCCTGTAAGAGTGTAATTGAGTCTGTGTAGCAAAGACGAAAACGTACACGTCTCCAGACCAATACAAACACGAAAATGCTTAAAATATTATCAACACAACAGTCAAATTTTTAAAAACCCACCATACGTACCACAAACCTGATTTCGGCAACTTCGTTAATTAAGTGTGGTTCACAGTAGGCCCATGCTTAACAAGGTAATATATCTAGTAATTTAAATTACAGTAATGTATTATTTGGCGAAAGACGAAAGTGTTTTTCAAGTCGCGCGAGGAATATATTTAATACACCATTATAATTTATTTGTGGATTTCTGGAAAGACAACAAAAAAAAAAAAACAGTCTAGTCATAACAACAGGTGGCATAAATTGATAATTGGATATATCTCAGGAATTCGGAAAAGGTACACCTGTCGACGCGCGGTCTATTTACGGCTCATGCTCACGGTTACCTATCGTTATCCTGAAATCTTTTGTCAAGCATGAGTCGCTGATGGATCGCACCATCAAGGCGCGAGCCATCTGTGGTGCATTCTTGGCAAAATATATTTTCTAGTTGGGTAAATCAGATGCCTGCAATATTAATAACGAAGATAATTTATTGATTATCGTTCGCATAAAACAGATAAAGGAGTTATTACACAAAAATGCTGATTAAACTGTATTACTATTGCGATAGTGAAAGTTTATATTAATGGTGTCCTTAATAAACAAAAGTCGAGCGAAACCTCGGTTTTATTATTTTGTCAAGGCTGTTACAGATCACGATAACGCTACGCGATATATTTTGATTACGGAATATATATCCTTGTCGAGTCGAATAATTTATTATACATCTATATCGAATAGGAATACGACATTTGGACTTAAGATACGATTCGGTTTAAGATACAAGTCTAATTCGGATTCCCATTTCCATGATTTTGTATGAAATATTATTGCATCGATCATGAGCCATTGATGAACCACGTCCAGTCGTTGCGATCCATCAGCGGTTCGTACTTAACAAAACATATTTTTTTTTATTGTAAAAATTTAAATTAAGCACTCGTTCAATTCTGTGATAAATTTTCGTGACTGAATCAGATTCGAATCGAAATGTTTTAATTAGGGATTCGATTCAAAAATAAATCTGTATCTGAAAATGACATCCCGAACATCTCATAGCATAACGTAAACTAAATTACCTGCCAAAAACTCCGGAATATTTCAAATCTAACCTCACAGCGATTTCATCCTTTCTCAACTGGGCATAAACAAGATTCCCAACGGGAATATACAAATAAATTTCATTTGAATCAATAATATCATTTCGTGATTTTAATCTCGTCATGGATGGGCTATTGATGGATCGCGCCGCTGAGGCGCGGTCCATCAATAGCCCATACTAAGCGAAATAAAACTTTTCACTAAAACTTGAGAACGTCTACGCCTAATTCAAGAACGTATTAATTATAAAGAAAATACTATAGTGGTATTATAGACTTATAGACGAGTGTTTCGGGTACGCATTTTTGTGTTGATTCAGCCGATATCATATTTATTTATCAATTGGAGGCGCCTCGCTGGCCAAACGAACATCATCATCGTAGTGATAGCAATATGATGGAACACCCGGAGCTGATTACACACAAGCACACTTATTCTATTAACCGTAAATACCCACTTCCTCCGTGTAAATTGCATTAAAATACTTTTAAAAATACGAGGTAATTCAATGTGAATGGTATGTTCAAAGTTAATACAAATAATGAAACAGACTTTCAAGTCAAGGACCCCCTTTTTCCGCATCTCAAAGACTGATCCAAAATGCGAAATTGATTTTTTTTACGTTTACTGCCAATGGTAAGAGCGGTATGTTCTACGATTTGAAATCAGTAATATTATTAGTTCTGGTAAGAGTCATTTGTACAGCGGTATAAATTTTAGCATATACTACATAATACGTATTCAAATTTTTTTTTTTCAATGAAATAAGAATTTCCAATTACTTTCATTTAAATACTACTAAATGATGCACTGGGATCGGATGTCTTTACTCTATAATTTACCAGTCACTTTGTTTGGATTACCTTGATTATCTAACGTTAATTAATCGGGCGCATAACAACTAATTGTTCTGCGTGTCGCAGTGGATCATCGGATGGATTCGTCGTTGTTGAGGCCACAAGACGTCGAGACGAGAGTGGGTTTATATGTTTTTGTTCAGTGCAAGGCGAGTCTAAGGGTGACCCAGTGTTTAAAATAATTTATCAAAGCTCGTTTTGTGAAGTACGGCGCGGTCCATCAGTGACTCGGCAAAATAAAAGTGAGATTAATTGTGAGATTTCAGTGCTAAATAGATACATACATCAGGTTCAGCATGGTGTGAAAGTTCACGTACTCTTCTTCTTAACGTGTCCAGGTCCGTTTCCGTTTTTGTTAATTCCCAGAGATATTTTCTACCCATGTATAAGTGTTGGCAGTGCACTGCTTGTTCTGGGACGATCGTGGTAGCGTGCAACATTGCTTATTGCTAAACCTCATTAGTAGTTTTGCACCATGGCACTAGTAATGGATGAAGCGGTATACTAGGTTTACTGTGTAGTATTGCAATACATTACATTATGAATAATTTAATAGATACTTTGCGAAGCAGTCTGTATATACAATGCGTTTTAAGTGTTATGTATACCTTACAGAAATACAGTTAATCTGATATTGAGATTTCGTTGTGTTGATCGCATTTCGAGGATAATGACAGTCATCTAAGATTGCTAATTGCAAGTCGAAAACAAGACATTTGACTGGCAGTTGGTATGGTTTAAAGTATGTAGACAACGTGGCTACTCCATATGAACAAATTGTCTGGTTTCGAATTATCGACTCTTTTAAAGTCGCATACAAAAGAATTACAACAGTACGCAAAAAGGGCACTGAGAAATATACCACGAAATGTAACTTAGAAATACAATTATTCGCGAATCGAATATAGAATTGTGTCTTATCTTGACCAAAATTTAAGCGATAAATTTTAAAACACTCAATTATTGAAGAAATTTTGTGATCACGTTATAGTGACTTATGAAACGCATGAAATATGACCAAATTCTTTTGAATAGTGTTGCGTAAAATGTACCGGTACTCAAATTTATCGAACCAGGCAGGCATTGTATAGATATTACAAAATAATCGCTCCGAATCTTGAATGTAAAGTGTCATTCCCAGTAAGGACCTTCCTTCATCTGTCGCGATGTCGACCCGTTTCCAAATTTATGCATTGATTTTTCCGTCTGTCAACTAAAATATTAACGAGTCTGCCTTTCCTCTTCGGGGAATAAATTACCTGCAATTACCACTTGGCTAGACGAGATGTAGATAATTCAGATAATAGTAAAAACGTACACTGTAATGATCTATCTTCATCATGATCTATGATCGACACGCCCTTCCTCTGCATTCAACTTGAGCAAATATGCTATAACGGTGACAATACTTGACCAAACCCAACGAGTATAATTAACCTTACCGCCTCGCTAGATGTTTGCAAGATTTAGTAGTAAAGTTCGCAATAGAGAATTTTATTTCGCTCCATGTTTATTGTGTGGTGATGTTAATGTTGAATTGAGGTTTTTCTTATAACGGCCATCGATGGCCCATGAGTGGCATTACATATTCAAAAGAAATTGTATAGCTGGGGATTTCCATAATTTGGCAATCGTAATTGCAAAATCAAACTGCGTTAATCGTGCTCTCACGAAAGAACCAGGGGTGATAGCTACCTTTAAAATCTTCAAATCTGATTAATTTTCGCTCACACGCAAATACCAATAGTAAAATTTAAATAAATTTTGCAAAATACGAGAGTCAATGGGTCGCGCCGCTGGAGTTTCACCACGTCGTGACGTTAATGTAGTCATACCTAAACAGAAATGTATTTTGTCAAGTATGAGCCACAGATGGACTAAGCGACACTGTCCATCAGTGACTCGCACTTAACAAAACACGTTTGGTCAAAATATTTTTGACTGGGTTATCAATTATAAAAGAAAAAAGTCCGCGATTGAAGTGGGATAAGTAAAGTCAACTTGGTTCCATTTATACCCACAAATTCTCAATATAGTCGTTTCAAGTATTTCAATCCTGGCTAATACCAATATTTCATCGTCTGTCACTGGGCACAACTGATCACTGCTAAAAAAAACGCAGAAAAAAGAACCAGAATTTGATTACAATTCCACTGCCACAAATTTCAGGGTTCAGTAAGACAATAGGTTAAATGGTGGAAACTACGAAATTACTTTCGTATAAAATGTGGGAGTATACCTTCAAACAAAAGTGTTATTTTCAATTTGAAGAATTTCTATTTCCTATAATTTAATGTCGAGTTAGTTACCCTACCTCTCATAGATCAATTTATTGGAAATAATATAACGTAACCTATTCGTTATTCCAGTCGAACATTTTTTTGTCTTTAGGCGCGGTTTTTCTGTAACGCATTCTTGGCAAAATAAATTTTGATTGTGATTCTCTACATTAATCTAATGTAATAATATGATGTTCAAAGTTACCATCTTTAATAATGGAATGGAAATATGGCAAAACCCAATAACCCCAATTCTAATCAGTAAAATTATCCTTAAACATGTTCGGCCAAGCATGTGCCAACGATGGCGACGTGATCTATCTAGTGGCGACCCCAGTCACTGCCAACCACAAATTTCCAAAAACCACAATCTGAGTTTCTATCATCTAAGACTATGGCATCCTAGGCTGTATCACATCCTACACTAAATGCTATCATTAATATGTTTTGTAATCCCGGACATAATACTGTACTAACAGACTGAGTGTCGTAGACAAAAATATCCTAATGGGTCTCATGTCGTTGTCATCGAACCCAAATCAAAAGCTTCAGCCGCCGCTAAAAAATTAACGCAACATAATATATCGATTGCGTGAGCGTGTGCTTTTCTAATAGCAATACTCAAAACTGACCACAAAATGAAAACAAGCCGATTCTAATACATAGATGATCGTCACTCGGTAATTAGCAATCGATAAAGTGGTTGCCCGGGTCAACAAATGTTGCCGCCTTTTTCCCATTAGCTTCATGAATTTATGATGATAAACATAAGTCCCTAGGAGAGACATTTTATTTTTGTCAAGCATGAATCCCAGATATACCGCGCCTCAATGCGCGATCCATCAGTGATGCATACTTAACCAAACACGTTGTGACTTTAGTTCTCAGTGCAAACATTTGTTTTAATCTAGAAATCACGGCTTTGGCCAATAAAGATGCGCACCTAAAGCGTGTTTCATTTGTGGGCTATGCTTAGGACAGGATAACATCATTTTCTACTAAAAAGTCAGAAAAAGAGATATATTCAGCTAAAATTTTTAAACATAGTTTCAAAATTGACGCAGAACCTGAAGAGTTTTGAAAGTGAGCATTTGCAAGATTTGTCAAATCCGATTAAAATCTTGATTCACTAAATACCTTACACCGAACATTTTTGCCCGATAATAATTGGTACTTTTTAGCAAGCCGCTTGACAGAAAAACTAAGCTAAAATGATGTCAAATCCTACCATAGAATGAATGACGCCCAGATATATGCGACCTAACAACATAAAAATATTTGGAAGTACCGGTGAGTATGAATAACAACAAGCAAATAATATAGAAGTGGATGGAAAGGTATAGTTATCAAGGGAAAGATGTCCACCCAAGAAGTCTCAATTGAGAAGCAAATATGTTTTTAAATTGGAAGGAATTTCCAACGCCAGGTGACACTGCGATAAAAATAGTTAATTAAACTTACATATTATTACTTTGGCCTTTGGAAATTTGATAGGATTCGTGTGAATAAAATATCAATCACCGCAAATTAGGTTAAGAGTGACCTAAACTAAACTACGCGCGTCTAGTCAAAATTCTATTAACTTGACTGAGTTAGACTGATAAGACAAGTTCGCGACCATTTTCTGGTCCCTTTCTCACCTTTTCCTCAAAAATCCAGCGTTGCGCTATTTCAGTTAGCTTTCGCAAGTGAGCACTTTCAATCTTTTGGTCTTTAATTGTACAAACACTATTCAATACTGTCTAATAAGGAAGTATTTGGCGATATGACATATTCCTTAACAACCCCTCAAGATTATTATTACTATTACCAATGCGTACTGGTATATCAACAGTGTAAATTGTGGACTCCATATCTGGTACTATGCAAACTCGAAAACGCGTAAAATATACTCGCATAACGCTGTATACATCTATTATATATAAATCTAAAAATTTTCGTCAAAGTGGATTGCGATACCAAGGAAAGTCCAAATCTTGACTTGCCGTGGCAAACAATACAGGATTTCGTTGGGAACCTTCACTCATAAGTTGACATATCGCGAATAGCAATGTGCGGAGATCGAACGTTAAATTTACCAAGTATTGTAACTCTAGTCAACATTATAAATTTAACACCATTTTTCAACAAGTCGGATAAATACGTTAATAAGTAACGTGGGAGGCTACTGGAATTTTGGATTAAGATCACGGCACAGTTCATCAAAATGACAACAGTTGTAAGTATTTTATTTAATTAATTCCGTCATAATGTTTACTATATCTCAATCCAAAATATTTCTCCAGAACATATCTTGACAAGCATCAGTGACTCAAGCTTGAGAAAATTTGGGATTGAATCATAGAATTTTATTTTTCTCTTTTTCAAATTAACATATAATGCGGAGACGTGTATTAATATCTTATAGATTAAAATCTGATTTTGAGCCTAAAAAATCACCACAGCCACACTTACACCGTGCCTTTCGAACAATATTTAGTATTTTCGGAATAATATTGGATGACCAGGCTTTCGAATTGTCATATTTCAGTGATGCAATAACATTTTATTATTCTCCTAAAGGGGTGGGGTGTAGTGTAAACTGTGGCAAAAATGGTTTTCGTTTTATGAATTGTACAGAAAAAAATGTGATTGAAGTTTGGAAACTGACCGTTCATTTGCTATTCTCAAACCTAAAATTCCAGCACAATAAGCTCTATAACTTTCTAAACGCACTATTTACATAATACTACTTGCCTCTTATATACCAATTCTTAGATCGGTAAACATAATATTTCTGGTAATCCAGGATCCTTAATAATACGCCACGACGTGCGTAAGAGCCATGCTGCGAAAAATCACTCGGTCGCACTAAAGACAACATTAATCGTTGGAACAATACACTACTGAAAGGATTATTCTGTCAATGTGGACGCCATGTTCGCCTAATGCCACAATTGGGAGTAACAAACACGCAGATATATCCTGGAAGTCAAGTACAAATACAACTATGAATGCCCGTGATCCGTATAATGTGTGAGGAGTGAACAAGCCAATTTAATGCGGCATAAACAAAGCTTAATTCAGACGTGCTTATCTTACGAAATTCAAAGATTATCGATTTTTAGACATTTCATTTTTTTTCCGCATTATCCCCTATGAGAACTAAACCCAACTTATTTGTCGCTCTTTAACTGGAAGAACCGTATAGTTAATAATCACGCCGTCTTTATCCGTGCGATACCTTGTAGTCAACAAAATCATCATACCAATGGTTAAACATTATTCTCATTTCACTGCTTGTACAAGTCACATAAAATGTGAGTATCTCTAGTAGCAATCCCTCAAAATTACACCACACTAGTAAATCATTATTGAGAGGGGGTGTAAGCTTTGCCAAGCATGCATCAATGATCGACAGCGACGTCGAGGCTCAGCCATGCTTGAAAAACACTAAGACTCCCGATAGTGATTCTAGACGCGAAATTACGTCTATTTATCACGGAGTATTCCCTGACAGTACGACACTACTTATTCCTCGATCTATTGCTCAATTTCAATGTCTAGGGCATAAGATCTCACGGATAATGGGTATTTTAGAAAAGGAATTATTGTTTGTATTGTCAACGACAGAATAGAAGATTGAATATTCTGAGGTTCGGATCCGCCTAAGCCATTGTTATATTTTGCCACAACAGACAGATTGATGTATTTAATACGTGAGAGCAGACAAACGTGATTTTTCACATCCAACGCTTTCAAAAAATTTAGACGCGATTATTGCGGGAAAAATGAATCGAAAAATTACCTCCTGTAACAGGCTGAGATGGCTTTGTAAAGTTGTCCTCCGTATCAAAAATATTATTTTTAGCACAAGCCACATGTATCTCGACATAGAGAATAACCACGTATTTTTTATTTATTTTTTTATTTGGCTACACTTGATTCACGCAAAACCGATTCGACTACAGTCTAGTCACCGTGATATAATGGACTGTGGTAAATTTCAATAGTTAGTTTTGAGTAATAATCTAATATATATCTGCCAATATGAACTTTCCTATATGCGGTTCCAATATATTTACTGTAACTATAGCCATAATGGCGAAACCCAGTCAGAAAAAAATCGTTCGAGCTTGTTTTGTCCAGTATGGGTCACTGATGGATCGCCTCGACAAAACGCGGGTCTATCTCTGACTCATGCTTGACAAAATGAAATTTAATTGGGATGATATTTTTTTTCAAATTCACTCTGAACAAACCCAGGAGCAGTGCCCAGAAGGAACTGACTAACAGCCACATAATAGCTTAGTGCTATAGAAAGCAGTACCAGCAACAGCACTCTAATCAGAAAACATTCCAAATGGGAAGTGCAGTGAGTGGTATCTGCCCTTGGCGATGGTGAATCCATCTACCACTCCTTTGTTTCCTTTTAGTCGCCTTTTACGACACGCAGGAAATACGTTACGACTATTATTAAGAGATTCCCATTCGATGACGTATCTGGTTAATATTTGCTTGGTCAAATATCAAAAACATCGACGTCTTCTACAGATCCCAAACACTGGTCTAAGGATGTCATTAGTTTATTTTTAGCTCTCAAATCGGCCAGGATTCAACGAACTTTTAATTTTTGTCTGTGGACATTATTATTGTTGGGGCACACTTCTGATCTGATATGCAAACTGCAAATTTCCGACGTTTCTAAACTCTTCTTCACGAAGAAGAAAATGAAAAGAATGTGAAATCGGCAAATCACAGCACCTTGATTTCATCGACTATGTATATTAGTTCCAGAACCACGAATCCCCCTTGTGGCAACCATGTGCTATCGTCGAAGTATGTGCAATGGAATCAAACATGACAAATTTAAACATGCTCATCAAGTTACCACGGTGGATTTGCCTATTTGCCACGTTTTCTATCGATGAAAGTAAGTATGTTCTTTATCTACCGGAACTCGTCCAATTGAGAATGGGTTTGCGCTTCATCAAAGCTCATATAATAATCCAAATACGCATTTTAATACGGGCATTTTCAAGTCGGTCATGCGCCAAGGGCGAGTTATGAAAGCTCATAAAAGAAATCAAATGAACAAACGAAAACTGCCGCGGGATGGGCGATTTAGCTAGTCACAGGACAAGAGAAAAGTGCTGTTTAGGGTGGTGGCCCAATAAAAAAAAAGGTTTCGTAAAATTTGCCAAGAATTAGAGGTGTTACAAGCCACACGATCCGTTAACTGTTAAAGATACCAAATCGTGTATTGCGCGCGTTCAAGTAAAACTACACTCAAATCGTGTATTGCGCGCGTTCAAGTAAAACTACACTACGCACATGACATTCTCTTTTCCGACGTTTCAAGATATTTATGCGTGGTTGGAGAGCAAATAGATGATGTTCCGCTTAATTTCGAAGACAAAATAATTCAATGATAGACATTCTTGGTACACAGAAGTTATTATGTCATGCAATTCAAACTAATACAAGCATAACCCCATACATCGATTTCTCTATTTCACAATAACGTGATCTTTCACCCAATTGCTAACCGCATTTTTTTTCTTTCCACCTCAGAACAATGAAATTCCGCCGGTATTTCTCTTATTTGTATTAATCACCCCGCTTGCACTAACCGTTGTATTAATCACCGCCACCCACATGAAACGTAGCTAAGTTGGGAAACGAATTTTCGACACAGAAACTGATAAAAAATCAAAACAACATTTTCGACTTGGTATCAATTTTGAGGTTTATTACGCTGAAAGCAATTTAGCGTACCAGTACCAATTTCTCGTCTGAGAACCATAATTTATATAAAAATAATAAATAACTGCGTCCACAAGTTGGTATGTTGATTCTCACTCGTGTATAATTTTGCGGAAAATCACATTTCAAAATGTAGGCAACGAAACCGATTCAACTGCAGAATCATTAGGTAATCATTAGGTAATATATTCCAAACAAAATCGATAAAAAATTTTCATCCCATATGGACAACTGTTGTTCGCTCTTTGTTTGCAGTTAAAAATTTTACTCGCTTTCCATAATATTCATCGTGCCCAAGACCCAATCAGAAAATATTTTTAAACGACTTGGTCAGGTATGTGCCACTGATGGATCCCGTCGATGAGACAAAATACAATTTCTGGTTGGGTACGAGCGTCTTCATACACCAGTTTAAAAGTTGCAAACTGCAAGTGTGCAAAGTAAATTAATTTAGCCCTTTTTCAGAAAATTATGTTTGATCGACTGTGAGATAATGAATTTTGCAACACAATTGTTGTCCATTGGGCGAAGGGCATCAAACTAATAACTGAGGAAAAGAACGTTTAACAACAGTTTCCAAAGTTATTGTCCCACAGTTGACGTGATGTTGACATAGCTGAAGGCGCTTAACTCTTGATATCCCTTTGTAATTTCTCCCAACCTAGCCATTCGATGCGATATTTGTCTTTGAAGTGACAAGTCCAGACCCGAGGATGTATAATAAGACAAAGTAAAAGGCACAAGCACTTACACTTAACTGTAACGACCACAGGGCATCACACACTCAAGTGCCATAAGAGGATGACTAAAAAAAACTTTCGCATTTTTAATAACAGAATTGATAATTAATAATAAAACTCATAGATTAGGCTATTCCGAATTCTAGCACACATCGGATAATCCAATCAAAATTTTGTTTTGTCAATCATTGGCCAAGGATGTACTGCACCCGGGTAGAAAAATTCAGACACCGCTATGTAATAATATTTCTGATTCACCCGAAAACATGACAACATGCAAAAGAATACAAAATTTTGGCACAAAATAACGACAATCTTTGTATCTTAGTGCTAATTTATTGTACCGTAAGACAATGTCCATACCTGAATTAGTATAATCTCAATAAATATTTTAAAAACTCAATTGATAGTATGACCTTGGTATGTTATGGATCAAAATTCCAGACACCCTTTTGTACCACATACCTAATAGCAAATTCCATCCCACTTCTCCAATCTTACATATTCGAGCCATTTGATACGTAAAAATGACATATGATATGGACCTATGCTTTTCAATAATAATTTAATGTGTTGTACAATGCCTCCCGTTTCTAACACAATGCAGAGACAATAGGATAGTGTTATGAGGTCCACGCGAGTAGATCGTGTAATTTGTAATGACATGAATATCGTTTTACTTGCGATATAAAAATATGAAAAGGAATATACTACAGTAAGAACCAAACCGGTATCAACTACCCATCTATCTGTGAATCCAGATCTGTATTTATAGTCCCTACATGACTGATATGCAGCAAAACTACGGGGGCCAAATTCCAGAATCGAATCGAATATTTGAATCGGAAGTCGTATAAAAAATGAACAAAAACACTTTTTTTATCAGTTTATAATTTATGTGAAAATTCACATTTGTTATGAAAAAATTCAAAATTATCATTTTGTTGATTTCGAATTTCGAATAACAGATATCGAATCCAATAATTTATGATTCGAATGTTTGGAATCGAATATTTTGGACAGCCCCAAAACAAAACACAAACAGAAATTTTATTTTGTCAAGCATGCGAAGCGATCCACCAGTAGCACATACTTGACAAAAAATGCTTTGAGAGGGAACCTTATATATACAACTTGATGTATTCGAACTAATTTTTGAAATAATAAGAATTGACTTTTCAACCTTAATTTGCATGTTTGCATTTGTACCGCAGAAGCATTCCACTGCAGCAGCTATGCCCGAGTGCACAGAACTTCACAAATATAACTCACAAATATCTCTGACATCTTTTTACTAATCTTTTTACTAAACATTTAATAGGAAAATAAGTTCCGCAATTACGATGAAGGCTCTTGCATTTTCCAAATAATGTTGTTGCTATTTAGCCTGTCATCAATGAATTTTCTGCTAACGGCCAGCAGTGAATCCCTGTATGTTTGCGGCTAGTCTGCATTATCCTAATATTTGTGTAAGGAAGTAAAATAATGACTAAAATTTCCACAACTACTCCATCACAAATTTTATTTGTCAAGCATAAGTCACAAATGAACCGCATCTCATCGATGCAATCCTTCAGTGACCAATACTTCAACAAAACATGCTTTGACAATTTTTTTGACATGATAATAGCATACCTGAACGGGTGCACTGCTAGGATGTTTTTCTTGATTGTCTGATTTCCTCACCCACGGAAACACTCCTCTTTTTCCGGCACTTGGATGTCGACGCTGCTCCCCATTCAAGCTGTCAATACCATTATCATTTCCTTCATTGGAACTAGTAAAGGAACTGTTCATGGAAGTACTAAAGTGTGATAAGGAACTTTGACTTGTACTGCCACTGGGCTGTACAGAATTAATCCAGTTTATATCCGCAGCTTGGGGAGATGTTAATTGAGGATAGCTTGTTGAAGGTATTGCATACTCAATAAGCATGGTGTCTCTCAATTTTGGCAGTTTTTTCCTTACTAAGCGAGCTTGCACAGCGGACATCACTCCAGTAGCGTCATCATGATTTATTTCTAGCTGGTCGATAGCATTTGTTAAAATTTTTGCATTTGGTCCACATAAATCAGCGATGACAGCAATGCATTCAATAGTTGCATGGCGTACTTTGGGCTTGGGATCGATGAGCATGGGAGCTAACTTCTCGCATATTTTTTCTATTTCTGCATCGCTGCGTTTATGCGGCCATGTTAATAATGATGCAATGATCAGATTTATAGTTTCTTCCCTTATTTTACCTTGCTTGTGTTGCAACTTACTCCAGAAATTCTCAAGAACTGTGGCAGAATCTGTAACTGTTTGTAGATTAATAAGAACTTTCATGCATTCCCCTCTGATAACGTCCTTACTTCCAATTCTTCTAGAGGCTGCATTGGCGATCAGCCTTGTGTATGGTCGAATATCATTTCCAAATTTCTCAACAATGACACCGAGAGCTTTAAGGGCACTGCATGACACTCTGTAATTGTTATCCTCTATTACTGGTTGCATAATACTGATCACTGGTATCATGTGTTTTCTAAGTGGGGTTATGTCTCGTAAATTCTCCAGAGTGCCTTTAAGATTCTCCACAGCCTGGTACCTTGTTTTAACGTCGGTGCTTGATAAGTTTTCGATAACACTTTTTGCTATGAACCCAAATTCATAATGTTGGGATATTTGCTGAAGCATTTCTGGAGATTTTGCTGGTGTTAAATAGTTTGGCTTTACTCTGTAACCTTTTCCCAATGAATTTTTCATACTAGAGGAGTCAAAATATCCACTCCTGCCAAAATCTGGCACAATTTCAGATTTGTTGAAGGCAAGACTTGGATGTGACACCAGTTCACCATTAGAATATGATGACTCGCTCAGTATTGATGGAGTCGACCGGTTGCTCGATGAAGGTACTGTGTCTAATAATGTCATTTTTTCATTATATAGGGCTTGCAGAGGGGAAGGAAGGTCATCAATGTAAGATGAAAACCTCGGACTGCCAACAAATTTTTTAATCTGTGATAAAGTCCTCATTACTGTGTTACTGTCAGAATCATTACCATTCAAGTTTTGCACTAATGCCATCACTATTTCAAAAAAGTCCTCATTTTTGAATTCGGAAAAAAGTAGGGTCGGGAATGTATGGATAATTTGCTTCCTAGTTTTATCATCGTCATGCTTTATCCCCTTCTCGGCTATTACTTTTAATACTGGGTAGACATCATTAGAGTTTTTCATGCATATATGGAGAGTTTGAACAGATTCTTTCTGCAATGCAATACAATTCCCAACATTAGCAACTATTTTTGGTAAAACACACTCCATACATTTTTCTCTTTCTGGTCCAAGCTGAGGTATTATTTTAGCAATGAGTTTTGTGCAATGTATTCTGATGTTAACATCGCCATCAGACAACGTCTCAAAAAACCCACGGAAAAGTAAGTATTTTTCTTTAAAAATTAGAAGATTATTGTTTTCTCTCATATGAGCATCCAGATATCTCAACACCCTCGATCTTTCCCTAGCTACACCCAGTGATTGAAGTACAGCGCCTTCTTCAACGAATAGAATATCAGCCATCACATTTCCACTTTTCCCTTTTCCACTGCTAGTCTGTGTATCTTCATGGTACTCAGGATTACTGTTGCCAGTTCCAAATGACATGGAAATGGTACTTCCGTATTTGGCAACTTTTCCAGCCATTCCATTCAGAATAACAAAATAGATTCGTCGACTGGTACAAAACCAATCGATGCCTCTCTAACATAACACTCATAAAATGAGTGATGCTAAATAAATCATTTATAAGGCACTATAATAGTCGATATATGCATCTTTGAAAAAGTGTTTGATTACACAAGCTGAAGCTTGAAACAAATATTTAAATATTCATTCCATAGAAATCAGAAGTGAATGTCAAGATATTGTACTCAACTAGTAATGTTGTGTAATATCCAGTATAACAGTCAACAAATCTTTTTATAAAAATTGAAGACATATTTTAAAATCTCCACTGCAGTGACCTAATGGTTCATAAAGGCAAAAACTGGTTATCTATCTAACAATAATTTTACTACATGTGTAAAAATATATCAATACAGAATGTGGGGGCAAGAGGAATTTCCCGATTGAGAAAAGATGAGATGAGCTTATTTGTAAATTTGTTCAACCAAAGTAAGTTTTCATACACACCTTGTGGTTTTATCATAAGTATTGGATGAAAATTTATGCAGTATATGCGTACGTAATACTAAAATAATAAATACCATCTACGAAAACTTAGATAACTCCAATGCTGAATGTTACATGCAAACATATTCAGTATTACTCCTGTGAATAGTTCACACATTGGGATTAGAATTTCAGTAAATTTAGTGGTACCAGTGGACTAAACCATGCCTTTGTATATATGCCGCTGTGGTGAACATGGGGCAGAGGCAAAATGAACTGCAGTGCACAACAGTTCTCTGGTTCTGAAAATCATAGCTCGGTAACTCTGAACTGGCTAATATAGTCTGTAGTATGGTAACTCAAGATATGCCTGACTGGAGTCGAACTGCTAAAAACCTTGAACACAACTTGGAATATAGGCTCTGTTTTATGCGGAAAAAACTGAAAAGTTGGGAAACGAAGACTTCTGATTTACAAAACATAAGCAGGCAACAACGCTGAACCGATACAATGGAAACTATGTACTAATTTCACGCTTCAGTGGACGGTTACCTTCACGGTTCTTGAACACAGTTTCAACTTTTTAACCTATATTAGGAAAATATCTCTTTTTCTCAAATATATTGGTACTTTACTATATACTGATAGTTTATTCAATTTTCTAAACTGAGTGAATTATTAAATCTTTATTTCTACATTAACAATATTAATCACATTTGTCCTTTTAGTTATTAAGTAACCAATGTTTCTTTTTAAATTTTTTACAGCGATTCTGTTACTCTACACTGACACCATGCGATGATGATGTTAGAACATGCATGCGTGCTTTTAAATGTGTCCAAAATATGCAGATTTCTGGCAAAACAATATTTTAAGTCTTGTGACCGATTATATATATATAGCCCTTCTTGTGCATTACCTCATTAGGTATAAAACGGTTAAATATTCCTCTAGGGAGAACGGTCAAAGTTTGCGAAAAATCTCGATATCTCTAGTAATAATAGTTCAATACATGATCGCTTTGAAGTAGATAATTCCTATCTCCACATGGCGACGTTCGCCTGATCTGGGAAAATATTTCGATTCATGAAAAAATAATTTAGACCAAGAAATAATTCAGCTCGATGTCATAGGATAGTATAGAAAAACTCATCTACTCACCAAATCTTGCAATATTTTCGTATTTTCCTCCGTACACATTGTTTTCAGCCAGGGTAATTTGGATACAAGGGATGTTCTTCCAACCAATGGACGACCACGATCACGAATTTCAGGAAAAGTGGCTGATGAATTTCGTTCAGATAACATTTTGGGACCAAAAATTCTTTTGTTGATGACGTCAGTTTTGTTACATATCGTAAGCATTTCAAATTACGCCAAACGAACAGAAATAAAATTACCAATACTACTATATACTGTCGATGAAAAGTCACAAAAATTATGTAGATTCAACGTGCGCACGGGAATGTTTTTTGTGGAGTGCATAATAGGACGATAATGAAAAGCTACAGCCACTACGATACTTTCGGATAGCTGTCGCGTATTAACATTTTACACTTCTAATACTTATTAACCGCACATTTCTATGTTTTTGTTACTCTATCGGTCCGCCACAATGTTGAGCTCAGCCTACTGTACAAATATGTGAACCCAATAAGTGATGTTTTCCCCGTTATTTTCTATGTTGTTTTTATATCATCCACTAACCTCTTTGGGGCGGGTTTTAAAGGGGGAGCACTACGCTCGATTTTCGCCAAAAAAACGCAAAATGAATTTGCTTTATGTGGATTAGTACGTGAGAAAAATCCCAAATATTTAGCTCGACCTAGGTGTAGGGACATGATAGTTGTTACAATACTTTTGCCGATTTAAACATGTCATATTTTAGGATGTAGTCGTGATATTCGATATTTTTTTGAAATTTTGTACCAACCCCCTGATTAAGTCCTGATTGCACTACTGACGTCACCATTTTGCTGCGCCATGTTTGTACTGACGTATTTTGTGCATTAATGTTTTGGGTGGCTACGAAATCTACGATGAAATGCGTGTTATTCGGTGTTCTAAGTTTGACGAAGTAACTGTTCTGATCGGGCGTAACCTCTGACGCAAAAAACGGAATTCGAATATCTAAAACAATGAAAACTACGGTTCTTGATCATAAAAGTTGTGCATCTCTGTCAGATGCAATGCATATAATTCGTTTGTATATTTTTTGTTCTTTGTTGTATTGTATCACAATACAAATAGTAAATATATTGACTTATGATATCGCCAATAGGATGATTGAAGTCACAGTCACGTCACGGCTAAACATGCCATAACTTCTGCAGCCTGAATCGACTTTTCAAATCCTAACTAATATATAATTAAAAAGCATTGGAAACAGTCACTGAAGTACATCGAAAGCTAGGCGTAGGCTATGTTATCTAACTGATCTTCACGGCTAGCTATATTGTCGTTGGTGTGTACACGGGAACCACTTACGACCCGCCGTCAGAGATTTTTAATAATTAATATCTCACCTGACGCACAACTATCATTATAAATACGGATTTAGTTTGACAAAGCTAACGCACAGCATATTTTAATTGTCGGTATTGGCACTACAGCTACAAAATATTGTCTTTTTAAAAATACGCAAAATTTAACTCAACTGGTAGCAATTATCGCCTATTGTTTTACCCCGATAATTAATTACCTCAACACTTTAATTCATGAACTGCTGATAATTAATTCTCTATCACCAAAAACTAATACAAACAAATTAAGCCAGGTGACTTTGATAAAACACTCATTCCACGAAATTTACGAATGAAGTAAAATCTCAACGATTCGCTATGCCTTCAGGCACCATATTATAGTTAACGCAAGCATACTTATACCAAGTAGAATTAAATTTGGGCCGGTGAAGATATCGCAATTATTAAATAGGTATTGCATGCCAAAACTAAATCTTCTTTTCATTGCGGTAACTTCATGACATAAAAAACCATGTCAAACAATGTACTTCAAGGGTTAGGCCGCAGTTCACTACACGTAGGTCGATGGTTTCCATGGTTTGATCTACAAGGCAGGGTGTTTACATAATGAAAAATAAAAAATGAACCAGTGATTGAAGTAAATACGGAACGAAAAAGTTCATTTAACATATTTCCTTCCTAATCTATAAACTGCATTGTTGGGTATGGCCGTTCTCTTGAAAATGTATAAAAGAGGAAGTTCGGACTCCGTTTTGGGTACATTACACCAACGACTCGCGACTAAATTCACTTATGACTATGAGCGACGCCAGTACTTGAGTCATTGGTCTACATCCGAGCTATATTTTTATAACAAAAAATAGATTTTGAATTCACTTTTTCGCAGATACAAAATGCGGGAAGCACGCAATATTACACGATATTTTGAAGTTTTAATAAGCCATATCCGAATTTTAGTAAAAAATTATAGTTTGTTTACTTTGGAATTTTAACATTCCTGGCCACGTCACGCATGGTCTGTTGCCGTCGAAGAGGACAGTTCACGTAAAAAAAGTTTTTGCGACGGCAATTTTTCGGACTATTGCGAGGTCATGCATCAATTTCCGTAGCTGACAAATAATCCGTTTCGTCATCGTCAAAGACTCCGTTTAATAAGAATTCAGCTAAATATACAAATATATAAACACTTTCAATTATAGGCCAACGTTGTACAATAGTTGACAATGGCACCGATATATATTCAAGCTCGTCATACTACTCTAAAAAATAAATCGATGGAAACAATATTAAATTTCTACCTCGGGAGAATTTCTGCACAATGTTCTCAATTCGTCAGTCAGCGTTCCAAGAACATCACTTTCAACGACTTCAATCGGACTGATATTCGGTGAATCAATAAAAAAATCTCGTATCTCATCGAGTTTTGAGAGGAAAGGTCGCCACCATTGCTGATTTCCTTTTACTGGAGGACTTCCTGTGTATCCCCTTCTAATGATGGGCTGTATTAAATAATGAGCAGAAGTCGTTGTGAGTTGCCAAAACCACAATTCTAACTGCGAAAAAACAATTCGAAAAGTTATTCGACTCGTCTTTCCGATCGATCAGAAGCACAAGCTATTCATGTTAATCCGTTATATCCATTCAGAAATATTACGTGGACACATGTTAAAGAGTCATCGCATAAAGCGCGCGTATTTAGCATGGTTAAATCAATGCCTAACTTTTGGGTACGAAACAATCACTAAAATTCGTGTTTAGTTAGTTCCCCAGTTATCGTTTATTCAAGATAGAAGATATCGTTGGTTTCTTGAATGAAATGTCATGTTTTGCGGGGATGGCTAGACGTAACGCGGTCCCGGGGAGTGTTCGCCATACTTCCTATATGAAATTTGCGATCTGATGATCGACTACAATGGCCTGATTTATAAAGTTGTACACACAAGTGGTGGACCGATGGTGCCGATAGTTTAACCTCTAACACAAAATCGGACAGACGCCTTTGCTTATATACAGCAGAAGAATAAAACTTTGTAATCAGCTACATATAACATGACTAGATAATAATACAGTGAGGCATGCCGCGGGCCACCGCTGAATAACAAAAACAAATATAGCCCTGTTCTACCGGTATAATAGCGCATTGACAGTCAATTTTGCACCAGTACCGCCATGATAAAACACATATCTTATTTCAATTACACTGATAATGTATGTAAGATGTGGTTACATGTATCGAAATGAATTTTTCGGTATAACTTCGAACAATATTTTAAAAACGCTAATAATTTCTAGTTGCACGGGCGGATGGAGTAATGGGTAGGTTTTCTCGGACTCCATGGATCTAATGCAAATCTTTTTCAAAATTATCGAACCTGTCGTTTTGAGCATTAGTCACTACTGGATTACCCTGGCGATTGATTAGCTGTGCTTCGGATTTGAATTCAAAATGATTCGGTTTTTCCCAATCAGTCCCTAATAGGACTGAATAGGCCTGATGCAATTTCTCTAATATTTAATTCTGACTTACCTTCCTAATCTCTCTGTAACGTGGGATAGTGGAATTAAGGTTCTCATCGTAGTCAGGGATATTAGATAACAGTCTAGAATCCCTCTTCGTCGCCTGTGCTTGGTAATTCAACCACCCATCTTGTTTACATGCATTCTTGCGGACTGTCGTTCTGCGTCGTCCAGAGCTAGGCGGTGTCCCGATTTGAGGCAACTCTAATTTTGTATTATGGAGAGATTCCTAAAAATAAAAAAACGAAATAGCATAGAATTAGGTTGCAAAAGTATGTTTCAAGTTCTACTTTAAACGCAACCTTTAATTCCAATCGGAAGTTTTATTTGGTGACGTGTGAGTCACAGGGTGACCGCGCCCAGACGGCGAGATATATCAACGGCTCAAGCGAAAGGAAAATGTTTGGTTGATTGTTTCTGACAGAGATGGTGTTATGCCATCATTGTCTGACTTTTATTTCAGTATAAATATGTCAATAACCAATAACCTCCTTTATTTTATCAAACGTAGAATAACGTCGTGATTTGTTGTGTCAATTGAAGGATATTTTTCAGAATAAATATTTTGAATATTTCGCAACAGATAACAAATTGTTTAATAATTCATAGACTTGTGGACTCGAAATATATACATAAATATATTATGCAAAAAATTCACCAGAAAAGTGCACTTCTTCTGCGGTACACAGTTGGCCTTAGCCATCAAATGCATCGGATTATGCTCTTTTTGTACGGGTTTTCTGTGAAAATAGGTTAGGTTGTGAGAACTATATGAATAATAATATTTTTATTCAAATTTGGTCTATGCAGGGCCGGAAGTACCGCCTAATAGAAACTAACTTACAGTCACTTATAGGGCAAAAAACTACTATAAAAAGTAGTACCAGCAACAGAAAAATATCCATAATAACTGAACCGCTTGAATAAAGAGCAGCGAGTCTTCTCCTCCGTAGCCAATGTTAAAAACATCTACCATTTCTTTAACTTTTTCGCACTCGTTAAATGTTTCGAGAACTAAACAATGGCAAAATCGTTAAAAAGTTACTGTACAGAATATTTAGAAAGGTTCAAGGTTTCTTCACATTTCTTAGTGTGTGGTGTTTTGCAAATTTTGTACTGTTTATTCAAAGCCATCATATTTTCTGTGGAGCTCTTATTATAGGATAGGGGGATATTATTTTCTTTTTATTCTGTGGTAGCGGAAAGCCGAGAATACTGAGGTTTTTGCCCGACCGTTCGCAGCCCAGGACGTTAGTGACAAGCAGCTCGAACCGTATTTCTAAATTCTTTAACGACTGAGATAACCGGGCACCCTAATAAAAACCTACATAATCTCGAACAATAGACTATTTGTCTTTTAAAAATACTTATACTTACTTGAATCTCTGTATCGGGCTACGTACTGGAATTCGACTTCTTTTTTCGGCTTTGCCTCTTTGGTGGTTCTGGTCAACATTATTATCTTGTATTGTCTGACTAATCTCTGACTGGATTTGACAAAAAATGCTACGATCTTCATCATTTAATTTTGCAGGTAGAGTCTTATAAACTTGGTCATGTGAAATCAGATTTTCATTAGGATCTTGCCTCATCTCATGAAGGTTTTCATACAGCGACTTTTCATAATCTTCAAATCGAATATATTTTGATTCTTCAAACGGTGCCATTTCCAAAGCTGAGTTGAGGTAGCTTATTTCGTCCGCGGAGTAAGGTGCGAATTGCTCAGATAGGCCCGGACTTTTCATTCTTCTTTCTTCTGGCTTTTCTTCTACGATTTTATCCGACTGCGGTTCTGTATCGTCTAATGATGCATCGACCAAACCTAAATATTCCTTTATAACTTGACGAGTACAATACGACCAAGCAGGGGATCCCGGCTTAGGTGGCGCCTCAACAGACACAAGGACAGGTGAAACACAACCTACAATGTAGAAATGTACAAAATGATCAATTACCAGATAAAATGTTATCGTATCATGTTTCGTTTAGTATTAGTATGTGTCGGTGATGGATCGTGCCCAAGGGGCGCGTCCATCTGCGGCACAAAAAATATGTAACTTCAAGAAAGGAAATACTACATCGCAAAGTTGCTAGCTAGATATTGCCTTTTTAATCATTGTGTCACAGCAAAATTTGTCGACATATTTTTGTCAAATACGGACTACAAATGGATCACACAACCTGATCAGGAGATAAATCTTGCAATCAGATATAATTACAAAAACATTGTTAATTGCATACTGTGAAATGAAGTTCATCTCATGTCCTTAGTACGAAGTCGATAGGTGAGAAATTATCTTGATATTGTTCCTCACAAACGGCAAACGGAATACTTGTTACAAAATACGCATAGATTACAGAATTTATATACAGATAAATACACTGATCCACCCTTCACACACGAGTATAAGTTTGACTATTTTAAGAATCTCCTTCTGGAAATTACCCATAATACGTAATCAGTGGTCACAGTCTTACTTATAGTTCCTTGCATACGACTCTGAGCATTTGTTACATGATACGCCAAAAAGTATAGAATTTGTACATAAATAAACACATACGTCTATCCTTCACACAAGCAAAACCTTTTTTGTTGATTTTTCATTTCTGTATAGTGCAGATATGAATTATGCAAGTATTCTGCCAAAATGCAGATTAGGCGCCGTGTGTTGCAACATGTTAACTGTCGACAGTGGAAAGACGACATGCGTAGAATGTAAATCAATCGCAAATAATCATGCAATTTTAATTAGCATTGTTCGATAATTAGATATTTTGCGAAGATGTTCAATTTCTATTTTCCTAATATTGCATAAAAAATTTTGGTATCTCTAGGATATTTTTGGTATCTCAGTATTTTGAGTGGATTTTAATATTAACGGTATCAGTTTTGAAGCCAATATTAAAAATAAAATGACACTCAAATGGCCATAAAAAGCACGATAGTATCAATGACAATAATTTTCTAAATATATTTCCATATTCTGAGAATAAGTTTCTGAATAAGTTTCTTGCAGATTTTTGAACGATATGTTAAATTTCTTTAATAATTGGATGGATGCTGTATCTTTTTGTTTTGTTTTCCATGCGTGGCATACCTACTTGTTGTTGTTTTTACGCTGATCATTGATTCAAAATTAACGTACTAACCTTGGGCTGGCTATCTCGTGCTATGAAAAATTTAAATGTCTCGAACCTACATTACATTTCGACAAAACAAGGGCATAATTAGCCTAAAACAACGCCTTGTACTTTGGGGTTTTGGAAAGACATTTTGTCATAAATAGAGCACATCATGTCGTCCAAACCAGTGGTTCTCAACCTTTTAAGTTTGCGGACGGGTAAACTTTTAAAACAAATTTTGCGGACTGATGGACTTTCAAAATCAACCCAAAATGTAATTGCGATAAAAACTATGCAATGCAAAAGCAAAGAAGTATGAAAACTTCAGTTTAATGGGAAGTTTGCTGCTGTCTGTTCGATATAATACGTGTTAAACGCGGTTCTAAGTCGAATTTTGTCTTAAATCACAATGCTGCAAATTACGGAACGTGCGAAATTCTAAATCAGTCTAATATTTTGCAATCGAGATAAAAATTGTAATATGTTTGACGGACCGGGAGGAAAGTTGACGCGGACCGGCGGTTGAGAACCACTGGTCTAAACATTGATTTAATAATTTGATGCGCATCACAAAACATGGAATATTTGCATATTCGTTTATTGACGTATCTATATGTCTATTTAAAATATAATCTGTCATAATCTGCTCAAGCTCAAGGGCCCGTGAAAGTTTCGTCAAAGAGGGTCTCCAACTCCCTGTCGCTGATCTTTGGTTTGAGTCACAGCAAGTCCGACTCGTTGGTCTATGCCCACCACTTAACTTGGGTTGTCTTGGCCGAACCAAAAAAAAGCGTATTTTTCTAACGACACTTATCCTGTTTGCTCATAAGTGACCGCGCTGTCTGGACAAGTTCAGACTGTGTCATAAGTAGACGACCGCACGAGATTTTGGGCCCAAACTAGAAAACATACACACACACACACACACACGAGAAAAAATATTTTGGTACCTTTTGCGCTTCAATGTTGGAGCATTTTTTAATCGCAGTATGACAATTTTTAGCAAAAAAGCTCGAGAAATTCTATACTTTTGGGTTTCTCTTGGATAAAAGCTACAGTGACTGATGGATTGCATTGAACTATTTTGTGCCAGTGGCTAATCTTGTGACATCAGAAATTTTTGAGTCCCCATCAAAATTCCTTTTTGTACCCCATTGTTCAATGCTTGAAAAAAGGACCACCGGCTTCAGCGTAGTATGAAAAGCACGTGCCAGTAAAACTGTTGACACTTTTGTGACGTAGCAAACTTTTCGGTTCCTTCCGAAAATATTTTTTCGGGCCCTCTTTTGTGAGCCCTCTTTTGTGTTCAAGTACACACATATGTTCCATAATGCTATATTTATGGGCATAGGTGCCGAAACCCTAAATAACATTTCTAACAATAAATATAAACCCTTTAAAACTTACTTATCTGTGGTCGATTTACAAATTCTGGTGAATCGCTGAGAGTGATCGTGAGTTGAATTTCTGGAGATGTCTTGAGTGTTCCTCGCTGTTCCCGTTTGACAATGGTATTCTCGTATCCGTTTGACAATGCCGTTGTGTTGTAAAACTCATTCACGCCACAGTTGGTAAACTGCGAAATATCTGTAAATATTTCTAAATCATCCTCTTCATCAGACTCACTCACTTCCCAATCGACTGAGCTTTGACTAACAGACAACGATCCAGATTTCCCGTTGTTGTTATTGTTTATGTTGTGCTGATCGTGTCCAATTAGTCTTTCACGTACTTTTTCTAAAGTTTGGAGAGTGCGAGTGCCGTCAGAGGCTATAACATCAACTTCGTGGTGGGCTTTTGTTTGCAGCCGTTGTGGTTGAGAACTGTCCTCCGACGTATATTCGGTTTCTGATATTTCATCTACAGTTGCAGCTGCTTCATTTCCCTCAAGTTCGAGGTTATCGTTGTCAATTTCTTCGATAGGACTAAATTGACCACATGCTTGTATTCGCTTTGTGTAGTATCCGACATTATTATTGTTTTGGTTTGAATTCATGCAGTCTACTTTCTTATAATGTACAACGTCATTATTTTCGCGCCATTTCTGATTTACATTGCACCTTCGAGGAGCGTGCGGTGGTTTGGCAACAAGCCCAATATCTTCCGAGGTCGGCAATCTCATATTTTTTGAAGAAAAATCGAAAAATTGTCCCTCTGCAGATGTGATTCTGGTCAGTAGAACTACGATAAGCACTATTTCTAAACTTGCATTCAAACTGTTTAATTTACATAATTTGCTCCATCCCGTACTAAATATAATAATAACTAAGCACCATAATAAGAAAACTTTTGTTCACGCAATATTTCTGACTACGTTTCTGACTGTGTCATATTCACGTGAATTGCTGTCGACAAATGAGAGCATACAAATTTATTCAGAGATGAAATTACGCATGCATAATGCATCAAATTAATCAAGCGCTTTCACTACGCATAAGCATTAATAGCGCGATACTTGATAGTAGGCTACGCTATTGATAGTAAGGCTATGTTATTGATCTAGACGATTTCATCGTGAATTAATTCGTTCAGGCTGATCTTGTGAAGTACTGTTTTACATTCTTCACTGAGATTAATTGGTGCATATTGCTTTTCTAATTCATTATATCTTGCTTGAATATGGCCTACGTAGGGCTACCACAGCACTGACACTGTAACATATACATATTAGGCTAGTACTAAGATTGTTATAAAATCGCGAAATTTTATTTCGAATTCTGCATATCCAATGTGTGGGATCGCCCGGCGCCACTGCAGTCTGCAACAATAAACGACAGAACCACTTGCATATTTCCGCCAATTCTGATCCAATATTTAGACCGAACATGTTGTGTTACTTATGGCCCACTGGTGAATCTCGACGCGAAGGAAATGCCCATCTGTGACACATGCTTGACAAAATAAGCTTATGATTTCGCAGTTCACAACCGGCACATTATGACAAAAACGATGCGTTTTACTAATTTTTTTTTTTTCAGGTATATTATTTGGAAAGGCATTTGCATTGAACGAAGAAAATACGTGAGACAAATAAAGGAAAGTTTTATAATAATTCATAAATTAACATTAACAACAACAGTAAAAATGTGCTCATACGAACAGTATTATGTTTTCGGACGGAAAAGGTTTCTTATGATAAGTTATATTCAAACGAGGTCGCTTAAGTTTTCATATTTCAAATCATAGATTTTTAAGTTCCCAATTGACTACCATCATTCAATTTTTATTGTGCAAATTGAATAAAAATCCGATATCGTTTTTTCCCAAAAGCGTGATGGAAAAAAATTCAACAAGTCTTTTTTAAGTATGTGTCTCGGATGGATCGCGCCGACAAGGTTGGCAAGACAGGTTTGTATAAAATTCTAGCATTGGGTGGAAAGGCTGGACTTCTTAATGATAAACACTGTATGAATTTCTGGAATGGCTCCTTCTTGACATGCTCGGTGTGTAGGATCTTCCTCCTGCTACTCCGAAATCTTCATCATCATCATCAATATTTTTTGCAGTTGAATTACAGCATCCTCTACATCCGCAACATCCTACATCACTGCAGGGAGAACAACATCCACACCAACCATGATATCTGGTAAAAATATTCAAAAATAGTAAGTTAAATCAATTCAACAAAAAATAAAGTTATAATGCGGCCACCATCGAGGTTTGTATGAGTTGGGAAGATTCAAGTCAAGGACTTAATGAGTTGACCTTTTCAATGATTGAGATTGATTCTTAGTGGACGAAAACTCAGTGAGAAGTTATTCTGCCATAGCTGTTGAAAAGATTTAGAAATTTTGGCGGCGCGATCCAACTATGTATGCTTATAACAATAGATAGATTTGCACCCTTGTTTGACACACTTCCGCATCCGCTACGCCTTAAACATAGTTGCGATTTAGTATTAGATACCTACTTTAACAAAGGTTTATTCCTCATGCAGTCACAGCAGCAAGGAACGACAGCAAGTAGAACAAGTAATGCTAAACACACTACAATAACTACAATAATAATCCAAGTATTCTGAGACTCTTCACTTTCCTTGTTTGGTCCATCATTGGTCTTGTCATTACTGAAAAGGGAATAGGACGAGTGTAAAAATACAAACTACATGTAGTCGGAACCAGCGGTCATGTGAACCAAGCTGTGCCCGAGAAGAGTTCAGCAACCCTTTCCCATGCAATAATTCTCTACAGGATTCAAACCTGCGCGCCATGCAATTGAAGTTGGAGTAATTAAAGTCTTGATTCTTTTTTGTTTACGTTCAATATTTCTTGAATGTACACAATATCGAAATTTTCCCAGTGATTTTCCTTTTTATTAAATGATATTGACCTCAGCAACCTGGGGTATTTTGCCAACGCAACCACGTTTCTGTTTCTAATAAATTATGCATAATTACATTGCCAGGAATTTTTTTTTTGCTGAAGGATGGAAGCAACTGCATATTTTCAAAGCACCCTTTTATTTTTAATATTTTGATATTTATTCACCTTGGATCTTTGGGAATGATATCTCCTGGAGTTGGACGTACTTCGGGTTTAGTAGAACCTGACCATTCATCACCATTATATTCATACTCCGTATCAACTGGAGTTTCACCTGATAAAAATGATGTACATTGTCACAAAAATGCGGTACAATCACCCCTCTTTTACAGTAACTTACTCTGTATTATTGACTTTTTCGTCAATTATGGGATTGTTGATGGAACGCACCGCCTAGGTGCGGTCCATCAGCAGCCCAAAATTGGCACAAATTTAATCAACAAGTCGATTTCTGATTTGTGACATATACACTTACTGCAAATGAACGTTAAATTTATTGTAATTTTCTTACAGTGTGACTAAGTTTGCAAATATAGATTGCAAATTTCAATCAATGCTATTAAAATTTTATTGATTAGTTCGATGTGAAACCTTGCTAATAGGGCTGGGCAAAACCGAGTCGATTGTATTTAGAATCGAATTCGGCATGTTCGACATTTGAAGGTCGACATGTAGACGTTGTTTTTAAAATCCTTTATAAATCGATAAAATATTGTTTCAAATAATAATTATACTTACTTCCGGCAACAAGAGGAAGTTCAATTCTTTCACTAGTAGCATTGTTATCTTTATTTAGTGCATATACCCATATAACATATTGTTGCCCTTTCACCAAACCAGTAATATGCGCTCTATGAGAGAAATAAATATATATTTTCAAAATTCGAGTTTTCTTAATGCATGGACGACTTTTAAGGAATCATCCATCGATGTATTTCCGGATTACTCCAACATATAGGGTGAATTTTAGTCGACATTGGAATCGAATCAGGGAAATGAGATTTGATTAAATAACATGAAAAAATTCATCAAATCAGAAATTCTATTCTCTCAAGCATGAGCCACAGATAGACCGCGCCTGTGCGGCGCGATCTATCAGTACCTCATACTTAGAAAATGTTTGTCAAATTAATTTCCAAATGGGAAGTATGGGAAGGGTAGTAAGGAAAGATAGGTCTTGCATTTCGTAAGACTAAGACGTAAAATGAGGCACACGACTATCAACGCTTCACAAACACTTTTTCGTCGACTAATTCCGTAAACCGATCAATCATTGAAAAATGCGCGGGCGCATCGTCCACACGAAATCGATTACTGACCAGTTTCACGACGAAGAGCAAGTGGAAAATGAAGTACCAGTTCTTTAAGTGGAATACATCCCAGAGAAGACTGTATCACAATAATAGAGTGCAGTGATGGTATCTGCCATGATATATCGTATCATCGCAAGACATACGTATAATGGGCAAGTTATAATCCGGATCTATACAAGACTTAAATACTTACAAAGTCGTTTCTTTAATTCCTGCTCCGTTGACCCCCGCTGCTGGATCAATGAAAACATTGTAATGAGTTGCCAAACGAACAGAAGTCCAAGTTACTGTGACTGACGTATCGGTTATGTTTTGAGAATTGATTTCCTTGGGAGTGTTGAGTCCTGTAGAATAAAATATTGAATTACTTGAGATGTTTTTCGACTGTCCCCGATTTAAAAAAAATGTACGCATCTTTGTTGGCATTTCACAACCTAATGTTTTGTGCTGCGTCTTTCAGATTATTTTATCGATATCCCAAAATTTCTGGGCTTTTAAATGAATACAAATCCTCTGCGCGAAAACTGAGCGCAAGCAATTATTACTCTTTGAGCAATGAGGTGATTGCGTAGCACCCGTGCAGGTGTTGTTAATTTTCTGCAGATTAGGAAAAATAGTCAATGATTGTTTGTAAAAAATCACAAATAACAAATGACAGTATGACAAACATTATACGTTGAAAGTTAGGCCACTGGTGGGCAGGGCATTTGCTAGATCTGTCTGTATTCGGTTAATCAGATATTCTAGAATTCTGATTAAAAGTAATTACGTTTTTCGGTCATCCTTCGATTGCTGAATTTTGCAGCAAAATCATGATATATGACAAATTTTACGTTGTAAAATTTGACATAAATCATGATTCCGCTGCAAAATGGGCAAAATAGGGTGGAATATCAATAATCAATAATTTCAATTATCTGAAATGACGTAACACAGGCCCTTGGCAAGGGTAATCCCCTCCAAGAAGTGTCAATTATTAAAAATAATTATTCCATTTATATAGTAATTTTCAAATATGGTGCAAATTGAACAAACAACTCAAATGTTGGGCCAAATAATAATCCAAAATCTTACTAGTAACTCCGACTGTGGATGCACCCAACGATCCGAGTTGTTTAATTCCTCCATCTTGATTTGATTTTCCTACAGCGAACACTGTGATCAAATATTTAGTACCAGGATCAAGATCTGGCAACATCATAGACGTATTTTGTATGTTGTAGATTGTTTTAGTCATTGAAGTCCTGGAAGTAATTGAATCATTGAATTTAGTATGTGAGCAGAAGTTTGAATGATTCTATGAAAGAAGTTGTATATTATACAGATACATTTTTTTTTGAAACTTATGTATTTTTGTGACTCACGATACATTCGTGATGCATTTCGTTTTATTTCAAAATTATGATTCAGTTCTTTCATCAGAGTATACGAATATGTCTCCATCGTTGACGGAATCAATGATAGTAGCCTAAATAAGGAAATTCCCAACAAAAAGGTTGGAAGGAGCCCATAAACGGCCATTTAAACGACAAGAAGATTTACAAATGGCAGGGTCAGCAACTGAACTCCAAGCGGAAATTATCTCGAACAGAACTGAACCGATATAATAACGTCTAGTGACTGGCGACGGTTAAGCCATCTACCACTTATTTGTTTCCTTTTAGTACTCTCGTACGTCGCACAGAAAATACTCATGGTAATTATGAAGCTTGCGCCTACGGGGCCTAATTGGCAATCTTCTCTTACCTCAAATTTTGATAAGTTAGATTATAATATTCCGCAATGCTGACAACATCCCAAACAACAAACAGACTGCTTGGAAGAATATATTCTTCTTCGAGTCGTACGTTCTGAGGCGATGGAAGACCAGTAGCGAAGTTTGATGTTGCGTTCATTCCTCTCTCAGCACCAATAACTGCCATTACACCAAGACTGTACAGCACTCCAGATTTCAAACCTTGGAAAACGATATTTAAAAGTTAACGGATTGATTTGAGCATTTTGTTAGTGATTTTATAATCAGTTAGAAATTATAATTGTTATGAATTCAATGTTTTCCGCTGAGATAAAGGAAGGCCATTTACATGACAGCTGTTTTAAGATGTAATGCCAGCATTTGCACTCTAAGTGAGTTTGACTTCCCAAAGCAAAATGAATGAATTGAAGTGTAGTGGGTGACATTCGCTCCGAGCGATAGACACACAGCCATTATAAACTTTTTATTTAGTCACTTCATTTCTTCTGATTGCTTATGAATGAGATGAAAGAATAATAATAATCCACCAATGTCAAACTCAAATCAAATCAGTGGTGAATTGTAATTGTAATATATGGTGCATGTTGATGCATTTTGTCACAAATATAGTACATATTATATTATTATTATTATAATTATACTGTACTACTATATTTTTACATTCTCACAGTCCCAATGCTGAAAATATGCTAGTTTTAAAATAAAACAAAAAAAAATAACCCCCGGAAGACATTTCCTACTTATCTATCTTTTGTCAAGTATGAGTCACTGATGCACCGCGTCGTCGAGACGCGGTCGATCTGTGATTCATGCTTGATAAAATTAAACTTGTGAATGAAATATTTTTGATTAATATACTGACCACTGATAACTCCCCTGTTGTCTCTGACCAGTCCAGTTCCGCGTATTTCTCCTCCTGGACTAACAGACAAATAGTATCCTGTTGCCTCCGACATCTGTCACACAATATGAAGAACAAGTTTAGAATACCATACAAAACTGAACCGCCGTAGTAAAGTGCAGTGAGTGGTATCTATCCTGGGCGATAATACCTTGAAATGTGCAATGAAGCCAATTTTTTCCCCAAAACAACGATTTCAAATTCTTAAAAATATTATTCACACTTATTTTTAATACACTTTTAGATTGAACTTTAATGAGGCAGAAATTTTATTCTATGATTTTTTTCATAACGAATCCAGAATTACAAGGAAGCTTTTAATATCATGTTTTTTTCCTAAATTTTGTACAAATAGAAGACAAAACGCGGGAAAATTCAATTTCATTTAATTGTGATAGATTTCATGTTTCAAATTAATCTCCTAGTTGCTAATATTCCAAGTTGATAATTTTCAAAAATTCTAATAAATTGAGCTTCGAAACAATAAAGCACAGTCCCAGTCTTAAGCATTTATGAAAAATCCCTTTAGATCAAAAACTAACAACACACTTTGACAAAATTTCAGTTATTCACAAGTCATTTGCAGTAATTGTATATTAGAAAAGATTAAAACTGCGTCGTTGCTGAGTTATTTGCCAGGCTGTTGATGGAACACACCCTCGAGACAAATTGACAAAAAAAGACGTTTTAATAATTTTGTTTCACTATCACGAAATTAAAATTACTACCAAAAAACAGTGTTACACTGTACTTTTGCTCACCTGTGACCACGTTACTTCGATTTGTGATGGATTTACATTGCTTCCTCTGATCAACAAGTTAGAAGGTGGCGGGATCACTGCGAAAAATAAACATTTTTGAATGTCACCTAATCGCACATGTGAAACGGATAAAACACACTTCAACAAAGTACCTCATACTGTAACAAAAGTAGGGGTCGCTAAATTAAAATATCTTTTAAATTCAGAATCTAATAGAATATTTTTATGAATCGAATATTCGAATCAAATGTAATTATAATAAACAAACAAAAATACCTTTCCAGGAAATTGTTAAACGCGCCGAAATTTAAACATATTTTTGGAAAATTTTTAACTTAATTTCATTAGTTTCGAATCTTTGGGAAAATCGAATAATTTATGAATTCTCGAATTGAAGTCAACAAATTTTAGTTCATTCGCTGTAATTGTATAATTCCAAAATTGAAACCCGCCTTGTTGATGACAGAGATTCGTGCCAAGATTGGGTTATTGATGAACCACGCCTAGATATCGCTCTTCACCAACTACTCATAATAATTGTTCAAAAAAGTCTATTATATAGTTTTTAGTATCACCGAGTGGAAATGTTGTAAAAATAAGCCTTTTACTGAATCTTTGTTACAGAAACGCAGAATATATTTTCTTAACAAAAAAAATACCAACATGTTGTAACTCCGATAGTTGCAGGCTTTCCATCTCCGATTTTGTTTCTAGCAACGACTTTTATTTTGTATTCCGTTCTTCCTTCCAATCCTAAAATTGTAGAAAATTATATTTTGTTTAACATATTTCACTGAATTCGTAATATTTAGCATTATGCTATTTTTTCAGTTTGGTGTAGAATTTATATCAAGGGGATTCGTTTTTCAAGAATATTGAATTACAACTCAAAGAATATTATTAAAACATCTTTTTGTCACACGCGCGTCACTGGTGGATTGCGCCGTCGAGGCGCGGTCCATCTGTGGCACATGCTTGACAAAATAAAATATTTGAAAGGTTATGTACACAGAGGGTAAAGGTCGAGATACACGATAATGTTTCAATGCTACTTTCCAGTCAAGAGTGAATATGTGAAAACACCCATAGGTATGAAAGCTGATTTCAGTATTTATATCATTATGTTTAATAAATATACATTTTTGAACCTTTAATTTAGTGGTATTTTTTATTTCAGTATTTGTCACCAAAATGTAATTTCTTTTTAAAGGTGCTGGCAAAAATAGACGAGTTAGTTAGTGAGTTACTCTGCCTATCACTTGCAATCGTAAAAACGAATGAAAGAAACAAAGAAGTAATGGTTTGTTTTAGTATCACCACTCACTGCACTGACTCTTTCAATCTAAATATAACGAATCATTCTTGTACGGGATGTTTTCCACTTAGAGCACAGTTGATTATACTACATTTTGATGTGACTCTCTGTTACATGAGTGGGCGTTAGTTGTTTCCTTCTAAGCGCTATTTCCGCCTTTGCTTAAAGTACATTTCAATAACAAACAATAACAATGCTTATACAAAAGAGACAAAACACTCTTCATACATAAAGCATAGAACACACTTCTTTAAATTTGGTGCACTTAAAATCGTATTAATAATAGATGCAGTACGTAATATATTCACACTATAATCAAAATTACAAATAATACGAATTCCTTCTAACCCGTCAAAGTGAATTTATTCGATTTTCGTTCATCTTCCGTTCCATGTTTACCGTCAATTGACACGATCGTGACGTAATATGAATCAGCGTTTTTTACTTTATCCCATTCCAATGAGAGGCTGTTGTGAGTCTTATTGCTAACGATCAAATTTCTGGGCTGTCCAAGGGCTGAAAATATATTAACATGAAAATTAAATATATTTGATAAAAGTTGATTTTGCCTAGAATAAGCCACGTATGGAACGCGCCTCGGCGGCACGATCCATCAGTGACTCATACTTGACAAAACATGCTTCGAAATAATTTTTCCGACAAGGTATTGTTGAAATGTTGAAGGACCCTAAATTATTCCTCAAATACGGATTCCCAAGCAAATCAATATTTTGTCAATTATTCTTAGACAACACTTCAATTCCACCATTTCAAATCGCTAATATTAATGATTTTGCTTCGAATCACCGAATCGAATTGCCCAGTCAAATTTTAGCTTACTGTTCACTAAATCAATCTAGGATATTTAACAACATGGAAAACTAATTCATATTCTCGACGAATCAGAAAAAGACGAATAATAAAGAGCTCTAAAGTGACAATATAATCGTAATAAGAGAAATAAACTAGTTCATAATTGTTCATAATTTCTTAATAATCCTTCTAAAATGTATAATATAAGATAGTTCCATAGACTGATGAACAACAAACTTCACTTCAATTTCGATGCTAATGGCCATTCCTACCTGTCATTTGACGTATTGTCGTCGATCTGCTTCTCTCATACGGATTTACAGCTTGTATTCTTACATCGTACATTGTGTCAGGTGATAAATCTTCAAGCCAAATCCACGGGTTTTCAGTAGATTCTGACGCATTTCTACAGATCAGAAAGAAAAGTTTAAATGCAAATTTGTGAAAAAAGAAACTAATATTCCCATTTTTTCGTAGCATCGTTACCGTTTATACTTTTTGGCAAGTATGGGACACAGATGGCCTCGCGCCTCGACGGCGCGATCCATCTGTAACCCCTACTTCATAATACACAGTTTGACATTTCTTCTCATTACGAAAATGCTCAAATTTTTGCAATCATTTCTTTTGCCGGAGTACTAGCGATTATGGCGAGCAGCGGCATGTATCCATAGAGATTTATCTGTGAAAAGTTACTACATACGAACTTCACAAGATTTTTCGTTTTTGTATTATGTTAGGCTGAGTAGACTCCTGGTAACCAGAAATTCAACCTTCAACTACTTCCTGTTTGGTTCGAAAATGTATTCTTAGTAAATACAGGCTATTATAATCCATATAGTTACGGCTTTAGAATAGCCCTTAGCTCTAACGTATTTCCTACACGTGTCGTAAAAGGCGACTAAAAGAAAACTGTAGATGTGTTAGTGGGCTTGACCATCATCCAGGCCCGATACAAGTCAATGCACCTCAACAAGGCTGCTGGTATTATATCTTGCAGTAGCTCGTTGCAATTGAGTGGGCGTTAGTTGATTCTTTTTATTCTCTGTTTTTAGCCTTGCTTAGAACGAATTTCATAGCTTTCTACCCCAGCTAGAACTATATTCTAACAGAAATCAAACCTTAATCCAGCAGGTACAGTGGAAACCAAGTAATGACTTGCTCCTGATACTGCATCCCATTGTACGTGCATACGATGCCAGTTTACTGACTCAGCTTCGACGTTTTCAGGTGTGGCAAGTTCTAGAATAAATTGAAAATGTATTATATCGAAAACTCAAAGTTTACTTTAAATCCATGATTTTGCAACAGCCTTGGCTTGCTTTCCAATTATGCCCAGTCAGATAAATTTTACCTGACCACTTTTTGGTAAGTGTGGGCCACGGGTGGAACACGCCGCAAGCTTGGCAAAATATCATATTAAGACAAGTAGGGAATTTTACTAGTTATGTTGATTTTTAAGATTTTAGGATTTCAAGATCGATCTTGAGCTAATTTTTAACATACGACACACCTTCTAACGATATAAAATTATATTTTAAATTTCACGCCACAGTAATTTGCTTTATTTTAAAATTTTTGTTTATAGAAGATATCGTTATTTCGCTTTGCACTCACTTGTATACTGTGTTATGCTTTTCGTTTCTCCAGGTCCCACACTGTTCACTGCACGAACTCCGATGGTGTACCGGATTCCGCTTTGAAGACCGTCGACCATTGACTGCAATTATATTTTATTGTAATGAGATGGAAAAACAATAGAATATATTAAATGATAATTTGGTATTAAAACTAGGACTGAACACTTCCAATCAAAACGGCCAATAAAATACAAAATTTGGCTAAGAAGCATATTTTGGATCACAGCATTGTTGAATTCGGTTAATCGCAACAAAAAATATGATATTATGTTTTGCGATTGTGAGTATTGGCCAACAA
The DNA here is from genome assembly GCA_963675895.2 of Styela plicata. Classification (NCBI taxonomy): domain Eukaryota; kingdom Metazoa; phylum Chordata; class Ascidiacea; order Stolidobranchia; family Styelidae; genus Styela; species Styela plicata. The sequence goes on from OZ023142.1 coordinate 2,836,828, forward strand.
TGGAACCCATCACCTGCATGTTTCCCTGAACAAATGCGAGGCAGAGGTCTTCCAAATTATAATCCCATTTCTCTCTCTAAAACCCTAAATTTACTGAGAGATTCATTGCCATGAACGTTTCCCGAGCAACGTGAAGACAGCTGGAAACTAAGGATCATTGTCACGGGTTTTAAGCCCTTCCACGAGGGTGCTTAATTAAGGTTGATCTTCCGTAGTGGCTGTTATTCTCATGGATGTTTCAGCTATCCGTGACGTGTCTTGCAGAATAGCACATTTGGTTGTGAAAAATCGATGCCATCGGCGATATCGAATCATCAGCCTTCGCGACAATAGTTCCGTGGCTATAAACAGCTCAGCTTCTGATACGTTCGATTTGATCCTATATTTACATAGTCGTAATCGGCAAAGGATAATGTCTCACCGATAATTGTTTTGTTTCATCACTGAATGACGTTGCTCCTGCTTTTACATCGATGATGTAGTGAGATGCGCCCGGCACTGGATACCAAGAAATATTCATGCGATCATGGGCTACTGAATTCGGTATAACTTGGAGATTTTTTGGTCCAGATAATGCAGTATACTGTAAAAATTTTAATAATAAACTTAATAATAAAATTCGGTATTAAAAAATTAAGTATTATTTAATAATAAACTGGAAATATTATATCTAACATGTAAATGTGAGATCTCACACAGAAAAAAGTTCAAAAGATTGTTGGTAAGGGATATGAATTACCTAACTAGGAACAAGATACGTATGGAAAATTTATGAATCACATGGACGAGGTTGCTATGCCTATGATTTAATGATATTTTTTGCTTATTCAACCAATATTTCATTTCGTTGTTCGGTAAATAATATTCCATTTTGTCCAATTTGCATTCGTTAACCAAACCCGAACAAAATACTTATAGCAGCGTTTGAAAAATCTGTTTTATGATAAGCTAGAATAACTGAAAGTCCCCTTTTCCTTAATTTTAACACCGAGTATCATCTTCAATCTTCCATTCTTTTTATTTAATTACAAGATATATCATATTTGGTTGTACCCTGTACTATGAGATTCGGGACGATTCGATTAAAAATGATATCAGAGAATTAATTCCGAAATAAAAGTATCCGCAAGTAACAACCATATGTACAAATAGGTTGTGAGAGGAAAATGAATTATTTGCTCCACTTATTTATGACCAATAACACAAAGTTCGCCATACCTGTTCGAGAGTCGCAGCTTCGCTTGTTTCCAGGGTATTTGTAGCAGTCAAATATACTTTATATTCAGTATCTGGTTTCAAATTACTCAATGTTGCTTTGGTATCTTCTATTCCTGGACGTGCACCAACAACAGCTATATAAAGAAAAGGGGTTTGTGATTATCCCTCTGGCGGGTTGAATGTGACGTTCGTTATCCCGATCGGAAATTTTATTTTGTCAAGCATGAGCCACAGATAGACCGCGCCTCGGCGGCGCGATCCATCAGTGGCTCATACTTAACGAAAGACGTGTGGACAATAGTTTTTTTGACTTGATTTGTATAAAAATACTGAAATATGTATTGTCGATGGCAGACTACAGTTAACAGCTAATAAAGCGGTTTTGACTCCACGGTCCAGCTTTGTTCATGTATCAGAACCTACTTGCTGATTGTATTTCGAAGTATTTCGCTGGAATAATAATATTCAAAGGCGAAGGCTTATTGTTCACCAGTTTCTTCTTGATGAAGAACAAGATAATAATAAGGGACACATAATAGGAAACAGCTATATCAAAACATACCAAAATCTGGAACAACCGATATTCTGTAAGCATCTGCCCCACTGACTTTATCCCATTCAAGAGTAAACGTGTTATGAGCAATTGATCCAGGTTGAACTCGAAAATTCTTTGGAATCTGAAGACCAAAGACAAAGGAACTGTGCCAACTTCCATAACTGTAAAAAAAACGAAATGAAATGTTTTACTTGAGAAGTTAATTTCTTCTGAACTGCTGAAAAAAAAATAGGAGTCATAATTTGGGTGATCACTCTCATATTTATTGTCGAATCAGATATTCGTCAGATTATTTGGAATCGAGTTTGTCTAAATATAATTCCCACTAGCACTAGACGTAGGAAATCTAACTTTTGTTTAAAAAATCACATCTGGCTCGTTTTGGAACCTCGAATGTCATTTATCGAAATTGTATTGTTTTTGAAATATACGTATTACAATGGCGATTGTACGGTGCATTCTGTCAGTGCCTCATGTTTGATGAATTAACACTTTCATTTTTAGAGTCCTCTTTTGAATTATAACCAACCATTGAAACTAGTAGCTATTCGACTGGCGCATGTATTCGAGTCAACTCAAATCTCGAATCTAATGGTAAAATACCTAGTACCAAAAATTTCTGCAATCCTTGAAATGCGAGTATTGATTATTAACCCAGAGGTATCATGCAACAAAAATACTGCGATGTACGTTGAAACATGTCAATATCTTACTCTTGGGAAAGAACTCCATGCTTCCCGGTACCAACATAATGTGGCAACCCTGGCCTTTTCTTCACGACAACTTCACCTCCAACGTTATCATCGATTCTACCATCGTGAACTGCTGCAGCGCAAATGTAGGAATCCTGGAAAAATACGATCCCGTTTAATTGCTCATCAATTGCATACTGTTTGGGAGAGACGGCAGAGAACACGCATACAAAAATATATCATCTAATCACAATTGATTTTGGTTTTCCGGTAATCTATATTGCATTATTTTTGAGTAGATGGCAAATTTTTATGTTGCAAATTTCTACGAAAATACATGTCGTTACAAAACCTCCCCGAAGAAAGGTAAATTCAATTATCTACCATCTTAGAACATAATTCCTCAAATTTAGTAGTTGAACTATTTTTTTCAGATCTTAGCAGTTAGCACATACACGACCTTCAATAATGACTCAACGACCATGCAAGCCTGTCTGAGTGATGTGATGCTCCATGCTTAGCCAACGGAGGAAAAGTCACGCGTTCTCTGCGAATTTATTCATTCATTCCTTTTACAAACTCAGTTTACCTAAGCACAAACACATAATAAAGAGTATCTTACGTCTGTATATTCTCTTGTCCCGTAAACATGTTCTTGGTTGCGGGCGCATCTGGCTGGGCATGTAATGCTGGTTAACAAAATAGCAAGAAATGATATAATTATTATACAATAATATAACAATGGAACAAAAAAAAATAAAAAATATTAATACAAGTTAGCACTTTTGAGAACAAGTAGATTTGTAAATTCCACGTGAAAAATTTCCTTTTTAAATTCTTTTAATATGTCTCTCGACGATTAACTTAAACCTATTCATGGTTCCATTAATGGCGTTTATTCGTGTAGGAACACCAATTCCCTTTGTCTTTATGAATTTTGCACCTATGCGGCCCTATATTAGTTTATAAATAACTCACGTAAAAACGTCTTTTGGGAAATCCATTCCTTTTGCGTAGCACACTGACACTGAAAACAAAAATGGTTATGTTAGCTGCCTGTGACGAGTATATGCACAATGGCTTCTAAATAAGTTGACTTACATGTTTTTGCGATCGCTTGTCTATATTCGCTCAGACCGGCTCCGTTGCTTGCTCCAACTTGTACGCGATATTGTGTGTCAGCTCTCAAATTTCTTGAAAAATAACAAGGAATTAAATGAAAGATTCTGCTACAGTTGTTTCAGAGACGACAAAGGTGAAAATAACAGGGCTTACTGTACTACGATAAAACTTCAAGCGAAGTGCCTTGCTGAAGTTGACGCTCAGTGGTGAAACGATCAAGCTTCGAACCAAAGGTCTTTCGGACAATACGATCGCGATTAACGGACTGAGCCAAAGAGACGGGCTAGAGGAGCCCTTGGTTATGTCACTAACCGTAGAATGACGTAGGTATCCGTTATTCCTTGACCAGCTCCCAACACTCCATCTGGTGGCGAAACTGAAACTTCGTATGTGTTCGCTCCAACTACTGGATCCCAGTGTACGCTCATTGAATTATGAGAAACTGTTTCCTGGACGACTCTTACATTGGATGGCGGTGGAAGTTCTAAATTAAAAATATATCCATAAAAAGCGAACGTAATCTTTCCCAATAGTTGGGTGCGAATATATATTTTGTAGGCCTGCCGATATGTTTTGCATAAGCTTGAACTATATTAATATTCAATCATTAAACTTTAACATATCAGCAATCATTGAACTTTCAAACTGGATGTACTACACAGCTAGAAGCTACTAGATTTTTATCGTTAAGTGAGTCTTTTATGGACATTTTATGACCAATAAAACAAAAGATACGACCATAACTGTGGACTTTACAGCACGGCCGAAAGTTATTTTATTATTTTATATTATAACATAGTTATAATCGAAAACAACAACGTAAAGACTTATACTTGTCCAGCCAAATTAAAATGCATACTGGAAATACGCACTTGTCAATTGCCTGATCGTTGCGGCTTGTCCAAGTCCAACCCAATTGATTGCACGCACAGTAATTGTATATTGTGTGTTAGGAGTAAGACCGAGCAGATTCGCTGATGTTTTGTAAATTCCACGTCCAGCTCCACTCACCCCTGTAGACGGGGCTACTTCGAGTGTGTATGATTGAGCATCCGGGACTTTGGACCAGCCGACTACCATTTCGCTGGCAGTTACTGAATCCGATACGACAAATAGACTTGTTGGCGCAGGGAGAGCTATAAAATAGAAGTACGGTAATTAAAAACTAAACTAATCTTTCCCCTCTCAATGCACAGTTCTGTAGCGAAGGTTTAGAAATCTATATTTAACAACCTGACAAGCGTGGTCTAGTTTGTTTCGACAATATATTGGCAGAAAAGGTCATGAAATTTGGGGGAAAACATTTAAATATCTATTAAGTTTCCGTGTTTTTCAATTAGGAATTTGCAATTTTAGTTTTGGGAGTGATTAACTATTACTCGTGCGTTTTTACTGAATACGATCAATACAAACTGTAATTAATGAGAGATCGAATTAATCAATACTTTATTCTGGTATAAAATATGAAATATACAATTTATTTGATGTTGTGTTTGTCCAATTTTGGTTTTGAGCAGCAAAGTAAAAAATTTACCAGGTTGAATGTTAGCGAGGTCGAGACAATTTGGCGAATCCATATGGCTAAATTTCGCAAATAGAAATTGACAGCTCCGAAGTTTCACAAGTAATTCAACAAATAAATCTATTTAGAAGGTTTAAAAGCTACCCAAGAAGAAGGTTTAACGACCTTGGCGGGTAGAATTATTTGAGTTTTAGTCAATTTCAATTAAGTTCATCGTCTTCGAGTTCACAAACTTGCCTGTAACACGTTTTGTAATAAAAATACTACTTGGAATAATTTGTGATTTGAAAAACCATAACCAGGGCCGCTCCGCAATAGAAGGTGGTGAAAAAACCTTTTTAACCTGTTCTTTGTACAACAACTGCAGGTGTTCCTTGTTCGCTTCCTTTAATTGGAATGATGGTAACTTTATATTCTGTATCAGGAGCCAATCCATCTATAACAGTGAATTTATCTGTAATTCCACTTCCTACTCCGACTGCGCCGATCTTTGGGGGTGAAAGGATAACCTGGAAAGATGTTTAAAATTCATCAAAATTTTTTAGATTGTTTTATGTCCAAGACACACATAAGTCATCCTAACCCAATTGGAAAATCTTTGTCGTTGGAGGATCTTTTGTCAAGTGATGGATCGAGACACGGTCCATGCGTGGCCTATATGCTAGATAAAATTTCTGATTGAGAAGATATAAAAAGCAATAATGAGTATGTATGCATCAAAAACTAAGCCGAATTTAACGGATTCGGACTTCTTGCTAATTAATAAACAACCACACTAAATGTTTTAATATTAATGATACAACAGGAAAATATTTTAAAATATGATAAGAAAAATACCCTGTAAGAATCTGCTTTAGATACAGGTTCCCATGTCACCCAGAATCCTGTGTCCGTCACTGAATCTTCTGTGATCTTTACATTCCTCGGGGCGGGTATGTCTAAAAATATAAATTCATATTATATTATTTATAAAATATAATATTATAATTAACCCAATACTAGGTTCGGTGATCGTATTTATGTACAAATGTTTTTTTCTTTTAGGATTTTCCCATTAGATTGATATTTTTTTTTTTGAATACAAATATTTATTGATTATACAAAACGACAATATTCGATTTGCGTTTTCAATTGTTAGAAAAAAATATTTACCCTGGCTATTGAGCATTGAGAAATCCATTTTTTTATTCAGGAAAAAAACACTAATTAAAAACCGACTAAATATCACAGCCAGAAATATTTTTTTACAAACAAGGTTTGTGAAATATCTATCTGTTCATCTACGATCATGCTTTCCGAAATAAAATTATAATCGAGAAAATTTTTCGATATATCTACAAGGAATGCCCGTTTTAATTCTCTCAAATACATTGAATTTGTTCTTGGGCCGAAAATCGCGTAGCCTATTTTTTTCTTGTCAGAACGCCACAAAGACTAGTCAGAACATCCAGTAGGAACGTGCACAATATGCGTGATATAGTCTCATTATCGTTTAATACTTACTGTTGACTTGTCCATTTACGAGTATTACAATCAGGTATATGATCGAAGCATGATATATCCGGTCCATTTTCGATATTTACCAGTACTGAAATAATAAAATATACAAGACAATTTAGAAACGATTCACATGGGAAAAGTTCCTTTCGATTTACTATCCAAGAATGAGGCTAATGAATGCCATTTAAAGTATATTCCGCTAATGGCCTTTCCTTATATTATGCTACTAATTCATCCCATTACGTTATCATCCGCTGGACAAACAACATCCCCAATCAAAAATTCCTTGTTTATATAGACTACATTTTGCCAAGCATGAGTTACTGATGGTTCGTGCCATCAAGGTGCGTTCCATTAGTGTCTTAAGCTTGAAAAAAGGAAATTTCTGATTAGAAAAGCCTCAATTCGGTTACTGATAGTTTATCTGCTCCTCGGCTGAAGGTTACTCCACATAGGCTAAGTAAGTGCAGTTAATTTGGTATTGATGTAAAACTCGAATACTTGTTAAACTATAAAATACAACGAGAAACGTTTTCACATTTATAATTAACTGAACGTGTGCCGCCACTTCGTGGTCCTTCTGTGACCTGTGTTCAACAAAGCGAGCTCAATTCAAAACAAAAAAATTTAAAAAAACATCATGGTATCAGAATAAGTATATCAACCAACATAATCTAATACAATTTACTAGCCTACATATAACTTTTACTTTCTTGAATTCACTCGTCTATCTGCCTTCTACAAAATGAATCCGAGTTATTGCTGCATCTGCCTCCAGGGCATAAATCACGAGGAGAAGATTTACACCGGTTTTTCAAGCCTGTTGAACATCGCGTAATAACAGGAACTATAAAATAATACAAATGTTATAATGGCCTCAGGCCAAATATAGTTGTATATAAAGCATTGCCTAGGTTTTTGGTAAGTAAATATCCAACGCTAGACGGCGTTAGTAAACACAAAAATGATACAATTGATCTTGCTCTCCACCGACAGTCTTAGACGTAGTCACCAGAATATTTTGAAGAAAGCGAAAAATTATTTTTAACAACTTTATTTTATCATGTTTTCATCATAAAATGATATTTCTTTTAGACCATCGATGAGTTGGATTAACAGCAATTACCCACACATAGCAAACTGTGTTCAATTTTGGGATGGTCTTAAAAACGAAAGTCCATTTTTATAATAAAACTTGCTGAAGGCAATGGCGCGACCTATCCGAGTCTCATATGGCCAATCCCTATTTTTTCTCTATTCGTTTTAAACTTTCCTCCCACTCGCAAAGTTTGTGCGAATTTGGTGCTGACGTAGTCAAACATCTGATTTTGTATGGAGCAGTGGTTCTCAACCGCCGGCCCGCGTCAACTTTCCTACCGGCCCGACAAACATATTACAACTTTTTATCTCAATTGCATAATGCAATATGTTGAAGGCTTGTCCATGGATTAAAGAAATGAAACATTCAATTTTACACTGATTTAGAATTTCGCACGTTCCGTAATTTGCAGTATTGTGACGCAAGACAAAGTTCAGAGTCTACTTTGTACTCTGTCGTACGTCACAATGCTGTAAGTATGGTGCCAAAATGTTTAAAAGCGGAAATTTAGCAAAAAACTTTAATAGTAAAATGGAGTCAAGCAAACTAGTATTATCAAGTTTTTTCAAAAGAAAACCAACAGTGAAAATCAAGTTAGCGGTACTAGTGAAGACAGAGGAAGGACTATCCCTACTGCTGCTTCAGTTAGTGTTGAGTTACTGGTGATCACAGAGGAAGAAACTAGCCCTGTTGCTTCAAATTTACAACATCGATTGAGACGATCATGCAATGTTGTTATGATTCATCAAGACCAAACAGAGGAATCGTATGGAAGTCAACGATTTACTTCGTCTTGTAGAAACCTCATTAGAACCGCGTTTAACACGTATGGTATCAAACAGACAGCAGAAAACGTCTCATTAAATTGAAGTTTTCATGCTTCGAAATTGTGCCTTGAGACTCACAAGGGCAAAAATCATCTGATCATCATATGATGGACGAAATCATCATCTGAAATCCAAAACTTCCGTTTATCTATCACTGGAACCTCAATAAGTTTGATAAGGACAGCATCAGCAGGAGAGAGCCCTGACAATATTTTTTTCCGGTTTCTTGGTATGACGAAAACAAAAGACAGCACTAGGTTGCCAGAAATAGTTTATTCAACAATATCATTTATTCTATAAAATGTAACGGAAGCAATATTCTTTGTTATGACTTGGCACATGTGTCGATGTATCGTCAGCTAAGCAACCCTTTCTAGATAAAAAATTTCAAATCGCATATTTAGCACAAACGTAACATCTCTCCCAAGGTAAGTATTGGTGTACTGCAACCATAAGTCTGGAAACAAATCAGAAAATAAACCAACAGATGTTTTTGTGAGTTCTCAATTTTGTGCACACACATTTTTGTTAGGCATGAGTCACAGATGAAACGCGTCACCTAGACCATCTCCAAGTACTTCTTAACTGTAGTTGCAGACGTAGTTGATTGTTGTGTAGTTATTGCTGTGGTGAAAGCAGTTGGTGTCGTTTCTGGTGGCGGTCCTGATACTGAAATTGTGTTTAAAGTTTAAAATTTGATACTTTTTCTAAAAATAAATCGTAGGAGTTACAGATGCAGAAGTATCGTCTACACGCACTTGTCAGAAATTTAATTCGCTAAGCATGAGCCACAGATGGTGGTGCTTGTTTAACAAAACATATTTGAACAGAATATTTTGAGTGGAACATTCTTCCATGCATGAGTACCAATGCTGAGCAGTAGATCATTTATGGCTCAAGTTTGTACAATTTACCTACTTACATTTCCGATCGGGCTTTATTTTTTTATGATTTTTTGAAAATATTCTACCTTATGTTAAGTATTTTCTATATTTCAAAAATTCTAGGCAAGGCCGGAAACTCCACCAATTAAACTGCAAAGAGCTACTATAAAATGTAATATACCAACAACAGCACTCCAACTAGAAAAATCAAAAAGGCCTCTTCCGCAATAACAAATTGCAGTGAGTAGTAACCGCCCTGTGCGATGGTCCAAGACCATCTAACATTTTTTAGTTTTTTTCTTAGTCGCCTCTTACAACACGCAGGAATTGAGATTCGAATCACAAATAGAAATAGTTCAGTACTTACGAATGCATTTAGGTAATCTTCTTTGATTTGTCCATTTTGTTGATCCTTGGCAATAAATGTCGGTACTTCCACGCAACGAGTATCCAACCTCGCATGTAAAGGTACATTTTGATCCAACATATATTCCGTTAGAACATGATATTTTAGTTCCATCCTCCTCCACCGATAAGATATTGATACATTTTAGAGCTGAAATCACAAACAAAATATTTCACTTGTGATTTGATTTATCCAGGATTCCAAAACGTATTTGAACGCATTTGGGAAATATATTTAATATACTGGTGTGTGGGATAAGCATTATTTTATTAATCGAAAACCAATAACGCGGATTAATCATAAGCCGTGCCACGAACTCTAGTCTAAATATCATTTCCAAGTTGGGATTGGAAGTTTTGGCCTATACCTTTTTAATCAGATGGACACCAGGTTGTTAATTAGTCCTAACCCAGCGGTTACGTGAACCACCGTCGTTCGCATCATCCCTCATGGTTTTCAAAGTCGTGCGTCGGGACAATCAAAAATTCGAATGTAATTCAAACGTTTCAACAAAATAGCTCCCCGTGCACTCAAAAAATGTAAAGGTATAGCCATCTAGTCCTCAAATTGAATTAAACTAAAAGACCGTGCCCGTCTATAAGTGGCTGCTAGTACAGGGCCTTGGGCAGGTTGATCCACTCCCAAGAAAAGTGCCCATGAAAACGACAGTTTTCATACTAAAATCCGATTTGTAATGACGTTGTTTGCTTACACGTATCTTGGCAAGTCTTTCCACAAAGTCCATCACAGACACACTTTTCTCCTCCATCACAATTGCTGTCTGCAAAACATTCAAACTTGCATCTTCTGCCGTTTCTCCTGGCAGCTCTTGTTTTACGCTCCATACATTTTACTTCGTGGGATGGTACAGATATGGTGCAGAAACAGAAATTATAATATTTTCAATAAGGATGGTGAAGTTTATGAAATTATAGAAGATAGCAAAAGCAGCAAAAAGTGACTCGTGCTCAAGAAAACAGGTTTGAACAAACTATTGACAAAAGCCGATAGGATAAAGAAAAGATGACGATTAATAAACAATGCAATATATATAACTGCTGTAACTCACCAACGCAAGGTCCTTCATTGCATGTTTTTCTGTCATTTTTCTTTCCTCTGCATCCTCTTCTCCCTGCTCTTCCATGCATGCAATTACGTGTTCTAGTAGTTGTTCCTTGACCACACGAGCTGCTGCAGGGCTCCCAATCTGTCCACTGACTCCATCCTAGGATAAGAATATGTAAAATTACGATACCGCAGTGGCTTACTTGAACCTTTTAAACAAGGGACAAAATTTGGAAGTTTTGCAGATTAATTCGTAAAGTCATGTCTCGGACAAAAATTATTGCTCAAAGCTATCAATTTTATTGTTGATAAGTGTAAAACGGCCCTTAAATTTCGGTCGAAGGTATACCAAATTAAAAATAAAAAAAATCCAGGGCCCGAAACTGGATACATATTGTAATAAATACTGCAAGCGCGTAAAAAATGTTAAAACACTTGAAAGCCATTGTACAATTTTTTTGGTTGGCGAATAGATACGCTATTTTCATGCTTAATGTCAGTTTTCTAACATCGTTTCGTGACGCACAATATACTTTTCAATATGAATATATAAAAATAATGAAAAGATTTCTGCATGTACCTAAAAGTATATTACTTTTGAGACATTTTTTACAATTTCCAAGATTTTGGATGCATCACGGCCCACTCTACATATATTTAATTACATGCTATGTCAAAATAAGCTAAATGGATATAGCATCTATTTTGTTTAATTTTTGTAAATATTAGAAATTTCTATCGAAAATACTCAAACTTTCACTGCACGCGTCGTTTTCTGAAATAACACTTACGAGGTCTTGGTTTTGGTGTTTTGACAGTCGTGGTTGTTACAGTTGTTGTAACTAGAAAAAATAAAAAACAAATTGAGACGAATTTGTAATTTTAAATAATTTGAATTTATATTATCCGAAAACATTCTCATAGAAGAAAGTTTAATTTCCAGATATAAATGTTTGAGGTAGTAATTTTGCCTTGAAGTTTTTCATAATCAATGCAGGATTGTCAGCTGGTAAAAATATGCGACTTCGTGGCAAAAAAACCATCGGTTAAACAGTTATTTATTAAAAGATTTTTCAAAAACGATATTCCAGTTCGAAATATGCTTTGCCAAGTATGAGCCACAGAAAGATCGCGCCGGTTAGGCGCAGATCATCTGAGGCTCATACTTAACAAAATAGATTCAGACAGGGATATTTTCTTCACTCTGACTCACCGCATTCTCCATCATTACAATCTCTGTTCTGTTTAGCCCCACCTCTACAGCCACGCCTTCCAATTCTTCCGCCGATACAAGCACGTGATCTTCCTTGTGTTCCAGATCCACATGAAACACTGCATGCCTCCCAATCACTCCATTGTTCCCATCCTAACACGAGAATAGAACACTTAATGTTGCAAATTTACAATATATAACGTGATATGGAATAGAGTGTCCCCATGAGGTAAACTTTGGCCGTATATATTTCAGATCCACACATACGCACATATTCAAAATTTATATGTTATCACGTCTTCGACAAAATACAACAATGTTCGGGTTTTCTATATCTCGATTTTGTGGGTGCATAGAAAATAAATGAAATAAGGTTATGGATTTGTACCGAACAATTAGTTTCTGTAGCATCTTGCTACAATTAATTATGTGAAATTAGTGAACAATTGTTTAACAGCTTTTCTCACTTGCTCTCTTGGGTTTCGATGGAGTAGTAGTTTTCGTTGTAGTAATGGTTGTAGTCGCAGCTTCGCTTGTTTCCAGGGTATTTGTAGCAGTCAAATTTACCTTATATTCAGTATCTGGTTTCAAATTAGTCAATGTTGTTTTGGTATCTTCTATTACAGGATGTGCACCAACAACAGCTATATAAAGAAAAGTGGGTTTGTGATTATCCCTCTGGCGGGTAGAATGTGACGTTCGCTATCGCTCGGCGGCGCGATTCATCAGTGGCTCACACTTAACGAAAGACGTGTGGACAATAATTTTTTGACTTGATTTGTATAAAACTACCGAAATATGCATTGTCGAGGGCAGACTACAATTAACGGCTACTAAAGCTGTTTTGACTTCACACTGCAGCTTTATTGATGTGTTAGAATATTCTTGCTGAGTGTATTTCGAAGTATTTCGCTGAATTTAAAATAATGAAGGGCGAAAGTATATTGTTCATTAGGCTCTTCTTGATGAAGAATAAAAAAATATTAATGGACTCATGATAGAAAACGGCAAACATATCAAATTTGACCAAACATACCAAAATCTGGAACCACCGATATTCTGTAAGCATCTGCGCCACGGACTTTATCCCATTCAAGAGTAAACGTGTTATGAGCAATTGATCCAGGTTGAACTCGAAAATTCTTTGGAATCTGAAGACCAAATACAAAGGAGCTGTGCCAGCTTCCATAACTGTAAAAAAGAAAAAAACGAAATGAAATGTTTTGCTTGAAAAGCTGTTAAAACTAGTAGTCGTAATTAGAGTGATTACTTTCATATTTTATATTTGAATCAGATATTCATCAGATTATTTGGAATCGAGTTTGTCCAAATATAATTCCCACTAGCACTAGGCGTATGCAATCCAACTTTAAATCCAACGTCTTTGTTTAAAGAATCACATGTAGCTCGTTTTGGAACCCCGAATTTCCTTTATTGAAATTCTATTTTTTTTTTGAAGTATATCTATTACAATTGCGATTGTTAGATGCATTCTATCAGTGCCTCGTGTTTGATGAATTAACATTTTTATTTTAAAAGACCTCTTCTGATTCACAACCAACCATAGAAATGAGTCGCTATTCGAATTTCGCATGTATTCAAGTCAATTCAAATCTTGAATCTAGTGGTCACATAGCTAGTACCAAAAATTTATGCAATCCTTGAAATGCCAGTCGACTGGCATTGCAAAATAATGCAATATACGTTGGAACATGTCAATATCTTACTCTTGAGAAAGAACTCCATGCTTTCCAGTACCAACATAATGTGGCAACCCTGGCCTTTTCTTCACGACAACTTCACCTCCAACGTTATCATCGATTCTTCCGTCGTGAACTGCTGCAGCGCAAATGTAGGAATCCTGAGAAATAAATGCAAGAAATCCAAGAATCCAAGAAATATATCATCTAATCACAATTGTTTTTGTTTTCTATTAATATATAATGCATGGTTTTTTAGTAGATGCCAATTTTTTATGTTGCAAAATTCAACGAAAATACGTGTCGTGGCAAAACCTCCCCGAAATATGATAAATTTAAATATTTACTATTTTAGAACATAATTCTTCAAATTTATTGAAGTTGAACTCCACATCTTAGTACCGCCTGCACGAACTACATGACTCAACGAACATGCAAGTCTGTCTCAGTGGCGTGTTGCTTCATGTTCAACCAACAGGAGGAAAGACACGTGCTCTCTACGTTTACAAGCATTAAAAATCCACTTATTCCTTTCCACAAACACATAATCTAAATTATCTTACCTCTGTATATTCTCTTGTCCCGTAAACATGTTCTTGGTTGCGAACGCATCTGGCAGGACATGTGATGCTGATTAAGAAAATAACAAGAAAATATATAATTATTCTACAATAATATAACAATGCAATAAATAAAAATAAATAAACGTGAAGACTTCTGAGAACAAATCGATTTGAACATACTGGGTGAAAAGTTTTCTCTTTAAATTCTTTTAAAATGTTTCTTGACGATTAACTTAAACCTATGCACTTATTTGTACAAGAACACCAATTTGTTTTAGCTTTATGAATCTTGCACATATGCTGCCCCATATTAGTTCATAAATAACTTACGTAAAAACGTCTTTTGAGAAATCCATTCCCTTTGCGTAACATACTGACACTGGAAACAAAAATGCTTATGTTAGCTGCCTGTGACTAAAAAATGCACAATGACTTCGAAAAAGTTGACTTACATGTTTTTGCGATCACTTGTCTATATTCGCCCAAACCAGCTCCGTTGTTTGCTCCAACTTGTACGCGATATTGTGTGTCAGCTCTCAAATTTCTTGAAAAATAACAATAAATTAAATGAAAAATTCTACAACTACAGTTGTTTCAAAGACAACAAAGGTGAAAATTACTGGGCTTACTGTACTATGATACAGATACACCAAAGTGCCTTATTGAAGTGCACGATCGGTGATGAAATGATCAAGCTTCGAACCAAAGGCCTTTCGGAAAATACGATCGCTCTTGACCGACTGATCCTAAGAAACGGGCTAAAGGAGCCGCTCGTTATGTCTCTAACCTAAGAATGACGTTGGTATCCGTTATTCCTTGACCAGCACCCAACACTCCATCTGGTGGCGACACTGAAACTTCGTATGTGTTCGCTCCAACTACTGGATCCCAGTGTACGCTCATGGAATTATGAGAAACTGTTTCCTGAACGACTCTTACATTAGATGGCGGTGGAAGTTCTAAATTAAAAATAGATCCCTGAAAAGCGAACGTAATCTTTCCAATAGTTGGGTGCCAATATTTTTGTAGGCCTACCGATATGTTTTGCATAAGCTTGAACTATATCAATAATCAATCATTCAATCGAACTTTCGACCTAGATGACCTACACAGCTAGAAGCCACACAATTTCTATCGTAAAGTGGGTCTTTTATGGACATGGATTTGGGTTTTAAATTCTGAGGGAAAAATATTTCCCCTGACTCTTGAACATTGACAAATCCATTTTTTATTTAAAAAAAAACACTAATTAAAAACCGACTAAATATCACAGCCAGAAATATTTCATACTAACAAGGCTTGTAAAGTATCTATCTGTTCACCTACGATTGCCGAAATAGAATTTCTAATAAAAAATTTTCGTTATGTCTACAAGGAATACTCTGTTTTGTTCTCTGTTATAAATTGAATTTGTCTTTATGCCGAACCTCGCGTAGTCTGGTCTCTTATCAGAACGCCACAAAGATAACTTTTCAAACAAATATTCAGTACGAACAGAAATGCACAATAGATGTGACATAGCTCATTATAGCTCAATACTTACTGTTTACTTGCCCATTAACGAGTACAACAATCAGGTACACGATCGAAGCATGATATACCCAGTCCATTTTCGATATTTACCAGTACTGAAATAATAAAATATAAAAGACAATTTTGAAACGATTCATATGGAAAAATTTCCTTTCGATTTACTGTCCAAAGATGAAGCTGATAAATACCATTCCAAATATATTCCATTATCATTCGTGCTTGCACCTCATGGCTCATCCTCATATTATGATATTAATTCACTTCATTACGTTATCATCCGCTGGATAAACACCATCCCCAATCAAAAAATTATATACATTCTACATATAGTACATTCTGCCAAGCATGAGAGACTGATGGATCGTGCTATCAAGGCGCGGTCCATCAGTCTCTCAGGCTTGACAAAATGAAATTACTGCGATTCGGCAGACAAATCCTTGGTATGTTATTTATTATATTATTATATTATGACTTTCACAGGGTTAAAATGTAACCCAACCACCAATTTTCATTTAAAGATGTTTTTTGAGTATGAGTCACTGATGGATTGTGCCTTTTTGGCGCGGTCATTAGGTCAAAGCGTGAATTCTCGAATACTTGTTAAACTATAAAATATAACGAGAAATCATTTCACATTTATAATTTGTTGGAGAATGCACCGCCAATTTGCGATCCTCCTGCGGGGTATGTTCAACAAAACGACAAGTTTGGCAGAACATTAAATTTGGGAATAGTCAACAAATAAGATTAGCGAGCTAGCTCAGGTTAAGCAAAAATAATTTCAATAACATAGTATACTACATCCTAGCCAACAAACAACTTTTGATTTCTCGAATTCACTTGTCCATCTGCCTACCACGAGATGAAACTGAGTCATTGCTACCTCGGCCTCCGGGGCATAAATCACGACGAGAAGTTTTACACTGGTTTTTCAAGCCTGTTGATCATCGCGTAATACCTGGAACAATAAAATAATGCAAATGTTATAATCGCTTCAGACCAAAATTAGTTGAGTATAAAGCATTGCCTAAGTTTATTGTAACTAAATATTTACCGCTAGACGGCGTTAGTAAATACAAAAATGATACAATTGATGTTGTTCCCGACATCCGACATTCATAGACGTCGTCACCAGAAAATTTAGAAGACAGAAGTTAGAAGAAATTTAGAAGAAGAAATTTATTAGATCAATTATGCAGTTACAACGATTATCTAAAGTCCAACCAATGTTCAATTCTGAATAATTGTTCGAATTTTGATAGATATATTCAAGATTATAAACAATGTCAACAACTTTATTTTATCATGTTTTCATCATAAAATGATATTTCTATTGGGTCATCGATGAGTTGGATTAATAGCATTTACTCACCCATAGTGTCGTCGAACTATGTCTGATTGGAACGGCAGAATGTTGAAGTCGAAGTCGCAATATAGGCTTGCTCAGGTTGCGTGTTTTCCCAAGCTTGTTTTATTTTAACTTCTCGCTAGCATGTTTCTTGTGCATGCGTGTGTTAGCGTTTTACAACACAACCGAACGGTTTGCTGTGCAAGTTAACGGAGAGTGCTCCTTTCGTTGCGTAAGTTTGTGCTTTGTAGGTATGTGAACACAGACAATGCAAACGTGTATTGCCGATTTAGTTTTGCTACCTCAAACGTAACGAAATGCGTCGTAGCATTGACGTTCAATCAATGATGCACATTTAACAAAATATGTTCAGCGTGTTAGAGCAGTGTTTTTCAATCTTTTTTGAGCCACGGCACACTTTCAGTATTAAAAAAATCTTGCGGTACGCCAAACAAAATTGTGAATTACGTTCCTTTTCAATTATCTGTCCATCACTGTAAGTTTAAGTTTTAGACATATTATTCGTACAGTTTTCCAATCTGATTATAGCGCTGTTGAAGTAATATTAGGCGTACTGTACACTTACTTATTGTTATTGCGCTATTGCAGCAGCAACAGGCCTACATAATAATATTCTTATTATTGCCCAACAGAGACTCACCATAACGGTATACCACGTGATCATTACTCTCCTACTATATGAAGCAAAACACGTTGGAAGATTCAAACAGGTGATAGTGGATAATTACTTCCATAAAAGAAATGCTCTTTAGACCCATTGTGTAAAGCTAATGAATTTCTTCCGAGACAGCTGACGATCTTCCGCGGAACACTGGTTAAAAATCCCTTTCTCACAGAGTACGTTGTTTGGATAACGACGGTTCCAATTTTATTCCTTTCAGTGCTCTACCTTTGCTTCTTATTAATAAAACTTTTGACATTAAAGTTTTTGCGCATTGATGTTGGTCTTATGAAATCACACCCGAATCTAATTTATTTGTTTAATGCATTCCCTGCCGTTGACAAGTTTCTAATATAGCACCTCAAAGGTGCGGCCTCGAAACATGTGGTAAATACAAAGTATTAGCTTGAATCAAGATAAAAATCTATCATTTTATTGACAATCTGATGACTCATATTTTAAAAGATGTTTACAATTGAGTTCGCCCCAGTAATAAGTCTTCGTATTTATTTTTAATTACAGAACTCTACAGCAAAGGTCTGACTGTCTTCAGACAAGTTTATTCCGAAGTTTGGTCATCACACTCAAAAACCCCAAAATCGGAGTTCACACAGGTAAAGGTGTAATGCCACACTATTTGAATCTCTGTTTATACACGCGGCATAATAATCCCATCTGAAATTATCCGTCGAAAACCAAATTCCGGTTGTTTTTCTAGCACCGGAGCCCCAGAGCAACAGCATAAGTAGGAGAGAATCTTGTCAAGGCCTGGCGATATTTTATCCGGTTTCTTGTTATGACAAAAACAACAGATAGTACTAGGTTGTCAGAAATAGTTTATTCAACAATATCATTTATTCTATAAAATGTAACGAAAGCAATATTTTTTGTTATGATAGTCTTTGTTATGACTTGGCACATGTGTCGATGCATCATCAGCTAAGCATACCTTTTTAGATGAAAAAAATCGCAAATCGCATATTTAGCACAAAATAACAGCCTTCCCAAGGTAAGTACTGGTGTACTACAACCATAAGTCTGGAAACTCAAATCAGAAAATAAATCAAAAGATGTTTTCGTAATAGACACCGATAACAAAATAAAATTTCTGTTCAGGAAAAGCAAGTTAACTAACAAGTGTAACCATAAATTTTCATCGAACATCTGTGCAACGCAATCATGATATACGGCGTTCAAAGAACTTTTTAACCTTGGAAATGGGGTGCAAAGATATTTTGTAACGGGCATATGCATTGTGGTGTCATGAGAAGACACGTTGAGATGACTTTCAATATGCCCCATATAATAGCAACACGTTTCAGAAAAATATATAAAAAGTATTTGACGAACAATATTGCTCAAAACAATTTACATTAAAAACATGAAAAATCAACGGTATCCCAATTAGAGATTATAGTTAATCAAGCATGTTACACAAATGGACCGAGCATGGATGGTTCGTCCATCAGTGATCCATGCTTGACAAAACTTGCCAAAATGGCATTTCACTATGATTGGGAATGTAACAGTGTGGATAGACGGCTGGGTATCAAATTATCTGATTGAGAAGTCAGAATGGAACAGATTTTAATTTTTGACAATTTTTCCATCTTCACATTTCTGGTTGGATTTCTGAAAAATATAAATATAAATAATGGTGTTACAGCCTAAATTAACCAAATCAAAAATTTTGTATATTTGTTCATTTTTATAGCCACCCATTTGAGTGGATCGCCCTTAGGCAACGCCGTCTACCAGGGGCCACTTAAGTAAGAACAGTGTTAGTAATGCCGGGAAGATATGGTCTTGACGGTGCAGGCGAGACCACCCAAGGTATTACACCTTGGGTTAAGTTGTGGGCATGGATTAACGAGACAGGACTCGAACCAGAGATCTTCAGCCTGCGATGCCAACATGATAAGCACTAGGCCATCGCGCGTATTAATTTTATTTCCGAACTAGGAAATCAGGAATACTCTTATTAAATTCAACAGCACACATATGATTTTGAAGGTCTTTGAAACATACAATCACAAATACGTTGAAATGATTCAAACACCATAAGGAAAACAAATTCTGTCAACTATAGGATTATATATTGTTGAATTATTATTATTTCTTACCTTAAATAAACTATTGTCACAACAACCGGATTTCTTTGGATTATAAGCTCTCGTACCGCAGCATTCGGTCATAGCTGGGCTCACAGCTCTAAAATAGAAACATGATGGTGATAAGTTGACTCAGTATAAGAAATGTGACGAGTAGCGTCATAGCTAACTTTGCTCATAGACTTTACACAGAAGTAGTGTAGTGGAAAAAATAAAATATTTTCTATGAGGACGAATCTCATACACAGCCTCCGTTTAGTCGAAAATTTTTTAAAACATGTTTTGTTGAACAATAATTACTAGGTTACCTAAAAATAGCTAACATAGTTATGTAATAAATTCGTTCAACCCCTGCACGATTTATTTATGTATTTTAGACACTGTCAAGGTGACTTGCTGTATAAATTCAGGCAGAAGAGAGTAATATTTCTTTTTTTTTCCACTTACCTAATTTTACCGTTACAGCACCGAGCTCTCTTTGAATAATATGGTGAACTTCCGCAGCAAGCGTCCTGGACATCATTCTTAAAAGTACATGTTTGAGCAGGCGTAGTTGATCGTTGCGTTGTTATTGCTGTGATGAAAGCTGTTGGCGTCGTTTTTGGCGGTGGTCCTGATACTGAAATTGTGTTTGAGTTAAATATTTGAGCAATTTTTCTAAAATTGAATTGTAGGAGTTACAGATACAGGAGTATCGTGTACACGCCATTGTCAGATGGTGCTGCTTGTTTACCAAAACATATTTGAATAGAATCTTCTGATTGGAACATTCTCACATGCATGAGTACCACTGCTGAGTAGTAGATCATCTATGATTCATGTTTGTAAAATTTAACTACTTATATTTCCGATCGGGCTTATTTTTTATAATTTTTTAAAAATATTCTAGCTGATATTAAGTTTCATTTTATATTTTGAAAAGCGAAATTCCAGGGAAGGCCGGAAGCACTGTCGCTTAAACTACAAAAAACTACTGTAAAATGTAATATACCAACAACAGCACTCTAACTGAAAAAATCAAAAATGCCTCTTCCGCAATAACAAATTGCAGTGAGTAGTAACCGCCCTGTGCGATGGTCCAAGACCATCTAACATTTCTTAACACGATTCCTCCTAGTCGCCTCTTACTACACACGGGAATTGAGATTCGAATCACAAATAGAAATAGTTCAGTACTTACGAATGCATTTAGGTAATCTTCTTTGATTTGTCCATTTTGTTGATCCTTGGCAATAAATGTCGGTACTTCCACGCAATGAGTACCCAACCTCGCATGTAAAGGTACATTTTGATCCAACATATATTCCGTTAGAACATGATATTTTAGTTCCATCCTCGTCCACCGATAAAATATTAATACATTTTAGAGCTGAAATCAAAAATATTTCACTTTTGAATTATCCAGGATTTCAAAACGTATTTGAATTCATTTGGCAAATATATTTAATATACTGGTGTGGGGGAATAAGCAATATTTTTTTAGTCGAAAACCAATAAAGCGAATTACTCATAAGTCGTACGACAAACTCTCGTCTAAATATCATTTCCAAGTTGGGATTCGAGGTTTTGGCCTATAACTTTTTAAACAAGTTAGTGGTTAGGCCGTAACCAGCGGTTACGTGAACCACCGACGCTCGCAACATCTCTCATGGTTTTCAAAGTCGTGCGTCAGGACAATCAGAGATTCAAATGTAATCCAAAGTTTCAACAGAGGAGCTTTTCGTACAATCAAAGAATGTAAAGATGTGGTTATCTGGTCCCAAAATTGAATTATTTACTTATTGGGAACAGTTAAACAAGAACTAAAAGACCGTGCTCGTCTATAAGTGACTGCTTGTACTGGGGCTTGGGTAGGTTGATCCCCTCCAAGAAAAGTGGCCATAAAAAATACAGTTTTTATACTGAAATCAGATTTGTAATGCGGTTGTCTACTTACACGTATCTTGGCAAGTCTTTCCACAAAGTCCATCACAGACACATTTTTCTCCTCCATCGCAATTGCTGTCCGCAGAACATTCAAACTTGCATCTTCTGCCGTTTCTCCTGGCAGCTCTTGCATCACGCTCCATACATTTTACTTCGAGGGATGGTGCAGATATCGTTGTTTCTGATGATAGAGCAGAAATTGATTTTCAATATGGATAGTGAAGTTTTCGAAATTATAGAAGCCAGAAAAAGCGAGAAAAAGTGACTCGTGCTCAAGAAAACAGGTTTGAACAAACTATTGACAAAATCCGATAGGATACAGAAAAGATGACGATTAATAAACAATGCAATATATATAACTGCTGTAAATCACCAACGCAAGGTCCTTCATCGCATGTTTTTCTGTCATTTTTCTTTCCTCTGCATCCTCTTCTTCCTACTCTTCCATGCATGCAATCACGTCTTCTAGTAGTTGTTCCTTGACCACACGAGCTGCTGCAGGGCTCCCAATCTGACCACTGACTCCATCCTACAGTGAGAATATGTAAAATTACGATACTGCAGTGGCTTACTTGAACCTTTCAAAAAAGGGGACAAAATTTGGAAATTTTGCTGACCAATAAAGTCATGTCACAGCCAAAAATTATTGCTTAAAGCCATCAGTTTTATTACTAATCAGGGTAAAACGACCCTCATATTTCGGTCCGAGGTATACCAAATTAAAAATAAAAAAATCCATGGTCGGAAACTGGATACATATTGTAATAAATACTGCAAGCGCGTAAAAAATGTTAAAACACTTGACAAGCCATTGTACGATTTTTTTCGTTGGCGAGGGGGGGGGGGGAGGCTGGCACTATACACTCTCCTCTAAATACGCTAGTGTCATGCTTAATGTCAGTTCTCTAACATCGTTTAGTGACGCACAAAGTACTTTTAAGCATGTACCTGAAAGTATATTATTTTTAAGACTACAGTTTTCAAGATTTTGGATGCATCACGGGTCATCCTACATATAATTAATTACATGCCTTGCTATAATAAGCCAAATGTATATAGTATATTTTTACTTTATTTTTTAAATATTAAAAATTTCTATCAAAAATACTCAAACTTCCACTTTTCGTTTTCATAAAATATTACTTACGAGGTCTTGGCTTTGGTGTTTGGACAGTCGTCGTTGCTTCAGTTGTTGTAACTAAATAAAATAAAAAAACAAGTTAAAATGAATTTGTAATTTTGATTAGTTGAATTTATAATACTCGTAATCAGTCTCATAGCAGAAAGTTCGATATCTAGCTATAAATGCTTGAGGTAATGATTTTGCCTTGAAGTTTGTTTAATCAATGCAGGATTGTCAGATTTTAAAAAAATATGCGACTTCGTGGCATATATCATCTGTTAAACAGTAATTCATTGAAAGATTTTTCAAAAATGATATCCCAGTACGACATATTCTGACGAAATATACTTGACAAAATGGAGTTTCAGACAGTGATATTTTCTTCACTCTGACTCACCGCATTCTCCATCATTACAATCTCTCTTCTGTTTAGCCCCGCCTCTACAACCCCGCCTTCCAACTCTCCCGCCAATACAAGCACGTGATCTTCCTTGTGTTCCAGATCCACACGAAACACTGCAAGCCTCCCAATCACTCCATTGTTCCCATCCTAACACGAGAATAGAACACTTGATGTTGCAAATTACAATATATAACGTAATATGGAATAGAGTGTTCCCATGAAGTGAACGTTGTTTGAGATTCACAATACTCAGCACATATTCAAAATTTATAAGTTATAACGTCTTCGACAAAATACAAAAAATGTTCGGGTTTTCTATATCTAGATTTTGTGGATGAATAGAAATAAATGATATAAGGTTATGGATTTGTAACGAACAAGTAGTTTGTGTAGGATCCTGCTACAACTAATTAGGTGAATTTAGCGAATAATAGGTTCAGCAGCTTTTCTCACTTGCTCTCTTTGGTTTTGGTGGAGTAGTAGCTATGGTTGTAGTAGTGGTTGTAGTTGGTTTTGTAGTCGTAGTTGTTGTTGTTGAGGTTGCTAAACAAATATTATGACATTTAAAATAAAATTATATACAAACCTGATGCATCGTGCTCTCGGGAATTTTTATTGTATTCAAAAAATTCAACATTTCCAACAATGTTTTTTTTTTATGTGATGTATTACATTTGGTAAGCAATTCTAAGATAACTAAAATGACTAATGCTATGGTAGAGCGCAACGAATTTAGTCGCCGCCTGTCGAGCCCTCATGAATGACTGCCGGCTATGCACTTCGATAGTTGCTGGAACAACATCAACTGAATTCGCAAAATTATATATTACCTCAATAAAAAAACGAATAACCTCACGATAAAAATTAGACAAGAAATGTAGTTGCATACTAGGCATTTAAACAGCTAAATGATTGTCACAAAATTCATTGAAAACTTCCATACTTGTTGTGGCATCGCATGAATGTTCGTTACATTGTTGTTCTTCAAAATCATTTCCAATACAATTCCCTGTATTTGGAGCTCCTCCATCACATGATCTTCTTCTTTCCTGTTTTCCCCCTCCACATGATCGAGAACAGGATTGCCAGTTATTCCATTCTCTCCAGTCTGAAAAAACGAATGATCGTTTTAATATCATCCAGGACAGATATCACTCAACGCACTGTATCGTAGTGGAACGTTCTCCGCTTGGAGTTTAGGTGGAATTGCTGGTACTACACTTTGAGGTTGCTCATTGCCATATAAGTAGGACTGGGCAAAACCGAATCATTTGGAATTCGAATCTTATTCGGATAATTTTTGCGAATCGAATCGCTGATTTCATGAAAACAACTATCCCATTTTATCATTACTATTATGGTCTCATTTATGATAATTGAGGACTTTTGCAGTTACGATCTACTGATATTAGCTTAAACAGACTTCAAAGCGATGTATTTTCTATTACTTCCAGTCCAAGAGCAAAACTTTTCATTTGAATAACAAAATACAATCGATTTTGGTCAAATTTGATCAAAATCAATTGCTTTTTGTCGTTAAAATAAAAAATTCCGCTTCATTCAGCAAGATCTTGTTCCTATGACCAATTCGCGATCGATTTGAACAACTTGTACTTGGAATCGATTCGAATCAGCGAATCAAATGGCCCAGCCCTACATATAAGTAGCCGTGTTATTTACTTTTACAGTACACTTTAGAACGCAACTTTGGTGACTTCGTCGCATTGGGTGTTTTTGTTTTGATTTGTTTAACGCGACTAATTAGGAAGCGCGTTTAGCTTCGCTCAAGACAAGATTGCGGGCAATCTGGATAGATTGCTAATGAAAGGTATCGCGCCACTCTGGTGCCGGCTTGGCTTACAGGAATCCGGTGTTTGCGTTAGGGTCGGATTAGGCTTGGCTGAGGGCTGCTCTGTAGTTTTAGGTTAGGTCTAGCGACAGAATTGGGATATATTTTGCAGTGTTTAGGAATATGTATTATGTTTTGTCTGATCATTATTTTTAAATCAAAATTCGCTCAGGAGACATATCATAATTAAAAATTTTCCTGAAACCACTACAGTGCAAAGAGCTACAAGAAATGCAGGAATAGGAACTAAGCTACCCCATCCATGACAGATTTTGACGCGAGTTTTAAAGCCATGCAGATCAACACGATCCGGAAAGCAGTGAAAAGGCACGAAATTCTGAAGTTTAGAGAGTGCCGAAAAAAATTTCTCGCATAAAACTGTTTGTGACACTATAGAACCTCCACAGTTAATAAGTGGGAATTGGAAGCCAAATGAGTGGACCGTTTAAAAATTTTTTTGTTTGATTTACTTTGTTATTTATGTTGTGTTAAATTAGATTGTATCTCAAACTTGAAGACATTTTGGAACTGTTTCGAGTTATTTTGCTTTAATTTGGTACGATATTGGTATTATTAGGCTATAATTCTACAATAGTGCATGGATTAATTACTCAGTGATATAGAAATCCGCTATTGTTCTTTTTTGAGCAGTGTTAGGATATAATAGTTTGATATCTTGATCTAAAGAGCGAATTGACAAAAATTTTAATTTCATACTCCGCTTCCCCGCGAGAAAGTTAATCCTGTCAAGCATAAGACACCAGTGGATCGAAACTCGGAGGCCCTATCCATCAGCGACAGATTATTTGACCGGGTCGTAACGTTTGTTATGATTTAATTGTTTTGACAGATAACCATTCTGTCATATGTTATCAAGCACATTTTCATATTGAGTTACGTATTGCATTGTTACCTCAAATAGTGTTTCATGTAACAGTAATTCATCAATTTAAATAGCATTCTATTATTATCGCTGGAGAACTTAACTGCTGTAATAGGACAGCGTTACTTAAAACATAGACTGGTTTAATGTTGTAAAATCAAACTAACATTGCTGTTAACTGTAGTGTGTGAGGGCGTTATCAAAAAACATTTGTTAGGGACAGTTCTGAAGAAAAGATATCACATAAATGTACATTTTTCACACCAAAGTTCAGAAAACATTTTCGAGCGTGAATTTGGAACTTTGGAATTTGAACTTATTATTACATATTCCATATGGGAGCTATAGCGTTTGGAAAATTGTAAGTGAAAATGAAACTTAAAACAATATGAGGTACAAATAATACTCACTGATACAAGATGCCTGTGTATTGCATGGTTGTTTGTCAATCATTCCACTTGCTGGCATACATCCTTTCATTCCCGGTGCTCCTTTCATGCAGAATCTAAATCTTTGTCTCAATCCATCTGGTCCACAACTATGTGTGCATCTCTGCCAGTCTTGCCATGGACTCCAGTGCGGACCTGGTTTAAAAACAAACACCGCATAAGCCCTCTAGGTTTAGGGCTTTAGAATAGTTTTAAGGTATTTCCTACGTGTCGTAAGTGGCGAATAAAACTAAACAAAGAAGTGGTAGGTGGTTTTGTCGACGCCCAGGACAGATGTCACTGACTGCACTTTACCTTGTTAGTTTAGTTTTGTATGGGATGTTTTTCGCTTAGAGTGCAGATTCTGGCACTTTATCTTGTCGGTAGCTTTTCGACATATGAGTGGCTGCTCACTAATTCAAGCGGAGATAAATCTGAGCGTGATATTCAGTAAGGTTTTTATAGTTGGTTGGTGCAAATTCTCAATAACTGAGATAGACTCGTTAATATGTCATAGTTCTATAAACTTTAAAAGACTGTACTAACGAAAAAGTATTTTCAATTTACCGGAAGTGTCGACAGTGGTGGTTGGAGCAGGAGTGGTAGTTCTTTTTGGTTTGGTTGTGCGTTGTGGTCTTTTAGTTGATGTAGGCTTGGTAGGTTTCGGCTTTCCAGGTTTTCTAGTTTTTCGAGTCGGTTTTGTTCTCGGTTTCTTGGTTGTCTTTGGTCTTTTTGTGGTCGTGTATGGAGTAGTAGTGATGATTGGCAACTATGTATATGGAAAAAGGATTATGTTAATAGCAAAGTGATTATAATAGTCACACGCGCCTTGGTCGCGCGATCCATCTGTATCTTAATCTGTACTTTTTTTACTGGGGAGACTTTGTACCAAAGTATATACCGGAACGTTCAAAATCGGTGTATTGTAAAATGCAAGTGGTCGTCTAATCGTGCGACCGAGCCAAATCATGACTTAATATGCCCAATCGAGAAAAATTATCAGAACATTATTTGTCAAGTATGAGTCACAGATGGATCGCGTCGATGAGAAGGGATGTCTGAAGGAATAACATTGTAGAAAGAAAATATAGTTGCGCCTATAATTTGAAAACCTCCTAGTATAACGGGTTTCGAATATTTTTTTCAAGTCGAATCTTTCCGAATATGATTCTATTTAAAAAAAAAACTTATTCCCAATAAGTCAAAACTCAAACACAATCGTTGTTAATATTCAAGCAACACTGAACATAAACGAAATAGCTGTTCATCCATTTGATGGCTGGGCATAACATTGCAAAAATTTATCATGAAAAGTCACCAAATAGACAAATAATTTAAAAATGTTTTCTTTCAAGGTCTGACAACGACAAAACTTCACATAGTGACACAACCAATTTTCTTGAGAGGCTTGGTATCGATTCGATTTAACAGTGATTCAAATTGATTCGATTGGTTGTTCTGAAACTCACATCCCACGTTCTCCCCAACTACATGATCTATTAAACGAAAAAAGCAGAAAAACAAACTTACGTCCATTGGGGCAGTGTTACATAGGTCAGTGTCGCAGCATTTAATTTTACAGCCAGAGACATCAAAATTTGGCATGGTGCCCTTTAAAGTTGCACACGTTAACCCTTTACAAATGGCTGTCTTTGCACATTGGGCTGTGTCGACGTATGCTGCAATAACATTCGAATTTTGTTAACTAACGAGCATTATTGGTGGGCAGTAGCGTATTCAGAACCTTAAAAGAGGGGGGCACAATTTTTTAACTTTTCCGAAGTTGAAGGATGACGTCATAATAGGCGCCGCACCTAAATTGTTATGTGTTAGGCTTCGGGCTCTAAACATGGTTGAAGAAGTTTATTATCCATTTCGTTTATTTTCTTACGTTCCAAAGCCCGTGAAAAGCCCTTGTGCGATTTTTTCGGTCGGCGAGAAGGGGAAGGGGCATGCTCCATGACCCCCCAGACCCCCCCCCCGTAGACGCCGGTGTTGTTAAGGTTGTACTCAAACGGTTTATACGCTAAATTGACGATATAAATAAATAAACAGACCAGTGTTTGAAAATTACAGATAAACGGAGTTTGGTCACATTTTGTCCATTTCCCTCAATATATTTACACTTCAAACTTTAACGCAATACTTTATAATCATCATTTCTTTAAAATACATAGCATCCGATAAGGAAAATAATATTTGCAACAATATTATTTTAAATGCCCGGGTAAATTAGGATTACAATAGAACAAACTACGGATAATTTTCAAAATACATACTGTTACAAATAAGCAATGAATTTACTGTTCATTTCCAGTAATTGTATATCCCAAAAGTTCAAAACCCTTTGTGGGTGAAATTTTTGCAATATATGGACTATTGATGGACGTACCTCAGCGTTGCGTTCTATCGATAGACCATAATTGGTCTAAGAAGTCGATTTTAACGTTTTATTCCAACATCAAAAGTTTTAAAGTGTTATAATATTTACCGGTAACTCCTCCAACACTTGTTACAACAGTAGCAATCATGCACGAATCATCAGAAGAAGCACAAGACGTAGGAAGCATCAATGCACCGCTCGGTTCAACAGCATTTCTTGTTGATACGCCCGTGTAACAAACTCTGGCAGCAACTTCAAAAAAATATAATTGATTTTTGAGAAACATAATTGTGTCTAGGGATGGGCAATTCGATTCGATTATTCAAATCGATTCGAAGCACAATTTATTCGATTCGATTGCGAATCGTTCTTAGGAACAAAATCGTGCTAAATGAACTAGAATTTTCATTTTTAACGGAAAAATGCAATCGATTTTGGTCAAGTTTGAACAAAATCGATTTTATTTTATCGTTAAAATATGAAAATGGTTGATCTTAGACGTAGAGTATGAATTGAAAATATAAACTATAAATTTCCTGATTTCCGCCATGGATACAAGTTGTAACAGTAAAAATGGCATATTTGTTGTTCACATGGAATTTATGATTTGATCCGATTCGAGAAAATTATTCGAATTGAATTCGAATTAAATTCGAATTTTAAATGATTCGGTTTTGCCCAGCCCTAATTGTGTCTGGTTTATAGGTAAATAATTTTTTCTATCTCTAAAAAAGCTGCGCGTTTAATGCACGCATTCATAATTTTTCGTCTTTTTTCTTCTTTCCTATTTTCTTCCCTTCGGGTCAAAACAATAAAACGGATACAAACAGCAATGCGCCAAAGGCGCCCGAAAAATTTTGTAAAGGCAATAACGGGTTTTAAAGATGTTTATATTACCGATCACGATGCATTAATTTACTCTTTAAGCCACCGCCTTGCAAAATTAGACAGAATAAGCATTAAAACTTAATAAAACCATAATGATATGATCAATTTTGTATTATATACTAAAAAAAAAAGCTCGAGGTATGATGTTGAACTTGCCAATGGTTTTCTTTGTTCTATGTTAAAACCTGTAAACGATACTTCAATCGCCGAATAAAGGATTTATTTTGAGGGCAACTCTGATATGAAATAACAATAGCTATAACCACGCCTCCTCTGTGCGCATAAGTCGTGGACTCGAATTAACTCATCGCGTTTTATATATCAACAATACACCGATTTATCTTACCGTCAGTACAGTCCTTCCCTTTGAATCCGCTTGGACAAGCGCACACATAATCTGGCAACCCTCCTGCTCCCCTGATGGTTATACAAGAACCCCCATTCCGACACGGTGATACTTCACATGGATCGGCTGTAAACGGAATTAAGAAAGTTTTAAATTTAGACAATTTAGAATATTTTTCAGATAAACTGTTTGCAATACAAATTTGCACTTTTATTATCATAAAATACTAGTGAAACGTTTATTCAACGCAAAAGTACGCAATGTAAACTGTGGAAACCTGTAAAATCAAACAACTAATATATTAAACAATTGAACTCAATGTTTCACAAATGTAGGTACGTTATATGGAGAATGTTTCAAGACGCGGTCCATTAGTAGGTCTTGCGTAACAAAATGGTATTTTGTTGGATATCCAAGAATCAAGATGTGCGATATATCGACGAAACATGAAACCAAAAATTACGCCAACAACCTCGTAATTTTTTTTTCAACCAAATCTTCAATATATATAGGCCTACTTTCAGAGGAATAATTACATATACACTCATATCGATAAAAAAGAAACCAAAACTTGCACCTATTAGCCTTGCAATTGTGTTTTCTTCGACTCATTTCTCAATATATAGGCCTAGTTTCAAAAGATTAATTACATGAACACACTCGCATTGTTAATTTTATTTTTAAAAAGGAAACACGTAATATTATATAAATACAATTGGATTTTATTATAAATTATATTATATATAAATGCGATAGATGAGAATAAAAATATGGTATAATTATGGCTAGACTTCGCTCGTTTCTTACAATCCTTGATTGGAGGAAGATCTGGTTGAAACCCTTTCGGGTTGTTGCATCCGTTTTTATCACAACATTTTGTTTCACAAGAAATTATCTCAAAATGACTTAGGATTTTTGAATATCTTTTGCAATTCATTGTCGAGCACAATTCATCGTTCAGGCATGTGCCCTGAAGCATGTCAACTGTAAGATATAAAAATAATATCGTCTGATTAATATATAACAGTAAAGTTGCGATACGTTCTAACTCGCGGGCCTCGTTATAAAATTAGATACTCGGCTCAATCAGCAAAAGCGTTAAGAATAGTCTTCGAGCTACGAATCTTTAATCGTACTTGGTCCGAATTTAGGTGCCGTGTGGGATGGTTATATGCAAAAGGATTGCTTGACGATAAATAATAGTCACGGCTTCTGGATTGCTTGACAATAAATAATAGTCACGGCTTCTTCCATCAACCATGTCATAAACAGGAAGAATCAGTAAACGGTTAAGCAAAACTTTATACTTGGAACTGGACTGTACACGAGAGGTCATGGTACACCATTTGGTAAATAATATTCTCGTCATTCATCTCTCGTAGGATGGAAATGAAATCTTATTCTAAGCATGTTAAATATGTATATATAATTCGAAATTAAAATGAAATTATTATTTCAAACATTTTCAGCAAGCAACGCGATTTTCGAAATGAAATATCAAAACTAGGCCAGTTTAAGCACTCTAGTAAATAATAAGTGCATCCAGAACAAACTTTTAAACTGGCGTAATTCGTGTTTCAACTCATTTTTTCTCTCTCCAGGATTAAAAAAACATTAAATTGCCCTGCTAAATTTGATTTTTCCCACTGAGAATGTCTCTCAAAGCTGTAATATTTAAACAAAAACAAAACAAAAAATTACCTTCTACACCACCATGGTTGACTTTTATTGTTGTCATTGAGCATTGGAGGCCTTTGCGTCCTGATCCGTCCCTTGCTTTTGGAGCAAGAGGAATTTTCGTACATTTACTCAATTTAAAATTATTTACGACTTCTATGCCACCGGTAGATGATGACATTCCTTCATAGCAAGTTAAAGCTGTAAACAATATATATGTGAACTATAGCAAATGTTTGGTAAATTTACTGTTAATTTGCAGTGAAGGCATATTTTCAAGATTCTAAAAAGCTGTTGATGAGATTTATGCCAGTATATAGGCTCCGATTTTATAGTTTTTTCAAAGGGCAATGATTTTTTTCTGTATTTTTGTTACAATGTAGAAGTTTTTGCACGTAATCGAATATTCGCGACAATTAGACTGTAAGTTATGGAATTTCGAAGCGAATCGACACACTATTAATTCGAATCGATTCTAAGTATTTCAAGAAAATTCGTTGTAATTCTGATAGTTTCGTTGATTCGCGAATGTGAAGTTCATTCTTTATCGGGATTTGAAAGATAACATTTTAATGTCATTTGGACTTTAGGTGAACTTTTTTTTTACTAACTTTTTGCCCATTTTGCTGTGCACAGTTGTAAAATCAATACACAGCCATTTCGTTCTTGTTCAGTGCCACTCGATTTCAAACAAAAAATAAGTTTTTGGCTGTGTAAGCTAATATAATATCTTAAAACGACTAGAAATAAGTTTGAAAATTATTTTCAATATAATCATATCCGGAAAGATTCGAGATTATTCTATTGGAGATTCGATTCGAAAAAGGTATTCGACAGCTTGCATCCTTAGTGACAATATCCTGCCGTTTCGCCTCTTTATGAATTGAAAATCCGAACGTGTGTAAAGTATACAAATTCGATCTAATTGAAAAGCCAAAGGGAGTTAGATGTCAGAATGTTTGAGCTAAAGTTTGAAATTATTTGTATATTTTATTATTCTTAATCCTAAATATCTATTTCATTTTTTAATTGCATGTTTTTATTTTCTTTGTTTATCAATTCAAAATAAAATATGAATATGTATACCTTTATACTTGTGTTTAAAACAGCGAACGAAAATTAATGCTTTTAAGCTTAATAAATAAAATAGCACCCGTCAGCGGCACATGCTTAACAAAAGATGTTTCGACAAAAATTTACTGATAAAACAAGTTTCGAACGTGCAAAAAGTACTTACGTCCACATTGTGGTGTGAAACAATCTTTGGTTTCTTTAACAAAAGTACCAGCATCGCACTCCAGCTCATTGTCTTCACACTTTCTCTTTCTCACTCTCACTCCTGCTCCACACGAGGTACTACATTTACCCCATGAACTCCATGCACTCAGAGCGGGAGTAACAAATGAGTAGATTGTTATACTCAATACGAGTAATTTAAGAAACCGCATTTTAGGGCCTAATTGTTAGAAACTGCTGTACAAGTCATAGATGCAACAAAAAAAACGATTCAGTACGTTTGATTGCATCTCGTAAAAGCTTTTGTACATCCGACAAGTAGTAATATTGAAATAATGGCAATTGACCTTCATAGTTATGATTAAATATATATTAATTACATTATAACTACAATAATATAAAACGTACTTACTTCAAAATAGCAATGGACTTTTCTATGTAGTAAAATGAAACTTATTTCCTTTCAGAATATAACAGATTGAGAAAACTTTATTCTGTTTTTTACTTTTACTAATTCTAATCTGTTTTTTAATTTTTTCTAAGATGAAAATCTTCTTTCCCTCATATAAAATTTCGTGAAAACCTACCTACTGTCTTACGAAGAGAAAACTGCTAAATATTATAGTACTAATTTTTGCCATTTAATTAGAATTTGAAAAAACTGAACTTCAATCTTCAATATAATAAGGTATATTATAATTGAACCATTGAATCAAATCAAATAGTAAGTAAAAAAGCTTGCCTTAAATAAATTTCATTAGACCGAGTATACAATAAATATAATACAAACCACGGAAAACCCCAATCAAATTTGAAATATATTTTGTCTGTTTATTTTCATCATTTTTTTTGTTGGAATGAAAATTAAGCAAGTTTGGGAGCAGCAAATAGAAATAGGATAGTTGGATAAAATTCAAACAGAGCTCCATACTTGCCATAGCATGTTTCTGACGAATTTTCATATTGAATTGTCCAGTTTTAATGAATAGTTTATTTCCAATAACTATTTTACTAATTTCAATACTCTTACAAAAACATATAATTTTGGGATAAAGAAAAATCATGTATTCAATATAACCTATCAAATCATATCTAATTTATTACTCTTTCTCACCGTTAAAAATGCTATTTCGTATACTAATACTCTAAGCTACAATCTGAGTAATGCTGTCGTGTATGTTGCATTTCTACTTAGGACTCATACAAATAAAATAATCTAATCCTGTTGCGAAATGATCAAATTGCCGAGGGCTACTCATCGTCTTGCCTGGTAGGTCTGTTACCTTGAACCATTACTTCACGCTGCGTTTCGTCTTCGCTTTTGACGTTCTATGACGACGAGCCGCCTTGAGATGACAACGTGTTTAGAGAATGATTTCCGCGTGTTTCTGCTGATCAATAACAAATAAAAAAAAAACGATTGATCAACTGGTCGCAGGTAAACGATTGAAGTTGGGTCACATTAGAGTACTGTGCCTGAACAGCACGATCGATTAACTGCTTCAAACAATTGTAGGATAAGTGGTTCTTGGTTACCGGAAATTGAACGCTGATTTTAGAGAACGACGTAATCGAATATTTACGTTGGAAGCTTGATAGATGATATTCATCGAATAAAGTCGGGTCGCAAGTCGAAGATTTCGGGGTCGAATCCCGTCGAGTCCGGCTCATTAAACCATGCCCACTAACAGGGCATAATAACTTGAGTATTCTATGCCGAACCGGAGAGATCAAATCTTTCCAACAACTCTAACCCTGTCCGTCTATAAGTGACAGTTGGTACAGGACCTTGGTCAAGAGGATCAACTCTAAGAAGTGGCTGAAATAAATAAAGAACGTCTTGAGCAGTCACTGATTTTACTATACTTTAAATGCTCCAACTTCCAGCGTAAATCCTGCATGATACCCAGTAAAAAATGATTGAAGGAAATTTTCGGACTGGCAATTGTGGGTCGAACGGGGCTGCAGATTCGTTGCACATTATAAGTAAAATAGATAGGCGATAACGATATGCTCCTAAGTATGCTTTGTTAAGTATGTGTCCATGAGACGCGGTTCATCTGTGACTCATATTTCACAAAATAAATTTCTGATAGGAATATTAAATTAACCTATAAGAGGGTCAATACTGAAATAAAGAAATATTCCTTGCTAAATTATGTTACTAGTGATGCGTTAAATTATGACCTTTTCGCATGCACTATTCCTATGATATCCGTGAATGACATCCATGATACTATAAACTGTTCCAACTTCCCCATACTGTCTTGCCAAAGCACCCCCCTTATCATGCATATTTAGTGTGTTGGTGGCTGGAAGGACTGACAATCTCACCAACTAACGACCATCAGAGAATGACGGCAAAATTTATACCTACTACATCACTATAGGCGGGTAATTTCCCAAAATATCACCGAAACACTATAGTTTAGTGCAGTACGTGAGTGGTTACCCTGGGCGATTGTGAACTCATCCGCCGCATTCTTAAGAGTGAAGAATTGAACAAAGCCAAGATATATCATATTTCACTGAAATTAAAAAAAAAATTACCTGGACATGGTTGTTCATTACATAATCCACTTTCAATTGCACTACCGGAACATCCATTCGCTAGTTTTCCACTCAACATACATTGCCTTCGACGACCATGGTAACCACTACCGCAAGATACACTACATCGACTCCATGCAGCCCAATCAGCCCATTCTGTTCGAAAAAATATTAAGCGTATCAATATTTGCAGCAGGAATGATCAAGATATGTACCATATATTAAGTATAAATTGTTTTTTACTGGTTAATACAGTGCAAGTGTGATTAAAAATTATTAACATACAACTTTTGTTTAAAAAGTTAAGTACATTGCTCTAGATACAGCTTACGTTTGATAATATTTTCGCTACAAAACAACTCGGAAATGCATTTTTTCTAATACGATTATCGAATTTGGAAATAAAGAATACTAAAAAAGCTTCTCCAGAGTTCTAAGGCGGTCGGTATTTCAAATATTCAAGGATGCTTTTAAATTAGCTACCTGGACATTTCTGTTCATTGCATTCTTCAGATTCCGACGGATTTCCTTCACATCCTTCCCCTTTCTTATCTCCCTGCCTGCAATATCTAACCCTTGTTTTCTTTCCCCCACCGCACGTGACACTGCATTCACCAAACAAGTCCCAATCGGTCCATTCTGCAAATGTGTGTACGTGATGAAGAATAATGGTATCAAATTTGTTCAAAAGTGTTTATATGTATTTTTATTTGGTAACGAAAAATCTTTGAATTGATCATCCAGTCTGAAACTTAATTTTATTTGTCAAGAATAAGTTACAGATGACTAATACTTAACAAACGATAATTTTGACACTTTTTTCCGCGTCATACAAACGCACATGTCCTGGATGACCAATATAAGCCAAACACTCTAGGATCAATCGAACTAGTAAATATACATTCTTCTGATGATATCAACCATTTTGGTTGCTCTAAATTTACATGTTTTGATCATCTTAAGAAAGATAGACGTGCTACCATAAAAAGCTTTCTTGAATAAAATCTTGCCTTCCTATTAGCAAAGCACGCAGAGCGCATTTCAAGAATTTCTTGAAATAAATAAATTTTCGGAATGTAGCAAAACTTCAACCACGTTCTTTTTTCTATATTGATATTTACCTGGACAAGGTGGTGTGTTGGGTCGGATGCATCCTTCAATTTCTGTTGCGTTACCATTACATCCAGAGTTACCAATCTTTAGATGGAAGAATAAGGTAATGAAATTTGAAGGAAATCAATATCAATCAAAAACATTTAGTTATTTATCTTACGAGGCAAACTTTTTTACGTAATAAACATTTTATAAAGGCTTCGGAAGATCAGTTTAAATACATTCCTGAACCATATCAACTACGATTGTGCAGGCAAGCAGGGTAAAGATGAAACGGATACGGGTTCAGGAAAACGAGTGTGAATGAGGTAATCAAACTCAACTTGTATAAAAATATGGGAGTTTGTGTATTTATGCATGTATGAACACGACGAAGTTTCACATCTAGATACAAAAATAGCTATTATATTCAAGTATAGGCTACTATCTGCATGCATATAAAAGTATATTCATGTTTTCCTTCACTAATAATAATACTCAACTTACCTGACCACCTTCACACGTCCTACTTCTGCTTTTTGTTCCATCACCACATGTAGTTTGACATTCACTCCAATCCGACCACTTGCTCCATTTTGGACAATTATGTTCGTTGCAGAAATCTACTTCAATCAATGGTCCAATACAACCAGACTGGTGAGTGATATAATATAAAATTGAAATGGAAACACGCGTTTATAATGACACAGAGCACAGGGAGTATAAGAATTCCAGAATTGGCCTGGGAATATTGGCGCCCTACGAGTACAAACTCATTCAAAATGATTGAATGGGGATTGGCTGAATCAAAATAGGACGTTATAATGCAATGGTATGAAGTTTTGAATAAATGGCAACGTGACACGCAGGACTCAAAGACCATAGCTTGGATTTCAGCTCGACATCTGGATAAGGAATTGCAGCAGATAGTAACAACACCCTTTTCCACGTATTTGAATAGATAACCGAAGAAGGCAATCTTCACAAACCTGCCCTTGTTCTCCACCGATACACTCTCTACTCCTTGATTGAATTCCACTTTCACACGATTTTGTACAACTTCCCCAATTTCCCCACACACCCCAACCTGGAAATATTGTGCAATGTGTTTACTTTAGCAATGAAATATAAAGCAAGTTTTATTCCCTAGAAATCAGAATTTTTATTACGTGGTTGAGACTTGAGGAAGTTCAAACGCTGATCATCGCATCTAACTTGGAATAATATGAATGTTTCCAACAGGACATTTTAAATGGGGAATAGCACACTCCTATATATAAAATACAACATTATCTTGGGTCGAGGTGGCGAGATGAAACCGACTTTAGCTGTCAAATCCCGGCAAAGTATGGTCAAGATCTATGAACGGGAAAAGGCTTCAAAAAGCAAAACATGCGAGGCACTGTGCCCACAGCCTTGGGACGATGCTCGATAACCGGTTCCTCACTGGTCCCACACTAGATGGAATGACCAGGCGCATAATAAATCTCGTAACCACATATAATTGTGAATAATATTATTTGCTTTTCATCTCATTATTATGATTTTGAGTGAAACACGCCAATGTCAACCTGAAAACAATTAAGAGGGCAGTTAAACTGCAAGAAAAAGTAAATCTCTTAAAAAAGCATCATGAATTTCAAACACATAAAAAAATTGAAACAGGATTAAATACAAAGCATTGTTCATGGCAATCCATCTAAATAAGTCCTATGAAAAAAGAAACCAAGATTCACCCAGGAAATCCAGGAAGATCGTTAAACGGCGGTCTACCTCTACCAGGCTCAAATTATATTAAAAAAAAATTAAATTAATATTTACTCAAACAAATCTGTGTGTTGCATTCCATTGCTTCCAAGGAACTTCCTGTACATCCATCAAAACTATCTTGTTGTCCGTTGTTGCAAGTTCTAGTTCTTTCAATCGATCCACCTCCGCATGTTACTGCACACGCTGACCACGAACCCCATTGATTCCAAGCTGAAGGGAGAGTTT
The DNA here is from genome assembly GCA_963675895.2 of Styela plicata. NCBI lineage: Eukaryota > Metazoa > Chordata > Ascidiacea > Stolidobranchia > Styelidae > Styela > Styela plicata. The sequence continues at coordinate 2,875,648 of OZ023142.1, forward strand.
TATTTAATGAATATGTATTCAATTTGAAGGAGAAGAAAGGGAATAAACGTTATTTGAATAATCCCCCAATCACAAATTTTATTTTGTCAAGCATGCGCCACAGATGTAACGCGTCTTTGAGGTGCGTTCCATCGGTGACTCATACTTAACAAAACATGTTTGAATAGACTTTTTCTGACTGTGTTACTACAATTAGTTTATGCTGAATATAATGAAATATGACGTGTGACAGCTGAAGGTGTGTTTGTTACTGAAGAAAGGCACTACGCTGGGAGTTGTTACACTTAATGGATGGATGGATACACGGTATGTAGTACATGGTGGGGATATGACTCCTGGTGGGAAGTAACCACCAGAAAATAAGTCTCGAATGAAATCACTCACAATTCAAGGGAACTGCGGTTGTTGCGACTGCTTTTGTTGTACAATTTGCTTCGTCTTCTCTTTGTAAACAATCCTGAACAAAAAACAACTGGTTGAATAATAACTGAACGAAAGGATACAGTAAGGGTTGGCCAGTCATCAGCGTGCTTGTTCTCAAGTTGATTTATTTTGCGGTGGAATCATGAAATAGGTTGAATTTCACGTTGAAAAATTTTACATAAATACTTAAATAACTAGGAACAACCCTATAGACTTCGTGCATAGCTAATAACCAAAGCCGCGCGTATGGGTAAAAAGCTGTTAAGTACTCAAAATCATTCAGCTTCAACATTTTCTCTGAAATAAATTCTCATACACGATACGCCATAATAATATATATACTCACGGGTACTCCGTCGCAAAAATAACTCTTCGGAATACAGTTACCCACAATTAAACATTCATATTGTCCAGCACATTTCTCCTGAAAAGTATATATTTAAAATGAAATTTTATGACTGTAATTCATGATATTTTTTATTAAAATTCGATCAATGCAAGGCGATAAGCAGCGTCCATCGGCACCAACCGACTACCACTAACCTTTGTGGCAGAATGCTATAAAGTACACTAGCAACAACGGTACTCACACCATAGGTATGTGCTATGGAATAGTCCTAACATATTTTCCAAGTGTCGTTAGAGGCGACTAAAAGTAAACAAAGAGGTGGTAGATAGTTTTCCCCATGTATATTTACGGCCTTTCTTAGTTTCAAAATCTACGTTCCCCAATCTCGACTAGGTTAGTGCAGATTATAGGTCGGTGATTTAAATTAGCATCTTTCCTGCGTTTAAATTCATGTGCTATGATCTGTTATAAACTTTGCCTATTAATTTTGAATATTAAGCAGTATGTGTTAAGAGTATCGTTTGTTTCATGGAAATACAAGGAATTGTTTTGGTGCGAATCTCCCTGCACAGTTTTATGTAGAGCGCCGAAGTTTGATACAAGTTTGATACCAAGGTGTAAAGTGTAATCCGAATAAGCCTTCAAACAAATCCGGAGCGAGTGGACTCCTGGCAAGCGGTTGTGAGTGACCAGTCTATTCAGAAAGATTATACCTTTAAATGAAAACGCTTATTAATTCAGAACCGGGAAATATATGTGCTGCTGTCTCATCAAGCAGTCAGTGCCTTTAGTGGTGTTAATGACCGGCACAGTTCTACTTGGAATGTTATCTGTTTAGAGTGCAGTTGCTGATACTACATCGTTTAGCAGCCCTTTGCTGCTTTCGGCACTGCTTCTGGCTTTGTTCAGAGTAAATTTCTATAAAAACACTCCATGCCTAATAGCAAAATTTCCATGCTTTAACGACAAAAGGCAATTGATTTCGATCAAATTTGACCAAAATCGATTGCACTTTGTCATGAAAACTCCAGTTCATTTAACAAGCTTTTGTTTTATGATCGATTCTCGAATGAATGCTTCTGATTTTTCGAATTATCAAATGAATTGCCCAGTCCTAATTGAGATGTATCCTTATGGAAGACATTTCCTCACCCCAGCTGGCGTAGTTGTCGTTCTTGGTCTGGTGGTTGTTCGAGGGCGTTTGGTCGTTGTTCTTCGACGCGGTTTCTTTGTTGGGGGAGTTTTAGGTTTTCTAGGTTTAGGTCTCTTAGTTCGGGGCTTTCTAGTTGTAGTAGTTGTAGTTGTGGTAGTTGTTTTGATGACAGGTGCAGGGCAAGGTGTGCGAGACATTGAAATATCGTCGATTGCCATGTCTCCTCTGTAACTTTCTCCACGAACACCCTCAAAGAAGAACTATTGAAATAAAAAAGGTATTTATTTATATTCGTGACAAAATTAATCCGAAGAAAAGTTTTTTTTTTGTCATTTGTCATTGATTGATTTGATATTAGAGTATAATTTCACCATTTTTTTCAGCAAAATCATGATTTTTTGTAAAATTTGGCGTATAACATGATTTTACTGCAAAATGATCAATTTAAGAATATCGAGAATGGGAGGTGAGATCCCTAGCAATCATGAAACAATTCAGTAGCCCAATTTCCTTCAGTAATTACTGGCAAATCTCCTGCACGTCCTAAAAATCTTATTCTCGGTAAATTTGAAAAACTATGTACCGTTTTTTATAGGAACAAATTCATATATTTGAAAATTCAATTATAAAAGTTAATCCGTCAAACTGACACAAAACCACAACAATTTTTTTAAATTAGATCTACACCAAGGCTGAAAATAACATACCTGCACCCTATGTGGTGTTGATGTAATATTTATAAACGATCTTCTCCAGCGATCTCCGAAATTTCCGGATTTTGAAAATATAAGTTGAGCCGTTGTGTTTGTGACATCAGGTATGATTTCTTGTATGTATACATTCAGTGTTCCCATCGTATCACCTCGCATATGGTACCTGTTGAAATACCGGATATTTTTTATACAGTATGTTGCCGGAATGCCATTTAAAATCACAATTTTATTTTTTTAAGCATGAGCCACTGATGGACCGTGACTCAACGGCACGATTCATCATTGACTCATGCTTAAAAAAGCCTATTTTGTCATATATTTTCTGATAGGGTTAAGATATATGCAAACGGAAATTTATTTCTAATATCGTGGAGACAGTATGCCAAATTTAATTTATATTTCAAATGATTAAAAACATAAAATACCAAGCACTGACATTTAGTGCTGCACAAATATAAAAATTTAACGAAATTAAAAATGAGTTCATAGCATTTTCTGCCTGTATTAATGTTAGTCGAGCGGCCTTGCGAATAGGACTAGTCGAAATGTACTTCTTTTGTGTCAACTATCACCCGCTAACTAGTGGTGGCAACCTTGTTATTTACTAAACTAGGTAAAATATTACTAGGTAACCTAGTTTCACTTTCAAAACTAGGTAGTACCTAGATTAAAAAAAACAGGTAAATAGGTAATTGTTGTTTGGCTGCATTCAAAGCATAGATTTTTTATTGAAATTCACTCTGAGCAAGGCTGGAAGCAGTGCCTAAAAGGAACCAACTAAAGGCCACTCAATAGCAAAGAGCGATTAAGAGATGTGGTACCAGCAACTGTACTCTAAGAAGAAAACATTCCATACAAAACTAAGCCACCTTGGTAAATTGCAGTGAGTGGTATCTGCTCTGGGCGATGATAAAACTATCTACCACTTTATTTGTTTCCTTAAGTCCGTAACTACAGGACATAGTCATAGAATCCCTCCTACTCTCTGGCAAAGTAGTACATTTTGTAACAGGTGTTTGCTGCACTACGAGTGGTCGTTAATTGTTTTTACCTAGTCAAGAAATTGAACGAACATGCTTAACATGATGAGATTTAACAACAGCTAAAAATACGCAGAATAAAGTAATTAGAAATTTTCATTTTGTACAGAATATGTCACTTATGGACTTCGGTTGGAATCCACAGTTCTCCGGTTCATCCGGCTACGAGTATGAAATCACCCGTTTCCAAATGAAAAAACGAGCAATGAACTTGCGCGAGGTCACATCATGAGATAAAACATTAAAAATCGACGAAATAAAGCAGCGTCGAAGCATAAAAATCTTTTACATAATGTCATTGATCTGTGGGAGTAGGAACTTCTTGGCTTAATCAGAAAGGTCACGATCGATTTGTGCTTATAACTTTGCCCCCTCGGTGTCGCCGTTGAACTTATCTAAGGACGATAGTCTACAGCACAGTCGAATTAGAAAAATAATTCGCGTTCTTAACACTCGTGTTTTAGTCTCCGCAAACATTTCTCCGATGCCAGGTTTTATAAATATCTAAAAGAATTTTGGCAATTGCATTCAAATATTTTTCAATGTCTCGCAAAGTAATATCCATTATTTATCAAGGTTTTAGGATTGGGTTAACACTGTTACTATTAAGTTTTTCAACAATCACTCATTGACGTAGTCCTTCTAAAAACGCCCTGAAGGAGCCGTCATCTACAGTCGAATAATGCCAGTGTTGTTCGAATAACTCTCACTTAACACTTCGATGGTCATAAAAAGGCAAGATATATTTTTCTGATTGAAAAGCAAGCAAAATTTTTGAAGATTTTGATATAAATTTGAAGTAAATGTACCCATATTAGTTTTATGCCCTAGCCCGGGGAACATGTCTCCGTCTCCGCTACCGAAAACCACAAATCAGTACATATTTTATTTTACACATTTACATATTCACCAGTAAAATATGGCAATTTTTTAAATCTAAACATTGTCTATTTAATGCCATTTTTGTTGCTTATCCGCTTTGTAATAACACAGTGCGTAGCCCATAAGAACAGTTCAAGCCGGAGGTATAGTCCAACGGATTGTTTTATCTCGTTTCTCGGTTTCTTATTCAAATTCTATTAGAAGTAAAGTGTGTAAATCTACTTTACATAAATATTCAGTGGGTGGTGCTCTTGGATGCAATACGGCATAGGATCTTACTGCTAAACAGACATTAGCTATTAGGGTGAGATCACAAAACAGTACCACACGACAGTTGTCAACAGGCAGTTGATTGCTCTCGCGGGATTTCCCCATCAACGTAAACAATGGCCAGATTTGCAGACTATTCAACACATAAAATAAATCAAATTTATTTTAAGAAGCTGAGTAACTTTAAAGTTATGCAATGCAATATAGCGAGCAAACAGGCAGAACGTCAGCTAGTCTGCTATACACAGACAACCGAAAAATAGCTTTCCGCAAAAGAAAATTTACCAATTAGGCATCATTTCATAAAATATCTTCAGCCTGAGGATTTAAACACCGATTTTTAGTTTCTAGTAGCAAACAAGCTTTATGAAAAAGATTCATAGCACTTCGGACACTTCGGACACCCGCGGAGAACCAAGATTCTGCCACCCTGATAACAAGGTTCCGAACATATATATATAAATAAATTATATACCAAAATTTGAAGCATTGAACTGGATTTCTGATGCGAATTGTGGGCGATGCTAATACTGCTGTTTCTCCTTTACGTCTGCCCGATGCTTCGATGTAGGCGTATGTTCCCACTAAAAGATAAAAATATAATTATACCGTTTGAAAGCTATTGGATTTAAAACACTTTCATTCAAATTCGAGATAATTTAATATTTTGGTTCGCTTCCTAGGGAAATGGCATTCGGAATTCATTATATAAATAGAACTAGACTTTAAGATCTCAGATAAACTAAATTGTTGATATTGGACCATATTTTGCCCGTTTTGCAGCAAAGTCATGATTTAAGTCAAATTTTACAACTAACAAACATAACGATTTCCGAGCAAAATGAATCGATTTAGGAGAAACGAAATTATTTTTAATCGTAATTCTAAAATACTTGGATACTCGGAATAGGGCATTCCTAGCACATGCATGAATAGCAGCCTATATCAAGCACAAATATTTGCCATAAAGTTCTTGGAAATGGGAGATTGTAATATATAAAAATGATTTTAATTTAACTGGATGAAATATATGATTTAAGTGAGCTCAATCGGTAAAAGTGTGTCAAAAATCTCTAGTCGTCCTGACGAGGGTTTGAATTCCGTAATGAGTGATTATATGTGAGACATTCACTGATCACCTCGCCGGCGCACGGTGGTTTACGGAAACGCTGCGCACAGCTGCGGCTGCACAGGAATAATCGGTAAACGATTAGGCTCTGACATCTGCACGAGAGGTCATAGTTTGTCAAATGATTATGCTGCATTCTCGGATTTCTTCTTCCAAAGGATAATATGAAATTCTACCCAAATTTTAAATACTGATAGTCTAATTTCTGTAAAATTTGCGACTGAAATCTAAATTTTTCGGCGTTTAGAGACTGGTGAGATTGCAGACCTCATTTATCTTCGCCTGTATTTGTGGATTATCAAACACGGCATTCATGAATAATATCAATATTACGGAATATATAATAAATTAAACTAATATCACGTACGCTCGGCAATGAAACTTGATAAAAATGTTCATAAATATAAACTCACCGGCACTGTTTTTAGTGTGGTCTTTAGTAGGTCCAGTTTCAGTTGTTTTACCGGATTGTGTAAGACCATGATGAGTTGTCCAGTCGAAGTTATCAGCCTTGCCACTCAATTGCACCCAGCCCAGACAAATATCGTTGACTGATTCAAAATCACAGTTGAACTCAATTTCTGTAAAAATAATTAGGTGATTAAAAATGAATGATTAGGAATGTGACAATCTAAAGTATTCTATTTTACCTTCTAATTAGGAAAAATTGAGAAATACAATACTGACAAAATCAACAGTCAGACAAACCAATCATCACTGGAAAAAGCGGCGATATTTGGTTTGGTGTCTCTGGTATGCACACGTGCAAGTAGACGAAGATATTTTATTAAAATTTTCAAATAATCGGAAAGAGGACGAAAATGTGCCAAAAATACGAACTCTGTAACCAACTAGTGAGAAAATTCTTGTTCGAACCATTTTGCCTAGCGACAAGTCATTGATGAAACGCCATCAAGGCGCGGTGCCTCAATGGCTCGTGTTTTACAAACTAATATTTCAGAAATTGGAAATAAAACAAAACATGTTAATATTATATTACATTTCCTAATTTAAGTAAAATGGTGCGTAGTTTTCTCAAAAAATTTGTTGTCCGATGGGTGAAAACTAAAAGGTAATTTGTCCGTATATTCTCCTCAACGCGAGAGATTTAATTAGTTGAAAATAAACTCCGACAGAGTAGCTAAAAATCGAGAGTGAGATATATAATACGCTTAATGTTTCCTATACTTTTATTTTAACCAAGATTAGGTGGAATCTTACACGGGCTTACACCCTTTGATCACCAGCGTCATGTCTAGTGATAGCAACCTAGTTATTTCTTAAACCAGGTAAAGTAATACTAGGTACTTCAAAAATCGGGTAGTACCTGAATTAAAAACTAGGTAAACAAAGAATTGTCGTTTGGCTGCATTTGAGGCATTTTTAATAGTTTAAACCTTCACATAGTCTACTTTAAAAGCTTTTTCCATAATGAAAATCTGGTTTATCTAGTTTTTCATACTAGGTAACTAGTTTTTTCAACCAGGTACCTAGTAAATTTACTTGGTAAAGTTGCAAAGAGAAAACTCGGTACAAGTTAATCTAGATAGATTCCTGAATGTAGGTAAAAGTGCTCTGAAAATAAAAGGGTTGACCTAGGTATACTAGGAAAACTAGGTACTTTTACCTAAAATTACCAACACTAGTCACGTCACAAAATCTTTAAAGGTTAAAACATTCGTAATTCACAAGAAAAAAACATATTTTCGCCAGCAGTAGAAACTAAATGGTATTTATTTTTCATATATATTATACGCTTTTTTTGATATTTTGCAGAATTTTATTTTTCTCGGCTAAGACACTTCCATATGTAATGACCTATACTTAACGATACGTATTTGAATATTTTTCAGATGTGACATGTACTCGTATTATATGTATCATCGGTTCCTGATTGAACAGAAATTGAGTGAGTGCCAAATGTCTATAACATTCTCAATAAAGGTAGGAGAATAAGAGATACAAGAATTTGGACGCGTTGTTTTGTTACCCAGTCCGCGTAACATTTTGTCTAAAGATGTTTTGTGAACTACTGATGATTCATATGCTACTCAAACTTGAAGAAACCAAATTTCTGAATGTGATATACGTTACACAAATAACATTAATTATATATTAAAGACATACTTGGTGGATCAACTGCAGTCCATCTAACAGCAAATCCTTCTCCTTCAATTTCTTGATCTGAAGCAAAGTAAGCCCATACTTTGTTTGTAGTCGAATACACAGAATTGAATGGAGTATCATGTCCACAAAAACTTTAAAAAAGAACAAAATGTCAGTTGTCATTATTATTCAATATACTATTTGAACAAATTACAGACTATGATTTATAGATATTAATTACTCAATCTTCCAGGCATGGTCTGTCAGTGGCTCAGCTTAACAAAACACGCGTGGACAATATTCTTCTGTCAAATCAAGTAGGTAGCCGCGTAGGTACAGGCTTTAGTCCTGAATTGGCAATAAATGAGAGAAATATTCAAGTAATTTCTTGTTAAATTTTATTTAGCTTAATATTTATTACATCCGTTTGATGATTGTTCAACAATCCTTGTTGGTGATGCAGTATATTTTTATTAAATAAGAAACCTTTGTCCGCCGACTACTCGATCATCAGGATTTGGTCCTTCTTTGAGTACGAGATAATCAGCCTGACAACTTCCTCTCTTCTGCACTGGTGCATCTTCCATGTCCATGAATACAAAATCAAACTGAAAAATGAAACAACTGGTTGTCAAAATATATATTTATGTTGACTCATTTGTGCATCTGTCGCTCATGCTTTGCAAAATTAAACTTTGGCAATGTAAGAATAAATTATTTCATTCAATTATCGGAATCGTATCGAATGTGGTTGTAATAAAAAAAATCGGACGCTCTTTTCGCTACCGTCAAGTTGGATTTTACGCGATGATATTGCGAACTGCACATGTGCTAATTAAGATCATGTTGTTTGCCTGTTTTTACCCAATCTAAAACAAAATTACCGTTGTGGTGGACGCAAATCAGTATTTTTTATCGATAAATGGTCAAAAGTAGGATTCTCTAATTTTTATAATAACGTTTTAAGAATGACGCTAAATTTACGGTAATATATTAATACTTAAATATAAAAAGTAACATTGCTTGTTGATGATTCCTATAGCGCTTGTCTTAATACAATTATGTCCTTGACTTTACCAAGGAAAGTCAACATTTTATTTCTTCCATCTTCGATAAACATGTTGGCATCGCAGGTTCAAGATCTCGGGTTCGATCCCCGGGGAATCCGTCACGTTAATCCATGCCTGCCACTCAACCAAGGGTTTAAAAACTTGGGTAGGCTAAGTCGAACATAAAAAGGTCATATTTTTCCAACAATTTTAACCAGGTCCGTCTATTAGTGGCTGCTAGTACAGAATCTTGATCAGGGTGATATACTCCTTAAAGTGGCTACAAAAAAATTACTATTTCATCTATCATTGTCACCGAATCTTCATCAGACTGAACTCTCGCCCCTTAGCGACTGCTTCGCACGAGATGGGCTTAATTAAACATAATTTTATTTTACATTTCAATTTTAAGATTAGTGAAGTAAAAATAAAATACCTTTATCACCATTCTTGGATAAACTGATATAGTCCAGTTACAGCTGGATAGAGCTGGATAAGAGCTACCAGGAAAGTTTGGTGATGCCAGCCAACCGAATCTTCCATATGATGAACCGCCGCATTTCCCGAATACCATGCTCGCTGAAAAAAATAAACCAAAATATTCGAACAGTCATTTATTTAAAGACTTGTCAAAGAAAGGGTGACAAAAATAGGGGTCAAGCATTACCCTCGCCCAGGGCAAATGCCATTCACTACACTCAGTTATATCGCGTCGTTTTTGTTCGGAATACTTTCCCATAAGATTACAGTTGCTGATACTATGTTTTGTGGTAGCTTTTTGTCATACAAGCTAACGTCGGTTGCTATTAGGTTCTATTTCTCAGCCATTGAAATATTGCTTGCTGAGCATTAGGAACTGACGGTTAGGCACTGACCTGGCTGAAGAGTGAATTTCAAAAACAAAAATTAGTGTCAGGCAAAAAAATTACACCTGGATATTCGCGAAATCGGGGTTTCGGATCCAAAAATATTCGAATTAATCAACTAAAAAAATATGCAACTGCTACTCTTTAAGCAATTTACTTAAAATTAGAACATTGATTTGTAACATAACTATAGCGATTTAGCAGTAGGAATTTGTTCCGACTAATTGAATTTGTCAATGTTCATCTAAGTTTGAATCTTTTAAACCTTTTCTGGAAAATATTCTCATTGACTTAGAAAAGGAATTACACAGAAATTGGATTAAAATGTAGCAGTATTATTCCGTAAACATCAAGTATATATCTTTAGACCATCCAATAGGAAGAGAATATTTTTATAACATGTGGCTCGAATAAGTTGATATGACACGGAATAGTCAACACCAAATATCTCAAGATTTAGGATTCGAATCGAATAATTTTTGCGAGTAGAATCGATTATTTGAATCATAGTCTTATATTAAAAACAAACAAAAATATCTTCGAAGAAAGTTGTAAAAAACATTAAAATTGATTTATTTTTTTTATAAATTTATGCAATGTTTATTCTGAAGATCCAACAGTGGCTCAAGCTTGATAAAACATGTTTATTAAAAAAATGATTCATGAACGAACACAACAAAAAGATGAGTTGCACAACACTGCCTAAATTTACATATAGTAGAAGCCAATTTATCCTCCCTTGGTAGCAAAGGGAATTCCGATCTTCCAAAAAAGAGCGAAATCGACTTAATTTATAAGCTGACTGTAAATCAATGAAAAATGTCAGACCTCATATATATATTTATATATATATATTTACAATGGCTAAAATCGACGACTTTGGATATTGAAAGTTCTGTACAGACTTGATCATTGGGTCGCTAGGGTTTTCCGAATTCAAAACACTTTTTAGGAAGAGAATATTACAGAATTCTCTGCATTATTCCGAAGGCGTTATTCCGTAGAGTTGTAAATGATACAAAATACGCTAAAATGAGTTTGTGTGGGAATGTAATTGCATAAAGTGTTAGTGAGGAGGAAAATATTATTGACTTTCAAAATAGGTCGTTAGGATAGGTAAAATGTGTTTGTTTTTGGTTCAATTCGATTCCGAACAAAATTGTATCATAGAAAAAATTGATTTTTTTATGTCAATATTGATATTTTATGTCAATATTTTCGTTAAGTGACATTCCCGGTTGTGTTTTATCTTCTTTTTATAGATATCAAAGCGAATTTATATATACACATATATAGCAAGTGATATATTGATTGAATGGAATATATTATTTTAAATAACATATTTTAGTTGTACTTCATTTTAGTTAGTCATTCGCATTCGCAAATGTAATTTATTTTTCAAATGGCACGTTCCATACGGTTCTCATTCATTTTATTTAAGTACACTATAGACAATGTTGAAAGCAAGTTCTGAAAAAACTAACAACCAAGCACAAGTATGACAAAAAGCAAGTTGAGCAACCTTGGAAGTGCGTTAGATCAACAACTCCTATTTGGCGTAAATCTAAGAAAAAACCCATTTAAATGATTGAAATAAACTGTACTGTAATTTAAAGTTAAATTTACTGTACTTTTGTACTTACGTTTATGTCCGGTTGCTCTTCTTGCTCGAAATTTTGCAACCTCCGCTGGATCTTTCGACAATGTCTTGAAACGAATAACATCCAGATTCATAGTTAACATAACAACTAGTCCAACTACAGCCCCTACAATGACTACCCGGAGTCGAATCATCTTTGATTGGATATTTCTGTTATTACTCTCCACTGTTAATTATTTTTTATTAACCTGGGAAACTTAAGATTCTTTAATAAATCAGAGCGCAAAGGTTCGAATCTTCGTTATGCAAAAATCGTATGGGGCGTTCTGAATCAGAAATTTTATTCTGTTAAGCATGCGCCACAGATGGACCGCGTCTCGTCGACGCGATCCATCAGTGACACATACTTAACAAAAGATGCATCGTCCCGATTGAGAAGGCTCTAAACATGGTTAGAGTGGTTAGATAGACACACGCTTTCAAAACAGTTTACTCAAAATTATTACACGATGGTTAGCGATGAGATGTGGATTTGAAGTGGTTTGATAAGTTATTCAGGATTGCTTCTCTTTTTGGGTCCGATTTCAGGTTTAACACCATTTTATTAACTTATTTGTATATAGGTTACACGCTAATTGGTTCTTTTTCGGGGATGGTTCCAAACTTGCTTAGACTGACTCGCTGCAACGGTCAATACTAAACAAAAATTTGTCCAAATCAGTGACCAGACTGCTATTGCATGTATGACAATGTAAACCTCCTACCTTTGTTATATGCAAGTTGCAAATACAAGTTTTTTTAAAACATCGATATTTTTTATGTGATTAAGTAATTAATGTCGTAATAAAAACAAGAAAAAATCGATCGAAAAATGTCGTTACAAAAAAGTATCAATTTGACTTTTGTCCTGTATACAAAAACACACATCAACAAAGCTATATATACTCAATAGAAGATATTCGAGTTTTTTGAAACATCGATATTTATTATGTGATTACGTATTTAATGTCGTAATAAAATCAAGAAAAAATCGATCGAAAAATGTCGTTACAAAAAAGTATCAATTTGACTTTTGTCCTGAATACAGAAACACAGAGCAAAGCTATATAAACTCAATAGAAGATTCAATTAAACAAGAATTAAAATTTCATGTTAAATGTCATCTTATTTCATTTACCGTGAAATTGACACAATTATGATCGATGTTCCGTAGACAGCTTCAAGTAAAGGAGATTTTAATTAACTATTATGTAACTAAATGCAGTAAACATTCCGAGTAAACACGCATTTTGCTGAGCGAACGTACTGGTAAAAAAACTTATAATAGTCCGAGCTCAATTCGCAAATAATATTCCACGATAACTGTTTTGTTGAGTATGAGTCACCGATGGATCGCGCCATCGACAAAATGAAAGTTCTGATTTTGGGTTCTGGAATTCCCTATTTTAAGATGTTTGTACGCAAAAACCAAGATTTTATTAAACAGATGTTAAGAAATTTTTAGGGAGACGGAAGATCTCAGGAAAGTACTCCAGAAGATACTTAATCGAATGAGGTTTACAGCCTAAAGAAAAAATATTCCTAAGGGACTGAACTGTTGATATATCAAGATGTAATGACTATCAAGGGATGTCTAACCCTACAAGGAGTGAGCAATCCAAGCTATCTAAAGTTAGACTAGTCTTGTTCTTGGGGAAAACAGCAATGCGTACAAAGACTCAAACAAAGAAATGAATCTAACTTGCATAACAAACACCCAGGCGGCATTGCGATATATTTGGCGAGCGCTTTTCATCGCGCTTTTCATCCGCATTTCCAAGCAGGCGAGACAAGTATTGTTTGGCGGGCAATAGTATTAGGCGTGCAGATCAGGAAAAAAATGATGTCACGCCGTGAACTTGAATATGTTTGTAGGATTATCGGGACGTAGAGTGTAGATAGTCATACAACAATAGATATTTTAGCGTCTAAATTATTTTTATATCTATTATGTCTGTGTATAGTTTTAGAATGTGATCTGTTGTTTAACGTCGCCTAGATGTTAGTTTTTTTATTTTTCATAGCCACTTCTTTTGAGTGGGTCACCCTGAACAAGGCCCTGTAACAGCGGCCACTTATAGGCGGACAGGGTTACAAATACTCGAAAGATATGATCTTTACCTGTTCGGCTTAGCCTACCCAAGTTATTACACCCTGGGTTGAGTGGTGGGCATGGATAAGCGAGCCGGACTCGCCCAAGCTAGTACACTTTAAGTGGGGTGGTGGGGATTGAATTTGTAAGAAGGCTCACGCCTGACAAATAGAGCTGGGCAATTCGATCCCGTGATCCGAATCGAATTGAGGTACAAATTATACGATTCAATCGTGAATCTGTCATAGGAACAAAAACATGCTAAATGAAGTGCAATTTTTCATTTTAACGACAAAATGCAATAGATTTTGGTCAAATTTTGCCAAAATCGATTGTATGTTGTCGTTGAAATGAAAATTTTTGCTCTTGGACTGGAAAGTAATTGAAAATACATCGCTTTTAGGTCAGTTCATGCTAATATTTGCAAATTCGAGTTTTCTAATCATCATAATTAAGACAATAATAGTAATAGTAAAATGAGATATTTGTTAGTCAACAATTCGAAAAAATATTCAAATCAGATTTGAATTCCTACTGACACTATTAAACTTTAGTTTAACTGAAAAACAAATATCCTGTGAATTAGGAGTTGATAAGAGGCGACTAAAAAGCAACCAGGAAGTAAAAAATGATTTTTCTATCGCTCGGGCTTATAATAGTCATACTTTCACTTTATTGATGCGAATCAGTGCTATTTTCGGCGCTTTCAACGTTTTCTTCCTCCAAGTATGCATTCTTTCGCGTCAGGTTTTTGTCTTAGTAATCGTTACACTGATATTCTAGTAATTATGCTGAAAGTTCAAACTTTATCGCAATTTTATAAATCTTGTAATCTCAATTAAAAGCCATTTCATTGCGCTTGCAATCGACCAAGATGAGCTTATTTCCCGAAAAAATTCTACTGTTAAACGAAAAGAAAATTCAATATATTTCAAATACAATTTCTGTTTAAAGGCAAAGAATATTTGTCAAATATGAGCCATTCATAAACCCCGTCAGGTTGGAGCCTTCCATGTTCTTTTTTCATATAAGAAAGAGCGATGATAAAGGGTCTTGATTAGGGTGATCCACACAAATGAGTGACAATGAAAAATATACCTACAACGGAATTGTTTAAATTTTACAGGTTTTTCAATCGGTTAGCGAAGGCACACTGACTCGAAGTATTCCGTACATTGATTTTCTTCGGACTTCTCAAAATCCGATACAAATTTAATCATGAATTTTATTTTATGTCACTTTGCTACAGCCTAAAATTAAGAAGGCGTAGCCAAGGTTCGTTCATTTAAAATAAATTGAATTTTATTTTAAAGATTCGAGAAAGCTGAAATTTAAATTCAAGCGGGGAATGTATTATACCCGTGACTTGTTTTTCTCATTTGGGAATGATTAAATTTCGTTTAGTAGGACACGGTGCTTTGGAAATTAGATCGCGTTGCTTCTTGCTCTGTGTTATATTCAAATAAGTTGATAGATGGAAAGTAAAAGCATTGTGCAAAGAACAATGCGAGTGCAAATTGAACTTGGTATTTCACTTCCTAGTTAATTTTAAACAAATATCCATTGTCATGCACGAGTTACTGACGGATCGCGCCGTGCAGGTGCGGTTCGTCCGTGACTTTTGCTTGACAAAATAAAATCTCTAATATAGTGATCGGCTGTGAAAACAACCTGAAATTTCCATAAAAATAAGAATAAAATTAGCAAAATTTTCGCACAGCTCATACAGTACGGTACTGTTGTTTTGCTCCCAAAATTATAAATTATCTAATGAGGATGACAAAAATTTTTAGAGCGGCTTCGACGCGCAAATTTTCAAAACAACATTTCAATTTCGTTTAATATCACCCCTCCAAGCAAGATTCGAACCTCACGCCGCCACTATGCTCACTCTCGTTGAGGTACTTGGCATGCTGTTGCCAGGTTATGATCTCAGTAGCTTGAATGGATTCACAGATATCTTACTTTGAGAAAGTCTATCAAAACAAATAAGCGAAATATTCGTACCTATATGAACTACTTTCCTAATTGCTTTTCCAATTTCATAATAAGCTGATGGTACTGACACAGGTTCAGAGTGACAAAAGATGAAAGAACTAAAAACCCAAAACTTTGAAATCGACCTCTCATAAGTTCAGAGTAATCAGGATATATCAATCCGACCGAAATTCATCTCATAAAGTGGCACAGGCATACGGTTATTATAGTCATATGTATATATAAGGAGTAAATATAGTGGTAAGCGGTAGAGTGGTTAGTCAGAAAAAGGTTTATGGTTTGTATAACGTGGAACGTGTATAACGCTAAACGCTTTTTGAAGTGATATAATTAAATGGTAATTTATGATTTAAATGCAGAGTACTTTTTTATTCTCTGTTAGTTCCAGTGGTGCGGAAGATCTCCGACATTATGGGGTCCGATTCGCGGAACTAAAAGGTAAGTTACTAAAGAAAAGCAGGACCGAAGGAGCGCGAAAAAGTTGGACTTGTAATTTTGGTTTTGTAAAGACGTCAAAATTTGAGCTAATAACTATTCTAATGGTATAATTTGGTTGTATAACTTAACAAAAGGGAAGCTCGCGCCGCGCAAAAAATTAGTGATTTTCTCAGTTTGATCACAATCTTGTTATTTAGCAGAAGATTACTTCAATTTAACTTTAAAAAGCGAAATTAGTTACGTTTCGACAGACGTTTAGGAATTTCGTGTAACGAATTGATTTCGTATCATGCTGCGGCACGCTCCATTAGTGGCACATACTTGATAAAATAACATTTCTGACTGAGTCGAGCTTGCTTTAGCTGTGTGAGGATAATCAATGTGATCCATCTGTGACCAATACTTGACAAAACATGTCGAGTTATAACTTTTCCGATTCGGGTATTTACATCGCTTTATTGATATTCGCTCTGTCGTGTATTATTTCTGATACTTTTCTGAATCGATTTTCGAAATTCAATGAAATGTTTGCTCTGCAGCACAATTTATTTCGTCATAAACGATATTTGAGTAAATAAATTAGGAATATTACAACATCTCGGAATACAAAAAAAAAGAAACACTGTTTCGTGGTACATTTTTATGTACTCTTACTGGTTAACAATAATTATCTCAGTCCTCTAAGAAAATATACGATTTTGCGTTTTTTTGTGATATAGCGCGTTGTTGTGCAATCAAAGTATCCGCATATTCTATTGGAAACCAAGAGATGACCCAGTAACAGGTTTATTCTCTCAATTCCTACCCTTTTTTGTGCATTGCATCACTCATTTCTTCACTAAATTTACTCTACGAGTAAACTTGAAAGTAGGTAGCATCACGATAACTTTGCACAAAACACGAACCCGAAAAACAATGCTACGAAACCTGCAAAATGACAACGCGCAACGAAATTTGACACTACATGAGGGGACATAAAAAAAACTCTTAACCAACGCAAAAAATTTTGCAGCCTAAAAACTCTTCGATTTTCAAAAAAGTAAGGAAACTCAAACTGACATCTGTCGTCATCGATATTTCTAATCCAACAAGACGCGAACTCGCGTAACCTTTCACAAACTGAAAATCACGTCCTAAATCAACGCCGTCTAGTTTTTAATAATCCTTGAGTAATATTTTATACATCTCACTTTACCAGCTCAGCCAGTATTTACTAGAAATTAAGACTGCGGCTGCTAGATTTTGTCGATTTGTCTAAAACTAACTGGATAGCCTCGGGGCAATATGCCTGTTATACCATATTGTCTATTAACGACACCTCAAGCGTTTTCCCGCCAGAAAAGTTGCCAAGAATGTGCCACCGATGGATTGCGCCTACGAGGCGCGATCCATCCGTGGCACATGCTCGACAAACATTGGTTCTGGTAGAATTGGATGTTTAGGTTTCACAAAATTAGCAAAATTAGGTCCGTTTGAATAAGCTGTCAGATTTCTAGTATTTGTCATGTTAAAAACACTTGTAATGTACTTCTGTACTTGTATGTACTTCTAAAACTCAGTTTAAAATGTTTATTTTTTGGTTTATAAATTGTTTGATCACGCAGCAATGACTTTGTTTGGAAAACCTGGCTAAAAGTAAGGATTTAAAGATGTCTTTTTTTTTAGTTTTTAATATTTGCTACGGCCTGTCCGTGAGCCTACCGGAGGGGTTATACCCAACAACCGTTAGACACAGACCTTTGTAGTGACTGTGTACCTGTTTCATGTTACTGCTACCCGCGAAGTGTCTTGCTGAGGGCATGCTCGGTGGTGAAACGGTCAAGCATCGAACCATCGGCCTTCCAGACAACACGATAGCGCCTAACCGACCGAGCCACCGAGTCGGATTTGAAGAAGTCCTTTAGCGAGATTTACGCAATTTATGCAGACGTCCCCCACGCGGTTATTTTCAGTTCTCCAACTACGCCTTTGTCCAAAAAAAGCATACTATACTTAAATTATATGAACTAAATGTTATAAAATCCGTTATGACACTTTTTGAGATTGTAAGAAATTGCCATAGATGCAAGAGGGCTTCTGACATTACGAGATACTCGCATGTCGGAACACATATACAAAACCAAGAAAAAGTTGTGCTCATTCTGACAATCGTAAGCACCGTTTCAAAGTATAAATACACGGTATGTTTCCGATGAAAATAGGAATTGTGATTAGGAATTTGTAATTTTTTGAGTCAGTCAAGTTAGTCATTGCTGCCCCTTACTAAATTCCTCTGATAATTGTCATTTCCTGTTCGAGTTTATAACATCAATCAGAAAAAACAAAAATAGAAAATTTAATTTAATGACTTTAATATTTATTTCTATTTTATAAAAATCGCTTTCGTATTTATATTTCAAATTTAGGAGTTATAAGTCGGTCAATATTGTCCATTCAAAGTCCGAAAAATGTTGATCAAACTTGTTTTGTAAAACAAAAGCCAGGCGCAATCCATCTTTGGCCCATGCTTGGCAAAAATAAATGTTCTGACTTAACTTTACTCGAAATACATTTATAGGAAAATGAAATGGATAACGTCTGAAATGTTATATTATATATTTCAAATAAAACATGCCTCACTACTGAATTACGGACAATATCTGTTGCAAAACCTAATAATAAAAAAGTATTTAAATCAATATACCGGTCCATAGATGCGAGGTGCAGTGCCTTGACCATGGGCACCCTTTTCGTTCTTTGAATATTGTATAAATTATTCGCATTTTGTGACTCATCCGCGCCGTCACGTTACCACTTCAACAAAAAACAGAACTCTAAATAGTGTACTTCAGTGTTCAGTGTTCAAAATTCTAATTTAATTCTAATTCTAAAAAAAACGGAAAAAAAACTTATGATAACGATGGAACACGAGGTCGGACCAACGTTATTATTCTACACGGAATAAGTGTGTGTTTCCCATGTTTACGTCGCTTGACTTAGAAACGAGTATACTTGTCTTATAAATCTGTGTTATATATGCTATGCTGGATTATTATTGAACCGCTTGTCTAATGTTCTGAGCTCATTCTGAAATTAGCGTTGTGTTTGTGTACTAGTGTAAGCTAGTGAGTGTTCCGCAGTGCCTTTGTGTTGCTGATAAAGCGTCTGCCTGAATCGTAGATCGGTTTATCGATAGCCTGCGTGCCAAAGTTAGGGCAGGATAAGATTTCACTTTTGCACCGGGACTGCTTTATTTTTTTTCCAAAAAATGTTTTCTTTTAATTTTTCTTTCAAAATGAAAATTTTTTTCGATTATTTTGAGAATTTTTTTTTCAGAAAAAAAGAATTTCCCATAAAAATATCGAAAAATGTTGATAACGATATTGATCTTTTATCTCTAGTCATGTATGGGCAAGTATGTGGAACCCATCGTGGAAACACTCATTAGCCAATATCAAGATCAACAGAGAACGATATTCAGAGACAAGGAAAATGTCGTTAAAATATAAACAAAAATCGATATTTCTTGCCCGTGCGGAGGCATAACCAGATTATAATCGTTAAATTTTAAAGTGAGTGCTTTTTTTGTCAAAGAATAACTTCGCAGTAGCTGACCTGTTCTGTTTCGTTAGTAAAAGTGGGAGGCCTTATTTAGCCAGAAAAATAAAATTATAAATGCAAATTCAAATCGATAGAGATTTTAGATATAAATGGATTATATGTGGCAAGTCAAGTAACCACTTAATTTTGAAATAGATCGTTGAATCACTGCTGGTGAGTTTGAGCAAAATAGGTTTATTTATAAATCTCAGTGACGTCAATATGATTTAAAAAAAAACACTGTAACAGACAAAAGTACAGTATATTTAACGTTCATTTTGAGTAATTGCATATTTTCGAGAATCGAAACATCAATGTTGATGACATTTACGCCATGTAGGGGTTGTTGATGGACGTGCGTTCCATCAACAGTCCATAATTCGCCAGTTTCATTCCAATATCATCAAGAGAAATTATTGTCGAATAACAGCGATTTTACTGTATTTTTTAACAGTTTATTGAATCAGTGAATCATTGTTTGTTAGTTTGAGTGTTTTCTTGAAGGCGAGTTGTTTGTATGTTTTGTTTATTGTTTTTTGATGACCTTGACCTAACAGGCTGACAATTAAAATAAATTTGCTTAAAAAACTTTTAATAATTCAACGTGACACACGAAAAATACAAACAAGGACAAAATAGGTTTTTGTTTATAAAATACTAATGACGGAAAAATTTAAAAAAAAAAAAAAATTTTCATTACTTTGAAAACATCGAATTGTTTTAAAAATTATAGTTTTGTGTTATACGAAAAGCTCAACTGCTATCGAGAACTTTTTGAACACTACGACAATAGGTAGATAAATCCGCAGGTTTAAATTAGATAAAAGTAAAAATAGTTTATTGTGACGTTTGCTGAAGTCAAAAGATATTCCCTTATATTTGTCAAGCACGGTCCGTCGGTGGTTCATGCTTGACTAAACAAAATTCCCGAAGGTGCAGGACTGTTCAAAAAAAGTGAAGAAATATTTTGAATTTTGAATTCTCGAGATTATGATGCCTGGCCAGGTTTGCTTTAGGTAGGAAATGGCATCAAGATTGTGCCCAAGACGCTCAGATCGCCCATATGTATATCAACCTATATGTCAGAAGTGGTTGCAAGTGGAGGTGTGGGATTGCTTTATAAATAAGCCACGAAAAAACGAAGAATAGAAAGGTATTTCCTAGAGCGTGATCATAGGCGCGGATACAGAGGGGAGATGTGGGGGGCCGTTTTCCCACTAGTGTTTTATGAAAATAAAGAAAAAGGCTTAAAATTTTCCGCACGCCGAGTGTTTTTTCATTTGAAGTTCACTCGGAACAAGACAGGAGACAGCACCTAAATGGTACCAACTAGCTCCATCTGTTGCGCATGCTTGTTAAAATAAAATTTCTGATCGGCAAGTGACAGCTGTAGCTTTAAATGTATAACTTCCAAATCGTTTTGCGTCCCAAATATGATCCAAATTTGCAAGCTTTACTATCATACCTATGTTCCTAGTAAACGTACAATACTTTTCGACAGTGTACAGATATGCAAGTAATTCGTGGTTTATTGGATTTTCATTCAACCCAATATACTTCCCTTTCATGTAAAAAAATCAATAAAATCATTGACATTTATCTGTTATTCTTCATCATGGTGAATAACATTTGTCAAGCTTGGGGAAGTAATGCCTGCAGTCATCATTTGTTTAAGCTTAGTAAGTAACTTGGCGAAGTCTTTGATATATGATTTTTGATTGTAAAAAGAGAGGTATATTAGCTTAATATTTATAGCAGTACTGTCCCAAGTGACCCATAATTAGAGATATTTATTTTACGTCTTTAAATATTTTATGCGGGTTAATTAAATGACATATACGTTGTGGCATTTCGAGGGTGGACGGGACCTAGGTATTGATTTGAAACAAGTTTGATTCATGGATGAATTTAAAATGAGCTAAATACGTCGGTCATTGGATATTCTTGGTTTTAAAATGCGTCGAATGTGCGCGAAAATAAATATGATTTTGATATTGACGCAAAGTTATATCTGGTTCTTCACTCAATACAATAAACTCTGGGAAATATTTAATTGAGTCCGAGCCACCCCCAACTTGAGAATTGTGACTGGATTAACACTTTCGTGCGATCTGAATCTAAAAGAGAAAGATTATGAAATTCACACATTCTACGTTGGTTGACGAAGCTGTAACACACCCAATTGTACTAAATAAATTTCAGGATTACATAATAAAGTTAAGTTATGATATTTTGCGTCAGCAATTTTATTTTGTCACGCCACGGATGCACCACTCCTTAGAGGCGTGATCCTTCAGTGACTTATACTTACCAAAGATGTTTGGACCCACTTTTCCTTATTGAGATTACTTAAAACCTGAGTTTCTCAATTCCTATTTTTATGAACTGTATTTTATTGATATAACTAATATGTGCGACGATGCGTACGATAGTTTCCCTTACTTTTAAACTATTTATCACGTCCCAGAATAAATTAACTTACAACAATATCGACCACTTTGCAACCCAGTAATGAAGGGTCGTCAAAACACCGTTTGTTGAGTATGCGCCATTGCAATCCGTTTGTGGCTCATACCTGGCAAAATTGAATTTCTGATTAGGAAGCACGGAGGTTATTTGAAGCGAGAACTCATCGATGTTTAAAAGTCATTAAAAAATTTGCCAGTTGAAAAAATATCGTTTTTTGATCAGTTCTTATTTCTAATGTCAATTCAATGAGGTCGCACAAGCCCTTGGGAAATTGTAAAAATGCGACCCACAGGCTCTCTACATTACTTAATTTAAAATACATTGAGACTGTGACTTGTAAAGCTTGTTAAATGAAGCTGTAATATATATTTTGTTTTCAAGGACTAATTGATTTTTCATGTCCAAAAATATTTGACGTTTGAACGTCCCAGTCAGCACAAGTAGCGTAATCAAGGGAGTTCAGTGGTCTTGCACTCCAAATTCAGAATTTTTTTAAAAATATAAAAGCAAATTTGCGAGTATCGTGTTTGGAGTCCGTTTTTAATCACACACATAACACATTTTGTTACATCCAAGTTGTATGGTAGAGGGAGCCTACAAAACTTATCAGAACACACACTCAAAAATTGTGATTTCATTAGGCTAATTATGTAGGCAATAAACTCCATCTAAAACATTAAAACTCAAAACAATGATACAAACGGAGTTAGTCTATAGGTTTACATCATAATAAAATATTTAATTTGTAAATATCCATTGAAATATATAGATATTTTGACGGTCCTGTCCGAACAAACGAAGGCAAGATAAGAGGAAGAGGGAGGGTTTCTGAGGTAAAACGCGCTAAAATCATTAACTGTGTTTTATGACACGAATCAAGCCTTTGAATTTTTTATAGGGTGCATGCTTTAATTACCTTGGACGTATTGTGTAAAAATAGCTAGGCAATACAGAGGGGATGCAAGTAGCAGAAAAATCTTAAAAGTCTTCTTACGCACGTTAGAATATTTGACAGCAGCATTTAATGCTTTATTTAATATAGGCCAAAGTTTATTGCTTAGGAACTTACTATTCATAGGCGCGATTTTTCACGTTAATGTTTTTCATTTTTTTTTTTTTTTTTTTTTTTTTTTTTTATAGCCACTCGTAGCTAAATGCATGTTTTGTTTGAAGAATCTTTTGTCTTCAGTGCACATATTGCAACTTAAATTACTCTCATTTAATGTTTCTGGATATGTCACTAGGGTTTACTCAGATAAGCCACCATGATAAAAATTAAATCTGGGAGCTGAACTATGAAGAAACAAGAAAGTGTGCTAATGATATTGCCACTGCTGGGCGAAAATAAATTGACGCAACTAATTTTCTCAAGGGGCATCAATGTTTTGTTGAATTTAAAGAACTTTTCAGTAATCATTATAAAACTTTTTAATTTTACTTTGCTGGGAGCGTTAACATTTGTTACTAATTGTAGGTGACTCTCAACAATAAAGTCATGTCATTCATACCCGATTTGCTTATGCAAACCGCGACAAACTTCAAATCTGTCGACCTTCTATAATAATCTAAATGATTACACGGAGAGACTCATTAATATATTAACAAGCATCATACTTTTTAATCAATAGGAAAAATTGAGTGGAATTTTGCTGTCATATACAGTTCAGTTATAAACACATACGGCCAGTTTGAGAAATTTTGCTACATTTGAGGAGTTGGTGGAATGCGTCTTCCATTGCGCCATCAGCTAACACATAGCATAGTAGTCCCCTTGATGACGTCATAAATGCAGTCAGTGCATTTTGTATCACATACGTTTTGATTACGATATTTTTGAATGTATACTCCTTTGTCAATAGATTGAATTCAACAAACTACTTTTTGTTCAATATGCTTTCAGAATGGATAGCGATGCCCGCGTACCGCAGGCCGCAAAGGTTTCCGAATCATTAGTTAGTTCATTAGAAAGTTCTGGCTTTGTGTCAGGCAGGCTGCGTAGTCAGCGACTCAAAAATCCCTCTGGACATAGCGACATTGCGGAGTACACCAACACCCCAACTCGCCGACTGAATAATCGACGACAAATGTCGAGTTCTTTTGCTGTGGATTTACAATTTCACGAAAACAGAGAAAATAAAATGGGATGTAACGAGACATATCAGCATGCAAATACCGACAATTACGTCTTAAAGAAAAAGGAGGATTTTTTGTTAAATCAAGGTATTTGCACTCTTTGTTATTGTTATTGCAAAGTTATTATGGAATACGCTAGTTATTTATTTTACAAATTATGTTTTTTTGCAGAAGTCATATATTTGCTACGTTTTTTATAAACGTAAAGCGTATTGGCGCGATGACCTAGTGGTTAAACATGTTGGCATCGCAGGTTGAAGATCTCGGTTTCGAGCCTCGGCTAGTCCGGCTCGCTTATCCATGTCCACCGCTCAACCCAGGGTGTAATAACTTGGGTAGGCTAAGCCGAACGAGAAAATATCATATCTTTCCAGTTATTGTAACCCTGTCCGTCTATAAATGACCAATGTTACAGGGCCTTGGACAGGGTGATCCACTCTAAGAAGTGGCTATAAAAAAAACTCGAGAAAGTATACGTCTAGGCTTGTAAGTATAAGCATCAACGTAGTTTGCAAACTACATGGTACTTTACAATATGATAGAATGCTACCATCTTAAATAAAAAAAAGTATGAAATTTTCTTCCTTCATAGTCCTCCAGATTTTCAAGTATCGGTCGGGATGTCGAAGCGCGTTTCATCCGTGGCGCATTATTGACAAAACATACTTATAGTGATCAAACAGACAATAGTACCAAAGCAAGCAAGTGAGAAAAAGAGTAGAAATAAGAGAAAAAACAAGTTCCTTATAGACTCATCGATTTCACGCGAGATTGATCCATAATAAAATATCGTTTGTTAGGAATAAATGTTAGAAAACGTTGCATAGATTTCTGTAGTCTAACGAAATTGTACCGATAGCTTGCGCCATTCAAATAATCATCGATAGGCCAACTCACTTTGATAGCAAAACCGTAAACAACTCGATATAACGGTTGTCCTTATAGTCTAGTTTAAGCGTTATTCGAAAAAATCACTGTCTTAATAGTATAATGTTTCAACATTTCAGATAAACTAAATTGCTGATATTTGACCCCCTTTTGCAGCAAAGTAGTGATTTATGTCAAATTTTACAACGTAACATTAGGCATATATCATGATTTCACTGCAAAATTAATCAATTTAAGAAGGAAGGATAGTCATTAAATACCACCAATTAAATATAGACTACGGGTCAAATTCTGTATGTTTTATGCCCTGTGGATGCGGGCTTTGCTTCTATCGATAAGCCACCCACATCACGGTAACCAGTACCTCTGGATCACTCTCTGCTTTGCCGGCTTGGATTTATGTGGGCAGGCAGATTCAAAATAATATTTATTATTCAATTAATGTATTTGGAAACTATATAGTTTGTTTTGCATCATAATATTGAGTTTTAAAAACATCAATCCGCCATAATTTTTGACACATCGCTTCCAACCTAAACATAAATAGTGTTTCAGTACATAGCTTAACTGGAAAATGCCAAACGATAAAATATTTTGTGTAGATTGAGATTTTCTTAATCATGCTATAACGGTAAACCTTTTTACTCAAGTAGCATCTTGAAGATCTCTATTCAAACACTCAGCAATGAACAGTCTGCTGCAAAGTGTGTTTCAAGGATGGAAGATATGTAATGGAGTGTACCATGTATCGATCATATTTGGCCACCCATTACAGCGAATAATATACAGCTGCACAATTTGGTTGATCCAATAAATGTACTATGTCCAGATGTGTAGTGTAAGATAACGAAATGATGGAAATGATAAAACGAGAAAATAGTCCAAGTTACTCTTGTGCTTCTTCGGAAATACAAGTATATATTTTACAACAGGTTTCGGACGCAAAGATGAAGCGATAACAATACTGTAGAACAATGAATAGTTATTGTCATTGATTTTAACATTTCTTGCAAGTCAGTAAAAGTAGGTCTATTGGAGTGAAAAAATGAATGTAAGGCCTTGACCAACGTCTCAAATCAGTTTAAGCGTCATCATATAACCCGGTAGGCGGTTGCATGTATGACTATGTCTCAAGCACAACGTTAAGATTCTTTCTGCAAGGCACTGATGGTAATCTAAACCATATATTAAATACTCGGTAATCGTGGGCGCAATGGCCTAGTGGTTAAACATGTTGTCATCGCGGGTTGAACATATCGGGTTCGAGTCTCGACGAGTCCGGCTCGAGTCCCACCAGTCAACCCACGGTGTAATAAGTCGGTGTTAATAAGTTGGTTAAAAGATCTTATCTTTCCAGCAAATCTAACCCTACCTACCTGTCTATGAGTGACCGCTAGTACAGGGCCTTGGGAAGGGAGATCCACTCCAAGAAGTGGCTATAAAAAAATCGAGAAAGTATACGTCTAGGCTTGTAAGTATAAGCATCAACGTAGTTTGCAAACTACATGGTACTTCAAATTATGATAGAATGCTACCTTCCGCGCTTTTTTCATTCCTTTCCGAAAGATATTTTCTGCCACGATTTCTACCCCTGTTTAAGCTCACAATGTTATTTTGCGTATGTAGAGCATTTTTATGAACTTCTAGAAATACGTTCATCAATCACGGATGATCTTGCATGTCTCACGTATTAATTTGCTTGTCAGTCGGTTAAAAAACCAATTTGTACTCTTAAAATAGCCAATTGCCTTTCAAAATCGATTTTTCACGAATCAAAAATGACATGTGAACGTGGCAGATAAAGTTCAGTTGAAGGATGACTAAATTTATTTATCAGCCGGTGTCGAATGTCGCACGCAAAAAATCCTTTTTTTTTCGGAAGACCAAACCGAGCATTCTGACATGTCTAATGCGAGCCATTTATGGGTCAAGCTTCGGCGGATCGATACATCACTGGTGTAGATTAGGCAAGGGTTGTTTTACTGGAAAAGTTTGACTCGCAAACGTTTCTTCTTTTCTAAAATATCGCAATAGCACTTGAATTATGGATAAAAAACATTTGATCCAAGCCTTGATTCATTTGGACCTGAGTATAAGCCAAAAATGTTTTGAGAGTTTGGTTTTCATGCAACAGCTTTACGTTTTACCCGCATTTCGTTGTATTTTTTCATTCCTTTTTATTTTTAGTAACTCAACACAGACATAGAGACAAACACGGCCGTGACGAAATTCGTGCCCCAGGATTTCACGGTGACAACCAGATTTCAGGACCACCGCTGTATGACATTTGGTTGAACGCCGTACAAGGACGTGAACGTTATTCTGAATTGAATACAGAAGCCAAAGTAATATCAGATAACTGCAAATTAAAAAGTCCAGTCAGCAGGTTTACAAGAGAGAATATGAATAAAAACTACTTTCTGGAAGTCGTAAGCGACCTTAAAGATAGCGGAGTAAGTCAGGGTATTGACATTGACGAGGGCATAACAGATAACGGGATGGATAATTTCAAAGAAAACGACGAAGAAACATGTAAAGAACGTTCCCCCAAAACACGGGAAACCCAAATTCCGGGCACTTCGCCAGGGGATATATCTAAAGCAATTTCAAAGAACGAAAAGCGACCGGCTGCCACCTTTCGTACTAGAGTGAGGAAACTTCAAAATCTGTTGTCAATACCAAACCTGGTGAATCTGCAACCACCGAATAAAACGTCAATGGCGGTTATCAACCGTGATGGTCCAGGTGAGCGGCCTTACGTTCAAGAAAATCCAATGGCAAGACCCCTGGAATCAGAATTGAAAAAACGGCAAAATGAAAATTTTTTGGCTAGAAATACTTCGAATTCTGAAAACTGGGATCCAAAACTACGCGATATAAATAAAATAACGAATATTTCTCATATTGGCGAAGGAAATGATACAAACAATTACATTTTGTCGGATACGAAAGAGAGTACCTCTACGCTACCACAGGTAAGCGATTATTATGTTATGTACATATTTATCTGAATGCTTTCATTCTTGTTCATGAAGATAAGTGTTTCGATACGCTTGCTGTATTTCATTTTTGTTGGTACATCATTTACACTTCATACGGTAACACGGTGACCCATTTCATTTCATATTCTTAAGTTGTTTTTAAAATGTGAGAAAAGTGCGGATCTTTTTGTTATTAAATTTAAGATATGTGCGAAATAGGATACACGATCTGGAAGTATGCAGTCCACACTTTTCAATGTCTTTTCAGAAACAGTGGCTAAACTAAAGCTAAACTTGGAATAACAATCCAGAAAAAAAATGTTGCTGGGGAAATGATATTAATGTTGCAATATTCTGACCTAAAAGTTTAATTTTACTCTGGCTTCGGGATATATTCAAGTGCCAACAACACCTCGATCCCCAACTGGTTGCGCGACTGTTCAGAGGTGTGGCGTCCTGGAGTTTTTTATGTGTGATTTCGGTCCCCCTTTGTTCGTTTAGTTCCGAGTATTCAAAACTGCAAGAATATATGTTAATCATAAACAGCAGCAATCGAAAAAATGTCCCTAATCACGAGAAAATTTCGGAAAGATACTTTAGCGAGTGTTTGTAGTAAGTCATTGACGGATTTCGTCATAAGGTGCGATCCATCTTCGTGGTTTGATAAAGTAATATTTGTTTTTAAAGTAGCGCTTGCAACTACGTTTGACTATCATTCGCAACATGATAGCCTCACTCCGATCTGTTTTTAGAAATATATTTTTTATCTTGCTAAATTTTAGTGAAATAGTGTTGACACCAACAATTAGTAAATTTCTACGTACAATTTACTTGCGTCTCGCTAAGCACAATCACTGCGACGTAGACAAGACTCAATGATCTGTGTAGAAATACTACACAATACTGGAGGCGTGGAAAATTGATATTCTCGTGGGCATCGTTCTTCAAATTATAAAATTGATTGATTGAAATGGGACTAGGTTTTGTATCTGATTAATAATTAAAATGTCAAAATCAATGAAATTGTATGTTAAAAAACTAAACTCATAAAATACTTTTATTGTTTTAGTTCTTTCGGTGTCAACTTCAAATATAGGAATATCGTGACGAAATCAGAATTTTTTTAAATGACCACACCATTGTTTTTGAACCAAGTCACCAAGATTATACATCTTTGAAACATTTATTAATATTTTTGAGGATGCATCATTCCAAAATTGTTAAATATAAGCAACCGAAAAATTGCGCATCTGTGTGAGAAAGAAAACATGTTTCAACAATTTTTTCTCCTTACTGACGCCCAACCTTGCGTAAAAATAATTTGCAAGTGTATTCAAAAGGGTGTTTATATATAGTTTTGTTTAAACGGTATATTCGAAATTTACTATGTAAAAAGAATAGCGTTTTAACATTTCGGATAAAATAATTGCTGATATTTGACCATATATTGCTCATTTTTCAAAATCAAGATTTCACTACAAAATTAATCTATTCAAAAATAATTGAAATTATCTTCAATCAGAGTTCCTAAAAATCTGAATATCAAGATATGGACATTTTGTCTGTAATTTGATTAAGATACCCAAAGCAAACTTCCATACTAGGGCCCATGGACACATAAGTAGCACCTGGAAGTAACTAGTCTAAGATCACTAATATGGCAAAAAACTATAAATCCAGTGTAAAGCCGTCAGCAACTGCACATTAGGTGTAAAATAAGTTATCACACAGAACTTCACTGCATCTACTGTGGTACAGTGTGGTAAGGTGTGTCTGCTCTAGGCCATGAAAAACAGATCGTGCTTTTCGGCCCTCTAGTCGTCTTTTACGACACACAGGACATATGTTAGGAAAATTCTTGAGACCGCGTGTAAAAGGATTAAGCTGGGCTGCGCGTCATTGGTGATATTATGTAAAACCAGCCAGTTATTTAGAACACAAAATTAGTGTTGGCAAATATAGGTAAAAGTACCTAGTTTACCTAGTATACTTTTAGTTTACCGAGTTCATTTTCAAAGTACTTTTACCTAGTTTCAAAAATATATGATTTAACTAATTCAACTTTTACCGGGTTTTCTGTTCGAAAGTTTACCTAGTAAATGTACTAAATAAAATAGGTGAATTTATCTAATTTTCAAATAGATACCTAGTATAAGAAACTATGTGAATCATATTTTCATCATAAAATCAGCTTTCAAAATAGACTATTTGAAGATCTTGAACTTCTAATCTATTAAAAATGCCTTGAATGCAGTTAAACGACAATTACCTAGTGTACCTGGCTTTCAATATAGGCACTACCTAGCTTTGAAGGTGAAACTAGATTACCTAGTGATACGTAACCTAGTTTTGCGGTAAATTCGTTCGTTTTATCGAACCTAATGTGGGTCCGCAAAATTAGCATTCCCCTTTTCTGTCATTTCTGCATGGCCGCAAATATACCACGTGGCACAAGCCTGAAATGTAGAGGGAAGCTAAAATTATCAATAGAAATAGTAACTTTTTGTTACTAGTGTTGCTATGTCACCACGCGCGTTGCTATGACCTAATGGATGCGGATATCGCAAAAACCATGCTTATTTCTATGTCACCATGGATGCGGATATGTCACAACCAATGCTTATTGCTATGCAGCGGCGGCGGCGGATATCCGATACAGGAGAAAAGGAAAGGCGAGCGTGAAAAGGGGGATCGCCGTCCTCCTCAATATTTGGCATCGGGGGACCAGTTCCCCCTGCCCCACTTCCGCCGCCAGTGGTCATCAGAGTCATGGATCTCATAAATCACGCGTATTGACATTATGTCACTACCATGACCATAAACACCGCGTATTTTTGACGTTCGAAATGAGCAAACACTTGAAGTTTTGTAGTAGACCAATGTCGCTTTTACTTGCTGAAAAAAATCTAAAATATTATTTCAAACCTGATTTTTCAAAAAACCCGTGCACTCCATTTGTTATGAAATTACCCAATTCTTGTCAAAAATTTTTCAAAGCTATGCCATTGACCCTTCTACCTCCAGCCTACGACCACGCTTGTCGCAAAAGATGGCGCGCTTTATAGTATTTCCGTCGTGCTTTTGATCCATAATTTCCTTGTTGTTTTACTTTGGGATTTCTATCTATTTAGCATTGATCGTATAGTATGATGTCAATCGTGTAATGGGCTCCCCAAATCAAGATGTTTTTATCGATTTAGCGTAATCAACATGTTACATTTGTAGCATTATCGATCGAGGTAAAATCTGGTTTCTTACGTGTCTGTTTAGTTTTACATGTAAATCCGATGGCGAACTTCAGCAAATGATAAATTTCCATGATGAGGGGCAGTGCCGGCCATTTGGCACATATCGAACGTCTGGCCTCACAGACGAAATAAATGAACGGTAGCGCTCACCAACCCAGACCAAAAATTTTTTTATTGGAAAAGCTTTCGACACAGATATAGCGCGTCTCTGTGACGCAATCAGTTAGTGAGCCATTCTTGGAAAAACAGGTTCAGTAATTTTCTTCCTGTAGACCTCATTAACAAAAGACATGTACGAAACTTAATATTACAGTATTCATAAAGCATAATAAACTTTATGAGGATTTGCATATAAAATCACTTGAAATTGAATAACGGTGTCATTAAATTGTACGGAAAATATAACGATTCATTCTATAAGGAGGAACAGATAAATAATAAAATTGGATGATTTATTTTAAATTAAAGATTCGAATCGATTTCCGATACATGGCTGATCTAAGTGATTGAAATAGTGGTTTCCGTACTCGGTATGATTCGACAAAGGTTTTAAGTAAAGTCCTGTCAAATATGTTACACTATGGAGTGTGAATAACCCACGTGCATTCCAGTGTCGAAAACAACAAAATTCTTGATGCCAGCCATTATAATACTAAATTCAAGATTTTAGAGGTATTTCAGACTTACATCGCATATACGCAGCACATACATCGTTTTGAATTCATAAGCTTTTTTTCGTGCGAGTTTTAGGGCAACGAAATAAGTGCAGTTCGGAAATCTGAGGCCAATTGCCAAGTTTCATATTACTAGGCCATGGGTCATAGATAGCATTTGTGAACAGTGGTGGGCAAAGATGTCCTACATGCCTGATATTCTCTGACTCGAGGGCGTCCATAATTCGACACTTCCAGGTAGGGCTGGGCAAAACCGAATGATTTGGAATTCGAATCGAATATTTTTTCGATTCGGATCGAATCTTAAATTCCACGAAAATAACAAATATCCCATTTTTACTATTACAACTTGTCTCCATTGTGAAAATCAAGAAATTTATAGTTTATCGTGTGTTTTCAATTTCAATTTTCATATTTCAACGACAAAATATGATCGATTTTAGTCAAATTTGACCAAAATCGATTGCATTTTGTCGTTAAAAATGAAAATTTTAGTCTATTTAGTAAGTATTTGTTCTTTTAAACGATTCGCGATTGATTCGAATATAATGTGCTTCGAATCGAATTGCCAACCCCTCCTCCCAGGTCGACCACGAAATGGTACAGTTTAGCGTATTGTGGATTAGCCGTGTTATACTGAAAATATTGAAGTATTGAAAATATGGTAAAGGTTTGAACCACAGTGAAAGAATGCGATTCGGTAGCCAAGCCTTGACTGGTTAAACATTTTGTTTGGAGGAACAAAAGCAGAAAACTTTTTCAAACAAAAACCCTTATAATATCTAAAAAATAGACAAAGTGGAGCAACGTTATGACGATGCGAGAAGCTTTCCTGACAGGAAAAAAGTTTTGGGCCGATCATGTAGCCTAAGTCACATAAGCAAGCACCTTTGGATAGAGATGGGCCGATACCAAAATTTTCGCCGATGCCGATACAAGTACCGATACCACCTTCGTAATTTATATTCCGATACCGATACCGAGTACTTCATTAAATAAGTTCAAGGCCTTTTTGTATCCACATTCTTATGCCCTTGTTATAGTTGCACTCACGTATGTGTGCGCCTACGTACGTTTGAACCCCTCAACTTTTGCATCCATTTAAGTGCAAACTTTTATGGATGAAAATATACTGGGTTCAAAAATTGCGTGCAAATGTTCGTGGTTACATAACTAATGTGACACCTAACACCTTTTTTTGCATAAAAAGAGTTCATAGTCAGTGGATTGATGGGTTTTATTTAATAAAACCCAAAGTGTGAACAAATTTGTTCACGCGAGGCATGTCCCGTTTTAATTATTTTTCAGAGCAGTGGAATGCGAGGTCTTTCCATTCATTATCAGTAAATAAAGCGTATTCGTACGCTCTGTTGTAAACCCGTATCCGGTATCGGTTTTGGTATCGGCAGTATCGGTGATGAAAATTTTCCGATACCAGTACCGATGCTTCAAAAATCACCGATACTTGTCGATACCGATACATCGGTTCATCTCTACTTTTGGAGGTGCATCTCAGTTATAGTAGTCAGGAAATGGAAACCAGCAATTTATCCAAATCAGGATATTTCATAACGACTCAATACATAAGTTCGCGAAACGGGAATTACATCGCAGTGGTGTGAGTGGCAAAATCTACGGTTTGCGAGGGTAAACAACAAATTTTCATTTTTCGCATCGTGTTTGTAACGTATGGTCAAAATCGTCCTGTTTGAATCGCCAAAGATTCGTAATTAGCGATACGCCGAGAGTTCACTTCAAATTGGAATCTAAAAAGTATCTGAGAAAAGCAACTAAAAAGTAGATAAATATACACGAGTTTAAATGCTTGACGTAAGATACCAAGTATAAGTAATACCAATTACAAGTGTGTATTTTTGAAACTGCCTAAACGTAAGAATGTAAAATAGGTTTATCAATATTTTTCTAAAATTCTCTCAAGGATAAATCGGAAGCAGTGCTTAAAAGTAATCAAAGTACAAAATATAGTACTGGCAACCACACCCCGAACCGAAAACATTTCAAATTGAACTATAAAAGACTTTCCACCCAATGTGGTGATAGCCACCGCAATCGAAGCGGAAAACATTCAAGAGAACTGAAGGGCTGTAATAAAGTGCAGTGGTATCATGGATTTATAAGACTTTAAGACTAAGTTTAAAATATAAAGTGAATTTATATGGTTTGGAAGTAGTAAATTAGCGTCTGTGTATGAGATTTTTTATGGCACTCCATGGAATGGATCATCCTCCCCAAGGCCCTGTGCCGGCGGCCACTTATAGACGAGCAGGGTTAGAATTGCTGTAAAATGCACATCTTTTTATCAATGAATACTTCAGTACAACATATAGTGGTAGCGCAAAGAAATTATTTTTTGCATTTAATTCCAAATGTTCAGTGATGGAATTTTTGCGGTTAAATATAAAGATGCACTGCTGCCCACCGGCGGAACCATAACTGTTATCTGCGAATCGCAGATATACAAGCAGAGATTTGCGACCTGTTAACGTGCGACTTCGATATCGTAGCATTTCTAAAAGAGTAAATTTTTATTCTAATGTGAAATTTAATATTCTTCTTTGAACACTTTTCCCATTGTTACTCTTGCCGAGTATGAGCCTTAGATTTAGGGAAAGCCTTTTCATTTTCTTTACAAAATATTATATTAAGTGAAGACCGAAGTACTAGCTGAAAAGCTGCAAGATAAGACATGTGCACTCTGATCGTCAGAAGTTACATCATAACTTAAAAAAAAAACATTATCAATACGGTGGTATCTGCAACTAGCAAAACTAAAAACTGCAATCACCTTTCGAAAAATCAGGTTGTCAGTCGATTACAAGATGATTGCCGAGAAAAAGATTGAAAAGGAGAATACAATATGATCAATTTTTTCCAGAAAATATTGTCAAAATCTAGAATAATGATCACACAAACAAACATACTTTGCCATGTTAAGTGTCTGAAAGTCAGAATTTTATAAAAATAAAGGAATTTGCCACAGACATGTATTCGTCGCTATTATCCAAGAAAAAGTTTCATTAGCTGCCTATGCTTTGTACCATCTAAGGGCTTTTGTTTTAACAACATCTCATTATCAGACAAATCTCGAACAGATATGAACCACCTTAATAGAGAAGAGTCATCTTCCCTGAACGGTGGCGGTCCATTACTTCTTTCCATCTTTTAGTCTCCTCTCATGACACGCTGGGAAAAAAATAAAAATATTTTAAATGATATGGAATTATCATTTTTGAAAGGAAGATTACAACCAAAATCTTTCAGATTATGTTTTATATGCAGTGTTCTTGCTTAAAGAGACAGAGCGTGTACTTTTTTTATTGAAATTCACTCTAAGCAAAGTCGGAAACAGCACCTAAAAGAAACCGACTGCGGCCACTTAATAACTGAGAGGTACTTACTACAAGGTGTAGTACCAGCAACTGCACTCCAGGCGGAAACATTCTAAACGGAACAGTGCAGTGAGTGGTATCTGCCCTGGGAGATGGTAAGAATAGTTACCACTTTTCCCCCGATTGAAAAACATTGCTTCTTAGAGTGTGTTTAATCAACATTAGTAAAATTGTGGCGGATATTTCTGGTTTTTCATTACGAGATTTAATTGCAGTGATTCGATCCAAAAAATACCACGATCAGATTCGGATTCCAAATCGCTCGGTTTGGTTAGCCCTATCTTCAAGGCTTAAAGATTAAGTATTGTTTCAATAAACATTCTATCATTTAGAACATTTTCAACGAGACAATGTTCAAAATTGTGCTAACTTTAGTATTATTTTTATTCATAACTATTGCGGTAAAGTAAAGTTGAGAAGTCTTGTTCATGGACTTAATGTCAATTCACTTTACCTTTATTCTACATATTTTAAGAGCATATAATTATCGGAGCTTATCTCTCTTGTCCCATCGCGAACTACTTAGATGGATCAAAAACAATTTGTTTTCCTTTCGTGTCCGTGACTTTGGCCTCTTTTGACTATCATAAATTTACCTGACTTTTTTTAAATCATCGGATGACAAATTTTGTTACAAAAGCGAAGTGATTAGCTAAATACATTTCAAGAATTTAATTGAAAAATATATTAATGATCAATCCATATTTGTACCAATTACCAATCTTGTTACGCATGGAAGCGATAAATAAATCATGACCTAACAACGCGTTCCATTCGCCATCCATGTTTAATAATATTGAAGATTCAAATGCAATTTGGCCAGACAATTTACATAAAAATTACTGTTAAGTTTAACACACTTAAATGTAAATGATACGGATTCAAATTCAATGTCTATCTTTACAGAATTTATCTGAATACAATCGTGATGGTTTACTCGACGACTGTGAGCCGAGATCGAAAAAAATCGATGACCGGCGTGAACCTCATTTGCGAAACGTCCTGGCGAAACGTCACAGAGAAGAATTACGATCAGTGGTTTCAATAGGCGACGATTTCTGGCTAAAAACACAAAGCGGCGCAAATTTAAAGACAGATGTCATCGATTTAAAACAAGGATTACCTGTGGGCGAATCGGTTATGGTTGACACGGAAGATGGAAAAGAACCAAGTGGAATATTAACTGAAAACAGCGATTATCCGGAGAGAAACAATTATTCGATTGGCGGAAGTCTTCGTCCACGACGGCTAGTTGGTAAGAACAATTTTTATTTTGAGAACTGTTTCAGGGCCAATATGTACAAAAGTGGTAAATGATTTTTCATCATGCAGGATAGATACCACATAATGCACTTCAATATAGCGGTATTGCTCTGCATTAATTTTACTAGTTCAGAGTACAGCTGATTGGTGGCCTTTTAATTGGTTCCTTTTGGGTACTGCTTTTGGTCTTGCCAAGAGTGGCGACCAGTAGAATCAAGACTTCAGTTTGAATGGCGTACTAAAAAAGTTGCGAATTTCAATAAGTGCAGCAGATGCAACACCCCCGAATATTAAAAAGTTATCAAAAAGTTACCATGGACCAATTTCCGTCAATAACAATAATTAGGATTAATTACGTCTACGTTGATATTGGATTTCGATCCTGTTTCGAATATACCCAATTCACAATATCATTTTTTTTTAAATTATGTGGGTAGACTAATGTTAAAAACAACAAATCATATGTTGTTGAGTTTGGATTATTAATGGAATTTACCTCCAAGTCATGGTCTGTAGAAGAGCAGTATAACTTGCCTCTATCACCAAATATTTTGGCGATTGGGTTAAAAGTCCATACAGTGGAAACCATGTTGCACTAGGTCTGGGCTAAACCAAACCATTCGATATTAGGATCTTATTCTTAGGGTTTTTCGAATCATATCACCAATCCCTTAAAATAGCAAGGATCCCATTTTACCGAATGATTTTGCTCTGAGGCCAAAAGGCCGAAAGCAACTAAAGGGAACTATTCACGGTCACTTGTGAAAAAAGTATTCAAAATGCAGTACTTGTAACTGCATGGCGAGTGGAAAACAATCCAAAGAGTACTGGAACAACAGGATTAGTGATGAAGTATTTTCACTTGAACTTGTATCTCTGAAAGCATGAATAAATTCGACAAAAATAAAAATATTTCAGTTCTATTTTATTCTTTAAAATATGATGAAATATCAGATTGCATGAACCTGATTATAAAGAACAAAAATTAGAAAAAGATATTTTTTTGATGAATGAGATAAAAATATTCAGTTTAATATAGTTCATTGGTTAATTCCCTCAAAATTAAAATTTTTCATTGCGTTTAAATTCTTCTTGTTAACGTTGCATGCTTCTAAGATAATGTTCCTAAAAATGAAAAAAAATTTAACAAACGAAAAGTACGGTATAAGAAGATTTTAATTTATTTCCTCGGAAAATGGTATTGTTTCACGTTTGAGAGTCTGTGTTCTGGCGATCTTCGATTATTTTGTACCCATGAGATTTCCTCTTTTTTTCAACAATAATCCACCCTCATCCTGATTCATGGGTTTCCAATTTGTTTTCAATATTTTCCGAATATAAATAGCATATGATTATAAATATAGGCAATCAGGGCTGTCCAAAATATTCGATTCGCTTCGAAATATACAAATCATAAAATATTCGATTCGGTTTCTGCAGCAATTCGAAATTAACAAAATGATAATTTTGAGTATTTTTTAAAAAAAGCGTGAATCGTGAATTTCCCAGTAAATTAAATGCTCATGAAAGCTGATGATGTTTTTTGTTTGTTTAATATATGTCTTCTGATTCATATATTCGATTGGGGAAATTTATTCGCTTCGATTCTGAAACCAAGAGATATTTGATCTTGGCCATCCCTACAGACAATGCTCCATGCATTTTCAACAGACCTACAAAGTGTTGATTATGGTTCCCGTGACCTAAATCCACGCAAGGTGAGTCATCAGCCCAACGACCTCGTAGGTTCATCGTCCAAATTATTACTATAATTTCCGATATTGGTTTGATTTCCAAGTCGGCTCGTTATCCCATGTCCATCTCGTTAACCCATGTCCATCACTCAACGCAAGGCTAATAAATTTTCCAACCATATTAACCCTGCTCATTTAAAAAGTGGCCGCCGATTTGCCTTGCTCAAGGTGGTTTGCTCAATATAAATAAACGAGAACTTAATATTATATATTGCACAAGTTTGCATACGATAATAGTTTTTTACAAATTTCGAAATTGGTTGTCCAATAATATAAACACCAAGGTAGGTTGAATGGAGTATGCATTGTGTAATGGATTTTTAGTTTTCGCTTGATCAACTGTCAAACTATACTGATTCGCGCCAGACTATTTTGAGGTCTTCGCTTTTATTTGAAAACGATTTTACAGAGACTGGTAGGAGCATCCAACATTTCGCTCACCTGTAACTGCTTTGGCAATGTAGCTTCTCTGAATACAGGGATTTTGGAGGAAAAATAGAGTGATCAGGGATTCCAATGCATTCTACCATTAAAAAATCATTTTCAATCCATGTCCTTGAACTGTGAATAGCGCTGGGCAAAACCGAATCATTTGGTATTCGAACAATTTTTTCGAAATGGATCGATTAATTACATGTAAATAACAAATAATTCATTTTTACTATGACAACTTGTCTCCATCATGGTTAACGAGAAATTGATAGTTTATAGTGTTTTTTCAATTCACACTACATTGTCTAAAGGCAACACTTTTCATATTTTATCGGCAAAATGTCGTTAAAAATGAAAATTCTAATTTTTTTGCAAGTTTTCGTTTCTATGAACAATTTATGATCGATTCGAATGAATTTTGCTTCGAATCGATTCGAATCACCGGATCCAATTGCCCAGCCCTCTCTGTGAAGCATGAATTATTTAATTTTAAGGAGTGGCTCACATTCAGTACGTTCAGTTATTGAACACTATAAAATACGATTCTAAAGATTATAAAATCTGACAGAATAATCAAAATGACAGGGAACCAATCGTTGCGTATTGCACACAAAATGCTCCCCGAGTCGCCAAGGCTACCACAAGCATAATATTTCAAATACATTTTTGTATTCTCAGAAATACAATCACTAGAAGTAAAGAATGAGGAAGTAAATCGACGTGAAATTTCTGACAACGACTTAATCCTAAACCCATCGAAATTGCTGAGAAAGAAATTGAGTGATCAGCACCTAGGAAAAAATAAACCTAGTCTATATGGTAAGACGGACGAGGTTCTCATCAAACCAAACGAATTGAATTTAAACACAGAAATGCAGAACGGTTGCGAATCATATTTTGGAGAGGAAGATAATACTATTGGAATCAGATACAGCAAACTTAAAAATGGAAGCAGTGTTTATGAAGATTACGTAAGACAGCCCGACGATGGCGCTATGGATTTCGGGGTCCAAAATAGTCTGTCACCTACCCCACCTAATGTGATTACAAAAAAGTCCGATTCTGAAACTTGGTCACCAAGCAGATTAGATGGAATACCGATTTTGCAGTTGAATGGTGGAGAATTACCCTCGCCGTGTTCCGGTGACATCGACACAGAATCGTCCGATTCTACAATATCAAAACTCAGAGATGTCACTGCTATTCTTGAGAAAACAGTTGGACAACAAGTTGAAGAAAATGGGCTTAGTCCTCCTGATGAAAATCCTAGCAGGTACATAATCCATTTTAATAATAGTTCAATGTTTCTCCTATAATATGAGAAACGTTAACCTTTATTCGAAAAAAGGAGGGCGAGCAGTACGAAAAACAAGTATGGCATAATTGAATTTGCCAAAACACAGGGAATATTGGTCCGTTATCAAGGATTTTGAATTAGTTTCAAAAATATGTGTTGGACCTAACACTAAAAAAAATTCTAGTCTAGCTACAGACATGAACTCGATGGGCAATTGAAAGTTGCCAAAAAAAAAACTTAGCGACAAGGATGGGTGATTGAAATGTTAGCGCAAAAATCGCTGTCGGTTGATTTAGATAGTTTCCAGTATAAAAACGTTAAAAAAAAGGTTTCGTTTCAGAATTATTTAAGTTTATGACAAAAATCGAATTAATAGGGAAAACCAAACTTCATCTAACACCATTCGATTCAACATTGACCTTTATGTCTCGTATTTTTCTAATTCAAGTGATTTAAATTTCTAGAGTTAATTCAATTTCAAAATTGCTGTCAGTCACCTTAATTCGATTTTACGTTTACTTTAGAAAGTAGAGAAAATCAGTGTTTTGTCGAGTATGTATCGTCGGTCAATTGTGAACTTCGGTCGCAATTGATGCGTCGCTCATACTTGACAAGAATTAGAACAGTCCGTTCTATAGTACGCCAATGTAATCTCATATAATATTAATCCAAGCTTTTAATCTTGTGGTACTAGACGTCAATTTTACGTGCGTTAACGTTCAGGCGTTGTTTGTATAATAGAATAAACACGATGCGTAATCTCTCGTTTGACGGAGGAATCTTGTTTACTTACCCCGGTAGTCATTTCGGTGATGGACTCTTATATCGATTTTTCAATTAGTTTCTGAAGAAAAAACAGTGAATTGCTTGTAGTTTGAATATATTATATATTTAAGCGTAAATGCCGTAGTTAGGTAGTCAAATAATATGACCCACCCTAGAGGACACTAGTTCATAAGATACGGAAGCGTTGACACGATATTGTTTGACCGGGTTCTAACTAGAGCAAGGCAAATCACTTGAAGTTTGCATCGATCTCGAGTACTTTTTCAAATGGAATCCGATTGAATTTTATTATATGATGTAACCCAGATTTATTTTGCGTTCTGAAAATATTGGTAAGCATAGTTAATGTACTATTAATGTATTATTCAGCATTGCTGACAATGAGAGAATACACCGTTACCCGCAAAACAAGATTGGTGTTATCTGAATGATATCTATAATACCAACTGATAACAAAAAACCATTAGACAGATTGTAGTTTTATCTCGATAAGATATGAGCCATGAATGGATCGCGACGTATGGTACAATAAAGAAAACAAAAGTCTTGTGCCGCCAGGTGGCGCTTTGGAGCTGTTATGTAGCAAAATTCAAGCGGGCTCTGGTCGGTGGTCTGTAGTCTCTAAATGCTATTGCCTCCAAACAAAGATACCCCACCACCCTTAAACATTTGATATAAGAGTTCCGAATGTGAGCTTGAAAATTACCAAGAATTTTAAATAATATTCTGACGCTAAGGCGTAGCCGTTATTTATAGTTTTATTTTATTATTTTCCTAATCCTGACATTCATATAAAAACCTATAACGAAATTAAATCAATACCTATATTGCGTCAAAGCTTTGGAATAATGGCATAAACATCAGCAGTCTTCACTTAACGCTTGTTTCTGTGAAAAATATTGTATAAAAATACTTTTCAGAAACCTGCCATAGACGTAATATTATGAAAAATAAGGCAAAATTTACTTTTTAAAAATACGAAAAAGCGCATTATCTTCGCACAACAACAGCGCAGATATATTCATGATTACACGTGTTATACAATAACTACTGCAACTTTGAGACAATCTGAAGGTACCCACTCTTGCCCAGGGTAATAACACTCGTTGTATCACAACCCAACTGAGCAGTTCCCGGGAAATGTTTAATGACAAAATGCTGTTACATTAGAAAATGAATAGCGCGGGTTGGAACCCCGGCAAAGTAGGGTCAAGATCGATGAACCAAAAAGCCTTCAAGTGTAATATAACGTACTGTAACCCACAGCTTCCGGACAATGCTTTATCGGTTTCTCTTTGGTTCCACACTGGATGGGATAGCAAGACACAGGATAAATTTCATAACCAGATATAATTGTAAATATTGTTAATAATATGCATACTATGAAATAAAGTTCATTTAATTTCATTACGCTTAATAAGTAATTTAAGAATATATAATCTTACCAATTGAATATTTTTTAAAGCGTTCTGTTTGAAAATATGTGCGCGTCAATAAAACGTTGTTCGACGATGAACTTTTTTCTTATTGAGAATTTTGTGACTTAGATCAGATACAGGAATTGGTGCTTTGTTACCGCTCGCTTTGGTCCATAGTCCTATGCTCTGAATGAAAATCGTCCAGAGCGGACATTTTTTAGAATAGGAAGAGAGAAAAAGATAGAAAAATTGACAGAATTGACAAAGCGATCTAACTTGAAATATTAACAAAAATTGACGGTCAAAAATGTTGAAGTATTTAAATAATGTCTCCGATGTTGTGGTTGCTCAACCAAGAATTAGATGAACTCAAATGCCAGTGATGCATCATAAACTCTGAATAATAAATTACATCAAATGTCATAAAAATAATCACTTCTTCTGATAATCGAAAACCCTCACGCTCGGTTGCTATTTGATAAATATATAATCTCGTTCGCGAATTTTATTTTGTCCAGCCTTGATCGATCCACCACACATTGATTACGCGCTGAAAAAAACAATTTAGTAGATGTTGACTTATCCCAATAAAATATATATTTGGCCAAAGGTGATAAAACGATTAATCGCCCCTGAACGACACGGTCTATCAGCGAACCATGCTTGAAAAAACATGTTTTTCTGATTATGATTGAATCTTCACTCCAATCGTTCGGAGGGTAATGTTGCAGCAAAATCGGTTTCATCTCACCAAGCACATAGTGCATATTCATGTCACAAATAAATCATGTCTTAAAATTTCTAATGAAAACACAGAAGCGTGAAAGA
Source organism: Styela plicata (assembly GCA_963675895.2). Lineage (NCBI taxonomy): Eukaryota > Metazoa > Chordata > Ascidiacea > Stolidobranchia > Styelidae > Styela > Styela plicata. Next base: position 2,918,955 of record OZ023142.1, read on the forward strand.
TATCAAATTTTACTGCTGAAAAAATATAACAAAAAATCGTAGATTTTCTAGATTTTGCTCCAAACTTCAGCGTATTTCCTTCAATTTTTTGTTAGTAATATCGATCACACTATATCTCACGACTCATATGTGTGAAAATATGCATGGGTTGTGTATGATCAAGATGGAATTATGTACTCGGTTCAAGTTAATTATAGTTACATGTGAATTACAGTAAATTGGAGCCTTAGTGCTTAAGCTTTAATGCGTTTTCACTGCGACTTATTGCCTCTTTTTCGGATCAATAGCGACCGAATTTACGACGTTCCGCATTTTCTTGTGGGCAATCATTCTCTAAATAAGGAGCGTGCTTTGCTACGAATGAGTTTATACGTTGAAATTGAGTTGTTACGATTAAAGCAAATTTTTTTCCGAAATCTTCATCTTGGAATTGTACGTTATTAAAATGGACGCAGAAGAAGCTGAATTATGGTCAGTATTAACATTTTTCAGTTTGCATTGTAAACAAAAAATATTATCTTTTAATTTCATAGAAATATAAGTTTATTGTAACTCCTCCCAACAAGATAAAAGTGTTATGGATCTTGTAAACTCCGAATAGCGTTATTAGCTTTCATGTCTTTTTATTTCTCGATTTTTTAGCTAAATTTATATGTTATGACGCATTTTAAATCCGCAATCAACGCTGTACGACGAAATTCAATTTTATCGAATTAATATATTACGAATGTATGATATATGTGGGTGGAATCGACCAAAGTCATTTCGTGAGACTTTGAGAAAATCAATTCATCTACAGTTATCATCACACTGTCTAAAATGAAAAGTAGTTTAAACGGTTCTCGAAATTCATCATAATTAAATGGAGAAATAGTAATTTCATGATCATATTACAACCATCTACACTCCAGAATATTTGTAGATTTACTACTGGGCTATGTGGAAGTAAAACGAAATTAATATGATTTCTAAAACACCAGACTATTCGAATAAATAGTCCTTTAATGATTATTCTAATTCAAGTAAAATACAATGCGTTGAGTGAAGATTTTTTTTCAATTCAATCAGGAGAACTAACCCGACTCCAAAACTATTCATAATTGGCATGGTTCTGAGGAATGGCTCATACGTGAAAAGTCGTTATCGGTATGTAATTAGAATTCGGCGTAAAAACTTTTTAAAAATATCATCTACCGTTCTCATATTAAGAATATGTCCTACCTCAAATTTTTGTCATATTCTAAACGGCCATCTTTTGCTAATTTACTATACGGCTTTTGCAAAGTCTTGTTTTACTTGTAAAACTTTTACGTATTTTCGATAGAAACAGTAAATCAGCGCCCCAACAACTTGAAATCAAATTAAAATAATTTTTTGACAAACATTTTGCATTTTCTTTAAATTTCAAAACAACATAAGAGAGAGTGTGTCCGTCATTTAAATGATTTCGATTTATTTTAAATTAAATTTCATGAACGGAAAGCGTAACTAATTAATGCGAGTGCCGTACGCTGCACCATCATTTGACGCTCGTCCGTCTTTGATGCTAGAGTTAACTTTCAGCGGACATTAGCGATGTGAGAGTTTTTATAGCAATGTATAAAGTGGTGTATTTTAAATCAGGCACTTTTTTCAAGCATGCCAGCTACCCCCACCCTTAAGTAGAGGTTTTTAGAATTTTTGTCGTATATTCCAACGAATTTCAACATTTGAGGTAAAAAAAATCGTTTTCAAATTTTATGTCGACTCAAAAAAAGTCACAAGTCCAATTATAGTTCGAAAACGCAGTGATCTGTTGCGCATACTTGGCCTAATCTTTTTGTGTTTGAGTAGCAGTGCACCTCGAGCAAGTTTCAGTTTTAGGAATAAGTTTGCTAAGGAAATTTTATATTATTATTATATTACTAGAACTATAGCGCCGTATTGTATTTTAACAAACATGGGACTTCGTAATACCATTTGGATTCTACTTACTTTGCTTAGAGTGAAGTTCTTCTATCAAAGAGACGAAATAGGCGCAGATTTTTAAATGAAACGAGTTACAGTCTGGTAGTCTCGAGAAAAGTTGTTTTCATTTATTTTGAGCATATATGTCATTTCATGATTAATACACATGTGGGTTAAATCTCAATTATTCAAACAAGTATAGACCACCTACAAAATGTTTAAGTCTTTGTGATTAAACCATGTAATGTGACGTCATAGATTAATTGATAAAATTACGACTATCTACACTACGAAATATTTGTAGATTCGCTACCAGACTATGCAGAAGAAATTTAGTGACACTCATTAATAAGTTACTGTATCGATTTTTTTTTGAAGGCTTCATGCTGCAAATTTAATAGATTTATTGAACTTGCGTTTGTAAATGGTCCAAAACATCGGACGAACTAACTAACTTCGTTAATAATAAATGAGAATTCAGTTATCATAAAGTGACAGCCCTTGATACCGCAAACGAAAGCGCAAAAGTTTAATCAGCAAAACGTCGGATAGTAATTTTGCCGTTTATGACTAGGTTGACCTGACGCGTTTCTGGATATTCGCGATTCCGAAATCGGGTCAGTGTCGAATGAATTCACATCCTTGGTCCCCGAAAACTTTAACCCCGAACCCCGAAAACAAAATACCAATGTAAATAAGGGTCGAATTTGTTGACAGAAACGGTACGAACCTATTTCGATATAAAAATGCACTTTCAGGCAAGACCTTCTTGTCTATAGTTTTGTCAATTTTCTAATGCAGCTGTGCAAATCCTATTCGGCGATTCCGAAAGACTTCCAGATCGATATGAATGATTTAGTATTTCATTCAACATGCCCGACGTATTACGTAATATAACAATTTCTTATAGGGAGATTTCTTCAATCATTTTCCATTGACCCATGACAGTAGGCGTCAGTTCATTAGATACTTAGAAGGTAGTTTGAGACTTGTAAATAAATGTTTTGTATGTATCAGTGCCGAAGTAAACTGACGGAAAAGCCGGCGCTTGTATATGATTTTTAGCTACCAATTGAATACAAAATTGTAAAATATGGATAGTTCCTCGGCCTTCTCACTCTCATGCCAACTGCCAATGCTCAAGTCGTTAGCGCTAGAAGCGCTAGAATACATGAGCCACATTTGTATGGCGCGATATCAGTGATCAATACCTAACAAAATAAAGCCTCCTCACTCTTTTGACGAATATAATATTTAAATATGAGTAAAAAATTTCAGGCAAATGTCTATTCTGTGGGAAGTCGCGGTCGCTTCCGGTCGAATAAAAATTATCGAGGAATTGTGAGATCGACAATATTTAAGAGCAGAAATTTGAAAAAATATGTAATATTGCGGTGCATTTTTACGCCAATCATAAGCAAATATTATTGATGATATCTTCTGCGCGTATATGAGATCGCGGCATGGCGGGGCGGGAAGCTGAGAAATACCCCGTGGATATATTGCCGCTACTATGTTAGTATGATTCATATTTTAGATAAGATATTCGAAGTCTTTCTACACAGATATACAAATTTATTTCTGTAACGTTACATTGATAGAAAAATTTCTCTCATCTCGAATATATAAACGAAGTTAAGAGCAATCTACTTAACAATAAAACATCGGCAAATCAATCATAAAAATGCAATATGAGGTTACGAAATTATATATCCACACTTCACACTTATATGGATCATTATAATGCAAATATACGAGGACAAGCGAACAATTTTACATGGTACCATGGTAATGCACCAATCGTAAGCAAATTTTTGACTTAGTTTGTGGTGCCAAATCTGGCTTGAAGATAGAGTGCAACGTTAAATCATGCCCATGCTTAGACAAACATTACAGAAATGAAAATTCCAGACATCTTTAAACCCCAATTACTGCAACTTTTAATCAAATCCCTAACTCTTTTGTATCACAAAAATCCCTATGAGTAATGAATATTAGGTACTGCGAAGTAACGTAATCTGTACGGCCACATGTATATACCCCCATAGGGAATTGTAAGCGAATTGGTTGGTAAAGATTCGAATGAGAACGAAAAGTCAAGCCGGGAGATCGATACTAGCTTTCCTATCAAGTTTAATAGTATTGAAAATTATTAAGCTGGTCAGAGGAAGAAGTTCGATATTGGATACACATAGTAGTTAGATATAAGAAAATCTCCGAGAGTAAAGACATGATATGATCTTATTTTTGTATGTGTACGAGGCTTTAGGAAAGTTGTTGCACGGTCGCTTACTATGGTTTTTTCTATAATACGTAGTTTATTTATGTTCGGCTTCGGAAGAAATACCGTTGTTTCATATGACGATTTTTCTGCAGCGTCGGACGATTTTTATTCGACTCAAATAATGTGCTGAAATCGGGTGGAATGTAATCAAAAATCTCTTGATAGCTGGATGATACAAATTGTGTTAGATATATTGTGAAATATATTTCGTGCAATGTATAGATAGGCACGGCAACAACTAACGCCCTAAGGAATTTACTCGTGCAAAAAGTCATGAACTGCCTCTTAATTATTGTCTCTATTTGATTTCGAATTCGTCAAATATTCAATGATACTCAGCCCTTATGTACAATACACGTTATTCATTTGTCTTACGCTATTGGCATTACTTATATTTACAAGAAAAAAACTGTGCGTAACATATATTATCAAGCATGTGCCACTGATGGATCACGCCGCCGCGGCGTGGTCCACCTGTGGCTTATGCTTGACAAAATAAACTTTCTAAAAGGATAAAGAATTAAGATGTCAATACATTCCGACGTCTATCTGCAATTAGCGATCAATCTTAGCATCCGATTGAGCTGCAATTGACTATTACGTACCTGTCGACGTGATGCCATACGTAATTAGCCCGCCACCTGCATAGGTGGAAAATTTCTCGCAAAATTAAAAATTCATGTGCAATCTTGTTCAAGAGATTGTGTATTCTGGTCAATCATTGCTGCTGTGGACGTTTTATCTTCTAGGGACAGTGTCGAGGTGTATATATCAATTTCAGCAAAGCAAATTTAGAACTAAATGCAGTGACCGCAAATCGATTAAAAATTATGATACACTAAAAGCGAATATTGACTCGGAATTTGGTAACAAGGGTGGCTCGGTTTTGTTCTCTCACTGTCATACTGCTTGGAGTGGATCACCGTGACCAAGGCTGACTAGCGGCCCCCTATAGACGGACATTGTTATAGACAGTTGTTGGAAGATGCAATCTTTCCTGTTTGGCTTAGCTCACCCAAGTGTTTACAATAAAAATATATCATGGTTAGGCATACTGGACAGTGTGATCTTTGTTTTTTGCGTTTTCGTTATTTTGCAGTTTCATTGCAATTTGTGAAAATTTTGTGTCTCGATGACCGTTATGACGCTATCTGTTCGTATACCGGTATCCATTAAACTTCGAAATATCCCATATCCGAATTTTTCATGGATATATACTGATGGGAGCTATCGCGAATAGGATAATGTATATTGAGTCAATCTGTGAGCCATTCTTAAAAACAGAATCTTTTATTTTGATATATCAAATATGCTCATTTTCGAATGAAGTCGAATATTCGATTCGTATAGTCATCTCTGCTCATCGCACACAACAAATTGTGCGTAATGAGCAGGGATGACCAGCACGAATCGAATATTCGACATCACTTGGAAATGAACATATTCGACATATCAAAATAAAAAATATATATAGCAAAATATTTGATTTTAGGTATATTTCAGAACAGTCGGATATTGAAATATGTCATTTTCATTTCATAAATTCAAACAAAACAACAGAAAATTCGTATTTGCTCGCCAAACTGACATAGTTTTATGGAATAAAGGAAATGGGTACTACAATCATAATCTTCAGAATTTTACAATTGGTATTTTTCAAAAAAAAAAAACCTTAATGCTACCTCCCATTAAAAATGTTGACTGAAAACAGAATGTATTCGATATTTCATATTCGAAATTATTTTTTCAGGATATATTGGAAAATAGCAAAGTATTCGGGTTTGGCAATGAGGAATATTTTAACTGACGTCTCCCTTGCCTAGTTCATATTATCAATACTTCAATTTCCATATGCAATAGGTAGGTCTAGTCCACTGGGACAGAGTCAGTGAAACAGTCTGTTTTACGCCGAGTTTCAAGTTATAAAGACATCACTAATTATGGAACATAAATATGAAGTTAATAAAATCCCAATAACCTACTAAAAGGCGGTATCGATTTCTCTTCACGTAACAAGTAACATGGCTTCAAGTCAGCATAAAGTCAGCCCTGAAAGGAAGAATCTGTAAAGTAGGTGGTAAAATTTTTACGAGAAAGAGTTATTTATCGAACCAAGTTATATATTACGGTCCTGCGTGAAATTGAATATCTGTATTGAGCTTTTGAGAGAAACTGTACTAGTGTCTAGCAGCAGAAGAGGGTTTCGCTAAATTTAAGACAAATACATGGAATATGTTTAAGATAATGAATAAAATCAATAACGTGATGTCTTTCAGGAGAGTTCTTTTAGTACATTGCTAATAGAGGCTCAATAGTTACGTTCACCAAGGCCTCGATTATACAGTGATCCCAACCTTTTCTCTCGGAATATACGATCGTGTCAATTTTTGTAATCCAAAGGAAGACAAAAAAACTTCCGCTGCAATTCAGACAAAGAACAAATAATTCTGTCACAAAACTTAAAAGTTTTAGTTGAAATATAGACGTAGTGCCAGAGTTAGGTACTATTATTCTAGCACTGATATCACTATTCAGCAGTTTCCCAATTCCAAGTGTAATGTACCACAGATGGATGATTATTTTTTCAATGAATACATATAAATATCATACCATGATGTTTGATCAACATCACAGACTCAGTTTACCTGTGGCTAGATGTGTATTATATCCGTGATCCCTAAATTTTTTACGACTTCGATGGGACATTGTGTTTGAGTAACAGAATAAAAATAACAAGAATTGGAAATGTCATTTATGCAACGACTGGCAGGGACATACTAAACTCACACTTTTGGAAATAAATTTGTGCATAACCAGCTAATGAATTCTGGATTTGATATTTTTCAACAAGTTAACATAAACCATTTTAGAAGGAAATTGTTGATTGACAATATATACAAATTTGTCAGAGTATAACCATAATTCGAGAATTCTTGTGCCTTATTCGCTAAAAAAGTATCGCAAAGTACTTTTTCGGTCCTTTACGTCTTTCATCGACACTCATATTTTTTTCACTTTTTGTGCGATATTGTGGACATAAAATGACATTGATATTATGTTTTAGGAAAGTGAGTGGAATAGGGAAAATATGTGATAAAGGTTTTCAAGCAATTAATGATGATAGGCAATACGCGAACTTAAGGAGATCGACACCAGCGTATTCAATCTTTCAATGTCTATGCGTCCAATTGTTGCTCTATTCGACAATTGCAAAATCACAGTATATTAGGAAAATATTGACAAATTTGGCTGAATAGAGCGAATTTTTTGAATGAGCAATGATTTGTTAAATCAATTTACCTCATTGGTATGATGACACGAACGATTTAATTTGTTCTCTAATGAATTATAAAAACAAAGATGCGTGGTAAATCGCGGCTTAAAATTAGGGCAGTGCCGCGAGTATACTAAATAAAAATGCGTCAATAATTCAATGCTTTGCTATATTCTAATTAGAATTACATAAGAACTCAAGAAGGAAATATTAGTTCCGAAAATTCTCAGTCATTTTGCTCGGCGAATCTTGTGCTTCGAAATGAATTTGAGAACGTCAGTGTAATAAAATTGCCTATTTGTGGAAAGGGGAAAAGTCTGCATTTTGAAGTTAAAATGGTAAATGCCAATGAGTTTTTCCTTCTCCATTTTCAAGTATTTGGAACAGGTTTGAATGACAGGTCTTCGCAAAGCTTGAAATTGAAGAATAAATTCCGAGAATTTTGGGAATTGGCAAATCCAAAATTGAATCTCATACTTCGGCCTACCGGTCGACAAAAGGGTAAATAAATGAGATGATCATTCTTACAAATTTTACTTAATTTTAGAAAATTTGATATAATATCTATTTCCAGTAATAAACATAGCAAAATCCTCGATAGTGGAATTGTGTAAATTTTGTTTAATGCCCAGTTGTTTTTCTTCATATGTCCCACACCAGAACAAATAATATAAGTTACCCAAAACCACTGTTGTGCAAAGAGCTACATAGGGCAGAAACGAAGGCTAATAAAACTTCATTCCCAAAAGACACTTATTGACTCGAGTTTTGAAAACCTGCAGATCCACACGATCGGGAAATCAGTGTGAAGGCAATGAATTCCAAATCACAGAAGTTCGTGAAAAAAACTTCTTGCATTCAATTGTCTGTGACGCTGTGGAACTTTCGCGTTGAATGGATATGGATGAGTAGCTAATCGAGTTGACCGATTAAGAATTTTGTTCAGAGGATCGAGAGAAGAAAGCTCTTTCGAACAAAAGCCATTATTTTATCGTAAAAAATAAACGAGTTGAGGCAACTTTACGATGATGCGACCAGCTTTGCAGACTCGAAGAAAGTTTTGGACCAATCATATAAATTACACGTCGCTGAACGCGATCAAGCAGGTTTAGGGCTGTAGCAGCACCGGAAAATTTGTGTGTTCCTGTGGATTGGTATAGCGATTAAGTGATTGACAACACTTTGATTTTCCCAAAGTTAAGTGACACGTACCAAGTGTTAACCCAATCAGATATTCTGTCTAAATCAGACTCCAGCAATTTAGCGAGAGCAGGGTGTTGTTCCAAAGAAGACTTTTTTATCTGGACAAGAAACAGATTTTTATCATCAGCTCAAATTACAAAGTCACGAATTAGCCTGTCAGGAAGGTCATTAATATAAATTAAAAACAAAGTTAGACCAAAATAGAATTTACCACGATTTCTACCATAAGACTCAATGTTTTGTCATTTTTGCTTGGACATTTCGACCGAGACCCATTTAACACGTGACGCAAATAGAATTCGTAATCTGTCAAACCACTCTCTGCTGAGTATGGGCCATTCATGAATCGCGCCATCACGGCGAGGTCTGTGTCACTTGCCTTACAAACCGATTCCCGATTAGAAAATAAAATTTCAGAGTTGAAACGGATTTGACGGTTGGGTGTAAAGAAATATACAAACAGTCAAGTGTAGAAAACGAAAGCTGAGTGTTAATGACATCCTGCGTGGCACGTTTTTAGGGTGTCTCTGTCAAGCACAAGGCACTAGGGTTAACAGGGACCGTTGAATAATATGATATGTGGTGCGTTAGTGTGCACTTGTGTAACATTTAGTTGTAGAAATGCATATTGAGCCAGTGGATATCATTAGATAAATGTCGAATGTGATTTAGCAGGTTCAGTTTATGCGAGATTAGCGTTTCGTAATCTAAGTGCAGGTTCAGATATACAAGTTCATATCAGTGTTCGGCAAACGAACAGAATAAATTTCTATTTCACTCCAGATACTCCGGTATTCCGGACTCATTCATGTACACTGATTGTCTTTCTCTTTCGTATCGAATGTTTCCGCAGTCAAATTCATGGGATTATCCACATTTTTTGTCCAAAAAATAAAAAAAAATAATCATCTATAGGAGGGCGCGCGCTTACTTCATAATCTGCATATAAACAAAAAACTTGGAGAACAAAAAACTTGGAGAACAAAAAACTTGGAGAGCAAAAAGCGTAATTTCACAGTGTATGGGCAGAGTTGTTTTTTGGCGAAACTACGTTTGTTTTGCAACATTTCGGACAATTTCTGTGGTAGTAATTCGGGGATTCAGCAACAAATATTATGTTTATACATTTAACTCGGTTGAATCTTTATCGTTACTTCATCGTTTACTTCGTTGTTTTTTCCAATATAGCCTTGGATATGTACCAAATATGTCACCAAATCAGTGTAATAATTTATACGACAAAATAACTTGGTAAACTGACAAAAGAAGCCGTTGAAGTAATATACCTGCCGGCGTAGCAATTTATTTTTTTGCTCTCCCGAGTTGTGTTTTCTTTTTGAACTCGTAGTGAATTTCTATTTTGTTATCAAAATAAAATGATGGTGATGGAGTACTGATACGCCACATCCATATATAACCATAACCAGGTACGTCATTTCGTTATCTCCGAACAGTTGGCAGCTAACCATCAGGGGACGCAACGTTGGCTTATTGTTTCGAAAAGTCCCAATCTCTATTTATATCGACGCCAAATCAATCACACACAGCCAAAAATCGTGGCCCGCAACGTAGTTTGTAGAGTATGGGTCATTGATAGATCGCGCCAAAGAGACATTGCTGCCAATGAACATTGAGCAATTACACTCTTCAAAGATAATTAACTGACGAACATATTAGAGCATAAGTAATGACGAGCATACGAAAACTCGAGGCGGTATTAGTGATATTTTATTTTTTAAGTCAATTTCATATTTTTATATGATTTTTGGGGTTCTATCTTTTGGGACAAATATTTCCTGCCTATCTCCCGTGACTTTGATGGCCTACATGTTAATGTCATAAAATCAAAAACGCAGTGTCGCAAATTTTTTAAAAAAATAGCATCAATGCAATATGTTATTTGAACAAAGATTCCCGTCATTCCCTCATCCGGGAAAAGTTCATCAAAATCAGTTTGTAATAATATTTATAATACTATCTCATAATGGAACGGTAATGCACATTTCGTTTTACCTTATTTTTTCTCGCGCGACGAACAAGAACCTAAATTAAAAATCCATATCAATGCTACGGTGCACACCGTGATATTATTACAACAAACACTGTTTAAAAAACTATTTCCTTAACTGAGCATCATGAGTGTTATAAGGTGATATGTGAAGCGCGATATATCAGAGACCCAGGTATGGCATAAATGATCTGAACAGGCAATGACTGTGATTTAATTTCCGATAAAGCGTGCCAAGGTCGGCCATAGATGTAACGCACTTTGGCGGAACATATCAACACCGACTAACTCTTAATAGGTTTGCTTTGTTTAGTAACGGGTTATTATATTTATTATAAAATCACGAGTCATTTCACTACTGTTTTACAACAGTCTAGAAAGAGAGCAGACGACTTTTTCAGATTAGGAACGGTGTGAAATTTTCTAATTGAATACCGGCGCAAGTTCATTGATTTTAGTTGGCTGGTACGCAGGCGGAGCCTTGGAAAAGAATCCCCCGGAGAAATGATAAAAATAAGCTAAAAACACACACACACATACGCTGATGTAGAAATCTTAAGAAAGGTGACTTGTTATTCAAGATGTTTGGTGCAATAAAAAAAAATGAGATTTACCAGCTAGAAAATTTCAGTGTGGTCAATTTTTTAGCTTTTTTAACAATACCTGGAATGTCTTGACACTATCTTTTAAAATATTTTTTAAACATATTATTTCATCTGTTCCGATTTTTGTGCCATGCAAATTTTTCTAAGGTATGATTCTGCTAGTTCGTTCTTCTTGAATCGCGGTCTACATTCAAATCATGCTCGACAAACGAAAATATTGATTGGAGACTGAGTAATCACACACGAAATATTCAAACTCCATTTGGGGTATTACATCACATAATGATTTGAATGCTACGGATAAATTGAGGGATAGGCACATAGTTCTGAACGCTGTATTGTTGGAATTATGGTTTTTTATGGCTGAATAGTTCAGAAATTGCTCATTCTAATGGAAGATGTTCTACTGGTTAGAACTGGGGATTTATTATTGCTTGTTGAATGAGTATTTTACATTGTTTTCTCATTTAAAAAAGTAGGTCTGCGAAAGTTAGATTAAGATAAGGAGAAAAGGTGTTATTATTAGGAATAATAGCATTATAAAATAATTCAAGAACATGTTAACTATGTTTGTATTTGTGCATTTGAGAAATAGCATTTCCTATCCAAAAATTCGATTTGACATTCATGAATTGCAGTTGGACTAGGCGAAAAATGTTCTATTGTTACTGGCCTATATGCTCTTTTGTTCGCTATTTTAGTTGTGCGTTTTATTTTGAAACAGAAGTGAATTTATTTTATTGTTATTGAAATATTGATTTTAAGTCCAATGAAAAAAGTTGAGTTTTAATCAGCGATAATAAAATTTAAAATTTGAATACAGAGTTAGGTACAATACGCTTTTTTCGTCGGCAAATTCCTTTCTGAATTTTACTGAAATTCACACAAACGCATTTTGACCCTATGGGGGCCAAATGCAACAACAAAAAAAAGGCAGAAAAAACGATGAATAATCGTAGCGAAATTATCGATTTCGATTCTTAAATAGGAATACAATTTACTTTGTGTATTATAAGCTGGTCGTTAACCGCTTGGGAATGCCTAAAATAAATCTTTAGTCCGCGAAAGTCCCACGAAAATAAATAGGACATGGCTTTACCGTGTAAATTAACCCGAATGCGATTCAAAAAATGTCATTAGCAGTGAGCAAAAGATTAGCTATTTAAATTGGAGTTGGTTTGTAGAAGAACTTCTGATACCCTTATCTATTAGTTTATACCCCTTCTATCTCTGCTTACAGAAAACATAGAATGATGAATAGTTAGCCACACCTAAAACCGAACTGGAGAATAGTTGGCAACTTCTAAATAATAGAATTTAAAATAGCTAAGATGCAAAAAGTTGCGAATTTAATATATTTGATTTATGAATACACCGATACCTTCGAATTGTTATTTCGAATTAACTCAGATGGCATTTCGAATAGTTGTCATGTTTGATGTAATTATGCGAACAAGAAAATAGATTTAAAAAAATATCAGGCAGGGTGAGCATATCAAGCTATTTCAGATAAAAGGAATTGATGCAATTTTGCCAACTTTTTGCGACAAAGTAAGCAAAATTTAGTCAAATATTATTTTTTATCTTAATTTAATATTAATTTTAAAAATGAATAAATTTTCACGAATAATCGAAAAAAATTATCCCTCATTCGAATGCTGAATATCCGATTTTTCGGATATGAACATTCTTAATTACAAACCAGATTGTTCTTATTGATAGTTGTTATCTTATTTTTGCTCTCTTGAATCGATTTCTTTGAAGTATTTGCATATTATGTTCATTGAATATTCTTAGGCACTCACTGTACGTTAGAAACAATTGCTAAACAGCTACTAATAAACAGTTCAACAATTCACTCCATGAGAGTGATAGATTTGAATAAAAATTGAAAATACTCACTCCATTGTCGTGAGTTCGTAGCAGAGGTGCACGTAATATTTTCGATGCTCGCATATTTACGGTAAACTCAGACGACTGTTGATATGACGTAGATTCAGACAACTGTTGCTATCATGTTGATTTATACCTTGTCAGGGATTTTATTTGGTCAAGCCACAGCATTGGGGGAGCGATCCATCAGTCGTCTGACCGCGTCTAAACGAATTTAGACAAAATATTTCCGACTGGGTATTATTTAGGACTTAAAAATATAATAGTAGAACATTGATATACAAAACGGGTTGAGCGATATTATAGTTTATAGCCAGTCAAAAATATTTTGCGCACAAGATGTTTTTGTTAAGCTTGAGTCACCGTATGTGTCTCGGGCTTGACATAATCATATTTCTGATTGGTGGAGGCTTTGAGAAATGCTTTCTCGCACATACGTTAGCAATTTATCAAAACTGATCTATAATTAACATTAATGTACTAGATGTGTTATAAAATGAAGTATTTCTCTTAACCTTACTTTATTACTTTTATTACGATCCCATGCGATTAAATAGAAGCCTGTATCGTTGACATTACATTCGATTTGTGAAGTTTTCTTCTCTGTTGTTAGAATATCTTTTAGTTAGTAATTTGAAAGAAATAGAAGAAAAATAATATATAGAGTAGTTTCAGATATAACGGATCGGACTATATTACTTAAGGTATTGATTTTACCTACTATGGGACTACATAATAATGTTGGGCAAAATGTTGAACGGAAGTGGGGTTCGGCCAGAGTTGGACCCGATATTGGAAACAAAGCAAGAGAGTAAGTATTTTTGACTAATTGATCAAAAAATGATCAACGCAATCTTTATTTTTCATAGAAAGCACATACTTATATCGAGACCGACCTTTTTCTTTTCTTCACAAAAAATTTGTAACAGATGTTTATATTGTTTTCTTTGTAGATAAAGGTTCCTGAGCATTCAACCTTGAATATTAACCATGAATCCATAGTTGTATGCTCGCACTCTCAACCAGCCCACGGCGCAACACAAGCTTGCATAGGCTGCGTGTTTAGGTTTGCTTTCTTAGCGTTTGGGGCTACAGTGCAACACTACCCCGTAATTTTTTACGATTTCGTCCGCAACTGACCGGTTTGCTAACTAGGCTAGCGGGGTGTCCTCGTTTCCTAGCGCAGATTTGTGCTTCCCGCTTTGCAGACCAGGAATACAAATCCGAAGCTGCGGCCGAACGCGCAAGTGTTTATTAGCCCGAAGCAAGGTAGGCCTTCCGAGCATTTCCGCTACGGTTTTGTTACCTACAACGCAACGCGCTTCGTTAAGCCAACTTCGTGTGTGTTTTGACCCGCAAGTGTTGGGCAGGTATGCAAATCGCTAACTAGGGAAACGTCGACTGCGTCAAGCCAAATATAGGCTTCCATGAAGTCGGGATCCGGCGCATCTTTGATCACGCAAAAATGTTGGATTACTCATTCATTGTGTAGACAGCACATGGGTTACGCAAAACGTTAGGGGTTTTCTATTGATCTTATTAATAATTGAGATTGTAACTGAAGTGGTTTGGATGTGGAACAGTAAAATAAACGCGCATTTACACACAGGATTAAACATTTCAGTTCACAAAACTTAACTTTTGAAATTCGCTAAAAGATATGGCACATGAGTTTCATATTAACGGTATATCCCCGGTCGGTAAAAAACCTGAGCGAGCATGTTTTGTTGACTGCTTTGTGATTGAGTTATCGATGACACGGTCGTAGGAAAAAGTCCCCTGGACAAATATCAGCTGGAAGAAAAATGTAGCTTATAAAAATTAACCCTTTTGCCAATCTTTTTTTTTTATATATTGCGTTTTCGCAAGATAATTCTTATGACGTATTCCATATTTACACTAAACAATACTATTTGAGTCCAATACCATACATACGTGAACAAGTTATCGAGCCTGTCATTTTTTCTAATACGAGGCGCTGATGCATCGCGTTGCAAAGGGGTGATTCCTTTGTGATTCATGCTCGACATAAAATTTTTTATGAATGATATTTCACATGTCATAAACTTCCTGAAATTGTTTAGAAAAACATAAATTACTGGTGGATTTCCTACCGACAGAGCAAGCAGTCGTACGATACATAAGGCGAAAAGTCTATAAAATGTCCAGATTAAAATTCCAAAACTATCCAATATTACTTTTGGTAATGATGGAACGATTCTTCTGCGAAATCCCCAAGTATTTAACAGAAAAGATGTCTTAACGTTGAAACCTGTAAGCGCATCGCTGAAAACTTGCCAAACGCGGGATGTAGTGAGGCATCGCTTTACCTCTCCTTTTGCTCGGAAGGTTGTAAAGTTAAATGTCATGTGATATAATCTTGTATAAAATATCGCTGTGGTCCGGAGGAGTTTCTACATGATCTGTTTAGTGGAACAAGGGTTGCACCAAGAGTACACAGACCTATCTTAATGTCGTTGTGACGTCATTTACCCTTCCCCTCCCGAAAATAGAGCAATGTGAACGCTTTGAACGTTATAGATAAATGTAGGTGGGTAGGGTACCTGATCATCATCATTCAAATACAATATAAGGTCATGTTCGATGTACCGGCATTCACAGTTCCTATAACCTATATATTATTTATAAGATTAAAAGAGTCGATATTACGACGAGTTGTACATGATATTTATTTAACTTTCGTGACGCTGAACTTGTGACTTCGTCTCAGAAATCAATTGGATTTATAAACAGTATCAATTTAAACATGACCCACAAATTGGATAAATGAGACGTATATTAATAGAAATGGCCCAAAAAGACTCATGGATTTTTTCTCTATTAATGCCTGAATTTTGGTTTGTTTGTAGGCTACATTAAACACTGATCGCCTGACCAGCTTTTGTACTTTTCACACTGTCTCCAGGAAGCTTATACCTATGTTTTGTTGCAACTTTAGACTCGAAGTGACAGAATCATAATTTTTTCGTTGATCCAAAATTTTATTCAGAAGAACTAGGGATGTTTGGAATTGAAGATATAAATGCGTTTCGTACGGTTTTTATTCAACGTACCACACAAAAAGGGCATATCAATTTTTCTACTGCATTACTTATCAATAATTGGTGTGTCTTAAGTGAGTTTTTTTGATGCACTCCGTTAGCTAGACGATGTCTGGACGACAGAGTAACTGGCATTATGTGAGCCTGGTTCACCTGCTTGTGATACTCGACACCGCTTCCTATCACGGCTTCAAACAACTCTCGCCGCAATTTACGATTTGTGGCTTGCAACTTCAGGACACAATATTGCACTGCGTGGTTTTAGGGGAGCCACAAATGTTTCAATTTTATACCCTTTCCAATATGCACTTATTTGCATATTCATTGCGTGAAAAAAATCGGGCGTGAAATAGTAAAAATCCAGCATGCTGCGAGTAAGATTCAACTTGAGGCAAACTAGATCTGCGGATTGAAGCGCTACTCTCCTGGGATTTTCCAGCAAGAAAATGAGTTATACGTATTTGCAGAGAACGGGTGCCTGGTGGATTCCGCCAACAAGTGGAACACGAGTAATTCAAAGATAAAAAAATGTTCAAAAAATCGCGTCAGGGCGCGAGCTTGTCACCGGAAATGCGTTTTTCGAGAGCAATATGTATAACGACCTAAACCATAACAATAAACTTATGAGTATCTTAGGTGCACCACTAAATGGGAAGCTCCCATTTTATTGGCATTGTACCATAAAAATATACGTTAAAACTGTATTAGTATCAGCAATAAAATTGCACTCGACCGCTCTGAGTGTTTTAGGAAATCTTAAGCTTTTATGATTGCATTTTGCAGAGACTGAAGCCAGATTATGACCGATAATAGGTTCCAAAAGGAATAGTTCTTTGTTAAAGACAGTACCCCTCAGGTTGCGATAAAGGCATTCGTATATGTTTACTTTAAAGCCATTATTACGAAGCATATTCGACACTGGCTCGCAAAAGTTGCTTCAGATTTGGGGGAAATTCGAGTCTTACTAGACGTTATTTTAAATGTATTCTTCATTTACAACTTGTTGTTTACTAAGCATGCGTCATTTAATATAACTGGCACTTACATTTTGATTTCAGCACACTGTTTCAAGATAAAATCGTCCGGACGTATTCCAGAACCCATTCTAGGGCACCAAGTACTGCAGGGAGAGATCCATTGGAAGGGAAGGTTCCTGCACATCGTCGAAGACAAACGAGGTATTTCTTCGTGTTATTCCCTTGAGAAAAATTCGATATCCAGAATTTGAGTAGACCGAATTAATGTGTGAGTTTTGCCTATTTTTGCAGAAGTAGGCCTACATCCATGTACAGTAATCTTCATCCTTGTTTAAACACTTGGAATCCACACGAATCCAGGAAAGTGATTAGATTTTCATTGTAAAATAATAAAATGTCCATCATGCACCATAAAATGTGCCAATATTTGAGACATTCTACCGTAGAAGAAGGAGTCTTGACATCAGCAAAAGTTTGGATATCTCGGATACTTTTAATGCAATGAAATGATCAATAATTTCAACTGTCCACCTATAAAATTGAAGCATATTTTCGGAACTGTTGATAATAATACCATAGTTTAAAACGCTATTATTGTAGGTATCGGTGGATAGCCTCTGCCTGCCACCGCCACACAACGGTTCGATCTTACTTGTCACTCATATTTGTAAACAAACTAATTAAGCGCCACACGCACGCGCTAATGAATTTGCTGACAAAGTTAATTAAAAAGCGTACTTTCGTTTTGCAGTTGTTTGTTTTCGATTAAGGTCTGCCGCGCAAAGCATTTTGATTTGACAAGAATACCGTTAGTGGCAAGGCAGTTGGGACCGTTAGAATCATAGAATCGAAGCACCTCGATCGAATACATGTGTGATTTCGATGATTCGAATATTCACTTCGACAAAGATTTATCTCTAAACATTTCTGACTGCATTGTGAAGAGATTTCAAAGGACATGATGCACTTTTTGTACATTTCAAGAAAAAGGATCCTCAAAAGGATCTGATTCGAAACGATACGATTCGATCGACAACGAAAATAAATATGCCTGCGCACAACATTGCGCAACCAGTTCAACTTTTATATAACTTTCCAGCTCAAATAATTTAAAAAAAAAACTTGAATGACTGTGTGTGTCGTTTCGTCATAGAAAATGAAACAACTATTTTTCGCTGTGGAATCTCATTATAGAAGTTACTTGTTGTTAGCTGCTATTCATTCTCATATATGCTACTAGTAAATTAGTATTATGAATGTTTCAGATTTGTGATGAAGAATGGCCATTGCAATGTACGACATGGAAACGTAGAAGACCGTTCTCGATATTTATCTGACTTATTCACAACTTTAGTTGATCTGGATTGGAGATATAACGTGATGATTTTTACTACAACATACACCATAACTTGGCTCGTGTTTGCGTTCATTTGGTGGTTTATGGCCTTCTACAGGTATGTTTTTGAGAAATATGGACTGACCCACTTTCACATCCAGCGTGAATCTTGATATATTTTGAGCAGATGGATTCCAAAAAATAGTTAACAATTCATTTCTTTGCCAATTGGCCGCATCATATCTCATTCAAAAATGTTCCTGTCTGTGATTTTTGGTGTTCATTGTCTTCCCTCAGCGCACACCTTGATTGTTAAAACAACCATCGATTCAAGATGGTTATTAATCGAATCGTGTGACCTTATGTTTGCTGCTATTTTCGTTTATTTCTTACAGAATCTAAGTTATCCAAACCTATTTGATGGGGCAAGACCTGATAAGAAAGTGCGTTTTGTCAGTTATGCGAATAATTGCGCATCGAGACATACGAATAAATGAACAAGCCTCGGCAAAACGTGCAATTTGGACCTACTTCTATTTAACCGACCATAAAACAGTAGTTACGGAGACAGGATAAATAATAAGGGCTTTATATGTATTAATTATTTTTTGACACGTTTGATTCATGAAATCAGTATATCTGTGTTCATGAAGTTAAATACCCTATTTGGGAACCGATATGTTTCTCATCATCGCAAACACTACGTAATCGTTATTACGCAAGCTAATACATATCTCTCACAACGAAAAAAAACGTTTTTCCTGAAAGTCGCGAGAGGCGACTAAAAGATAGCAGAGAAGTGGTATGTTTTTACCATAGTCGGAGAAGACACCATCCTTTGCACTCTACCATCATAGTGGTTCAGTTTTGTTTGAGGTGTCTAAGAGTGTTGGTCTGGTAACCATTTTATGTAGTTTCTCAGCAAATAAATGTTCTGTAGCCAGTTCTTAATAGGCTCTGTTCATGATCTTGAAGTAAACTTAAATAAAAATAAAAGCCAAACATTGCCCATCATGAAGTTCATGCCTTGTATATTCTAAAGTATATTCTAAAAGCTTTGTATCAGTTAAAATAATATTACGCTGGATTAACAACTGACGGGTGACACCTCGATGAACTGTGGACCATATATTTCAGTGCTCTTAAACACGAAAATTGAATTTTAATTAGGAAGCAATCGAAATGAACTCTTATTTGTTAAAAGAGCTTTATCGCCGTTTAACAAATTAAGGTGCTGGAGTACAAAATTAGCTTGTAACTGTATTAGGGGGCGGCACTCTGTTTAAAAATTCATGAATTAAAACGCAAACGGCACTTCAGCAGCAATAATGGTGTTTGTGGTTACGGCACGAAGCGCAAATTCGCAATAAATGCCAATTGTCTGCCTTGTTTTTGTATTTAACCTTAACTCCCCAGTGCAAAGACCGGCATCGTTAACGAATTAACCGGCTGAACGATTTAACACCGAATGCTGGTCTGACTAAAAATAGAATAGTCAAATTTAAATCTTTTTATCGTTTTGTCCAAAAAAATAACAAGTGAATGGCGAAGTTTATTTACGTTTCAAGTGTAAACCCACGTGGAAACAAACCAAATGTGTTGATTTACGTTTTATATATGTATTCTAAAACTACCAATGATGAGATTTGTGTCTTCGGTATAAGTTTCAATATAGCCAAAGGCAGGAAAATATTGGAAATTGTTCCGTTTTTTGCACCAGAATAATTAATATTTTTCGAACAACGTGAAACCATAACGTTCATTTATTCAAGCTGCCATGTCTTTCAGCAAATAACGACTCACTAATTCTAACATACAAATCTTTTATAGAAGAGTTAGAGCCCCAATATATAAAAAAATTCCTCACCTATTTTAGCAACCATAACGAAATGACAGATGGGTCCCATTGGACATACTTTTAAAACATTGCAGATTTATAACAGTAATATAGAATTTATACCCAGCGTATTAATATTCCAATCGAAACGATTTAATGGACTTTCCGCCAGCGGCCATAACTCCCCTACAGGGACCTAATATCGCAATGTGAGCGTCACCACGTTCTTAGTCATAGCGCGTAAAAGACCAAGGGTTAATGCACTGGATGACCCCTAGAATCTTTCTGTCATTCATATAGTTAGAACATGATGTCCCTCAAGTGGTATCTCTTGTCACTTAGACCTTGAAATTATCGAATATTTAATCAATTTTCAAAATATTTCCACCGCTTTGCGTGCACAAATAACTTTCATTGAATACACGTCACTAACATTGATGCAAAAAATTTAGTGTTTCTTTCGAGCATATTTTCTGAACACGCATTTGAACGATGTCAGGTTGGTATTACGCCACATGTTATCTAAATTCACGTGTTGCTAAGGATATGTAACTTCATACAGTACTATTCATATTTGTGCAAATGGACTTCATATTTCTCAGTCATCTTTCTCCTATAGAAGTATGTCAGATTTCTTATTTTTACAAAATTAGGTATCTGTAATGCATCATTACGTCATTTACAATTTTTACGCGTCCCTGCTGCTTTCATGTCGCTGTGTCAAAAGGGAATTGATCAATTTTTCAGATCATTTTTAAATATAACTATCTTCAAATCTCAAAAATAGTGTTGCCAATTCGACCACCATCAATGTGATTTCGATTTTATTATTGACTCCTTTATTCAACCATTGTGTGACGTGTCTTTATATTTTTTTATCTCAAAGATAGTTCAATCTCGAGGGAATATTAAATTAAATATTTTATATAATTTAAAAAAGTTGTAGCTGTTTTATCATCGGCCAGGGCAAATACCACAGCATCAGCTCTATTATAGCGATGTAGCCATGTTTGGGATATTTTCTGCAACTCTTTTGCCAAATAAGTGACCATTAGTCAGTTCCTTTCGATATATGCGTTGGTCTCACTTGTTCTGAACCGAAAAAGCTAACATTATTAATTGATAATGTTGATACGTTGCCATGTCACTATAAGTCTGTCCAACCACGGAACCTTTGATGTTAACATTCAGCGTATTAAAAGCCCTCTCTTTTCGCGAGGTTAAAATGCACTCATTTTTCTTTGAAGAGGGGATTTGAACAAAGATGGAGAGGGAAGCTGTGATAAAGAGTCTGAACCAGTATGCGTCATCGGGATTAATTCGTTCACGTCTGCCTTTTTATTTTCCATTGAAACACAAGTGAGTTTTCTATGTTTACAGTTGTTTATTCTTTTTTCTGTATATCCATTCTTATGTGTAGTGATTTTGTTTTGTCCGTATTTCGTAATCATTTATCTGACATTAGAAGGAAACTATACGTCGATTACAGCTCAAAATTTTTCTTTTAGCAGGGAGGTTGCAATGGAAATTTTTACCCTAAGTCTTTCATGCCCGTTAAAAATGTTGCATTGATAAAAAAAACTTAAAAGTGACCTGTCGTCATAAAGTTTGATACACATCAGGATGTGAATGCGAAATGGGCACAGACTGTAATTTCTATCTAGGGACATTTTTTTTATTTTCTTGGGCTATTTGTTAACATGGTATATTTGTTTCAACCCAGGTGACCATAGGTTATGGAACCAGAGCAATAACAGATCATTGTCCTGAAGCAATTGTTCTGCTACTTATTCAAAGTCTACTCGGATCTATAGTTGATGCCTTCATGGTGAGTATTTATTAATACGGCTTGCTCAAATGAAGTATATTCCAAATACTTTTATTGTGCTATGTAAGGTGTGTAGTGGGTTATCAGTTGGAATGTCTTTATCCGAATTGTCAGATATTTTATGATTCTGATTAAAAGTAATTTTGGTTTTCGATTATTCTTAAATTGATGCATTTTGCAGTGAAATCATGATATATGCCAAATTTTACCTTGTAAAATTTGACATAAATCCTAACTTTGCTGCAAAATTGTCAAAATATGGTCAAAGACCAGAAATTCCGTTTATATGAAAGGCTGATACATTGTTATATTTATATAGTGAACTTCGAATACTGTTTGAACTGTAATGTCAACCCTACCCCCAGTAGTGACTATTGCAGATGAAAGATACTAAAATTCAACCCCCTTACGTTCTCCTACCCCTTTTCAACAAACAATATCCCATCCCGAATAAGAGACCACTGGTAGAGTTTCTTACTCAGGGTAAAAACTCTTGAATGATGATTTTGTTGATAATTTTGCCAAATTATTGTCTCGTATAATATCTAATATCGAATCATAATCGTTCAGGTTGGGTGCATGTTTGTCAAGATATCACAACCAAAGAAAAGAGCAGAGACAATCATGTTCAGCAAGAAAGCTGTTATATCTCCAAGAAATGGACAAATGTGCCTTATGTTCAGGTATTAAAAATAACAATGTGCGAAATGTGAAATACTGTTCCTGTCAAAGTGTCTTTTCGGTGTTGTTTTGTCGAATAGTTCGTTTGTATTCGCGCCAATGAGTTCTTTGGCTGTTACACTATTACAGTACTAATAGTGACTAAATTTGGCAAATCTTAATATACCTCTTCATTTGCATTCGAAGTTCTATGCAAATTATGAAAAAATTGTTTATCTTTTGGGTGATAAATGCTAATTTAATATAGGATATTTCACCGTTATTGAGGATAGGATATTTTATCGCTATTGACTTTAGAGATTTAGTTGTAAATAAATCATGGATATATATTATATGAAATCCGCAGTGATTGACTCCTTGCTGTGAAATTCATAAATTACCAGAATAGACTAAGTATGGATTTCCAATAACACAGGGTGCTGGGAATATGTTGGTAAATTTGGTTCTCCTGGCCTCTCAGCATGACTGGGTATTATTCTTAAAATATCCCGTCAAACTTTTCCCATCATAAAGCACAGGCCAAAAATCTGAAAGGGCCTATCTTCCCAATAGTATATTTCTACCTAACGAGAATAATTTCCCAAGATTTTGGGTTCTATCCGAAGCACCATGATTGGCTATATAAAAAATAAAATTGAAATTAATTCTCTACGTCTTATCTAGGGTGGGAGATCTGAGAAATTCCCATATTGTTGAAGCTCAAATCCGTGCAAAGTTAATCAAAAGTCGACAAACACAGGAAGGAGAATTTATGGCTCTTGATCAGACAGACTTGAACGTTGGATTTGATACAGGAGCTGATAGGCTATTTTTGGTTAGTATACTTAGGCACTAAACCTTACATGACAGCTTGCTGCATCAGTGAATTTTATCTGATTGACGACACGCATCGGGAATTTTAGACCACTCTCTAATTTTTTTTTTTGTTTGCTATGTTGGAATATTGCCCTATTTCGCATTTGATTTATTTTATTCATTCTCTGGATTATTATAAATGCAAATACCCACGCTGTGCTCCGAACTAGGGTTAATCACTAACGGACGCATATGTGGAGAACTTGTGGAGCAAAAATTTGGCGGGAATTGAGTATGACAGAGGTATTGTTTTCCGCTACTTTTCTTTGGTTTGGTTTGAGAATGTCCTTATCCGGATAGTCAAGTATTCTAGGATTCTAAATGAATATAATTTTGTTTTTGGATTTTTCTTATATTAATTCATTTTACAGTGAAATGGGAAAAATGCAATCAAATATTAGCGATTTCGTTTATCTGAAATGTTGAAACATTGACCTATGGTATGATAAGTTGAATTTCGATTACTGAATTTCGATAATTGAATTTCGATAATAAATTACTGATAATTGAATTTAGCTAAACTATATGGGAGGTTTAGTTTGTTTCACCAGGTATCAGCACTTCACTTCGCACAACCCACAGTTTCGTAATATTGCGAGTTATAACATGGTCTGAAGTAACGTGCTTCGCTTCTTGGCCCTTAAAACATGGCAAATATAATTGTTTTACACTGAAGTTTTAGGATAGTGTAGGTTCTCACTTTTCCACAATTTTTATTACCGCATTGTGTTTGTATTTTTAGGTAACTCCATTAATTATCTGCCATACAATTGATGAAAAGTCACCGTTTTGGGAGATGTCAGCTGACGACTTAAAAAGGGAAGAATTCGAAGTAGTTGTTATATTAGAGGGGATGGTGGAAGCAACAGGTAATTCGTATATTCGTTCTGCAATAATAGCATTTATTTTGCGTAGTAAGTCGTTTTTTCTAAGACCATCCTACAAAAATATAGGCCCAAATGGCCGATACTCCCCTTTCCCCACATGATGAACACTACATGTCGTAATTACGCGTCGGCCCACACAGCACGGTTACATGCGTATACGCGAAAAAAAGTACGACATGGCCTATGGGTTCACAAGTTGACATTGCTGGGTAGTGCGATAAGTGCTCGTTAACCAGAAAACTGTGCCACAGCGCGTCTCACCGACTCGATCCATCAGTGGCTCAGACTTAACAAAACATGCGCAGTCAATATTTTCTGGATAGAAATTCGTGTCCATAATTAGAGATACAATAGAATGGTACGCTTCGTTAGATTCAAATCTCAGGACTTCGAACAACACCAATCAACACCTTTGCCAAAATGAGCGCTAGTATCGGGCATTGCCCAGGGTAATTCGTAATTCACTTGAACAAGAGAGTGCACAAAAAGAATTTCTCAACAAAAAAATCGTGAATGTCACATAAATTAATATGTTGGTTCGTTGCCAATAAATTTTAACTGCGGAATAATGCAGTTCCACTGACAAGTTGTCAGTCAATATCAATCCCCGTTCCTTTAGCCAAGTCGTAGGTATGCGGAACAATCGTGAATAATTAATAGCGATCGTTATTTATTTGGAATAAGACTGCAAATTCAGTCATAAGCCTTCAATATGAGATTGCAGTTCATGACAGAAATTATTTTCGGGATTTCAACAAAAAATTCTATAATGCGTTCAGCATATAATTTTAAGCCGGCATCAAAGAGCGTTCGTACATTCGTATATTTTCTTTGATTTGAGGAATCCACCCTCGGAAGGGAACTTGTCTGAGCTTTGGCGTGCCCAAAATGACATTTCATACCTTCTGTTTTGAGAAAAGATTCCTCGTTTGAATAATGCTGAAACGTTTTTTTAAAGGCATTCGAAATTTAAGTTTGTTTATAAGACTCATTTCCCAAAACCACATAAATATGGATAATCAAAGGCGATGCTTTATAGTCTCAAAGTTGAACGATCGTGCAGCTGATTTAGTTAATATTCGAAATATATTGACAAAAAAAACATGAAATTAACAACATGTCTGAAAACTGTCAAATTCTCGCACAGGGAGCTAAGAGAAAGTAATATAGTCTATCGTGAGTTTAGCAATTAGTTCTGTCTACTTACGCTACGACTCAATCAGAAAAAAAACGCCAAAAATATATCCTGCCAAGTATAAGTCACTGATGGATCGCGCCGCAGAGGCGCGGTCCATCTATGGCTAATGCTTGACAAAATAAAAGAAGTTGAGTGTTCTACCTTAACCATCATTCGCTGTGGTCTATTTTTTTTTAAATTATTTGAAAAGGTATTTTATTTTAGAACAGACTGCTCAGCCCATAAAATATTGATTTTCTACAAAATATTATAAAATGACGCGCAGAAGGGCTGACACTAATGCTTGAAAATTATGTAACTAGGTATTCAACATCAATAAGTTTGTGATTTCAATGATTTTTTTTTGTGAAACATTTATCGCCAATTGACAATATAACTTGACTAAAATATTGTGCTTATAAGACCGTATGATATGAGATTTTAAAAGGCTTATTGGAGATTTACTTCCAATACCTTACATTTCCCTGTCATTACATTTCCCTATTACTTTGCAAAAATCTTGCTATGAGGCATCGATTTATTATACCAACCCGATTACGTTGTAGGTTGTAAATTAACTTTTCACATTGAACCCAACTGATACGCTATAATGGTATCTGAACCAATGGTGGTGGAAGGTCGATACCTATAAATAAAAGATAAATTATTTTATAACAAAAAACAATACTTGCGTGAAAGATGTATGAAATTTTTTTGCTATTTCCGCGGCAAAGAAAGATTTTGCTTATTTTGAAAATATTTTTTTTGAAATCCTCTAATCTTGAGGAAATATGCCCCCACCAATCCTCGGTTTCCACCGCAAGGAATCGGAATAATTCATTAGAATCAACAAGGCATTTAAAGAGTTCGTGCCATAGTCTGTCTCAGTCAACTACCTGACTTAGTTAATCCCCATTTTTTGCCATCCCCAATACATCACTGCTGGTGTGAATGCGCTCATTTACATCCGACTGCTTATTATGTTATTACTATATCGCCGTAAAATACCACTTTCACATAGGATAAGGGATAGGGTTTCATTTTTATCCTGTGAGAGAGAAAACCATTTGGCGAACCACGACCTCACGTGCAGGTACCAGTTCCAAAAGGGGTTTTTGTCTTATCATATTTCTAATTTTTCTTGTGCATGGACATGGTTGATGGAGGAAGCAGTAAACAGTTCTTACGTGAACCACCCTGCGCCGGCGAGGCGTCTAGCAGACCTCTCCACATAAGCATCCCACACGGGATATGAACCCAGGACTTTAGCGATGCGTAGCTGGAAGCGTATTCCCAAGGCTTTAACCGATTGAGCTAACCAGACCCCCAAATGCTTCACAGAAAGTCCCAATTTTACGCATTCAGTCCCAAGTTTATAATAAAAAATATCCATTAATTTATATAAAAAATAAAAAATATCCATTAATTTGTAAACAGAAAAATGAATTTCAACTGCTCGAATTTAAAAAAGGAAAACAAGAATGCCCATGATATTCGGAAGAGAAAACTACTTTATCAAAATTTCTACCACTAATAGACTGCATGTTAAAGTCTCTGGTCAAATTAATGAAAGTATACTGTAATTCGAAGATTGCAATTTTGGCAGCGAAGTAGCGAACCGTCATTGACTTTATATTATCAAAACCTCACCAGTCCAATGTTAACAATAAATCACTACTCCCCAATCAGAATATTTATTTTGTCAAGAATGGGCCACTGATGAACCGCGCTTTGGCAGCGCCATTCATCAGTGAACCATGCTTAACAAATCAGGTGTCGATATAGAATTACTGACTGGTTTGTTGACACTTAATTAAATCATTCGCATTTTATTGAAAGGAATGACATGTCAGGCTAGAAGTTCGTTCGTAGAAGATGAGGTACTCTGGGGACAACGTTTCATGCAAGTATTGATGATGGAAAAGGGGTATTATGAGGTGATAATATGATATAAATCTAGTTTGTTTAAAGAAAGGGGGGATTCAATTAGTCTCGCTTGTCCTTTGCGGTAATATCAAACCCTGTTTCAATTAGTGTTATTCGGGGTATATCTTATTGGCATAAATACAACATAGTAGGTGTCATAGAAAATTGTGCTTTGACGAGAAATACACTCGGTTTATTGTAGTGTTGTCAACTATACGTAAAAGTACTTAGCATACCTAGTTTGTCGAGTTTATTTTCAAAAAAATATTACCTATAGTTTCGCAGTTGTTTGATTTGCCTAGTTCCAACTTCTACCGAGTTTTCTGTTTGAAGTTTTACTTAGCAAATTTACTGAGTCAAATGGGTAAATTTATATGAATCTCAACTAGGCAGTCAAAAAATACAGCTAGGCACCTGGTTTAAAAAAAAGTGGGTACCTGGAATGGAAAACTAGGTAAATCTTATATTCACCTGCATATGCTTTTGAAACAGGCAATTCCGTAATCTCAAACTTCAGATCAATTAAAAATGCAACAAAACGACGATTACCTAGTTAATCCTGGTTTTTATTCTGAAGACTACCCATGAAAAGAAATGTTGGCAATTTATTGAATTCATTATTAGCCTTTCGCTAACAATGATCATTCACGCGTGTATTCTTACGATTCATCTTCCACCATTTCACTTTACTTCGAGTATCTTGCTGAACAGCACGCAAACATTGTGTTTTTTCTTTGTGAAATTATTAATTCGTATGCTGAATTTTAGGTGAATTACGCAAATTTCCATGACACGTTCGAAGTTGACTCATCAACGGCTAGTGCGAAAGAGCAAGCAGGAGAACGAGATAAAGTAGGTTTACACATACCATGTATTGTCACATCCAATTAAAGATATATATTTTTATTGATTGATCTTGGTTTGTCAAACATGAGTGGTGGCAGACAGTGGCTGGGGACAACTTTTGGAATCGTAAATAAAGCTTGCCAAAATGCGCAAAATTTGTGTCAACATTTTTGAAGCCTAAATCCAGTTCAAAAATAATGTAGACTTGGGTCAATTCAAGTAAATTCAATTGTGATTGCAGTGAATTAAGCATTCCACAAAACACCTTTTAAAGAGATGTTAACTGCACACGCAAAGTTTCATAATTATATGTGTCTCAAATTTCTCACCATATTAAGTATAATTTCAAGACCAAAAAGAGCATTTTTGCTTTCCACACTCAAACGTGGAGTGTTACTTTCATGCTTAATAGCTCCTTACCTCATTTAATAATTTGTGTCACCATAGATAAAGCATCCCATCTGTGACGTATGCTTGCCGTGGTATGCGTCTGAAAAAGTTTCCGTCAGGCATCTGATATGTGCCATTTGTCGACTAACTCGGCCGCTTGTTTATCATTTCAAATTTATTTAAATTAATATACCCATTCCCAAAGTTGTCAGAAAGTTCATCCTGGTGGGAAAATCTTAATGAATAGTATGTTCTGACAAGTATGGGCAGCAGATGAATTCTCGCTAGCAACTATGGTTCAAATGTGGCCCATATTTGACAAGGTAAATTTTCAGTTAATGTTGTATCGGTGTTGATAGATTGGATCGATGGTTATTAAACCTGGTTCTTTCGGAAATTAAACCCACAATGGATGCAAACTTAGTTTTAATGCAAACAAGTTTCCGGGAGAAGGAATCTCATTTGCCATTTTCAATTTGTCGCTTCAATTTATCTTTTTCATTCATTTATCATTTTAGCTTCGCCAAAGAGAGAATTCTTCCGGGTCACTGCACATGCGTAGATCACTACCTAGGTCACCAAGAGTACAAGAAAATGCAAGTTTGAGGTAGGATCCTGGTTAAATATTTAATACTCGTAGGGAAAACCGTACATCTGGCTTTACTAAATACAATTTTTGACTTGTTTTCATTCTATCCCGACGTACGAATAGGACTGGGCATCTCAATTCGGTGATTCGAAGTACAAATTATTCGAATCAGTCGTGCATCGGTCACATGGTCACCCAATCGTATTTCTTTTTTATTCAGAAGACACAGATGGCCCGCGCCTTGACGGCGCGATCCATCAGTGTCTCATGCTTAACAAAAAATTTACTGATCAATTTTTTGTCAGGGTAGAAACTTGCAAAATTTAGTTTAGAACTTTCTAATTTTACTATAAAAACATGCTAGGGATTTCAATATTTTTATAACTGAACTAATATCAATGGAAAAAAAAGGGCATCTGTTATTTAATCGAAATTAATGATTCGATCCGGTTCGAAAATATTATCCGAATCAGATGAATAAATCTTGATCTCTTAAAATGAATAAATCAGATGCATTGCAACAAACCTTTTCACTTCGTCTTGTTAAAAATATATAAACTTATCTTTAGTCATATTAAGGATAGGACAGTACCGATTACCAAATGCACTGGTCATTTGCATAAATTGCATATTTCGAAGCTTAAAAAAACGCCATGTTGATGAAATTTATGCCAATTATGGGCTGTTGATGACCAATTATGGGCTGTTGACGCACCTTCGCGGTGCGTTGTATCAACACCCCATAATTGGTTAAAAAAGTCAAATTTTAATTTCTTCAATAACGCTAAGTAAAATCACTGTCAAAGACCGGTGATTTTGTTGCATTTTCTACAGTGCGGGCATCCTTACATTTACATTAATTTCACAGCTCATGTTTCCCAACTCCGACCGTCCGTAGGAAATTTACATCGGCAGCAAACAATTATTATCCTCAAGATATGCACGGTATAGAAGAAGATGTTTCGAAAGAGCAAAACGAGAGCGATATTATCAACGTAAATAACAACAGTAATTCATTACAAGACGTTCCAACGTTACAAGGCGCGCCTTTCAGTATGACGGATATTCATTCTTGCGCGAGTGAAACGGATGTTTCCAGACTTGAAAAAGAGACAGATACATTTTGGGAAACGAAAGACACTGGCAGTGAAAAATATTTTAGAAAATCAATCGCTTCTTTATTGGGAGAAGGTGCTGCTAGATCGAGCGGAACGAACTTACAATTTCCCAATGTTGGTTTAGGTCGTCAACACGCTAGGCGACACACTACAGCTTCGACGTCCATGCCTTCGTTTCAGCATCAGTTTAATCAAACTAAAGGTGAAAATCCATTTAGCGCCTACCTCCAATCCGTTTCAGACAAAGAGCATGACGATATCGTCTGACGTGACGAGATGGTATAAAATACACCTAACATGGATAGAAAGGGCGCCATGATGAGCGGAAAGATACCGGTGCCAGAGAGTAGTTCAGAAAGTGGTCCAGAGAAGTACGGATAGTTGACGGTAGTGGATGCCATAAATGAACGACAGTTTCCAAAACAGTTTTTGTTGCGCAAAGAAAATTTATTTTCTTAATTGAAATTTTCAGGAAATAAAATCAAAGCCATTGACGAGTAGATCCGTGAAAATTGATCATCTAGAGATTTTGGGCTGCCGAGGCGCAAAAATCTCTCCGGCATAGCAGCTAACTGCACATTTTAATGCCGTTGCGAGGCCGTTAACCTTTTCCAAAAGGGTCAGCTTGGAAGCCCTTGAAATACATTGTCTATACTGAAAGGGTGGCCACTGTCAGATATCGAATTTTCGAATGAATTATTTGGATTTGATGATCGATTTCTAAAAAAATGTATCTGAACATGGTAATTTTGCTCGTAATGAATATCTATCCTACCTAATTTTCTTCGATTTGAAAAAATAAAACACAAATCACGTCGTTTTTAATTCTAGTTAATTCTCAAACGGGAAATCGCAACAAATACAATGAAATGTTTGCACAAAACCTTCATCAAATAATACCTTATCACAGAAATGAGTTTTCAAATATTCTATTCGACCCTTTGAATTATTCGAATCGTTCGGATATTAACTGCAGAAGTCGCGTCTCCTTTATATGTTCCGTTTTTCATTCACATTTGTTTTCAATATTTTCATCCATATTAATCAAATTAATTTTTAAATTACGTAAATAAAGTCTCATTGTAGCGGAAACGCATTGTTTAGATAAACAGTTCGTTGATTCATACTTTCAATGAATGTATTGAATAGTTATGGATCTTATCCCCAAGCTTTGTGTTTTCTCAATCATGTATTGAACTATGAGTAACAACTAGGGCTGGGCAAAACGAAAACATTTGAATATGATTCGAATAATTTTGTCGAATCGGATCTAATCATCAAATCTATATGAAAAAAACTAACATGGCACTTTTGCTATTACAAATTGTCTCCGTTATTAAAATCGAGAAATTTATGGTTACGAATTAATAATATTATCATAAACAGACTTGCAGGAAATGTGTATTAAATTTATACTTCATGTCTAAGAGCAAAAAGTTTTATATTTTAATGACATAAAACAATCGATTTTCGTCCAATTTCACTTCATGTAGCAAGAATTTGTTCCCATGAACGATTCAAAACTGATTCGAATAATTTGTTCTTCGGATCGATACAAATCACCGAATCAAATTGCCAAGTCCTAGTAACAGATGGATTTCTTAGTTCATCCAGTTTATTTTCATGCACTGTTACCTAGTTTCTCGAATATATAACTTACCTTGTTTAACTTTTTCCGGTTTGAAGTTTAACCCAGTAAATTTACCAGGTAAAATTGATAAATTTACCTAGTTTAAAAAAACTAGGTTGCCCTCATTACAGTGTAGTGCTAAGATTCTAAGTGGTGATAGACGCCCTACAAATTGTAAAAATAGAAACCGAACGAAATATCACTGTAAATCTTT
The DNA here is from genome assembly GCA_963675895.2 of Styela plicata. Taxonomy (NCBI): domain Eukaryota; kingdom Metazoa; phylum Chordata; class Ascidiacea; order Stolidobranchia; family Styelidae; genus Styela; species Styela plicata. The sequence goes on from OZ023142.1 coordinate 2,951,522, forward strand.
CGGTCGTTGATAAACTTTGACGTTGGCAAGTCACTGTGACCTAATTTTCAATATGGATGTCCTTATACGAATGGTAAGATGTTCTAGAATTATGATTACATATTTCAGTTTTTCGATTATCACGAAATAGGTTCATTATGCAGCAAAATCACGATATATGCCAAATTTTACGTGGTAAAATTTGACATAAATCATGACTTCACTGCATTTTATTTGAATAGTGAAAATCGAATCATGGACAATATAACAGTCCCACTTCACAAAATACAATTTACGTTGAGGACCGGTAGATTTTTTTTCTGTATTGTAAACCAATTTTGTTTTCTGGCTTTGATTAATTGTGATCATTTTATATTACGCCTTTTCATTTATTTTTTAAGTTCCGTGTTTACCCATGAGCATTTTTAGACACCCTTACTGGATATACGGCTCTTCTCTGATCTAGTATTATAAACAACATGGGCCAAACGGTAGGAGGTTTCAAATACTGTTGAATATCAACTACTCAACCTGGATCTAATAGAGTATTCGAATTACCGGATAATTTTATGAACAATAAAGTCACACGTTGAGTGCGTCGCATGGATAGTTTCTAGATGGCGTAATAGATAATTCACAGTAGAATATGTTTCGTTTTTCAAGATGTGGAGGGGTTGAAAGAAGCGTTATTCCCCTCCCCAAAGTGCTAAATCCCCACAACTACAAAAAACATACTGGCCACAGTTTTTTGTGCGCCTCCGACTTGTGGAAAAGCAAACTTTTGTAGACCAGAAGGGTGGAAATCCCCGCCCCTTTCCCCTGCGCCTTGCCATCCACGATCCACATCACCCACCCAATTTTCATTGTTTATCAAATGAATATTTCCATATTTTATTAGCTTTCCTCAATTTTATTATTAATATTATATTTAATAAATATGACAACAATTATTGAAAATTTTAAATTATTTGTAACATTTTACTGTGGACCTTTTTAACAATATTCTTCCATCATGGGAATGTTTTGTTGTAATTTTATAAAAAAAAAAAGATATATAGCGCGTTTATTAGACTTTCAAATACCTCTGTATATGGATGCTTCCAATTTGACTAGAGTTATTTGAGCTATGAGTGATTTAAATTGATCAACTTCGGACCTCGTCTGCACGGCTCGATCCACCATTGAGACCAGGGCTGGTAGTACGTTACGGTACGATTGAGTTTTCCGGTACGATAGTACGGTACGATTCATTTTTCAATTTTCGTACTTGGTACGGTACTAAGTTCAATATTTAGTTCGTATCGTACTATACTCCTTTTCGTACCTTCGCAGGCCACAATACACGTAAAGTTGTCTTACCGATGCGCTGCATAACGTTTCGGGTGATAAAACGAAAACGGCAATACACGCCCGCATTGGTTTGCGTTAATCGTGTTCACATCCGTCAGACGCAAAAAAGAAACAAACACTCTGCATTAGCTTTCATGGAAAACCGTTATTTCATTGGAAGACATAAGAAAATGCATGCATAGCATTGCGCTTGCGTAAAACGACCAATATATATCGTTAGCATCGTCTATGTACTTTGACCTGTTTTTATTTAAAATTCACAATGGCGTAGAAAGCACTGCCCGAATATACCAACTACAATGACAACATGAAAACATAGGCTTTCAAATTTAAAAAAATACTAGCGTGCCGGAGGCGCCCAAAATTTTTAGAGAACGAAAAAATACATGTTTTAAGAGCGAAATAAACATTATCAGGCAGGAAATCTATGCGCCGGAAGCTCGCTGAAATCTTTGTAAAAATTGAATAAAAACTCTAAAGCTAAATGCTTGAGTACACAAAATTAATCAGGGAAAGATATGCTATGAAAATGAAATAAAATACTGAGAACGAGGTCACATTTTCACCAAATCATAAGTAAATGAAAATTATTTGATTTTTCCAAATTATCTCGCCAATTCCCACGCACCTTCGCGTGTGTTTTTGCTAGTGATAAGTCCTATAGGACATATTTGTTGGAGTGCGCCGAATATTCATATATTTCTCATCGTCCCATAGGACATATTTGCTGAGGTGCGCCAAATATTCATATATTTTTCAATGTCGTATGGGACATATTTGTTGAAGTGCACCAAATATTTATATATTTTTCAATGTCGTATGAGACATATTTGTTGAAGTGCGCCAAATTTTGGTATTATCAAACCTGTCCCAAAAAGATCGCACTCTTTCAAGAGCATACATATATTAACGCCGTTCCTAATCGTAAAAAAAGGTCAAATCGAGCCAAAACAAGTACGAATGTTTCATTAATTTTCATTCACGGTCCAGTCTTGCTGTAGTCACCTAAAGTTTTCAATTCGTTTTCGAACAATATAGGCGTGATGCATTGACGGGAATGCCAAAAACAGACGAAACACTGTGCCTATGTGCACGTTTGTGGGTACAACGCCACAAAAGGGCACCAGGATCATCATATAATGCTGATAAATAATATTTGGTAATTCGAATCACTTCAAAGAGCAGTTGCTTCGAATTAGTCTTGAATCGGCTATATCAATAAAAATACCAACAGGAAGTTGAATTCCTAATATTTCAACGGAGAAATTTCGATTTCTAAGGGTTTTTTTATGAATTGAGCAAGTATGCATTGAAGGTACATTGTCTTTAACAGTATGTCATTTTTGACGAATTCGTAGATATAGATTTTGTAAAATCAACGGTCCAAATTCCAAATGATTCGGTTTTGCCCAGTCCTAATTATATTTTACTTTTAGACGCTTGTAGAGCGCGAGAGACTGCTGTGGTCCAAGACTGCTATGGTTAGTATCAATGCACTTATTATTAAAATAATATAGATTAATATTTTTCCGCAAGAATATATTTTCTGCTTGACCTACTTGAAAACCTAGATATTGAATAATTGGCATAGGTAAATGCCATGTTTCCGAAGAAAAGTGTTATCTCGAGAAGAGAAGTTGTTTGAAGGCGTCGCTTCTGTAAATACCCTTCTATTTTGCATGGAACTCGCTCAGTCAGCACAATCCATCAAAGGCACATTCTTGACCAAACGCCATGTCATCACTTTTTCTGTCGTGTTCAACAAAGTTCAATATGGAGAAAATTCGTTGATTAGAAATTATTACTCGACCCACTTAGATATTTTGTTTAGTCTGAGGCACAATTGGACCGCACCTTATCTGCGCGATCCATCGGCGACTCATACAAAACAAAAAGTGTTTGGATCAAATAGTTTTGACTTGGGAGGTGCCTGGTACTATTTCCAATCGTTAAGTGTGTCTCGAGCCAAAAATATCGTTTTGTTGAATCAAACCTCACAGCAACGCGATGTATCAGTGGATCGTTTACAATGAAACTTAAACCCACAAGATTTCCAGACTGTTACCATGATCACACTTCCATGAATCCTATATATGGGATCAAATGCATAATTTATTTATGGAAAGTGTACGAAGCGAAAGCGACGTCGTTTGAATGAGTCACTCTTCGGTCCAACGCGTGGATTTCGTAGGTAAGTTTTCCTGCATGAATAAGGACAGTAGTGCGATGTATTGCGTTATTTCCGCTCGTAGCAAAATAACATGGAGTGAGTAGCAGTGTATAACTAGTTTTATTGAATCTGGAATACACATACAACAGAATTGTTTTCAAAGTTTATCACCAGAGTTGAGTCATAGTTGCAACATTTTCACAGATTCAGTAAAAAAATGAATTAACCAAATGTTTTCTGATGAATATGTGTCATTGAGGATCTGTAGCTTATGCTAAACAGAATAAAATTTGTAACGTGAATCAATTATAGAATGATTGTATAACTAGTGTATAACTAGTTTTATTGAATCTGGAATACACATACAACAGAATTGTTTTCAAAGTTTATCACCAGAGTTGAGTCATAGTTGCAACATTTTCACAGATTCAGTAAAAAAATGAATTAACCAAATGTTTTCTGATGAATATGTGTCATTGAGGATCTGTAGCTTATGCTAAACAGAATAAAATTTGTAACGTGAATCAATTATAGAATGATGTGAAGCACCACCCTTTTAGGTCATATAGGAGTTTTGTGGGTTGTATTACTGGCTCGGCTCATCATTCAGCCCACAGTTATTACAAACCTAGGCTTGGCTGACTTGATAAGTTTTTCACTGGAGTTTTCCTGTTGTTTAATTTGGTTTGAAATTCATTTTAAAGTATAATTATGTTTCAACATTTCAAATGAAACGAAATCGCTGTTATTTCGACTTGCAATTTAAGTCCAATTTTACAAAGTTTGGCACATATCATGGCATATATCCAATTTTACAAAAATTAACATTTATCGTGATTTTACTTCAGAATGAATCAATTTAAAAATAATCGAAATTCGCAACTTGGTCCTAATTCTAGAATATCACCTGACTTTTAAGATGCGGATATCTCTGTTCTGTGCGTCTTTAAAATGGTCGTTAAATATGGAATCACGCTCGTTACCCAGTCAAAACACAGTTGTCTACAAGAAGTATCAGACTAAAACAACTTGTTTTATTTTTGTGATATTACAGACTGAATGGCGAGAAGTAAAATGAATTGTTCATAAAGAATTTGCTTATAAATGTAATAAGCTGTGACTCAATAGGTATATTTTATTGAGGCTTATTCGCTGACGAATACTTCTTGCTGGACAAACAATATTTGTCATGATTCGTTTCATTGGGGTGCTTTCGATTTGACGAATGTTTGAAATGTCAAAATTCCTTTACCATACCAATATAGAAAATGGTGTAACGTTCAATTACTACCGAGCGAAAGTAAATTTTACCACCGCAAAATCAGCATGTGAAAAATCGGGTTCGGATTTAGCTTTCATTTTGGATAAACCTTCTAAAGAAAGAATAGAAAATTATCTGGGTTCTCAAGGTGGAGAATCGTACTGGTGGATTGGATTAAGACGTACTCCACAAGGTTGGCAATGGTTAAATGGAGAAACGCTACAGCCCAGCGTTATGGATTTTACCGACGACACAGGCAGAAAGAAATGTGCATCCTTATTCAAACCCAGTGTCGGTAAACGAGTGTATTTGTATGATTACGGCTGTGAAGAGCAGAATATGTATTACATTTGCGAAACTCGAGATTTAAACGATAATTCACAATACCCCAACCAATCACCCACTACACTCGGTATTGGATCTATTATAGCAATAATACTGGGGATTATAATAATGATATTGTTGTTGATGTTTTTTCTGCTGAGGCATCGTAGAGGTCGTACAAATATGGGAAATTCGCAAGAATACTTGAAACAACAAGACACGGAAGTATTTCGTGGCAATGCAACTCATATTGGTCATCAAAAACATCAAGAGGGAGATTATGCCACAATAAATGATGATCCAGGATATGCAACAATCGATACTGTGATTTACAGTGAAGTTGTCAATGAAAATCAACAGTTGGAAAAGGACCAACGCGGTAAGTTAGGCAGATCAATATTATACCTCGCATAATGTTTGTAATATCAGTATTTCTGAACGGGAAAATTTTGGTGCATTTGTTTAGTTAAATATGTATTATACATGGCTCGCATAAGTTATATGTTTATAGTAAGGTGCAATCCTTAAAAAAATTTATAATTACCATATATCATCATAGTTATGTCGTATTTGATTCACTTGCTGTGGAACAATTTTATAATATTCACCAAGATGTGGTAACCACTCCTGTTAGAGTAGGGGTTTCTGAACAGGGGATACGAAAACGAGTACTGCGAGTGACACAAAAACTAGTTGTGCGAATGGTGTGCGAAAACGAGTGTTGTACAGAAAAAACACGTGGTACTCACCTTGTACAAAAACGAATAGTGCGAGTAATGTACACATAAACGAGTACTGCGAGTGACACAAAAACAAGTGGTGCGAATGGTGTACCGAGACAAGTATTTGAAGGCATCGGAAGAATCGTCAGAGTTTCTTAAATTCGTCAGCTAAATTTTTGATTCTTTGCAAAATAGCAGAAATAATTCAAGAATTTTGGTAATTCTGGAAATAAAACTCCAAAAGGCAGATTTTTTATATTTCCTGTGTGATTGGGGACTGGATGGTCTGCACTATTTTGCAAACGCTAAAATTCCTTTTCACTTCTCTCTCTTGCATCCCTATTGGCTTTGAACTTTTTCCGTCACTGGTACTGATTTTAAACCGTATTTGTGGCATCAGTCAATTTTAAGTCAATACCGATAATAATAAATTACCATCATCAAACGGGAATTTTATTTAGCATAAATTTCGGAAAAGGGGCGCTACATACTTGACTAAATAATGTCAAGAAAAAATTCAGGGTTTGAATTGCTAGAAATTAAGATGATATCTTTTCTGTTCGGCTTAGCCTACCCATGTTGTTACATCCTGGGTTGAGTGTGAGGCATGAATTAACTGTCGGTGCTGCCATGGCCCTGTGTGATAACTTACTTTATTGGTCGATTTTGTCGAAACGATTGAAGTCTTCGTTTTATGACTTGCCACAATGAAACTATGATTTTTGGGATGTTGAAAGAGTTTCATGGATTTGAAATAAAATAACGACAACCTAAGACATTAATAATTTGTATGATATAAGGCATCAATATTTCCCAGAATATATACGCAGTTTTGAATTTATGAACCCTACTATAAAACGAAACGTTTTAAGCCTGACTAACTTATGACTTGCGCCATCGAATTGCAATCAGTATGAGGCACATGCGTTATAAAACATTTGTAACAGGATTGAAAAGCCTATAGCAATGAGTAATATATGATGAACTATTTCAGATGATGATCAAGGATCAACACAGCCAACATACGCAAAAGTAAATAAAGAGAGAAAATCTTCCCATGCAAAAATCTTCGAAACAGAAGTTGCAGACAAAAATCATGGAGCTACTAATGAAAATCAGGATATTTCAGAGCAATATGCTAAAGTCATGAAAAAACGTTGATAATTAATTTGAATCTATTTCCCGTAACCTAGAAACATTATTTTAAGAGACCAGCGGTTGGAAACTTTTAACGAAAAAACCACGTCAAGATTCGAAGTAAAACAAATGTCGAGTCGAAAAGTAGAATACTCTGGAATGAGTGCGAAATAACAAAATCAACAATCTAAGTGACTTTGTGATTTGTTCCAAAGCAACAGTTCCTTTTTATTGCTGTGTCATTCGCAATCTACTGCAGTATACAATCATATATTTTTGCGTATTCATCTTCTTAAATTTGTTATCAAACATGAGTTACTGATGATGGGCAGTAGCGGAAATTTGAGGTGGACCGCAGGCAAAAATTTTCTGACGGACATAAACAATTTTACTGCCGAATGGAAAACTATAAACCAAAACAGTGTGAACATTTACTGTTTTAAATTATGTTAATTTTCTGTTACGTTTTTTGAAATTATATACATTTTTGGGAGTCTTAGAAGTTGATGGGAGAGAAGGTGCACTCCCCAAATCCGTCCTTTATATTCGCTCCTGGTGATAGGCCGTGCCTTACTGTCGCCATTCATCAACGATTCATACTTAAATAACTATTTTTGAAAATTCTTCTTATTGCGATAATAGTCTTCGTTTACGTGGTTTAACGTGATTAAATATATTGAAATGATTTGGAAATCATTATGATCCGAAGCAAGCATGTAACAAGCCAGTTGAAAAAATAATTGACTCCATGTGACTGGCATTTTCCCTTTTGATTTTGCTGCTGTTCGGTCTTTTAACGCTCTCATCTATTTCTTCCCGAATCCTGATCAATCCGATTATGTAATTAAAAAAAATTCTATCATAACGAATCAGTAATTTTAAGAAAAGTCTCTGATCTATGACATGTTACCGGCTTCTTGATTTATGCTTTTTGCCAATCCAGGGTCTAACGCATATCTGTTGGCATTATTGAACTTGAGCGTGTAAAATCCAGAGTTTCAAGGGACATTGTGCTATTATGAAATATCGAAATCGTTGTTTTTGAGATTATACAAGTTTATCGAATTGCAAATCTAATAGCAAAACAAAAATATTTTAAATAGGAATTACATTCTTGTGATAGAATCACTGATATGATTTTATCAAGAAACCAACTTGCTTTGTTTAATTTTAATTCCTTTTCACCTGTAATATAGAATTCAAATATTGTATTTATGATGTTGAATATTTGTTAATCCAAAAGTACCCACACATAATATTAAAGAAAACACTGAATTCAATGACTTAAAAATATAATCTAGCGTATTTTCCTGGATCCATTCTTTAATTTGTTCTCCGTCTGATTTTGTTTGCAAAGTATCCTTGTGTTAGTGCTTTAATCTATTTTTGTGCTGTGACCGTATTGTGGCATTAAATTGTGATTCCAAGTCTGGTAATAAATTATGATTTTGACAAGCAACTGAGTGGTAGATTTAACAATTCCATCAACAGGTATATTTCCCGGGGGAGGGAATCTAACAAAAAAAAATTCTTAGAATTGTCAATGTTCAGATTGCACACCAACAAATTTTTTACAAAACATAGTCTGTCTTAAAGTAACTTATATAAAAGACAAGTTTGTTACAATAAAATCAACTATTTAGGTGTTCAACTTCGCATATATGAAGTAAAACTACTTCGTTGTTCAAACAATAGCACTGAAATTATAGACTGGAATATTTAATGTAATAATAAAATTCCCAAAATACTTGGTGGTTGGTAGTGGATCACAATGCTGGACTACTGTCCAATAAACAAAATACAATTTCCAATAGGTATAAATTCCTTTTGGACTTTTGTTAATAAACAAGTTTGCTAATAAGATGGAGGTGGATTGATTGAAGGTGGGGTGCAGATTTAAGTAAGAGAACCAGCGTTGATCAGTTCTGTCGTAAAATATATTGAAAACTTTTTAAAAAAGTAAAAGTACATTATATTTACATTATTTTTTAGGCTAAAATATAAAGAAGAATACTTCGAACTTGAAAATTTTCTTTGTGTAAGCAATATTCTCAAGTGCAGGGTCAGTTTTACTTCAATGACAAGTTAAAAAAATTTCGTTTAGATATGATATATGTTTGTATACTTTTCAAATATGATTTATATTGGCCATAAACACATCTAAAATAGATAGCTAGATTGAAGAATTACCAGCACTGTACTGGCGGAGCTGTTTTTTGCTAGAACTACTACGTTTTGCTTTTTGTTTTGCTGTTTTGACAGTTGCTTATCATACAGTTCAGGACCGGAAAATATATTGCAAGTGCAACGTTGAATAGGCCCGAATCACCAAATGAAATACTTCATTTAATCATCCGAGTATTCGAACCTTTTACATATTTTTATTTTGGGATACAATATCGAAATTGCATTTCAAAATGATTGGGAAGTTTAATGAGTTGACAAGTTTTTTCAATATATTGGTCAAAATACGTGTTAAATCGCAGGATGGCCTTCCAAGTCTTTCGTGGGGTATCCTGACTTTAGTCACTGTCTGTTTGCTTAATCACTTTCAAGCTTTAAAATCTTAACTTTTAAAAATATTCCCTCGCCTCCAAAAAAACAAGAAAAATTAAAATCGGGAGATATTGTTTGAAAAAAAAAATAAATGAAAGTTGACACAAAAAATATTTGCAAAAAAGGTCAACGCACATTTTCTCTGCTCCCCGCAACGCAAGCTCAACCGACTCAATTACTCCAATCCAGTCAATAAGTATCTGCCTAACGCAAGTTAAGTTGTTTTATTTATTTTATGAAATTGTTGCAGTTTATCTTTTTTAATTCATTTAACGATGTGGTTGGATTTTGTGAAACGTAATATATTTCAGCTCAAAACCTGTTACATATTTTGGATAAGGAAGCTTAGACTCGGCGTCTCGGGATGCAACGGGGTCATGACCCAGCGCCCGCCTCGCCATAGAAGTATGATTTCCGAAGAGAGATACTGTAATAGCAATCTCGATATAAAGAACCGGCTTTTACCGAGGCATTTTAAAGCCATACCGGAGTAGTTGGCATTCCAGCTTGGATCCTTGTGAAATGTGAGTCGAACAACCCGAATATTGGGATTCCTTAAGAGTGTTATAGTTCTCCTTATTCGTGACAACTATAAGTATTGTTTTATTTGGAGGCTCCTAATTATATTTACTTCCCAACATCCACACCAGCAATCAGTTATGCTTATGATTCCAATTTACTATAAACATCAACAATACACCAGCACATCATATTAACACAAGTTAGCTTTTTTGCAGCCAACCCTAAAGCAGCAAAATACAAGTTATCTATCAGTATGCATTCTTGCATAATAAAGAAACACGGGGTAATTAACGCAACCACAAAAAGGCAATGGGGCATAAAATAATAAAGCTCATTAAATACAATATCTAAAGTCTATTGTATGACATCCCCCTTTTTCAATTGAAATAACGAAACATTATATACACATAAAAAATAGCACTCTAATCCCTAAATTTGGCAGGAAGTTGTATCATTCTTCCAGATCTCGTTGTCTGAACTTTTGGTACATATTCATTGTTCCTATCCTTATTAGGAATGTTTGCCTTATTCATAATGTTCTCAGGGATATTGTCTTTTTGTGTTGATTCCCGAATTTCTTGATTTCTCGTTTCTGGAGTCGTCTTCGTATTATCAGCATAATCAGGAACATGAGTGTACAATGGTCTTTGTATATTTTGATTCATATCATGCTTATTTTTATGTACACCCATACGTGGTTTTAGATGTTCACGAGTTCTTCTATACAATTTTGATTTCATCTCAACTGATTAGGGTTCTTGGTTCTCTTACAGGATTTGGTATATTAACAATTTTTCCTGGTTCCCAAATTCTTCTTATTTCATTCCAAACATGGACATTTTCATTTTTTGACAACGGTCTTCTGTCCGTTGAGGCTTTTCTGTTGTGAAATTCTGTTTGCTTATATTATCTATGTTTGTTCAGCTCTTGCTGTGTTTCAAACTCATTATGTTTCGGCTGTAATGATCTTACGCTTGTTGGTATCACAGTCTTTGGTTTTCGTCCAAACAACATTTCATTTGGTGATACTGTTTGATAATCAAGTGGCGTTACTCGATAAATCCACAAGCTTGATTCAAGAGATTTCCCCTCTTCTTTGGCTTTTTTCCAAAAAGATTTACAAGTGCCAATAGTTCTTTCTGCAAGACTATTTGCTTGATGGTGATACGGCGAACTAAAGGTCAATGTAACTCCAATTGCATTACATTTTTCTTTGAACGTTTGACTTATATACTGGGACCCAAAATCTGCTAAGATTGTGGAACATATGACGTATTCAGCTAATACATTTGTAAAATTTTCACATACTACCTCGGCTGTCATATTTTGTAATTTTCTTACAAGCGGAAATTTTGAAAAATAATCCACGATCATTAGATATTTTTTCCCTTCAAACTCAAATATATCTGTACCAAGTTTTTCCCACGGCCTTCAAGGTAAATCAGGTTCCATCATAGGTAATTTAGCTTGAGCAGACTGATGTTTATTACATATTTCACATTGTTTCACCATGTCTACTACAGCTTTTGTAATTCCAGGCCAAAATACTGATTGTCTTGCTAATAGTAAACATTTTGTCTCACCTTGATGTCCTGCATGCAGTGAATTTAGAACTTGGAATCTCAATTCTTCAGGAATGACAATTCGATCACCCTTTATTACAAGTCCATTTTCGATAACTGAATCACATCGAAAATTCCAGTAATCCCACAATTCTTGAGGACATTGTTTTCTGTGCTCAGGCCAACCTTTGTATATAAGTTCTTTGAGCTTGTTGAAAACTGCATCTCTATCTGTTGCTTCTTTTATAATTTCCATACTTATTGGTGGAGATACTCCTGTAATGAAATGTATTTTATGTTCAACATCCCTTTTCTCATCATTTCAATGACTCTTGATAAAGCATCAGCAACAGGTATTTTTATTCCTTGTTTATACTTCACTGTGACATCAAATTTCAGACATTTTAACAATAAACGTTGCAACCTTGCTGGAGCATTGACAATATTTTTCTTGAAGATCTGTTCAAGAGGAGAGTGATCTGTTTCGACAATCACATGTCTTCCGTACAGATAATATTCAAATTTCTCCAGTCCATAAGCAACTGCTGAACATTCTCTTTCGATGTTTTATTTTGTCTAATGCACTTTGATGTTTCATCTCCCAAACAAAATGTACATTTTTCTTTGTCAATTTTCTTAACGGTGCTGTCAATTTGGCAATTTTCGCTGAATATCTATTCAGATATGTTATCATACCAAGAATACTGAGTAATTCTTTTGCATTTGTTGGAGTTTTTATATTTCGAATTACCCTCAGTTTATCTTCGGCTGGACATATCCCCTTGTCTGACAAAGTATGTCCATAAAATTCAACTTTTGTTTGCTTGAACTGTAACTTGTCACTATTCAGCCCTACGTCGGCTTTTCTGCATGCACTCAACATTTTCAAGAATGATTTATCATGTTCTTCCGGTGTCTCACCGTACACAATTATGTCGTCGGCTATTTCGGTCGCATTTGGAATATCTTGGAATATTTCATCAAGTTTTTTCTGAAATATGTCTTGAGAGACCGATGTTCCAAAAGCGAGTCGCTTAAATTTGTGCCTTCCAAATGGCGTATTAAAAGTACATAGTGAACTTGACTCATCGTCTAACTCAACATGCCAAAATCCCTTTTTGGTATCGACTACTGAAAAATACTTTTTTGCATGCAATTTTGGCAAAATTTCATCTATCGTTCTACTGTAATAATGCTCTCTTTTTATATTCCTGTTCAAGTCTTTTGGGTCAAGACAAAGTCCTACCTTTTGTTTTCCATCACTTGTCTTTGTAACGTTGCACACAATAGAATTCACCCAGGCAGTAGGTTCTGTAACTGGTTCTACCACATCATTCGCTATCATGTTATCCAACTCTGCTTTATACAATGGCAAAATGTGTACAGGTACTGTACGAGGTGGATGAACAACTGGTTGTGCATTCTCTTTCAACTGAATGTGGTATTTTTCATGTGGAAAACATCCTATTTTGTCAAAGCAATCATTACACTCATCAAGTATTTGACTTTTTGTGAGAACTCCTTTCTCAGCAGCTTCTTGACAATTATTTCTTTTATCATTTGTATCCGCACTTTTCTGTTTTGTGCATTCGATTTCCTGTAAATCGACTTTAATAACACCCTGTAAATCGACTTTAATGATACCCAATTCTTGCGACTGCCTGCATCCAAGAACTGATGGGCTTCCATTACCTTCAACAATAATGAAATCTATCATCATTGATTTTCCATTAAAAGTAACTTTCATTTTCGCTTGTCCAAAAGTTTTGATTGTTCCACCGCCATACTTGTGAAGTATGCAGCTATTTTTCTTCACATGGAGCTTTATTCCCAATCGTCGAATATCATCTTTTGTAATTGTGCAAATATCTGCTCCTGTATCAATCTTCAAACTCAAATTGAATCGGTCGTTCAATTTGACATGGACAAAAATTTTATTTTTGATATGGGCTTTCTCATCCTGTGAACTCATTCCATTCACTGTATTTTGTTGTTTATTCATTTTGTTCAAATTTATGCACCCAATATTTCCTGATCCATTATCGTAATGACTATCATGTGATCCACCATTGTCAATGTTATTATGGCTATCAAATTTATCCACTACACCATGTAGTTTTTTTCTTTGTGTTGTCAAATTACGGCAGACTCTTTCGAAGTGGCCTATTCACCCACAATGATTACATCTTGCTCCTGTAGCAGGGCAATTATCATATCTGTTGTGTCTTCCACCGCACCTTCGACATATATTTGCACTGGATCCATTTTCATCCTTCATGCGAGGCTTACTGTTGGATTCATGATTTAATGTTTGTCTCTTCATTGCATGAACGCCATTGGTTGTTTTGCTCATAGAAATAATCTCCATCTGTGCTCTTGTGCTTTCCTCTGTCTTTGCAAGATCATATATTTGTTTATATGTCAAATCATTTCCCAAACCAATAGCATCTTTACGCACTTTATCAGATTTAATTCCAAAAACCAATGTATCTCGTAATGTTTCCTCTACTGCATTCGCAGAATATCCGCTTTCATCAATGAGAGAACGCGCTTTCGTGACAAATTCCTCTAGGGACATTGAAAACGAGCTAGAATTTGGTTACTTTGTGGCTTTGTGTAAGCTTCGAGCTTCTCGAATACTCTGACCAATTTCATGTTATCGTTATCCTCTGACCAAACAGATGTATTATAAATTTCAAGACCTTTATCGTCAATCCAGAGTAATAACATTCCCACCTTATAGGCTTCAGGTTTCTCAGCAAGTGGTCCGTCAAAGATAAGATCACACTTCTGTTTGAACAATTTAAACCGCTTATGCAGATCACCTGCACTCGTCCAGTTCATTTCAGGAGGTTTGAATTTATCAGCCATGATGCTTTTCGAAGGCAAAGTAGGCTACGAAGTTTTGTTGTCACGCACTATTTCTGCTGGAAGTAACGTAAATCTAAATCCCACTGGTTGACACCATGTTATAGTTCTCCTTATTCGTGGCAACTATAAGTATTGTTTTATTTGGAGGCTCCTAATTATATTTACTTCCCAACATCCACACCAGCAATCAGTTATGTTTATGATTCCAATTTACTATAAACATCAACAATACACCAGCACATCATATTGACACAAGTTAGCTTTTTTGCAGCCAACCCTAAAGCAGCAAAATACAAGTTATCTATCAGTATGCATTCTTGCATAACAAAGAAACACGGGGTAATTAACGCAACCACAAAAAGGCAATGAGGCATAAAATAATAAAGCTCATTAAATACAATATCTAAAGTCTATTGTATGACAAAGAGCAGTATCGAATAGCAGAATTTGAATTTCATTTCTATTACTGTAATGATTACTAGTTAAAACTTTAGTCTTTCGCGAGTCAAAGGTTACATTGCCCAGTCAGACACGGTCGATTTTTCCACAGCTAGACATTCTTCTGGAGAGGATTTCTCGATGAGACAACAAAATAGGGAGGAATAGTCAGCATAAATTATCGAGTCGCATATCATGTTTTCAGACAGATCATTTATATAATAAAAAAAGGCTAGGCCACGAAATGAAAGTGAACAACAATGCCTGGCTGCGTCGTTTTGTTTCACTGAGTGGATCGCACAATGCGCATTTTAGTCTCGAAATATTAAAACTACAACTTTTTAACAAGTTCTACTGTAAACCAGTCTAGGAGGATTCTATTTCTATTAATGCGTCACCATGACACAAAGACGATTCGATGATTGGTCATTATCCCGCAAATTAATATGAATGTCAATTCTCGGAGAAAGGTGCGCAGCAGCTTCTCTCGACTAGTATAAAGGTAAATATTCAAGTACAAGGGGAAATAGTACCGGTAGGACTAACCTTCAGGTGTTGTGAATGCCAAACTATCGCACGTCCTTCGCTACGTTGGTCCGTTACAAGGTTTCTCAGACGGTATCTCACATTTTCATTTCTTAAAAATTTTAGGAAAAACTGATACGGAAATTTTTTTATGATTGATTAAAAATGTACTACGTCACAATCACAGCTTCGAAAACACATGGAATCCTATGATATGCACTCTGGCAAACAAATGTAATTTGTATGATTCTAGAAAGCTTTCACAGACGATTTTGTAGTTGAAAATGATCTTTGTCTTGTTTTTTATTCAATGAATAAAGTACTAATCGGCTCTACACACAAAAAACAGGTTGCGCATTTTTGAGCCAAAATTTCTCACCCAATCGAAGTCCCATTCCCACTGCAACAATAAAAAACGAACATCAATAATTTCTTGACAAACACTTCAGACTTCGTATCACAAAATATTTTATATACGTGATTGGTGAATTAAATACGGGATTGGTGAAAAAAGGACCGAACTTAATTGCGACACCCAGAGGAATTGCTTCACGTGAAATTGCATCCAGTTTAATTGTGAATAACGGGATTTCACCCAATAAAATTTCACCATTTGGTATTGCATTCCATGGGGAAAAGTCAAGCTGTAACATCGAAATACAACCTAAATATTCCCGATTTTTATTTTATTTTTAAACATTTATATTCTTAGTAATGAATCGTTACTTGGAAGTAAGCTACATTGTTATCAACGCATTATTAGTAAATCCGTGGTCACTGACTGGTTGATTCTAATATTTGGGGGAATTTCAATATTGGTAAAACGAAAAATTTTGTGGTTTTATATTATCGTAGGATCGAGAAGTAGGCCGAAAACTTATCTGTGGCGTAGAACTTTGAAATAGGCAGATGGCAAAATTTGAAAAAAAATCACGACTTCGCGCTACAGACAAAATACTAAGTGTTTTTGTTGTATATCCTGATGAAACCGTCGAAAATGGGCGCGGAAATTTCTTTGGTTTTCTTGCGTTTTAAAGTAGACTACTTAAAAGTCCATCCTCGGATTTTTTCGGCTGGAGAAGGACCATTTTACGTCATAATATTGACTTAGGCGGACATCACCAGTTCTATCTAGGGGAATCCCCGCTCGTTACAAATGTCTGGTTGTATTTAGTCTGCGGTTGCGGATTGTTTGTATATCAGTGAAATTCCATGCCCGAAGTAGAAATTTATAGAATATGTCAGATGGTATATAGAATAGTGAGTCTAAATCTATGATCAAAAATTAATGCAATAATGATAATAATAAATACAGTAGACCTAAAATACAGAATAAATAACAAGGTAATAACTTACTCAATATTGAAATATAATATATCTTTTGTGTAGACTACCGTATTTATGGATTCCGTGAATGAAATTTTTCGGAATCATGAAACTAACTGGGTCACACAAATTGTCACACGAAACCTGAATAAAAGGCAAGTGATATTATCCGTTCCACTGTCACATGACATTTCCATAAATGATATTGGTATTATCATGTTTATGCTTGGAAAAAGGAAATCGAGCATGAGCCTAGCCAAACAGAAATACTTGAATTGGTTGAGTTTTGAGTCAAGTTGACTCATCATACTGATTCACATGTTAAGGTCGAGTAGTGATCAATTGTTACTTCATAAGCAATAGGTACCAAAATTTGAAATATATCAAGCAACCGTACAGACCTTTTGTGTATGTTTGTTTTTTAACTTTTGCAGTTGAAGATGCACAATTTACTTCATCTACCGAAAGACTGACTCATACTCAAAATAGAAATATAATTTCAATTCAATATTGATCAGTTGTTTAGTCCAGTGCTGGCAAATTTGTGGCAAACATGTTCAGACGGCATATGGAGTAAATTTGTTGTGCATTACCGCTTTCGGTCATGGGTGATTTGTATTGCACTTGTCAGCTAGTCCATTTGTTTTTACAATTTCTTGATAGCACAGAACAGGGTGACAAAATTTTGTTTTTTTGGTGTCCGAAAGGTTTGTGTCAACTTTTTCGGATGGATTCCAAATACAATAAACGCTTTTAGTAAAGGTTTGGTTGCTACCATATACTCGAGAGGAGACATTTTTCTAGTAGGAGATGTATCATAACATGCATGCTAATTTTTCTACTGATGGATCATATTTTCTTCAGAGGTCTGAATTGCAGAATTGTACATTCTACCAGTCTGGCACAGAAAAAATGTCAAGACCCAAGCGCGACATATCTTAAATCCATTATAGCAAATTGTTTCGTATACGATCTAATACTAGAAAACAATTTATTTTAGCTATTTTGTTTATATATTTTTGGAATGAAACTTAGTATACCATGTTTTATATACACAAGATAAAACATTCCATTGTATGAGCTCTCAGAGATGAGAAATTAAAAATATGGCGGGTAATCCTGATTATGGAAGAAAATTATTTTTGGAATTTTGTGATAGTCTGGAAACGAATGTTGAGGAAATTCTAAAGTATGGTGTAAACTTTCAGTATGAAAAATTTCTGAAAAAACCAGATATTGAAGAAGACCCAAGACTGTTCGAAATAGAAGTTCGAGATTTTTATAGAGGAGAATACTTTGGCAAGTCTGAGCATCATCTTCAAGATGGATATGGTTTGCAGTCTGAACAAGAAATTTCTATAAATGATGTTCTGAAACTTGTTTCAAGGAGAGATACTCAAGAAATTCCTGCTGCATTTTCAAAATCTAAAGAATTTCTACATGCTATTGTGGTTGGCCCAGCTGGTTCTGGAAAAACTACTTTTATTAAAAAGCTTGCTAAAGATGTTATGCTGGGAAAATACGACCAAGAATCGACTGCTAAAAAACTGGTCCATGTTATAGAATGTCACAACTTTAATGAAGAAGATACAATGACAGTTCCTGAATTTTTATTCTCCAACATGCACCATAAACCTTCAACTACTGCAATTGAAGAAGGTTATAAGCGAATATTACAAAATTCCAAATGTATCACTTTTTTTGTAGATTCTCTGGATACCTTGATATACCAATTGGATGATGAGAAGCGTATCATTGGACCTTATGATACTGCCCCACCTGCTACAATCCTTTACAACATTTTTATTGGAAGTATTTTTTCTGAATCCAAAGTTATTTCATCTTCACGAGAATTCAAAATTAGAAAATATAAGAATCCTCTTCGACCAGACAGAATTATTGCTCTAGGTGGTCTCAGGAGAGAATCAATTAGAAAGCTGGTGTTTGGTTTCTTGGATGAAGATGAAGCAATTAGAGTTTGGGAAATTCTTGTGCTTGAATGCCCTGACCTGATGAATCTCTGTGAAATTCCAATCTGTCTCATTTTCACCCTGATCGGTCTCATTGAAAAAGAGTCATCTAATATCATTCCAAAAACCATGTCCGGCATTATGGTGAGAGTTTTAGAATCCCTAATTCATTCAGAACATGCACAAGCATTTGGTCGTCATGATGAAGAATATGTAATCACCGCTATCGACAAGATGAAGAAGTTGGCTTTCCAAGGTATGAAGGAAGGAAGAGTCATGTTTAAAGAAAATGATTTGAAACAAGTTAACCTTTCTGTAGAAGAAATAACAGATTTGGCGATTGTCGTTCCAGGAAAATCTTTTCAACATCAACAAATACTAGGTGGCACTGATTTAGTTGAGTTCTGTCACCAAACCTTGCAAGAGATGTTAGCTGCTTTGCACATCCTGAAGATGAATACGTCTGAATTTCATGAATTTGTTGCTGAGTTCTTGCATAAAGATTTATTTATTGTGGTCAGAAGAATGCTTTGTGGAATTGTCTTAAATTCAGAAGTCTGGGAAGCAGCTTCAGAGCATTTAATAACAGGTGAGTGCCGTGGACAACTTTTTTGGAATTTTTGAGAAAAAATTGTAAATGTATTAAATACATGTGCAGGACTCTTTTGAATTTTTTAAATTTTTGACTTTGTATTAAGGATTTTCTCAATTATTATAACTATATTTTTATAATTCAAAACTATATTGCTATTGCACAAAAAGATTGTAGATTCTGAAGTTGTTGATAGAACATTCCAGTTTGTTTATAACAAGTTATGGTTTGTTAGTAAAATGTTTTGTTGTGTATGCTTGGGCCATCCAGGAATCAAGAATGAGCACGGCACCTTATGTTTGCTTATTTTACTTTTTATAGAAAATAAAGACATTGATGAGATTGTGGAAATATTGAATGAAAGTTTAAGCGATAAGTTTAAAGAGATATCAAATGATCGCATAGATTTACTTGAAGTTATAAGAGCAATTCATGAAGCAGGAAATGGAGCTAAAGACATTGTGCCATCTCATATAGAATCCATTCATCTAGGTTGGTATTAGTTTTGGCGTATGTTTATTCGGCTTTAATGAAACCTCAATGCAGAGCAGATCAAATTTGTTCAGATAATTTTACTATCTTGTATTGGCAAATTTCTACAAGAGCCTACATCATTTTTCAAAGTACCAGCAGTGCAATCTATGAAATTAAGTCAATTTTGAAAAATCTAATCGATTCAACAAAGAATTTTTCTTTCATTTTTTTACTTTATCTACCATGAGGCTGACATAGATTATGCCTCAGCTTAATACTTATCATAGGCACCTAATATTTTATAGACTAAATGGATTCAACCAGATGCACTCCTTTTGTATTTGTCATATTCATGATAAACGGCTGAGTCAACACCTGGATGGCAGAATATTTGTTTTATTTAGGTATCTAAAATGTTCATGTTATTTTATTTGAATGACCAAAAAAGTATCGAAACCATCAACTCTTTTTTATACAGTTAGATTACAACCAAATACTCGAAAAGAGATATTTAAATATTATAGCCACATAATATATATCATGTGATATTGTCAATTTACTAAATTTTCTTCTTGCTTTTATTATTCAGGTGGTGCACCTCTTCTGATATCTGATTTCTTTGCACTCGCTTCATCTCTATTTCATTGTGAAACGTTGGATGAACTACATTTATCCACATGCAGACTTACTCCAGATTTATTGCAACATTTCTCCATGAGGAACCTGAGTTCAAAATGCCAGGTGAACAAATAAATTAGTCTTATGAAAATCAATATTATCAAACATAGAAAATGACTAACATTTCATGTATCTAGTAGTAGCAAAACATCTTAAATACTGAGAGGTTCGGATTTACTGGTAAAAATGGTACGTGAGCATATTACCGGCAATGAATAGATGTGAGAATATGAAAATATTTTGAATAATATTTTATGTGATGAGTGCTGGATGATTGAGATACCTTCAGATCTTACTTAAACAAGAATGCTATTGCAGTGAGAATAATTTGTGATCATCTCAGTCATCATTATTTACTTTTTATAAGTCATTATTTGTTTATGACCAGACCATTGGAAGTGGAAGAATCTGCAAAAGTTGCAGACGCGTCAATGTTAAACCATTGATATGAAAAAACTTGACTATTTCACTTTAGGCTACTAAATAGATTATTAATGGAATGGAGGAACAAATTTTGATTATAAAATATTATCTGAAAAGTCAAATGCTATAAGTAAGTAGAGGAGGGCAAAAGTGAGAGTTTTCTACTACTTCTAATTTCAAGTACAAAAATTTGATAACTTCGAAGTCGTGACACAATTTGATTAAAGATAATAAGATATGTAAATGATCTTCGCTAAGGGATAGGCAATTTGACTACTTCCGAATACTTTTTCTAATCGGGAATATTGAATCCTATTCCTAAACTCGTGGAACTAGATGGAACATTGTAATTTATAGTAAGTGATGCCACCAAGTATGCTCTTAGTTCTATTATTGAATATGCTCAACAGGTGAAATACAAATGATGTCATTTTGAATACTGTAAAGCTTCCGTGAACAGACCACCATAACCTTGATATATTTCCTGTATTGTATTCCACTAGTTTGACAAAACAAAATTCAATGGATTTTAAAATTGATATTTGAGATTAGGTCTGGTGCCTATGAATAACAATATCAACAAGTCATGTTTCATCTCGCCATGTGATGTAAAGAATATAGCGGACAAAAGTCTTCAAGAATGTAATTGACGATGGTTCCTCTGTATGAAAGAATTTTTATTGTGTATGAACCACATGCCTCTCTGTATACAATTTGAACTACTGACTTTAAATATTTTCTATAATTTGTTATATTAGGTAAAAACAATAATCCAAGATTTCAAAAAATTAATATAATTGCCTATTGACACATTTGGATCCACAATAGTCAATTTTTATTGTTTTATCATCGGTACGTAGGGGTGTAAGTTTTAGAATTTTGAATGGTAATTCGAATTAATTCAAAGCTTTTCAAAAAAATTCGTTGGGATTCTAATAGATTCCTGCTTCACCACGTATGTGAAGTACTGACTTTGTCGGACCTTGAAAGCAAACTTTTCAAACCTATTTGGCTATTTGGTAATTTTGTACTTTTTGCATAAAAGTTTTACAAGTTTTTACGTGATAAGTTTTTGCAAATTTTATTGTGCCCAGTCAGAAACTCAATACATAGCCATTTCGTTCTAATTCAGTGTTACTCAAATTTCAACAGCGAATGTGTTTTTTTGGTTTTGTAAACTAATTTAGTATCGTAAAAGGATTTTGAAAATATTTTTTAATAATAATAATAAAGGAGCGTGCAATTGGATGCTACTGTTTACTGTAAAATAACCGGTAATCATCATTCATTTTTAATATTTTCAGACTTAAGTTCTAGTGGTGACACAATGATTACCCTAATCAGTGGCTTAAATTAATCAAAATATCTTGACATTCACTGAATATGACATTATTTCTTCATTTCCAGGTTGGCCTACTTGATGTAAGTTATAACAGAATCATGCAAACAGATGGTCTCAGATCGATTGGAGAATTTGTAAAAGTACACAGAGTCCATTCTTTGATGCTGAAGGCATGTGATTTAACAGCCAAAATGCTTGAAGCTTTGAATGAGGGGCTTTGCAATGCTAAGGTATAATATTAAGTTTTGGCGGAGAAAAAATTGTTTTCAAGTCTTTAGTTAGTAAGAGAGTTTTCTTTATAATTATGAGATTTCATTGTGTTCGTTCTCGTTTCTAAAATCACATTTTACTAAAATTGATTTCTGCTTAAGAATGTAGTTTTTGGTACTACATTTTGAACTTAGCACTTTGTCGTTTAAGTTGCCAGAAATGTGTTCCCATTAGGCATTGCTTCTAATCATGCTAAGAAAGAATTTCAATAAAAAGAAGTTAAAAAAGAGTACACTGAATATTTATTATGTTTATATGTCGAGAGTAGTTGCATGCTCAATTTTGAGATAATCTTGTGTACTCATGCCAGATTGATGCCTCTGAATCTGTAATTTTATTTTTACGAGTGGTAGCAGATTCTGATGATCGAGATGCCGTATCGCTACCCCTTACTTTGTACTGAAAACGTCTCTTTTTATGACCTGCTGTTTTCATTTGTTATGTTTTCTGGTTGATGAATTCAATAAACTCTCTCTCTATCTATAATATGGTTTTTAGTGAGTTTAGTATCTCTGCTTAGCAGCCATTCAATGCTAACTCCTCAAATCACTTCTATATTTTCAGATACATTTTCTAGATGTGCGAGGTAACGCTGAGTTGAAAGAGATTGCTATGAAAATTTTAGCAGAGATGGTTAGAGATCATGAAGTTAAAATTCTTTCAATATCTGGCTCCAACTTGGCTATTGGATATGGAAATGTATTTGCGAACGCTGTTGGGAGCTATAAGGTATATATGGCGATTATTAATAAGCCGGAAGATATCATAATGTTAATGAACTTCGCTAGCTTTTTGATATTTTTGCATGATGACTCTCAGAATAAAAGAACTGAAATCCAAGATTTCTAATCAGTTCTTACCTATTGAGATGTTTTATTAAAAAAAATCCTAAGTGATTGAAGGGCATCGGTTTCTTTGACAAAGATAAATCAGTAAAAAAAGTATTGAAGAAACTTAATCATAGATAGATATATTTTCGATATATTAATCAAGCATAGGCCATAGATGGATCCTTGACGTTGCGTTACATCAATGACCCCTACTTAACGAAATATGTTCGATCCTCATTTTTCTGGTGGAGAATAATCAGAATTTGACCAGGTGAGACTTCAAATTATTTAAAAATTAGTCAATGTACTAATCATTTTCCAGACAAAAGGTTCTAGAGTCACTCATTAAAATACTATTGCAGAGGAAGTCTGCCGAAATAAATTTGTGTATGTGTGTTGAAAAACTCTCTTTCTATAGCATAGATGAAGGATAATTAGTCAGTCAAGTGTATAATTTTGTTTTCGTGAATTGTGATGTAATTTTAATTGAAGTTTCCACTTCGTATGCATCAGTTGCACAAAACTTAGAAGCTGACATAGATTTGGTTTATTGTGCTGTAAAGTCCTGATTTATGTTAACATTATTGGATAAAAAAATTTCAGAATGTAAATGTTATATGCTACTTTTCTTATTGACTTTACTTTTCTTTGCATTGTACTCGACTGCCATATCGTTTCCTATTAAATTTTTGTTCAGCTTTCGCAACTGCACAACAAAACCAGGATAGGAGCACAATATTACGAAGCAAATCCAGACCATGCATCCGCTATCAGTGAATTTTTTCCTGCAGTATCAGATATTGTTAATATGACGGGATGGGAACTGAACGATGAAGAACAGAAAATCATTCAAAACCAACTTGGTAGTATACCTGAATCGGTAAGTTTCATATCTTAGAATAGCGCTATTGCATTTTGCTGAAAAAAGTAGCTCAAAAACATGTTCTTAATATTCTATTCTTCAAATAGGGCTGGGAAAAATATTTTGAATAATTTGAAATTCAAATCTGATTTGAATAAGTGTTTTGAATCTGATTAAATCATTAATTCCATATCAACAATATATGCCCTGTTTTTACCACTGCAATTTGCACTCAATATCAAAAAGAATAAATTTGTAAATATGAATATACTAATAAAATACTTGCAAGCTATATTTTTCAAGGAAAACGAATCATTTTGACCTAAAATGAGGAACACTTTGGTTGTATTTCATTGGTGATTTTATGTATTTTTGCCCCTTTATTGAACCGAATTGAATTGTCCAGCCCTACCTACAAAGTAAACTGAGTGGTTCCGACTGACTTTTCAGTTTAGGAAATTTATATCGATAATGAATCACACATGAACCCCACTGATAATATGAAGTAGAATGAGAATGATTACCCACAATATAATATTTGAATAATTATTCAACCTGTGAATACATTATTTTAAAACTTTGCTAATTCATTCGTGGATGATAAATTCTAAATATTTTCCAGAATCTCAAAGTTGTTTTTGGAAAACCAGAGAACACAAAAAGATTTACTAATCCAAGTATGATTTTGATCATTTTTGGTTTTCTGTTTGCAATAAAGGTATCACCCATTTCTTATTTTACAATAGTGAATGGCATTTGGTGCCCATTTCTTGAAAATAGTAAGCTTATGTGAGGATAGTGCTTCCAAAGGTGTTATAAGATTTTAGAAGTCTGATTAAACGTCATTTTGATTTTCGATTATTTTTAAATTGATTCACTTTGCAGTGAAATTATGATAGCAATTGTGTTTATCTGAAATGTTGAAACATTTGGTATTAGGATAGGATTCATTTTCATCTTATCGGAGAGGAAATGGCTTAACAATATGACGAACTACGACCTTTCATACAGACGGCAGTTCCGAATTGGCATTAAAGGTTTTGACTTTACTCATTTTACTTGTGAATGATCATGTTTGATGGAGGAAGCTGTAATAAGAACCGTGCACTGTTGAAGCATCCAGCAAACCTATGATCATCGCTAACAAAATTCGAGCCCAGGATGTTGGAGATGTGTAGATTGAAGCATATTCCCAGCGCTTTACCGGTTGAGCTAAGTGGGGCCCCTATTTTACATAGTGAATTTCAAATACTATTCAAACTAAACGATAGAAAAGATATACCAAGATAACTTTGATGTGTCTAATTTGATTAATAACTCAAAGTTTTACTGATCATGCAATGCAATTTCATACTTGGAGAAAAAATAATGTAATGTTGCAGCTTACAGTTTTTCATGAAATTATGATTTTAAAATTGAATTAATCATGAATGTCAGGGAAAATGAAAATATAATAATATTAGAATATATTAATTTAATTCTAAGAAGTGTCAGAGGTTTTACCACTGCCTGTGGCAGATACCACTCACTGCACTTTACCACAGCAGTTCAGTTCTGTTTGGAATGTTTTCCGCTTAGAGTGAATGCAGTTGCCGGTACTACATCTTAGTAGTAGCTATTTGCTATTAAGTGGCCATTAGTGGGTTCCTTTTGAGCAGAGTGAATTTCAATAAAAAAGTGTAATAATAATAAAGAACTTAATATAAAAGGGAATATTTTTATACATAAGCACTGAAATGGAAGTATTATTAATATTATATTTAAAAAAATTTTTTTTTAAAATAGTATGAAATGTATTTGAGTGAAACTTGATTCTCAATTTTCCAACCTGTTATAATGTTTTTTCTAAATTTGGCCTTTCTGTTTGTTTATTTATCAGCAATTTGTTCATAAATGTATTGATCATCAACATCATGAAGGCATCTCTGTATTGTACTGTATGCCAACAATATTTGTTTGAAGTCTGTAAATTTCACGTTGCAGTACCTTAAATATTTCACTAGAGAATAGAATATCAAATGCATTCTAGATTCGGTAAAGTTTGTATTCAGAAACAGTTTTCGGCATTAATGAAAATATGGGAAAGTATATATAAATTTTTTTTTAAGTTATTCTAGTGAAACCCCCAATTTAAAAGAGTTTTCTGCTGAATTTGTTCCCACTTGGCAATTTTATTTAATATCTGAAATAAAAATTTTAACACATATCCATTTTAAAACCCATTCGTTCCATCCTGACATCCCAAGCTAATGACTATCAATGGCGAAAACGTCTGACAGCAATCACTGAAATTAGGATTTCATTTTTATCCTGCGGGAGGGAAAAGAAGAGAATTTAGTTTAATCATATGTATGACCGTCCAAAATGTTCGATTCGATTGAAATATTCAAATGATAATTGATTGATTTCTGCATAAATTTTTTCATAAATAGGTGTGAATTTTCACGTAAATCATAAGCTGATAAAAGATATCTTTATTTGTTTATTATATGATTTCCAATTCAAACAATCGATTCGGCAAAATTATTGGATTCGATTCTGAAACCAAAGATATACGATTTTGGCTACCCTTGATCATGTGGCGAACTATGACTTCTCGTGCAAATACTAGTTCCGAATCGGGTGGCGGTTTAAGGCAAGCCATATTTTTCATTTTAACTCTGCTTGGACCTAGTTGGTGGAGGAAGCCGTATGCAGTGCTTTCGTGAACCACCATGCACCGGTGAGGCATCCAGCAGACCTCTCGCATATAATCATCATCCGTTGCGGGATTCTATCCTTGCATCATGATGATCAGAGATGCTCGAAAGGTATTCCCAATGCTTTTACCGATTGAGATAACTGGGCATAGCTGTTTAATAAATTCATGTCTTGCTTATAACAGAGAAAATCTATGATTAAAAATAGCTTCCAACCTGTAACCTGTACAACAGCAACATGATTTTTCAGTGAGAAACATTTTGTGTATACCCTACATGTTTTTGTTAAGCTTGAGTCAATGATGGATCGTTTGTGTCTCATGCTTAACAAAATAAATTTTTAAACTGGGTTACCTTACATATATATATATTATTTTTATAGCCACTTCTTAGATTGGATCACCCTGTCTAAGGCCTTGTAACAGCGGCCACTTATAGACAGACAGGGTTACAATCACTGGAAAGATATGATCTTTTCCTGTTCAGCCTACCCAAGTTATTAAGTTACACCCTGGGTTGAGTGGTCGACATTGATAAGCGAGCCGGACTCACTGGGGCTCGAACCCAAGATCTTCAACCTGCGATGCCAACATGTTTAATCACTAGGCCATCTCACCCACAAATATTACAATTATTCATAAAAATTTTCCCATATATTGCAGCTTTGAAAGATCAAATATCAGATGATGAAGTTGACTTGGATGAAGAATCAGCCACTGAAAAGTTTCTCTCGAATGATGAAGATGAAATATATCTTTCAGTAGGTAAGTTGCATTAAGTCTTAGGGGTAATAGCCTTGTTCCGACTTTTTTATGTGTTTTGGAATTTTTGACAGGAATATGTTGTATCACAACATTCATGAGATTTATAATTTTTTACTATTTTATAAATAGATTTTATGCCGAGGAAAAAGTCAGGTTATGTGAAAGTTCATTCTCTAATACAAAAAAATATAGAATCAGCGAGTTGGAGTCTAAACCAGGACCTTCAAAAACCTCTATCTCAGAATCCACAATCTAAAAACCTCAGACTTCTGAGCCCTTATAATAGTTACTTTGTTGTTACATTTATTCATAATCTAATCCAAATTTAATAGTAATTATGTTCTACAGGGTTAAAACTTCACGATTCCCCATCAGTTGCATATGGTTCTATGTTTTGTTAGAGCATCATCGCTATCAATGTTCCTGTATCTATTATGTATGCTTTTTTGTGGGAAAACAAAATTGACGATGTTGAGGGCGTTGAGACATTTTGAATCAAACCCAAAGTTGTTTAATTACTCATAGTAAGGTATCAAGTATTTATGTGGGTCATCCTTGGAGGCATAATGATAATACTTTTTTCGCATCATTTTACTGGTGCAGGCAACTTGTTAAAAGCCAGGTCTAAAGTATTCATTCTTGCCATTATTTTTGTTAGTAAATGTTCTTGATCAGAAATGTCATCTTGTCAAGCATGGGGTACATATAGACCACATCATTAGTATGATCCATGAATGAGTGTGATCCATATTTAACAAAACATCTTTTTACATATTTTTAGTTCGAGATATTCTACCATCAAAAGAGACGGTGGTGCAACTCGGAGGATGTGAGGTTGTGTTTCCATCAAACGTTGTAAAAACGAAGACTAGAGTCACACTTTCACTTCGTGGCATACCGTCTAAGAAACTTCCGCAAAGTTTTGCTTCTATTTCGACTGGTCTTGACATCAGTCATTCAACTGAATTCCTTTCTTCAATTACTGTGAAGCTGAGATGTTGGTGTGTGAGAACAACGACCCCTGTGTCTGACAAAACCAATGTTTGTGTTATGCATAAATTACCTGATGGTTCTTGGGATGAAATCGATGATACACCAATATTAAAGAACAGAATCATTCAATTCAAGACAACCAAGTTCAGTACTGTGATGGGTTTTATAAATAGCATGTATTATAGTGTTTTCACTTTGCCTATCAGTGGATCTGTGTATGTCGCCCGTCGTCGGTTATTCGTTGGTATTCATGTTGATGATGATAATGTTAAATCTTCCAGTCAAAACAGCATGGTGGACATGGATGGACAATGTAAAGTAACTCTAAATCCATTCCATATAAACTACAATGATGTTGTCAGTATTTTATTTACAATTCCTGAAAAAAACAAATGTGAAACTACTTTATCTATCGATCCACTTATTCAGTCAATAAATGTTTGTGACATTATCGACAACAGAAAAACACTTTTATACTTTAAATTATTACCGTCCGACTGTGAATTTTTTTCTTTGAAAGATGTGACAATAAAGGTAGCGAGAAATGATGAAGTGTTGGACAAAAACGGTGAATATGACTTTGACTATGACTGGGATGGCAGGAAAAATAAAGATCAAGGTGAATTATTTTGGGCGTAGTCAAATATATCACTTGGGCTTGGGGATTAGTTTGGTTCCTGATTGCAGTCTATGCAGTCACTCTTTGTACAGGGAGCTTGTTTGAGTATTCTATATTTATCTCTGCCGCCAAAGAAGATTTCCTTTCCCTCCACCACCTGATAAAAGTGTTACATCAAAGTGAATATTGAGTTTCTGTTGAACGATTGATTAAATATCTCCTATTTCCTACCTATCTATGATTAAAAATAGCTTCCAACCTGTAACCTGTACAACAGCAACATGATTTTTCAGTGAGAAACATTTTGTGTATACCCTACATGTTTTTGTTAAGCTTGAGTCAATGATGGATCGTTTGTGTCTCATGCTTAACAAAATAAATTTTTAAACTGGGTTACCTTACATATATATATATTATTTTTATAGCCACTTCTTAGATTGGATCACCCTGTCTAAGGCCTTGTAACAGCGGCCACTTATAG
This sequence comes from Styela plicata, assembly GCA_963675895.2. Lineage (NCBI taxonomy): Eukaryota > Metazoa > Chordata > Ascidiacea > Stolidobranchia > Styelidae > Styela > Styela plicata. The sequence continues at coordinate 2,981,262 of OZ023142.1, forward strand.
ACAGACAGGGTTACAATCACTGGAAAGATATGATCTTTTCCTGTTCAGCCTACCCAAGTTATTAAGTTACACCCTGGGTTGAGTGGTCGACATTGATAAGCGAGCCGGACTCACTGGGGCTCGAACCCAAGATCTTCAACCTGCGATGCCAACATGTTTAATCACTAGGCCATCTCACCCACAAATATTACAATTATTCATAAAAATTTTTCCCATATATTGCAGCTTTGAAAGATCAAATATCAGATGATGAAGTTGACTTGGATGAAGAATCAGCCACTGAAAAGTTTCTCTCGAATGATGAAGATGAAATATATCTTTCAGTAGGTAAGTTGCATTAAGTCTTAGGGGTAATAGCCTTGTTCCGACTTTTTTATGTGTTTTGGAATTTTTGACAGGAATATGTTGTATCACAACATTCATGAGATTTATAATTTTTTACTATTTTATAAATAGATTTTATGCCGAGGAAAAAGTCAGGTTATGTGAAAGTTCATTCTCTAATACAAAAAAATATAGAATCAGCGAGTTGGAGTCTAAACCAGGACCTTCAAAAACCTCTATCTCAGAATCCACAATCTAAAAACCTCAGACTTCTGAGCCCTTATAATAGTTACTTTGTTGTTACATTTATTCATAATCTAATCCAAATTTAATAGTAATTATGTTCTACAGGGTTAAAACTTCACGATTCCCCATCAGTTGCATATGGTTCTATGTTTTGTTAGAGCATCATCGCTATCAATGTTCCTGTATCTATTATGTATGCTTTTTTGTGGGAAAACAAAATTGACGATGTTGAGGGCGTTGAGACATTTTGAATCAAACCCAAAGTTGTTTAATTACTCATAGTAAGGTATCAAGTATTTATGTGGGTCATCCTTGGAGGCATAATGATAATACTTTTTTCGCATCATTTTACTGGTGCAGGCAACTTGTTAAAAGCCAGGTCTAAAGTATTCATTCTTGCCATTATTTTTGTTAGTAAATGTTCTTGATCAGAAATGTCATCTTGTCAAGCATGGGGTACATATAGACCACATCATTAGTATGATCCATGAATGAGTGTGATCCATATTTAACAAAACATCTTTTTACATATTTTTAGTTCGAGATATTCTACCATCAAAAGAGACGGTGGTGCAACTCGGAGGATGTGAGGTTGTGTTTCCATCAAACGTTGTAAAAACGAAGACTAGAGTCACACTTTCACTTCGTGGCATACCGTCTAAGAAACTTCCGCAAAGTTTTGCTTCTATTTCGACTGGTCTTGACATCAGTCATTCAACTGAATTCCTTTCTTCAATTACTGTGAAGCTGAGATGTTGGTGTGTGAGAACAACGACCCCTGTGTCTGACAAAACCAATGTTTGTGTTATGCATAAATTACCTGATGGTTCTTGGGATGAAATCGATGATACACCAATATTAAAGAACAGAATCATTCAATTCAAGACAACCAAGTTCAGTACTGTGATGGGTTTTATAAATAGCATGTATTATAGTGTTTTCACTTTGCCTATCAGTGGATCTGTGTATGTCGCCCGTCGTCGGTTATTCGTTGGTATTCATGTTGATGATGATAATGTTAAATCTTCCAGTCAAAACAGCATGGTGGACATGGATGGACAATGTAAAGTAACTCTAAATCCATTCCATATAAACTACAATGATGTTGTCAGTATTTTATTTACAATTCCTGAAAAAAAAAAAATGTGAAACTACTTTATCTATCGATCCACTTATTCAGTCAATAAATGTTTGTGACATTATCGACAACAGAAAAACACTTTTATACTTTAAATTATTACCGTCCGACTGTGAATTTTTTTCTTTGAAAGATGTGACAATAAAGGTAGCGAGAAATGATGAAGTGTTGGACAAAAACGGTGAATATGACTTTGACTATGACTGGGATGGCAGGAAAAATAAAGATCAAGGTGAATTATTTTGGGCGTAGTCAAATATATCACTTGGGCTTGGGGATTAGTTTGGTTCCTGATTGCAGTCTATGCAGTCACTCTTTGTACAGGGAGCTTGTTTGAGTATTCTATATTTATCTCTGCCGCCAAAGAAGATTTCCTTTCCCTCCACCACCTGATAAAAGTGTTACATCAAAGTGAATATTGAGTTTCTGTTGAACGATTGATTAAATATCTCCTATTTCCAGATGCTTCACCATCAGTTGGACCAAAGGTAAATGCCTTATCATATGGAGATGGTACAACGACAACAATAAAAGATAGTACTGTTAATATAACAATTAACTCATGTAAGTAGGGATGGGGTTTTGGTTTTTGAATACTTTTTTTTTTAATAATTTGTGCTGGGGGTTTAGTGTTGGCAAATTTGGGTAAAACTACACATCATAACTTGTTTACCGATTTTGTTTTCAAAATACTCTTGTCCAAATGCACAAATATCTGATTTGCCTAGTTTGACTTTTGCCGAGTTTCCTTCTTTGCAGTTTTCCCTCTCTAATTTACTAGGTGAAATAGAGGATTATACCTAATTTTTACCTAGTTAATGAAAATTAACTAGGTACCGTGTGCTACTATCGATACTGGGGTAATCACCATTTTGCAGCAAATTCACAATTTATGTAAAATTTTACAACATGAAATTTCATTGCAAAATAAACCATTAGAAAAATACTCAAAAACTAAGGTACTTTTAATCAGTATTCTAGAATATCGACCATTTGAAAAAGGACATCCCTACTTTTGACATGAATCAGATCTTAGATTTTCATTAAAGAAAAAAATATTTTTCATCAGGACAAAAGAAAGGATGGAAATTGAAAGACATTGGTGATCAATTCTATATCTATTACAAAGGCGAGTGAAAATTCGTACTAAAGGTGAATGGAATTTGTGATCGTGCTCCTCGGCATCTTTCTAACTTCTGATATATTGTGCAAACAATCAATAGTTCATTTTCAACAAACTATATTCACATATATATTTTTTTGGTATTTATGACCCAATCCAATATGATGTTAAAAAAACATATGGGTTTACTAGAGAAATCAGGGAACCATGATGGCATGGACCCACCCGTATAGTCAACCAAAATAATTTGCCAAATGTCTATTTAAGTGACTTAAAGCCTCAGCCACTTTAGTGCGAAAAGGCTTATTTTATTTCGTACCATTTTTATACCCAAAAATCATTTTTATGATATTATTCTTGATCGTTCTACCCCAATTTACAATAATACATTTGCAATTTTTTTTTCATCGCCAGCGAAGTGTTCATTTATTTCAGCCTGATTTGAAGTAGAAATGCAACTATCAGTCGAAGAAAATACACAACTTTTTATGTTCCATTTGCGATTGCTCTTTTGTTACTACCTACTATTTCGCCTTTTTGTATAGTTATGAGTATCCTTAAGGCAAACTCCACTTTTGTTTTTGTTTCTTTTTATATTGGCATAGCCTTTCCTATGATTGCTCCTCGTTTATGCATTTATTTTGTATATACTAACTTATCCGAGTGATGTAAATGACAAGTACATTGTTATGTAATGTATGTTATACATTGTCAACTATTTCATATTTGGTGATGCGGTGGAGGGCCTGGCAATGTGTGAATACCATTAGTTCAATTGACCCCGGAATGAAAGAATTTTCTTAATATGGAAATGAAATTCAACAATCAGCACTAATAGATTGCCCATTTGCCATCAGGATGCTTGGGCTGACTTCACATACGGGCGTAAGTCTGTTACCGCTTAAATATATATAGGATTGAGCAAAGCTGTGCGTGGTACACACAAGAAAACGAGTGGTGCGCCACTCAGGGTGCCCGGTTAGCTCAACCGGTAAAGCGTTGGGAATACGCTTCGAGCTACTAATCCCTCATCCTCGAAACAGTCGTATCTTGTTCCCAGAGCCAATAACAAAATCCTGCAAAAATCCATTAAAGTTACTGGGGTAAAAATATGGAACAGCATTCCTGGGAATATCAAGGAATCCACATATTCTCTATTTAAAAAAAAAATATTTGTGCTTTTTAATCAGTAATTACTGATATTGTGTTCTGATGTGTTTTATATTAAATCATGATAATTCATGCAGTGATTACTGATATTGTGTTCTGATGTGTTTTATATTAAATCATGATAATTCATGCAGTGATTACAAGACATTGTAAACGTTTTACTAGTTATGTCTTTTTTGACATTTATTGGTGTTCACCGGTACTGAGATATCCTTATTTACATACGCTATATACATACTGTTAGTTAGGATTCCTATAACCGTCTCATTTTGTCTTCTTGTATAATGTTTTACTCTATACGATAGGCGTGATACATTGCTTTGATCTGATAAAATTGAAATACCATTGAACTAAATATTTAGCTGAGCTACTATTTTTTTTTATTTTTATTGAACTACTATAGTTAAGCAGCTATATTGTTCCCCTCTGTTTATTTATTATATTGCCTGGATTACCTCTTTTTTGTTCTCTTTCGCAAATTTACCAGGTATTGTTCCGGGCATTCTTGGTGTCTGTGTTGAATTTTAGAATACGAACACCAATGTGCTAGAATGCTATGTGGTAAATGAGAGTGTTAAAATATTTTCTTGAAAAATGTCATCATTTGTAAGTGCAAAGATTATTATAGTTTATTGCAAATTTTTCTTTATATATATTTGGCAGGAATGGATGATGGCAGCCTTTGATGACCAACTGGTCGTATCGCCATTCCCCAGTCTGTACCGAAATACATATGCTGTGTATCTACATACAATTTAATGTATTATGTATTGCATTTCTGGTTGACAAAATAATAAATTCTCTCTCTCTCTCTCTCCCTCATCGTGAATCCCATGAAGGATGATGATTATATGCGAGAGGTCTGCTGGATGTCTCGCCCGTGTGCGGTGGTTCACGTAGCGCTCCTCATGGCTTCCTCCACCAACCAGCTCCATGCACAGGAAAAATGAGAAATACGATGATCCAAAAACCTTCACCCCAATTCAGAACTGGTATCTGCACGAGAGGTCTTGGTTCGCCATATGGTTACGCTGTATTCTCGGCTTTCCTCTACCGCAGGATAAAAATGATATTCCATCCCATCAAACCTTTGTACCACTGTTTTTGCGAGCACCACAACTCCGCCAAATCTTATATACAGAAACCTAATAGCATACTTTCTCCATACTGTTGTGTTGTTATTAAAGCACTTGGTGTGAAAAGATCCGGATCGAAAGCAAAATTGTTGAACAGCAACGCACTATCCAAGATATCCAAATGAATATAGTAAGCTCACTGGTCAGTGTTTTATATTTAACTACATCTCATTGATTGAGAAATATTATCCCAAAAAATAGCCGAGAAAGCATTTATTGATTGTGTCATGGTAACAAACGCACTTGCACAGTTTTACAAAATGTTAAATTCATAACTAAAATGAAACTTGCTGGCGAAGTACACTTTGCGTATAATAATGAAAAAAATGAATCATGCTAGAGATCCGCACATATTCTCGACATTGTCTTTATGTGAATATAATTTGCGTGGCGTCCTACAAAGTTTATAAAAACTAATGACATTGGACAAATGTAACCAACGGGTATTAATATAAAATATTTTTATTGATTCAAATAGTGCTTTGTCAAGTACGGGCAACTGATCGGGCTAGGTGATAGATTGTGTAGGATTAGGAACAGATTTTAAAAGATTGGATTCGAAATGATATGCTTTGAAATATCGTGTATCTGGATGTTATGAACTCTAATCTGATGGCTTGTTACTTATGACTGGCAATTACCGTCCAGGTTTAGAGAGCCAATCAAAATTATGTCTTCAAGACATGTTTTATCAAGCATGACTCACTGATTTTATCAATTTCACAAGTAGGTACCTAATGTGAAATACTAGATAGATCATACTTTTATTACAAAAAATCTTTTAAATTGACTATCCGATGATTTCAATCCCCAAATCTATTAAAAATGCTGCCAAACAATGATCATCCAATTTTTAATCAAAATGCTACCCATTTGGAAAGTGAAACTATTTGTCCTAGTCTTAATTTACTCAGGTTCGTGTAAAATTCGTTATACTTTACCTAGTTTGGAAAAAACGCAATTACCGTCACTAATTCCCAGCATACTTGTGAGAATCCGCAGTAATTTGACAAAGCAAACATTTTTATGTGTTTTAATGTTAAAAAAGTGACGGCGAATGTAGAAGCATACTAAGCAAGCCCGTTAGATGGATGCAATTAAAATAGTTCTTTGACATCACTTGGTTTTTTACACCCTTTCCCTTTAAGATGTCTGATCATCATTTCTCGTTTAAAATAGTAGCTATGTTTCGAAATGCATTTTTCGATCAATTACAGTCATCTCTATACGTGTGGTGCCCTTGTTTCAAAATCCCAGAAGCGCCCATCTCAGGTCTTGCATTATTTGCTTCATTGTCTTGTATTCGAAGTTTAGGCGAAAATATCATTTTGCACAACGTAAACCACCGAGTTTTACGCGCACAGGTTGATTTTCTACAATTGGGGAAAATTGAGCTAACTGGAATTTGAGTAGTCGATGATCATGCTAACTCGACTACACTCACCCAGTGCGTCACATCCTACAATTCAATTTACGGTTGATTCATCAGCGAGCGCCAAATCAAAAATTTTATTTTGTTAATCATGTGCCACAGACCGAGCACAACTAATCGACGCGATCCATCAGTGACTTAAACCTAACAAAAGATATTCTGACAATTTTCTTTCGATTGCGAGGCCCCGTTCATTCCTTAACATAAGGTATATAGTTTGGTTTAGTTGACAGCATTGTTTAGAATTCAATTCAGCGTCTCTCAACTTCCAACATAAGTTGCGTTTGCGTGTAGATTTCATCGTCAAAGGTCAAAGTGAGACGATAAGCTGATGGACCTCGTCTGAGGGGCGCGTGTGCAACAGACCACGAAAGGATGTATTAAGCAGTTGTAGTAATTTTTGTTAAGTATGGGTCACTAATGAATGACTTTGACGAGACGAGATCCATCTGTGGCCGATACTCGACAAAATAAAATTCTAATTGAGATGCTCGGCTCGGAGTTCTTTGCTTCTGCTGCTCGTGTTTTGTTAATCATGGCGCGTGGATCATCCGAAGCATCTGAAATTCATTTTTTTTTCAATTCGAATCAGTAATTTTATATATTATACAGATTGTTTTGCTTTTAACAATATTTTTGTTCCTATGACCGATGAACGACTATTTCGAATAATTTGTGCTTCGAATCCATTCCAATTATCAAATTGTTTTGCTCGACCCTAATTGTGATTGCTTGATGTCAATATTCAACCAAATAATCGGCCTTGGCGTGCGAACACAGTCCATGAATGGCTAACGTTTTAAAAAAATTTCAATTCTTCTATCTCTTTTATCGATAAGAAGGGTCGGACAAATCCGAATCACTTGAAATTTGAATCTTATTCGAATACCATTTTCGAATCGGATCGAATCAATAAATCCGCACAATTCGGCCGTTTTATCTTTAATATTTACTCGATTATCAAAATATTGAAATCTATAGTTCATGGTATTTTCCATAAAATTTAAAAGTTTCACCTCATTGAAAAAATCTTTTGTTAGGCGTAGGACAATGATGGATCGCGCCGTCAAGGCGTGGGCCATCTGTGGCTTATGCTTAAGAAAATACCATTTCTGATAGGCATTTCAGATTTAGGACTGATTCGAATAAATTCGAATTAAACGATCGACTTGCCCAGCCCTATCGATGAGTTGTACAGCGTTAATATATTCCTCGACAATTTAATACGAAACTATAATTTTGTAGGTCTTTTTATATGCTTTACATGCTTTTTGAATACGACTACACATTGTAATTTTCGAAAGTACTCAAGGACAGTAATATTGCACAAACTAAAAATGAATGGTCCAAACTTAATTGAACAACATCTGGAACATGCAATTTGTGAGAAGAGGACATTTGTCCAAGAATTTGCGTATAAAGGAGATGTGTTTACTGTTTACGATGACGCTTCTACACATGAACAAGCGGTAGAAAAATGCAAATGTCGAACAGAACCTCCACAAACACTGGCAATAATTGAAAATAATGATGTCTTCAAGTATTTGGAGGATAAATTGAGTAACCTACAGCCTGATAAAAACGATTGGAGAGTTGGACTCAAAAAAGAGGATGAAATATACAAATGGATAAATGGACATATTTTATCAAAGACTTTGAAAAACAGAACTCTATCAGGCGAAGCAAAATGCATATCGATAAAAATAAGCAATGAAAGTGGATTTCTTAGTCCAATGAACTGCTGCGAAGCTTACAACGTTTCTGGTTATATTTGCTCCTATAAAAATGCATCTTATTTGCCCAAAACCTTCAATACTCCAAAAACGCTTTTTGAAAGTAATACCTTGGGATTTGAGAATTCAGACTTAACGACTACATCGACTACTGAACACAGCATAACCATTACCACATTGAATTTTAAAACTGGAGATGAAATTTATAACTCCACGGAAGGGCTGAGTGTTTGGATGTTAGTTTTGATTATCTTGGGTTGCATCATGCTGGTGGCCGTGATTATACTAATTTTTATGAAAATGAGAAAGAAAAATAACGGCAGAGAAGTAACACTGGGACAAGTGACGGTAAATCAATGTGGGAATATTCCGCGACCTAACAGTTTACACAAGAGAGAAAATATGACCGAGTCGAGCGAAGTTGGATATGTGTCGGTAGATGTATTTCAAAATCCGAATAGATATACACGTGCTAGGGCAGGACAGGAGCACAATCAAGGAACAAGTTTGTATTTTGTAAAAATGACCCGATCAAAACTTTCATTTTTTATACGCATGAGCTAATGATGGACGACGTTTTGACAGCGCAATCCGTCAGTGATACATACTCAAAAAAAACGTGTCTCAATATAGATTTGTTGACAAGCATGTTGGCGGCCTGATCCGATTCGATAAATATTACAATTGATTACTGTTGTTATCAGCTTTATCAGTCAAATTATTCAAACTCAAACTCAAGTTCGGTGAAGTTGATAGGCCTGAAACTTTCTTCCGGCTTACATAGCTAGTCGCACGTATTATAGTAGACTTTGTTCCAGGGAGTTTTCTGTCGTCCTAATTTTCAGGTATGGTCTGTGGAGGTTCCATGAACCTAGGTCTGGGCAATTCGATTCAATGATTCGAATTGATTCGAAGCACGATTTATTCGAATCAATCGTGAATCTTTCATAGGAACAAAAACTAAATAAACTAGAATTTTCATTTCAACGATAAAATGCAATCGATTTTGGTCAAGTTTGACCAAAATCTATTTTATTTTGTCATTAAAATGTGAAAATTGATGCTCTGAGACATGTAGTATTAATTGAAAATCCACAATAAACTATGAAATTCCCGATTTTCATAATGGGGACAAATTAGTAATAATGGGATATTTGTTATTTACATGGAATTGATGATTCGAGGCGATTCGAAAAAATTATTCAAATCAGATTCGAATTCCGTATGATTCGGTTCTGCCCACCCCTACAATGAACCTATCAACTTTGAAATTCCCCATTTGTGTTGATCTATTGGCCTTTAAAACGCGTGTCATCTTTTTGGGATGAGGATTCTATAGTTCTCATTTCTGTGTTCCATGTAGCTCTTTACGAACTGGTGGTTGCGGGACACTTTTTGTATCTCCGTGCAGCCTTGCTTTGAGCGAATTTTGATAAAAAAAACTCTAATGGATGTATTTGATTCTACTCGTTCTATTGAACAAAACCAATTTATATTTTAATTATTTACCTGTTTTTATATGCCAGTTCCAGTAAACGTGCAAGATCACACATCAGAAATCACAGACACATATGCAGTTGTCAATAAAAAGAAACGAAACCAAGGTGCACAATCATCATATCAAGCAGGGGAAGCCACTTATGCAGTCGTGAACAAACGTAAATCTTAGATGATACAAATATAAATTGTCGTGGAAAATATTGCAAATTTTTTTCTTTGTTTAGCATGAGTGATATTATAGAATAACAGCGCCCTATGAAACAAAGCAACCGAAAAGTGTATTCGCGACAAGTTTGCTACAGAAATTTGGACAAATTATTTCCTTATTCTCCTAAAGATGACTCAATGCATTTTTAAAATAACTTTCAATGTCCTAGAAATACATGGGCAAATAATTCTTTCAAACCTTGGTATGAATTCAATCACTTATGCAGTTTGCAATATCTATTCAAGTATGGACTGATATATTATATTATATGAAGACCCGTGTGTAAAATATGCGTCAAGGTTAGAGATTGTATTTTCAGATTCGGGATTCAAATGTTGATTTTTTTTATTTGGTTTGATTCGACAACAGTCATTTTAAATTGATTGCGATTTCACATTTGTTGCAAAAAATCTATACTTTATCTAGACACTGTCAAAAATTTAATTTGTCAAGTATGAGCCACTGACGGATCGCGCCTCAATGGCGCAACCCATCAATGGCTCGTACATAAAATAACATATTTTATCGTTGAGGAGTAATAAGTTCTTTGATCATAGACAATTGTTGTCAAATTAGTTTCAGCAGCTTCGATCTGAAACTGAACACCCTAATCGAGGCCCCAAGTTTTGAATTGTAATTTTGTTTCGTATACCTATGTGTATTTTTGTATTTTGTTATATCCAAGATAATCAAATTCTTTTCGTTGTTTTATTTTTAATTTATTTTAAACATTCCCTAATAGAAATTTGCTGTCAAAGCATATTTCGATAAGCGAGGGCCTTGATGGATCGCATCGATAAAACGCATTTTGCCAACATATCTATATTGGAAATGTACAGGATTTATGCTTTACAGTACAGTATGCAGAATGTATGAGATTACAGTCGCATTGGATAAGCTTTCTTTAAAATTTTGAAAATTTGATCAATTTAAATGAAATTTCTAAAGTTGATCCTGTGTAGGGCTGGGCAATTCGATTCGGTGATTCCAAGCACAAACTACTCGAATCAATCGTGAATCGTTCATAGGAACAAACACTTTCTAAATGAACTAGAATTTTTAACGACAAAATGCAATCGATTTTGATCAACTTTCACCAAAATCGATTCTCATTTCGTCGTTAAGATATGAAAATTTTTCCCCCTACGGTGTGAATTGAAAATGCAATATAAACTAGAAATCTGTTGATTTTCACAATGGATACAAGTTGTAATGTTACAAGTGGGGCATTTTGTTATTCACATGGAAATTATGATTCCATCCAACTGGAAAAAAATATTCGAATCAGATTCGAATTCAAAATGATCCGGTTTTGCCTAGCCCTAATTCTGTGGGCGGAACGTGCACAAGGTTTGCTAAAGAACAATCCATTTTATTCTAAGGATTGTTGGCCTAGTCCTTATATGAAGATTGAAGTCTAATGTCCTGTTTCGTTCCTTCGATCGACACATGATAACTCAAATTTAGCATGCAGCTAGAAATCTGTGTTCCTTATGTAAATCAAAATATATTGGATATGTTATAGAAGTCAGGGAGTGAGTCTCTACCCCACTGTTCTATGATGAATATCTTCTGATCCTAACCCCGAACCAGAAGCAAACCAATACGAAGTATTTGAACCTAATCACCAGGCAGAATATATGTATCTTCATTCACTAAATCAACTCTTAATTATACACAAATACAGGCGTGGTTATTCACCTGAAGCAAGATCATGATATATAAAAATAAAATAATACAATACATGTGCATTAATAGTCAAAAAACTTATTCTGTCACATATTAATCAACTATGAATTGATTTGATTACAAAATCTTGCCCTTCTCGTGAGAAAATAAAATAATTGTATATCTAAGAAAAACAAGAAAATGTTGTTTTGAACAATTTCATACGTTATTCACTATAATGTTTCAATTAAATTTTGCACGCAATCATAGGTATGTGTTGTTCTGTTCCAAATTGATTTTAGAAGTGGTGCTTGGTGTCTTCTTGTTGAGAAAGGAGTTCTGTCATTTTTGCCAAAATACTATATAATTCATGTTTTATTTGATGTATCGAGATGAAATCTTGTATTTCAGTTGGGATCAGCAAAAGAATGATCTACACCAAATTTGGAGTTAGGGAGTGAGTCTTTTTAGGTTACTGTAGTCGCAATTTCTGAAGTTTTGGTCGACACGCGATTAGATATTATATATTTATTGCGTTTATCCTCTTTATTATTTTAATATGACCCACAAATTTTGTGTTCTGTTCAATTTTGGCTCTTACTGATGGCAGGGGGTGACGGGTTTCATTATTTTTGTCAAAATGGGATGACGCGAGATAAGATTTCTTCCTATCACCGAAATTTGTCGATATCCATACGATAAGAGTAATAAGTGCTGCTCTCAGCGTTCAAATGTCAGCAATTCCCTCCATTGCTATCTATTTTTGATCCTTACCTCCATGAATACGATAAGAGTAATGAGTGCTGCTCTCAGCGTTCAAATGTCAGCAATTCCCTCCATTGCTATCTATTTTTGATCCTTACCTCCATGAACATTGGGAGAATGGAAATCAACTTGCCCGTGAATACCCCGTGAATTATCTTGCTTGCGGCAAACGCGCAAATCCAATGGGTTTGTTCAGGCATGAATAGAGTAGTAATGATTGGAGTTTAAATCTTAACCATTCATATTCAGAATTTCTGCCTTGTGGGTTATAAAATGTGTCAAAATATAGAATATATATTTACCATAAAAAGTATGATAAAAATGCATCCATAAAATCTGGATCTTAGGGCAAGGGCATGTCAGCAGTTAAACTACTTGTCGATTGCTATAAAGGCCTCAATGTTTAGACACGATTCAACATCCACCAGAGGTTTTCATCCCCGCCCTTGTCCCACGGGGAGAGAGACAGAAAGTGCCGCTAAAAGCAATCCTGGAATAGCATTTTGAGGTATTTTCGGTTACACTGATTACTAAAACTTCTGTATAATCTTGTGCATTGATTGTAAACTGTCTTAAGGTCTCCAACCACTGTTTTCTGAAAAAACGTGAAAATTCAAGTATTTTGAAAATTCTTCTGGGGGATATAAATTGTAGTTCTATGAAAAGTAATTTTGTGCGTGAAAAGAACTTTTTATTTTCTGTAATGGACTAAAACAATTATGTGAGTCGACAAAATATTTTGGGTGTCAAATCTGTAGTGTCTTCCGCTGGATCCGAAATATTTATTAGCAAAAAGACGCAAAGGCGCATTCGAGATTCACACATAACATCAATTCGTAAATCAAATTCCATTATATTAAATTCAATTCAAATGATTTTATGTATTAGAAAATAAGATAATACCGAGTTTAGTACACAGATAAACCGCGCGCACCCTTGCGCATCTGTAGGTCTTGCACGACGAGTCACTTTTTTGTACGGGTATCAAACTACTGCAACGAGTTTGCTTTCTTATCGGCCTCACATGTACCCCTGACGTCATTCGACAGCTGCACATTCCACGCATATGAGAGATGTGAGTTATGAGATTTGATTTCCATAATGACGATACCGCATCGACAAAGAGTTATAATAAAGTAGAATAAAATAAAATAGATCCAATCAGAAAAACAATATCAGGACCATTTTGTGATGTATGGGGCACTGATGGGCCGCGCCCCCAAGTCTATGTCTTATTTCTCACAAAATAAAATTTATGCTTGGAATAATTCTCAATTGACCGTAAAGAAATATTTCGAATACTACGGAAGTTCACAATACAATTTTTGCGCAAGTAATTTTTCAAATTAAGTTTTATTTCTGAATATATTTTGGGTTAAAATATTGTTTCCTATTTCAATTTGATAAAATGCTATGCTTAGAAATTTCCAATCTCTTATGGAATATATCATATTTTGCTGCAGCTACTGATATTCTATTCCTATTTTCGAAACTCAATTTCTGATTTTCTGAGTCCTCAAGTGAAAAAGTATATATTTGTTTTCGCCTTTTAAAAACTTTAAATAAAATAAATTAAAAAATCAGGAAAAATCTGGAAGCGATTTTGAAGGTGAAAACAATGATTAACTATGTTTAATTTGTTTTTCTATTTGGAACAAATAAATTAAAATGATTTAGTCAATAATCGATAAATTTTGAAGCATAGGCAACAAACCACGGGTTAAAATGTAAAAATCTGACATCTGCTGTGATCCAAATATGGATATTTCGCAAGTATTTAATTGCCCGGGGTATATGCGGGATCAAAACATTCAATAACGAGAGCATTCGAGTAAAACTCACGAGATCTGCAAAGGCCTACACTAACGGTAAAATCTGAAATTCAATTCATTTTTGCATGAGCCACAGATGGATCGCGCCTCCGCGGACCGATCAATCAGTAGCTCATACATGCTAAAACATGTTAGATGGAATTTTTATAATTTGGAGAGTAGAGGAACTACTCCCGGTATTTCTTTAAAGAGAGAATGGCTCTCTTTTAAACACTAAACACTTTTCGTTTCTGTTTTACTCGCCTTATCACGCCTACGCCTTCTCGTCGTGGAATAAGGAATAGCAATGTCATTATCTAACACCAAGGCCTCACTTGAAAGACGATTTAAGCTTAAAAGTGACAGAAGTGTTTTACAGGTTAATATGAAAATAGTTCGTCAATATTCCGGATTGTCGTCAATTCAGACTGTTCAGTATAGAAGAGGCCAATGTGGGTAACCAATGCCTGTCAGACAATAATACAAATGCAATGCGTTGGACGGAACGCAAAAACCATACATTTTGTTTCTACGGCATGTAAGGGAATACTTTTATATGCAAGCATGCAATACAGTGTTTCGAGTTTGACAGTTATAAGACGAGCGCGCCATTCAAAGCCCTGGACAGAATCAGTGTACCTTGAGTTGTTTGTAACGTTTCTGTCTATGGGTTGGGCAAACTTTTGCTTGTATACTCCATATTCAGATTTAGTTGGGCATTTTTAAAACTTAGTATTATCGAAATAATAGTATAAATTGCTTAGAAATATTCTATTATTTAAAATCAATAAAACAAAATTTAATGAAAGTGTAGTAAAACCAAGGATCTGGTCTTAGGCTTTCTTTGATGAATTGTTCTGATTGTATGAATATGAATGTAACTGTTTTGTGATGAAATGTGATTTGAAACTCAAGTATAAGCGATGCTTTTTGAATATTTAGTTCAGAGTACCCAAACTTATTCCCAATCAAAATTTGAAATTTTACTTTTTCTATATTTTAACTCTATACTTTTAAATTTGTGTAGCTTCAGAAATTTATAACTAGGCACACAATAGAATCAAAGAAACATAATGTCGGAAGAAGAGGTATGTGTTTTATTATCTAGTTTCTTTTTATATTTTGACTATCACACTTTAAAGTAGTTTTATAATTATAATTTATATGGACTCATATCTGAAGTTATAACCCAGATTTATTCATTAGGTATTAAGTCATATTACGTACCTTTTGATACTTGAAGTAGAATTGTACTGTTCAAATCAATTTTCTTTTGTCAAGCATTACCCACGGATGGTCTCATACTTAACAAAACATGTTTGGATATGCTATGTCTTACTGGGGTAGTCTTAACGTACTGATTCTACGCATAAATTGCCAAGATCAAAGTGGAAGTGAAGCGTCTCTTTGAAAAAGAAAAGTAAACGGCTATTTGGTGTTTATAATGAAGATTAATATATATCAATCTGGAGTTGGGTTTAAAAAAATTCAAGATTCAATTTATTGCGTGTAATTAAAATAATTTTGTAACAAACTCATTCCATTAGTTGACATCATAGGCCGCCGCAAGTATAGGTGTTAACCAGGGTGATGCTTCTAAATTAAAACTTAAAAAATGCCTCTGATTGAATCTTTTTAACATGAAGTCGATCTCAATTTTTCGAAAAACTCGTACATCAAAGCACGAATGGCAAAAATGACATTTGTGTACAAAATGTGCCGAAATATCAATCATAAATTATATAAATACAGACTGTGAACTTCAATATATATTAAACTATAATTCCCAATGCACCATATATCAGGGATAAGAAGTTGGAATTGTTTGCCAATTCAAGATTCTGGCATTCTCAATAGTATCCTAGTTTGCTGCTACATTTGTTTTAGGGATAGTCTTTTGAAAAAAGCTTATTCGCGGTTTTAGACGTTTTCGAAATTCATCCTCATATTTGTTTCCTACTGTATCCTTAAAAAATGCAATACCCAGATCTAAATGTCTCATGCGTTTTAAAATAATTTTGCATTTTTTTCATTAGTTTATGCATAATTCAACTAATATTGGCTGATTAAAAAATAAATAGGCTCGATCCGTTCGTGGTTGAACTTAAAGAGTATGATTGATAACTATGCTTTAGCCTGAATAAGTAAATGTTCCTACAAAACACAGGAAACGAAATATCTAAAAGTCTCAATTAAATATTGTGTTCAAACTTATGCATTCAGCCATGATTGAGTCGTAATTCATCTATGGTTCATGCTAAAAAAAATTGAAGATTATTGCATTTTCATTTTGATTTGCGTTTGATTGCATTCCCCATGGAACGCTATACGATAAGCTGATCACGTGTCCCACCAGTCCACGCAAGTCAGGTAATATCTGACGTTAAATTCCAAACAGATGTATCTATATTGATATAACTTACAAAACTTAGAGAAATTTTGGGAAAATATCTCAATTTTTTTCTATTTCAAATGTTATTGGTATTTTTGAATAGGGATATCAGTCGATGAGTCCATAAACAGAATTGGTCGAACAGAATTCCAACGGGATCTCTCTAAAATATATTTTTCGTTCACAAAGTGCGTTTCGAGTTATATTTATTGAATTTCCCCGATTTTTCTTTCAATGATGAAGCGTTTTATCTTCATAAATGTTTTTTATTAGATTCCTCCGAAGGACGTAAAATATTTTGGATCGAATTGCGGCCACTGTGCAGAGCCCCGAGCTGGGTAGCTCTAACATGTTTTTATATACTTATATATATAAATAGTGCTCTCGATTGCAACTTAAGTAAGCTGCAGCAAGCAGGCTAACTACCCGTGCGGTCAAACGGCAACTGGTGTTCTAAGAATACTAATTGAGTTATCAAAAATATTTAAACGTGTCAAACATAGACCAGTGATGGAACGCTTCTTCAAGAAGCGATCCATCCCTGGTCCATGTTAAAAATGATTTAGTTTAATTGATATTTCTCAAAATGGAATATGACGGAATATCGCAGAGCGAATATGAGACGGAAGAGGAGGAGGAAGAGGAGACGGAAAACGAGAGCGAAGAGGACGAACAGCCCGAGGTTTCTACACTGGCTAATCGCACGCGTCAGGGCGGTTCGTTGCCTGATTTTGTGCATGTTTAACCCGAGAATGTAGTTTGCTTCTCAGACTAAAGATAAAGCCTGTCAGATAAAAAGCTAGAGTTAGTTTTGAGTTGATACTTCACATTTCTGTTTCTGTGTGCTTTATGGAATGTTTATACAGCACTGTCAGGCCACAGATTACGAAAGACACAGACATTAGAATGAAAGCTACTTAGACACTTAGATAACAAGCCGGAACACGTTTCTATAACAGACAGTATGTATTCAATAAGTATGCAGCGATATCTAGGGCATGGTTATTCAGATATGAAGTTGAGTCATACACAGATCGTCAAAACCCTTACTCACTATTGGCCATGGCGACAAGATTAGATCACTGTTAACAACTGGTAGGTGTTATCACATTTTGAAGGAATGATTTTATAAGAAAGGTAAAGCAATATTTCCAACGCAGGTATCACAAAGTCACGCTCCAGTAAGCACTCACTCATGCATGATTTTATTTCTCAATCGGAAAATTTATTCTCTGTCAAGCATAAGCCACAGATGAATCGCACCCTGCGGCGCTCCCCATCAGTGACTCATACATAACATACTTTTCTGTTTGACTATATGGCATTCACGTTTTGATCACCTCTAGTAAGATTTTTACACATTATAAGTTGCGGAAAACAGAAATAGAGGTAAATTAATTCATACTCGGCTTAATCCAATAGAAATAAAGCTTATGCGAAGTATGGTCCAATGCAGGATCACGGCACAGAGGCGCGGTGGTTCTGTATCCCGTTCTTGCCAAAAGTAAATTGCAGAACAAAACATCAAAGTTTAAGGAACCTTCCGGGAAATTAGTGTTTTCAACGCCTTTTCTGTTGAATTTATGTTATTCGACTTTTTAGTCCACACTTGACATAAATTCAATCAACGAGGTGGTTTTAAAATTTCTAACCATATAATTACTGCTGCTAAATTACTGACAGTAAATTTATCGTACTTTTTGGCACAGTGCTCTTTCAATATACCTGGAACATATCCACCTCTTGCCTTCAAGTTGCATGTTATACATTGATCAAACACCATAGCGCAATTTTGAATCAGCATTTCATCCTATTTCATTCATCTTTCAAATAAAGGAAGAGGAGGAACAAGTTTCATCTAAAAATGTTGTTGATGTCCAGAAGGAACCCGAAAAATCAGGTTTTACTGCTGCCAAACCAAATCCAACACAAGAGGTGAAACGTCACATTGTTTATACTGCACCAAAATTGATTAAATTTGAATTTTGAAGAAAACGATATGACAGATTTAAATCAAATTAAATGATAAAAAGACTCTTCAATACCGCACATTTTTCGAGTTTTTTTTATGATATCCTAACTTTTTATGTGTGTTGATATGATTCATTAAAATGAAAATTTTGTCTCACTCCTTTACTTTCATTCATCTTTGAAAAAAATTATCAATATTTCGGGCTTTTGCATAATCTTTTAATGATTTTTGTAGACGTAACACACCCGCAAAGTAAAAGATTACTGTAAATAGCGTGTAGTCATAAGCCATATACAGATCTCTCCGACCAGCGCGGTATATTTGTGTGTATTGCTGGACGAAGCCATTTTTGGCCCATAAAAGACGAG
Source organism: Styela plicata (assembly GCA_963675895.2). Lineage (NCBI taxonomy): Eukaryota > Metazoa > Chordata > Ascidiacea > Stolidobranchia > Styelidae > Styela > Styela plicata. The sequence goes on from OZ023142.1 coordinate 3,000,248, forward strand.
GTTTTCATATTTCAAAAAAGCGCATTTTTGTCACGAAAACGAGATAAATCGACTTCGCGCAGTCCAGCTACACACTATCTTACCATCTACCGGAAAGTTTAAATTGGAAGTCCCTAGACACCATATTTGATATACGTTGTGAAACTACTTATGAATGTCTCGTCAGTGCTTGGTTATTTGTATACACCGCTAGTACGGAACATCGTAACACGCGACAGCTGTCTTTTTCCGTCATCAATTATAATACCAGCAATGTGCATGAATGTATGTTTAGTTGTCGGTTTGATGACGAAAATTCAATCTCCAATTTATGTAGTCTAAATTTAGACTTAATAAAACCAGTTTCTTAGCAAAAACTGCCCTTTAACAAGTTGCGTCACACTTTGCTGAAATAGATAAAATTGATAAAGTGGTCATCCGGTTGGTATCGCAGGCTGGAGATCTCGAGTTTCAGTCCGGTTCGCTAATCTATCCTCATCACTCAACCCAGGGAGGAAAACTTGGGTAGGATAAGCGGAACCAGAAAGAATAAATCTTTCCGAAAACTCTACCCCTGACCATCTTTAAGTGACCGCTAGTACCGCTAGTATGGGGCTTTGGCCAGGGTGAGACACTCCAAGGAGTGGCTATAGAAAATAGCCCAAGGTTGGAATGGTATTTAATTCGGCAATAGAAAGCGAATCTAAGTTTTATTGAGTGCTCATTTCCTATTCGGAATAATTTGCCCAGACATACTCTGTTAAGAATGAGTCACTGATGGAATGCTCCATTAAGACGCCGTCTATCTGTGACACATGCTTGACAAAATCGAACTTTTAATTGGGTTACTCATGCTGATTAGTACATTTTTAAACGCAATTTTTTAATCTCAAATCAATTCTAGTAATTCTCAATATTCCTGAAAAATACAATTTTTAATATCGTAATTGTATATTTGGTGTTACCCATTTCTTTACTATAGTAATATATCTATCTATATATATATCTCAAAAATCAGAGCTTTTAGAATATAAAAATCCATTCAAGTATGTTCACTAAATGTGTTTATTCTTATCAAAAATTTTGTTCGGTTACGTGTGGCCCACATATAAACCACGACCCAACAGTAGCACTTTATTGGCAAAACAATTTATGATCGTAAATCATCATTTCTCATCATTGTTCGGAAGTTTAGCGATTTCTTTTTATTGTCATTTTCATCCCATCTTCTGCATATTATTCATTCATTTCATTCTAACAGACCAGAATCGCTGACAAATCACCTAGATCAGGAGATAAATCGAGTGAGAGTCATGTAAGTCAGGAATAAATTATGACGAACACTTTATGGAAGTCAGTAACATATAGGACAACAAAGTCAGGATTAAAGAATCCCGATATCATAACTAAATATTAAGATACTACAACACATTTTATCAACGCTGAGTCAGGCTCAATAAGAAAACTTTTATGAAGTATGGGCTACTGATGAAACGAATCAAACGGGCTTTCAGCGAATTGATCGCAGTTGTCAAAAAATTGACTTGGCGGGCAAGTTCCGAGACTTGGACTCGCATGGACCCATTAAAGTTTCCTCCTGATCTTCAATCCTTAATTATTAGCATTTTTAACTATCAGAAGTTTTGAATGAGCAGCGACGGTAAAAACTTCGTGGCGAAATTATTGACCAGTTCACCAGAAAATCCGGAGTTCGGGACTTTTTTCCTCATCCTCACATCCGACCCAGTCTATGCCACTTGATTTGACAAGAAAATCCAGTTAATGAATATGATTATTGAATAACATATTTCCAGCAGGGAAAGTTAGGATTTCAGTTTAAAATTTTCTTTTGAACAATTGAATTTTATATGATTTAAAAAAAATTCCACATTTAGGGAACACATATTTTCCGTAAAATTTTGGGTCACCAAATTCTCTCTGGTACTGATATATGATTTACAACATTTGAATTTCTACTTTTCAAACTACTAAAATACACATCAAAAGTTTGGAAAAAACGAATAGCATTTGGTATTATGCGCCTCATTATTCTCCTAATCAATCATCTTAGGATTCATTGTTAGATCGTTATACACACACCATTGGGCTTTTTCGACAGATAAGTTGAAAATCTGATAACAAAAAGGGCATATGAATATAAATTTAATATTGAAAAAAAGCAGATGAAGCGGCAAACATAAAACCTTCTAGCAGTATCCTTAATAGTAGAGGAAACGAAATCTATAGGCCTATACATAGACTTGGCGAAGGGAGGGGATGTGTGATAACTGACAATAGTTCGACATAGCAGTTCAAATCAATTATAGCCAAAGTTCGCAATACACGCAATTTCAATACGAGTTATATTACTGAGGCGCCATACTATAAACTCGAAATCAATTTCTGGGGCTGGAATGTTATATAAAACAGTGAATATAACAATAAAATACGTTTTTCAGTTTAGCTAGGTGGTCGAGTGTTTACTTTTTCTTATTTTATTTGTCGTCAGCATCAACACAGCACCGGAGGTAGAAAAATGACGCACGCAAGGAAACAAAATCTCAAGTCGCTTATGCTCAACAAAGCCCGACAAGATCTCAAAGTCGAGGCTGAGCATAAAGCTGAGGAGAAGAAGAAAGTGCTCGACGATAGAATGGAACCCCTGGGAAACTTGAGCAGCATGGACGAAAGTGAGCTGAAGGTGAGTTGTTGATATTCGTTGCGCTATGGTTATGTTAGATATACCTCACCGGTTGAACATATTAAATAGAACTGTGAGTCCACCTAGTCACGACTACCTGTTAATATTGTACCACACCTTGCAGTTGAATAGGGAGTCAAATATTGCTAAATCCCTGTCCTGGACCCTGCTATTAGATGTAATCAAGCCTAATTTTGATAATGATAACGTTTACTTAAATATCAATAAAAAATTCGAAGTTATTTCCACACACCGTAACACACCTGTATTGCTTGTATATGTAATAATGCAGCAAAAACCTCGAAATTTGCTTAATGATGCTTTCTCTCTTGGCTGGCAATATTAAAGTATATATATCTGATTTATGCAATATGAAGTATTAAAGCATATTTGAAAAAGTAATGCTGTAAGAAAATTTAAATTAATTCCATGCAAAAAAGCTAATTTGTATAGAGTGTCATCGATTTTAGGTGTGTTGTGAAATCTCATTTAAATATAAGGGATGGTCTAAAAATGTTCAAACCCGATTCAGGCTCATAATTGTGTCCGAATCACTAACTATACAAACTCTAAAACAATCTCGGATATAATAATATTTTACACGAATTAGCAGAAAGACTTGTAAGTTGTTTCAATATCTTATTTTGCTATAGGATTTATGCAGAGAACTCCAAAACAAGATTGATAAAACCGATGAATTGAGATACGACATTGAATTGAAGGTTAAAAAGAATGATCAAGAGGTATGATACTTAACAGGTTCAAATCTTGCTAACTTGGGTGGTGATGATCTAGTGCTCACCATATTGGCATTGCAAATTGAATAGCTCAGGCTCGGGCGCCGGTATGTCCGTTCAAATTCTTGAGGAATTTACCCCCACAACCTAAATATTTAATCAAACTTGTATGCTGAATGCTAAATGTTAGAAGTGTTGTTTCCTTCCAATATTAACTACTTGCTTCTGTATTCACCAATGCCGGGCTTAACTGGGCCCGAGTGACTATATAAAAAACGTTTGAAAATCGTTCTCGGTACATGAAATAGGAGGACAAAAGGAAAAGCTTTATCATAACTTGAGCAACATTTTTGTAAACGTCATTGTACTGGCTTCAAACTGCTGCGTCAGATTTATTAAAATTTAAACTATAATTCATAACACCGCAAACCAACGCGCCCAAACGATAATGTTAATGAGTTAAGAAATGATATTTAATTCCAATCATATCAGTGAGTTTCATCCGAAAGCTTAGAGTACATCACAAACCGCGTGACGTATTGTTGAGTTATATACATTATTATATTGACATCATTTGTTTTCTAACATTTCATCCACTTTTCCTGCTTGGCCTGCTTACATCTCATCAGTTGACATTATATTTTCTCATAATCAATCACAGATAGAAGATTTGAATCAGAGAATATTCGATCTCCGTGGTAAATTCAAGAGACCTCCACTGCGTCGTGTCCGTATGTCAGCCGACCAAATGCTCCGAGCTCTCCTCGGTTCAAAACATAAAGTATCGATGGATCTTCGCTCCAATCTCAAGTCCGTTAAAAAGGAAGAAAGCAAGAAAGAAGACGTGAGTAATATATGCCATAATCCGGGTCCTGATAGTAAAAAAATTCTGAATTTGAAACGATGCAATAAAGATTTCTGTTGTGGAAACTGCACGACGTAGGCTGTTTGGTTTAACATGAGTCAAGAATAGATTTTGCAAGTAGTGTTTTGTTATGGATATAGTCATTCACACTAAGTTTTCAAAATATTACTTTCATTTTCCTTTCATTTAGGTGAAAAATCCATCCCACGAATAAAAGATATCGCAAAATTTTCATAAACAGAATCTTAAAATTTTCATTATAGATAAGTTATCGTACTATTTCGGGTGGATTATTCCGTTTTAAGTAATCTATCTAGACAAAAACTTCGTTTTTTTTTAGACACACCTTTAAGAGAATTAAGGAAATCCTATTCCGACATTGTTGAACGCATAGATATTCATACTCTCTAAAAACCCTTATGTGTACTTTTAATCTAGCAGTTCTGTTGACGTAGTCATGGGGGAAAACAAGTAAAAAGATATCGAGAAACATGATAGCGAATATATTCAGAAAGACATAGCACTTTCCCAATTTTAAATCGTTCCCGTTTAATTTTCAAGCTTATTTTCCGGTAGGGCTGGGCAAAACTGAATCAGATTCGGATAATTGTGTTGAAATTTTTTTATTTTTCAACGACAAAATACAATCGATTTTGGTCAACCAAAATCGATTGTATTTTGTCGTTAAAAATGAAAATTCCCCTTAACAATGTTTTTGTCCCCATTAACGATTCACGATTAATTCAAATAATTTGTTTTCCGTTATGGATCGTTTCGATTAACCGAATAAAACTGCCCAGTCCTATTTACAAAATTTTATTTTTTGTCCCAGTTTTCAAATACTAATCAAACTTTTTAAAAATGTTTCAGACCGATGTCAAAGACTGGCGAGAAAATGTTGAGGCAAAATCTGGCATGAGTGGAATGAAGAAAGTCTTTGAAACCCAAGAAGAAGCCTAAATTTATTTAAGAACAAATTTTTGCATTTTATCATTTTCTGGATGTAATTATGGTCACAAATAATATTATTTGTTAATATTTACCAGTTCATACAAGACTTTTCCGATGAAATATACTGACTGTGCGAGAGCGACATGATTTTTTTGTTTTTCGACGAAAATTATGGCGAAAGACCAACGAAGGTTATTATTTTTCGTGAAAAATTGTTAAGATATATTAGTTTTGTAGTATTTCATCGAGTATAATCCATATCCGTGACATATATTTGACAAAATAAAATAATCTGCTCAAATACATTTTTAGGTAAAATTTCATATTTGACTGCCCAACTTTATAGAACTCGATGGATTTGAAAAAAAGTGCTGACGACGATTTCACGTTTATGTTATAATATTTTAATACATGTGTGTTTCTGCATACCATTTACAAGTCTTATGAACTAGAGGGTCTGATATCTATCTTAAAAAATAGTCTCAATTAAACATTTTATGCATTTCCACCTAGACATTGAAGCAGAGAAGCTAGTGTAGTGATGGCTTACGCAACCGCCTCGGCTCTCATGAATAAGCGATAAATCCTCATAATCACATAAATTCACATCTCGCAAGGTGATAAAAAGGCATATGAATTAAAAAAAAAATACAGCTTCATTCGGATGGTCAAGCTTTCTTGTATGCAATAAAAAAAGCAATAAATATCCCAATAATTGCCCAAATCTTTTTCAAGATGAAAGAATAAATAACCTTTCAACCATAAACTACAGTCCTGCTCGGCGGATTAGAGAAATTGTAGTTCAATTCAGATCTGTAAATTTTTTTTTGTGAGTACCTGAGACACATAATAGACATACAATTGGGCTACTAGATGAAATCGTGAGCTCATGTTACTTTCTTACATATTGGCGATGCTGGGGAATTGGATTCGATGATTCGAATCGATTCAAAGCACAAATTATTCGAATCAATCGTTAATCTGTCATAGGAACAAAAACATACTAAATAAAGTGAAAATTTTCATTTTAAACGACAAAATACAATCGATTTTGGACAAATTTTTGCTCTTGAACTGGAGCGTAATTGAAAATACATCGCTTATACGTCAGTTTATACTAATATTTTAATTTGCAACTTTGAGTTTCCTAATTGTCGTAATGGAGACAATAATAGTAATAGTAAAATGGAATATTTGTTAGTCAACGATTCAACAAAAATATCCGAATCAGATTTCCAAATGATTTGGTTTTGTCCAGCCCTAATTGGCGATGCACCAAAACCAACTGTCGAGTATCAAAAAAGAATTTTAGAGGTTGATAGTGAAGGATGTAAACGGTCAATTGTTGGTCCTTACAGTTCTTATTTATATTCTTTCTTGATAATACCAAAATTTATTTTTTATTTCGCGATGCCTATTGTGGTGGGTATTGAACGGCAGCTTGGGCGCAAATCGCAAAGTATTTTTCTTACTATGGCCTTGTGTGAACATACCGGGGGGGCTTATGCCCAACAATCGTGTTAGGCACGGACCTTTGTAGTTCTATGTTACAGCTACCCGCGGAGTGCCTTGTTGAAGGGCCCGCTCAGAGGTGAAACGGTCAAGCAGCGAAGTATCGGAGTTCCGGACAATGCGATCTCGCTTAACCGACTGAGCCACCCAGTCGGGCTCTCAATGTAATTTCATCTGAGATGTCATCAGGATGACTTTAGTATCAGCAGGCGACAGCAAAAGTTCAGGAGCATACCAACATTGGGTGCAGCATCGTAAACATTTGGTGAAGCCGTAAAATAGATTTTTTTTATATACAAAATAAAACATTTTCAAACTCGTTCATGAGTGCAACAAAACATCATACAACGAGGCAACTCAACAAGTCTCAATATTAGAGGTATTTTGTAATTGAAAATGTTTAAACCACTAAAGAGTGAATGTCACTGCAGAGAATTTAATAAAAAAACGGTGTCTTATTTAAAAAACATGCATTCTAATTAACAACTGCCAAGTACATGTTGTACCAAAATAATTTCTGTTATGCCACAAATTTTTATTATTCCGATAGTTTCGTTCAGTAGTGAATAAATAACATCGATAGACGATTTCCTTCAAAATAGCATTTTTGAGCAATTCATTGGTAACAAATCATTTGTGCATTTTAATGCCATGCAGCAAGCTGAAAAATCAAATTATTTACACTATGGTTCAAAGTCACAGCTAGGTATGGGAATTATGTCTCATGAGTCGGAGGAGCACAAAAAAAATTAAAAAGCTTATTTTGTAATCAATTCAACTACTGAACTAATGAAAAAAAGGTGTGTTCAATTGTTTTCAAAGTGAAAAGAAGCAAAATTTATATAAAAAGAGGAAATTTTTAATAAACTACCACAAATACCAACCAACATCTACTCAGCAATCAGGCAAAATATAATACCGTTATGATTAAAATTTTTATTATTATTATGAGGGTAGAATCACAATTTGGTTCAAAAATCTATAAATCTTGTGTGTTGTACATCAATTTTGTTTTCGTTTTTTGTTCAATAGTAATTTAGAATTGCAGAAATCGGTGTCGTCGAAGTGCATTTGGTGCATGTAAGTTAAAAAAATTTAATATATAATTGAATTTAAACAACGCCAATACCGCATCGCAACATCAATGTTTTTATTGCAAATGTTTCATTTAAGCAACATCGGGTTGCATTTTTATAGCATGATTTTCTTGAAAACTCCAGTTTAATGTGAAAATTGTACTCAAATTGCCTTAATAAAAGACAATTTTTGTTTTCCTCGAATTTTTATCCGTTTATTCAATTTATTTGAGTTGGTTTCGGGAAGTTATTTCATCTCCGATTGCGCAATTTACAGAAAGTATATCCGGACTATAGTATTTCAAAAAAATATTGATTTAGTCAAGCATGAGTTACAGATGAACCACGCTTGAGCAGCACGGTCCATCAAAAAACCATGCTTGTCAAAAAATGGATAAATTAGATTTCTCAGTTTCGTGGTTCCAAAGGAACACAATACTTTTCACCAGTTGCCACTGTGATATAATTGTGAAATTGAGCGACGGTCTACACGTGACGATATAGAATTTCGGGTTTCTTCTTTTAAGATAATCGTAAATTTTACCCAAAACTGACGGTAAATATTTCGTTGAAGTTTAAAACTTATAAGCTCGATGATTTTACGAAACATATGAAATATAGGTGGGGCTGATTACTTGGTCTTAAAAAAATAATAGCTTTGGAACTAACTCTGTAGGCGAGGGTTTTTGTTTTTACCTTGTACTTCTCATGCTCGTTGTTGGATCCGACTAAAAGGAAACAAAGAAGAGGTAGTTGGTTTCATTTCTGGCCATGGCCAATACCACTCACAGCATTCTCCTATTACGGTCAAGTTCTGTACACCGCGCTCGGCCCGGTGACTCGGTCGGTTAAACACGATCGTCTTGACCCGGGAGGCTGGTTGTTTGGCGCGTGACCGAGCGTACCCTAAAAAGTTCGTGATAGGATGTTTCCTATTTGAATGCAGCTTTTCCATTTGTAGAGCTCTATGTTGCCAATGCCTTGTATTAAGTCAAACCACGCGAAATCGGGATATTTAATGCAATGGATGCAATTGCCAGACGTAGGAGTCGTAAATTTTCCCACTTTTGATTTCTTTAAAATCATCGTTTAATTACACCATTTGAGAGGCAAAGCAAAGTGTACAAAGATGGAGATTCAACTTGGGAGTGTTTTATCAGTTCTACTGAATCAAACTACAAATTTCCTGAATGACAAAAAAAAATCATGTGTCACAGAAGCACCGCGTCTCATCATCGCGATCTTATCAATGACACATACTTACCATAAGATGTTTTAACATTTTTTTTTCGACTGGGTAAATATAATTCAAAACTAAACTGTCTAGCTTACGATCGGGCATATCGAGGGGTCGCGTGTTCCTGACAAACAACAATACTGGGGACATATAGTTCGAAAATATCTGAAGATATTCAAAAAATGGTACTATTGAACCGATTTCAAGATTTTTGTCTCGAACCGTTAGATGTCGATTGAATGATCGTTTGGTGTAATGTACTTGCAACAACTTAATCTTAATAATCACATATATATATATCTAATCGACTTGGAGCGAAGTGCAAATTATTAATGAGGGTATATATCTGTATTATACAATCGCTAGATATTCAAGAAACACCGAATAAAACGCATATATATACGTTTGCCACAAATGTTATAGCACAAAAGGAATTGAAATGCAAAATCTGCCGAATAAATATCGATACATTGCATGCTAAGAATTATGATATTGATCCTCACTCATCAAAGAAGTTAAAAACTACTTTGATTGTCCTACATCCTAACCCAACCACATCTTTTTTTTTATTAAAAATGGGACATCGTGGAAAAGTCGAAGTTTATAAGGATTGCTATGTCAGCAAATAACATCTTTGGTAAATCTGGGGGCATTGACACCAACTAGAACTACTCCTGAAAGTTGATATGATAAAGGTGTATACTATCATTCAGAACTTAATTCAAATTCCTTACATTCCACCATAGAGTAACAAATCAATCAAAGCTTTTGGTCGCACGCTCTGCGTGAGTTGAATATGTCAAAAACCTCACGCAAGACATAAAAAATCACTACATACTGCGTGACAAATTTGCGTCATTTTTTCTTCTGAAATGACCTAACCGAGAGATCGTTAATAATGTCTGTGACAGCAAGGGTTCTGTCAGTCGAAGTTGCTGTAATAATAGTGCGACAGAGCACAGAAAATGAATTAAAAATATTTCAGCTATTTTAGATATCTGAGAAGTTTTGTACGCTTAGATAAATTAATAAAAGCTCATCCTAATTGAAAAAAAAATACGTCGGAAAATATTTTGTTAAGTTTGCGTCACTGATGGATCGCCCCGATGAGAGGCGGTCCATCTGTGACGCAAGCTTTACAAAATAAAATTTTTATTTGGGATAACATAGACCAAGAGCAACACACAGAATAGTATGAAGGTCTATGCGTTTTTAAGAAGTATGTACAGAATTAGCCACTTCTGTAGTATTGATCAGCACACGACACTACCGCGGAATAATATCATTAATGATGAATGGGCTTACAACATTTTGTCAGAGCTGGTCTTGTTTCGTTTGTTTGTATTACGTAAAGAATAATTAGAAATGTATTATTTTCAGGGCTGAATTAGAAAAAAAGTGTAAAGGACCGATTTCGGTTTAAATTTTCAACCGATAGTGCGGATATAGATGAAATGTGGGCACTTACGTATTTAGGGGGGGAGGCATGGTGGCATGTTCAATATATTAAACTTAATTACACAATTGTAAGCATAAAACTCCATTTTTCGAAAAGATTTCGCGACTACGGCGCATTTATTAGGTTGTTTGTAATGGTTTACAATAAAAGCGGTATTTTTAGGAAAAATTTGACGTGAGTGAATTTGTCATCAAAAATTTTTCAAATTTTGTCTCCCTTTTCACCACTGGATATGGGAGGATGGAAACTTTTCTCCACCAGCCTTTAAAAATAAAAAAAACGCTCTCAAATCACAAAAAACGTAACAATTTCAAATAATTAAAAAAATATGTTTGTGGTTTTTTTGGTATTGGTAAGACCAAATACCACAAACTATGAAGTGCTAAAATTGATTCACTAGTAATCGCAGTTTAAAGCAAAAGTAGCGAACTTGAAATGGTTTTTATTACCTTTATTTTCGGTACGCTGTAATATATTGAGCTCATGACATCATACAGGAAATCGCTCGTTAATTTAACACAGTCAGATCTTCAGTAATCTCAAAATTGATTTCGAAGTTCAATGGATAAATGATTTATCATTTTTTACTTACAAATTTTCCCCAATTTTGTGAGTTTTAAGTGACATGTATACACTGTGATAAATATGCAGTATCTTTGCTGTTCGTTTCCAGTAATTCAAAACGTCTTTTTGATAAGATTAATGCCAAGTATGGGCAATTGATAGACCGCACCTTAGCGGTGCGTTCTATCAACAGTCCATAATTTTCCAAAAAAGTCCAATTTATAGCTTTATTTCGCCATCACTGAATAAAATTTCTGTTAAAGAGCAGTCGATTTCACTGCATTTTTGTGTATCTTAAAAAAGAAACAATATTCCAATCTGCTATTTTGTGTGGAGAAGGATATATATTAAAGGCAATATAAGTACAAATTTTGAAACACAAAAATGGAAAGAAAAAGGATTAATCTTTCGACATCATGCTGAAGTATCACGCATTGTAAAAACATACGAACATATACTTGGACTTTATGTTCGAAAATGGTGCTTTTATGAAGCGAAATGGAAAGTATATTACGTAAGAAAAATCGCCAACCCTTTCTGTCATATTATATGATATATTTTAAAAAGAATAACAGTTAAAAATTGATAATTGACGATGTCATTACAATATAACTGATTGCAACGATTTGAAATTTTATTTCTTTTAAACGTGAGTAAAAATATGACAAGTATTTGATTTTTTTTACATTTTTAGGATTATTTTTTATTTTATTTATTTAGTATTGTAACATTGGCGACTGCGGTGAAAGTAGTAATTCCCAACCATAGATCTTTTACCCACACAAGTTTTGTTAAGTATGAGTCACTGATGGATCGCGCTGCCAAAGCGCGGTCCATCAGTGGCTCATACTTGACAAAATAAACTTTTTGACTGAGTTGAGATAACTCGAAATATTAAAAATATTGATTGTCATGCTAAAAATACGAGTACTCGAAAAGTGTATACTGAGAAGTATTTATTTTAATATTTCTCTTCGTTTAAAATGACGTTTCTATCGTTAATCTTGTCTCAAAATACTTATTAATCTGTGATCTTGAGAACTTTTTTTGAAATATGATTTTTTTTAGCTGTACGCCATAGCTGTAGGATTTTGTATATTCAAAAATAGATAGATTTTCTAGATTGCAACAATAACGCAAACTCTGCGGACTGCGTATAAAAGTTATTTAAATTATATGCTTAATAACGGCTATTAAAATATCTGGAGAGCTTTTAAAAAAAATGTTGCATTTTGCATTTATGTATGCTACAGTATAGGAACGAAATATGGCGCGATTCATCAGTGACACATACTTACAATGGCTGTTGTGTCAAAAAAGTGATTGGAATATTTCGCACCTCGAGAGTTATTTACAAACATACACCCGGGTACAGTATGCTGTTGATGTTTCACATAAAATATGCACGTATGCAGCTTATGTATGTACAATTATGTGATATATAGAAGCGTAAGGTTACGCGCTTTGACGTAAATTATATAGCAATTTGTGGTTTAAAATCAACTCTGAAATCCGAGGCCACTAAGACGGCGGCAATTGTGTTTTAGATTTTAATCCCATATTAGTTTCAAACGCAGAATTTAGGTTGTGGTTTTATACATGATTGAGAAATTGTGTTGGAGTTGAAATGTTATTTAAAATCAATTTATTACCAAACGTAAATTTAGAACCGGTATAAAAAATGGGTAAATAACGAAGCGAATATTTGTAGTTTAGTAAATTGTGTAGCGCTAACCAAATCCAATATCCGAGGCGGGGTAGTGGTGCATTGCGAAGTTGCTTCCCGGCCTTGCTTAAAGTGGATTTCTTTGAAAAATGAAGGCTGAAAGTAACTTAAGAAGAAGAAATCTTCTTCCGCGTTTAATTACCGAGCGTAAGAAATAACACGGAATGCCACCGATTTTTAATGTTAGGAATTAGCATAGTTTACTTCTACTTACTAGGTACTACGTATTAAGGCCACAGTAGACGTGAACTGGTCGTATCGACGCATTGCGTCGAAGGTATCAAAGAAAAAACAGTAATACACGTTTGCATTGCTTTGCGTTAAAGTTTCAATAACGGTTACTTGGCTACAACGCGCAAATCTACGCTACAAAACGAGCACTCTGTGCCGGCTTGCGTGGCAAACCGCTCAGGTCACGTTTTAAAACGAAAAGATTTACGTGCGCGCACAAACGTAAAATGCAAAAGTAAAAATGAAACGAACCTAGAAAAAACGCAATCAATGCAAACGCATATTGGGCTTGTATTGGTGACCATTCCCAGGCAATTGATAAAAACGAACAAGCAATAATAATTGGGGGAATTTGTCACACTTTTTTGTTTTATAGTCAGGTATCTTACTTTACCGTGAATCCGCAATGCTAGGCGTTATATTGTTGCAAACACGCCCGACGTCGTCTACAAATCGATCCGCGGTGAAATGCACAACGTATTTATAATGATGCGAATTTGCGTGATGAAATGCAACTTCAACCCAAGCAGTTCTGTTACTTTGCAAACCATGACCCGCTCTATCAATGACTCGTGCTTAACAAAATATGAATTGGCAGAATGTTACTGACTAGAAAAGTTGTCTGACTAGATAGTTCAATTCTGTTTCTTGGTTAATTTTAGATTAGTATATAAGCTAGTACCACTTCAACTGTAAAAGAATATATGTTGCGAAACGGAGTAATGGCGATGTACGTGCCTGGAGAGTCGCCTAACATTGTTAAAAAGGAGATTAGTTTAGGTAATAATAATAAATCGAATGGAAAGAAAGCAAAGGGAGTGTTTTCACGGGGAAAATCACAAAATGATCTTGGAGACAACTTGATAAAAACCTGTTTAAAGAAGCAAAAAAGTGACGCCGGAAAAGGTAAGTTTTTTTATTTCATTTTATTTTCCAGTTGTATGCAAAGTAGAACTTGGCTATTTTGTTAAATAGTATTTTTGATTATATTTTATGGACCGAGTTGTACTAAACACACGCTCCTTTTTTTAATTTGTGATATTTAAGAAAACGCACCTTGCTAAGTACAAAGCGCCAGGTATTCCAAACCAATTTTGCCCAGCATCTTGTTTTACTAGTGTGTAAAAAATACTGTTATGGGCGACTTAAGTCTAATTTTAAGTGAGGAATGATTGATCTATATAGCGTCCTGGGGAGTAGGAGGGAATTACCACCTCTGCTCCCAGTATTGAAGGAAGCCTTAATTTCACATGTTCTATCGAAGCTGCGGCGTCGGAAGGTTTTAAATCACGGGGGTGAACATAAAAAGAGTCGAAATCGGAATTTTTCGTTTCCTCCGAAAAATAAATTGCGATTTCTTTTTCGCTTTTTTTGCAAAAATGTAGTCGTTTGGATCAAAAGAAAAGAAAACGATTACGAAAGGCAGTATTCCGTCAAAGGCGCAGGCGTCGACTATTTTAAAGAGATTTAAAATGATATCCAAATTCTTGTAGTGGCGGCACTATCATCGCTTCTTAAAAGTTAGGAAGGACATGTCGGTGCCCACTTCATCATAGTAATGATTCAATGTCCGGACGAAGATATAATTATAATGCAAATGCTCAGGAACCATTAACGTAATATGGACGTTTGTTATAATTACATTTAAGTGATTTATGATATGTGCCGTTTCGCTTATACTGTTATCTACTACATTTTTCCTAAAATTTGGAATTTGAGTACAGATTCACCGATTTGAAACCATGTGCGACAGCATCACCGAATAAATATCTTTCATTGGGAAAATAGTTTTCACAGACGCAAGTTACCTTTCCACAGTGATTAACAACAAAGGTCCTGAATATTAAAATCAAATTTAAAACGACATTCATCTTTCAACATCGACATGTATGACGCAAAACGTCAAAATAATTAGTAGTGGGCCATGCCTGATAATCAACTAAGAAACGTCATGTACTGGATAAGATAAAAACCGCATGATCGGGATAACGTTATTAAATTAAAATTTCTAGTATTAATTTTTTTAGCAGAATACATTCACCAGGATATTTAGGAGGTGGGGTGGTGCCATGGACCCTCCCCGAACATGAAAAAAAATCGTAGAATGGACTTTTGAGCGCCTTGAAACGCAGGAAATTCAAAATTATTCACATTCCTTCTAATTAGATCATGTTAATCTTTAAAATTTCATTTCCCAAAATTTTTTTTTGCGTCTCCGGCACGATTTTTCGGCTGTTTTATGGCTATTTGATTTAAAACCATATTTTTAAAGTAGTTTTTTTGCCTTCAGCGCCGATTATGACGCCATAATTTCACTTTAAAAATATTTCAAGATTTGCCTCCCTTCTTTTAGGGTTTTAAATGCGTCACTAACTACACTCCGCATAGAACTGAACTTATAGTCTTAATATTAAAGAGCGAAATAATGATATCTGCCTTGGGAGTTTTTAAACCATCTGTCATTCCTTCGCTTTGTTTTTCCTCACGATTAACAGGAAATACGTTAGAGCAAATGGATCAAACCTACAAATATTTCTTTGAAATTCGATCTAAGAAAGGATGAAACTAAAGCCTAAAAGTTACTTAAACTTGAGGGCGACTTTTATGGTAAAGCCAGCAAGGTAGCTCAATTGTAGCCAAATGTCCGCTTAGGGTAAGTTTAAGACGCAGAAAAGTGTATTGATCTTCATTTTATGTTTTGATGTCGCTCCCGTTTTTCCTGTGTGTGTGCTTTTGTTTATTCGTGTTATAGAGGAAATAAAATAGACTACTACGACTACTACTAGTACGTGCACAGTGAGAGGTATCTGCGCTGGGCAATGATCTTGGATTCCGTTTAGTCGCCTCTTAAGGCACATATGGGTGGCTTCAGGGCTATTCTAAACTGCATCTAGACATTTTTCGTGAATTGGTTTGATAATAAAAATGAAGTAACGCGTAAAAATGAATGAATATCACATTATTAAACTTTATTAAACGTCACATTAAGCAGTATTACGTATGGTTATGAGTTCGGAATAGATATTGACAACCAATATTATCCATTAAATCGTTGGTGACAATCAGATAGTTCGTCGGAATGTATCGCAGTTTTACGAATATATAAAAACATGCTAAACCAAGTCAAAAAAAATCTGCGCACGTACGTTTCGTTAGGTATAGTCCAGATATCCCCATCAGAACTTCGAATTTCGTTAAGTATGACCCACAGATGGACCGCGCCTTGTCGGCGCAATCAATCAGTGGCCCATGTTTAACAAAAGATATTTGGATGGAAATTTGGACTGAGGAAAAGACCGGGCACAATATTGCTTCACGTAACGCGAGTTCGTGCGGAACGCGAGATCAGTCCGCAACTCAGGTCCAGCAAGTTGTAAAAAATGCAGTAAAATCACTGGTCTCTAACAATAATTTTACGTTCATTACGGTTCAGTTCTGTTTGGAATGCTTCCCAATAAGAGTACCCTCAATTGAAGGAACTTATACGGTAAAAAGACCCAGTGTAGATAGAGAGATAATATTATATTATTTGAAATATAGTTTAGATTTCATAAAATTTGCAAACATAACGAATCCTGCATTCTTATGTACAGGAATCTTTCTCGCTATCATGACTGGAATACCGTAGTTGGTTCTACGTTTAATTATAGCTCTTTGTCATAAAAGCGACCCAACAATTACTACAAATTGCTATACTTTTTCCAGCCTTTCTCAGAGTGAATGTCAATAGGAAAAATAAATAAACGGTAGCTTTATTGCACTTTTGTCGCCTCAAAAAAAATCTGCGCACGTACGTTTCGTTAGGTATAGTCCAGATATCCCCATCAGAACTTCGAATTTCGTTAAGTATGACCCACAGATGGACCGCGCCTTGTCGGCGCAATCAATCAGTGGCCCATGTTTAACAAAAGATATTTGGATGGAAATTTGGACTGAGGAAAAGACCGGGCACAACATTGCTTCACGTAACGCGGGTTCGTGCGGAACGCGAGATCAGTCCGCAACTCAGGTCCAGCAAGTTGTAAAAAATGCAGTAAAATCACTGGTCTCTAACAATAATTTTACGTTCATTTCGGTTCAGTTCTGTTTGGAATGCTTCCCAATAAGAGTACCCTCAATTGAAGGAACTTATACGGTAAAAAGACCCAGTGTAGAGAGAGAGATAATATTATATTATTTGAAATATAGTTTAGATTTCATAAAATTTGCAAACATAACGAATCCTGCATTCTTATGTACAGGAATCTTTCTCGCTATCATGACTGGAATACCGTAGTTGGTTCTACGTTTAATTATAGCTCTTTGTCATAAAAGCGACCCAACAATTACTACAAATTGCTATACTTTTTCCAGCCTTTCTCAGAGTGAATGTCAATAGGAAAAATAAATAAACGGTAGCTTTATTGCACTTTTGTCGCCCAGCTGGTTACTTCAATAACCTGGATTTTATCTTTAAAAGCCTAAATATATGCTCAGCGGACGTTAGTAATGGCAACCTAACTTTATTTTAAACTAGGTAAAGTGTAACGAATTTACCACAAAACTAGGTGGAGTATTACTAGGTAACCTAGTTTCACTTTCCAAACTAGGTAAACTAAGTCTGACTGTGTTGAATGCATTTTTAATAGACTTGAAGATTGAAATCACAGAATGGTCAATTTCAAAATCATTTTTATAATGAAAATATGATATATCTAGTTTTTCTTTTATTCTAGTTAAAACATAGGTAAATTTACATATTTTACCTAGTAAATTTACCAGGTAAAAAGTCAAACAAAAAACTTGGAAAAAGTTAATCTAGGTAAGTTATATATTCGCGAAACTAAGTATAAGTACTTTCAAAATAAACTCGGTAATCTAAGTATATACTAGGTAAACTCTGTGCTTTTATCTGCCTAAATTAGTGGACAGTGTAAGAATCTGTGTGCATTTTAGTGTTTTTTCCTGGGAAATCTAAAGTAAGATTTCCCACATCGATGGTAGAATGATGTAGCGTTTTTACTCTGCACAGGTATCGGTTCAACTATTACTCAGCGCAGATACAACTAACTGCACTCTATACAGCAGTTCTGTTGATGTCGCTTGCTTAAATCTAGTGAAATAAATTATGTGTCTCTTTGCCATATAGGTGGCAAGCTTACTAAGAGTTGATTCTTATAAAACATTCAAAACTGTAAGAAGATTATCTCATCAAATGACAAGCATGACAGCAAAACATTGGTAACGTCGCGACCTTCAAAGTTTTACTCGGATGAGTCCATCAAGCATGATCCATGAATTAATATTGTTTTAAGCAAGTTCCAATATTCGTCCTTAGTTCCTTTTTTTCAAGTTAGAGTATTTCTCAGGCTTACTCTTACGCAAAAATTACATAAAATTTGAAATCAATAATTGGACGCCAAACGGAATGGATTAATTTTATAATTTTAGAAGGAAGTAATTATAATATGCCAGATTAAATGCATAAAAGTGAAAAGGGGTTTTGAAAATTATGAAAAATCTTTTTCTTTCGTACGCACTGGCAAGTCTCTTGTCTGAAACAGAAAATTAACTTGCTGGCATACTTCGCTGTAACAAAAGTACAGTGAATTTACTGGTCATTTGCAGTAATCGCATATTTCCGAAGGTAAAAAAACGCCATGTTGATTTTGCCAATTATGGGCTGTTGATGGACCGTCGCGGTGTGTTCCATCAACACCCCCAAAAAATGTCAATTTTGAATTTTTTCAAAACTGCCAAGTAAAATTACTGTGAAAGACCAGTGATTTTGATGTATTTTTTGTTACGGTGTAGGTATACTTTTAAAATGGTAGCAAAATATATTTGAATTATGCATCAACTGAATAAATATATGGGCTGCATATTCGATGTAGGGTGCGCCCTGGAGTTGTCCAAACGTATTTCCCGCTTGTTGTAAGAAGCGACTAATATAGGTGGTTTTATCATCACGTGGAGCAGATACCACACTGCAACAAAAGTGCAGTAAAATTACCGCTCATTGACAGTAATTTAACTCGCTGATATTGAAATGAAGCTACAAAATTCATCAACATTCCATACTTTGCATTCATCTAACCAACAAGGCACTTTTGAATTTTGGAAGTATGCAATTACTGATATTGTACAGCAATTTTACCGCACATTACTCACAGTGCTTGTCACACTCACTTATGGCAATTCAGTTATGTATGGAACATTTTCCGCTTAGGATGTTGTTGCCGATTTACCTTTTACGTAGATTTTTGCCATGTTAGTGGCCGTTGGTTGATTGGTCACTTTCGGGGGCCGTTGCGGACTTCTTATAAGTGAATTCCAAAAATAAAAATGTTTTCATCGATTCATTGTTTGACTCAGGCCAGGCATCCCCTACAAGCTTCCAATGTCATTTCCACATATATATTCAAGTTAAAAAAAAGCACAAATGCTTCAACTTGGTTTATACGAAACAGCAAAGAGCGTCGAGCATTTTTTTGTTTTTGTTTATTTTCTTCATTTCTAACGGGTTCATGACCTAATCCACACTGGCAATGAATCGGAACATATTCAAAATAACGTGACCTGGAAAGAACACGACACAACTACACGAAATCTGCATTTAATTGGGAACGCATCGCAAGAAAGTTGAAGGAACATAAGCAAAGTCACAGAAAACGTAATCTTGATTCTTACGAACACTGAGCGTAGTAAAAACGTGTTAAAAACCTAAATCCACGAAAACTGTTGATGTTCATGATTGTTGCGCTCTTAATTCCAGTTTTCAATTTTTTAAATATTCTTCTAGATGCAGTCAACTCATGCAATTCTAATTCAAATTTCCGTAGCCTTAATCCTATTTCACGGTTTAACGCCAAAATGTTAGATAACAGCTGGTGTTCACAATTTGTACTTTTCCCTTTGTCTACATTATGTTTAGATTTAAACAGTTTAAGCCCACAACGTCAAATTCAATTCCGTAGAATTAAATTTACTCCCGAAATCAATAAAAGTTTATTTGCTTTCCTAGTAAAATTTTTTTGGCCTTCGAGGCGCGACCCATTGGTGTCCCATGTATAACAAAGTTAAATAAATTTCTGACCTTCGGGTTACGATTTATTTTTGCCATCAGAGACGTTTACCAATATCTTTCTTAATTTTATTTATTATGAAACGCAGTAAAAATATACTCTGAATAAAAATAAAGTGTCCCATTAGACGCTTTTGGGTGTATAGATTTGAACTGATCAAGTGTTTAAAACATCAAAATATAATGTATCGTGTATATATTTGCATGGTGTTATTGACGTTGAATTGCGACGAAATGCACTAAAATCCACTCAGCGCCATTAGCAAACCGTTTAGAAGACATTGAATATGGACAAAAATTACTTTTATTTGTCAAAATGCGCACACGATTACACGTCCCGTGGGGATAGGTGTGATATGGTTTTAAAAACGTAAAACTGCTGTAAATATGATAGAATTATATGATTTTTTTGTGAAAAAAATCTTCAGGTGCTTCTATTGCCCAGAGAAGGAAGATACTATTATTTGCACTTTATTATAGCGGTTCAGTTTTGTTTAGGGTGTTTCCTGGTTGGAGTACAGTTGCTGATACTACATTTTGTAGTATTTTTTTCCATATTCCGTACAGTCCGTAGACCCGTAATAGTCGTTACATTTTTGGCGTATCATCACAGTAAAACATCGCAATAAAAAATGGTGAAAAAATGAATGTTAGATTCACGGCTTCAATACGGTAGCTAAGCTTGTAAAGTTCATTACATGCAAATTAACGTCTCGTTGTTGTGCGTGTCTTAAATATTAAGTAGACTTACGCACCATTAATCACTATAATCACGTTTTCTGCATGAATATTTTATTAAGCGTGACCATGTAGCACTCATCACGTATAAATAATATCTTTTACATAAAAATTAGCGACGTGATACGTCCTGCTAAAAATAAATATAGCAAGAATTTGAACGTATAGCATTAAGAAAAATCGAATCCGCGTCTCATCTCAAGACGCGTCTCATTTGCGATGTCGGCTTGTCCTATTTCAGAAAACATAACATAATCATAACATTTATCATAACGTCTTTTGTTGAGCGTGATCACTGAATCGACGCGATCCATCTGTGGCATATGCTTGCCAACGTAAAATTTATGGTGATTTGAAATTCACTATATAAACGGAGTTTCGACATGTCATACAAACGAAATAGCTGATTTTTTGGCCCATTTTGCAGCAAAATTATGATTTATGACAAATTTTCTGCCTAAGTTATATCACTTCATTTCATTTATAACACTAAAAATGAGCAGGAAATGAGGTTGTTTCGACTAAATTCCAAGTATTTTATAATTTTCGGTAGGACTTCATTTTCATCCGGATGGGGGGAGGGTGGGGAATGCGGCTTAATCATATCACGACCTCTAGTGCACACACCGGTTCCGGGTCAGAGTGTCGATTTTTGCGCAACTTTTCACTCATTTTTCCTGTTCATGAACATGGTTGGTTGAAGAAGCAGTAACCAACGCTCACGTGAACCAGCGCGTACCGGCGAGGCGTCCACAGCAAACCTCGCGCATGTAATCTTCCTTAACTTAAAATTGCATAACTTTACGTGTAACCAATGGAAAAATACGTTATTATCCAAGTAATATATATCCGTAGAAAGAGAATTTTAATAAACAGAAATTATTTTCCCTGCATTGGGCTGCTGCACAATGGGCGAAATGGAGTATTACAAATTAACAAGCATGCGCCTTGGATGAATAGGATATTTTATTTATAGTCCACGCCTAGTTTGAATTGTGTGCTTAAAGGGAATTAAATCAAGAAAACTCACGGCCATTGAGTGATTAACGATCGATATTAAGAGTTTCAAGATAATATTGAAAATTGGATTGTTTTATCAAAAACAAAATTGACCAACTATTTTTGTCAAGGATGTGACACCGTTGAGGCGCGGGTCATCTGTGGCCCATGCTCTACATAACAAAATTATGTTAGGTTACATTGGAACGTTACCTGAATATATAGTGTATACAACAGTGATGGCAACCTAGTTTTTATCTGAACTAGGTAAAGTATATCCATGTAAAGTATTACTAGGTGATCTTGTTTCACTGTCAAAACTAGGTAGGACTTCGTTTATAAGCCAGGTAAACTAGTTAAACATTTTTCTGCATTAAAGACATTTTGAATCTTTTTAATACCAAACCTAATTGTATTTACTGGTGCGCCACGTACCTAGTTAAATTCTCCGGCTGCCTAGTTTCTTTAACTAGGTAACTAGTTAGATTTTCTGAGTACCTGGTTAAAATTAGATAAATCTACCTAGTTTATCTATTGAATCATTAAACAAAAAACTCGGTAAAAGTTAAACTAGAAAAAACACATATATGAAAGGCTAGGTTTTGGTTAATTATTTTTAAAATTGATTCGGTAAACCTGGCAACGGTAGTCTGCAGACAACAGTAATGCATACGCTATGAAATGACAAATACCGGACGTAGCGTTATTGCTTCGAACTATACGACTTCCAGGTTTTTGTTACAAGTGCCGAGACTTATTTGTCTGTCATTTTTAATGCTGTGGGCAATGGATCAATTGTCGAAGCAATACAATTCGATATCCAAATGTTAGGTTGAAGTTTTGAAGGCAAAAAGAGAAAATTAGTGCAAGTGCAAGTGCAAAATTGTTCCTGTCACATTTATAAAATTTACGTATAATAATGGTTGTATCGCCTGTTGAGCTAAATTTAGCAAAACGGGGGTATTTGATATTGAACACTTTATTTAAATATATTTTACATTTAAATTCATTGAAATAAAACATGAGCCAGTATCTGAAGCAGAATTAATTAACGGACACCGTCACTTTTTATTCACATTTTCTGAGAGTTTGCTCTAAGCAAGGCCGAAAACGGCGCCTAAGAGTCAACCATCGGCCATTCGGATGACAATGAGCTACTACAAGATGTAGTGCCAGTAACTTCACTCAGAATGGGACTCATCACATACAGAACCGAACCACCATGGTTGAGTACAGTTAATGGTATCTGCCCTGAATAAGGCTGGGCAATTCAATTCGGTTATTCAAATAGGTCGTTAATCAGTAATGAACAAATTTTTTTCACAAGCATAAGCCACAAACGGACCGCACCTTGACGGCGTGATCCTTCAGTGTTTTATGTTAAGAAAATATATTTTTATCATATTTCTTACTGGAACAGGAGGAAAGCGGAACTTATAAATTTCACCGAAAAAAAAGTTACATATTTTAATTATTGGAGCAAATATTAATTGCGAAAAGGGATATGTGATATAGACGTAATTCGCGATTCGATACAATTATACGAATCAGATTCGTATTCCAAATGATTCGCTTTTGCCCAGACCTAGCCCTGTGCGATAATAATACCGGTGATAAAACATACATGGAGTACGATATAAGTGGGAAACATTTCATGCAGAATTGGTCCGATAAAGTAAAGTGCAGATTTGTTTTATGTGGTTTCTACCCTGTACGGTGCAAAAATCATCCACAACATTTTTTTTGTTCTCTGGGCAAATCATATTATGGAACAAAGGTTTAGTCCCCTCCCCACGCTTTGCTGTTTATTTTAGAATATTTCATTATAGAAATTGTGAATTAACATTCAATTAATATCCCACAATTTTAATTAAATCACCTCGTCTATTTGCATATATACACTGTAACAAAAATTTAGTAAATTTACTAGTCATTTGCATTATTTGCACATTTCCTAAGTAACAAAAACGCCATGTTGATGAGATTCATGCCAATTATGGGCTGTTGATGGACCGCACCTTCGCGGTGCGTTTCATCAACATCCTATATTTGGGTTAAAAAGTCATTATTGAATTTTTTTCAATACCACCAAGTAAAATTACTGTCAAAGACCAGTCATTTTGTTGCGTTTTTTGTTACAGTATATATATATATATATATATATATTTGGACATATTTCAATATAATTTGCACTTAGTTCTTGACTCGAACAGAGATGTTCCGTCTGCTAATTTTATAGTCAAAAACCAAATGTGAATATAAAAGCGATTTTGGCAAATTAAACATATTCTAATCTCAATCTCTTTCCCATTTAGTGATTTGATGCTGTCGCAATCATGAGCAATAAACACACATGTAGACAATAGGGCTTTCAAAAATATTCGATTCGTGATTCGCGAATCATAAATTATTCGATTTGATTTTTCAAGTGATTAGAAATCAACACATTCAAAAAAGTTTTCATTTTCAGAAAATATACGTAGATTTTTGTGTTTTAACATTTTTCTAAGAATTATTATTTTTTTTTGTTCCTTCATTATAACACTGCCGATTCGTATATTCGATTCGATTTGTTAAAATTATTCGATTCCATTCTGAATTCATCTCATATTCGATTTTGGCCACCCCAAGTAGTCAGTCACACATAATAAAGTTTGATGGAGGGAATCGGTAAAAAGATATAAAATGTCGTAAAATTGGAACTGAAGTTTAAGTGAACATATTCTCCGAAATCGAATATGAAAACAATATATTTTCACGGAGGTTTGCTTGAAGTTTTCCAGGACTTCAAAATGTAATTATATTTGAGGTGGTATTTGTTCCAACTAATTCGTATGTTCTGGTTATGCTTATGGAGCTATGTTACATCTTCAAGAAGTTCTAATCCTCGTTAAATTCATTTCCAATTTTCTATCAACGAAACATGAATATAAATCGGATTCAGTTTTTTTGTTATCCACAAAATTTAGATTCGCAAGGAATATTTTAATGATCGATATACTTCACAGAAGAATGGTATTCATTTTACTACTTTTTTTATTCACCCCGATAGCGCAAACTTTGCTAAACTCCAAACATGCTTTGTTAAGTATGATTTATTCATGGGTCTCGCTGCGAAGGCGCTGGCCATCTATGACCGATACATTGACAAAAAACATTTTAGTTGAGTAATGGATACGTTAACGACCGCGTATAATACATTAGACGAAGTTCCATGTTGTCAAAATATTTTGACGTTTTTAAAAACGTGGATTTGCTCAAATTTTACACCACCATTAGGTTCATTTCGTCGTTCTTGGAAACATACATATTCTAACATTTGTTGTGAATTGTAAACATATGTAAAATCGATGTCATTTCAAAGTAATGTATTCTAAACACTGGATTACAGTAAGCGATGATAAAAGACGCCTTGGTCATTCATATATTTCACTTCGCCAATTATGAGCCACAGATGGACCGCGCCTGAGCGGCGCGATCCATCAGTGTCCCATCCTTGGCAAAACATGTTTATGTTAAAGGTATTTGTAGCTTACAAAACTAGTGAAGCATATGTCTTACATAAAATTTCTTTATGAATTCAAACCACTTTTGAGTCCATTAACGAAATTCTACGTTTTCAAAACCGAATAACATTAAAAATTAAAGACGAAGGCTTACATAAACCAGAAAACGGCTGTTTTGTTCTTCTTAAGAAGAAAAGCCATAACCTTTTGTTAGGAATTATTTGAAAAAGAAAAAAATTAACTTTGGGAGTTGTTATTAAACCACGCAGGACGCAAATCAAGTAAGCGTGAACCAAAACAAAAAACATTCTGGTCAATTTGTATCAAAATCTTTTCAATGTGTATGCTTAAAAAAAATAGGTATTTTAAAAGGAATTTTGCTGTTATTGTCATCAATGAAGCATATTATCAAGTTATCTAATACTGTGCATGGCTTTTCGTCAATTTCGTTCAATAAATCTTTAAAAATATGCATTTTTTAAATGTTATGAGAAACCATTCTCATCTGATGGCATTGCATCATTTGTATGGTAATTTTGGGGGAAGAATTCTTGGAACTGACGCAAAAGTTTGACGAAAATTAAAACTTTCAATTGCACAAATCCTAATTTAATGACATTCTTTTCCGTGATTGTTTTTGTTTTGTTTTTCAAGCTATTTTGTAAAAAACATATAAAATTTGGAACTATGTCCGTTTTACAAGGACTTAACAAACGGTGAAAGAAATTAGTAATTGTGATTTCAAAAAAACAAACATTTTTGTTGTATAGCATGATCAAATGCGGTGAAATTTGCCTTGTTCGACATGAATTTGTCGTGGCCCAATTGCAAATTTTATTTGGACAAACATGAGCCTCGACGGCACGATCCAACAATGTCTCATACTTAACAAAACATGTTAAGATGAGCTTTTTTGAATGGATGTGTCTATATTATAAAAAGTTGATGTTTAGCTTTGATGTTTTGTGAGCGAAGCAAGCAAGAAACTCTTACTGTTTTTTCCAAGTTTTATCAAATAATTGACATAAATAATAAATTATTCTTCGTAGACGTGTACTTGTCACGACCCACTGTACTTTTAATTCATCAAGTCACCGGTCAGTCCGATCTACTACAATAACGGTTTTTGTCAAGCATGCGCCTCAGATGGACATCACTATGGGACGCATTATATCTATGTTTCACGCTTGGAAAAATCTCTAAGGTGACACAGGCGAAATCAATACCTATGAACTGGTAGTAAAATGTTGAACCTGGCGGGTAAAAAAGAAATAAGTTATGTATAGATTTCGTTAATGTATAGTTATGAAGATTATGATACCGATGCCGATACCGATTCAGGGTACCAATGGAAATGGTCCAACTTGGTATCGGCATCAGAATATAAATTGCCTATTGCCTAGGTGGTATCAGTAAATGTATTGGTATCGTCTAAGTGTTGGTATCGGCTTTTCACTAATGATAAAGTCGAACTTGCAGACGTTTGTATCCCCAGTGTTTGTATGCGATAACATTTCTATATTAAAAAGAGAATAATCCATTTCTATCTTCCACGTGTTGCTATAGCCTAGTCATGTAAATATAAAATATTAAACATATAGATTCCTATCATTCGTGTTATGTCGCTTTATCATAAGCACAAATCATTAACATATTTTCGTATTTACTTAATTTTTGCCTTTTCCCCAAATTTCAGAATACCGTGGGGAGAGAGTGAGACTCAATATATCGGGAATGTTATATGAAACACGATTAAAAACATTAAAACGATATCCAACTACTCTGCTGGGAAATGAAGAGACGCGGGAGGCCTACTATGATGAAGAGACTGGAGAATATTTTTTTGATCGTGATCGCCAAACATTTGACTCGATTTTAAGATTCTATCAAACTGGTGGGATTTTAATAAAACCGACAAGTGTACCTGATGTAAGTAAACGTTGCTGTAGACGTGTTGGCATTGAAGGTTGGATATCTCGGGTTCGAGTCCGGACGAGTCCGGCTCGTTAATTCATGCACATCACTCAACCCAGGATGTAATAACTTGGGTAGTCTAAGCCAAATAGGAAATATCATATCTTTCCAACAATTCAAACCCCATCCTCCTATGAGTAACCGCTGGTCAGCGTGATCCTTGGTCAGGGTGATCCACTCCAAGAAATGACTATAAAAAACAATTTGTTGGAGAAAGTATGGGTCACGGATGGATCACGAAATTAAGGCGTGGTCGATCTGTGGCTCATGCTTAGAAAAACACAATTGTAATTTAAGTATTGAGCTAGACAAAGTCCAGGCAATTTGGAATTCCAATTCTAATTAGTAAATATTAAATAATTTTAGAAAAAAAAGTTCGCCTTGCTTAAATCAAATTCTTTAGGCCACAACATAAAACTAATCAAACGAAATTAACATTAGTAAGTAACATTAGATATAATAGTAATGTATTGTTAGAGACAAAATGAGCCAGACACATGATCAGGCTGTGATGATACAAAGTAAAATATCTCATAGTAGAAAGATTAATTTTTCCAAAATTTTTTCTGCTCACTTTAGATTTATAAAGTGCATTTACCACGTCTTGTAGCGTGACTCATTCAACTTATTATATCCAGTTTATTTATAACTTTGTGTTCCGCTGAAAAATTCAAAAAATTTGCGCTTCGATCCACCAAATCGAAATGCCCCTTTATTACAAAATGACTTATTGCCAAACAATAGCAAAAGTATCTGTTATATTTTAAATAATAGAATAATGAAAAATATCGAAAGTAATAATTCTATGAAACTTGTCTTGTGGCTGTCATTGTGATTGATTTGACTATCAATTTAATTTTTGATATAATAAAATGACTATAATTTGATTGAGTAATATTGTAAAAATAGAAATATTATCTACCGGCGCACGTCACGGACTCACGCTTCAAATGAAATAATTCCTAGCCACAAGTGAGGCAATAAATGCAAACGGTTTTGGATTTCGGAAATATCCAATTGCTGCAATTAAATGATAAACTTACTGTACATCTGCCATAAGTCTGTTTTGTTGAGCATGAATCACTGATAGAACGCGCCGTCTTGGCGCAATGCATCTGTGTGTCAAGCTTAACAAAAAGGATTTCCTCGTTTGGGAACGCTGACATTGTATATCTTTGCGGCTCAAACCAGTAATAGGCAATTTTTTTTTTGATTAAAATTCACTCTGAACAAGACCGGAAGCAGTACCTAAGAGGAGCCAAATAACGTCCACTTAATAACAAAGACCTATCAATAAATGTAATACCAGCAACTGCACTCTAAACGGAAAGTATCCCAAACGGAACTGAATCGCCATGGTAAAGTGCAGTGAGTTGTATCTACCCTGGGCGATGGTAAAACCTTCTACCACTTCTTTGGATACAGGTAAATCCAGACGACACGACCTATCAACGGTACAAGCTCGGCAGACGATAATAAAGCAAAATTATTCTGTTTGGGTGGAAAGCAGAATATTCAATTTTTTTGGATGGAAATACGAATTTTGAAAGATTTTGTTGCTTCGAAACTCAGTTTGAATATGACCCCTTAGCTGTGTAAATATGCAGTTGCCAAATAATATATGAATTAATCCGCGAATTATGGAAATAATGTTCGTTTCTGATGTATTTACAAACTGTTTTCGCTTGCAGTCCCAACATATCTTATAATTTCTCAAATTATTGATTTTCCGAGCTTAGAAAGTTAATCCAATGTCAGATATAACTGTAACTATAGTCTGGAGTATCATATTTGAGAACATACAATTCAATTAGAATTGATCGAATAAATGTTATGTATAACAGGGTTTTAATATCAGTTGATATGCTGTTTTTTGTCAGCTCGGATTATCTTTGAAGACGGCCCTGGACTAATATTTTTTTTTCGTCCACATATGATTTTCCCTATTCCCATCTATGATATAATATGCTGGTCGCATATTATTTTGGCGAGAAAGGAAATAACATATGGGTTTGGAAAGAAAATAATACAATGTAAAGACAAGAAACAAAGTAAATGGATTTAATCGTAGGTTGTACCTAAAATAATATAGCGCTATCCAATGCCAATTTCATGCCCACCACTCAATTAACCCAGGGTGTAATAACTTGGGTGGGCCAAGCCGAATAGGAAAAGATCATATCTTTCCAA